>CM032877.1:39105132-40412632 GCA_019176425.1 Megalops atlanticus
ACTCTGCAATAATGAATTCACAGATAGAACAATATCAACATGAAACTGAGAAACCTGTTCATCTGTATTCTTTCTACTAGTTTCTATTTATAACTGAATTTGGATTTTTTAAAATTGATTGGTGAGAGGTATTTTACCTGCAGTGAAAACCATATCAGTATTACCATTATCTTCATGAGTTTCCTTTTTTAATGTCTTCTCTCCTCCATACAGCAAACACTCTACCTCTCCCCTTATAAATGAATATCACACACCACTGTGCATTTTACCTTTTAACCCGCCTGTGTTTTTCCATTAGGAATTCACTGGGGACAGCTTGCGTGCCAATACACTCCTCTGCACTACATGGGCCAGAAGAAATCACAAGGTGCTACATATGCTAAATGTTCAGACAGATAATAGGGTGCCTGTCTTAAACCTACTCTTAATACACCACGATACAGATGAAGGAGAGGCCATTTGATGAACGGCCTCAAATGTGATCCCTGCATTGGAGTGATATTGAGAGATAACCCAGAGATTACAACTCTCTATGCCTTATGGCTTTGTGGAACTATGGAAAGAACAGTATATTCTGCAGACATCTTCACCATGCTTCTATTTATAACATTGCAAAACAATTATACACAGTAACTTGCTCCAGATTGACTTTTTCACATATGCAGTAAAAGTAATCTTTTTAAATCATATTCATAATTTCATTTTGTCTGACAAGTAATTATTCTGCTATGTCCCATCACCTGGGTGTCTGGTTAAAACTTGAGAGACATTGTTAGTAAGACAAAGATTTTTGCTGATGTATACATGCATTGACTAAGACATCAATTTGCTGTGTTGCTTATTATATTTGACAAATCATTGAGGCAACATTTTTTGCTGATAAAGATATATCTTCTTGATGACTAACATGATCTTGCTGTTAGTGCTGTCAAAAAATATTTTCATTTTGTTGAAATGTAACTAATCACTGAGGCAAGGTATAGGCAATATTGAAAAGAAATGGCCCACACTCGTTCATTTATTTGTATGGTTCTGAATTCAGTGTTGTCTGTTTTTGTGACACATTTGTCTAGACATGAATTTTTGTTAGTCAAAACATTCCACCTAATTTACATGACTGTGCCCCAAACACCAAGTAGAATGCAGAGACATGACAGTGAGAATTTAGGTCAAAAGTTCAAATTAGATTTTTCTTATAATATGCATCAGTGCAAATGTATCTGGGTATCAGTAAATGGGGCAGATGTTTTCCTTAAGGTCATTTAATTATTTATAAAACACTACAATAATAGCCATTATCTGGTGAATAAGTTACATAAAATGCACATTAAAAAAGAAATACACATTAAATAATGTTTATAATGCTTAAATTATGTTTAATGTAATGTAATGCAATAAATGTATAATGACTGTACACTAAAGAAGGTGCATGAACATTTATATTTGACTTGGAGGTAGCACTATAATTGCCAAGGCCTAAGCTCTAACTGTTAAGATATATAACATGCTACAATGAAGTCCTCACCTTGTCAGCTTGATTTAAAATTCTTTTCAGTGTTTCTTGTGATAACTATGAGAAACGTATCCCTTCTCTTATGGACTGCATTTTAATATACAGAGAAATGTAACCTGTATTTCATATTTTGTACCTCTCACATTCACATTAGATGGCCATGCTATAGCTATAGCTTCTCAATCACTGCCATTTGTGAGAACTGGCATTAGACCCGTTTATTTAAAAGCAAACCTATTCATAGATTGGCTTTTGATAATGTGAATAAAGACTATTTGTTTACATGTAAAAAGCAAGTGCAGAGCTCATACCCGTCACATCCCTAGTATACACTAGGGATGCGCATCTCCATCACTGAGGCCGATGCAATACACATGTCAATGCATCACCAATGATCCGATACATTAAAGATACATATGAAGCAATACTAATGCGATACGATATGATTCACCCCTATTGTAATGCAGTGCGATTCGACACGATTTGATTCAACACAATGCGATTCAACGCGATACGATGCGATGTAAAAGAATATGATGCTACACAATTCAGTATGGTACAGATAGTTTGATTACTTCTTTGGTTCTTCTTAAGCAGACAGCAAATCATAAATTAACTAAAAAAGTGCCATTTTTACTTCACATATTTGTTTCTCTAGTATTGAAACTCAGTAAGCAACTCATTTATGCTGTTTCTTTTCTTTATAGCGTATTTTGCAAATTGCATGCGTCTTGTCAAATTGTCCGTCTCTCTTGAAAAATCCGAAGTGTCGCCAAACATTTGATTTGTAGCAATGTGGAATGTGTAGCTCTTGCTCCTCCATGATAATCTGTGACTCGCCCAGACACGTCTCCAACTCGCGCAAGATTTGGCCAAAAAACTTGATGAGAATTGGCCACTGACAGCACTGGAGATAAGAGAGCCTGCTTAAGAAACAGTTTAGAGAGGAAGAATCAATCTAAAATTGTTGGTCACAAATTATTGGTCACATTTCTAAATAATAAAGGCATAGGGCCTCTACTAATAATTATACATAAATAAATCGGATTTTACCAATGTAAAGATGTTAGAAATGACGCATCGCATCCGAGTTCATCCCAAATTGTATCCGGTGCACACTTTTTTAATCGGGGCAATCGCATTGTGAACTTTATGCCGGTGCACCAATGCGAATCGGTGAATCTTACCATCCCTAGTATACACAGAACCTGGAGGTATCCATTCTCACAGGGCATCAGACTTTAACAGGTACCTGGCTGAAGCTACTGCCTGGGCCTGATACAACAGCATAAGCCCTGCTGTGGGTGAAGAGGAGTCATAGCTCCGGACAGATTGATTTATTGACAACCTTGCCAGCTTCACCACACAGTGAACTTTACTTGAAACCACAGACTTCAGGGGAAATTACCTTTAACTGAGTATGCAAAGAACTGAAAACAACTTTGTAATTTTGATGGGATCTTGAAGAAACATCCCAGAATCATGTTTTTTTTTTTCCAAAGATCCCACAAACATATGTGAATATTCAATGACAATAAACAGATCTGGGATATGCTCGGATCATATGAATGGAAAAGAATGTGACATGTTAAAAGCAACACCGCTCACAGTTCTCAGTTTGGGAAACTTCAATTAATCATATTGAGACTCTGTGCTGTCACTCATCTGAGGGTGGGTCAGCCCACTGTCCACCTGCCCCAGATTTCTGTTCTTTCCCCTCCCTCGCTCTGGAGCCTGCCATTGCCCTAGGGACAGGGGACGAGACCCAGGACATGACAATGCCAAAAAAATGATTTTATGCCATTCCTGATCTATAATGCACTGATGAGGCCCCAGCTATTGAGCATGATTCAGCAAAAGGACTGTGGGCGAAACAGATAATGACGGGAAGGAAGCTGTTTTCTGGTCATTTGTTATCATACACCAACATGCTTTGCTCCTTCGTTTTTCAGTTGATATGCATTTCAGTTGACATGATCAGTTTCAAAATCACCAAGCTCACCACTGATTAAACATTCCTGGTAACTTCCGTAGGTATAACCAGCCACAGACTCTCAAACTCAACGTCCAAGCTTCTCTTGTCTGCAGAGAGGCTTGTTTAATTTCCCATTCAATTCTTACACCTTAAAAATCTTACAGCTTCTGCATAGACAGTATTTCATATTTAGGAGGCTAACAAAAGTCAGCAAATACATGATTTACAACAGCAAAGAGCATTTGACACCTCTTGCATGTTGATCACAGTTTTTTCTGTTCTCCATCCTATAGAATGTGTCTTTCCACCAAAACACATATTGCATGTGTGAATGGCTATGACATCACGGGTTGAGATGTGGCATAAATTCTTAGTCAGACAGACAAGCTTTGCCAACACGTGCACACACTTTTCACATTTCATTATCTATGTACCCTGCGCAAAACATATTCTTCATTGCTCACATTACTCACAGTACCTGTAATTTCTTGCCCTCCTACTAAAGCAGTGATTGGCATGCAGCAGGCCATGCAGCAGAAGGAAAGGCTTTTTAGTCCTGATGCAAATTAATATTGCATAAACTCATTGACATGTTAGCATTCATTGACATGCTAGCAATATTGGTAGCACTTTGCACTTCACAGTGCAGTGGTTGCACTGCATTGCATACATACACTGCAGGGAGTTTACATTTAAGTTTGCAACTTCCTAGCCTAACCCAGCAATCATACCCTTCCCTCCTTGACACACACATATGTTTTGCTCATTTCTTCCCATGCAAAAAAAGATATAAAATGGGATAGGATATAAAATTATTGATGCTAGATATGGAACTTATGTCCAATCTCTGCTCACTGGACCCAGGTTCTTTAGTTTCTTTTGCCCTGCTTTGGGTTTTGCAGGTGCAGGGCTACTGTTCTGAACAAACAAAGACTACCACTTATGATTATTGCAATCAAAACTCCATGATGTGGGCTATTTGTGACTGTAATGTTTGGCCTTGAAGCCCTGGAAATGCTGCTACAAACCAAGGATGCTCAGGTCTTTGCTCAAGGTTTGAAGGATCCCCTCCTGGCAGATGCACCCAAGATTAAATAACTTTGGACAGGAGGACAATGACTCTTGATTGGATGGTCCCGCACGAACTACAAGAGTACACTGGGCACCTGGGACATTGTGTCACAGAGACATTACTGACATGGCAGGAATCTGCAGGGTTTCTGCTAACCTGGGCATACTGAGAGCATCAGGAAAGAGGCAGGGTGACAGCGGCAAATGTCAGCACCAATGCTCCCACTCACAGCGTGTTTCTGAAGTGTCCTGGTCCTGGCTGACGCTTAACAAACCTCTCCTTGTTTACTACCACAGGGGGTATGCATTTCCGTGGCAACACAGAGGGTTCATTGAGGGCTCCTGTGAAATTCTCTATAGAAGTTGCTACAATAGTGAGGCTGTTATTATTATCAGTTAATTTTACCTTTCCCAGAGAAATACTGAGAGCTTCGGTACAGAAGTGAAAATAGGAGGAGCAACATAGCTGAAATTAATCAAAATGATAATGGAAACAGAGTTTAAAATAATCAAGAAGGTCTCCGTCTTGTAGTGAGATACACAATCTAATTAACAGTGCAGAAGAGGACATCGGTGTACACTGCTGGCTCTTGCAGCTGAGACAATGGAAAATGGAAAGGCACAGAGGGATATAACGGTCTCCACCTGCTATAAAAAACTGGCTGTGCTGTAGCTAGCATGGATGCAATCACAACACATAGATCTGAGAGAAGCATTACAAAGGCAAGGACACGGCGCTCTGTGAGCTCCACACAGCCAGGCACCATTTCCCACCTCAGAATCCATCGGCTTTATAGTCGAGAGCTTAGAGCGCACAGATTTGCTCTCTTCCAGATATCTGCGGGTGTCTGGACTGAGTTACAGCTCCCCTATGCTCCCCTGCAGCTGCTGTGCTCACCATGCTGGGGCCCTGTTTGGTTTGCAGTGTGCTCCTACGTGAATCAAGCTTCACTTTTTGCCACCCTCGGCTGTCACTGTCTGCATTCATGTAAAATTATGAGTCAGACTGTCAGGGTTCCTCTTTTCGGCATTCTGCTGAGGTCTTCGATCACCAGGGATTGTGCTTGAAGTTAAAGTGTGATTTTTTTTTTACCAAATGAAACCATACTTAACAGAAATGTTACTGTTCTCAAGAGCATCGTGCTCACATTAATTGACTGATTCAAGTTTGATTTGATGAATATAAATACAGTTAATGAATTTTGCTACCACAGAAAAGCAGTTTGGAGTTCTCCAGTATGCAAAAAAACAGGTTTAATGGACTGGAAAGGTTAACATTAGTAATGTTTTTGCCCTGGTTATGATGTTGTGCAATCAAAACAAATGTTTTCCACAAGTAAATATTGTCTACAGTCAATAAAACAAATCTATAAATTGATAAGCGCTTTCGAGACATACTGTGTCTTTTAATACTGCAAAAAGCTTTTGAGGCAATCGCTCTCCTTATCTCATTATCCATCAGGACAGGCCGACCCGGCTGACTCCAGCAATCAACGACTGACCCTGTCTGACACTTTGTTCCTTGCACCCTCTCCTGCTGTGCCTGCGCGTCACCTCTCTGTCCCAACTCTGCTGGCCCAGGACCCTCCATTCCATGGCTGCTGCAGCCACATTAATGGCCCTGCTAATGGTGGGTTCGCAAGAATCCATTATATAGAGGGAGACAGAGAGAGAGAGACTGTCATCAAGTTGCACAAAGATTGTTGGCTTCACCTCCTTTTAGAGAGCTGGGCTTAAAAAACATACGTATATCCGTATAACTGATGAACAAGCAGTGTGTCGTGTTTACTTGATGGTTTCCTAGGGAAAGCTGAGATCTTGGGCAGCACTAATCCTCCTGCAGATATAGCTACTGTCTATTAGGAGGACAGTCTTTTTGCTGGCCAGGCAAGGAGATTAAGCCACCATCAATATCACAAATGGTTTTCATATCCTTGCATATGTACTGATTGTAAATTTCGACAGTTCACATGCCTCTGTGTTTTTAAAGGACTCTCTTGGGAAATAAAACACCGCCAACATGCATGGGCTCATAAAGTTTTACATGCCTAGATCATGGGAAGTTTTATGCTCCACAATTCAGCATGTGGTGCTGCTGAAGGCATGTGGATGGTGATACTTTCCATTATGTGCTTTATTAAGTGAACAGTGGGTATTGGATACATTTCATCGGGACCTTCTCTTTCAGAACAGGAGATGAACAGGACAGTATGCTGATCATTCAATTGCTCTGCAAATACATGCATATTACCTTTGGGAATTGTTAAACAGAATGTATATCTGAATGTCCATACAAGTACAGTACATGTATAAATAGCTATTTTTTATGAAAGGTACAGAATAAAGTCAAGACCAATGAAAGAAAGTCAAGTCCGGATAAACCCAGTGTAGCAATTTAATTCAAAACTATGAAGTTCTGTATAACCTCTCCAAAAAAGAGTTAAAAAAGTAATCCTAGAATCAAATGCCATTGTGTTCCCTGGAACTGCACAATGTTCTAGAGTGAGGAAGAGCTCCTTGTGAATATTCTGTCCATGCTCCTCATTGCTTGCTAGGTGCTGGCAGAGCTAGGCTTGATCCATTGTGCAATTGTTCCAGGCCTATTCCTACTGGATGCGGCCAGAAGATGCATAGTTCTCAAAATGCAGACCCTCCAAATTATTGCACCCCAGAACAGACCTGTTTTTTGCTGATATGAAAGCAATGCATGTATTGGAAAATATCAGCGTTTATGATGATAACCATGCTATAATGAGGCCAAAAGTAACAAACATATTTTCCACCTTGGATTATCCATGGTGCAATATTTCTGTTTCGGATGAAATACACCAGCATCATTTAATCATATTGCTTAGCGCTGCTAAAAGTACACAAAACAATAAATGAGGAGAGATGCTAAATAAAACATAACCACATTTGCTTACTTAAATGAATCTGAGATATTAAAATTTTACAGCCTTGCATTTTGTTTTAAGTTTGCTTCCCTGCCTTTCCCTGTGAGTGTTACTCAGTTAAATCTCTATGTGGGTGATGTGCAGGCTCAGTACACAGTCTCTTTCATGTGTCTGTGGAGATAGATCACATTTCCAGGGATATTAGTGGAGCATTTTCCTCTGTAAATAGTTCATATGCCTCTATGATGTACTGATCAATTATTCATGTGGTTATTTATATATCTGATTTAATCTAACATGACCACTTTGTCAACAAATGCTTTTGGAACTTTGTGTTTTGATCTATGTTGTTGAAAATGATGGGATTAAATTTAGCTGATTTCACATGTCAGAATCTAATTGAAATCTGAACCATTCGGTTATGCTTGGACTGCCACTTAGTTTTGTTGCTTGTGTTCAGATGAAGATAAATACAATGAAAAATAAAATCAAATCAATTATTCTCAGATTTTAAGATATTTTATTCAATCTTAAAAAGTTCCTCAGTCCTGATACCCAGAGTGAATTAATCACAAAGACATTATCCAACTGGAAAATATTGAGTTGGCAGATTATTATTGTTATATTAAATATAGTTAAAATAGTTCAATACAATCAAATACTGATTTTGTTTTTTGCTACACAAGGAGGTGCAACATTATTGATTTGATAATATATTTTCAGAATGGAAGGTTTAGTTGAATGTTATTCTGCTGTTTTGAAAACAGAAATCAGATATTCACTTTTATTATTGTTATTATTGTTCCTCTTCTTATTATTATTAGTATTAGTATTATTATCATTAACATTATTATTAATAGTAGCGTTTCTACTACTAATAATAGAAGTTCCACTTATCAAGCAATGATTTAGTAGAAGTCCTTTCAGACACTCCCTATTTAAGTAAACAAATCTAGATAAACTGGTTTTATCTTCAAAAAACCCACTTACCACCTCTTTTCCCTATCAGCTGTTCATGGCATCCCTCTTCCATCCCATCCTAACCTTTTCCCTGTTTACGATGTTCTAATGCACAACTCTGTTCCAATGGCCAGAGGTGATCCATTTATCCAACTAAATATGCCAATACTTATATGAAAAGGTAACAAAGTAAGGTAACCCTGATTCTCTAAGCTGCAGGTGTTGTTTTTTCATAGTGTGGGAAGTTTTACAGCTACGAAGAAGTAGGAAGATGCACTAGGGTAGGACACTGCAATAGCATTATGCATGCACTGGTTCCAATTAATATTTAATATATTAAATAAAATATATTTAAACAACAGCTATGACAGCTAGTTTGAGTTAACTGCACCCCCCCCCTTAGACTTACACAATACCTTTGCAGTAACTTAATACTTTTTTGTGCTGTTATTATCATGATGATTTGCACTTTACAACTCTCAACAAAAAATGCTTTGTTTTATATGTATAATCAGAAGTTGATTTTGGGAATTTGTTTCAAATGAAAAAGTTCAAATGAAAAACAAAAAAACGAAATGTTCACGCGCACGCACACACACACGCACACATGCACACACACACACACACACACACACACACACACACACACACACACACACACACAAAAGAAGAAATAAAGTTGCATGTGTGAATTAAGCAGACAGTTTGCCATTTCACTGACCTGTCTCCATCCACCTGAGATGCTCCTGCTGTTTGTCTCACCTCATCACTCCCCTGACAAATACAGCCAAAGCAGATCAATGGGGCCTCAGGTTAAAGGAGTGGCCCACAGAAAATGAAGCTTCAGTAATGCTTTTTTTTTTCTTTTTTTTTAACCCAACCTGGTATTGATGGAGCTATTAAATGAGAATGTCAGTCTGATTGGAAGCCTCTTTCAAGCATCTTTTCAGTCTAGACCTGTTATGGCACTCAGGGCTTTCAACCACTCTGTGTCTCATGGCAACTTAGATTTCAACACAAACCAGAGATGTATGCTGGACTGAACAATTTGTGGCCCTGCTTTTTGCATAGTAGAACAAATGTAGAGTTTGAATGAAAAGCTTTGAGTCATATTTTAGCTATTATTTTTCATGTTTAGTGGTAGTTATTGTTATTGAAAAAATATATTCTAGAATATATTCCAGATTATGTTTGTTTTTGGAAGAAAAGTTAAGTTCTAAAGACTACAGTATATCAAGACATAAAAATAACCTATTTACTTTTTTCTTCCTGAAAAGTGTTGTTAAAGGAAGCATCCACTTCTTTAATGGCTGTCAGGCATAAAATGCAAAAGCAGTACACAGTAATAAACATATGTACATGGATAAGCAATATATTCTCTCATGCTGACATAGGGACATGCAGAATTTGATTGATGTGTATGATTTCTCACCAGATGTACAGATGTATTTGTGATCCTCCAAGAGCAATGAAATAAATAAATAGCAAAGATGTGATGGTGAGTTTGAAATTTTATGAGACTTTATTTTATTTATAGGGTTGATGCATCCTGTTATGTCTTCTTTTTTTTAAACATTGCTTTAAAGTTTGTGCGGATGTGTGCAGAATACCCAAATGCCTTCCTTCAAGCCTGAGGCATTACAGCTTGTGAACCTTACTGCTGAATTTGCAGACTTGAACTCCAAGTCTCTCAAAGAGAATGAGTCAGTTGTTTGGTTTCTCAACACTTTCAACATGACAAAGTTTAAGTTTAACTAGTGAAAACCATATAGTGTTGTGGATGGTGGATTGATTGATCGATTGCAATGACCCCCCCCATCACTTTTTATTCAGGGAGATTAGATGCCACACTCACAGATAAATCGGTAGGCTCACATTTATATGTTACTCATCAATAAAACAGACTCTGCTTGAGTTCTTCATACTTAACCTATTCAGTCAACATCGCCAACACAATTTTTCCACCATGCGCCACCTCTAATCATATTAGTTGTGCGATACCAGACTAAGTAACAGTTAAGCTATGTGTGACAAAAATATTTGACAGCTACAGTGGAGATGTCCCCTATTGCTTTTCACAGACAAAGCTTTTCATGCAAGCAGGTAGTGATTTGAACATAGTCACCAAAAGTGTGTGAATTTTACATGTAAGCAAAGGCACATGAGAATGCAAATATATAAATATTAAAGGATCACTTACATCTGTTCACAATATTGTGCTGTTATCTGAACATAACTTAAGTCATTCTACCCTGTGCAATTCAGAATTCAAATACTTCTTATTTCCAGGCAAGCGTTTGAAGTGCACACCTACTGTACTGTTTGTAACCATCACCTGGTGTTCAGATGATGTTTACATTGAAGATATGATTTCTGCAGACATCTTATCTGTTCTTTTGTTTTCACAGAAATGGTCTGTATGTAGAGTAGCTAGTAAAAAAATGTGAAAAAAGTCTTGCAAAGCAGAAAAGGCCTTATCTAATTAACTCTGCATCCTTCTTATTCTTTCTGAGCAAAGATTAGAGACTGTACTGTTTCCTGGTAAGTTATTCATGTTATTTTCAATATTAAATGTGGCAGAACCAATTCAGGAATTTCTCAGCAAACAATACCAACGTTAGTATTTTCCTTTGAAACACTGTGCTCAAATTGATGTATTTACCTTCTCACAATAATGCCACTATAATCCTTCCTGCCAAAAAGAATGGTAAGTTAAAGCACGTGACAATATAAAATGAATCAATAAATTAAAACAAATAAATAAATGAAACTTTGATGCTTTGAGCATTTGCATTTCAGGAGCCATGCTAAATATGCTGAGGAATTACATCCATTGCTCTTTGTTAAATGTATTTCCCAAACATAAATGAATGGTTTTGCTATTGTTCTTGCATAATGCAATAAAGGACTGTGTTGCTTTTGGGAGCAATCTAATCATTTCCAGTTTAGCAGCAATACTGCTCTAATCAGAGTAATTGTGTTTGTTCCCTACTTTGTCATTTAGATGAAGAAGAAGAACCACTTTCAGCAGGAGCACAGCACAATGAAGGCATAGACTGTGGCCAAGGAGATGGTGAAAAGCAGATGTAATTTCCACTTTATGGCATCATTCTTCCATGTGGGTCATCACAGTACTTGAAAACAGAGACCAAAGTGCATTATAGTCAAGGCATACAAGAAAAAAAAAAGTTCAATCAAGCAGCATGAAATATTAATCACTATTTGTGTTAAGAACCTCCTCCAATGATAGAATATGTGCAACTCGCAGGCAGAAAAGGCAGGATGGATCAAACAGAAATCATAATTAATCTGATTTGCTTTGATTTAAATTTTAATTAATTATATCATCTCCAAACATATAAAGGCAGCAAGGAAAAAGAGTTTTTTTTTTGCTTATACAAAATTGTATAGGCAAAATTGTTAAAGAAACTCAAAGCTTATGTCATTCTTTGTGGTATTTTTTTCTGCACAATGAGAGGTATGGGGGAAGAAGTAGATGGTGATACATTTGTCTGTTGCGCTACTCTCAAGATGGTTTATCCACTAACTTTTCTTTGCATATTTTAGTTTAAAACAAATGAAAGAGTTGGTACATGCTGACAAAAAGTAACATTACTTTGGTTTGGTACACCCTCTTTGTGCACAATATAGCATTTTGACTGCGTATATTTTTTTTTATAAATGTATGATAATATATATTAATACGAACTCAAGCTAACTTGTGAGAAATAAATACATGTTTTTGGAGCTGTTTTGATGTAATTTAGTTACCGATTGCTGTATTATTCCACCATTGGATGCTTATTATTTTGTTATTTTGAATATTTTGTAAATTACAGTATTATATGAGCTACTGTGCTTTTAAAATTTAGATGATTTTAGCCATTGCAGATAGATTTTTCTTTTTTTTTTTTTTTAATTTCTATTTCAAACAGAAAAATATTCATGACCCAGTAATTGATTAAAGGAGAAGAAAAAAACTTTCAGAGCCTTTTAAAAAGTGCATATTAAATCCAAATGCATCACAAATTTCCAGCTCTTGGAGGTATTGCTGTTCAACCAAGAATAAAAATGAATAATTGTGGCATAATCTTATGACTGAGAAGCCTTGAATTCATATAAGACACATTTGTCTGCAACTGCAGCAATAGGTAGGAAAAAATCAATGTGAATTTCCCTGAAACAGATAATGGTCACATTCCAAAAATGAGAGAAAACATTACAGATAAACACTGATCAAAATTGTCATATCCTGAACTTCTGTGTTCAGATCTTGTCAGTTGGAATATTCCACATTATTAATCATGTGGATGATTCTGGTTTATGAACACTATTGTTTTTTTCTTTTCTTTTTTTGTTTTGCCCACCTCACACTTTACTCACTTTTTGACATTTAGACTTAACATGCACACTCACATATCCCTTAAAATGGGATGTACAGAGTTGCGAGCTTTGAATAAATATACTGCAATGACTGCAAGAAGTTGTTTATTCCTGACCTTACAAAAAATCTTCTTTTTCCTTGCTTGTTTTTTTGTTTATTAATTGAACATTGTGAATGCCAAGGCATACCTATGTTCAATTTTACTCTAGAGCTATAAAGTCACAGGTGTCTGGTTTGTACAAAGCTTTTTACCATTTGCTGGCATTGTATAATGCATACCAAATTTCCACCTGTTTCAGTCTGTTTAGAGGAGAAGGTTTTGGCAGTGGGATAGGAAATTGAGTCATGCCCAGGGCTACAGCTGCCATGGCCTAAGTTGTGCTGGAATGGGCCAGTTGAAAAGGGGCATTAGACTAAACACCCCTTATAGAAAAAAAGGGGCGTGTCTGTTTTGTTAGGAGTGCAAATTAGTTGACTTACAGGTACTGTCTTGGATACGCTTGGAACTTGACTTTGTGTGGAATCTCAACATTTTCCTGCCCTGCCCTGCTTACCCCTGTCCTGCCTGTTATGTGCACTTAACAGAGGGACAAAGACATACTCAATTCTTAATATCAGCCCAGCACACATGATACAGCTTACAGCAGCAATTCTTCTCTGTGTTCCACCTACAGCAAAGCATTACATATTAACATTTTTCTCCAGCATCAGGGAGACTTTGAATGAGCATTAGCAATTGAAGACTCTTGATGATAGGCATATTTCTCAAGACAGTCTCCCTAACAATTTTCATTTATTCATTTGGCATGTAAATATAATAAATACATTATTTTGACTGAGTTGACCACCCACCCCCAGCCACTCAATTTGGGCATTAAATATGACTATGGCAGGACGAAATATCCAAACTGTTAGTAGGGACCATAAACAATGTGATGCGACACCTGCTAATCAAAATGTTAATTAAAATGACTCTGAGGGCCAAATAGGATGTATACCCATCCCAAACCTGTGACCAAAAAAATATATTTCCAAAATAAAAAAGAGAGGAAGCAAACATGCTGGATGTTTTCTGAATGCAAATATGGAAAGTGCCACTCTCTGCATTTGAATAGGATGTGTACCTGATTGGAATTAGTCTCACAGAGCAGGTTGAGGTATGAAGTCTCAAAGGGGAAACATTCATTAAAACAACCCTTTTAAGTTTTTTTATCATCATGTAAATTAAAGAAAAAAATTGCTAATGCAATTTCAAAACATTTTGGGATCAAAGCTACACTTAAAAAGTTTACATTTACATTACATTACATACATATATATATGCATTAGTATGGAGTTGCCCTGCCCCCTTTGCAGCTATAACAGCCTCCACTCTCCTGGGAAGGCTTTCCACAAGATTTTGGAGTGTGTCTGTGGGAATTTGTGCCCATTTAGCCAAAAGAGCATTTGTGAGGTCAGGCACTAATGTTGGACAAGAAGGCCTGGCTTGCAATCGGTGTTCAAATTCATCCCAAAGGTGTTCAGTGGGGTTGAGGTCAGGGCTCTGTGCAGGCCACTGGAGTTCCTCCACACCAAACTCGTCAAACCATGTCTTTATGGACGTTGCTTTGTGCACAGGGGCACAGTCATACTGGAACAGGAAAGGTCCTTCCCCAAACTGTTGCCACAAAGTTGGAAGCATACAATTGTCTAAAATGTCTTTGTCTGCTGTAGCATTAATGTTATCCTTCACTGGAACTAAGGGGCCTAGCCTAAATCCTGAAAAACAGCCCCAGACCATTATCCCTCCTCCACTAAACTTTACAATAGGCACTGTGCATTCCGGTAGGTAGCGCTCTCCTGGCATCCGCCAAACCCAGATTCGTCCATCAGACTGCCAGATAGTGAAGCGTGATTCATCACTCCAGAGAACGCGTTTCCACTGCTCCAGTGGCAGCGTGCTTTGCACCACTCCAGCCATCGCTTGGCATTTTGCACAGTGATGTTGGGCTTGTACGCAGCTGCTCGGCCATGGAAACCCATTTCATGAAGCTCCCAACACACAACTCTTGTACTGATGTTGCAGCCAGAGACAGTTTGGAACTCTGTAGTGAGTGAGTCAATATTCCTCTCAGAACCCCATAGAATTATCTTCTTCTGCAAACATTCCATTTCTCATCCCTTTGTCTCCATGTGAAATTGCCTCTGAAAGGTCAGAATCCAAGTGTGACAGTCGCGATGCGAACCGCACATGGAGGCTGCATCGCTCTCACTGTTTCACCTCACATAAGTACATATAAACTTTTTATATATAAGTTAGTAAAAGAAAGACACTTCCACCATCGTTTGTTCAGGAACATTTATTTGATCATTGTTGCTGGGTCAGTGCACTGGCCTAGTAAACATGAATGGTTAAATAGGAATTGTTTCAATTTTACTGGAAAAAGGAAATGTTTGTTACCTGTATTGAATGATATTGTTGCAGGTGAGTTCGGCATCAAAGGAGTGCTGGCAGGAAACAAGACAAACTTATTTGGTTCCTAGGTGGAGGGCCGAGCAAACCAACTGTTCTTAGCCCAGGGGACCGTTTGAGCAGCTACGGCCGAGCTGTGTTCTTTAAAATGTGCTCTCTTCCTTTATGAATATGTTTAGTACTGCATGTTGGTAATATTAGTCAAAGCATATGGTTCATTCCAGGACATTTCTTGTGGGTGTTTGTGTTATTTGTTATATTTGGAACCCCCTTGTGTGTTTTATGGTGCTTGATATAGTGTGTGTTTGTCTAATAGAGATCAGTGTTGTTCAGAGTTGGGCGTGATGTGTATTGTCCTGGGTTGTGCTCTGCTGATATTGACCTCTGTGCAGTCTTTTTAGAAGCAGGAGCAGATATGGTTAAAAGGGACTTTCTTGTCCCTTTTGATTGAGTTCTTTACTGATGATCTCAAGCCTCTGTAATAATACTTTTTTTGTAGAGGCTTTGACTGGCAAGGACTTTGACTTCTTTTTGTTATCTTTACTTCTTTTAACTTTTTCTATATTTTTTGGCCCTTGTTCATCATTTGGTCCATTTGGGTTGATTTGGATTTCCAATTTTTGTTATCGGTTGCACAAGCTTTAATAAAACCCTGCCATTTTGTACCCTCATTCTGTCCTTGTTTCTTGTGGCCACGACCACCTTCATGGGGGAAACGGTACTGCTTGGGGCGGCTCCGTCACACCAAGCCAGCAATAGTGCTGCTACTAGACCCTTGACCTAGGTTCAATCAGCTCCACAGCAGTTTATCTCAATTACCAAATTTCAGTGATGCAGAAGGGAAGATACTGTGCTGGTAGCTTTTTTAGCTAGTTCTTTTTGTTCAAATGGCACCATGCTGGATATGACCATATTGCAATGCATATGACCCCCAACATTCAATGTAAGCAACCTGCATATAAGAATTCCAACATGAAAAGTCATTCAGCCTAAGGTGGCTGTGGCTGGGTAGAGTTGTTCTAAAACAAAATAATAGAGAATACAGACCAGACTGGGTATTGAGAGGCAACTCAAATGCTGAGAAATATTAAAGAGTGCAGTTATTTTATAGTTTACCGAATCAGCTGTGATGGTCCGCCCACTGTTCATGAGCAAAGAGACTGACAAACCTAATCACCCCCAAACCACAAAACAGTGGTGACCATTATGGTAACACACAGAACAATTGCAAACAGAACATCCTGCAGACATATAAATGAGCCTTACTGAGATGCCAGGCCCCATGGTCTGTAAACCAGTTTAATTTACAAGAACATTTAAGGAAACTGAAAATGATACAGTAAATATACCTAACATATATTTAATTGGTTGCTGTAAAAAAGAAAATCACAACAACAAAACATTGTCAAAACCTTCAAAACCCTGAAATCAAATTGCAGTGATAAATGAGGCTGGATAGGGAAGTATTGTATTTCAGATACTATTTTTATCATATAACTTCTCATCAAACAGAACTACAGTGTTTGAAAACAATACATTTGAAGAAACTATTAAATAACATTAAAACTTAAAGCATGGAATGAATGTTCCTGCTTGAACTTTATAATATGAACCTTTTAATATGTACAAAGCAGGATTTTCTATTATACACAAAACTGAAGATCGCACTTCTATCCGTATCTTTGCACGCATATCTGGTTCCATAATTTTACATTCTGCTGCATGATTCTCCTTTTCTATAGCAAGCAATATTATTTTTGAAAGTTCCCTGATGAAATGCCAACTAAAATGATTCCGCATCTAATAAACACACCTCTGTTTTAACGAAGAAGATGACAAGAAGCAATTCATGGGGGCCAAATTCAGTCAAACTAAACATTATTAAGAAATAATAATTAAAAATGTATTAAAAGACCTGAATGCTGGTAGCAGTGAATGTCAGTTGCCACCAATATAAAATGTTAAACTATACAGAAATATAACTTCATATTCAGCATAAATTCAGTATGTCATGATTATCTGCATTCATGAATCCTTTATACATGCTGGAAGACAAAACAAAAATATTTTAAAATCCTACATTGGCTACAACACAATGCTAATAAGTCCATGTCAATGACACATTTAAATGTGACACAAATAATATTGCTATACTGTGATGAGCAAACTTTTCTTATTTTCATTCAAAATTGTGTTCTGTGTATTTCATACAAATACAAAGTTGGAAAGCTGCCTATCTGCTACCGGTGAAATGATTATAATAAAACCACCTTACTAACAAGCCTCACAAGACAGCTCGTAAAGTCAGCATAATGAAGCTTGTATAGAAATTATTTCCCATGATGGAAGCTATTTTTGCATAATAGTTAGCTGTAGTGATTGTTTTTTGTTTTTTTTTTTATCAACAGTATCAGTGACCAGTGTTAGTATGCTATCACAGGATATACAGCTTAAAAGGTCTGAAATTCAGATTCACTGTTAATGCACTGAATAAATGCATTAGTTCATAACTTGTTATAACAGTATGTTATATTTACTAAATACATTCAGCAATCTTATGATGTTAATTTGTTCCCATACTAAGTAAAATACTTTTATATAACAATAGAAACAAAGAAAAGTAGGTGTGGAGACATGAAGGTTTCAAAGTTTTAAGAAGTTAGGTGAACCACACTGAGGAATCTACAAAAATGGAATGCTTGATGAACCAGCATTGTTAAAGTCACCTTTTAGACACATTTGTGTCTGACTTTTATATAGAAGAGGGAGAATGGTTTTGAATGGTTCTGAGGGTTGAGTAAATACAAAGGGAACTGCACTTGGCCTTTTAATAACTTTGGATGTTATCCTACCTCATGAGCTATGCTTAATACATTGGGCTAGTGCTTGTTTTGATACTGCATGCCAGGATGCAGACCACCTGAGGCTTGAAAGACAACTCACATCGTACACGCAGACATGCTTAAGTCATACCACATTTTCATGGTATCATTATAGATCACTTGGTTTTATACTTTTTTTAATCCAGTTTTTAAATCAGTCCTGTCACCAGCCATGCCACCTGCTAGTCCTTTAGTACCTGATGGCTGAAGCTATATGAAGATGAATAATAGCCCTGGGAAAACCAGGTTACTAGTGGAAGTTACTGCTTCACCCCAGTAGGTGCTAAAAATTGGTGGTGGCTGAAATGAGTCCACCATTTCACTATACCTTGGAAGGGGATACAAAGCACAGTGTCAATACAATTTATTATTATCATTAAAAGCTTAAATACTAAGTGTCACCCCTTTTTAATGGCTTTATTTACATCATCTGTGTATGTTTTAAAACCATTTAATTGCCTTTTTGGAAAATTGCATTATAATTAAATTATAGTAAAAGGGTATGTCCTGAAAAATATTATGAATACAATATGTCTGATTTTATGCCAGTGATGACGTATGTTACTGCTAGTACTCAATTATATAAGACATTCATAGGATAAAATTTGGTTATGAAATCACCGCCATCATGTGGGAAGCAGCAGAGCAATGGTTATTGCTGAGGTGGTTTCAGAATGCATCCCTTGTGCAACCAATTGCCCCAGAGCTTTGAGTCTGAGCCCATCCCTTTCAATTAAAACCCTTTAAAGTCTGGATACTGAACACCAGTGCTCAAGGCCTGTGAACGGGCCTCCCGTTTGTTCATTCTATGTGGAATCTTAATTACCTGAGATAATTACTTTCTTGGCGAAGGCAATTAATGCCATTTCTGCAGGTTTTCTGTCAGTGGAAATTGTGAGGGAAGGCCAGCAGGATATCAGAGATTTCGACACCAGGACAAGAAGAACTCCATGTGGCCACATGACATCTCAGCAAGTGTAGCTGGAAAACCCTCTGCAACATGTCAGAGATGAAAGAAAAAAAAAACAACCCAATTGGGATAATTGCAACAGATGAGGCCTGATGATACATACAGCCCCTTCTTTTTCTGTAGAGATAATTTCCACTCTCAGTCAGCCAGCCAGGTTAACTGAGATTAAATAATACATGCTGTAACTAATATTTCACAAATCAGGTGAACCTTGTAACAGACCAATCAGTAAATGGAGGAAGGCACTGGGAGACCACTAAAAGCCACACACATCTGCCACGTGTCAGATGCTACGAGCTGTTGAGGGGACATGCATCCGTTACTAAGAGGAACAGAGAACAAGTGTTGTTCATGTCATGAGTAGGTCCACATTGATGAGAGGATTTACAGCAAAGGGCTTAGACAAATGGATGTTTTTTCATGAGCAAAGGGAGTTGGTGCTGCCTGCTGTATTTACTCATTGTGTGTGTCCACACCCGTCATGAGCAGCTGCTGCTGGGGGCTTACACACACACACACACACACACACACACACACACACACACACACACACACACACACACACACACTCATGGGGACAGGGCAGCGTCAGGCCAGGATGATAAAGCTAGATGTTTTTAAAATGAAGATTCTCTCATTGGCTACAAGACAAAAAAAAAAAGTGCTAGGCCAAAAGGGACACTTGCTTTCTGATGGTTTGGCTCATTAAGCAATAAGGACTTACAGTGAAACCAAAGAGACAAGACAGGAGGAAATGTTTCACACATACCAAAGCAAGAACTAGTCAAATTTGTGTTATTTTTTAATCACTTTGTTTTTAAATATTTTTTCTATAATCAATATTGGTGTTGACCATTGCAAGCCATCCAGCAACAAATATCTGTGGGAGAGCACCCCCCACCCCCAGTATGGCATACATGTCAGCACCTCTTATAGGCTTCAGTTTCAACTGTTGATATTGAAGCAAAGTCAGTGAGGTCCCAAGGTTCACATTAGGGTTGGCTTAATGGGAATGTAGGTCCAGAGCGCATGATGGTTTCCTTTTGCCTTCTTAACTATACCACAGTCACCTAGGTTGTCACATTGTTGACAGGTTAACGTGGATTCAATAAATATGGTGTCCAGCTAGTTGTAGGTCCACACACTTCATAAATATGTTGTACCCATTGGATGTGGTCAAATGTTCAATGTGCTGTACAAGGTAAACACTCAAAATACGTTTGCATATATTGACTTTGCAGTATGTTTAAGTTATATTGCATTCATATCTGACTTCCACCATGAATTAGAGTTTTTAGATTCAAATTCCTCCCTTAATCCCTGAATGGTTTCAAGACCAAATCAATTCCACTGTGTGACAAAAATGGTAGAATTTAATTTTAAACAGGGCTGTGCCTGCCTGTGCAACCCTCAGGTCCTTGCAAGCAGGGCAGGAGAGCTGCAAGCACCCCCATAGAAAAGGATGACAATTTTCCATGCCATGCCTGGGTGTGTCAGCCCTTGCAACACAGATGACTGTATGGTTCCTTGAAGTCAGGAATGAGCATGCTGGTAGAACCACACCCCACAAGTCTCCATATACGGTATAAGACCCTTCTGCCTGGATAAATCAGCACCAGTAACATGGCATTGTAAGAGCTAATGCCTAAGTGAGGAACTATGCAATGTCCCTGACACACAAAACAGAGCCCATGAAGTGTATTACACAAAAGGACTGTTCTTTTGTATTTTATACCCCTGTGTTTGCTGAATAGTTGCTTGCAGTGGTTTAGAAGGTAATAAATATTATGTTATATAGTATATCACTATTGTGAAAAAAGACAAGGAGTACCAAGCAGTACAAATGTATCCATTTTTGGCTGATTGCGAGTGCAACACTTTTCTTTTGTTTAATATTATCATTTAGCTCCAGAACTAAACAGGATAGAGTTGAATCAATATTTTGCAAGTTAATCTTGTTTCCGAAATTCATTCACTCTCTTTCTGGAAAGATCACTGCTCTTTTTAAATTCGGCAGTCTAACGATATGATTAAAATCATTTGGCAGTTCTCCCTCCATTGTCCCATTCCACTTTGCCTTGACTGGCCTTGGCCAACTAGTTGCGTGAATGCGACCTTGTTAGACTGTTGTCCTCCCTCTATAGAGCTGAAGCACTCACTCAGGTCAAATGGTGACCTGCTAAGGACCATAAATGCCTCTTAATGCACATGCTGTATGTCATTGCTTTTAGAATGGTGCTACCACCAACTACACATCATGGCCCTTTGGTCCTTGATCAAAAATATACATCAGAAGGGAGATACTGTGGCTGAATCAGGGGCATTACTAATGTCCATTGTATACACATACAGACATACATGGACAATCACACACACATTCACATACATGCACAAGCACACAAACATCCTGTCCATATATGCACTCAGACATTGTTACACACATTATTACATTATTGTCATTTAGCAGATGCTCAAATTCAGAGCATTTTAAATAGTGTATCTAATTAAGTGGCATCAAAAGCTGCACAAACAGGACACCACAAACCACATATACACAAGCATCAATGCAAAACATAGTGGTGAGATCACAAGTGCATGCCTAGACCAACATGTAAGCGCCATGCAATACGCACAGCGTACCATCCCCAATACAATGCTGAGGCATGTTGCTGTGGTAAAACTCCCTGACACACACTTCCACATATCTAATTAAACATTAGAGTGACAAAAGGTCATGTTTGGATAGGGTGACTGAGGGGTTGCCTGAAGAGGTGGGTCTTCAGTCTGTGATAGCCAGTGTTTCAGTTGTGATGACTACAGCATGAAGCTCATTCAACCACATAGAGGCCAAGACAAATGGTAGATGTGACCAGTATGCTAATTTACAGACTGGGGCAGCAAAGTGTCCTGAGGAAGCTGAGTGCAGTGGGCCAGAAGGTGTGTAGCATCAGACAATTATTTGATGGAGCCATTCCCCGCACTGCTTGGTAGGCTAACTCCAGTGTTTTGAAGAGGATGTCAGCCAACACTGGTACCCAATGAAGGGATGTCAGGAAGGCAGAGAACTTGGGGACATTGGGGACAAAAAGAGCAGCAGCATTCTGAATGAGTTGCAGGGATCTGATTGCACACACAGGGAGGGAAAGGTCTGCAATAGTCTAGGCAGTAGAGAAGCAAGGCTTGGACCAGGAGATATGCCATGTAGGACAAAAGGAGGTGGCAAAGTCCTCTGAGGCTTTACAGGAAGAATCCACAGGTCCTGCTAACTGTAGCTATGTTGTCCACATAAGTCAGATCACTGTCAAGTGTCATTCCAAGGGTCTTGACAGTCCAGGAGACTGAGACTGGTGTTTTACTGGGTGATGGTCAGGGCTTTGAATGAAGAAGATTTGGTTGGAATATACAGAAGCTTGGTCTTGGGTCTAAGGTGATAGTTAAACATCCACAGTGAGACATCAGCCTGGCAAGCCAAGATGCATGATAAAACCTGGGTATCAGATGGGGGAAAGATAGGAACAGTTGGGTGTCATCAGCATAACAGTGATATGAGAAGCTGAGGGAAGAAATGACAGGGCCAAGTGATATTGTATATAATGATAACAGAAGGGGTCCAAGGAACGAACCCTGGGGGATGATATATCACCTCTCCAAGGCACCTGATAGGTGCACCCTGAGATGAATCCAGCTGAGAATGGTGCCTGAGATGCCCATCACTGCCAAGGCAGACAGTAGGACATGGTGATTTACTGTGTCAGAGGCCGCAGAAAGGTCTAACTGAATCAAGACAACAGTTGGAGAGACTGCCATTTCAGAGTGAAGGGCATTTGTGACAGAAAGAAGAGCTGTTTCAGTGGAGTGGCTAACCTTGAAGCCAGCCTGATCATGTTAGTCATTCTGTGTGAGAAAGTGAGATATTTGATTAGCATGTTGAGGTAGCATGTTCAAATGTTCTGGAGAGAAAAGGGAGACAGGGCAGTAGCTTTGGGCAGCAGAGGCCGCTGGTGTAGGTTTCCTGAACAGAGGTATGATACAAGTCTGCTTGAAAATAGAGGGGACACAGTCAGTTTTCATTTTGGTTGTTGATAAGTAACATAAGGAATGGAGGAATGTCGGGTGTGATCATCTGGAGAAGAGAAGAATAACATATGCATGCATGGCACACAAGAAAGCATGTCTCTTGTGGGTGATACTCTATTTCAACACACAAGAAACTACATAATTGTATGTAATCTTGTAACCAGGGAGCTGTGAAATAACATGACATCTAAACAGTAGATTTTAAAAGCTTACCTACAAATTACATTGAGATCATTTTGAGTAGAAGGTCAAACATTATGCTTACAGTCCTCAATAACATTTCTTAAATGTAAATGGATAAAGTATACTGTGTAAAATCTCAGTCTCTATTTGTCTGTCTTTGTCTAAACACAATTTCCTAAATTGACCATTGGAATGCAGTTTTAGATGAATTTAGTGGAATAAATGAGCAACTTGATATTGAGATAAAGTTTTGTTACAAGTATTAACTCTCTTTCTCTCATTCTGCCCTTTTCACCCCTCTTTTTCCCTGACTCTGGAACTCAGTCCTCTCAAGCTGTTGCTCTGGATGACCCAGATATTTCATGTCACATTTCTAGTTGGGTTAATCTGTGGCCTACACTTCACCAGCATCTGTTCCCAGCACACTCCTCATACACCCAGGGTCTTTGTACTTCACTCTTGCAACTGCTGATGCTCAGCTCTTTTTGCAGTAACCAGTAACAGCACCTCCTCTGATTCTCTCTGTGTGTACATGAGTGTCCACCTGCATGCCTGTTTGTGTACCTGTGTTTGCACATGTAAGTGTATAAATATGTGTGTGTGTGTGTGTGTGTGTGTGTGTGTGTGAAAGATAGCAAGAACCTAGAATAGCAAGATCCAAGGACAAAAAGACACCCAAAGGTCATCATTTCAGAATGAAGCCATTTACAAGGACATGTTTTCCTGATGTATTTTAACAGTATTACAGCAGTAGTATTATTTATTTGTGACTCATAAGAATATAAGTTAATTAATTAAGCCATTGATAACACCATTTAGGGTTCTGTTAGGTAATTGTTAGAGTGGGTTTTTATGGTCATGGTATGAATTTTATATGTGCAATCCTTAAAAGTACCCTTAAAATATGCAGTGAGGCATTTTATGCTATCAATAAATATCAGTATCAAAAGTGGCAGCCTTATTAAATAAGACATTGGCAATGCATTACAAATTGCTTTCAAGATAGAACACTGTTTCTTACAGTATACATTTTTATGCCTGTTTACTTTTATGCTGCTTTTTTTACGATGTGCTAATTAGTAGTCCTTCTATAATTCCATGAATAAACATCAATCTGCCTGAACTCGGGGCATCTTTATGCTTCAATGGTGAGTCTTAGCAGTATATTAATTACTTGTATTAATGGCTTGGGGTAATCTAGCTGTGTAATTCTATAATTTGAAAATCAAACCACATGTGAAAGGATGAGAAAATGAAAGGCATCTGAAAAAAAATCTGTCAAATTAGTTAGAGAGAGCTGACGTGATGTGCCTGACAAAAGCATTGACAACAGCATCTAAAATATGTTTTGTTCATTTTACCAAAGTGACACAGAGGTGCACAGAAACAAACAATGATTTTACTTGAGGTATGTTTCACAGAAAGTATCTGCGGGGAATACATGCTTATCTTTCCTTTGCTTTTTGACTCAACTGACAATAATCACTTGCTTATGTGAAATATTTATTTTTGATATTCGTGATTGTTTAATACAATGAGTACTACAATAATTTTTACATTTAGAAGATATTTGTATGGAAAAACTGCACAAATACAGTGTTACATATATCTTAAGGTCAAGACTAAATTGAGGGCATGTTTAATTTTTAGCTTATTTAGGAATTTCTTTTTGCCTTTTGCTGTCCACACCCTGTCATTTACTTTACCTTCCAGTAAAGTAACAATAGATGCATTCTTCATTCTTCATTCTTCATTGCAACCCATCCAGTATCAAAGCTTGACTTGCAATACTTTTCATCCCAATCAAATACTTTGTAAATCCATTCCAGCTTGAATGCAAGACAGAGTACAGGTGAAAATATAAACCTATCCCTTTAATACAAAATATGGTGGCACTTTGTTTTGACACCACTTCATTTCATAATATTGTTACTCTACCATAGTCTATGCTTTGGAAGGAGTCATAGTCTGTGTATTTGTTTGTGTGGAGGGGTGATACAGTTAAAATGCTACCACATTTTAACTGTATCACCCTTTCATTTTAAGGTCAAATGTGAATGTTGCCCATTGCAGAGTTGCAAAGAGACCGCATCAGGAGCTACCAAAAACAGTCCAAGTCTAATTGAAATGCACTTTGACGGATCTGGACCATTTTTTTGTGTCATGGCATCTTAAGTGTATCTTCTTTGCAACACTGACATGAACACCATATTCATAAAACCAACATTAAAACAGCTGATTTAGAAACATTGTATCCTGGAGATGTTAGGCTTTCTTTAAGAGAGAAGTGATCTGTCTTCATTGGCCTTGGTTTTGCTATTTGCTTCTCAGGCCCCACTCCTCACAGTGCATTGAACTAGTATAATGTTGTATGCACTAGCCTTAAACTTTCTAATGGAAACTGGCATGTTCAGCCTGGTGAATATTATTATTGCCAGCAGCTTCTACCTGACCTCTAGAGTGTGCTTGGTATGTCCAATAGGTCTCAGCATTCATTGACTTTCTCATTCATTGATATGCTCACTGACAACTGTAAGAGAACAGCTCTGGGTGCTCTTTAAATAAATTATGTTTCAAAACTATACTTTGTTCCTCATACAAATGTAAAAACAAACAAACAAAAAACACAAAACCATCCAAGCAGACTCCCAAACACCAGGAAAAGTACCAACCAAGCTTCTCTAGAATATCAGGAGGCAAAAAAGCTATTCTAGTCCCACGCTCCACTGTCCATTGTGCAGCAGGTTTTTAGACCTAGAATCTTCTTTTTTAACCTCCCATTCTTTGTTGACAGGAATTCATTTTATACACTCCTGACTGATGTAAACAACATTTGTGGCTAACAATTGATGTGTCAATCCCCCAAGACAGAAGCGTTTCATCCCATTATATCAGAAATACAAACATGATTACGGCAACAAAGGGAGGATTAAAGAGGCAATGAATACGGGGGAAAAGAGGGGGAAAGTGACATGGATGAAACTGACAAAGAAAGAGAATGAGAAAGAAAAGAAGGGAGAAAATAAGACGTGGGATGGCATCGATTGTTCAATGTGTTCTGCATTGTTGAACAACATAGACCTTCCGCAGTTTTTCTCAGATAATAGCCTTTACTGTGTGCTTAAGTGACAGTATGACTAAAATATCGGGACATGGGACAGTAGGGTCTGGAGTCACGTCAGTAAATAGTGCACCTGCAGTAATGATTGTATAAAAGATGATAGTGTCTGTAGCTGTGACTGTGAGTCTTCAATGCATATTTTACTCACAATTGGGGTATAATTTGGGATTTAAGCCATCACATCAAAACACTCCTAACAATCTTGCAGCACAGAGGCCAAAGAATTAAGGCTAACTGTTCAAAAGGAGAGAGAGAAAGAGAGAGAGAGAGAGAGAGAGAGAGAGAGAGAGAGAGAGAGAGAGAGAGAGAGAGAGATAGACTTGACACATTCTTGTCTTTTTCAAAATGATATGACGATGTCAGAGATGGGGAAGCACACTGCCAAGTTAAAAACTTTGTTAGAGACAGGCAGATTTACAAAACCTGACTGAATATGTGAGGACAGCGTAGTGAAAAAAAAAGTAGGTGACATAGAGAAACCGTTAAGTAAAGAATGAGTTACAGCTGCCATAGAATGGTTTACTGAAGAGGCCACTCAGGCTGACTGGGAGAGTTTAAAGCTGTTTTAACGCGTCTTGCTTGCCTTGATTGAGTTAGCGCTTAGCTCATGCTGAACCTTGGAAATGGAAAAGGAAAGTAAAGACAAATTCAGATGAGTACTGAGAAACACGTGCTTGTCCCTGAGGACAGAAAAGTGGTCCATATCACCTGTTTCAAAGGGAGCGTTAGTCAAATGGCCATGCAGTGTTTTATCTGCGCCTCTAGCACTATGTATAGAGTGGATAAATGTATTACTTTATAATATCTTTCTAATGTAATATGATGTACAGTATTAGTTCGACAAAGATGTGACTTAGTGCTTGAAACTAGTTTTTAATCTCTGACTCTTCAATACAGACTTCAGAGCAAGATGACTGTCCTTCAGTCTGAAACTTAAAACGTCTGACAATCAGGCTCAAAACTGAGACAAGTGAAGATAGATTTTGCACAAAAACATTGACCCAGGCCATTCCACAAGAGACAAGCGCCCAGGCTGGTTTCAACAGATGTCAGGGTAATTTCAAGAAAATGCAGCTTGGACTGCATCTACAGGTTCGACACAGATCTTGATGTAACATCTGTCAAACATTGCATTCACCTGTGACAACACATTCATGATAATGGCAATTGCTGCTTTTTGTCTCTGCACCAGAAACACATAGTACACATGATTTTGGGGCTGGTCCGTGTGTCTTTGAAGCCGCTGGAAGATTACTACCCCAGTAGGGTAGTCTTACCACAGAAATTGAACTGGACCAGTGCATAGAACGGAAAATGTTGTTAGTGTCAAAAGGGGCAATGTTGAAGACACCATTGACTGACATATAATATGCTCAGATTGATTTTTTTTTTAAATCCAGCAAAACTACACCATTGCTGTAAAAGAACTGTTACCAAACTTTTCAAAACTTACTTATTTTCTTTTTCTACATAGCTTGTAACTTATCGTTTTGTCCTCTTTTTGGTCTTGCTGTTATTTAAGCAGTTAATTATTAATATTAATAATTATTAATATTAATTCCAGAAATTTAAACTTTAATATTAAACTATGTCTCCTCTGTGGTAATTTAAAGCTTGTTTTTTTCAAAGTGATGCTTCCACATGCAGGTTTACCAGCCTGTGAAATGATTTTGTCTAATTAAAATTCTGAGAAGCATTTTTGCTCGTGAGAAGTGCTTATTTCACTCATCACCAGAAGAATTCAGCCTTTGAATAAAATGTATCAAAGCAAAGTATCCAAACATTGACTCTCACAAACTAAATATCATAGATCAAGGCTTTTTATTAATACTTGGAAGTTTTTTTCTGTTGTTCACGTTTATATGTTCTATTTATTTCCTCATTTATATAGAAAAATGTGTAAACACATGTATATACTCAATATAAAAAGAGAGGAAAGTGCCTGAGATGGACTTCAATTTTGCTTTGTCCTTTGCTGCCATTACAAACCATCGTGAGCGACTGAGTTAGCTGCAGGTGAATGAAATGGGAAGAAACACGCACAGACATTGCTAGCTAGGATGGATTATCTAAAATTACAGACCAATGGAAGGAAGAAGGTGTCAAAATCTGACTAAATGGACTATTTAGCTGGCTAACTAGCTACTTAAAGAGGAAAATAGTGACTAGCCAACATCACGTTAATGTCAGGAGCTGCGGGACACCCAACAGGTATCCAACACCAGCCTCACAAAGCAGATCATAGACACAGAGGTAAGTAGCAGAAATTTCACAATCGTTACGTTAATCAGTTCTGGAATCATACATGTGGTATAATATAAGAAGGAACATGGCCATGGCTACTCCCTTTCCCGCTCACTGCATACCACACACAACACAGCACACCACACATAGCACAAAGCACACAACTACTCAGGGATAAGTCACTCCATATAACAAGTACACATAATCTTCTCCCGTTAGCAAAGGGAATACTGGCTTCACTAACGCTGGCATGGCCAGGGAATCCCTTTTTACAATCACCACTCAGCTGACTCTGCTGCAAAGCTATTGACACACATCACAACACCAGGCACACATGAAAAAACATAAATACAATAAAGGGATGGTGGCTCATCTTGAGAGTCTGTGGGTCAGGATGAGAAGACAATCAAAACTAAAATAAATAGTCCCATAGCTCCCATTGAGTCTCACAGCTCTTCTCATACTGGTCTTTGTCTGTCGCTTTTTCCCTTCTAGTCATGCTGTCAGGACGCCGCTTGCCACACCCCCAGCAGCACCATGGACCTGTCAACAGGTGAGTGAGCTCTACATTCGTTCTGTGTAGCTCACTCTCCTTTACTGTATGGGGGTTTAGCCCGTAGCCTAAATGCGTATTTTCACCGACCACCCGACACAGCCCCGGTCGCCGCCTCTTCAGACTCAGTGGATCTTGGGATTTCCTCCACACCAGTCTCCACTTGGCCGTCTGTCTTCAGCTCGTCGCTTCCACTGCTATAACACAAAACAGGCAAGTACACAGACTGCAAACAGCAGTTACACTGCAATACAAAATAGTCAGAGTACAGTTAGCTTGTTAGCTATTGTGGGATACTACTTACAGTTCCCCATCTTCAAAGCTACAAGTAAGCGGGGCATCTCCCATTTTTAGCTTTTAATTAGTACTTCATCAAGAAATTTTTGTTAGATAGCTACTGTATCTGAATTTCTATCTGTACTGTATGTGTACATATCTAAAGAAAGTGCTATGCACTGACAATTTTAAGTCAATTTTGTTGTATTGTATCTCACTTGTAAGTCACTTTGGATAAAAGCATCTGCCAAATGAATAAATGTAAATGTAAATGAATAAATGTAACTCACAATTATCATCTCCAAATCCGATTAAAATTTTAAGTCGCTAAGTTTCAAGTCCAAGGCATGTCTTGAGTAATTTTTTTTAAGCAAGTCAAGTCTAAAGTCATCTAACTTATGGCTTGAATCACAGTTTGAGGTGTCATCACTGTCATTGTTGTTGTTATTGTAACTTTAATAGCACAGAAATTGTGCTTTCATCTCTCTCATGTCACTAAGACAAAACCCATGCTGCCAGTTTGTACACTGGGTGCAGCAGGACTAATAAACAAACCTACCCACTGCTGAAACATCATTTGTTGACTCCTCAGAAAGATCAATTAGTCGATTACAGACCTATCAGACAGTCATTCATTATCAGAGGTGGAGTCAATTTCAGCATAGCATGCAAATCTCCCCCAGTGTAATGTAGAGGATGAGTGTGCTCTTTATGTGCACTGACCATCATACACCACAGGAGGTATGTTTCCAGCAAATGAAGATCTACTAAAACCCTCTTCCTACTAAAACCCTGGTTCAATTGGATCACATGGTGTGGTTATAGGTTTTTCCCTACATGAGCAGAGTATACGTACAATCAATTCAAATGTGTCCCAGTTCATTTGTGTGAATTTAAATCAATCTGCTCATAATACATTAGAAAAATAATTATGAGACACAGTAACTGCGCAGTGGCAAAGGAAAATAAATTCCTGTATGGAGATTTTGTTCAACTAAAGGTGAAGAACATTGATCAATGGTAAAACAGCTATGTCCAAATGTATGAAAACAGTGTCCTGTTGGATCAATTGTCGTGAATTTCACCTCAGCTCACTTGGCAAAGACACTGTGGCACGGGTGTCTCCACTCCTGGTCCTGGAGGACATTATCTGCAGGTTTGTGTTGCACACAAACACTTAACCACTCTCATTCAACAAATTACTGCCTTGAAAGAATCCATTTATAATGTGTGCACTCAGAGTGCTGGGAATGTAAAATGATCAAAATTAAAAAAAAAAAAAAAAACCTTGCAGCACTATGGTCCTCCGGTGCAGTATCCTATTCCCCTGTTATGGATCACATTTGAAGCCGTCTGACACCTCTCTTGTTAAGGCAATCCAGTTAGCGTTAATCCCAGTACCCCGCTCTTACACATCACACACAGACGTTTCATGAAAGCAGGGTGCCATGGCCCCATTGAATAATGCTGAGAGGCTGTGTGACACTCCCCAACAGCTGTTAAATTTGTTTTTTTTTTCATCACACTAATCTGAGATTCACACAAAGGTACCACAGGTATTGAGCCTTCACATGTTGTTATTCAGTGTTCACACTGCTCAGTCGTTCTTGTTGGTTTTCAAGGTGATGTGGGACCAGCCACAATTTTCCCACATTGCAGTGGGAACACAAAGATAATTACCTTGCCCCAGGCCTAGATTAAATCAAAATGTTGACCTCCCTGTCATTGGCAGGCAACTAACACAGTGCTGTTGACAAATGATCTATTCAAAGAAAAGAAAAACAAAGGAACAACTCTTGGCCCAAGTTTGACAATGCTGTAAATATGTTTTGCCTTGAAGTCAATGGAAGTAATTCACTTTACCATGTTTTTAAAACTACTATGACAAGAAACTTCAAATGCTCCTATATAGATTCTTAAACTTTGGTAGGCATAATACTGTCTGAAATCATTTGCACATTGCTAGTGACCATACTGTTTATGGCAAAATTATCCTTATCCACAAGGTAAATTGTTTGATAAAAAAAAATCAGGTGATGCTGTCACTAAACTAACAAGGGAACCTATCCAGCCAAATTGCTCTGAATGCCATTGTTACATACTTGAAAAGGAAAATATTACAAGATAGAAGGAAGGCAGGATTTCAACAGCCTGGCAAGTGAGGTGTCATTGTGATCCCACAGACTACAGCTCATTCATCTATCTAATAGGAAACCGATTGTATCTGAGGCTTATTCAACCTGTTATCTATCCTGTATCTTCAACAGTTCTCTCTCTGGTTACAATAAACAATAAAAGGCATGCTGGGACCCAGGCATATTTCTGTAAGTGAAGGTTATTCAGCTATGCCTTCTCCATCCAATGCACAGGCTAGTGCCAGGCCAGATTTGCAGTCTGTGTGAATCTTCAGGCTCAGGTCATGATGTCCTCTTCAGGGGAGCGGGGAACAAATGGGATTAGAGCATAGTCATTCTAAAAGGTTTACATCTCCCCGAGCTGTGAGGACATTTGTGAACTGTTTTTGAAAGCGGCTCTACAGCTGTGGGACGCGGTCCAAGTTACAGTCTCTCGTGTTTTAACTTTGCCGCTCATCAATGAAAGCCCTCTCATTCATAGGAATCAAATGAATTTGCAGAAAAGTGATATCGCAAGTCATTAACAAACAAAAGTTCTGCCTAAGTGAGGGTCTGTTTCAAAGCCCAGGTGTTTGGCTGACTAAGCAAAGTAATTTTTACTGCCCTGCACTGCTCTGTCCTTGATCATGGACCTTGGTTAAAACTGTTCAGCAAAGTTTGTGAAAAAGCTCCCAGAGGATATATTGACCTATGTAAAGTCAAAGATGAATAAAACAAAATCAGTCAAAGACGCTCAAAAGCAAGGACTGAATTGGCACTGCCCATACTGGATGCCACTTCTCTGATGTCCTTTTTGACCTCTGATGCCTCTAGTGGTAAATCAGAGCTACTGCAGGAGCTGCTCAGCAAGTGACAAAGGGACAACAGTTTCTACATAGCTTCATCTGCTTGTGGCTTAAAAGATCTGACAAAGAGGGCAATCAAAACACAGGAAGAATTTAAGTATCTTTAAAAACCATTAAATTAATATACTTTAAAATGTTATGAAAATAATAAAAAATGAACAATTCCTTGGATTTATTACTCAGAGTTGAGTACCTCTGAATTTCTTTCTTAAAGGCTTTTTCTTATGGCTGTGTTTCTCAAATATGGTTTTACTGTACCAAAGTGTATGCTGTAATTTCAACTGGTCTCATCTCTGATTGCATTTTACAGTGAACTCACAGGTAACTGGCAGGTGATGTCAAATCAAGATCAGTATTCAAAACTCAGTCTGACCATGATTAACTGAACTCAGCTGGAACTGAAAGCAGAAAACACAGTGGTTGTGACTGAGAGGCTAGCAAACAAGGCTCTGCAGTATCCTCTGTGTTCATCTACCCAAGGAGTGTTTCAAGTGCAAAGAGCAGTCAAATCTACAACCATAGCACTGACAGGTAGGCACACCCCACATGGGATCTTAACAGCATGTTGAGACAGTGTTTTTTTACTACATTTTGCTGTTTGGATTGTAATCATTATCTCAATGCAAAAAAGCTAATTGGCTTTTATGTCAATGTTCACTGTCCCAACTGTCAGAAAGCAATTAAGAAACTCAGAGTAAGCCTGGAATGATAGTTACATTGGAATAATTTCCTCGTGATCAAACTTACTATTGCAATGTACCTTGTAAATGCAATTATATCTAACTTCAGCATTCATTGTCAATATGCAATAACAAATGATAAATGACATGATTTTTTGTGTTTTGTAAATATCTCAATGACAGCTTTTTTGAACCTTGGATGTTTGTTATTTTCACACAATATTTCCACACCTTCACACCCATCCTCCCCATTCCTTCCATTCCAGTTTTCATCCCTATCAAAATTACTTCACCAGGAATAATTTAGCTGTTTAATGAAGTGAAGGGTGAATAATTAGCTGTTTACCCTGTAAGCCACATGGTGTCAGAAATAGAACTGTGCTTCAACAGATGTGATATTTCTTTACGGACTATCTGATTGATCTCACACAACTGCTTTTCCATAATGCACTTTCTATAAATCCCTTTGGTATATAAAATTTATTAAGTATAATTTTATTGATTGATTGAATAATTGATTGATTGAATGGTTGGTTGATTGATTGGCTGATTGGTAGGTGCTATTTAATGGGAGTTCTAAAGTGAGAGAGTGGATATCTACCTCCTGAAATCAAATGGGGTTGTAATAATCAAATGTAACAAAGCAATTGGTTATTAGAAAAACACCAACTTTATTAAAATCAATCTAAAGAAAAATTAAACCAAAGAAGAATCGATTGCCTTAGTTTATACATGTGTTTGGAACAAAAACCATTGTACACAGTAATGCCTTACTCTAACAAATGATAAGGTTTCCAGGATTATTTCAGATTACACAGAATTCAAAGATAATAAAAAAACATATGTCCTGTGAACAAACACAGCTTTTTTTAAAGAAATGGTAAAAATGAACAAAGTTGCTTGCAGTAAATTTATATGTGGCAATGCATTTTTTTTTTTGAGACATAATTTGTATATGTTGAGATATGACACAATGTTTGATCTAATTTGGTCTATATTATCTCTTTGACTCTACATCATGATTAATTACTTAATCTTTTATATTTTAATAGGCATTACGTAAGAGAAACAGAAATAAGGTACAAGTTTGTATGCTTTGGATCCTTAAACCACAGAACCTCATCCATGGATATACCTGTAAATATGTGTCTGTGAGTGTCACAAAGATCTAGCTCTAGAATGAAATGATAGCTTTGCTCTTTCTGAACATGCAAAGTGCTGCTTGTCTCCTCCTGTCTCGCCTGTTCCCCTTGCTCATTATGTGGTAGTAATATTAATTATTATTAGCAAAATGATCTTTTCATTGTCTGGAGCTAGAGAACAGTTTGTCTCCACAGAGTCTTATGCAGGGCATGTATTGCATTAAGGACCCTTTCAGCTCAGAGGAAGTGAAATTTTTTATGTCACGCTGCCAATTGTCCAAGTGATACATTTACCAATGGCTCCTATTCTTCCAAATGAAAAAGCAACATATTAAAGAACAATTCTGGTGAATGATCCCTAAAAGCTTAAAAACATATGGCCAATCATTTTTACCCTTATATTTTATTGAAAGTTTTATTATAGTTTTTTTCAGGACTATAACTTTGGAACTTACAGTGCCCTTCAAACAATTTCATATTCATTAATTATGGTGGGTATATGTGCATTTTCTGATTCCAGAGATGTTACCAAGGGGACATGGCAACATAGAGCCGCTTTAGTTTTGCACCTGAGTTCAGGTAAATGTAAATCTAAAAAACTAAAAACATGTTCCAGCACATGAATGCAGGTCATCAGTGAATACGAGCACAAAGAAAGTACATGCTGGAATTGATTAAATCATGGTATACACTGTCTCAATCTTCTTTAGAAAATGAAGATGAATGTGTATACCAGCAATAACTGTATTTGTTTGAACCACTAGCTAAATCAGAGAATGCGATGTGTGTGGACAACAAAGAGTCCTTAGCTGCTCACAGAATGGCAGATGCTTCAGAATGGGAAAGTATGTGCTGCTAATGGCTTTCACTGCATATGAAAAAAAGTTGTTGACTTGTTAACTGTGCTGATATCCACAGTTTCGTGGCTAAGTAAACCTGAAGATAATGCATACATAGGAAATGAACCTTAGAACTGAACCAGTAGTCTGATCACAATCACTTAAAGACTTCCCAAACCTCATGTAACATACAGTATGGCTGAGAAATATATCAAAAATTTTCTTAGTAGGCATTCTTAGGCATTTTTACCACCAGATTTTTAAGTGGGGTGGAGATGCGTTTTCCACAAGAACCTCAGGGAGCTGGTGTTGCCATGATACTTAAGTGAGTTCTGAAGGCATCATACTGTCAATACCTGCCTAAATGGAGGTGGTCTGGCTCACAGCTACTCCTATATGAGCCGACAGGGTTCAGTCTGCACAGACGGAGCAATAAAGAGTGCTCAATAGGCTGTCTGTAACAGGACCAGTTGAGAGAGGACAGCCTGGTACTGCTAAACAGTGTCATCTCATAACTCAGAACAGCTACTTTTTTTTTTGGTTTAACAGCCCCTTTTCTCCCTTTATATTTGGATAAACACATACCTAGAGTGTGTGAGAATTGTACTTGTATGATCATATAACACACACTGACCATGGATATACAGCAAGTTGCTTCTACACAGACACGAGCACAGGGAAGTATGTGGGTGACAGGAGTTCTGCCCTCTGCTGTCAGTTAAAGTGGAAGTGCAATGAGCAGCCTTTGTAAGGAGTGCCACGCAATCCACTGCTCGACAGACAGGACCAGCACGTCTGTGTTTAAAAGAGGAGCATGTGTTTCAATAAGGCGGCACGACTACTGCCTATGATGAAGTGTTTAATGGTCCATGTGACTGAAATCTCATATTGGCAGGTCAAGGACAATGCTCCATACTCTTACATATTCATCTGCGGTAGTTGTAGACCTGTAGGATAATGATCTGTAAATCTGCACTGAAACAACCACAAGGCAGCCCAAAGTAATGACTGAAAAAAATGTTTAACTAATTATAGTGACTAATTAACCTAATTAGTTCTAAATCTTATTGTACTAATTGAAGGACAGAGCCCAGCAGGTGTTCTATTTATCTTTTTTTGTTCGCCTTACTTGGTTCCTGTCCCAGCCAGTCTCGGCACCTTATCAATTTTCTTTACCTCCACTCAGAATCCCTTGCTCTTCTTAAGGCCACTGGAGACCATGTATATTTTCTCCCACAGAAAAAAAGGAGGAACAGGGAGATGCCAGAGGCGGAATGAGATACTTTGAGAATGGAACGCTCTCCTTGTTTGCATATGGTTTCTGATCCATCCTCCCTCTTGTGGAAAGCCAGACTCCACTCATGTGTGCAGGAACACTTGTGAAGGCCCGGGTCCATGCTGTATGGCTGTTTATTTTTTTCCTCTTTTCCTATTCTTGGTCATGCAGCACAGTACTCTGGCAGATCCCAGGGACTAACATGGCATGCTGAGCAGCATTTCCCAAGAAACTTTTCATCTCTGAAAACACAGCATGGAAAGCTGTTTTCAGACGACTTGCATAAATTGTATAGCAGTGAGTTTGCCTGCACGTATCCAGTACATGCTCCTGATGTATGACAGACAGGAGGGGGCTTTTCCTTGTGTTAATAATATTCTCTGAAGTCCGAGGGATCCTTTAACCTGCACTCAGATTCTGCACATGCCATTCCAGCGCGTCGCAGTGCCTCAGGATACACACACAATAAGATACTGCTTTTCCTGTCAGGGCTTTAACTCGAGACAAGACAATGCCCGGTTTCATTAGAGAGCCAGTGTCTCCTGTGTGGACATGAATGACAAGTGATCACTTGTGATGGCAGTGTGTGTTGACACAGGAAAGTTTTCTCTGCGGACACTCGCAGCAGGTTTGACATGATTATTCTCAGTGTTCTTTTTTTCTGATCTGAGCTCTCAGAGGCTTTTTGCTGCTCCTAGTGCCTTTTTTCCCCTGTCTCTGGACAGAATGGTGTTAGCTGTGTTCATTTCAAAAGAAAGAGGTAGCACACTCTGTCTACGGGCGCACATCCTGGAAGACCCACAGCAGCTCCTCGTCTAACATGCCACTGCATAGCAAATGTGAGAGATAATGTCCCACAATAGCATTCAATGCTTTGTGCACAGAGGACCCAGAATATTCAGGAAGACACCTGAGCAATATTAAATTTAAGAATTCCACAGTCTTCTATTTGACCGGGAGTTACAGCGGATTAGTGGTCATGATGCTAGTCATGATGCTGTTGTTATGCCCTATCCCATTTTCACCACATTCTGAAGTTATTTTCATCAGTGCAACAGTATATGAATTAATATTTCCTGGGCAGGAATTAAATGTACTGTACTGTGATTTGCTGTGTCTATCCTTTTGCTGTGTTTCTTAAGGAAATGACTTTATTCAATTAAGTCAACAAAACAGGACATTTCCCCAAATCAGGCATATACGTGTAACAAAGTGCCATTTTTCCTTGGAATTGGGTTGCTCCCAAAGGTTAATTTAGTTTAGTCAACTACATTTATTGAGTTATGAAGGCTGAGTTGTGAAAGAGTCACAGCGGAACACTCCTGAATTTTCTTCACATCACTCCCTGAGGTATGGGAAGATAGGCTGCTCTGAAGGAAGGCCAAATTAGACTCATCCTCACCTTCCTCCAAGTGTGCTCGTCTGCAATCCATCAAAAAAAGTTAACTTTCTCTATACCTTTTAATGAACTTGTCCAAACTAATATTTGGATATAATTCTTATGCCATTTTTTGCACTATCCAAGGACAAGAGTAATTTTGGAAAGAAAAATGAAAAAGGCTGGGTTGTGTGCTTTATAGTATATTCATGAAAGACATCCCAAGAACAGTTGGTCTCGAGTCATCACCAGTGCTTACGATGTCCAACCCAACATTTACCCAAAGTTTCGAATAAGTCCATACTTGTACATATTAAAGTAAATCATCTAAATATACTGCCTAAGTGTCCAATAACGTGGTGGCTTCCTTGAAAGAAAAGGCTCCTTTGTAATATTATAAGTATTTTACAATTCATATGTATGTACATAATAATATGTAAATAATTAATGGCAAGAGGCTTTAATTGTGTTATTCTATGGTCAAGCAATCGCTGCATGATCTGGTACTCTGCTTATGCTATCCACAAACAATGATCATAGTATTCCTATTTCGTTATGCAAACAATGCATACTTCCCAGATAGTTTGATAAAGCATTATGGCATGAAAATCCATGCTATGTCATGAATATTGGCATATGTGAATATTCATCATCATCATATACCACAGGTTTGAGTGCAATACCACTTTGATAAAACAGTAGCTAGCTAATGTTAGCCTGAAGTTCATCCAACAATGATTTTTTTTTTTTTAATACACAAAGTGCTGTGTGAAAAGTCTATTTACACATGGTTTAGCAGGGAATATTGTCATGACTGGAATGCAAATTGACTAATAGACAAATTGACAAATTACAATGAAATATCAACCATTTATTAATACTCTATTAAACGTTCTCACTCTAAAACCAAATAAGAAGATTACACATCTTATGTTAAAAATGGCTTTTGTTGCGGTGTACAGAAAGACTCAGCATTGATTATTACATCACAACAAATCTGACTAAAGGAGTCACAAAATGTAATAATATTTGAAAATGTCCTCTTTTAACAATATAGTATTAACACTAGTATAAGCATTGTCATATTACTGAGGGGGCAGATTCCCAGAGACACATGCTTAGGGGGCCACTATAACCACATCATAAGATCACATAATTAGCCATTTTAATTTTTTTTATTTCCACTGGGATCGTAATTTTCCTGTACTCCTCCAGGATTCAACCACTCGATTGTTAATGTTGAGTTTCTAAGACGGAGAAAAGAATGGTGGATTTGAGATACAGTAGGAAGCAGCAGGTCTCCTGCCTGTTATTTCAGCTTTTGTCAGAGTGAGAAAAAACTCATCTTTCAGAAACTGGGGGCTCAGAAGAGTGATCACCAGTAGAGAGTTACCATGGTGGCTTTATCAGAGTAACCAGTTACTTTATGCCTTTCTGAGGAGCTCAGTAAAACTAAGGGCTATGAATGACACAATGGCATATCCACACAAAATGGTATATATCGTTAATAATAATAAAGCCAGTGTGCTTGAAGGAAATGTAATATAATGCGTATTGAAGTAGAAGCTGAGCAAAATAACAATGATCATGATAATAAAAACATCAATAAAGCATCAGTACATGACTATTACTGCTATGCTTTCTTAAAGCCCTTTTACAGTACATAACTTTAATTTGTATGTAACACAGAACAGCCCCCACACCATAAATCAGTGTTACACTTTACACCTTTTATCTCACTGATCACATACTCCGGGGGTTTCCATCTCTGTGATTTAATATTTAATTAAAATGGTAATAGTCCACTACATTATAACACGAAGTCTGTACCTTCAAATTAGTTTTTAATTTGATTTCTCTTTTTCTTTCTGCAACCTTTTTCTGACACATTAAAACCAGACCTGGATATTATTGTTTGATGCAAATCCCTCTTTATCATTGATCAGGCCTACATTTTGTTTGACTCAAAATTTCTTATTTGAAAATAACATTAAACATCATATGTTAATCCCAGCTCATTAGCCATGGAGATATTGTCATTAAAGTGGTAATCAAAGTCATGCTGAAAATTGCTGTGGCAATAATAAGATTAATTCAAATACTAACTGTTATCACATAAACACTAATTATATATTCATTAAGAAGTCTTTAATGTAATCCTAATATTGAACGAAAATGCATGGGGTGTTTAAGGCAGAGATTTTTGAACTGGGCATAGGGGCAGATAAATTGAGGTGCTAATTTTAATGACCCCTGTTTGTCCTAGTTAACTTTTATGCTTTTATTTTTTCACCTTGAATTTGTCTGGGCTTTGAATGCTGTCTTATGTTATGCTCTGAAATAAGTTTCTTTCCTGTTATTTCCATTTTCTACCTTCATATAACTGTTTGAAATTGGACATTGGGCTCATCACACCATGATAGCCTCTGCACTATAGTGAAATGAAGGCAATCTTCCAATACTGACCTACCCAACCTTTCATGGAAGTTGTACCTGGATGTCAGGGAATGTCATTTTGTGCTCAGCTTTGACGATCTGTACTGTACATTGTTTTCCAAAAATGTTTTAAGGTGCTGGTGAGAGCTGAATGAAGTTTCAACGTGAATGAGCAACTCATTCAAATTATCTCCAGGTTTCTACAAAACCAGGAGCAACCTGGAGTCCAAATTGCTCTGAGCCTCTCCAAACTGACCTGTGTCTGATGGATTAAGTCCTCTCATTTTAAAACCCCAGTTGATGGTCAGTCAAATGAAAGGATCTGTGTAGTGATGTGTTCTTTAGATGTTAATGGAAAAGTTTTTTTTTTAAGGCACTAGAATGTATCCAAGAAAATTGTATAAAGAAAATAGACACGTTGTCTTGATTTTATTTTGTTTTTGTCTGTTTTTTTTTTTTTGTTCAGTTTCTTTAAATGCATATTTAGATTTTAATAAAATAGTGCTAACCTGGAGTGAAAACAACACCTGCAAAAGCGTATGTTCAAATAAGGTGGTGTTTTTCATGGATATCCTTCTGCAGGTTCCAATTTTGTTTGATAGGCCCTTTGCTTTCATTCAGTGTATATTTTGAGCATTTACATTGCAACTTGAGCACGAATAAGTGGACAGTGTCATGCGTAGCACTAACATTAACTTCAAAACACCTTTTATTTACAAAGAGCCTCAGCAATTCATTAGGATAGCTAATACAAAGCACACTCATGTTAACACGTCAGCAAGGATATTATCTATACAAAAGTTATCAAGTAAACAACCCAGTGTTCCACACTGTCCTTACATTCAGTGGTTATGCGCCATTGTTGTCATGCTGCCCCATGCCATAATCTAGTGAGAATGTTAGGATTTTACTCCTGTTTTATTTCCAAACATATTTTGCATGTTTTGCCTGCCCCTTTTGCTCTGTTATAGCACTATGATCTGTAAGACACCCCTTCAATAAATGTGTAGGGCACAGAGCTGGGACTGTGGCCAGCAGTGCTCATTCAGCTTGCCCTTGTAGTGTAAGGCAAAGATTTCACCAAGGTAATGTGCAAGCTGTGTGCTTTTGATGATTAGTTAGATTACCATCTGTGCGCTTCTCTGGGAACAAACGTAAAAAACAGTTGATGTTGGGTGGCTGCTAATATAATCTTGCTCATCTCAATAAAGAAGGGAATTACAATTTGGCCCCCTGAACGTATAACACTGTTAACCTCTATCTGAGGGGGGCTTCAATATAGTTTTATATACTATACAGTACTGAGATCATATTTTTTTAATTGTCAATAAGAAATGCTGACTGACGAGTGGAACAATATTGTAAATACTTTGGGGCTGGGCATGTAACAACACATTTTTACAACACAAACACATAATAAGAAATGTACGTCCATACTGTGCGAATTGTGAAGGCAATAGCTTATCCAAACTCCCCCAAGCTACACCAGAGGAGTATTTTGCCACATGAATCAGCAGCATGGACTTCTCCACCACCAAACTCACCGTCCAGGGAAACCTTGCTTTGTCAGTCAATTTCCCAGCTCATCAGCCCTCTTACTGCTTTATCTTTTCCAAGTGTGTATATAGTCCCTGATTGAACGTCCCCCTCCCTTTCTCTCCACCCTCAGCCATCTGCTCCCCACCACCAATCTCTGTCTGCTGCCAGTCGCTCCCACAGTGGAAGCTGATGGTATCTTCCACTGCGCCTTCGCCATCACTAACGCCCGCTGTGGGTGGGTTCCATGTCACATGTTTCAAAGTGTTGAGCCTCACAGCAAGATTGTGGATGACCCAGGATGTGCTGAATCCAGAGGGTGAGAAATGTTTTATTTAGCATGAAATCCCATCTCAAATAACATCACTTATTCAAAAGGGACCTGTCCCAAAAAACAACAGAACGTGTCAGTGATGTGATCTCCTGGGTCTTCCACGATCAGTGGTAGTTCTTTTTTTTCCAAATTCAGCCATCATATTAGGGATGGAAAATAACAGTGCTGATTGGAGAAAAAATGTATTTCTGTGAGCAAACAGTCAAGAGGGAACAGAGCAATAAGACAGCTTCTCTATAATGGCAGTGTAAACAAAAGTGTATCAATGTTTCATCCTGCTTGTGATAAAGGAAGTCCATCCTATCTTCCTGCATAATTCATTATGAATTAATGTGCTCAAAATTGCTATAGCTTGATCAGTAATGTAAGAAAGTGGCTGCTCATCCTTAGTTTGTTTGTTGTTACACTGTTTTGCAAAAATAAGTGTGTGGGGTTCCAACTACCACCAATATTATTTCTCATAAATCCAGTTTGACCTTTTCTGATGGTAAAAGTACATCCAGAATTATAGGTAATTCATAGGCAATTGTCACCAAGCGCATCACATAAAGTTAGGAGAGTAACAAATGATTATATAAAGTAAGTAATATTCAAGTTGTAATCCAATTATATAATGAAATGTCATTGAATTATTCAGATTATAGTTTAACCATCTGATTAGGTCATGTGTACATTGGAAGTACCATGATAGCAAAAACCATTGGAAGAACATTCCTCTAATTGCTTAAAATATATAGAGTGACCATGACTTTAAAGATGAACACCTAACTCAATTTAACACTGCCTTTGTTGAAACAATTTAATCCCTACAACCTGATTTGTTCGCCTTGTAAAGAAGTCTGGAAAACCTACTGAACCACAAGTTTCCAGATGAAGATTGGGCTATGCTGGTCTAATGTGTTCCAAAATCTTTTGTTTAGGAGATCTATATCGGGTGTGACATCACTTGTAAAGCTGTTTACTGTTTTGATACTAAATAACCTCAGCATGTCAAGTATTTGTTACAAATGTGATTTAATTTGGAAATGATTAATCCAATTCTGGACTACCAGTAAAATCTATAATGTTTCCTCAGAAACACAAACATATTTATACTAGTGAAGTTAAAACTAATTTAAAAATGCAGAAAAGAGGAAGAGATTAAAAGAGCAAACAGCATTGACTGGTCTTGGCAAAATGGGTTTTTTGAGTGCGTTTACATAGCTCTCAGCTACAGCATCAGGAACAGCTGAAAGTGTGTAGAGGTTAGTAGTAGAGGTTGTTTTAACAATTTAAAAAATCACATTTCATTCTTGCCATATGTCTATATAGCTGAATATTTTGTTTAAGATGAATAATAATAATAATAAAATTTGCAATTTTTTCATAATTGTTTTCTGCCTACCAAAATGCATCCGTGTCACACTGAAAATCTGTCTGACTCTGATAATGTTAAACTGTCAACAGTGAAACCCTTCCCCCACCATAGAAATAAATTATACCCATAAATACATGCACAGCACTTAATATCACAGGCAGTTCTGATACTACTCTTTATGTGTAATTGCTGCTTTTGTTTCTGTGTGATGAACCACACACTCTTAGGCAAATTCAGGTGATAGCAGGTTAAATTTGCAATAAAATTGCAATACATTTTAAATTATTACTAATTTATCCAGATTTTACTTACGTACAAACAAAGTAGGTGTGTGTTGTGCCTTGTGAAACAAGTCAGCTATTGTAACTTGTCAAATGGTCGTGGCTCCTGTATGCATTTGGTTGCTCTCCATCATAAAAGAATGGTAGAGTCCAGGAAATTCATATTTTACCGCAGCAATCTGCTTACAAAGGCCACTTTCAGACATGGCCTTAACAAATCAGAGTTTCATGAATCTTCCAGAATACTCTCAAGAGCACCATTATAATAATTTCCCACTGTCCCTGGTACAAATTGTTTTTTTATTAAAAAAAGGGAGAAAAAAAGAAACAATGAAAGCAACTCTGTGAAATGCTATTGAGCTTGTTGTCTAATAGGTTTGTTTTTGGCTGGTTCCCAAGATCTAAATTAATTCAGGTAATACTACTTTAAAATGTATCCACCTGGAACTGGAAAAGTCAACTGTGGAGTATCCCTTTGAGCTCACACTACTGTAATTCTGTGAATCAGATATACGGCCATTGCAAATTAACCCCAGCCAGGGTCTAGATTTCAATTCTGGGTCTAGGTCATTCCTTGACATAAAATGGTGGAAACAATGGGAATCCACCTGGAATAACTGAAAATGATTACATAATCATTTTGACTTGATAATTTAGACCTGGCCTTAGTTGGTTATTGTTCATCTTTTTGTGTTTGGAATCCACTTTTCTGCTTAGATGTTGCAAAATTCCAGTTGACCATGTTTTCGGTCAAGTCTGGTTCTGAAGCATCATTCACATTTAAATGTGATTACTGATTAGTGCTGCAGAACATCATGAAAACACCAGGACTACTCAATTCCTCAAGCTACTGTCAAGGTTTTTTTTCTATAAGCTTACCATCCTCACTAACTGGCAGTGTGTGAAATTCCATGTTCCAAATTTCCATTCAGATACTTTCATAGAGGTGACCCATAAATGATTTTTAAATTGGTATAAATGTTACCACCCCTTTCCAAGCAAAACATTCAGATCTGTTCTTGCGTGTTACCTGTATAAAGCTTTTATTCAAATGTAAATTTCATGTCACGCAAATGCCTTTTGGCTATAAAGACTTTGGCATGTTTAATCAAATTACATTTGAAAGCATGATCACATTGTCACTGCAGTTCTTTTTGAGTCAGGATCAGCATAACTGTCTTCCCATAATATGTACATATGCATGCATGAATTGCACATACATTTAAAAAGCCATTTTACTCATATATAAGTCCTAACACTAGATCTCTCTTGACTGCACTTGACATTGAGTAAATCTGAGAAGAAAACTTGCTGAAAAAATCATTGGTATCTTAGAGGTCTGTGTGTGCACGTGTGTGTGCACCATTGAATGTTGCAAAGGTGAATTTTCAGAAAGGAAAAAGCATGCATTTAAATACTGCATTATACATGAGGATGCATAATTTATTCAAGCATACACATTTAATTAAGGAAACAAGATGGCTGAGGTCCATACACTTACAAACTTAGCTCACATCAAAGTAAAATAAATTGATTTTAATAAGGGATGATGAGAGGGGAACATGCATTCTGGCTAATAATGTTCCAGGAGACTCAATTATAAAATATATCATCTCTAAAGTCCTACTAGCATGAACTTGCAAAATATGTTTATTCAACAAACCATATGGCAAGTTTGCTGCTTGCAAAAATAGTTTTTTTTTTAATTTATTCCAGAAAAACACACACACACACACACACACACATGCACACACACACACACACACTTGTCAATAACCAGAACCATATACACAATCACAATACAACATTCAATAAAATAAGAGTAGAATCAGTTTAGGTATTGTTCTTTATTGATCTTAATCAAATAATATGTTGATGACGACATTTGGTGTAAACATAGATATCTGCCAGTGGAATAACAATGCAAGTGACTTTTTGCCAGTGGTTAGAAAAGGGACCTTTCTGGGGCCACTCTCTATCTTGTATTTAACTTGTATTTGACAGAAGAAAGACTGTGTGGCCTGCCTTTGCAGGGATCTTATGTTCCTGGTGGATGCCCTGTTACGCTTCCTGTACATCACACTCTTTTTTTCTTCACCTTCCTGGCAATGCAAAACTGCCATCAGAGGATGTAAGATCATGGCATTTGCCTGGGATAGGGGTGCATGTCCATCAGCTGAGCTGAGCTCATTACAGGACACCTGCACCGCCTCCTGTAAAGAGCGTGCTTGTACACATCCTCTCGGATTGCGACAAAACCGGCAGACTCCCCTTAGCTAGCTCTCATGGGATCAGGTGGCCCGCTGCCAAATGCCTCACATATGCTGGAAAGCACTCCTCATCTGCCAAGTGGGACTCCTGCCAGGGCCTGGACATTGGGTCCCCATTCTCAAAGACTGAGCTGGTATCTCATCATTACAGAGTTCAGTAAACCCCCCCCTTTCTCCTCTTGCTCTTTGGTCCAACCTAGAGGCCTTAATGAGTCCCCAGAATTTCTTTTGAAAAAGCATGCCATAGCTTGGAACCGCCCCCTCCCCACCGTGACCTACAGTGTGTCGAGTCTTTACCCTCGTAACACCCAGTTCCAGCTGGGCAACTGAGAAAGTGCTTTTTGGTAGATGAGAACAGGTGAAAAATTAATGATGGGGACAATCCATCCAGGGCCTTTTTTCTCCACACAAACGGATAGTGTTTCAGAGCAGAGCCTGGTTTTGAAGGACCCCCCATTTCTCACTGCCAGGGCTGCATTGTGCATTCTCTTTCTGACCATTCCTTCCCGCTTTTCCTCCTTTCTGCGGCAGTTGTCACTGTAATTGCAGAAGTGTGCGTGTTGTTTATCAGAAAACAATGGCTTTGCATGGACTGGGAGCATGTATTTCCTTGTTTGTTTCTTTCTTTCTTTCTTTCTTGCCTGCTTTGTCTTTAGCTCTGTCTGTTCTTATTCTGAAAGTGATAAACAGTTCTGTTGTATTGTTCACTGAGTGTGATCTGAAATAACTGGGAGGTTCAACATTGTTCAGTGCCATACACATTTGGTCAACTATGCCATTTTTCATTTTGAGCATGCACTAAAATGAGATTAATGCGAATAGGTATTCTCGTGTTTACGACACTGCCAAATTGTACACGTGTGCTCCATTTTATCTTCTCATCATCACTCACTTTTACAAAGACAATGGAGGTCACTGGCAATGTGGGTAAATTAGGCATTTCAAAGACTATTATTAGGGAACTGTACCTGCTGTTTTATCAACAGGGCAGCTAAATTTATGTGCTTCCCCTCATTCCATATGTAGGATAAGCAAGGTCAAACAGGAGCTTTATGCCCTTATACCTCCATACATTTTTGTTTTTTTTTCTTGCTTTTTTGTATTGTTTGTTTGTTTTCTGCTGGTTTGTTGCTTTGTTGTTTTTATCTGATGCACGCGAAGCACTTTGAGATTGTCTTATGAATTGCACCATACTAATAAAATTTCTTATTAATTGCGTTATTTTTCATAGAGATATATTAAATGTTTGTAGTCATCACCTCTTAAGCAAAGCACAATGATACTCCTTTCTTGGAGACAGGCATGAAGAAGGTCAGTGTTTCAAATGATGTTTATGCTGGGGAATTATCAGTGCTGTGATTTAATGGGCTAGTATTTATCATTTCATGTTAAAGTTAATCACTTCTTATGTGGAGGTTTTGAGCACACGTGGGACAACAAATGATGGCTTCTTCATCTAAACTGAGGTATTTGTCTTGGCCAGAAATTTCAAATAGCCATGTAAATCCCTCTTAATGTAATTTATGTAAAGTAAGCACTTGTATTCAAACAGGCATAATGCAGTTAATCTCTGGTGTTTTTTTCTCAGCAATGCAAGATATGTGTAAAATGTTTAAAACTTGCCTTCACATTTTACACATATACTTGTGTGACATTGCTGTCTAGGGTCAAAAGTACCTCTGAAACTAGTATGCTTTCTCAGAAGAAATTTGGGACAGAAAATGGCAGAAAATGGCAAACCCCAGAGGATGAACACAGCTAAGCTGGTGATAAGGAGGTAAAATGGGCAACAACCGAAGTGACCTTCAACTGAACAAAGAGTGAAGTGAGTTTATTCTATGCACAACTTTTTACCAAATTGTTTCATTTAATGATTTGTGAGTAGTGTTGTTGTTAATGATGCAGAGGGGTTTCCCAACTTTTGGTTCAGCAATATGCTGAGCCGTCTCATCCAACATTACAATTTACAATTTACAATTTGGTATTTCGCAGACGCTTTTAAACCAAACCAACTTACAATTAGTGCATCAATCACGTTTGGCAAACTACCTCATAAGCAAAAGATTGCAGTAGGAATGCAAATTAATTATTTACAGTACCATGCTCCTGTATATCCTGCAACAATAGAACAGAAATCTGCAAGCATAACCTGTAACATAGAGACAAGGTTAGTAGAGAAGATGTTTTTTTTAATACCATAACAAAAAAGGTTACACAATAGGGGACAGGTGGATTCTGAAAAGGTGGGTTTTCAGGCTCCTGCGGAAGATGGCAAGTGATTCCGCAGTTCTGATTGGGTGAGGAAGGTCATTCCACCACCACGGAACGAGGGCAGAAAAAAGACGTGGCCGAGTCGAACGGCTGCCAGGTTCCCGAAGTGCGGGGACCACCAGCTGCCCAGAGGAGGTTGAGCGGAGAGATCTGGTTGGAGTGTACGGAGTGACCAGAGACTGAAGGTAGGACGGGGCAGAGCCTCTTGTGGCCTGGTAAGCCAGCACCACTGTCTTAAACTGGATGCGGGCTGCTACCGGAAGCCAGTGAAATGCAGTGAGTAGCGGAGTGACATAGAGAGTGTTTTGGGAGGTGTGCAGCAGCATTCTGAACCAGCTGAAGCGACCTGATAGCACAGGCCGGTAAGCCAGCCAGTAAGGCGTTGCAGTAGTCAAGGCAGGAGATGACTAGTGCTTGAACTAGGAGCTGGGTTGCTTGTTGGGTGAGGAAAGGGCGGATCCTTCTGATGTTGTAGAGGGAGAATCTGCAGGACCGGGTGACCGCTGCTATGTGGCTTGAGAAGTTTAGCTGGTCGTCCAGGGTCATGCCCAGGTTTTTGGCTGACCTGGAGGGGATCACCACAGAACCCTCAATGGTGATCGGAGTGTTGATCGTTGGGGAACTCTTTGCTGGAAAAAAGAGAAGCTCAGTCTTCTCCGGATTGAGCTTAAGATGGTTAGTGGACATCCAGGAGGCAATGTCGGCTAGGCATTTGTGCGTCATCTGTGTATTAATTGTTGCACCTTGAAAATTGTGGCCACTACCCGTTTTAGCAAAAATCCCAATCCTGTGTTTCAGGCAGGAAGCAGTGCAACTCAGTGTGTGCTCAGCTGTGTGGCTGTTGCTACAGTCTCAGCTGGGTATTATTGCTTGAATTGCAGTATATTATCGAGAATTAGCAGCATAGTAGTAAACATACCTTGCACTTACACAGCCATTGACCTATTTTATATTGCCACCTTATCTACCTGGAAAGAAATATCACTTTCATGGATTTACAAAGAAAACAAAGATAAACAGCCTAGAAGAAATGAAAGTGGGAGAGTGAGTTACTCTTTATTTCCCTCACAATTACTGGGACATGTTCATTGCATCATTGGCAAAGCCAAATGTTTGAGTGAACCTTTGAGAGTGCTTCCTCAAACTTCTCTCAACACCCACCCACACAAACACAAATGCACATAAATACACATACACAGAGAATAGATGGCAGAATAGATTAAAATTAGTGTATTTTTGTTTGTATTCATGGCTTCATGTAGTCATAGGGCATCTTAGATTAGATTATGAATAATTTGGCCATGGTGACAGAATGATTATCTCCTTGCATCACTGGCAGTTTAAGTAAACCTTAGACAGAGGGCCAGTGTGTCTGTCACTAAAGCACCCTGGCTTGAGTAAAGGCATCTGTGCCTTCTAGACCACATGACATTCCCTCTGTCCATCTCACACAAATGCTTTGTGCATATACACCCAAGCGCACATACACACAAAGACACACACACTTCCTCTTTCTCTCATTCTCTTTTTCAACATGATACCTGATGAAACACTTCTCAAGAGACCATGACGTGCTACTCCTAATTTGCAGTTTTAATGGATATTGAATTTGAGATTTTTCTCAAGCGTGAAAGTGTATAATTCCCTTGTCCCATTCTTATCATCTTTACAGAAATGCATAGACCAACATTTCCCTTGAATGAGAGATAAGACTTTTTTCCCTTACTGAAAGCAGGCCTTTCTTGTTGCTATGCGAATAATTACTTTAAATCAGAATTTACTGAAATTGATGGTCAGAAAAGTCTAATTGTCCAGAGACCATCTTAAATTATGGATGTCCTCATTGGGTTAAAAGGATAGTATGCATATTTATGAATTCATTATTAACCAGGTATAATAACAAAGGCAGCAGAATTTCACAGGTTGAAAAATAAGAAAGAAAGAAAAAGGATTTCTTTCTTTTTACTGCTAATAGTGTTTCCATCCAGGATAGCCTGAAGTGTAAGGAAAACCACCTCTGCCAACCATGTGATTACCAAGGAATGGGCTAATTTTTTTGGTCACATATAACTCAGTGAAACCATAATCAACAATATCACTTGCGAATTCGTAAAACACGCCCATAGTTGTACCAAAAAGATATCGAAATGGCATTTTCTATTTTAAAACAGACACAATAAGATATATTGAGTACCTAGGGAATCATTTCTAATGTTATCTGTCTGTATATTTACATATGCACACAAATATGATTTTACTATGTTGCAAGTGTTTGCTGGTATAGTATCTTACCTGGCTGCAGAGCTTTATGACCCTGCTGTTAAACAGAATAGCAGTCCCTTTGGAGCTCCTTGTGTTTAGACCTTAATAGCACAATTACGTCTTGGTGACATGAAGGTTGATTGATTACATGTTCACAAATTGTAGCACCGGGCAATTTGAGATATTGGATCTGTGCCTGATTGTGAATAAACAGGTAAATGTTATTTTGTTTTGTCCTGTTAGAAGTTTATTGTTGATTTGTCCTGTTGGAAGTTTATTGTTGATCTATAACATGTGTTTGAGTTAAAAGGCATATTTTTCTAGCATGCTTGACAAATCCATTCCATGTGTTGTATGCAGAAATAAACCACAACCTGACGGCTTCAAAAAGACATTTTTCAGTAGAAATATGAGAGTGGTCACTTCGGCACCTGTAAGTCACACCTTTGTCCCACTTAAGCATCTGAAATTGCATACTAAAGGCAAAATGGCTTATCACTTGCAAAATAAAATGAAGCCACAACTGCAGTTTGTTAGACCAATTATTACACATTTGGTGTGCACACACAGAAATATGTTTCGGACTTTGACATTCAAACTCACAGCTATTTTTTGTCTGATTCCCAGGTTGTGGAAGGCATTGGTGGTTCTCTCACTATTTATCGAACTGTCACTGAGCAGAAATCAAATTTCCCAGGAAGACACCATGAAATTACAGATTCCCCCACTAAGACCTTCAGGATAAATATCACAATTTAAACTTCTGGAACTCGCCAAGCTGTTCAGAAGATGACATTTTGACTGCATTCTGTGTGATATCCATTCATTTATGTGTTATTTCTTCTCTGACTATTGCTAAGAGGGTCAGTCAGCATTTTTATTGTTTCAGAATACGGCCCTTTTTGTCTTTGGCTGTATAGTGTCAGGCTTGTTTGATTGATTACAGTGGTTGTAATATCACGATATGAGCTCTCGCGTGCTGTGCCTGCCCAAATTCAGCCTTTTCCCGCAAGCTAATCGGAAAATGAAAACTTAACAAATCAGCCCTTATTCATGTACTGATGGCACAGTGGGTCAGCTCAGCAGATTTGATGGATAAAGTTATGCATATATCAAGAACCACAGAAGCAGTGTGAAATTCCCAAGTAAGTGTGTGTATGTGAGTGAGTGAGTGAGACTGTGTGATTCTACTCTTCTTTTATTGAATGTTGTATTGTGATTGTGTATATGGTTTTGGTTATTGACAAGTGTGTGTGTGCGTGTGTGTTTGTGTGTGTGTGTGTGTGTGTGTGTGTGTGTGTGTGTGTGTGTGTGTGTGCGCGTGTGTGTGCGCATGTCATGTTGACTCTGCATCCTGAAAATGCCTTTGAGCAATAGCTTTTTGGGGGGGCTATGCAGTGAGTCTATGGGATGAGGAGACACCTCAGGTGAAGACACCCTGATCCAAGCACAGGGGAGCTTCTTGCCATACTGCTGAGGATGTAGCAAGTGAAATAGCAGCTGAGAACTGCCTTTCGGGCTCAATGCAGGCAGATGTGATATCCTACATTTTGCATTTCACAAGATAAGTGTCTGATTCTATGCCTATATTTCTTCCTCTCAAATCATGAAAACTGAATTCACTTGCAGAAGAACGAGACGCTACCCAGCCCATATAAAACACATTTAAGAGGGCTTGATGCTTGAGTAGCTTTTGTTGCGATAATTGTTGTTGTTCTTGTTCATTAACAGTATATAAAAGGAAATGAAAGATAGTTAGAGTTTTACTCATGACTCCTCCCCTTGTAATATTTAAAATCTTTTAAAATTTGAAAAAAGATTTTCAACTTTTTTAAAAATCAAATCTACATGACCATATACAGAAGGGTGACAAATTAAAGGAAAACCCTGAATAAATGAGTGGAGAAACATAACGAATGCAGATGCTTCCACACAGGTGTACTGCATGGTACAATTAAGCAATTAACATCCAATCATGCTCTGTGGCATGTATAAAATGCTGAGCAGGCCCAGTTGATCTCGATTTTGGATCAAGATGGCAAGAGGAAAAGATCTAAGTGACTTTGAAAGAGGGTTCATCGTTGGGGCACGGATGGCAGGAGCTTCAGTTGCAAAGACTGCTCAACTGGCTAGTGTTTCAATAGGAACAGTGACTAAAGTGACATCTGCGTTGAGATCTATAAGACATCAGTAAATAGGGTCGGAAATTGTGGTCAACAGCGCACATGCATTAGTGCAATATGTAAGGAAAAACAGAAGAGTAACTCTTCCCCAGGTGACTGAGAATGTCAATGCAGGACGTGATCAGATTGTGTCAGCAAGAACAGTCCGTCGACAATTACATAGACAGGGATATTATACTAGGGTTACAGTGCATAAACCCCTCATTACAAAGATGAATGCACATTTGAAAGTTCAGTGGTGCAAAAACCATAGGCACTGGTCTACAGAGATGTGGAAAAAAGTGATATGGTCAGATGAGTCATCCTTCACCATATTCTCAACAAGTGGGTGAGTGCATGTGTGGCATACACCAAGAGAACAGTACAGGCCTGAATGCTTGACCCTTACAGTGAGAGGGTCCGGTGGCTCTGTTATGCTGTGGGGGGCATTTTGCTGGCATGGTTTGGGTCCACTTGTCCCCTTAGAGGGAAGGGTCACTGCAAATACAATACAATACAAAGTTGTTCTGAGTGATCACCTTTATCCTATGATGAAATATTTCTATCCTGATGGGAGTGGTCTCTTCCAGGATGACAATGCCCCCATCCATAGGGCACCAGGGGTCACTGAATGGTTTGATGAGTATGAAAATGATGTGAATCATATGCTATGGCCTTCGCAGTCACCAGATCTCAACACAACTGAACACCTATGGGAGATTTTGGACCGATCGTGTTAGACAGCACTCTCCACCACCATCATCAAAACACCAAATGAGGGAATATCTTTTGGAAGAATGGTTTTCCATCCCTCCAGTAGAGTTCCAGAGACTTGTAGAATCTATGGCAAGGCACATTGAAGCTGTTCTGGCAGCTCGTGGTGGCCCAACACCTTACTAAGACACTTTATGTTGGTTTTTCCTTTGATTTGTCACCCATCTGTATGCATGGCCAATGTATTATATAGAATATAGAATCACCCATTTCCCAGATTTCCATTCTCCTCTGGATTTGGTTAATCATCAGTGTGGGAGAGTTGGCTTAACGGGCTGCCTGAGTAAATAATAACATGAGTTAATTAAAGAAAAAATGCCACACAAATAAATTGACTCCAAGGAAACAAAATTAAACATGATATATTCGTGTGGGTGATTATGACTTAGTTTAATCATCTCTGCATTTGTGCTGGAAACTGAGCTCCATGAGTGTCTAAAACAGCCTAAATGTTCTTAATGCACTGCTTAAGAGTCAAAACAAGCAAGTAAGTCTCGCTTGAATTAATTCTCCATTTCAAAGGCAATCTGTGGCAGGAGAGCCTGATTTCCCACAATGCACCGGACATTAGCATGAACCACTCAGATAATCAACTGGAATTACACACTTGGATAAAGTCAACTAAGAACTGGAATGAGAAAGTCGCCAGCATTTCCATTTTTATTAGCATCTAATCTTATTCACTCATTTGAATGTTCTAACCCCTTTGGAAAGACAGACAGTGTCTGGAACTTGACTATGCAAATGCTTAATCATAAATTAATTTCTGGCAGTGAATCATAAACACAAGTATTTTTCACCACAAAAAAGCAAGGAGCACAGTGGGCCTGAGATTCATAGAGGGCAATACCTCTGTAATTAATGTACAGAAATAAATCTCGTACAATTTCCATAGAATTCTTCGTGGCCATTTTATAGAGCATAATACCAGACTACATCTCATATAAATCTCTGTTCAGTATTATTTCATGGCTATATAACAATAAAATTGAGATATTCCTAATCATAGTGTGCAACAACAAACAACTCAGAAGCGGTGAGGCAAGAAAACGGCAGGTAAATATTTACTTTAAGTTGCTTTGTCCAGACTAAAGAGAACAAATATGATTTAAAGGAGACACTAGGTGTTGTGGTTTCTGTAGGTTATAGCTGTGGGGTCAGATCAGAGTTTAGTCACTTCATGGAGGTCTTGTTCTTACCCTCAATAGCTCCAGTACAGAATATATGGCAGTATAATCAGGCTTTAGAACAAATAAATTGTAACTTCCAAGCCATATAAAGCAAACAAATCAAAATGATAATTTTATATTGTTAAATGGAAAAATGGGAGCAAATTTCAGGAGCCATTGAATGGTGGTCTTCAGAACTGAGTTGTCTGTCACTGTTGGAATATAAAAATTATGTATTATTTGTTTTCAAAGACAGCATGTGAATTAATAGTGAATGCATTATTTGTGTGTGTGTGTGTGTGTGTGTGTGTGTGTGTGTGTGTGTGTGTGTGTGTGTGTGTGTGTGTTTGGACCACAGAGACCAAGCAATCCCTCACACTCCTGTCACCAACAAGGGGTGAGAAGATGTCCTTTGGGGTTTGAAGGTGGTAGAGAGACATCAAGAGACTAACAGGCCTCAACCCGGAACCCACAGCATCTAAGCAACCCAGGACCTCTGGGATCCAATTAGCGGGATATCTATCCAATGACAAAAGAAACACTGTTCCCTTTCTCTTCCTACTCATTTCATTTTAAACTAGAAAGATTGTCTGTGCTCTTTTCCACTTCTGCAAGCAGCATGATTAGTTGTTTATTTATACATGCATACTTATTTAGATGGAACAGTTTTGGGAGGTCACACTAATTGTGATTGAATATACTCCATATATATTTTTTGTTTTTGGGTGTTTTGTTGGGAATTCAATGAGGTGATAACTGATGAGGTGATGAGATAATCCATTGAAACATGTCTCATGCCAATAATATTAGCCCACAGATGCATAATAGATGTAATTTAAGAATTCATCTCACATCTCTCGAGCCTCCGATCTCAGATCTGATTGATAGTTGCCAGGTACCATCTGGAGTTTTCGTACAGAATTACAAATAGATCCTCCCCTTGCTTCCAATAATTTATAAAAAAGGGTGTGAAATCTTCTGTTCTTTCTAAACACCACATTTACGGATTAATTCTTCATCTGATACATTTCCATATTTATGTAGCTTGAGACTACTGGAATGTAGGACAGGGTTTATTTCTCATTCTTGCTTTATTACATATTTATACGGGTGTCTGTATGTGTTAAATATATGGAACTAAGCATATGCTGTAATGTTCACTTTTCCTTGAAATAATTACATTAACACCCCATCCATCCCCTCTCACAAAACCTGCATTTTAAAACACCTCTTGATTTAACACATATTCAGAGGCATTCTTTCAGAAATGCACACGCTGCTGTTTTGCCTCCCGTTGATTATAAACCATGAAATCCCTATGGGATCGTTTTGGCTCATCAACATCTGTGCTGATATTCAAAACCAGCCCATATGAACAGCGTCAATGATTCCAAGAGAACGATGGAGCTACGGAGGAACACAATGAGCTGGGAGAGGAGGGTGAAACGATCTGTTCTCGGCTCATCTGGAACATGATGTGGGGTCATTAGTTGGGATGTCAGCAGACAGAGAACAGCAAAGTTGGGGAAAAAAGCAAAAAACCTCACAGAGGGAAGCACAGGAGGTCATGGGCTGCAGTTAAAACCTGATTATTTATCCACACATACTTGACATCCTTTTTTCATTGGAGGAATGATACTCTGCTGATGGGTTTATTGTTTCTCTTCATTAAATTGAACACATAGGGGAAGACCTCCCAAACAGGATCCTTTGTGAGCTGATTTCTGTATCAATCAATCAATTGATCTCAGGTCTAGATTATGCAATTCCAATGATCTGCCCTCTAATTCCACATTACATTACGATAATACAGAGCATCAAAGGACACATCACACTTGCAGAACATTCATTCAAAAGTTATCAGGAAAATGGCAAAATATCCTTTTTCAGCTGGTGTGTCAGTACTTCAGCCCCCTAGCTGTTTTTTGTTTCTCCCTGTCTGTCAGTGTCGTCCATGTGCTTTTGTTTACAGTCCCCGTGTGTTCCAGCCCTGCCCCGCTGTCCGCCCTGTCCCCGCCCACATGATTTCCTGATCGCCTCCACCTGCCTGCCTGCCCACCTGTGTCCCATCTCCTCGTCAGCCGCCCAGTCCTATATATACCCTGCTTTTCTCTGTCTTGTTTCCAGTTTGTCTCAGTGTTTTCTCTGTTGTGTACCTGCCTTATCGCTTGTGTTGTTGATCCCATGCTGACTTCTGTCTGACTTCTTACCTCGTCCCTGCCTGCCGTCCTGCCCTGGTTGCCTGATCTGCCTGCCTGCCCGGTTTTGACCCAGCCTGTTCCTGTTTTTGGTCCCTGCTCCTTGTTTGTTCTGCCTCGGACTGCCTTCCTGGTTTTTGACCCTGCCTGTTCTGCCACCATGACCTTGCCCTGCGATTTCCTATCCTAATAAACCACTTGGAACCTGAAGTACGCCTGGTCTGCTTTTGAGTCTGTGCCTGTGCCCTGACATGGTGTGCTTAAAATTTACTGTGTAGATATGACTGCATTATGCATTATGCATTATGAACATTTATCATGGGAAGGGTTGGTCAGCTTGGGTTCTCCCGTGAAAGGCTAATAACTTGTGTGGCAACTCCTGGAAGTAATACAAGCCATAAATCTGTGACTCAGGCTTTTTCCAGGCTGCAGATGTTGTCTTACAGGATTCTGTCCCATTTGTCTTGTAGAACCTAGACAAGTGTGTGGCTTTTAACAGGTCCCTGAGGTCTAGATGCCACACATTATCACATTTCAATTCCCACAAACATTCTACGGGGAAGGTCAGGGCATATGCCATTTGTGGCATAACTGTCTTATACCTAGCAAGAAAAACATGAACACGTTGTTGCATGAACTACATAATTCCTAATTGACTGACTGATTGAAAAAGTTCTGAAAGTTCAGAGACAAAGCAAATGGTAATCTGTCAAACCTACATGTAGGATGTATAACTTCACAATAAATGCACAGATTAATCAAGCAGTGATATTCAGCTTGCGTGATTAGTGATGCTTTTTGATTTTATCATTGTTTGCTACAGTTATGCGATGTTTACGGACTGAATCTCAATATGTGTGCAGTGCATAGTTGACATAGTTGACACAGTTGACATACCTTACATATAGGTTAATTGGATCACAAATGGGTTTCTTTTTGCTTGGTTGATTGCTCTGTCACCAAGACATGACTAATTGTGATTACTCCTTTCAGGTGTGGTGTTGGCATAAATGTCGCTGAACTCAGCTTATAAAGGGAACTGCATGGATATTTAATTCAGCAAAGGTAGACACACAGATTTCATTATTATTGTTGTGAGTATGTTGCAGCACAGTTGAATGTGGTCCCTGATTTCTCTTATGTATTAGGGTCAACCCCAAGTCTAAAAAAATACTTATGATGCTTCAGTGTTTTGCCTTGGCATTGCTATAGTCCATTGCAAACTTGAGTAGGCTTATAAAGCACCTATTCCTTGCTGGGCTGTTGGCAATGTAAATCCTGCAGTTAAATTTCAGTTGTGGTTTCAATTAGTTCCTTGCTGTAGCTGTTTAGTTACTACTGAGAATGGCTTTTATCTTGTATCTTGTCTCCTAGGTATACATTAACTAATTCTGAGCCACTTTCTAAATCGTTAGAAATAGCATTCACATAAACAAATAATAAACAAGTATATGTATGGTACAGTGAGCTTTAATATTGCGATCTGTGTATTAGCGCTCCCTCGACATTTTTCCAAGTGAAATGAAAAAACCCTCCTCATAATGATCAGTTCTCGGATATCTATTTATACTAATATTTCGAATGCCCTGACTGACATTATCAATTCAGACAGTACAACATGGTAAAAAGCCATTGCACAAATAAGCAGATATTCCATTCTCAAACATGATTACCCAGCTGTTAAAACTAACCTAATTAATGGTGTACTGAAAACTCACTGGAAAAAAAATATGTGAACTGCAAATGTCTTTAATGCAGAAAAGATGTATACATTTCTTTGGGGAGTCACTGCATTGAGTACTTTGTAAAAGGAGCTGCTGAATTATTGTCCATAACAGGTCTTCTAATGATCTGACAGATGCACACAAAATTACTCTTCAAGCTCTACATACATTTTATTAGTTACGCACCTGTTGTCAGAATAAATTAATTAATTGTACAAAATTGATTACTAGATCAGTATGCACTGTGTAAGAGAACTTAGTAGTCCTGAAAAGCTTGAAATGAGTATGAGTTGTGAAAACTTTAGCTCAGTAAAGGGCACATCATGTTTTTGGGGTCAATTCAAGTGTGGATTTAAAACAAAAGATAGACAGAAGTAAGTTACAGAGCAGTCATGATAAAATTCAGCCTGAAAATGGTGATACATACCTGTGGGGAGTAGGTATAAAAAGTGTTTCCCAAATCTCAAGCAAGCAGATACTAGCCTCAGTTATGGGATATCTGACTGATTCAAGGGGGCGGGACAGAACCCTAGTCTTCACTGCAAATGCGAACCTGAGAACTCATTTGACCTTCCTGGACTAAATAAAGGTTAAATAAATGACAGACCATATCATATACATTGAGTGGTTTGGCTGGAACAGAGAATGATGGTTGAATTATGGTAAATTTAAACAATATTACCCTGTTTGGAAGGTATTGAGAGAAGCTACAAAACTGGAGAGACTGGGTACATATCACTGGTAGGAAGAGGGTATTTATCATTTCAAAAGTTGAGTGACAAAAGTCAATCACATGAAACTGGAGACAATACCATAAAATTCCTTTTGTAAAAACAAAAGATGCAATGAAATAAAGATTTTAACAAATATAGGTAGACAAATTCTGCAGGGCATATTGCCCTTGCTTATTTGTTGTTTGTGTTCTGCATTGTAATTCTGAATGCTTTGTCTAAGTCACTCAGATAAGGGCATTTGTTGAATTAATTTAGTTAATATTCAGCACTGACCGAGTCACAGACAAGACAGACCCTCTAAAGGGCTTAAATGTCCCCTGGGCACTGTGGAGTCAGGGCTGATCAATCAGCAGAGATACTGTATGAATATGTTACAGTACATATTTTCATCAGGTCAGCATTATCTCTCCTTGAGGAAATGCACATTTTAATATCAAAGGTATTTTTAACTAAGGCTGAGCAAAATACCCAATACCTCTATTTTGATACAAAATACTGTAATACTATAAAATGTATTCAAAGTACCCGTGCAAAAAATGTACTTAAATACCAAGTGCAATTTGATGTGGAAATAAAATTACATTCAGACATTTTAATAAAATAAGAATAACAAATTAGTATATAAAAACTTAATTCTAAAAATAAACATTCAGTGGAATATAAAAATGATCTGAGCAAATTGTTTTACCATAGAAGTATGACATTATTGAGACATATTCTCTCAATATTAGCATGTCAGCTTCAAAACCTAAGAAAAAAATGTTTAAATACAGGAAGGCTCCACTGGCAGGCACAAGTGAGTTTACAGGCTTCCTGGAAATGTGGCTCTAAATTGTAGAGACCCATGTGTGCCATTTCCCTCTCAACTGAACTCCAGAAATTAGGTTTGATAGAGCAGATCTTTATTTGACAGCTCTTTCACTGATGTTTCATTCAGTTTTGCTCCAACAGTTTGGTCATATGGATTAACTCAATTTAAGATTAATTATTTTATCAATCAATTGTTATAAAGCATGACACAGTTCATGGAGCATCCATTCAGTTTAGTGATGGATGCCCAGACTTTAAGAGGCAGCTACTGATGAGAAAAAAGGTGAAGAAATGCTGTTTTTTTTTTTTTTTCTTCTGGTGAATGCATTGACCATCTGTTCATTACAGAGGTTCTAAACTAGACAACTTACCCAGATCTAAATCAAAATCAGTAATAAGTCATCCTTGCAGTTAACCTGAGTCTGAACCCTGCAGGACTTCAGGGTTGGGAAACTGGATTAGAGAATGAATTGCTATGTATGTGACAGAACATACAATTGAATTACATTCCCTGGATGCTACCTACTGTTTTTTCATACAACTATGACTAGGCACTCTGCAAATATAGCTATCTAGACAACTAGATATTACATGTCCTGCACTGTGTTTTACATTATTTTGTGCCTTATCTCAGGGATGGCAAACATATTGTTTTTTGATGAATTTTCACTTGTGTTTTATGTTACCAAGAACTCACACATACAAACCTTATCTATTAATTTAATGGCTAGATAGCTAGGCATATTGCATAAAACAACATATCATGCAAATGCCATCCTGTATTTGAACAACTCCTGACAATTCAGTTAAGGTGATATTTTGAAATGCAAAACCCATACCATATGTTGAATGTTTGATTCCAAACTGAATAACTGTCAATGTCTGAGTATAATATATAACCAAAAATGTGAAATACCCAGAATAGTGATGTCTGCTGAAAGAACATCAATTGAACAGTTTGACTTAAAGAGATAAGGGAGGCCCTGATTTTGAATATATTATAAACACAGCATGCATGGCTGTTCAGAGGTGCCCAGTGCATTACCCTGAATTGTTAACATGCAGGTGCAAATGGTGAAAAATTGTAATGATGTGATGATCAATGGCAAAGTTCAAAGCTCTGACCTCAGTGAGGAAAACAAACAAGAGCACTTGAAATCAATTCTATTCTTTGTCAACGATTATGGCGCACTAATTCATGATTGAATCCTGACCTTTAAGTTGCTTATACAAACATAAACAATTCCTCTTGATACTGTGACTAATTGGACATTACATTAGGCAATTGATTACCAATTAGATGCACGCTATTTATGCTGCAAAACAGTGGGCTGTGCTTTCATTGGCCTAGACCGAGTTAGTCACTGTTGTTTAATTAAAAGCAGTGCAAGTTGAATGCAAATGTTCTACCAAACCCTATTTTTATTTATTTATTTATTTGTATTGTTGTTTTTGTTGTAGTTATTGTTAAAGACAGGAGATTCCTATATCCTTCCCCAAATCAATCAAAATCATCAAATGATGTATATAAACCACCTACTGACCATTCCTTTCCTTTGCATCAGCTGTCTCTGTATCCCTGTATCCCTATATGCTGTATCTCCTACCCTCTCTCTACCTTTTGCTCCTCTCCTCCTACTTGCAGATCTCTGTCATAAGCTAATAATCAGCGGCAGTTACGAGAGCCTCAGGTCTGACGATGTTGTCTGTAGCTCCTTCCACCACTAGGGGGACAGAGAATGGCAGAGAATGAGAGGGGTCTTGCTATAGGGATCATGGAGGGGAGGGACAGACAGCACAGTACCTCCACATATCTGTCTGGGAGTTGGCAAGTACACTACACTACATTACATTATATTGTTGGCATACAGATAGATACATTATTATCCAGAGTGACTTACATCAATTACAGGTTTTTACAATGTTATCCATTTATACAGCTGGATATTTACTGAGACAATTGTGGGCTAAGAACCTTGCACAAGAGTACAGCAGCAGTGCCCCCATGGGGAATCGAATCAGTTAGGAGTCCTGCTCCTTAACCACTATGCTATACACTGGAAACATAAAAAGTAGTTTGGCTTTAATACAGTGTTGCCCAAAGATAAAAAGTAATTGTTGCTATTGTCATTGCACTTTCTGTATATATTGTAACTAGCAAATGTTCTTTTGTGACAGCAACTCCTACATAGGTGACTTGCTATAACAACAACAGTTTCTGCACATGTGTAGTAATACTCAGTAATACTATTTTTGAGCAAAAGCATAATATAGGATTTCAAATGAGTTCCTCAAACCCTCAGGCCAGTGTGCAACATACGCTATCTGTTGGGAAACACCTGGGATATAGACATGCCCATGCTGTCTCATTTAATCAATGGTACCACTTGTATTCTACACAAGTGAGAAATTGTTATATAAAGTGTGCCATGATCACTTCATGTGAACATGAGGAATGTCTGACCAAAACATTTGAGCCCTTCTCACCTTTGCACTGGTGATTTTGACATCCAGCAGTAAGAATCTTTGCCATCAACATAATAACATGTATTCCCGTAGTATATTTTTGCAAATGGAATGGCGAAAGTCACCCCCAGAGGGCATCAACTTCAGTATCATCGCTGGGGGGGAGAAACGAAGCCCTTGAGAGCGCGCTCCATTTCCGTCAGCACAGCTTGTGACGGTGACCCAGTGCGCCACTCCAGCTCGGGAGGGCATGGCATACAGATGGTCCTTCCATCTCGCTGGCCATCCATCCCGGGGAGTGACACGACGTGGGCCCTGTGCTGTTGGGCCCATATGGCCGCTGCCATCAAGAGCTTCCGGCTTCCACACGTTTGCCATCCTCTGTAGACTTTGATTATGTGCCCCCCTCGCCCCCTTGCCCCGCTGAGTTTCACCGCAATGCTGCCGTCACGTAGGAGGGCGCATTAGACACGTGGCATGTGTAACCTGGTGTTCACGGAGACAGCCCATCGGTTGATGTCTGTCATGTTTTTTTCTCCCTGGGAGATGTGGAGTCACGGTTGCTTTGCTTCGTGTGAAAGGAAGGAGCAGTGACAATGGCCATGTTCATTGAAGTGCTGTCCAACAGGGGTTGTAGCCCAGCTGTGAAGAGCAGACATTGACACAGACCATATGCATATTGGCACAACGATATGGATTAGTGTTTAAAAGCACTGAACCCTGGACCTGGTGGCTGCAGGTTTGTACGTGGGGTGGTACACTACAGTTGTAAGTGTTCATTGAACATTATGTGAAAGTACAATCATTTTAATTAACCCTAAAGGTCTCTACCAAGCAAATAATTGATTTTTCCAATAATGTCATCTTAAAACTGTATACCAGGGCAAAAAAGCAGTAATTAGTTATTCTGACAGGGATAGTAAACAGGGTGCATTTAACACTGAAACTAAAGGAGAGTGCAAAATATTTTGAAAAATGTGAAATTAAGAGGGTTGGGATATGAAGCAAGGTGGTATCAACCGTTGAAAAAAGAATACTTTGACAGAGCTTGACTTTTCCTAGGAAGTCTAATTTAAGATTATGAGAACATTTATTTCCAACTGTGCACTGCTGAAGACGTTTCATCTGACACAATTACAAAGAGCGGCAGTGTGGACCACTTTTGAAATTAGCTGCAGGGTTTCAGGTGTTGTGTGTGTGCTTCTAACAACAGCACTGAAGAAAATGTCATGATTAGAAAGAAATTGCATCTGAAAGGCAAGCGTTGGTTATTATCCAAACCACCAGAAACAATTAGCCTTTGATATGCTGTCCAGTAAGTAATGTTTGAGTTCCTCTAATGTTTGGGAGGAGTCACCTTTAAAAATGAATCACTTGTGTTTGGGCCCGAACCTGACCTTTGATCCTGTTGTCATTTCCCACCATGTGAAACTCCTGGCAAAATCCAGTTAACAACAGCATAGCAGTGCAGGCAATATTTGCTAATTTTCCCCTGTAAATTGATTTTTTCCCCTTTCACAGTAGAAATTGGCCCTGCCTGTGTTATGGGAGGAAGTAGTCTGCTGTCATTGGCAACACTGAGTAGGATTTAGAGAAGAGACTTATGTGCATTGGATTCTGCCTGCCATCCCCACTGTCTTCTCTTCAGTTCTTGGCATTTCTTGTCATGTGTTGAGCTGCTGCAGACGCCCACTGCTGATTGTCGCATATTAACAGCCAAAGGAATAGCAGACTTTCCCTGTAGCATCCTTCCGGTGCTTACATACTGTCAATACTCTTCATCAAACTTGATTAGGCGAGGGTGATCAAGTTTGATGAAGAGTATTGACGTGCTGATAAAAACATTACTTTTACTAGTAGGCGTTTGTTCACAGACAATAACTGGAAAGACACTGGCATTATAAAAGGGGGTGATGGAGTGAGGTGGTGTTGTAGAAGTAGCTTTAGTCTAGTATCTCTGTGTTGAATAGTGTAAGTCAAAGTAAGCCGGGATAAAACTAAGACATTGCAATCCAAATCTCTATTTGATGATACGTTTGTCATGTCGTCACTGAGTGTGAAGTCACATTATTATCATCTTTTCTCTACAGCACGTCAGGCAGAGCAGTATCACGGTGTTTGAGTACCTGCAGTATATCATTTGGGCTCTGAAATTACTTCTGCTCATCAGCAATTAGTTCTGAATCTTCATTAAACCAGTTCCAAGAGTAATCAACCCCCCAACTCAGTCGTTCATTGAATCAGTAATTTCTTGAGGTGAAAATGTCCTCTAGCTATAATCCTGCCTTATGAGGACCCCCTGTTCCAAGGAAAATGCAAACTAGCTTGTCAGACATTTGTTGCCATACTCCTGACCAGAGAGGGCCAAGGAGGTGATAGAATCAGCAGACATGGTGGAAAAAATGATATTCAGAGTGTTCAGAGTATTCAGAGATACATCAAGGAAAATGTCAGCATGAGAATGTGTACATGCATCTTGTCAATCAGGGTGACACTATGCAGTGATGCAGTGCGGTAGCTTCAGAGGGCTGTGGCTTGATGCTGAGTTACCCTCCTGCATATGACCAGGAAATTCAAATGTGTAAATCAACAGATGGGATAAGTATAGTATTACTGATACTCTACTGTTCCCCCTACTTACCCCTTCAGTGTATGACTGCACACAGACACTCAGGCATGCATGCAAGTATTCACACACAAGCACACGCACACACGCTATATGGAAAAAAATAAGCAAGGTCTTAAAGTGGCCAATGTACACATTTTTTAAAAAGCCTAGGTTCATGAAGTAATATACCTATAGTAGTCTATACACTGCAATAAAAAACTAAAAACACAAAAAAGTGTATGTGCACAATGTGCTACTGATATAAATGTTTCACTCTTGCAGCCATCATTTGCATCAGTGCATATAATTGTCATGGCACACTCAGCATAGTAATAAATAGCTTAAACCTCATCAAAACCATTGATGAGATTTCAACCTATGCAGATAAGTCAGTTATGCAATCAGTTGACAAACTGTGATCCCAACATCATACATGTAATAGTGTTTTTATAGCCTTACGGAAAAAAAATTCCGATAGCGCAGATTTTTTCCCCCCAGATGCATGTCAATCACATTAATACAACAGTCTTAATTTACATGTTGAAACCATCATTATGGATATGCTAGTTTACAAAAATATATTGCTGATCAGAAGAATCTAGAATCAATCAACTAAGAACAATACCCTATGCTGTACACTAGATAGACATGTTTCTCTGTGAGCCCTGGAGAAATATGCCATATAGGAAGACAAGAACATTGCTTTTGATTCTGCATGGTCTGAAATCTTCAGAGCATGACTGATATGAAAAGCTTCACATAGAGTAGAGTGAGAAGAGCTTATACAATTGAAGTAAGTCTCCATACCTACATATTGTAAAAGCAATTATGTGTGTTGTGCTGAACATCTGCAGGGAATAAATAGATTGCCTTCTGAGTGGATAATGAAATAAAGTTACAATTACTGAAGAGAAAGGGTACTCATTCCAGCATATATACATTTTCAGGTGTACTGCTTATTTTGCAATAACATGACCAGAACAATTTAATGAAAGGTGCACTGGATTCCACATAACAGAAACATGTTTTAACAACACTTTCCAAGGTTAAATGATAAAGCACCATACTGTGAACATTGCTGGGAGATTCATTTAGCATGAATGAGAAATGAATTATTTTGATGATAAGAGAACAATGACATTCCTTCTTTTGTTCTTTATTTCTTGCTGGAAATCATGCCTATTTCCATTCTCCTTCCATAATATGTGGGAAAATGTGGGTAAGGACAGACCAGGAGACAGTGTGAGACAAAGGTTTTACTTCACAGGTAAATTTGATTAAAAATTATGCAAAATTAACTCTTTGAGCTCAAAGTTCCTCATTCAGAATATCTTGCATTTACATGTATTCATTTGGTAGACTCACTTACCAGAGTGTGTAACAAAAATGCATTCAATAATTTTGATGGTGATTTAATTACACCTTTAGCCAAAGTCAAAGTCCTTACCTGAGTCTAAATCTGTTTCTTTATCCTTGTAGCTCTTCTTGCTCAGATTTGTCAGCTATAGACAGAACAATGACTATCTGACCAATCTTTCCAGCTAATGTGTTCTGGATAGCTGGATTGGCATTTGCTATTCCTCAATTCAGCTCTCACTGAGAGTCACAGCATATGCCAGCTCCGTGTAATCTATAATGTATAGTATCCATAAGTGAAGGAATCTTGTATTTTTCAGTATATGTCTGATTGATTTCAGTTTTTTCAGGTAATTTCAACAATGTATCTGATTCTTTGCCTTCACCTTTCAATAAAGTAGCATTTGTCTGTGCATGGTATTTCTGACACTGACAAAATATTTCAGCCCTGAAGATCAGGCAATGCACAACAGAGACTTGTAGAGGTAGATGCAAAATGCTTGTAAATGGATCTTTTATCTCAAGGTATTTCATCTTAATGATCTAAGTGAGGGTTTTAGCTTGCCTTATGATCTTTGAATTGCAATTTAACGTTAATCCACCATCCTGCCTGCTGTACCTGTGTCTGTTACTGTCTTCATCTGTCAATCATCAATTTCAATCTTTTGTTCTGTATCATCATTAACTATTACACAATTTGCCTGAATTTTGTTTGCAGCATTGTTGCTGCCTTCCATATGCAAAAATGTCAAAAGAACCACTTGCTGATGTTTATTGCAATGCAATTGTTTGCAGCCACTCTGAGTCTAATTATCATTGGATTCAGCAGGGGTTTTATGCAGATGAACTGTAAAGTAATTCTGTAGCTTTCTCACCCTGCATATCGCCTGTTTCCTAACTCAGATTAAGCAATGAAGACAGTCACTGTGCACAGAAATGGTTGCCGCTGTCACATTTTAAATTCATACTCTACGCCCATTCACCATATAGTAGTGATGAAAAAATTGAGGCCTTTTGAATCAGTAGCTTTGAACTTGAAGGATCTGCTTTGAAACCAAATCCATAGTTTGGAATATCTAAAGCTTCATTCTCGGTGGAGCCATCCTGTGCCAGATGGGAGTAATGACAACAGACTCAACATTGTAGCCACTAAACCGTTGTTGATATCCATTTACATTCAGACTTGTGTTTTATCCACATTTTCACACTGTTCTTGTCTGATTAAATAAAACCTAACACGTCACTTTCAATAGTAATGAGGAAAACTCCATCACCACATAATGGCTTTTTGTGTTATTTCACAGTAGTAATTTTGAATTCTGTAACACCCAATTTTTTTCATGAATTTTAACAAGTTTAATGAACCTGCTCATTATTTTCACATCACAAACGAATGCTCATTGAGTGCAATGACTTGGCTGTCAGGAATATAGCTAAGATTTTGGGTGCACCTTCAGCATTATAGACTGACATTATTACCATTTTTGTTTAATTATAATCTGGATTCATGTCTCAACTGCACAATGCTGACAATGTGTTCCATTGAACTAAACCTGACCAGCTACATAAACCGATCTGAAGCCTTCCAGTATTCAGACTGGATCTTCACCTAATAGAGACACTTACTATAATGTGACCCATGATGTGACTTTTTCATTACCAAAGCCTTTATAACAATCAAGGTAGTTTACAATCTGTTTTACTGCTGTTTTAAATTTCAATGCATTAGCAACAGATGTGGGCCAGCCGTGACAATAGAAGGCATAAAAAGTTAAGGAGGACCATGTTCAAGCAAAAGAGATGGAAACAATGCATACGGGAAACAATGCCAGTGTGTGTATTTTATATCATGTCTACCGTAATGTTTAAAAATGGCCCTGCTGTCAGCTTCCAATGGTAATCTCAGAGATAAAAAGACCTGAAATTGGTCAGAGACAAAAAAAGAAGGCAGGAGTCCAAGAGTCTGGCATTTAATTTTATTCAAGGTAATGCTACCTTCCACATAGAGCTTATGCAGGGCTTTAGCTTATGAGAGACAAGGTTACATCAGGTATTGAAAAAAGAGTAGTGTATCCACTCTCACATGAATGCAAGATTTCTCCCCCCAGTGGCAGACAGCCTCGCATCTGACAGCAGGAAAAAAAGAAGAAAAAAAAACAGGGCACAAACAGTATTTACTGCTCTGATAAGGTCCAAGGTCCATTTGTTTTTATCTAAAGCAATGTGCCACCTTCCACTAGCCCCCTCTGTGTTTTAACCTTACAGGTCCACTCTCTAGACAGAATGATTAATATTAATTTGGCTGGGTTGAAAGGTTCTGTGTACATCAGGTGGCTATAAATATTTAAAGTGATTTAGCATTGTTATTTGAATTGAATCCAGAGAGGTACAAACTGGAAGTCCCCAGGTTGAGTGATGACTTTGAAAAGGAAAGAAACAGCCTCGCTGTGAGTTTCCACTTGCACTTCAGACTGCCGACTTTTAGATTATGAGAAACAGTTCACGGTCCAATGTGCATAAAACATAAATACCAAAGATTACATTTCTGATGTTCATCAACAGAGTGAAATGAATTTCTGGGCAGATATTAAAGAAATGGTGAGGTTTTTAGCGAGACCTTAGCCACTTTCTTCATTGGGCTGTGATCAAGGAAAAAAGTCGCGTCCCCCTCCCCCTTGTCGGTTTGTTCTGAATAGAACCATTAATTTAAGGGCACTCATGAGAGTTTCCAAGCACAGTTAGGACAGCTTTAAATAACAGATAATACCATTTTAATGTATCTCATCACCTCTATTTTTCTGGGTAGATAAAGCTGTTAGATTGCCTAAGCATCGAATAAAATACAGTAAAAAATACAGTAAAAATGAGACCACCCTATCATCGATACAGTTGTAAATATTACATTATTTCTTCTCACTACTTTATTAAAAATGAATACATTTTAATGACATAGAATATATGGGTCACTGTATTAGCTTGACAACATTTTCCCAATTTTAACAGCAGTGAAAGCTAGCTTTTCAATGGGTATACTCACTCACTCAGTACTTAACACTAAGAAGATGTTTTGGGATATAAAACCAAACCACTCAGAATGTGAATAAAGTTACAAAATCTGATTTGTCCACATATACAGAGTCTATACATTAAGTTGGTTACAGACTCAAAATTAGAGCAACCTGTGTCATATATTGATGGACTGTGAATCCACTCTTAAACTACCAGCTAGCAAATTAGTGGCCTAGCAAAGAGATGCCCAAAGTGTCTAAACTGCCAGGTTTAGTTGACTAATTCCATAGGTAAAAGGAAATGATATGTCTTCAGTAGAATTCAGTTTTAGACAATAATCTAGAAGCTGAAAACCACATTTCTCTCTGGAAACATCGGGATATGAGTTGTCTAAGACTCACACAGTTTTGATATCTGATGCTACTGTGAGGAGGAGTTGACAAGTTTGTGCGAGTTTGAAGGTTAATCAGTGTTAAACATATTTAGCAATGGCAACCAAATAAATCCATAATAACTAGGTAGTTATTACTTTATAAAACAAGATACCTAGAAACTTAAGGAAAATCTACACACTTCACACATTCACAGCCAGTACTCCACGCATTCACAGCCACACGCAACACACTACTGTCCACATTCCTCCCTATCTCTGAGGCTGATGTCTCCAAGCTTCTACTCTCTAATCCAGTGGTTTGCAAACTTTTTTGGCTTAAGTAACCCCTTTTCATGATTTTTTTAGCCAAGTACCCCTTGACCAGACTACAACATTTTGCTTTAAAATACTATGAAATAGTAGGTGGCCCAGAGGCTGGAAAAGCAGTCTAGCAGCCAGAGGGTCGCCGATTTGAGTCCTGAATAAGAATAACAGTGACACCGTTATTATATTTGATGCCTCCTGAGCAGGTTTATTTGTTACAACTCCCAGCACAAACATTTCAGTATGTAGCTTTATGCAAGTCCAGTTTTATGTCAATTTGTTCAAAGTATTCCAGTTAAAATTCATCTTTAATTTATCTGTGTGTAGTCCTAATTTTATTTTAAAAGTGTAATAACCTATTTTCATGATTTATTCTTAAATGTCAGTTTCCACTTTCTCTCAGTACCCCCTGCAGTACCCCCAAGTACCCAAGTCGGTTAGAGAAACACTGCTCTAACCGACCCACCACCTGCCCCCTGGATCCAATCCCCTCCCATCGCCTACAGGCTCTCTCTCCCACACTGTTACCTGCACTCACGCACATCATCAACACATTACCCACCACTGGCACCTTCCCCACTGCATTTAAGCAGGCATGAGTAACCCCACTGCTCAAAAAGTCTACAATCAGCCCCTCCCAAGTAAAAACTACAGACTGGTCTCTCTCCTACCATCTAAAACCCTTGAACGAGTTGTTTCCACCCAGGTTTCTACTTTCCTCTCCCAGAATGACCTGTTGGATACCAAACAATCTAGCTTCAAAACTGGCCACTCCACTGAGACAGCCCTCCTGTCCATTGCTGACACCCTGCAGGTGGCGAGAACTGATTCCAAGTCGTCGGCCCTCATCCTACTAGACCTGTCTGCCGCCTTTGACACAGTGAATCACCAGATTCTCCTGTCCACCCTCACTAAACTGGGCATCACTGGCACTGCACTTCACTGGTTTGAGTCCCACCTCACAGGCAGATCCTTCAAGGTATCTTGGAGGGGTGGGGAGTCTAAGTCCCATTAGCTAACCACTGGGGTACATCAGGGATTGGTGCTTGGCCCCCTCCTCTTCTCACTATACACAACCACACTGCGCCCGATCAATCAGGCGCATGGCTTCTCCTACCACTGCTATGCCAATGACACCCACGTCTACCTCTCGTTCCAACCTGATGACCCCACGGTCTCAGCATGGATCTCTGCTCTGTAAGGTCTCTCAATCATCTCAGCCTGGATGAAGGAGCGCCACCTTCACCTCAACATATTCAAGACAAAGCTCCCAGTTACAGCCAGCCAGTGGATCCAGCACAACATCACCCTTCAGCTCAGCTCAACGACACTAACTCCATCCAGGTCTGCATGGAACCTGGAGGTAATGATTGATGACCAGATAAAATTTACCGACCACATCGCAATGACTGCCAGATCATGCAGATTTCAGCCGTACAATATCATGAAAATCAGGCCCCACCTATCTGAGTATGCTGTGCAGCTCCTTGTCCAGGCTCTTGTCATCTCAAGACTGGAGTACTGCAATGCTCTCTTGGCTGGCCTACCTGCATGCACTACTAAGCCTCTGCAGTTGACACAGAATGCGGCTGCACTTCTGGTTTTCAACCATCCAAAGAGGGCTCACGTTACACCTCTCTTGGTCTTACTCCACTGGCTCCCTGTTGATGCCTGCATCATGTTCAAGGCCTTGATGCTTGCGTATAGGATGACGAACAAAACTGCATCTACCTACCTGGACTCTCTACTGCAAGGCTATGTTCCCTCCCGACCGCTACGCTCTTTTACCGAACGGTGTTTGGTGGTCCCATCGCATTGTGGAGCAAAAATCACTATCCAGAACTTTCTCTGCCGTTGTCCCCCAATGGTGGAATGAACTTCCACACTTCATCTGTTCTGCTGAGCCTGTCTCTTGTCTTCAAGAAACATCTGAAGACACAGCTCTTCCACTCTCACCTGAGCACCTGAAACACTATCCCCTAAAGGAATTTCTCATGTCTCAAAACTGTTTCCTACTAAACTAAAAAAAATGTAATCTAATGGTTTAACGCATGCGTTATCTGTACCAACTAGTTTGTACCTTGTCTGGCCACCCATAGAAACCTGATCATGCAGCACTTATATTATTGTTGACTCCTTATGGTTTCTATTATTGTTGACTCCTTAGTGTTGTCTCCTTATGTTACACTCTGCCTCACTTGTAAGTTGCTTTGTATAAAAGCATCTGCCAAATGAATAAATGTAATGTAAATGTAAAATGGATATGCCTTAGTCTTCCACTTAAGGGACGATCAACAAATGTGTACACTTACTGGAGGTGAGTAGTTAGGATTCTTGTCTGGGCCATGTTTTAGCTAAACACTTATAATATAAAAGCAGCCATCCTATGCTGTTTTATAGGAAGTCAGAAACTGAACACCAGGCCTCACAAGCACACAGACGGGAAAACAAAAAAAAAAAAAAATCCATATCCCAGGACTGTGGTACAGCACTTTTCCAGCCACCCACAGCACTGCAATCCTTACAGCAGCATGCAACATTAACCCAGAAAACACTACTACACCCTTCAAAACATACGTGTACAATAGCAAGTTATGTGCTCTCGACCAACACAGCTCAACAATCACCATGTCAATGCAGAGAAACGCTAATACAGCAAATGCCGCGGTCGATACTAATGCAGTTTACTGCCAATGATAATTTAAACACAAAGCGTTAAAATACATTGCCAACCCGTACAGCTGGGAAAACGAATTGTATAGTGGAGGCAGTTATATAAAAACTCAGAACCGCGACTTACACAGCAACATGTTGCTCACCGGCGAAGCGAACTCGACCCAGATTACAATCAACGGATCTCAGCAGCTTCCTCCCTCTCACACACTCCTTACAAATTTATCCAACCGCCCAACCACTCCAAACATTTTCCCGCATTCATTTTAAAAGATGTGACTCAGTCGTGCTGTCGTCAGATTGGCTGAAGTGTCACACCCACTCTGCCGTCGTCCCACGATGTCAATCATTCGCTCCCGGTCAATAAGCGTTGCTCATGCATAAGAGAAAGAGGAAGAGCGAGTGAACGAGAGAAAGCAAGAGAGCATGAACATAGGATCAAGAAAAATATGCACAACTGTTACCACCCCTAACAATATCAAGCTAAGTAGCCGGGACGTTCTTTCCCATACCACATGCTTCTGAGTGAGTCGACTTACTGCCCTCAGTGCCTGTCTCTGGTGTGGTGACAGAGGATAGCTTAATAGGTCTGCAAAGGAAAGTTGATCATTGTTCTCTCAATAATCATAAAAATGTCCTGGAAAAAAATGTTTTGTTTTGGTGTTGCTGATTTTGTTCTGAGAATACACTGTTTTCAGGGTCTGCTCCTGGTGTTTGGTTATAGTTGCTATGTCTTTTCCTCAGACTGCTTTGATTCTCTGGATGTGGTAAATGACAGATACTTTTTCATATGTTCTAGAGGTGTCTTCAGACTTGTCAACAGAGAAAAAATTAAGAAACAAATGAGAAAAAAATATGTTTATAAGGGTAAAATATAAGACAAAATGTATCAATTTAATAACTTTATTTTTAATATTTTTAAACATTCTCAGTATTTCTTATATATTTCCAGATGTAACACATGTTGAATTATGCAGTTTTTCAGTAGAATGAGCGCCCTGGAAATGTATCTGAAAAACTTCAGAATGTTTATGGTGTTTAAGAATTACCATTTATTTCATGTATTTAAAAAACATTAGCAGCAAATTGCAGAAACTTCAAAAGAGGTACCTCTGTAGAATAATTAATAATTCACAAAGCCAAACAAATAAACAAACATTGATCTTCGAGAGTGGTACAAGGAGCGAGAACATATTGGATATTTTTCCTCATTAAATGTTCCAGATTGAAAATTATTTTAAGTGTGGAACACACTTTTTAGATAGTATACGGCCAGAAATATGTGGAAACCTGACCATCACACCTATATGAGCTTATTGGACATCCCATTCCAAAACCATGGGCATTGATATGGAGTTGCCCCCTTACAGCTATAACAGCCTCCACTCTTCTGGGAAGGCTTTCCAGAAGATTTTGGGGTGTGTCTGTGGGAATTTGTGCCCATTCAGCCAATAGAGCAAAAGAGGTCAGGCACTGATGTTGGACGAGAAGGCCTGGCTCGCAATTGGCATTCTAATTCATCCCAAAGGTGTTCAGTGGGGTTGAGGTCAGGGCTCTGTGCAGGCCACTGGAGTTCCTCCACACCAAACTCGTCAAACCATGTCTTTATGGATATTGCTTTGTGCACAGGGGCACAGTCATGCTGGAACAGGAAAGGCCTTCCCCAAACTTGCCACAAAGTTGGAAGTATACAATTGTCTAAAATGTCTTTGTATGCTGTAGCATTAATGTTACCCTTCACTGGAACTAAGGGGCCTAGCCCAAACCCTAGACCATGTTATCCCTCCTCCACCAAACTTTACAGTAGGCACTGTGCACTCCGGTAGGTAGCGCTCTCCTGGCATCCGAACCCAGATTTGTCCATCAGACTTCCAGATAGTGAAGCATGATTCATCACCCCAGAGAACGCATTTCCACTGCTCCAGAGTCCAGTGGCGGCGTGCTTTGCACCACTCCAGCCGTCGCTTGGCATTGCACATAGTGATGTTGGGCTTGTGTGCAGCTGCTCGGCCATGGAAACCATTTCATGAATAGTTCTTGTGCTGATGTTGCAGCCAGAGACAGTTTGGAACTGTGTAGTGAGTAATTTAACAGAGGATAGGCGGTTTTTACGTGCTACGCGCTTCAGCACTGTAAGTTTGCGTGGTCTACCACTTCGTGGGCTGAGCTGTTGTTGCTCCTAGATGCATCCACTTGACAATAATAGCACTTCCAGCTGACTGTACAGTAGCACTTATGGGGTAAATCTAGCATGGCAGAAATTTCGTGAACTGACTTGTGGCAAAGATGGCATCCTATGACAGTGCCATGTTTAAAGTCTCTGAGCTCTCCAGTACGACCCATTCTACTTCCAAGGTTTGTCTGTGGAGATTGCATGGCTATGTGCTTGATTTTATGCACCTGTTAGCAATCGGTGTAGCTGAAACACCTGAACTCAATAATTAGGAGGGGTGTCCACATACTTTTGGCCATATAGTGTATGCGATTATGTTACTTATGTTGTTACTTATGTTGCTTCTCAGTTAGGAAGAACAAAATAATAAAATATCAGCTTTATTTCCCATAATTTTATAGACCTATACCTTCACTGTATTCCCCTTTGTCTGTCCAGTAATGTCTTCAACTCACTCAGGTTATTACACTTAAATACACTTGTCTCACCATGACATAAGGTTGGAAAGTGTGGAATATATTTTTTTTTTGGAAAATGTTATTGTCCAGGTATGGCCAAATGAAAATGAATAGTATTTTTTTTTATCACTGTGGCATTCGTTGTAAGAAGCTGCCAAGACTACCTTCCTATATTCAGTGCTTAGCTTTCAGCAGAGAAGGCCACATTGATTAAGTCCCACATTGTAACTGGCTGTGTAATGATAATGGTGCCTTTGAGAGAGATGTCATTGATTCCACATAAGTTTGCATCAATGTTACAACCAATCAGTTTTCCATGATGTTCCGTAAAGGGTTCCGAAGTGATCACTACCGGTGAGATTGTTAGGTAATAAACCAGAGAGGCAAGCAACACCTGGCTAGTCAGAATGCATTGCTTCTGATTAAAAAGTGTTTATCTTTTGCACAGTAGCCATATTAATTCTGCTGCTAACCAAAGGTAAAAAGCCAGAGGAAGAGGTTAAAATTAAAAGTAAGAAGCCATGCAAACCAAAGTGCTTTAGTCCTGTGAGGAAAGGTTGAGCATTTAGCATTAAAACACACTGTGTGTTTTTTTTATGTGTTTATTGCATGTATCATTTACAATGATAAAGCAATCAAGATGACGTGATGGATATGCCAGCTAGCCAGGTTAGTGGCATACTGAAGAACCAACATAATATTAAGAGTTAAGCCCTCTTCAAGGTTTCCTATATAAATAACCAAAATGACCGAGAGCCTTCAGGTCATGCTCACTTTTACTTTTGTATCATTTAACCTCATTTAAATGGCATTCAGATACATTGTAGATAGATACACTGTATCTAGTCTTATAAGATGATATTATTTAAGCAACAGAGTACATTCTCTGGAGTGCCTAAATATAAAGACAGCATACAAGAGCAACCTTACCTCAACACTGCAACATGGTATACCACTGCACACAACCAAGGCTCAGGTGCTACTTAGCTACCTAACAACTGCAAATGCCAATCAGCAGAGGAGATTTCCTGTTGACACCAACTAGTGTTTGTCCTCCTCACAAACACACTGTCTTCTGTCCTCATAATACTTTACTACACACAGCAACTGTGATCTTCATATGATTAACATACTCATTGCCAAAAATATACTTTCAACTTTTACTTTTTTAGGCTTCTAATTAACAAATGGATGTCAATTGTCAGTTGACACCACTGTCCAGGAAAGGAAGTCAGGACAGTTCAGCAGTGCATGGTTTAAATAATGGGGTATTGTGCTGGGGCTACACAATGCTAAGTGTACCTCACTATAATTCAGGACACCTAAGGAGGAAATCTATCAGAGGAAGGGGGCATTGGGGTAGTTCTAACATTGATAGAACATTGTGTTTGCGCACAATAATTGTTCATCGTTTGATGCCACAACCACATGGCCTGGGATGGTCTGTGTCTTGATGTTTAAAAGCGGACAGATATCAAAAAGAAAAAATCAAAAATGTTACACAAATGGTGTTTCCAAATGCATGTGAAGTAGAGCTTACACCGAGTTGATGAAATCCCCGCAGATAGATGAATGTGTCCAGGTACAGGACACAAAGTCATCACAAGCGGTTTGAAATTGCTCTTCAACAGGCTCGATAATCAGTGGGATGCGAGGCCGTTGTTGGCGTCCACCTGCCCTTATGTCTTTCATTAAGCGCTACCCTCCCCTTTAATGCCTTTCTGCTCTCTCCAAGGCCCAAGCTCTTCTATTCTCCAAACGGAGTCCTGGAATTAATCTGCTCACCTCTCATTACTGTCATTGCCATTCACCTCAACTCCCTTTACTGCTGAATGTTAGTTCTCAGACCTGGACATGCGTAGCAAAGCACTTCTCCACTTTCTGACAAATTATACACACCAGACAGCACGATGCCCGGTATTTAATTCTTTACTGAAAGGCAGTAGGCATTTTTTTCCCATGTTCAGGGCCAGTTGTGCTTTAAACTTCATGACTGGGTTTAATTTCTGCAAAATGAAAGGCAAGTTTCTCTTTTATGTTCCCAGTAAAGAGCTGGAATGTGTTCTGAGAAAAATGTTCTTTTATATTCCTATCTAAAGGCTTTCCAAGACAGTGAAACGGGCTTTGGAGATACACAGGTTTTCAGGCCCACAATGCAGTGTGTCCCCAAACATGCATACCCTCACATATTCCCTCACCCATTATAAGGGTGTGAATATTACCCCCCCAGTGCCCATTCAATTCTGGGGGTGTTTCTGATTCTTCACCTACTGCACCCATTCCCAATCTGTTTTTATACCTGCTTTTTCAAAAGAAAATGACACAATTTAAATTATAACCGCAATGACACAATTAAAATTGTAAAGTCAATGCACCTTGGACATATTTCAAATGCTCTGCAATAAAGACTGATTTCAGTGTGCTGCTTCACATGACTTCAGGGGTTCTTTTGTCACCAAACATAGAGTGAAGTGATATACATGTACCTATTTTCGTAGAAAAAAAAAACTTTATCACTTTAATGGATTTTAAACATACTGTATTGCTGGGAGGGGTGGCACAGGAGCAGAGTTCTGTTTCAGCATTGTTTGATCACTGTGGGACATTTCTGCGGTCTCTCACAGCCTGGGAGGCTTTCAGAACCTTGAACTGCACCAGCCTCACAGAAACATTCCTGTGCAGATGAGGCCGATCGCTTATCATCCCAAATGTGGCTTGGTGACTCCTGACCCGAAGAATCATAAGGATATAGAGCAATTCTGCTTTGAGGGATGGTCATAATCCCCCCTCAGAAGTGCCAGAACCTCATAAAACATTATAGGAAGAATCTTGCATTCCATCCCTTGGGAAAAAAATACTGCCTACAGGAATGTGAATAAATATATTTTGTTTCATGGTGTAAGTCATAATTTTTTAACAATATGACTTTGCTTTGTGCAAGGCTATTGTATGGAGCCCCTAAAGGCCCATGGCGGGAAAAAAACCTTTTGCACGCACATAAGAAACTTTGGCTTGAGCATGCAGAAGTTTCTAGTGCATAAAATTATACAGTTTTCAGTGTACTTCAGGTAAAATCAGAACAGGATATAGGCTTGATGCAACTACATACATACCTTGGTACAAGGTAGCCTGTGGCATTATGCTTTTTTCATAATAGCAATGTTTTAGTCAAAGTAAAATTATATGATGAAATTAGGGAAGTATAAGTTTCATGTTTAGCTACAAGGCAGCTAGCTACCAATGAAACAACTGAACTCTTAAAAGATTAAACTCACAAGCTCCTTGTCAATACTATGAAATAAGGATTGAAAGCTTACACAGCTAAATTTATTTTTGTATTTTAACTAGTATTGTAGTAAAGTAGTTGGCTGCCACTGATGCATTGCAAATCGAAAATTTTGTTTTCTTCTCTTGAATATATTTCAATTTAGCAGGCTTTTGGACTGAATAATTAACCAGGAGAAGCTGAGGCATCATTTTAAAGAAATGTTCTTTTACCAGCGCCACCAGAGGTATCAGATATTTTGTTAGACAAATGATAGGATATGACAAGTGAAGGTTATGGAGGATATTTTGGGTATATTCATTAGTAAAGAAATCAGCTTTATGAATGGAGATTACAGATGAAAAAGCCCTAGATAATGATGGATTGTCAGGAGAGGGACACTCAGCATTCTTGGAGGAATTCCTAGAACAATGTGCAGGGGTGGAGGCTGGCAATGGCTGGAGAGTAGAGAGACATTATATTGATGTTGAAGCACAAGGTCAAACAGGGGTCACTCCTCTCAGACATCATCCCTGTCTCTACTGGTCCCTCAGTGGTGGAATAAATGGGCATCCATGGGCATCTGTACTTAATCAACTGTCTCCCTTTCTCCACAAGCACAACCTTCTGGATCCCCACCAGTCCGGGTTCAGACCCGGGCACTCAACCGAAACGGCACTCCTGGCGGTGACAGAGGCCCTCCACGCAGCCAGAGCCTCCGACCTGTCTTCAGTCCTCATCCTCCTCGACCTCTCCGCTGCGTTTGACACCGTCGACCACCAGCTGCTCATCGCCAAGCTCTCTGAGCTTGGCATCTCTGGGACGGCCCTTTCTTGGTTCAGGTCCTACCTGACCGGTAGATCTTCCCAGGTCTATTGGAAAGGCTCCACCTCCACACCCACTACCCTCACTACAGGTGTCCCCAGGGCTCTGTATTGGGACCCCTCCTCTTCTCCATCTACACTAACTCTCTTGGTTCAGTTATTGGCTCACATGGTTTCTCCTACCACTGCTATGCTGATGACACTCAACTAATTTTTTCTTTTCCCCCTCCACCCCCCAGGTCAACGAAAAGATCTCTGCGTGCCTGGCTGACATCTCCAGATGGATGGCCTCCAACCACCTCAAGCTTAACCTGGACAAGACCAATCTGCTGCTTATCCCAGCCAGGACCTCTCCTCTTCAAGAGCTCTCGGTTACTGTTGACGGCACCACAGTAACTTCCTCCACTTCGGTGAAGAGCCTGGGCGTCACCCTCGACAACAGGTTGGACTTCACCGACCACATCTCCCAGACAGCACGCTCCTGTCGATTCCTCCTCTACAACATCAGGAGGATTCGCCCTTTTTTTTGACCACCGGAGAAAGGATTCTCCCACCCAGCTGCATCCGCCTCCAGGCCATTGTGCTCTCCCGCAATGGACTAATAACGGACTCGGTATAACTTGCAGGCCTCCCAGCTTGGGCATAGAAATATTGTGTTCAGCTCATCCAAAAGGAAAGCTGTTATAGCTGATATATAGGATTGGTACTAAGTTCTTTGAATTCACCCCCTATTTGAGATCCCTCCACTGGCTCCCAATCGCAGCCAGGATCCGTTTCAAGACCCTGACAATTATGATTTGTTACTTTAAAAAGAAAGACTAATTGACCTACCTCCAGGACTCTCATGGTTTAGAGCTACGCACCCAGGCAAAAGGAGTGCAACTCTAATCTGGAAGTTACATATTATGGGTAGCGTCGTTCCCACCCACCAACAAGACGTGAAAGGCCCATGCGTTGCCTTTATGCAGCAATATGTTTATTTCGCCCAAAACATGTGGTTTGGAATGAAATCCCCGTATATTTCCCCATGAGAATTGTTCCTTATAATTGTTGTCACTTTGTTCTTGTAAATCTATTTTAAAGACAGGTAATGGGTTAAGACTCTACCTCAGACTATTTACCCGAGTTCCTCATTTGGAGGAGAAGGTGGTAAGAGCATAGACTCTGAGCCAGTGAAGAGAATGGGAATGACTCCTGTTATTTGTTTATTCTTGTAAATGGTTTTTTGTTTTTTTGTTTGTAGTATAGCGGTACTCCATTTTTTCTGTAATTGTATTTGAGATGCAATCCCAGCTCAGATTAGTTGGCTCACTTGGACACTGACCTTGCAGGCCTCCCAGCCTTCAGCATTATTTGCATTGTATGACCTGTGATCACATCTTGCTCTTGTGTCACCCCCCTGTTGTTTGCTCACTATTTGCACTTTTGCAGCCAGGCTTTGGACTTCAAGACCCTGACTCTCACCTTTGCCAAATGAATAAATGTAAATGTAAAATGTAAATGCATCAGGACAGTGGAATCACTGGCCATCTGCTACATCCGGACTCGCTCCACCCTCCAACAAGACTGAAGACCAACCTCCTCAGACTCCATCTTTGTTCCACTTCAATCCCCACCCCCTGAGAACACCTGCCTTGTATTACTTGCTGTTTATTTTACCTGTAGTATTCCAATCCCTTTTGGATTCTGTGATCTGAGAATCTGACTGATCTTTGGTAGTATACTTGGCTTCCCTTGTCATTTTTTCATTGTTTTGAGAGTTAATCTTGTTGATTAGGGCTTGAATAGTGACCTTATGCTCACTCACTATTTGGTCTAGGAGTGTTGTTAGCCTGGTCTGACACTGTTGCTCATTCAACCTGAACAGATACACCTCTGTTCTTTTGTGCTCAAAGTCACTCTGGATAACAGCATCTGCAAAATGAATGGAATGTTATGTAATGCAAGCACAATTCAATAAATTGCTCAATGGCCATGCATGATAGAACTTAATGGGCGTAACCTTGATGTAAACCAGAAATGGTATCGCTTGTTTACAAGCCACTATGAGAAGAAATCGTATCATGTGTGCATGCAAAAGTTTCTCATGCTCACTGATAAGTTTCGGGTGAGTATGCCAGTTTTGTGGGCAGCCATGAAAGTTTCTTGTGTGCCCAAGAAAGTTTCTAATACATACATAAAAGTGTGCACATTTTTTTCCACCCAGTCCTTTCAAGGGCTTCATACTATTGAACTTACAGTGCCCCATTTTTATATTTTTTAAGCAGAAAAATATCCAATATTTACATTTTATTGTTTCCATTTTACCATGTTTTCTTGTTTTTATTTAGTCAGGAGTATGAATTAAAATGGAGGGCACTGTATACACAGAATATACTGCATATAGCTATATACATACATCAGATATTCTGATACATTTTTACCATTTTTAACCATTCAAGAATTTACTTGTTTTAAACACACCCCTATTACCCGGTGGAACAAAGCCAAACTGTTCCGCAACTGTGGGCTCCCAGACATTGTTGCTTGATGACATGGCTCAGAGCCTTACTGACTGATCCACTTGAGAGATCCTGGTATTTATTTTATGCATTGCTAACATTTGCCAAATTGCCCAAACCCACTTCTTTCCATTTGCATTTAAGGTATTGGTTAGCATTGTGTTAGCATAGTGAAAATTGGGACCAAAGCCTCCTAGAAGAAACATTTTCTTTCTGTTAACAGATAAAATGCAATGAAATCTACAGTATAATAATCTGTGAAAATACAGTTCCAACAAAGACTGAAAGGAAAAAAATATAACAAGTTCAAGAATGAGAATATAGAATTTGAACCATTTTTATTTATAAAATACTATTTCACAACAAGATCATTGTAGGACAGAGTTGTAAATCCAAAATGTTGTCTTTAATACTTGTCTTGAACAAAGTGGTTCCTTGCGGTCACTGCATTCACGTCTGGTAAAGTGGCCCCTTTGTACCATGGGAATACAATCAAATTGAGAGGGTCCGATCTGTAGGGTTAAGCGGCATTAAATATGAAAACAAAGCACTCAATGGGTGCATTGAAGTAAAGGGCAGGAAAGGATTAGATCAGAGGTCTGAGGGACTCGCAGAAGGATAGAGGGAGTTACAGAGATTAGCCAAAAACACAGTGTGTTTTCTAAATACGTCATATAAGCTGTGGTCCCAGAGGACCATTGTAGACTAGGCTCAGAATGATGTGGAGGTTGTTTGTTGATTTAGCTTACATTATAATATACAAGCACAAACTGAAGCAGGACATTCTGTTCAATAGATTCAAAATTGTTCAATACTTCTATGTCAAAACTACGAGACTCACCACTCTATAATCCATTTGTTATTCGGTGATTTAATCAAAGCTGTAATCAATATCTCAAATTTGTTGACACATTGTCAGGCAAGCAATATGAAGCAACTTCTTCGGTTAGGTCACTTAAAAGTACATTTCCAATACATGTATGACTTTTCCCCTGTTTTTGATACATTTTCTATTTGCTAAGTTACAGCATCGCCTTTTTGCTCTGTGGACATATGATTACAAATTTTGCTAAGCAGGATTTAGACATATTCTTAGAAGTGCAAGGTTTTCAGTTACTCTTTGAATTCCCAATACTGTATGCTTTTCAGTACTATGAGGACTTGCAATAAAGGATCTAATGAGCTCAAAGAAATGCTGGGAAACACTGTGGGAATTAAAAAGCAGAGGTGACTCTTGATTCTGGAACCAATGGAAAAAAAAATCAGCATGGAATTATTAACAGGAAGTTCAGGGGAGATTCCACACTGCTGCTTCCTGAAAGTCCATAGTGGGGATAAGCTAAATAACACCTAACATGCCTATGTGGCCAGATAACCAGGAGAACAAGTGTACTGCATAACAACTTTCCATGCTAGTGAAAATATATTGCGAGTATTTAGAAGTAGCCACAGTAGATGCCTACGTCATAACTGGGCTGAAGTTTCTCTTGCATTAGGTGTCATATTTATCACGTATTTTTATTTGTTTGTATTGATAATAGCTTGCTTATTTATTAATTTATTTATTGTGCACACATCTCAGAAAATTGATCAATACATACATCACATACTGAGGCCTATCTTCTAGCAAAAGGTTTGTTTGTATTTAAATTATTGTGTTGTTAAATGTACTAAATAACATTTGATCAATAAATTATGTCCACACATTCACACATGACACACTCCTAGGTTGAAAAACAGGTTCTACATTAGTGCTATAGGGAAGCATGTTGGCACAATAAGTGGTATAGAAATTTAAACAGGGAAAAAATACTGTAATACCCCAGACCATTTCATTGCATGCCTGAGAATATCAGGGTGAAATGATGAGAACAGACCTTTCACACATCATGACTCACCACTTTGTGAGTATTTGATGTATTTGATGTGTACATCAGTTAGCTGAAACAAAGATACACACACACACCCATACATACTCAGTCCATTATGTGGGGTTGGAGATTAAACACTTTCATATATTTTTACTGTTTTTCATAAGAGAAAGGAAAGATAAATAACATAACATAACATTTGTCTTATAACTTATATAACATTTAATATATATATATATATGTCTTATATATATATATATATATATATATATATATATATATATATATGTGTGTGTGTGTGTGTGTGTGTGTGTGTGTATGTATGTAAATAATTGTCTGGTATTAAAAGGCCAAATATACTTTTAATTGCAGCAGTGTGAAAGTAATATGGCCTTCGAAACAGGTGCTGCAAAGGTGTCCAATAACACAAATCAATTGAATCACTCTCAGTGGGGAATTGTGACATTTGCATTTAACATTGTTCGGTTTTCTAAATGCCAGCCCATACCAGGAGAGCCAAACTTTGAGGGCTGCCCTGATGATGTGCTGAGTAATATGCATTAATGATGCCAGGAAGGATGCTGTGTCCAATAATCCACACATCACTGGGCATTATCTTCTTCCTACGGAAGGAAAATCTGTTGTGAGCTTTTGGCCCGCTATTTTTTGGACAGCATCCCTTATGCAGACACAAAGAATGAGAATACATTCATTGAGATTGTTTAATATTTAATACACCTCTCAACATTGCATATTTAACTGTCTTGTAATAATGAAGGGGTGTGTTTGACTTCTGAAATTGAGAACTGTGGAAATGTGAGAGTGAGTATTGACTTTCTGGCATATTCTCGGAAGAGATATCATGCAATTACAGAAAGTGAGGTATGTGCAAAGGTGTATGAGTTCAGAGGTATTTTCCTTTTGTTCTATAAGTCTATTCATAACTTAACTGGATCAAAATGTATAATAACATACAAAGTTACAGAATAATAATAATAACAATTTTTGCTAATTTGAACAAAAATTAAAACAATGTGTCAAAGTCTTTGTGATCATATTGTTTAAAATTTGAATTGCGGTCTTATTTAAGTAAAGAACATTGCCACAAAATGAACATTTTGTCTTACAGAATGGCATCCACTGCATGTGATTGAGTATGTTGACACTGAGCGTATAATTCAATAGAGACAGTTATGTGGGAAAGAGTGGCCCAGATTTGGTTTTTGGTTAAAAAACACTTTTTATCTAAATCCACACAGCTGTAGATGTACCTGTTTGATACTTACAGTCAAACAAAAGATCTATACAAACAAATAGAGTTTTGTGTGCCAACAGTGAGGAGAAATCACAGAATACCACTTTTATATATTTTGTCATCACTAATGATATCTAATTCTAAGGACCCTTTTTGTTAACTTTGTCTCTGGAAAATAAATTGCTCTTCAGGTAATGTGCTGGCCAATGTCTCATCATTCTTTCAGAAATTTGTTCTTTGTTCAGATGTATATCTCAGACATGTCTCTCAGTTTTCAAGGTCAACAAGGTGAAAAAAATTCAGGGGCCATCTCCATTATGCTGTGAAAGCAAGAAACACACACACACACAACGAGAGACGAGAAGACTTTGTGATCTCGATGCATGCAGCCACTTCTAAAGTATACCCATAGTGCATCCAATATGATTTCTTTTATCACAGAATAAGTTGAATATGTACTTGACTTTTAAAGGTGTATTTCAAAAGTGCAATGGCAGGGTTGACAACACATAGCTAAATCAGTAATGTTATCTTGTCTGTGTTTGAATTGTTGAATTTTCCTATTGGAGGCCCTGTAGTTACTCTCATTCAGGTTGATTGCAATAAAGTACAATTACGTTAAGAAGTAAACTGTGTATTCATATGTTTGTTAGACAACCAGATTCACTGTAATCACTTACTTTCCAAAAGCACCACATAGCACAGATCATTTCATGCAAATGTGCCCAGTAGTATTCCCAGACGTGGCTTTCAAAGTGAAGACATTAATGATTATTGTGAGACTAACAATACATTTTCTCAGATACATCAGTATTTAATTAGGTAGAATTGAAACACAAAAAATTATGAATGTTGTTCATGAAGCTGAGAATTTAACAGACTTTTTTTCTCTGGATGCCTGTGATTGGGAAGATTTATTCCACCTAAAGCCAGTTGATATTTTTGGCTGTTCTTTCTGATATTCCTTAGCTCAAACAATGCCCACAAGCTCGACACTGCTTACAAAAAACGAAACAAAAAAATTCTAATAGCCTACACCAGGCAGGCCCATAATGAAGGATTCATTGATTATTTTCACTTTTCTAATGAGTAGGGCCTCTCAAGGAATGTCTTTAGTGAAGCGCACAGGAAGCAAAAAAGGTATGGTGTTCCACACAGGCAAAAATGCAGGTAACATAACATTGTGTGAAACTGACTGGAAATAGATCATGTGGAACAAATTAAGTGAAACTCAACCCGATCACATCTATGGTGCCCATGGTTTTGTCAATCATTTCTTAGATGTAAAGCGGGTAACGATGGATTTTATTAAAACACTATGATTTTAGGAAAATTCTAGTCAAAAGTTGTTGCTAATTATTTTAGGTTATGAATAGCTATAATTGCCCCCAGTTGGGTCAAAAAGTTTGAGAACCACTGTATTTAGAGCTTAGTAACAATGAAAACAAATGTGACACATATATTGATATTTAAATGACCTTATAGGACAAAGATAATAGCTTTGCTAGGACCAACAAACTCTAGATTACTCAACATAAGGCTAACAGATAGCGCTAACCATATCTTATGTTTGTGGCTAACCATATTTGGTGGCTACATATGCGTTGAAGTTACACCAACATTTGAACATGTAACATTGGATTTAGATATTATGACACAGCTGCTTCAGATTGCAAATGAATCTCAGTATCGAAAATTAAATTGGTCTGGAATATAATCTAAATCCTTTTTCAGTACAGTTTTGATGCAAGATGTCAATTAGTTTGGTCTATGAGCTGCACTGCATAGGCTAGCCAGTGAACAAACACAACTTGTTCACAGTTCTACAAAACAAAAACAAACAATAAATATTTTTTATTTCTAATGTCTAAAATATAAGCATCGGACCATTCCTTTGGTAAAAAATTGTCAGTTTCTCTATTACAGCCCATTGAAAAAAAACAATTAAAGCTTCTTCTGCCCTTGACATGCATGGATAGCCATTTGCAAATGACATAATATCCATCTAAACAGATCAAATGAAGTACAAACAGGAAGAGTGTTATTGTTTCTGTTACAGCATAACATATAATGATAAGCATCACTATTGTTAATTAGTCTTACCCATATCATTACATGACATGCTGTCACAACTATAGGATTTTGACACTAAAATATGAAGAGAAACAGATGCAACATCACCCTGGATTCAAATCTCCTGCTCTTGGAATGGAAGTTACATCAAGTTAAAGAATGGCATTGACCTGTGATGACTTCCTCAGCCTTTAAATATTTGCAGGGAGTTGTGTTAAAGAGCTGGAGGACAGTAGACCTTTTATTTTATTAACAACACTCTCTCATAGCACCAATATGAACATGTTTATACTAAGAGAGTCATTATTGTTCATTATGCAGCACTGTAATCTGTGCTTTCCTTCACACCAGTGTTGCATTAAAAGTGAAGTGCATTTATTCTCTTTCCAGCAAAAAGCAATTTTCTTTACAAGCAGATGACATGGAATGTTATCCATTTGATTTGCCCAAGGCCTTAAAGTATTAAAAAATCATTTTTTTCAAACACATTATAAGACAGCATAAAAGCAGGCAATATTCTCCAATTCTCTAATAATCTCCAATTTTCAGTAATACAGGCATTATACAGCAATCATGTAGGTGCTATCGACCAGGAATGTAACCCATTTTGTTGGGCTAAAAAAAAAAAAGGAAAAAAAAGAAAAAGTAACATTGGTGGAAACCTTAAATTAGAAAAAAATTACTTTTTCTGGACTTCAGAAATCAATATTGTGTTTACTTACTATAAGGCTGTTGTCTCTATCTTTAATTTCCTTAGCTTAGTATGATAGCATCAACCTGGAGAAATGTAAAGCTTTTGGGAGTTCACCTACTTGTACCCCCAAAATTGCATTCTTGGTGTAGTTGTTCACTTGTTAGTCATATACAGTGCATCCATATTGATTCATATCCCTCCCTAAACAGGAAGACAAAACATCTGCTGTGAAAGAAAATGTACATATTGGATATTTTTCATCTCATTTTTAATGTTATCTTTTAATTTTAATCACATTGCACTGAGTATATTCATATTGTTCACAAAAAAGATCCAGAAAAATGAAGGTCACATTAACTCACACCTCGTTTGATTTCATTTAAATCAAAAAATCCCACAAACAAAACTACAAGAACACTGCTTATTGGAAGTTCAATGGAAGCTTCTGGGACTATATTGAGGTATCCAAAGGCTTCCTGTTTCCCTACAGTATAAGGGAAGTAACACACAGAATAAATTCATCAGTAACATGCATTGCCATGGATAAGATCAGACAGCTCTCTGAAGACTGCAGTGAACGAGCCAGACACAAAAAATTAACAATGAAACTACATCTCAGTGATGAATGAAAACATGTCACGTGGTCAGGTGAAATGAAAACAGAGCTTTTTGGATATGTTTGACAGCTTTGTTTGATATAAAATGTTGAGAAAGAGCCCATGGTAACTGAGAAACATGATAGAGTTATTACATTATGGACTAGTTTTGCATCTTAGATCCTGAAGCCCTAGTGCAACCTGATCTCATGAGAAAGAAGTCAGATTCTGATGTTATTGCACATGAGAAAAAAGTCCATGGGGTTCATTTATCTCACCTGTGGGGGTACATAACTTGCCAGTAGAAGTGCAAATGAACTTGTTTCACATCCATTCTGATGTGAAAAAGTATTTTATTTTATTTAAAATGACAGACATTTGCTAACTAGATACAGAGCTACTTCTACTCACAAGAAGTAACAGTACAACCACATAAATGCCTGGGTACAATAATTTCCCTACTAAGATCTATAAAAACCACAAATACTGTTCTATTATTTGTACTTTAATTCTATGGATGAGCTGGTTTAGGTTAAAAGATAGCTAGACTGGCTAGTGACAATGCAGGTAGCTATGGATTGCAGGTAGCTTGCTATCTTTCTTGCTAGTAGAGGTGCTCTCTTGCAAAAACTGGGAACTAGCTAGGCTAGCTTTCCTGGGCAGGTTGGCAGCTAGCAATTTAACTACTACATGAGTAAATTGTGGCAATTTCAATTCATTTGCCCATGTGTGGTTCAGTGTAAATGGCAGCTAACATGCTAGGCAGTTTAAGCCATGAATAAAATTGGTTGCTTGTCATTTACTGGGCTAAAACTGACAGTAAACAGGCTAGCCAGCCTAGCTAGATAGCCATGGCTTGCAGGTAGCTTGCCAGTATAGGTGTTCTGTTGCTAAAAACTAGCTGGTCCTGAGGACTTTCATCTCTGCTCGACGCATGGGAGCTGTAAGGAGCAGGCACCATAATAGTTGATTTGCTGATTGAATTTAAAAGGCATGTCACCTCCCCTGTGGATTAATAAGTCTATTTGTAATTGTATTTGTAATTGTTACATTCACCAAATATCAAGTCACCACCTCATGGTCAAGTAGGGAACCACATACACTGAAGGAACCAGAGGCACTGAAAAAGATATACATAGCTGAGTACTAAAATAATTGGAGGAAATGAACAAATCAGTGGGATTTGGAAGTGGTGATGTTAGGGGTACAGAACAAATCAGTGACTCAATGAATGGGATCTTTGTACTGAACTAAACATAACAACTCGAGTCAAATCAATAAATAATACTTTTCATATCAAAAATGGATGTGAAACAAGTTCATTAGCACTGGCGAGTTACATGTGCACCTACAGGCTAGATAAATGTCCACCATGGACATTCCTCTCACTTGGATTGATGTCAGAATCTCAGCTTATCAGGAGATCAGGTTGCCTTGTTAGATCAAGTTATGAATTCCAATGTATGCCAGGACACATTACCCAAAAACCTGGTTCCATCTACAAAGAAACTCAGAGTTACCTAAAAATGAACTTTCCAGCATGACAGTGATCCAGGGTATTCATCCAAACCTCCAATGAAATGCTTAACTGGGCACAAAATAAATATTCTCAATTGATCATCTCAAACCTCAAAATCTGTGTGAATAAATGTAACCTCTGTTTTTGTGAATAATATGACTTTTCTTTGTGCAGTGCTATTAATGCTATTAAAGTATAATATTTTGGAAAAAAAAAATTTATATAAAAAAAATTATATTTAATATAGCATGGTTTTGTTTCTATATGATATGGATATGAACAAATGTGGAGGACACTGAAGCCTTGTTTTTGGAGCAGTGTCATCCAGTGTCTTTTTCCTCTTTCAGTAATACACCCTTTCTCCCGTGTTGTAGATGGCAGCATGGCACAGGGCCCACTCTTTATACCCATAGCTGTCTGTGTCAATTCTGCTTGTGTACACTGTTTTTCAGTGTTCTGTAAGCTAGGCATGCCCTCCAGTTCCCAAGCACTTGCTAGCTAGCTAGTCTTTAGTGATGCAGAACAACCAAGGAGTCTTTTCAGAGGTGCGGGAATAGCTTGCATTCCTTTACAGCGTGACCACCCTGACCTTTTGATGTTAGCGTGTGCTGTCAGGATCTATCCAATGTCAGCTGGACCTGCTGGGCCTGTGGGCTGTTTTGAGTGTTCCAACAGACAGAGACGGTATTGATCTGCCCTTATAAAGGGAAGAGGATCTCACTGTATCATCAGACCCTCCTCCACCAGTAGTGAACTAGTTTGATATTATGACTCGCTGATGTCGAAGAAGGAAGAGATGAACTCAGTATGATAAGATGGACTGATTGGAGCAGCCCTTATCTAATAGAACCAAGGGTTCATCCATAGTCCATTTGTGTATTGTATTTTAACACTAAAAGCATTGCTGAGAACATCACAATACTAAACAACAATTAAAAATTAAAACATCCAATTAAAATAACCTGATAAATTATATTTTATGTACAGTTGAAGGCAAGACAGTGGATTGTGTTTAGTCACGTGTATGTGATCTTTTATATTTCTATTTAGACTAGCATATAATTTGTTTTCTGTTACCTGTATTTAGAATTTTTGAATGTGTACTTGTAAAAGTTTAAAAAGTCTGATTAACAATTAGAAATACTGGAAAAAGAATGAAGACTAAGAGAGGATCATTTACTGTTAGAATGAGAGTGAATGTGATTGGTAGTGAATACAGTATTTCAGAGGTAGCATTAGAAAAAGTATACGGAATATAATGGTACTGGCAATGAGTGTGATTTACAGTGACAGAAAATATGATTGACAGTTAATGTGACTGTCATCGAGAAAGATTGTTAGTCACAGTGATAGTGATTGACAGTGAAAAAGATCCTTATTGACAATGAGAAAAAATGCAACTGGCAGTGAAAAATTAAGTGATTGGCAGCAAGAAGGCATGTGATTGATGGGTGTGACTTACAGGTGAACAAACAGGAGCTGTTCCTCCACAGAGAAGACAACTGACACCCTCCAAGCCTGACAGCCAGGATGATTTGATGGAGAACCTGCTCTTCGGAATCAAAACCTCTCCTGTTTCAAAAGCCCAACATATCAGATCATAGACAAACTCATTTAAATGCCCCAGCATTGACTTTACCATTCAAAGGGCACCTCTTCTCAGATGTAATCTGCCCTGGCAGCATTTCTGCATCGGCAGGTGGTTCCAAAAAATGGCACTGTGACGCTCTACAACAGGTCTTAGACTCACACAGAGCTCCTGCAAGGTTTCTGCGGAGGCTGGTGAGGCAGAGAGAACTTAATCAATTGTTGTGTTTGTTGCTCTAATTTGATTTGTCAATTCAGAAATCTGTCTGTGGGTTTCCTGGCATCAGAGGCACTTTTAATATGTCTTAAAATATATATTTGAGTTTTCATTTTAAATGTTCTATGTTGACCTTTCTAAAACAAAGATACAGGCCTCTTTTAGAAAGCAGAAATGCACAAAAGCCAGAAAATAAGATCTGATGTCTCTTTGGTCAATGCCTCTTTTTATTGTAGTGTGTGCATAACTCTATTGTCAGGGCCATCTTTGAAGACCAGGAATGTGGTGGACAGGCACGAGAGACATCATGTTTTGGAGAAATGTCCAAAAAAGTATTCATTTACTTCACATAGACAGAGCATGTTGCATTATGGAAGTGATAAATACTTCCATAAAATCACAGGGAAATAAAAAGAGTAACAGAAGTGTGCTTTTTAGCATTTCCTTTTTATGATTTTCCCTTTTCACCCTTGTTTGGAATCACTAATTGTACTACATTAAGTTTTCCTCTCCACAACATCCTCTGTGCCTGTGCAGGTGCACTGAGGCAAGACAAATGCAATCCTCTGATACATCCACTACAACATCTGATACAACAGCTGCAGCTTTTTTACACTGCAAGTGTTACACGACCAGGAAAGTACTTGTATCTCCACTTGATGTCATACCAAGGCAGCGGGACAAGGTGATCCTTGCGAAACACATCCTAACCCAGCGGAATGTGGCTACTGTGGACTCCACTGTCAGCAAGTGGCACAGCTCAGACTCCAAACGTGTTCTGAGCTGTAAGGCTCACATTTTACTTGGAACAAGCACCTTTACTGACTAAACCACTAGGGAGTGCCACAGAGAGGTGTTATTCATATTAATGCAGGTGTATATAACCATTCCTATTAGTTGTGGATTTTTATCTTCTCTTTTACTTTTTACTGGTCCAGCAACAATTCCAGAATACACAATTCAGTCAACATCTTACAGCAGCTATGAGTTAGCATTTGTGCCTCTGTGTTTCACAAAATAAAATTGGAAGTAACACTGAACTACCTTGCAGTGGTTTGTTTTCAATTACTGGTAAGTCAGGTATAAAATGTCTATGTTCTTGCTTTACTTTTCTTTGTTACAGCCATTTTTTCAGAATCCACTTCACTGGTTTCATCTGAAATTAAACCCCTTATGAATTTTTCAGAGGATTCCTGGAGCAACAACTTTAATCTTTTCATCTCTCTGTAGGCCATTCCCCTCTCACATTCCCGCACTCTTTAGTGTATTTCTGGCCTTCACCCTTTCTGTACTTTGACATGGTTTGACTGCCCTTGTCTCCCAAAGTTGTTTCTGGGCTTGCATGTTTCCAAGGGGGCCCTCTACCCTAACCCTTGGCTGCCCTGGATCTGCTCTGCTAGACTCTGTTAGACTATGGGCAGTTGGACTCAGAGGTCACAGCTGCACATGCAATCCTCCCAGCAGTCCACTCCAATGACAGGTGTGGTGCCTCTTTCTCTCTCTCCCTCTTCTGTTTATATGGCTGACATGGTCTGGCTGATGATTGGTCAAAGAGGTGCAAGATGGCACTCCTGGGCCCTGCTCCACTGTGGGGCCTGGTCTCTCTTTTAACAAAGCCAAAGTGATGTCATGCTCAGTGGTGCAGAAAATAGCAGATAGCAGTAGCTCTGAGGGGTGAATTCCCCACCAGTGTCCCAGATTGACCGCCCAACCAGTCTGTCTTTCATAAATCACCCTTTGGTGTGATGAGGGCTGTCTGGATCGTGCTGATGTGTCAAGGACAAGAGTTCTGTGCCAAAGTGCTGGCCTGCAGGCTCAACCAGATGTTTGCTAGTGCTTTACAGAATGACTTTAGTACTCAGTTTATTGTGCCTGTAGACTCTTCAGGGCTGAGTAACTGTAGTTTCTACAGTTTACACTGATGGGAATTCCACAGATTTATGGGAATTCCCTTTTGTTAAATTCCCAGAGTCCCTTGCCACTGTTTATTCTATTTATTTAGGAACACTGTAGTGTTACCAGCAACAAGACTATCTATGTGGTTTATATTTTATTCAATTTGCTAAGATAAAGGCATATAATCTAACAATGGAATCAGATCTGACATTTTGCCATTCCGAGAACACAGGTAGGAGCTGAAATGCTGGTACAGTTCCTCATTAAATCTATCTCAGTGAGTTCTATGTAGACATGACCAACATACCGATTTTGTCCTCTGGTACAAGGAGTGAGTTTATTTGGGGCAATGCTCACAACTCTGACGTGAGAATTGTGGAGGGCTACATAACTCTCTTGGAGCCTAACACCTAAAGTGCTTGTTTAACAATACTTTTCAAACAGGAAGTTGAGGTGCTGAAATACAGTTATTCATTATTGTTTTTTTTTTTTTTTTTTTGAGAAGCATTGCAAGCACACTAATGTTTATTCTTCTTCTTGTTAATCCACTAAATTTTGTCCCACTTCTCCTCCCACAGTTTTCAAGATATCAACCCCAAACCAACTGTAACCCCTCCAGTCTGACCCTGATTGGTGTACTTGTATACAGCTAAGCCGTACCTGCACTCATTCTCTGGTTTTTGTTGTTTTTTTCATCCCTTTTTTCCCATAGACTCTCATTCATTTTCAAAATCACCCCCCTCACACTTCATGGCCTTCCCACTCGGTCACTTTTCACCCCAGAGCCACCACACCTCACATGTTGGGACAAATCACCCAACACTCACTGAAATCCATACTGACCCGCACTGGTCTTTTTGTCATTCACTCATCCCTCCATCCTCCCATTCACCTCAGTTCATTTTTAACATCTTACCGCTCGGTCACCTTTGGCCCGACAGCCACCATACCTCACATGCTGGCTCAAGTCAGGCCACCCAACACTCATTGAAAGCCATACTGACCCCCACTCATCTTTTTATCATTCACTCATCCCTCCATCCTCCCATTGACTTCAATTCATTTTTCAAAGTCTTACCACTCGGTCATCTTTTGGCCTAAGGTCATAGTACTTCATATGCTGGCTCAGGTCATGCCACCCAACACTCATTGAAAGCCAAACTGACCCGCACTCGTCTTTTTGTCTTTCACTCATCCCTCCATCCTCCCATTCACCTCAGGTCATTTTTAAGGTCTTACCGTTCGGTCACCTTTGGCCTACAGTCACAATACCTCATATGCTAGCTCAGGTCATGCCACCTAACACTCACTCAAACCCATATTGACCCCGTACTCGTCTTTTATTCATTTATTCACTCATTTATTCCTTCCATCCTCCCATTGACTTCATTTTTCAAAGTCTTACCGCTCGGTCACCATTTGACCAATAGCCACGGGACTTGCTATGCTGCTTTGGGTCATGTGACCCAACACTCACCAAAGGTGGGTGTGTCCCTAGCAACCATATTGTTTACCCTAGCAAACGACTATCAACCACTTAGCAACAACCTAGCAACAACTTAGCAACACCATAGCAACCAGCTAGCAAACACTTAGCAACACCCTGGCAACCACACAACAACTCACTAGCAACCACCTAGCAACACCCTAGCAATGCCCTACCAACTACCTTATGTACCTTAGCAACCACCCAACAACACCCTAGCAACCACTTAGCAACACCCTGGCAACCACCTAGCAACCACTTAGCAACACCCTGGCAACCACCCATCAATGCCCTAGCAACCACCTCATATACCTTAGTAACCACCTAACAACAGCCTAGCAACCACCTAGTAATGCCCTGGCAACCACCTAGCAATACCCTAGAGACCGCCTAGCAACACCCTAGCAACAACATAGCCACATCCTAGTGATCGTTTCATATACATTACCAAGTTTTCACTGCCAGGTTGCAATCACACTCTGCATTTTCTTCAGGAAATGCACTTTTCTAGTTTTACTTGTACCTCTAAAATTACATTTTTACTGCCCAGCAAGCTGTCTCTCATCATTTAATGATTATGGTAATCCAAGAGTGATAACGCCTCTTGATCTGGTTATATGATAATGGGATTGCAAACACAATGTTTACCATTTTTAGCAGTGTGCCCTTTATTTCACTCTTCAGAGGGTATTAACAAATTTACATGGCAATGTACTTGTGTCTAAATACATTATATATAATGTATATATATGTTGAGAAATATATCTTAGAGATATATTTTATCTCAATAAGTATATTTGGCATATATGTAAATTGTTGTCATTTTATTATAGTTATAGTTTATTAGAGTTATGATTTGCATGAATATATTTCAACTGTATTTGCAAATTATTCCTGGGTTGAACAACATATTTCTCAATATATTGAAATATATTTCTCTTCTGTATGGGATTGTTTCGAGTCTATTTTCTTCACGAAAATGTGAAAGCTAACATTATTGTCAAAGAACTGACTGAGTGACTTCACCACCTTGCCATAAGTAAGGCTTAGGACTCCAGCCATCTAGAACCCAGCACATGTCCCACAGGTCTTATCTCACCTGGTGAGAACTATTACCACAACAGAATCACAGAGACATGATGGAAACATACCTCATTGGCTGGGTACACATACCCTCATATGTGACACATATGGGTTCTTCTGCACTGGGTTCTGCATGGGTTCTTCTTCTTCACCACCATGCTGCCCTTGTCCACAGAGCAGGAGAGCTGATTCTCAGGAAAGAGCTACACTTCATATTATGTCCACTGATGCCAGGGGAGGGTAATGTGTGGAGGTCTTCAGAGAATGTAAGTGCTCCCAGCACAGAGATCTGACAGAAAACTTACAGCCAAGTGACAGCACTGTCACATGGTACAGGAGCTTCTCACATCTCCAGTGTGACATAGTTTATCTCACATTCTCAGTGCCATCAAAGCGACAGATGCACGCTCAGACACATACACTCATATAGGTATATTGTGTCTTTAATAGATACATCTGCTTTCATGCACATGCTTTCATTCTGTGCTTCTTATAAAAGTGTTGAGCTTATTATAAAATTTCTCACCTGCAGCAGATGAGAGATCAGAGTTGGTGGGGGTAGATGGGGGTGCAAGAGTTAAGGGGTAAAGATTAGGGTGGGAGAGGGAGAAGAAGAGAAGTGGGGAGAGAAGGATAGAGGAAGATGTGTAAAGAGAAAGAATAGGTAATAAAAATAAAGAATGGATATGCATGAAAGAGAAGACCAGAAATACAAGAAGAAAGAGTGGCAGAAGGAAGTCAGAAAGAAACATAGGAGTAAAGGCAAGCGCATTCTTCACAAACATTCTGCCTCATGAGCAACAATGATTGTATTAAAATGCAGTCTTATGTGGCATGACTGCTTAGCACTGGGAAGTATTGCCTTTCTAAGATTTTAATGAATCATTTACATAAAACCTAAATAAAATCCATTACATATTGTGTAGCATAATTACACTCATTAGTTTTCCCAAATAACAATATAATGGAGGATGAATGGATTTCTGAATCACACAATCATAGCTGGTCTTTCTTTCCCACAGTGAATAATTGATATTCTAAAAACATATTCTACAATCTGAAATCATAATTTTAAAGAGAATGATTACAGACCTAATGGTACATGCAAATTGAGCTCGTCTGTTGATGCTATTTTGTCTACTTCTAATGAAATGGCTGAAATATTACACTAAAAGGGATATCTGGTTTTAGAGACTTGCTTCATTCAGAGGCACCAGGCTTCCATTCTTACATTTCACAGGCAAAAAGCCATGAGATTAGAAAAAGCTCCCCAGGGGTCACAGCTAAGTGACCAGTCAACCTGAGAAAAGTTGTTTCTACCCACAGAATGCATTCATTAACTACAGATTCAAATAATTTTTGAAAGCACATATAGATATTAAGAGAAACTCAGGTTTATAATGAGGACAGAAACTATAAATGAGGAGCATCAAGTAAGGGACTTGAGGAGATCAAAACCATCCATAGCACTGTTAATGATCATACCCTTTGGCCTGTGTGGCCAGAGCTTCCCATGTGTTTGAGGATACAAATGAAGACTAACCCCTGCAGAGAGATGGCTCACACAGAAAAGTTCAACAGTTCTTGCTTTTTTTATACTTTCACAGTCAAGGGTCTGTTTATATTTTTTGACGAACTGGTTACAAATGAATCACCACATATCAATCAACATTAGAATATTTACAGACCAGTTCATAAAGAGAACAGTTTTACAAATGGTATGTCTTAAAGTTTACATAAGAATAAATGAGTTGAACATGCCACATCATTCTACTCTTTGTCAGTTGACTTAAGCAATTGCACTTGTTTATGAAGATTATAAAAGAGCAATATCACTCTCTTCAAGGTATGTATGCTTTCTGAAAGTCTTATGAAGTTCAATAAAATGTGGCTAAAACAGGTATGAGAATGCATGTGTCATTATAGTATTTAGTGTTATCACAACACATTTTAAACTATGAGCACAGAATTCAAAACTTAAACCCTGGGTGTCCCTCAGGGTTCAGCCTCAGGTCCTGTGTTTTTTTTTTTTTTTTTTTTTTTGTATTTAAACACTCCTTGCCAGAAAATCGAACACTGTAGACTGACGTATTTTTTTAAACTGATGACACATAGATCAAAGTATTCCTGGACATAATCAGTACTTTTCCTATGAGATTCACAACATGAATGCCACCAGAGATTCATTCTACCATATTTTTACTGGATCACGTCCACCATGAGGTCCCTTTTACATCTCTGTTGTACCAAAAATTGTTTAATTTGCATCAAAGTAAGACTAACATGCATGTTTAACTAGAGCTCATGTTAGAGTCTTAACCCTCCTATTGTCTTAAGAAATATTAACACCTATTACCTTTGGGTCACTATGACCCAGGGTCCAATTTATCTCATAACTCAACTAAACCTTTGAATACAAATGTGAAATTTGGCACAATGTTACAGCTATAAGTGTAGAATACAACCAAATAGTCATAAACAACATCAGCTATTTTGTTAACTCTCTAGCGCCCCCCCCAAAGGTCCCATGCACTGCAAAAGCATGAAAAATGTTCTGGATATAGGTAAAATTGTCATAAAATTCCCCAAAATACAACTCTTAGCCTTTTAAGATGTAATAGATTCTGATATTTGTGAATTGAAACTATCTCAATATAAATTTAGTCGATAGGGCCCCCTTTTGAAGTAGCCGACTATAACATCTGAATGTTCAAATTTTGTAAGAGAAACAAGATAAAGCTATACACTTATGAATGCCAATGAAACTATCTACAGACATATTTAAACTAAGTCAAGGAGGTTGTGATTCTGTGATATTACCATGAACACATCTAAACTGCCCAATGGAAGCGTGTGAATTGGAATTTTCTCTTTTTTTTTTTTTGCTTCAACCAAGACAAGTTGATTTCAAGACTTTGAGTTACTGCTCTTTCCAACATCCATATAATCCAAGCATACACTAATTCAAATGAATAATAGACAAAAAAGAGCTGGTCTTAGTCTAATCTCTCACCTTTGGCCTTCCTGTTATGGTTGGACCTCAAAGGGATTGGTACAGCCCCTATCAGTATAGCTCAAATGATCACTGAGACACTCAAGCTACCCCACCTCCACAAGGTGCCTGCTCTGTATTGGGGTAGATATGGGTAGTGGCACTCTGAGTTAGACAGAGCTGCTAATAAAGATCAAAAGTTATCTTGGGTCATATTGACCCTAAGACAATAGGCGTTATTTTTTGTGGCAGCTACACTGAAAATGATTTTTTTTTTTTAATTGCCAAATGTCCATTTTTGGGGTCATTTTAGGAAGGTACATAGGAGGCCATGTACTTAGATTAATGTTTTATATCATTTTCTTAGGTTTGAATATGATTTTGGGTCATTATGACCCCAGGACAACAGGAGGGTTAAAATAATGTTCAGTAAATAGAGTTTTCCCATTATTACCACACTTCAACCCACCTAGTGAGGTCAAAATAAGTGAACTTAACATAACATTGAGTGTGCTCCTCAGAATGTAGAAAATCTGGTTGTTTGTTTTTGCCCTTTATAACCACTACCACCATAGGCACTATGGTGAATACAGTCATGGTTGTGCTTCAGAGCACAAAACAAAATAAATATTAAAATGTCCTCAGGTCCTAAGGTAAATCAATCCAACTACCAGGGGCTGTCACAAAGCAAACCTGTCAAATATAAAAGCATCAAAAATTATTCCCATTGGTTTAGAGTTCTTGTAGAGCTTCTGGAATGCTGGACCACTACTTTACAAAGTTGTCAGTTGGCAATTAACAGGAATGTTCCCTGCCAGTTCCTCCCTGTGGTGAACAAGCCAAACAAACCATCAAAAAAATCAGTTGAATGAATTGTTTGATCAGACTAGAATACAATTAACTATATTGTTATGCAGATGCAGGCAATTTTGAGAATCTGATGAGGAAAGATGTCTTAGTTAATGGGAGTAGCGATATACAAAGATAACTTTTCTTGACTTAATAGTTCTTAATAATCTTAATAATAAAACTTTTCTAATAACAAATATATATGCAAGGCCATCAACACTATACATTCAGTGTGACACTCATTGTTTATGCAATTCTTACAGTCTCAAAGATTGAGTATCATTGTGATTGCATGAGTTATATATGGATAGTGTCACAGATCACCATTTAGCGCCATTGTGTACGCTAATGTAATGACATTTTATGTAGCTCTTATAGATTTCTAAAAACATCTCTGTCATCCCTTTGGTTGTTCTTGTTATTTGGCACTTTCAGTGTTATGATATTAGGAAGTGCTGTCCTTATGATCAGTTGATGCACTGTGTGTGTGCTTTTTAGCATAGGCTCTATGCTTACCTTGGTACAAATTTTGTTTTGTTTTATTGCCTATGTATTGTTCACTACTCTGTACCTACATCCTTGTTCTTACAGCTCTTACAATATGCATTAAATGTATCTTGCCATGACATCTTTGTAAGTTCATCTGGATAGGAGTGTCCTGTAAATGAAGAAATAATAATAAGTAACATTGTCTTTAACACCCAAATGGCAAATAGCAAAAACGTGACAAAAACTTGCCAGTTGAATTGCTTTGGATGGATACATCTCACCATGTGGGTGACAGAATTCACTTTCCTGGCTCATTATAGTCTTGGTAATAGTATCTTTTCATTCCCTGTTGCTGTATTTCAGCCTCTACTGTGACTTGTATATCATTTTGTACTTTCATACTTTCTTGGTTTACATATTGTTAAGCAACAGTGTTTTTTTGCTTTTGTTTATTTGTGTTGAACTGCATTAAATATTTTGAGAGTGCTCTGTGAGTGTCATGTCCTGTTATTACCCTGTCTTTAGCCTTTGCTCTTGGCAGACTTCTGAGAGAGTGGCAGTGCCAAGCTCATGTGGCTCAGAGGAGAAGGAATCTGCTTTTCTGCACCCGCTGTCCTGGTTTTAATCCACCCACAAGGCCCCATAGAGTGTCCCTTTGTATAAAGACAAATTAATGAGAAACAGACATTGAACCAAGCACAGTATTTGGAAAGACAAAGATGCAACAAGGCTTTATGATCTATCAACCAAAAGCCATTACAAGTGTTTGTGGATTTTTCTTAGTAAAAATATTTGTCACTGGACCTCATTTAACACACCCACACATACAAAGCTATGTAAGAATGCAATGTTGAAAATCATTAAAAAGGTGCATTAGAAGCCAGTTACCCTCATAACTCTAGATACTGATTTATATTTTTGGTCAAAGAGATATAGAATTAAGTTAAATGATTTTTAAATCAATCCTGAGGCAAATATAATATGGAATAGTCTGAATAGCATATAGTTTTGTAAAATATTTCTGATGTTCATCAAGCCAGTCACATATAGTCTAAAAAGAGGTTGCTAATGATTTAAATTAAAGTTTTATGTGTGGGTCTTTTTTTTGTTTTCAAAAAAATTAGTCTCTATTTCAAAGCAAGGTATTTCATTTATTTGCTTGTTTTTAGATACTGCTTATACTGTATAAGGTCTACCACACTTCCTGAGTGGTCCAATGTGTCAGTTCTCTCGCAATGCTGTGCCTTTCCATCCTGTCTTACAGCATTCTCAACATTTCTTGTGGGCACATTTTAAACAAACCTTCCTGTATTGATCCTATATATGACAAATAGCTGGCAAAGAAGGCTAGGATTTACCCTACCATGATTACAACTAGGCATTTTTCTCTACTTTTCTCTGAAAAGTACATTCAGTTGGTTATGTTTATAATGTTATTTTATGTATGATTATAATACTGCCATGTTTTAAGAAAGGAAAACACCTGCACGCTAAACAAAACAGCTGCACACATGAGTAAAAAAAATGAAATATATTAATAGAATTGAATTAGATGAATTCTCACGTTTTGAATCAAAGCACATGGACTATGGTAGGAAAGCCATCTTTGAAAACTTAAACTGGGCAAGCCACCCTCATCACTTAAGAATTACTTCATGTTTTTCTCTTCATTTATTTCATTTGAGCTGCCTTGAGCCAGTCATAGGTGGACAGTCAATCTGAAGAAAAGGTAGGTAAACTACAAATATATGGCATTTGGTTTGATTGAAGCAAACAATCAAACCCTTGCTTTCATGAGATGCACTTGACCCCTGTTATTGGTTCACACAAATGCAAATGACACAATGTTTCAGAACAGAATGAAAAACAAACCAAACAGTGCAATTTGTTTGACACAGGACAGCCCTTTTCAAGCCAGCTTCATCACAAAGGAATAGTAGACTGGACTGACATGCCCAGGGCTGCAAACAACAGGTCTGCCATCCTTTAAGCCATGTGTGTTCAGCCATCTCATAGTTACCCTTGTGACCTTCAACCAAGGCACTGTACCTTTGAGTTTTGATAACATTCATTGACAGCTTTGTTTGTTTCATTGACACAAACGCCTTTGTGAATTCATACACTGCAGGAACATCGTAATAAAGGAACATAGGCATAACTAGTGCTTGTGTGTTAAGAAGGCTCTTTTGTATGTGTTCAGTTTTATATTTCTGGATATTTTTAAAAAAATAAAAGCAGCCATTTTTTTTGTTTTCTGAGGAAAATCATCAGCCTCTGTAATATGAGCACCTGTGAGGAAGAGAAAGGAACAGAGGTGCAGTTCTAGAGGTGGCCCACAGATGGTCTTGCACAGGTAGCTGAACACTGGTGAGGAAACAGTCATTACTTAAAGTCTTAACTGAGACAATGCCAATTCTGTAAGATTTTTATTTAGACCACACAGTTCTGCTGTGAGGTCTTGATAAAATACTAATCTGCCATGTTAGTAAATTGAGCAGAATAAACTGGATACTCAGGAGAGTGGATGTTCCATACAAAATATTGCCTCAAGCAACTGCCTGTGTGTTCAGTGTTGAGTAAAACATCAAACTCTCATCTTGGTTTTATAACACATCCATAACAAGGATGGGCCTTTTTTGACACAATTATGGAATCTCTGCTGCTGAAGGTTAGGTTTTGGTTTATTTATTTATTTTTACTCTCTTTAAGTAGTGGGAAATATCATGATTTCAAATTTGCGAAATCATAAAATGATGAAATTTTTCATTGCTCTGAGAACACTCTGCAAAATCATATTACCACATGACTTACATTAAAACTGGCTAGAAAGTAATTTACATTTTTTCCCAAAAATATCATGTCACTGGAATATTTCCTTGCTTTACTTGCTCTGCATATTAGTACTCAGCAGTGCAATGACAAAATATACTTTTTAAAACAACTAGTTCTGATCCATGTTAGATCATTCACTGTCAAGCTAATGAATCCAGTAACACCATTTAAATTATGTTAGGAAACTGACAAAAGGTAGGTACTATTGCCATTGACAGTTTCCTGTAATCAGTACAATTTTGTTCCTTTTGGTCTGTTACTTTATGTAGCCAAGTTCAGACAATTATGGATCCATTTTATACAAGCAATATGGTACTTCACCCACTGTACATTATGAATATTGGCAAAGCTACAGGTCTGATGTTATTGAACATTATTAGGATTATTTCTGGGGGAACATTTACATTTATTCATTTGGCAGACACTTTTATCCAAAGCGACTTACATAGCTCTTTAAAATGTTATCCATTTGTACAGCTGGATATTTACTGAGGCAATTGTGGGTTAAGTACTTTGCCCAAGGGTACAGCAGCAGTGCCCCAACAGGGATCGAACCGGCAACCTTTCAGTTACGAGCCCTGCTCCTTTACCACTATGCTACACTGCCACCCGCCAGAATACCATATTATGTTATATAATTTTGTCAATCAATTTTGTGAAACATATCGTGTTGTGAGCTGAATGTATTCTCATACCTAATTTTGTCAATGTTATAACCAACAATATAAACGTACTTGCAAGAACACACAATTTCACATGTCTGTTTCTTCCTTTTCCTAAGTGAAGCCTTCTGGTCCTTACACCCACATAAAGTACTGCTCTTTCCTACCTCAAATTATAAACAGCCATAGTAAAACCACATTTCTGCCTGTGTCAAGAATGTTTGGTATTCATGGGCCATGATTGAAAGACTCCTCTGGGAACTCCTAGTGTAGAGGCAGAGCACCAGCCCCACGGTGCACAGAAGCAAGGAGACCTCCTTCTTTGATGTCCACACCCACATCATCGAGCCAAAGGGGTTGATAAATATTTAACAGGATGTTTTAGACTCTTTGAACTGGAGTGTAGGCTCTGTGTCTCTCCATCAGGCCTGCCCCAGTTCAGCCCATGTACAAAGTTTGGCCTTACCAGATTTGGCACTTTGCATGTTTCCCTGCCTTTAAGAAGAATAAGGAATTGAATTCCAATTGTTTTAAGACTTTGGTGGGTGTTGTTATGGCATTAACATTAGGATATGTCACATCTTTAAACACTTTGGGATTATGTATTCTTTACATAGGTACTTCAGGCATCAGGCATCAGCATTTCAGATGTCCGGCATTTTCCAAAATGGTCTTCAAATAGTGTCATTCATTTTTCCATATACCGTTGACTACAAACAAAATGGACCGAATTGAAGTTCAAAGTTTTTTTTTGAATGGGTCCATTTTTGCTGGTGGTCATTTAGGTGTAGAATATTGTACAATTGTACAATGACTATCTGAAAAATGAGTGTTTTTAATATTGCAAAACTTTGAGACAAAATGTTTTTAGTGAGATATTTGTTTAATTTTCCTTACTGTGAAATATCCTTTTTTAAAATTATCCTTAAACTGTTCAAAATGAGATTTACACTGATTGTGCTTAATCTTGAAACCAGAAAGATTCAACCAATCACAATGATTTCATTTTTATTTTGTGCTCTATTTTAATCTATCTTGATTAGCTGACTTCAAGATAAAACATCAACTTTGGTCATACCTAATAAGAACATTTACTAATAAGGCTTTTGAGTAGCTGATCTGGAAAGCTTTTCACACCTTTGAGAGTAGAATAGAACACAAGTTTCCTGCCCTCTACTGAGAAAATATAATGACTAAAGTGGTTATATACGGTTGACAATTAAGCAGTCGATATTGATTTGCTTGGGCATTGTGCACTCATGGCATTTGCCTCATGGTTGCTTATATATTCAAGAAATTTAAACTGACTGGTTTAAAACTCTTGTTGAAGCAAACTTTTCTGCAGTCCAAACAGCAATACTTGTACACTGAGGGCAATACTATAAAATGGTAATGTATGGGGAGATGCATATATGCTCCCTTTTCACTAGGTGTGCAAGAGATAGCTCTGCAGTCAATCGAAGAGATGTTCACAGTGGGAAGATCAATGATATTTTGATGCCTGGGGATTTTTTACAACTCTGTAACTGTTGGTGACAGAGAGCATTGAGAATGATCTGAATGTAATGTATAATCTCTCAAAAGCATCAAGCACCTACTTATGGATTATGTGAGCAATTGCGCTGGAATTGGTAAATAACATGATCATTTGGTAATAAGCATAAAATTAATAGTTCAGACCAAAATAAATAATAAAAATGCAAAACACTCATTTAGCTAATTAATGGATAGGTAATTAATAGCCTTTGTAAGGGCATGAGAGGGTTTCAAGAGGACATCAAGACATTATTTCCCCTGTTTGTAAGTGCCTCCACTCTCATGTGTATGGAGAGCAGGGAATCAGCATTCAGAGCCTGACTTTTTCATCTGTATTATAACCCCAGTGCTCAGCTGTTACCTGCACTGAATTAATATAAGAATTGGAGAGAACCGTATCCTCACAGGGGCATAAAGCCACATTAGTATGTTAACTGGAACTGAAATCTAACCAGAGATGAACACAGCGATAGTAACTGTGTTAATTACAGAGCGAAAAGTGAAATCCATTTATCAATTTCGAGAAATGGGATTGATGTACTATTTATTGGATGGTCAGAATGGCAAGAATTATCAGTGGAATCATTCCCTAGACCTGCTTTGCTCCAGCAGATGTGCTCTTTGCTCCTTGCCATCCTTCGATTCAGAAACAGGAAACTTTTGTTCTGAAGGGACAAAGTTTAATATGTTTTATAGTTAGCACTGAATCTGTAACAAACTGCACTTTGAATTCACTTTGAACGGACTTTCTATCTAAATAGTGGTTGCACTCAAAATCTAAAGAGCTGGCAATGTTCAGGTCCTTCAGGGTGAGTGTATCTGCTCTTCAGTGCATGTCTGTATGTGGCATGCAGTGGGGTTCCCTTCTGTGCTGGAGAAAAAAGGGAAAAAAAAGTCACAATATGTCATTAAAATCCACCTTCAGAACACCCTTTTTAGTGTTTCAGGCATACAGTAACACAAATCAGTCCTCAGCGCTGCATGCCAAACAGCCTCTACACATATACAAAATACATGGATATGGAAAAGTTCTGCAGAAACAAGGCTTTGAAGAGAGGCATAACTGTCACTTTGCAAATAAAGGATTGAAATGCATTACAATATAATGCCACAATCTCTGCTAAATGCACTTTTTTTCTCTCTCCCTCTTATGGTCATGTTGCTGAATTCCTGTATATTCCTTATTGTATTTTCTTTCTTTCTTTAATATCGCAATTGTAATAACCTTGCTCCTGGCTATTCTTTTGAGAAAGCGTAAATCAACCTGATTCATTCATACCCCATATTGTCTTTGACATTTATATCCAACTTCACCCTGGAGCGTTACAGATACAATAATTTATTTATTTATAGTTATTTATTTAATATTTTTCAGGTTCTCTTTTATTTTACCATACAAAATACCCCTGTCTGTAGCATGACTGATAGCCACTGTGTTTCTTACCTTGACCTGAACTTGCCTTTGCATCTTTACCTCCAGTTTGACAGTGATCCATTCATTAAAGTATGATAAGAAACAAACAGAGGGAGTAGCTTAAAGAATGCTCCCTCTACATCTGAGTGGAGAAGAGGAGGAAAATGAGGAAAGTGAAAATCAATCTGATCTAGTTGCCATGCTGATGAAAATGGTGGGGTGGAGAGTCTGAGAGACAAAATAGTAAGAAGGGTTCAAATATTAATTAGAAGTTATATTGACAAGAAAATGTTATGAAAAAATAGAACAGTGCCCTCCTCATTAATTTCTGTTTATTCTGTACATTCAATACATTCTGTACAGTCAATGTCAGTGATCACTCTCATGGTAGTTAGACTGAATATTCATCTATGTGACATTAAGCACAATCATATCATCTTTTGTCACAATTACACAACAGACAGTGACTGTCTTCGATAACTTTTGGCTCTTAGACAACATGAGATAGATATGCCAACTACGTCTTTGTAATACAGTCAACATTGCATGACTATGGTATAGGCCTTCATCTATAATCATGCCCATGCTTGGCATAGGACTTTATGGGCAAACATAAGATGGCCTGTGATATATGCACATATTGGTGCCAAATGGTATTACAGTAATGTTTATATTAGCTAGCTACCAAAGTTAGGAAATAAGCAATGACACTGTCAGTACTCCAGCCTCCTAGCTGTGTTGTTGTCCATGTGCTTTGGTTTTCCCTTGGGTTCCAGCCCTGCCCCGCTCTCCGCCCGGTCCCCGCCCACCTGATTTCCTGATCACCGCCACCTGCCTGCCTGCTCACCTGCATCCCATCGTCCCATCAGCCCAGCCCTATTTATTTCCTGCTTGTCTCTATCTTGTTGCTAGTTCGTCCAGCGTTTTTCCCTCTGGTTCGTTCTTGCCTACTTTTTCGTGTTGCCCTGCTCCGTCTCTGACTCCTGCCTGATCGTGAGCCTCGTCTCTGCCTGCCGTTCCTGCCTTGACTGCCTGATCGGACTGTCCTCCCGGATTCCTACCCCGCCTGCTCCTGTTGCCGATCCCCGCTCCCGGTTTGCGTTTGTTCGGACTGCCTCCCCGGTGTTTTACCCTGACTTCTGCTACCTCCAGCCTGCCCAGAGATGACATTAAAGTTTGTGAAACCCGTACTCGCCTGGTCCGCGTCTGAGTCCGTGCCCGCACCCCTGACAGATTCTCTCAGGCCGGGGCCACACCAGATGCGTCGCGTGTGCGTGACGGCTACGTCGCTGAACTGCTGTGGCTCGCATGCGTGTGTTTGTCCACACCCCCAGTGTTGCTGCTGCAGCGCTGCTACTGCCAGCCCTATCATCTTTCTACATTGAGTTTGCTGTTGATAATGGCCATCAGTAACAGAATGTTTGATTTAGTTTCATTATAAATTTAATTTATATTTAGTTTAAGACAAAGGTTAAGAAGCGTGTGCTCAATTGTTAAAAAAAATAATAATTTAAATTAAATGTACAGCAATCCCTCTTCACTTGGCCTGGCTCAGTTTAAAAGCCATTTTCATGGGGGGTTTCAGGGTTCTGTTCTAAAGGTTTCCAGGGCTGGGCTTATCGAGAAGTATCGAGGGACCTTAAAGGCGCCAAACCAAATCTAAAACTGTATAAGCAGATGTTCTGGGTTCAGTCTCTAAATCAGAAGTGCTGTGCGTTTGTCTTGCCACTGTCTTCACGTTCGAAGAAAGACTGCCTAGGACAACTTATCTATTTATTTTCTTCGTTTTTAGTGCGAGTTATAGACAGAAGGAAAGCCATGGCGCTTTATGTTTTGCTCCAAATGCGCCGGAGGAGAAACTGGCGAAGAATGTGGGTTCAATAAACTCAAACCAGAGAAGGAGGCAACTTGGAGCTTTTCACCATCTTGCTGCTGAACTACGTCTTGATGAGGACAAACACCTGAAGTACTTCAGAATGAGCGCTGAGCAAATGGATCATCTTCTTTCTTTGACTATATAGTAGCCCACACAGTAGCCTCCACTTTCCCCTTTAATAACATGCAGTAGGCGATTTGAAGGGGGTTGCTATCCCTCTTGCTAACCTGCCATTCGCTAGTTAGTAGCAGAGAGAGTGATGAGTGTGCATCTGCCATCTCCCCTGTAAAAATTAACAAATCACCTACTGATAGCATGCGATTGCTAACATGGTTAAATATTTTTATTTTCATGTCTGTGACATATAGCCAACACATTGAAACTACAGTGAAAGGTGTCAGTTTTGTAATGTTGCTGGTATGTCAATATGACTATCATCAGATCGTTTTCACTGTCTATTTTGCTGGGAACCGCGCGCGTCACGCGGAAAAATAGGCCCCACGCCGAATCTCTAGATGAGGAGCCGCTGCCGCGAGGCTCAAGCCGTGCTGCTCACGCGGGCTGTGTGGCTGCTCTAATCCGTTAACACGGGCGCCGAAATGAAAATCGAGATGTTCCGCGACCGTCACGCACACGCGACGCATCTGGTGTGGCCCCGGCCTTATGCTTTAGGTAGCTATCTAACCAGTTAGACAAATTCCAACAGCCTAGTAGCTGGCAGCAAGCACAAAGCCAGGGAAAAAGGCAGGCTGTTCAGGCTCAGTTATCTTTGGTGTGCATTTGCACATTCACCTTGATAGAAAATGCAGGAACAGCTTGTTGGATGAGAAAATTCAAAAGAAATCTATAGCTGAACTCCTTGCTTTGCTATTCATTGCATGAGGGTAGTATAATTCCACAGTTAACGTTTCATTTAGAAAGTATTTTAGATATAATCATACACTGGCTAATCATATCCTCTTTTTGCAGCCATGATACCACTGATGCAGAAGCTCTGTAAAATAACTTGGCATTTAGGAGTATCTATTTCTGTCTGCCTCCCGGGTGTGCTAATTGCTGACCACTTTTTTTGATGAGACATTTTTTTGTCTCTTCTAGCACAGTATTTCTCATCCGTTTACATACCAGGTGCTGGCTTTCGTTGGTCTTAATTCTATGAAGACTTCCCAAACAGACTGCCCCCCCCCAATGCTAGTATGTTGCACACCAATTGCTTAGAATGTTAGTATAAATAAATCACATGAATTTTGTTTTGATTTTATATTCCCACTGACAGTGTGTGATGTAATTATTATTATTTTGCTGTATAACAAATTTATTGCTGTGGTGACCCATGCAAAGCCTGTGTGTAGGGTGGTCATGCAGGTGAAGGAGGGGATAGGAGTCAAAGTCACAAGGCATTTCATTGAAGGAATTTATCTGATAATTGATTGTAATTTACAGCAAGCAACACAACAGCCAAAGTGATGATGATTTGATTTAAACAAAACAAAAAAAAGGAAACGCAGAAAACAGTTTCTTAGCATGGGCGGCTTCCAGATTCCTTTGTGTCACCTTGGACTTCGATGAATGAGTTGGAGATGGAAGATTGCAACTGGAAAACATTTGCTCACTGTTACATTTAATCACTGATATAAGCTAACTACATGGTGTACAGGTCATGTAAAATAAAGGTTTGAAGTAGTTATAAAAACTAAGGGAGTTCTTTTGGAAAATGGTATTCTTTGGTAGACTTTCATAAAACAGGGCTGCTCTCAGACAACACAAGGTACTGACCAGCTCCTTTATACAAAAGTCATTCTTATAAAGGGAATATCTCTTACTCCTATCCACTAGCAACCATGTACTTACAGTAGCATGGGAGTGATAAGCCCCATAATTTGTGCACATCCTTACCCCATTTCCCTCAAGTCTTTAACTGCTGTACCCCAGTGGCGGCTGGTGAGCTGGAAACAGGGGAGGCTGAAACATTACCTTTAAATCTATCATTACTTTCAACCTGTTCCCCTTTATCTTCCTTGATTAACAATAAAACAAATAATTCACAGAGTAATTGACACCAATCGCGTAAATAGAGTAAATGATTACGCTCGCGAAACAGCGCAGATTGTCTGTAGTTTGTGTGCTTACGAAAGCTACAACGTGAGATTGTTTAACAAGGAGGGCATTTATCGATTTAAATTACGTTAAATGCTTATGACACATCACAGCTTTTGTGAGGTCTGTGTTCTAAACGTTATTGTCCATTGCACGCAACCAAACCTAAAAGTTTATTCTCAGTTTATTCTCTAACTAAATTTAGCTCCGTTTTGTAGTTTGAATTTTGTAACACAAGAAAGCTATAATGTGAAACATTTAAGAGAAAGCTTTGGGATTACTTGCCACTTAATTATTCAACTTGCCATCCTTGTTAATCTCATGCTGTAACGTTCGCAATAGCACACAAACTACAGACAATCTGCGCTGTTTCGCGAGCATAATCATTTCTATTTACGCATTGGTGTCAATTATTCTGTGAATTATTTGTTTTATTGTTAATCAAGGAAGATAAAGGGGAACAAGTTGAAAGTAATGATAGATTTAAAGGTAATGTTTCAGCCTCCCCTGTTTCCAGCTCACCAGCCGCCACTGCTGTACACATTGCAGGATTGGGCTGACACTGAACAAATTACATTGCACCAAACTAAAGCATGCTAGACCCCAAATAAAAAAGCTACAGTATGTTGGGACTCCATATTCGTGTAGCCAAAAATTGCCACAAAACAGTGTGAAAAGAAAATAACAGAATGCAGCAAAATGTGGACAACACAAAGCTTCACAGATTTCAGCTCCATGTCTAATAGTCCTTCCAAACATGAGTTATTTGTATGTGCTGTGTATGTGTGTGTGTGCGTGTGTGTGTGTGTGTGTGTGTGTGGTGCGGGGTGGTGGGTGGGGGGTTATTCTGTGGCAGAGGAGAGGGGGTCATACATACGTGTGCAGACCATGAGACATTTGGTATGTCCTCATCACTCCAAACAATGCAGCACAGAGAGTTCAAAGTGAGAGTGAACAGAGTAATCCCCATGCAACAAAAATGTCACTGGCATTGTTATGCATTTAGGAAGCAATTTCCAATCAGCAGCACCAAAGCAGTTGCAAAACATATGTTACACTGACTGCACCACAGTATCAAACAGATTGAAATAATGACCTAAATTAGATACTGTGTTTGTCAGGCTCTGTGAGTTAAACACACAATGGGGTTTTTGATTATATGAGAAGTTTTCGTGGCCATTTATATTTGCATAATATATATTGCATATTCCATCTCCATTATTGGAACTTGGTAAGTTGTGTTGTGCTCTGAATAATGAAATCTATGAGTAAATCTATCAAGTATGCCAACTCAGACAGATTGCAGAAATTCCCTTAATTTAAACAGGTATCAGCACCAACATTTTTATGTCGAGAACTATTGATGTGCTTACAGTGACTGGGAACTGCAAGTGTCACTCAGGTCTCTAGAGGTTACCACAGGTGATCTCTCGAATGCTGAGGTAGTGCAAACTACAGACTGCATGTTACATTATGTTCCCTGAGCTCACTGATGCCATTGTTGGAATAATGTTCAACCAATTAATGGTGTTGTTCATAATGATAATTGTAGCGGTGATGCTTTCAGCTGCAGCTTCATTCAGTAAATAGCAGCAAAATGCTGATGACTGTTGATGTGATGGGGGTTGATTTGCTTTCAGCCTGATGATCCTGGAATACACTGCCATGATGTAATCAACCAGTAGAGAAGAGGTAACAGCTGCAGAGAAATATCTAGTATTAGCATTAATATCAACAGCACCATCTCTAACAATTATCTGATGTTCTCACACATGTCTTAGGGGAAAAAAAAACATATTCTGCATTTCGTCATTTGGGACTTAAGTCCCTTCTCTTAAGCCCATGGGAGCTGAAGTGAGAAGAATGGCATAATTGTGGGCTATTCACTCACAGACACCATACAGGCTACTGATGGAAGTTGGAATTCATCTTTAAATAGACCATCTGTCTCAATAATTCTTTGAAGTGACTGATAGCTTTGCCCAAATCCAGTAAATCTTATGCATAGTAATGGCTCATTTAAAACAGTCTGTGTAAATTCACATGCTAAGTAAGTAGTGTGTAATAATGCTCCATAAAGTATTCAAATGAAAAGAAAAAAAACTGAATTATCTCTGAATGTATGTGATCAGGTTAACATTTTCCAGAATAATAAAATAAGGACCATCCCCATCTGGACAGCAATGCATTTTTCCATGCTTATTTCACACAATATATGTGTACTTCTGTGTATGAATATGTATGTTTTTATGTATGCATGGGCATATTTGTGTGTTTGTGTGTGTGTGTGTGTGTGTGTGTGTGTGTGTGTGTGTGCATGCGTGTTTGCGTGCATGCATGTGCGTGTATGTGCGCAAGCATGTGTGTATAATATATGTTTTTACCTGTGGATTCATCAAGGCTGGAGGTAATTCTAACTTTGTTGAATGCCTGTTGTGCATCCATGAGTACAAGCCTGAGTTTGTGTGCTGATAAACTGCCTGTTTCACCCCAGTCAAAGGCAGTGCATTGAAACACAGCCAGTGTCAAGTGGCTGTAGAATCTGAGGTAGCTGGCTGTGAAATATAAGAAATTATACTATAGTAAAGGTTTATGTTTACATTTAAAGATAAATATGAATTATATTTGAATTCATGATAGCCGCAGTACAGTAAAATATCTTTGTGCCATCATATAGTACTACTGGTATGAGAATTGTTTGTGGTGCTGTGAAAGCCAGTAAACACCTGTAATTCTACAACATCTCACACTTAAGATAATGATTGTGAGTTTGAATGTGTCTAGGTAGCCAAATATATGTCACAGCTTTCTTGAGGTGGAAATCACAGTGACAACCACTACTATGCAGATTGTGTCACTGTTATAGTCACGTTACTTCTTACTGACAGCATACTCTCAGTTAATGTGGAGCTGAAAATATAAGGTGCTCAAACTTTAATGATATATCCGATTGCATAAAGCGGCAATAGATAGTAATTTGGTTTCCATTCTCACCCTCCCATTTCAGCTGGAACTCAAAACAATTACAGGTATAGCAGATGGGAACCTTTCAGGGCAGAGATCTTGCCAAGGAGAGAGAACAAACCAAAGCCAGAGAAAGAGCTTAGCGGCTGAAAAATCGGAACCCATTTCGGCTGATAAAAAGTGGAGGCTGTGGCTCCTGGCATGGTCTTCTCAAAATGTGGCTCACACTATGAGCCTGGATGAGGACCACTGCCCTGAAGGATTTAACTGAGAGATACTAAAAAAAAAAGATTCAGACTTGCTCATTTTTGTCCTTTTTTGGTTCTTCATTGACTATTACAATGTATTAAAAAGTACTATAAAAGTACATTTTGTTGCAACAACATACAGCCGTTTGGGGATACTCAGACGCACATTTATTATTGCACTGTTCATTATGTGGTGGGTAATTAAAAAACACAAGTAAAGGTGCTGCTTGGCCTCCATTTCTGTTGGCAACAGTTTGGGTTTTAACTTACCTAATGGCAGCAAGTCAACCATTTGAACTTGTTCTAGCTGTTAATTGTTTGTCTTGCTTGGTCTTGGACTAAAAGATCTGAAAGCTTGGATCCCAAGGGGGTTGTTATAATGAAGCTCCTCTGTAGAAACATGCGAGAATAATAAGAGGACTGCATGGTAGAGGTGTACTCAGGAATCTCTGAAAACCAGAAATGTACACCCACTCACCCACTACCACCACCACCGACGCTTTTGTGCATCATCTATGGAGAATATTTCATAGAAAATAATGTCCAGATTCCACACGTCCTGCAGTTTCCCATACCCTTGTAAACAAAACATTCATAGTATTATCATCAGCCACATTATCAACTTCAGTCTTCATCACCTTTATGATACTGGCAAATGAGAGTAGAGTCTACACAGTCATGCACATAAAACAGGCTTTTAACATTATGACCCACACATTATAATTATGTACGGGCATAACTGATTTTCATTACCATGCTGTCCGCATTACTGTGGGGATGAATATCAGAGTCACCTTAAATACTCTCAGTTAAGGTGGAACATTCCATGCTGGGACTGAAGCAATATAATCAGATGCAAGAACTGCAGTCAAGAGGGTCTTTGATGTGTATTCCAAGATATTCCGTTCCATCTAATTAAAATTTAAAAGCAATATTTCAATACTGAAATAAAATCTTTTCCATATTTTTCCATTATCTCTTTCTCCTTCTTTTCCCTTTGTTCTTCATTTTTGTCACTATTCTCTGTTTGTCTTTCACATAATGGCTCTCTTGCCACCTTAACTGTTGTCTGGTGAGATGGCACAAAATGGCTGCTATATCACAAGGGAGAGTACAATGTTAGCACAGTAGTTAATACTATCCAAGTTTTAGTTTTGGGTCTGTTAGCCAAAGTGCGGCTGTTTACTCTATTTCTGTTCCCGCTTGAAAACTAAAATTCAGAACTGATATGATTAAAGGTGATGTGGCTGCTCAGAATTTCATTGTGATTACATTAGATTGAGGACACATCTTCTTAGCCTCTGTTCTCTTGGTCAGCCATTTCACATTAATGTTCACTGAGCTTCGCCTAAATGGGTTTCAGTTGAAATCATTAGGAAATGACTAAAAAAGTTGACAGTGTTGAACACTGGAGAAATCCCACAGCTGTGGCTGCATATTCAATCAATCAGACTTATTGCATGCAACAGTCTGAGTTTTTTTAGGCTTTCAAACTTCGGGCTCTGTTAATTCAACACCTCTTATTTAATTGAATCTCGTCCATATCGAGACAGGGTCAAGGGGAGCCAGTGACTGCTGTCTTTGAAAGCTCCCTTGTGAGAAACGTTTGAACATTATGAAAGTGAAGCAAATAACCTTCAGTCACGTCAAGTGCATTGGTTCAGCACGATGTCTCCTCCACTCCAGGGAACAGAGCCCAGATATGTGCTTAAAACATTCATCTCAATTCTTCTCTTTTAAATTTGACACATTTTTGAAAATGAGCAGACCCTTTCCATTCCAATCAGGAATTTGCAGCTATGTTAGAAAGAGCTGTGAGAAGTGTGGTTTAAGGTTCATAATGACCATCTCAAAGAGGTGCATGCAACAACAGCAACATTGATGTGGACCATCAAAGTTGGTCTTTACATTTAGCTTACTCTTAACTTTGAAATAGCTATGCCTAACAGAACAGCATAATAAAGTAATGGGAGTCAGGCAGAAGAAGGCACACCTGTTCCCTTACGTTTTGCAAACTTGTGTGAGATTTTTTTTGCTCATTTAACTTGAATGGATACACTTGTTGTTCTGTTGTGCTGAAATCACTCTGGATAAGAGCATCTGCTAAATGCATGTAATGTAATGTAGTGTAATGATTTGACATACCAACAGATTTGTTTGTACTTGGATAGTCTTGCATTAAGTACACCATCCAGGTTTGCAAGCAAGGGAGAGGGAATTGCTGGTGAGAAAACAGTTTAAAAGGGTGCACATGCAAGTAAGAGGTGGGCAGTATGCTTAACAAGGGGCCAGGAATTCACCCTGCTGCAGCAAGTATTCGGCATGAGAGCTACAGTGGAAGGGGTGGGCTCTGTGAGTGAAAAGGAGAGGACATTCATGGACAACGGCATCGCTGAAGTAGCTGTGCCGAAAAAGCTTACTGGAGTCAAGCCACAGCTGCCTTGAGGTCAGAGAAGGGGAAAGCCATCAGGGAGAGGTATATATACTGAACAGGGCTGTGCCTCATGTGTGAGAATGTGCTAGTGTGTGTGATTTCTCCACTTCACTCTTATCACATAAGAGGGATCCCGTTGGAGAGGAGGACCAAAATGGGAACAGCGTGAGGCCCATGGGGTGGGCTAACTGGGTGCTTGCTGTGTCAATCACAAGTGTTGAGCCCCCCAGTGCAGTGGGAATTGCTGTGAGCTGTCATGGAGACATGCAGCTAGGAGCAGTTTCCTGTGAGGAGACCAGGGTGGGGGAATGCATTTGTGTTGCACTGTTTTCCTTTAACTTTTCATACACTGAGATTATAAAAGATAATTTACCACCTCCTTTGAGAGTTTGAGTGGTGTATTCAAAGCACAAGGTTACAGTCTGCTAACATTGAGCTAAAAAGTGACAGCTCTTGAAAGAGTCTTGTGTAGTGTTTTACTAGTATGCACTACTCAAGAGATGTTTTTACTTGCCTTTGTTCCTCCTAGCTGAGCTCCATACTGCACATACAAACACACACAGGTCTATTTTTTTCCCATGGTTTTCTAAATATAATGAAACAGGGTCTGATTCTCCTCACATTTTTCAAAGTTGTATGTTCTCTCATTGCACATTTGCTCCATCTGTGACACAGCACGCCCCTCATGCTATAGCTGGAGAGTAAGCAGTGCCTGCTGAGAACATAGTGTATGCTTTTGTGCACATTTCTAAAGATAATTGTCAGAGTACCACCTGAGAGGCAGCTACCTGAAAAAATGACTTGATACTGTCACTGTGCTGCTGCAAGCTACAGGCAGCCTTTTGGGGGGTGGATTATGTCTCTTGTAAACCTGCATTTGGCCACTGCTCAGGCTCATCTCATCATTTCAGCCTCAGTTGTGGAAAATGCCACTTCAGAATTCCTTTACACCTCGAGAAATTCCTCGAGACAAGCAAACTGGAAGATGATTGAGAATCATAGCCAGAACACACGTCTTAACTCAATCTTGATTTAAAACACTTGCAAGAGGCCAGTGTAACGACAGTCATGTGTGTGTTTGTGTGTGTATGCAAATTCCTCTGTTTGTGCTTGTGTGTGTGTGCACGCGCGCAGAGGTGTGTGTCTATGCATATGTGTGTTTGTGGATGTCCACACTGACATTGTTATATCATCTTTCAAACTCTAGGCTGTTTTCTTCCATGATGACATGATAGGTTTGTGTAACAACTCAGGCAAGGACTCAGTCGCAGACCACGGGAGCTTCGGGTCCCAGGCGGGTTCATTGAAAACGCAAGGCAAGATCGCAAACACAAAACAGGCAGGGTCGAAACCAGAAGAGCAGTCCGTGGGCGGATCCAAAATCAGGAACAGGAGCAGGCAGGGTCGAGAACCAGACAGGCAGAATCTCGGGCGATCAGGGCAGAGCGGCAGGCAGGAATCAGGTCGAAGTACAGGCAAGGTCGGATTACGGGAATAGCACACAGATGAAAACCGCCAGGGACAAAACAGGCGAGAGAACACATTGCAACAAACTAGCAACAGGACAGAGACACACAGGGAAGATATAGGGCAGGGCTGACGAGGGGATGGGTGTGCAGGCAGGCAGGTGAAGGCGATGAGGCAATCAGGCGGGTGGAGACCGGGCGGGGAGCGGGGCAGGGCTAGAACACAAGGAAAACAAAAGCACATGGACAGGGAAAAAAACAAAAACACCGCAGCTAGGGGGGCGGAGTACTGACAGGTTGCTGCAGTATTACTGCATTCAGCCTGCATCCCCCTAGAAGTAAAGCCTGACACAAACCTTCTGGACAAATTCTAAACAAATGCCAACATTGCTTTAAACTATTCTTACAGGTGCACACAGATAGATGTGACCTCAGAGTGAAAACACCTAAGACACGAGTATTTCAGTCTGATAGCCACAGAGGGGTATGGGCAGATGTTGAAGGGCACCAAGGGCTGTTCTGTAATGAATGATCAATACCTTGCAATGAACTTTTAAAAATTAGATCAAGTTGGAGTTTGAAATGGATTTGGGAAAATGTCAATATGTAACTGAAAATATACCCCAGGGAAAGTGTTGTTTGACACATAAAGAAATTAAAATGCCACCTTCCAATATTAATTTAATTGCTTGACGTGTACAGATATTCTTTTATTTTCTCATAGATGCACCACAAAACAGTTTTACATAACTTACTGCTTTCGTAAATAATTCACTGGCACTGCCATGTCTTTCTCGTCCTCTCTCAAATAAAAACGAGACTTCAGTTTCAGGTGCAATTAATTAATTTTTTTAATAAACAGTTACCAAATATCCTGAAGGAAATGTCAATGTATACAGTGAATTTCTTAGTGCCTTTTTAAATTCCCATTTCAGAGCAGTGAGACAATGTGGGAAGTGAGGCTGTCATAACAAAATCTTTTTTTATTGATTAACAAGCTCTTTGCATACAAATTTGAAAATGTTACATAGATAGTTAGATATCATCACATCAGACAATTATACAATTATATACATATAAGATAGTTAGAGATAGAAAATAGCTACTGTAAAGTTACAGGACAGACTGAGCCCTGCATTAAAGGAATGTCTCAGTAAGCCAATTGGCCGACATGCTAACATGTCCAAACACTGTTTTTTGGTTCATTGATACACAGATCAAATTTTTATTACTTCAGATAATAATACACTTCTGAACTTTTGTAATTTCTCATTTGTTCCCCACCTTTTTTGAGTGAGAACGAAGTAATTAAAAATGTCACAGTAAGTGACTTCAGGCCACAGCTTTAAATCATCCTCCCACTCTAAGAGCGTCTGTCACAATTTTATCATTTGGTTGTCTTTTCAGACATTCAGGACTATGTAACCAATGAGAACTGATATCCATTCATTTGTAGGCCCTAACAGCTGTCACTAGCAGGTCAGCAATGTTAACAACAGGAAGTGACTAGAGATGGAAGTCATGCATGTATTGCACAAAGAGAGTATCGGAAAGATTCAGAGATCAGGAAAGAAGTGGGTTCAGAGCCAGTCTCTGATTCAAGAGAGCAGTGTGGGTGGAGGGCCAGTCTCACATGACTGACAACTCAAGTTTTCCTCATGACATTAGTTTACTTGGGAGGATTTTGTCTCAAGTGGCAAAACAACACACTACTCCAACACAACGGGTCCAGATTTCCCAGCTGGATGTTTTCAAGATTATTCAAATCATGTGCTCATTGTTTGCGATGTTTTTCATGGTTAATCAATCTGAGTATTTGCATATGAAACTGAAAGGAAGTCAGCCCAATTCAAATTCAGTGCAGTGTATGGAAATCTGACAAGGATTGGTCAGTTTTTTACATTTTTTGCATGGAAACGCACCCATTGACACCTCTCTTTCTAAAGTGTTAATATTACTCTCGGTCATTGCATCCAGGCATATTGATACATACACACTGTGTTTGTGCCGTTGTGTGTGTGTATGCCAGCTCTGTTATTGCTATCCTACATTACAATGCTTAAAATCCATGCTGCTGTTTTTTCTGAGCAAAAAAAGGCAACATCAAATAGAAAATCTCTGGGGCAACAACTCTGTAAAGTTCATGTTCCATATTTTAAAAACAAAGATATGTATTCCCTGCCTAATCTGTTGCCATGGTTGCTGAAGGAAAATTCTGAATAATAAAGCACCGTTTGTAAATGGAACCAAATCCTGCAGAGTTTGCAACAGTGGTGCAGTACTAACCAGACCCATTGGTTAAACCTGAGAGAGACACTTTGCACCCTTATTGCTGATAGTTTATAACTGTGTTTATCTCAATGGTCCTTTTCGCATATGCACAGAGTTACAATGAACTTCAAGAGGGAGAGAAACATGAAGTATGTATTAAAGGAAAAGGGTTTTACCATTATCTGAAGCCATTGTGTGCGAAAAGATTTATTTCCTCTGCTATGTCGCTGGGTTGCAGGTGGTACTGAAGACATATTCTTCAAAATGTAAAAATGTTTGTGTGCAATTTGATAAATGCTGCAAACTCCCCAGACAGCCCCCTGGCTCTTATTTATGCTAAAGTGAACTGAGTTATTTACAGCAGTCTCCTGCTAGTTGCAAGCCCATTGGGGGGGAAGGGGAAGTGGGCCGGCTCTCTGCTTTACAGGTTGGGACAAATACTCCAGCAGAGGACAGGAGAGAGGACACAGCTTGTGGTGGGGTCAGGACCCTTGGGCTACCACAAAATATACTGAACTGAGGGTAGGGGCATTTCAGCATGATTGTGTAGCTTGAATTGGAGAAAAGAAAAAATGCAAATGATTTCCCTAAAACTAGTCGCTACTATAGTTCATAATAAAAATTTTATCTGGGGGGTACAGAAAGAGGCAACAAATTCACGACAGTACACATTACAGTGTTTCCTATATAGTGTTTATTCATACAAGAGCCTGTTCTTTTTCAATTTTGGACTACACAAATACAATCTCTTTGAAACATTTTACGTGGAACTCAGTTGACCCATTAGTTGTAGGTCCTTAATATTAGTCACTGATTTGCTTAATTATTGAGCACACCTCTTTATGACATGACAGATTACAGAGGATGGCAACTTACAGAGCTTTTATTTTTTGGGATGTACATACGTGACACATTAGCCAATGAGGCACATTGTTTTCTCTACCCACCATGTGAAAATTTACCACTGAGTGGAAATGTATGCTTTATATTACTGTATTTATTTACTGGAATTTAAGGTGTTAGCTTATGCATTGGCTGCATTATAGAAGTATCCCCCAGGAATAAACACATGCTCAACAATAATAAAGACTATCTTTATGCCTTGTACAGTAATTTCTGCATCCCAGCACATTGGTTCTGGAATAATATGAATTGATTCCCTCTGAGCATACAGTGTGTATGGTATGATATACCATGAAAGCTCTCACTGAGTCTTTTTTTAACTATGCTGTAATGTAGGACATAATGCACCATGCTCATAAAAGAAGAAAGTCATAGCCCATGGAATATTGCATTACTCTAAGATATGGCTAATCTATGAGCTTCACTTTCAACTAATCTGAATTCATATTTTTTTATTATTATTATTTGTATTATATGCCAGCAGTTTGGGGAAAATACATATTTGTAATAAGCGTGCAAGAAGCCCAGAGGAAATACAAAAAGCTGTCTGTTTTACACATTGTAATTTGTCCTCAGACTCACTCAGCCCTCTCTTTATTTATTTATATGTTTGTCTTCAAGTTGCTATTCAAATGCTGTGTTAAATCAAGAGGCTGTCACATTTGCCTGAGGTTTTGTTTTCTGCCATCTCTGTCATTCAGTTGAAAACTACGTATTTTCATACTGCTTGGTGTTTAGTAGTGTGCTATACCAGCAGTTACACACACACACACACACACACACACACACACACACACACACACACACACACACATAGAAATTAATAACATATACAGAACGTAATATATGTGGGAGTGAGATAGGGAGACATTTATGCACATCTAAAGCATCCACACAAAGCAGGCCAGTACTACCTCCCACTCAGCTCATACACTGGGAATCTCAGTAAGATCAGCAGGTTCTACATGTGACTGAGAGAGCTTTGCCATCCTCGGCCAGAGCCTGGGGACCCATTAACAGTGAGAAAGAAGCACCTCTGCCAACCTTTGATCCAGGAGACCTGTCCTACCCCCATGGTCACCAGTCCCTTCTCGGCCAGGGGGGCAGGGACCAGCAGGGGGGGTGGAGATAATGAAGGGGAGAGGGACATTAACAGTGCCCATACTGAAGGAGGCCTCCACAGAGATGCTAAAGCAGCCTTTTCATTAGGCCATGGGCTGCTCTGTAATGGGTGAAATAAAATAATGACAGATCACTTTGTTTGCTCTCGTCTCTCTGTGGGATTCCATGTCTTCTCTGGCACAGATTACGGTCTCTACGTGCCACCACTTCAGGGAGTCTGGAACGAACCTGTACAAAGCAGAGCACATTGAGCTCTACAGGTGAAGTGCTGGCAACAAGCACAAGGCAGCATCTTTTAATAGCACTTTCTGCATGGCTAGAACTATCTCATTATTTGAACTCCTTAAAGGCTAATTATTCTGCAAAGACAAGACAAAATTGTTAACAGATGAACACTGTACAATGAACAGCTTCCTGTAACATCTGGAACTATTTGCATATGCATAATCTATTTGAATGAGTCCTCATGGATGTAGATTTTTAAATTTGTGTGTTGTACCCTATAAGCAGACATGAGAGGAGGGCAGTAAAAATTACACAGCACCAGACTCTACATGGAAAACAACCAAATATATTTCATGTTCCATGTCAGGGTGCAAGGGATCTTATAGGGATTTCCCTTGTCTTTGTTGGATTCACAACCAGTGAAAACATCTGGGCATAATGGCAGACCACCCTGACCACACACATTAGTGTACAAGTATTTTCTGTATTCTCTGGATTTCCGTGCAGATAACGTGACATAATCTCTAGGTACCTTCAAACTGCATGCATGCCCAAGTAGCTGGTCTGTGTGTGATCTGTTATCTCTCTCTCTCGCTATCATACATACAGAGGTAAACTAACATCTAAGGTACGTAAGACAATTTTATCTGTTATGTGTGCATATCTTTGTTGCCACTGCATTTAAAGGATAGTCTGACCATGATAAGAGTGAACACAAAGCTCACTATCCATTCTCATCCAACAGCCAATGACTAACAGGTCATTCACCTTGAACAGATATTTGTGAATCTATCCTTTTGTTTGCAAAATGGGGAATAGATGAAAGGAGATAACCCGATCAATACTCACTAATCCCTCAGTTCCTGTCTGCTCCCACCAAACCACAATATGTATAAAAGGGTTGACAGCTTCCAGTGCAGCTTGTGTTTTCCTCAAGGGCACAGCCTACATGTATGCTTCATTCTCACTCGCCACATTGAAGTATATATCTTGACCATACCCTGTCAACTGTGGGCAATTCAAAATAGCTGTTTGCATTTTCATTGAATTTACACAGGTGTACCTGCCCTTGGATCCATTCCCATAATGTTGCTCAATGTACCACTATATACCAGCTTTTAAAACAACAAGATAGAGCAGTGTTTCTCCTTTTAGAAGGGTGGGAATGGGGGGTGGGGCGTCACAGTATGACCTAACATCTGTTTTGTCTTGATTGTTGTTGCCATTCTCAACTTCTGTTTGATTGTATGTAAACTAGCAATGGTGAAATTATAAATATTAAGCATAACAGTGAATTTAGGCAATATATTTATCTGAAATGTGTTTAAATTTTCTCATCTGAGAAATTGAATTGTTTTGTACTTAGCAATTAGCTACAGCAAAACATTAAAGTAGCATTTACCAGCTGCATATTCTTTACGTTTCTCTCATTATAGAGCATCATCATTTTTGTGAGCATTTCCCAGTCACGGACTACATTAAAACTCTATTTCCAAGGGGGCAAATAATAAGGACGTACACATGTGATGATTGTAGATATAGATAATAGATAGATTATAGATAAAATATGTTTGGACAAGTGAGCAACTCGGCATTTTTGTTCACTGAAAGCATCTTTTGTGAAGACAACATATACTTTATAGTGTGAATGTGACATCAGATGGGGTGGCATGTGGGCAAAGATGGGAGCTTCCCTGTCTAGGACATACCACCTGCTGTCTGTTCAGCGCTACAGGTGCCTCAGCAGTCCATGGTTGCTGCAGCGGCTACCCAATTCACAGCACCGCTGCAGGCACACTAACAGTGCCAGACCCACTCACAGCACTGCTGCAGGCCCCCGGACAGTGCCAGCCCTATTCACAACACTACTGCAGGGCCACAGACAGTACCATCCCTACCCACAGCACTGCTGAACTCTTGAACTGTTAAACTAGCGGCTCACAGAACAATAGTTGTACAACTACAGTTGTACATATCCATAGCCTGCACTCTCACAGCTCAGGCAGGGACTCGGGCGCAGACAGGAATGCAGGTGCAAAAACGAGTTTAATGAATCCAAAAAACACAGTCCAGAAATCAGAGTCAAAAAGCAGGCAAGGGTCACAATCCAGTAAACACACAGCAAACAAAACCAAAAACAGATCCAAAGACAAGGTCACGAGAACAGGCAGAAAATCAGAATAACGGGTAAGCAGGCAGAACAGAAAAATCGCTCATAACAACACAGAGAAAACTGGGACGAACTCACGACGAGACAAGGAACAAACGGGGATTATATAGGGTGAAGCTAATGAGGAGATGGGATACAGGTGTGCCGGCAGGCAGGTGGGACTGGTCAGGTAACGAGGTGGGCGGAGACAGGGCGGAGAGCAGGGCAGGGCAGGAACACGGGAAAAACAAAAGCACATGGACGGGGAAAACAAAAACAAACAGGGCTAGGAAGCCACAGTCCTGACATGCACTCCTGTACACTTGATCTAATGCTCATTGTGCACTAGTTGTATATAAAACAATGCAACAGCTGTCTATAACAAATTGTTGTACAGACCCACAGCCTGCACTCCTGTACACTTTAACTTAGTGTGCAGTAGCTGTTAACTTATTGTACAGTATCTGTTCATATTTATTTTTTATATGCCTCATTCATTCCATCCTCACGCCATTCAATGTATGCATCCTGCACTACTCTTGTTGTTTGTCGTACCACAACTGTTGGGTGGTATTTGTTGTTGTCACTTTGAGAATAATTGTATGAACGCACTATGAGGGACATTGGAACCGGAGTCAAATTCCTTGTATGTGTAAAAGCATACTTGGCCAATGAAGTCTGAATCTGATTCTGCTGCAGGGCCACGGGCAGTGGCAGCCCTACTCACAGGCATGGTAGCAGTTGCAGCCCACCACCAATTACTGCAGCTGCTGCTTGTTGCCCTGCTCCCATGGCTTTCTGAAAGAAGCTCTGGATGTCATCTTGTGTCCTCCTTGCCTGCAAGGCTGGCCTTGCGATGGTTACCATTGCAATTATACTTCCATTTAGCAGAACCTTTCCTCCTCCTCATTAGGAGGGTTTTTGTTGTGGTTGTTCAGTTTTACCGACTGATAGGTTGTTTTGTCTGCCTTTTGCCCTTACCCCAGAGCATTACATTTTTTTACATTACATTATTGGCATTTAGCAGACGCTCTTATCCAGAGCGACTTACATCGGGTACATTTTTTTAATACAATGTTATCCATTTATACAGCTGGATATTTACTGAGGTAATTGTGGGTTAGTTACCTTGCCCAAGAGTACAGCAGCAGTGCCCCAGCGGGGAATCAAACCAGCAGCCTTTTGGTTATGAGTCCTGCTCCTTAACCACTATGCTACACTGCCACCCAACCAGCAACCATTGGCTAAGTCAAACTTCCTTTGATTGTGTTTCTTGTTACATCACTGCCTGGCACAGTGGCCACAAATACAACAGAGAACTATGTGAGTGACCAATTTACTGTTATATATTTTCTTTGTATAATTATTAGCAATATATCCTTGGACCAAACAGCATATTTGTCAATATATTGAATAATATTTCATTTTCAATATGAACTTAAGATATAGCTCTATGGAATTACCAATCAATTATTTTTTTTGATAACAAATAATAGATCCATCATGATATTGAAGTTTTAATACCAAAGACATGCTCATACTGAACTGCCACACAAAGATAACTCAAAGCCAAACAACACACAGCAGTGACAAATCAGAGAAACACATAGGCTTTTATAAAAGAAATATCATGGAGATATTTCTGTGGGTCACATCAGAGAATGCTGAGAAGACAAGTAAGGGCTTTAAAGAGAATCAATCGTCTGTGTCCAGGGCCACTGACTGAAGGGACACAATCAATCGAGACAAAAGGGCTGTCTGTCATGGGCGTGAAAGGTGGTGTAATCTTAACATTCCGGACAAAACTGCGGCTCGCATACACATGCCATTCCACAAACTGTGGCCAGCACTTCCAACTGCACCTGATTGACGGAGGGCTCCGAGCAGTAATTACCACACCTACCTACCCGTCACAACAATTCTTTCACAGCAGTTGGAGACAAAGAGCAGACGCTGCCGTTGACTTTCTGCGCCACGGCTCACTTCTCCTCTGCGCAGCTGACCCACCTCCTCAGTCACACCTGCCCCGAGGGGAGGTCCCTTGCCTCCTACGCCCACTTTCCCTCTCTCTGTCATCACCTTTGTGAGGAGCAATGACCGAGCATATGAAGGCAATGATTCGAGCTGCAATCATTTTGTTGCGGACCATACATTACCTCCCACTTGCCTGCTTGAAAATGCACCAAAATCATTCTTTTTCTTCACGTGAACCAAGTAGAGTGAAATTGATCCTCTTCAAGAAGCAATCCACAGCCTCCGCATCACACAAAACATATGGAGGTTTTCCCCTTATGTCTATTTCCATGCTGGAACAGTGTCTCACAAACATGGAAGTATTTGTATTATCTTAATATCTTTTGTCTTATTTATCTTTTGTCACAAGGATAGATGTAGGCTTGTACTGACTATCCTATTAAGGGTTGAAAAGACATACATGAAAAGTCATGTGCTGAATTATTAATCAAAGTGCAGTACAGAGTTTGGTCCCTTGGTTTTAGCTTTTGACATGGAATGTATGCAATTTTGATCACAACTCAACCCTCTGAGTAAAGCTCCAGTCAGTTTTTGGTTCTGAGCTGTAATTATTAGGATTTCCTTTTTTCAAAGTACTGTTCAATGTTGTGTCAATCTCTCAATAACTGTTCAAGAACTTTTAACAAGAAACTAAATCTTAAACCTACAGATTATTCTGAATGTTTCACAAATTTAATTTTTGACTTTTGTTACTTTACAAAACAGAATGAAATTAATATGTATATTTATCTCAGTATTTTAACATCAAAAATTCTTTGCACTAATGACTGATAACATGCACGATTTGTTTGTCTTCTTCTTTACTAACTTCCAGCATCTAAACCCCATACAAAGCCCCCTGCTACTGCCACACCTCTCTTTCACTTACAGAAATTACTTTAGCAAAACTTGCTGTTACTATTATTTCAGGGTAGGGTATACAAATGTCTGTGTGTGCTTGTTTTGTGCAGTCTGCTTGTTTTGTGTCTTGCTGTGTGGAATTTTAGTTCATGCCCATTTCACCTGATTTCTAGCTGTATGCTAACAGGCAGAAGTAATCCCACCAGCTTCACAGTGCATTCTGATTCAGGTCAGGTACCTCTTTTGAACATAGAAAAAATGACCTAAGGGAGCTAATACTTTAACAATATGCATACCTATGGTAAAAAAAAGTAAGGCTCTGCACTGTGTTCTGTAAGGAACGACATATACATTTTAGGTGAATTTAGACTTTATATCTTAAGAGATATTCTAATATCCTTACATACATGCAGTGTCTATTCCTGCACTGACCTTACGCTCAGCTTCAGCACTATTTGCATTGTATGACCTTTACACATCTTGCTCTTGTGCCTGTTTGCTCACTATTTGCACTTTTGTACGTCGCTTTGGATAAAAGTGTCTGCCAAATGAATAAATGTAAATGTATTCCTTGGAAAGTATGCCTACATAAATGTACCTACTGTAAACAGGTACACAAACATTCCTTTAAACAAACAGAAAAATGTATTTTACACATGGTAAGATTGCAGGTCCATTGAATCCTGAATCTTTCTTTATCTATCCACATCATAGGTAGACTTGATGTTATTACAGGATCAGAGAAGAAATACCTGTCTATGGTGGTGTAAGCCTAAAGAAGAATAGCAGTTCACACCATTAGTTAATGAGTAATAACTATGGAAAAAAAAATAACTATGAGAATAAACATGATTCTGCTATAGATTGTGTGTGTGTGTGTGTGTGTGTGTGTGTGTGTGTGTATGAAATGAAATACAAAACTGAAAAATTGTCATCTGAAATGCACATTTTCGCTGAGCTCATTCCACCCTACAATTGAGGTACTGTATGTTTTCAGTACACTACATTTAGACAGCTGCTTGTGGTTATTTAAGTTTTTAATCATGATCCATTCATGTAGGTTCATGGGAAACTTCTCCAGATTGCTGAATAATGATGTCAGACCAGGTCTGTGGGTATTTTGATGTTGTTCCACTTCTACAGAAAGCCATACACAAGTTTCAAAAAAGCTGCAAAACTTGGAATAACAAAAAACTTTGTAATATATAGTCAAAGGAGAACTCGCATCTGCAAAATATTTTTTGTAATTCAACACTTTATTTCTTGTTTTGTTTTTCTCTTTTTAATATGGATTACAACGCTTGTCAGGGATGGTGGCCTTCTGCCAAGCTGCAGGATTTACTGCTCATTTCAAATATACTTTTACAGCTGATTCAGCGATTGGTGGTTTATGTCCAATTTGTTTGGACTGTCTCTTAAACACCGCGATAAAGAAGGCAGTTGAGTCTCTCACTTTTTCCTTCCTCCTTCTCTCCCTCCTTGTGTGAATCCTGCCTGTCATCCAAGGCTGCGGAAGAGCTGAATCTGTCTTACTGAAGGACTGTTTGATTCTTCCCTGGGGAGGAAGCTCTGGGGTAAACCGCATCTACACGGCAGAGATGTTCAGAGACCGTCCGAGACTGCATGGCAGATTCTAATGGCCTTTTTGATACAGGCTCACACCCCATAACAATCCTACCATGAGATTTGAGATCCTTTCATGTGTTTCACGACTCCGGGCCGTCTGGGAATACAGGCCTCCGCCTGCTCTCCGTGTTTTCGAGGGTGCTATACTAGCAGCAGTACTTTTGTGTGCACATTTTCAATAGCACCGTCGTTTTCCCGCAACAGCTCCAGCCGAACAGCAACACTCTTCTCAAGTATTCACAGAGGCGCGTACAGGATGAATATATGTTTTTAAAGTGCAAGAACAGCACTGCATACTGTACCCGGAGAGAGATGAGCCGCTCTGAGGAAACTCAAATGACACCCCTAAAGATTTACTGATGTAAGAATTGTGTGCAAGCTGCAGAAAAATCACCAAAGAAGAAATGCTGGTCAATGTCACCGTTACAAAGGAGGGCAATGACTTGACAAAAGGCTCTCCCTGTCTTTTAAACATCTCCTAAAACAACTACTCATCCTTTTGACTTCCTAGAAGGAATCCTTAAATGCCTTAAAAGATATTAGCATTATATGTTTGAATATCAACCTTCCTTGAGTTAATATAAGAAAAAATGTATCATTGCCAGAGGCAAAGATGGGGTAAGGGAGGAGTGGGATGCTACAGTGGATATATACAAATTTTGTATTGGCAAATTCACATGGTAAATTATTACTGAGATAAATGTTTTTTGAAGGTTTATTGAACTAATACCATACCCAGACACCTTAATAAATGGAAAAGAGGATTTTCATTTCAAATGTGGAAGCATTGCTGTCATTCTATAGCCATTCCTATTGCCTTAGAATCTAAAAGGAATAATGTATAATTAGGGTGGAAATGTGTTTAGAAATCTATTGTTTTCCTCTTTGATGGGAGCAATTTCTATGCTTTTGCATTTTAATTGAGCTATGATTTGACCGTTTGAGGAAAACAGCCTATAAAGCAATGACTCACTTATTCAATGTTCAGTGCAGCCCAGGAGACCTCAGCGGGTCTGGTTTGGCTTATCCATCTGTATCTTGCATTCATTATCTCCCACTGCTAACATTAACAGGAACTCTCTCGATTATTTTCTCTAACACACGACAGCGTTTGGCAGGTGAAATGTGACCTGTGGCCTGCTTAGGGTTTAGCGACCACACTTGAGCTGCGCATCCCTCTGATATTATAGACTCAAACTCACCATTAAGTTTGAACATTTCTCCACAGTTCAATCCACAGAGGACAGGGGTCATTTGGTTGTGTCAAACCACAGTGAGGCTCTGGAAACCACTTTCAGTTGATATGGTAAAAAGGTCGTAACACCCACAGTTCTGTTTTTTTTCTTCTTCTTTTTTATGTCTTGAATATGATTCAATGGAGCTGAAACATTTTCCAGTGTAATTGGTAACATAAAACATGTTTTTCCATCCCCTCCTATGAACTAACACACACACACACACACACACACACACACACACACACACTTATTCTCTTAAATGTGCAGTAAGTAAAACAAAACATTTAAAGTCAGGGTATGTAAGATCACATTTTATTCACCTTCATGCACCCTTATCAAAGAGTAATGTGCAAATAAAGTTACAGTTTTAGCCCTCCACTGGCTTAATTATTAAAAATCAGCCCATTGTATTTGTTTAAGCCATTTCAGTTCAGCAGCAGTCTGGTCACACCAACAAAGTGACAATACAAACAGTAATAATAAAACAATACCATCAATATAGATGGCAGTTTTCCGTGTATTTGATTCGCGCAACTGGTTTCAATGGTCTCATTTTCAATGTCCTCATCAACTGCATTGTTAACGATGGATTCATACTTTGTGGTACCACTACAGCATCACCCATGCTGCTGTACTCTTGGGCAAGGTACTTAACCCACAATTGCCTGAACAAATGGATAACATTGTAAAGAACTGTAATCTATGTAAGCTGCTCTGGGTAAGAGTGTCTGCTAAATAATGCAATGTAATGTAAAACTACTGTCCCAGAGGACCTTCAAAATATCCCAGTTTTATCTGTTGTAAAATTAAAATTGCATACCTCCATTAAAATGTGCACTGAATTATGGGATGGATAGCAATACCAATGTCCATCGTTATTTTGCTAACAGTTTCTGATTGCCTTCAGACAACACAATGAAGTGAGTCATTTCAATTCATTCAATCTTAACTAAAAGAGATGATTCAAAGTCAAGGGGAAAACAGAACAACAGAACAAAGTGTAGGTTGAAAAGTTGACTTGATCAGCACCCAGTGTTTGGAAGATGGAAATGCAGTTGAGATTACATTAAAAAAGAAAACAGTCTGTTTAATCATCCATAGCTCAGATCTTGCATAGGCCCTGTACAACAGTGGTACATTTTAGAAAATAAAAATAAAAAATAATCAACGATCACTGCTGCATTTCAGAGCAGGTATTCTAAATACCAGGGTAAACACAGATGACCCTTAAAAATGTATTTGGAAAAGTAGTATAAATGCCCACTGATGTCATGGACAGCTCACAATGGTCGCAGCATAAAAATCAACAAACATGATTCTGTATGCGCAACTGTTCCACCATAGTCGCACGTGGTCTCACGTATTTCCTTTTGCATACCTGCTCCAATAAGCTATGGGCGTGATGACAATCAAAACTATGACAGTACCCCTACCTTTTTTCGGGGTTTGCACAGATGGGTCGTCTTATTTAAGGATTGGCTGAGACTGGTGGCCGGGAATAGACTATTTCACAGCCCTGATTCGTTCATGTCCCCGAAAAAAAAAAAAAAACTTCACTTCAAAGTCACTGCCCTCTCCTAAAATCAAAAGCGTTTGTTGTTGCAGTCTGGAGAGTGTCTGTGCTCGATTGCTTAAGACTCACGTGAAGATGGCCGAGCCAAACATTGTAGGTCCTACGCTCAACAGCCTTTTCGAAACGGATCCACAACTAAAACCATTTGAATCGGACTTCCAAAGGAGGTAACGACGTTTACATTAGTTATCGGGCTAAACTCAGCATGCCAATCATGTTTCTATTTCAGTATCTGCTGAAATGTGATACCTGCGTTGGCATGCAAGTTAATGCATAAAATTGTACTCCTTCTTCGGTTGCATTGCATAAAACGTAATTGTTACTACCGAGCACTGTATGAGAAAGTTCCCCTTACCATAACATATTAATACCAGCGCAACTCTCTTTAAACGTAATATAAAATGCGTATATGTAAGAAGCAAATATGGTCCACGGTATCGATTCTTTGTATCTCACGCCTACTTGGTAACACTTTATAATACATATATCGACGGACGCTAATCTATAGCGAATCACAACGATAAATTTCACATTTCCCCAGCAATAAGACATTGTCTAATTTGTGTCGCATGGCGCGACTCCGTAACCAATGGTATGCTGCCTTGATATTTACTTTCCGTTTCATTCGCCTATAGTCAGTCACACCACTCCAGTTACAGCAGAGCTGAGCGGTCACCTCCCTTCAGTGAAATGCGATATACTTGCACTGCTACTGAAATTATCTTTCTTCTACGCATTTAAGCACCTGCGCATCTTGAATAGATTTAAATAATGTGAGGCGAGGTTTTTCTAAGTTATGAACCGGCTTACAGGAACGTCGTTGTGCCCAAATGCCTGGAATTTTTAAAGCAAACTATCAAACGTTCTGAATTTCCCGCCCACATTCATCAGTGTCTCTAGTTTAAAAGTATTTGATGAGAATATCCATGCACAGACTACTAAATCCCACCAACCCCGATCTTTAATAATTCGCGTACAACTGGTCAAAATCGGGGGTTACAAAGACTGGTCCAAACAAGACAGGATGTTATGAAGTACGGGTTTTGCGTGTCTGTTTCTTGAATTCTTAGTGACAATATCCCCCTCTCCTGCAGAAGTCTTGTCAAACACGTTTGAATGGGGAAATGCTGCGGCCGCACGTCAAGTCTTAGCACGAATTGTTCTGGTTCTGATGACCGATGAGCCGTCGTATAGTCACTATCTTCTTGGCTGCTGACAGGCTCTTGGTAACAGAGGCGTGGCGCACACTCCATTTTAATGAGTTACGATCAACAACAACAAAAAAGAATAATAATAATGAAATAATAAGAATCATTCTTCTTCTTCTTCTTCTTCTTCTTCTTCTTCTTCTTCTTCTTCTTCTTCTTCTTCTTCTTCTTCTTATTATTATTATTATTATTATTATTATTATTATTATTATTATTGTTGTTGTTATTATTTATTTGTTTATTTATTTTAAATGCATTTGTTACATGCAACTGTTACAACACACTTTAAAAAAACTGCATGTTATGTTTATTGCAGGCTATGTATAGCAGTCTTTACTTGTAATGCAGCCTTTAAATCCAGGTCTTTTAACAAGGTGAACATCCTCTAAACATGAGATCACTTGATTTATGAATCCTTGATAGTGAATAATTGTGCAATAATTGTTGCAGATTAAGCTCAAGTGCACCTGTGGCTGAGACTTGTCTTGACAGAGGGCATATCCTGGCACTATGTGTGCTTGAACATGTCTGTCATTATCAGGTGGTGACAAAGGCTTTGAAATGGATCTTGAACTACTACCAGTGGGCCTCTGTTCCTGCAAATTCAAAGATTGCCAACCTGTTGTCAAATAATGCGAGATTGCTCAGCCACACACTTTCAATACTGTATACTTGGTTATTGTACCCATAGAGATAAGTACTGGTATTGTGCACATGCTCTTACATTCTACATATCTACAGTGAAGTCATTTGTTGCGAATGCATTCAATCATTTTTCTGTATTAATACTTTAAAGTCTTTGCATTGTCATAATAACCTTTATTATCCAGCAGATTGACTCTGTCATTTGATTGGCTAACAATTTGTTTTTATGGTTGTCCATTAACAGTCTAAAGCTTCTTCCTCATTGAGGTTGTTGTAAAATTACTTTTTATGCAGTCAGCAGGAAACATTTCCACAAATCCCCAGGGTAGTTTCTGTTTGATTCAAGTATGTCAAGTGTTAATGAAAATGGGTGCCTTGTTCTGTAGTTGTGTGTTGGATGTGTCTGAGGTTGATTTGTTCCAGTTAAGTACGTTTAATTGATACAGCTTGTAAGTGAATTCCTTCCCAGGCTTCTGGCCTCTCAGGGAGTTTCTTATTCCTTGATTATACCTGTTTCCTTTCCAATGTGGAGCGGAGACTGAGTTTCAGGGACTGTCACACTGTCTTAGTGAGATACATTGGTGGAGGGATACTAATTGGCAGGAAATACTGCAAATCCTGTTTTTTGGTGGGTTTGGCAGATTTCCCTGTGCTACCAAGAGAGAGGGGAGTCATACCTTGTTAAGAGTCACTTTAATGTCAGGTTCCTCCAAAAGCCTAAATCCATTCTAAAATGGGCATGTGGTGATGTTTGTGTGTGTGTGTGTGTGTGTGTGTGTGTGGTGAGGGAGGAGAGGGTAGTCATTACTTTGGCCCTGTCAGCACAAATCTAGTGTCAGGGATTCAGTATTCACTTCTCTTTTTTGACAATTCCCTGATTTGGGGAAATAAAAAATAACACTTCTTCACCACCCCCACCCCCCGTTCCAACCTTACAAACTTGTTAACACTAGAGGGGAAACTATGAGATATAGTGCAATGCAGGAGGTTTATCTGTCTCAATTTTTCTAATGAGGATATATCTGGTGGTTTTTGTAGTCTAGTGTGGAAGTCTTAAGCACATAGTGTGGCACACATATTTGTTTCTTGTACATTTACACCGAGTGGTAATGGCCTCCTCTTGGCTTTCATCCAAAAGCTGCTGGCTCATCAGTGTTCTAAACTGAACTCTTGCCCCATCTCTCTTTTTCTCTTGCTTTCTTGTTCTCTTTCTCATAATACTCAGTACTGTGCAGATTCCTGTCAGGTGCTGTAGAATTACTTGTTTTTTGCGGTAGAAAAAGGCTGTAGGCTATAGTAATCTATTTCAGGCACTTTTCCATTCCCCTGTTGGCCTTCTGCCGTTTCTCAGTTTTCTCTGATGAAATTTTCATTGTGGGAGCACAGTATGTTGACTTTGGTGTGAGTGACCCTGTTTTTCTCAGCCTGGTATTCCCGTGAGTTGTTCATTTCCTCACTGTGTTCATCTCAGACTTAGTGTTCACATGACCAATACACATTTTACCCCTTGGTAAATTGCCGGTGCTCATTTTGAACTTATGCAATCACTACTGTGGTTTAGTTGTGGAGATTTGGAAGTATCATATGCCTTGCACCCAGTGTCTGGCAACTGCAACCTGTAAATGAAATTTGATACTGTGTCATGGAGCTGTGATCATGCTCTCTACAATATGGTACAGTGGTATGATACAGGATAATAATCCTCTTTAAACGCAATATCACATGATCTCAAGGTTTTGAGGTAATTTGGTTTTACAGATGAGAATGAAATTTAGGCATATTCATTTTTGCAAATGTTCTTATACGGAGCAGCTTGCAAAAATGCATTCAATAGGCTTAGACATGTAGCTGTATAATTACTGTATCATTAGTGCCACACATGCAATATAGTGTCATTGTGGGAAACATTGCCATTATAAATGCTATCATAAATGCTATCATAAGGTGCATAAACACAGCATGATTACTGTGTTCAGCCACTAAGCTTGCGCCATCACAAACCTCTATTGCCATGTCTTACCATTTACATTTATTTACATTAATTCATTTGGCAGACACTTTTATCCAAAGCGACGTACGAAAGTGTACCACCAAGCTTGTGTGTGTGTGTGTGTGTGTGTGTGTGTGTGTATGTGTATAAATACCTCCCCCCACACACACATACAAGTTTTATTACAACTTTTTCCAGTGTTAGGAGGGGAAGGGGTACATGTGTGAGAATCCAAGATGTGATCTGAAAGGGTGAGTTTTCACTCCATATCTGCAAAAGGATATGTGCCTTTTACAGATCATTTGACAGTCAGCAAACTGAATACGTGTTATTTAAGGGTCATTTTTCAGCACTGTACTGAAGTACTTTAGCATTATATGCTGTTATATTTACTTTACACACTGTTTAACACAGTTTTCTGTTGTTCACTGATATTGTAGTAATGTTTTTCCACATGATATTTTTATTTACTGTGTTCCCACTGGCTGTGTTGTGTTTGATATAGCTTTTTGTAATAGCCTTGTAAATCACTCTGGATAAGAGCCTCTGCCAAATAACTGCATGCATAATTAACTTAATAATATTCTATTAATAACTGTAATTATTTTACAACAGGGCTTCTCTAATATTATTTCACAACATGTCTCCTCTAAAAGATTGAAATGTACAGTTTATTGTCTTTGAAATAACTTCAGTTCAGTTATAATGTATAGCAGCTTTCGAGCAGTACAGCACAATTTGTTTCACTAAATAACACTGGAAGAATAGATACAATGTTCATTTCAGCTTATTGTTTGTATTTATTCTCAAAATATAACTCAACATTTCTATGTTCAATCGTGAACAGTTTAGCTCAGGTACCATAGCAACATGTTAATCTTTATTGTACACATTTTGTGAATGGAAAGCAGGTCAGAATTAAATTATCTCTTCATGTATCTATCCTTTTTTTGGGCATGTGGTAGATTTAGTTGTTTTCAATTAAATTTACACTCAACAAAGCTAATTTAATTGAGCCATTTTCTGTTTCTGATGCTTGGCTGGGTTTTGATGGCTTTGCTCCATTTGAGGGTATTTATCTCCTCCAGTTTTTCCTAATGGAAGAGCCTTCACCAGAGAATGTCAATGAGGGCAGTGGGAATAAAAACCTGACACTCTCTATGCTCTGTCACAGCCACTTAGTCTGCATCATGGTTTCTTTTGACAGCCTTCCTAAAAGTTCCCCTTTTTAATATCACCATAGGCACATCCTTATATCAAGGCCCATTTATAGTAGTTTTTATCATGAATGCCAATCACTTACATCCCCACTGTATAGTATAGGGGCTGGTGCTTCTAAAAGGGTGCAGGGTACTTCCAAACAAGCAGAGGATAATTGTTTGCAAGTACAAGTTTAAAGAAATACTAAACTGTTAAGTGGCTAGCTAATGTTAGCTCATCCAAGAATTATTTATTTTTTTTAAAAGCACCAGGAACTCAGTGCACAATGATGTTAAGGTACAAAAATTCAGTTTGCCCATGGCATAGCAGGGAATATTATCACGGCTGGAACGGAAATTGACCAATTGGAAACAAAGAGGCGGACCTAAATGTTTTGCCATTCCAGATTACACACAATTCAAGGTAGTTTTGGGAATACTATCAGATCTAGCAAATTACACATCTTTTTCAGGTATGGTATTTTCAGTCTCAAGCTTTGTTCCCATCCAGCAAGCTTGTTATTTTTGTCTTTGACTGTCCATGAGGGGAATTGTGGGAATTGTGTTCACTGTGGGAGAGCAGAAATTGTAGCCCTGTTTCAGTTTTAATTTCTATCAGCACAGCAAATATTGCACCTCCAATGAGTTTTTACATTTATCGAGTCTTAATTAATATTCTTTTCCTCAAACATTGCTTTTTGATAAGGTGCATTTCTTTTCTGAGAAGGTAACCCAGGGGACTGTATAAACACAAAGATTTAATGGGTTGGAAAAAAATAAAGTAATATTATTTAATACATACATTTGAATAAGATGGCATGAACCAATTACAGCGATTGTGTTGTTCCACGTTTCACCACGCATGCACAAGCAGGCTCGTTGAGTTCAGTATGTAAAACACGCAAACCTTTTTCATTAAATCTTAAAAACATGCAGTCATGCATGATAAACTTCAGAGTTTTCCCTTTTTCAGCCATAAAATGTCAGCAGTAAGATTAGTCTTTGTATCAGGTTAAGGTCCAGTGCAACATCTCAAATTTCACACAAATCCAGTAAACCCTGCCTGGGCTCCTAGAGCCTCTCCTCAATCTCCAGTAGTGGAAAAAATAACAAGGGATTGTATGGCTACCTGCATGATACTGCCTGAGCTGTGTGCTGTACCATTAGGCCAAGAATACAAGAATATTTCATGTGGATACACGGTCCCCTAACAGATGTCGCACACCTTTTTAAAATGATCACATTCATTAGTCAGCTGTTCAGCGTGTGTTCAGGCTCAACTTCTCCACATGTTTAGTCCCACACTAATTATTTGAGTGGAGGGGGAGGGGGCAGGGGGGGCAACACAAGATCCCAAAACACAGGCCTTTTGTTGGCACGAACCTGAGTCCCCTTGCAGAGGAAAACATGAGGGCACAAGGCAAATTGTTGTGAACGTACATACGCATGATCATAGCAATATTAATCCCCTTGTCATTCCATATCAAATCAATATAAAAATGGTTTCCTTTCAGGTCATTCTCATCTGTATGGTATCTACTCTTACATTCCTAATTGGATCTGGTATCTTGTACAATGTCTAGTAATGTACAATGTCAAGTAATTAAGTTTCAGGATTTACTTGATACATCATATATCCACTGCATTTATGCTTTGCCTCAACTGGTTGTATAAAGACCCTGCTTTCACAATTTCACAAAATGAAATTGTACATTCTTTCAATTATTTCAATAAAAAGGTAAACGAAATAAAAAGGCATCCACAGAGTGATTTGACTGGCTTTAATAATAGGGACTAATGATTTTGCTTTTTTCTGAAGAGGCAAATATTTAGCACCAAAATATGTAATATCTGATGTAATTCCATATTCAGATATATGGGGAGATTTTTCTAAATGGCAGTGGTGAGATCAATACAGAATTTCATGTGGGGTTACCTATTTAATCACAGAAATTTCATGACTAGAGTTCATTGGCTTTTCAGACTACACTGCCTTCACTTTGGTGTGAAACTTAATTAATCTTGAAAGTGGTCACCAAGGGAAGGTATGCGGTAGGGGACAAAACATCACACTGTGCGTCTTTATTTCAGTCCCTTTTGGAAATTAATTCTATTGAACTTGAACTTGTAAACCCTCATTTTACATACTGTTTCAAATCTCATGAAACACAGGATTAAAATATACTTCCATTGAATAGAATTAGTATGTTTTTGCTGGTAATACTGATTACACAGATGGAATGACCAGACAGTATGATTAAGATTAAAAATAATTATTATAATTTGAATCAATTTTGAGGTCCTGTATTTATGTATATATATAATACATACACAAAATATAGAATATCCTGTATATAATATAATTGCATGAAAGACAGAGTACAGTCAGGACTGTTCCAGCAATTGAGGACTATCACAGCTTCATATGTGTTGTACTAGACAGCAGTCAGTGGACTCTTTATATACTTTGGAACTTTTTGGATTTACTTTTGCCAATGCCCAGTAATCTGATCAAAGTTTTGAAATAATGGAAGAAAACAAAAACAATACAGGTGTGAGTGAGGTTGCGGAGCTTAAGTAAGAAGGCACTCCTTACAGAGGTGTCCCACTCTTGTCTCGGTCACAGACTGGTCTCTGCATGGCTTGCTCCACCCCACTGAGTGCGCTGAGAGTTGATTCAAACACCTGTCTTCCTGATGAAAGCAAGATATAAATTATTTTACATACAGAGCTATCGCTGTGTGAGAAAGTTATTACTTCATCAACCGCAGAGAGCAATGCCCCTGAGTACACACACCATTCCAGGGAATGCAAGCGTGAAAATCAGTGCTGTACACCAATCCGTGGCATCACGCTGTGCTTTGCATACTAAAACAAGGCCACAGGAATTCAAACTGCTCATCAGAAAAAGAGACCTTTGAAACCTGAGATGATTGATTTGTTTAAAAGAAATGCATACATATGCATGGCTGAAAATGGCAAGCATGAAATCCAAGTTCGAAGTAACATTTTCCAAATGGCAACAATCAATCCACCTAGTTGAAGGGGTTAAGGTAGATGGAAGGGGGAGTGTTTTGAATGCAGAACCCTTCTGCTGCTGCTCGAGTTAGAATTTGTTTGACCTCATTTGGGAGAAAGAGTTCCATTAGTCTGGTATTTGTGCTGCTTGCTTAACCAAGAGGAAAATGGGTTTTTAAAACTAAGGTCCCTGAATGTGTTTTATTGTGTGTGTGTGTGTGTGTGTGTGTGTATGTGTGTGTGTCTGTGCACGTGGAAGTACATGAGTGCCTGTATGCTGGTGGAGGTGGAGGGGGGGGCTTGTGTGTGCATGTGTATGGGTATGAGTGTGTACATACATTATCAATTCACTCTATTTCTTCTCTTTATTTTGAAATACACAGACACATGCACAAAAATTTCTGAAGTTAAATATTTATGTCAGGGAGGTTGTAGTACCCACCTAAAATGTGCACTTTTAGAAGATGATGCCACAGTGAGTCACAGTATTTTAAGATACCCTCCAGAAAAAAATTCTGACAGTAGCTGACCAACAGGAGAACAAAACATGCACAAGACATGTATTACATAAGAAAGACAAAAGACTTATGGACCAGTGGGAAGCATTATGTCCAAGCAGATGTTTCCAAGCATCACTGGAATTTTTACAGACAATTTTACATGAAGTTTGTGCTACCACTCATTTTGATGTTCTAATTTTAAGCTGCCCTCCAGAAAAGCACAGTTTGTTCTTCCTGTGCACATATTGACCAAATGCTGGATGGACATTTTGAGAAATGAAACATCCATCTGTAGTATTTGGCTTATGTTTTTTTGGCTTCTCTCCTTTTTGGTGCTGGACATGTTCAACTGTTCTTTATCGTGACGGTTAAAGGTATTTTTTGCCACCTCTTAACTTCAGCTAAGGTGGGAACATTCGTGTTTATTTCTTTATCTATGTCTTATGTTTATTTATTCATTTGTTTTCTCATGGTATTATGAAAGTGAGTCAGTAAAGGATTAGAGACCGGGCTTTAGAACCAGGGCCAAAATATGGTAGTTTTGGAATAAAGTGGGAATCTCGCATTCTCAGCCTTTGCCAATTTTCGTCTCATTTCAGTTAACTGGCAGTGTACTCAGAGCATGCCCCACTGTGACCTCCTCCACACTCCATTCTTGTGTGTGTGTGTTTTGCCCCATCAAGGCTCTTTGAAAGAATGCTTATTTATTTTAAACAGGTAGAAAGGCAAATCAATACTTTATCTTGACCTTAGTATCTTGACCTTCAGAAAGCACTCATCACCCAAACATGTTTGAGTCAGCCCTTGCTTTAGCCTCTGATCCATGTCCGTATTTATTCTCACCACATTCATATTCAGTCTTGCTGTGTATTTCTTCCCACCGAGGGAGTGCTTTCTGGAGTGCCAGAAAGTGATAACTTTTGTTGTAGAGCAAGAAGCCCTTGCCCAGGGTATCAGCTTGGCCGCCACTTAAAACTAGCTGGGTTTTTGTTGCATCTTTGCATCCCTGGGCCTGGCCTGGGGCAGGGAGGCAAGTCTGAGAAGCTTAAGACTCAGTAAATATAATCACCCCCTCAAGAGGCATTTGCTGAAGTTCCCTTCCTAAGCTTGCTGTGTGTTTAGTTTCTAGTGATACACAGGTGAGACCAAGTGCCTGTCACCACAAAGGAATGATCTAGGCATCTAGTTTAGAGAGCTGAATATTTGCAGTCTTCCTGGCATTTCCTTTGAATGTGAACAGGAAGTGAACTGTCCCCCAGGTTCTTGGATAACATTCATATTCAGAGCCAGAGCTCTTACATGGAATGATAAATGTTTTCAATGTTTTCACCTCAGCTGACTTTCAGGCAGGACTCCTTTCCCCTGCTTAAGGAGCAAGGTACAGGAAGGTATTAACAGGTATTAGCATCAAGACATGTTTTCCATTTCGCCAGAAATGTCTTTTCTCGGAATAAACAGGGAGTGTTTTAAGGTCAGTTAGTTTCTGACTGACTTTTTTCCACCGAGAAAAACATTAATATCAACTTTGAAGAGACAGGTGAAAAAAATCTTGATATAAAGCCTGTTGAGTTTTATGCATCTACAAGAGCTTCCAATAGTAATACAAGTTCATTATCCAGACACATCACATTACAGTCAGAATAGTTTTGATGTCTTTTTATTACAACACTAATCACTAACAGGATTATTTTGTGTGACAGATGTGTTGACAATGATTTTATAACTTACTTTGTTAAAAATTACATACATTTGAAAATACAAGAATATGTAGCACTTAAACAGATGGTTAACAGAAATAAGTTGCCATATAACACTCTCATATTATTACATTCTGCAGAATGAAATATATAAATTGTGATTGAATTTTTTCCTTTTACATAGGTCCACAGTTCATAAATAATCATAGTAGTAAAATAAAAATATTTGTTCTCCCATGTGGCAGCATCACTGGGTACAGTTGAAAGCTAATGTCATTAATAATAATAACAACAACCGTAATAATAATAATAAATACACCATGGTCACAGATTGCCTCTGTGGTCTATGAACACAAATAACAAACGTATGTAAAGTAAGCATGTGCTTGTGTGTGCATGTAGGATATATGACACAACAACCCACATTTTCTACCTAAAAATCCTGTGCATTGGTCTGTGAGGAGTTAATGAAGTTAATTGTCCCTGGGTACCGGTGCAGTTACATGCAGTCAGAGGGAGTTCCATGAGCATGTGAAAGACTGTACCCAGGCCGAGCTAAACATCACAGTATCGTAGGCCACAGGCTAGAGGGTGCAGAATGCACAGTGTGATGTGTGACAGTGCACTCTGTGTCTGCGCACCCTTATTATTCCACTCTTAGCCCTCCATCACAAGAGCATAAGTTCAGGGAGGACTAACATGTTCCTTTGTTTAATTGCTGGATGAAGTTAATTGTGTGTTGAATCCACACATTTATCTAAAGGGCACAGCTGGCACAGTAACCCAATGCAGGATGATATGTGCTACATTGTTATTTTGGGAAAACGTAAACAGAAAATGACAGCTGCACTGAAGTTGCGATTTTCCACCTAGTGCTCATGCTGTCTGGTTGTGATCTGGGTGTGACTGTTGGTTTTGGGGTGTAGTTTGGTGCAAATACTCAGACAAGAAGTATTTAAATGATCCTGAAAGCTGACCAACAAAAGGTACTGTTAACACAAATGCAGATCATAAAGTATAGCGGTAAGAGGTAATACCAAAACACCTGACAGCAGGTGATTATGGGAAAAATAAAACACTTTCTGGAATGAATAGTGGAAGCATTCACAAATCAATGCTACTATAGTAACATGGCTTCATGTTAAAATCCAGACAGTTGACAACAACCAAAGGATTATTTTCTAAAAATAGCAAGCAAATAAATGAATACAGATAAAAGGTGAATGTGGATCATGATCCCAGTGCACTACTCAGCATTTTTACCCATCTGGGAATGAACAAAATCAGCATTATGACATATGGGCTACTGGATGGCAGCATCACCTGTTCGCTTGTCTTGCCGTTTTCAGTTTATCTTTCAGCATTTCACACATACTGTGTGACTCCATGCTGTCGTTATTGTGTTACTCCACACAGTGATAGGTAAGAAGAGAGATAACTGGACCCATGTTCAGGCTGTAAATGATTTATCTATTGTATATTGCTAACTTTCTCGTAATGTCTTGTGACTTTATTTAATGCCCTTTTTTACCTTTGCTCAGTAAATTTGTCTGGATAAAAGCAAGTGCCAAGTGAAAATGGTAATACAATAATAACAATACACTCACCCTAATAATTGTCATTTTCATTTTAATGTCATAAAGTTAATGACTCTTGGTCCTTGCTGCACATTGTGAGCTCATGTTTAATTCAATTTGGTCAAAGTTTTGTGAGTTAAAATGTTTCAAATGAACAAAAATGGAGCAAACTTTTAATCAAAAGCACCATGAGATATTTAAACACCATGAGTGTTTTAAACAAAGATGTGCATTGGCACTGGAGGAAGAGCTTGAAGTAGACAGTCCTGTCCTGATTGTCCATTGCACAGATGCACATTTTTCACAACCTTATTAAACAAGTAATTCCAGCCCACATGCATTTTGTTAAAAATGACATCCACCTAATCGGCAGAACCTGTAGTGAAATTTTGGTCAAATAGCAGCTCTGTCAAAGGCCTTATAAACTGAAGCATTCCACATCGGTAGCTCTTACATCTTAACTGTGGACCTTTTTCACCATTAAAAGTGAGGTCATGTGATGTCTGCGACAGAATTCACTTTTTTTAATTTTATGGTACTACACAGTGCTTTTGTTTTGAAGATGCCGTTGTCCAGTGTTCATTGAAAGGACTGTCAGCATTTCAGAAAAATAGTTGCATATTTGACAAAAGTATAGAAAGCATGTAAATTAGTGTAGTATACTCCTGAATTTTTCAGATACCTTTCCAAAAAGTGCCATTTCATTTGTTCATGTCAACATTGAAACTTTCACTTTTTGCTAGTTTTTTCATACAAGTTTGTACAAGCTTGTTTATATCAAAAATTTATATTTCCAGCATGAGAATACAGGAATGTTTTCATATTAACAGGGAAGCATGTTTAAAGTTGAAAAAAAGTTGCCCTTTTTTTGTGGGCAAGTTACACTCTGTTGCTTCATTAATTGATTTAGTTTAGTTAATATTTCATGATACGGTTATGTAAATACAATTCTGTTTCCATGTGGCTTGATGGGAAAAAATGCACACTTTGTGGTCGGCTGGCTTCCTTTTTGAATATCTAATAGTTGAAAGCTTGGCTTTCTGCTGTCCCTGGGGATACTTGAGTTTAGCTGATGAAGTCTTTTTCATTACTGTCCCTCCACATGTAGGGTCAAGTGGAATATTTTCACAGATAAATGTCTTGTTTTTTATTGGAGGATTGTAGCAGTGTGGGAGCGCTTGACTCTATCAGGGTGAAGTGTCATAAGTGTCTGCCCTTCCAGCCTCGTAAGCACACTGGTTTTATAGTTTCAGACAGGGACAACCAAATATTTTTAACTGTGTTATGTTAAAGCATAAATGCTCTGTACACTTCTTTCATACTGTTTTGTGTATCTCTTTGTGATTAAAGGTCTCTTTATGTAGGAGATGACTCTGGGTATGTGGGTGTGATGAAAAAAAGTGTCATAGGTTGCAGAGCCAAGTCTTTAAAAGGTAGCAAGGTTGATTCTGTAAGAATACGGAAGCCAGGAACAGTGTTTTGATAGATCTACAAAGCATTCTGAAGTCTGTCTTACAAGGGCAGTTGATTTTGTGTGTACTTACACAACACACTTTAAAACTTTCCACAGATAATTAACTTCAAGGTTGCATTATGCAGTGGAGGATGATTATCACATAAACTTAAGGTATTTTTCAGAAAGCTGTCATATGTGCCCTGAAATGCCTTGTCTGTGATCAGTCTGACTCCAAACCTCTATAGACACCAGTGTGAATGGAGCTGATTTGGGCGTGTGTAGTGAGACTCATCTGTCCCCATGATCCAGAAGCAGCAGGGCTCAGGAAGCCCACTCTACAGCTGTTACCCTGGCATATGCTGGTGGGTGCAGAGTGCTGTGTGGCATCTCTTTGATCAAGACATAGCTCCCATTCTAACTAGGGGACATCAGTGATAGTTGATACTGGAAGAAAGGATGGGGTACAACAGAGTGGCTCTCTGAAACTGGGGAAAGACATTTGAGATGGGCAGTTTTACAGGAAGCATGAAAACAGCTCCAAACAGGGTCCCCTGTGCCCACCAAAGAATAATGCTGAGTCACATTGAGAGAGCAAGGCCTAAAGCCAGGATGAGGGGCCATCACTATGCTCTGTTCCAAAGCCAGGGACCTATGTAGCATTGAAGGATTATGTGGAAAGACAAGGATGACTTGAGAATTCTCCTAGTGGGAATGTGGAACTGGGGGGCTATGGTGTGCAATACATTTTTTATGAATGAGTTTTAATAATACATGATAAAGGTAATGTCAGGAAAGGAAAAAAAATCAAAGAAGCCTGAGAACATTAGACTCATTATTGCATATATTCTGCCCTTGCACAGTTTATCTCACAGACTCATTTCTTTGTTTCTGCATATATATCTCACAAATTTGTGGGAACTAGTTAGCTACCTGGTGTTATTCACTGAATTTGGATGAATTCCTGCTGTCATAAAGTTATGCTCTGAAATAAGTCTAAAACTCGCCCTTACAAATGTTAGATCCTTCTAAAACAGCAATGACAAGAGAGTCCTTTGTTGAGGCCTGTTTGGAACTTGGATTTACTTCCAAAGTGGTGAGTGTGGAAGTGAAACCCAAATGCTGTTAATCTATATTCAATTTATCATTTTATTTCTTCTATTACTGACACAATTAATTGGACTTTAAATTAATTGCACAATATAATTTTGACCCTTGTCTGGGGTACTCACTACTACCTTGGCTGGAACTTTTTTCATTTTTGTGAAAATATTTATGCATTTCATGTATTTTTTTTTAATAGCTGGAGGAATGATGCTAAAGTTAGCGATTTAATTGCCTTGCTGTTTTTTCAAGCTTTACAGTAGATGCTATTAGTGTGCTCTGTATTACGAATAAGTAAAGTTAATGATCTTTTAACAGTTTGTATTTGTAAAGGTTTTTTTTCAGAATTAATATTTTCTTTCAGCAAAACATTTGTTTCAGCATCAGTGCCTCTCTTATCAAGAAGCAGTTTGGTTGAATAGCTCATAATCTTTTAATTTAGGATTTGGCTAGGGAAAGCTTATCCTGGAGTGGTGATCAGGACACTCTCTCTCTGTAACACCACAGCTGGACCTCTGTAGCCCGTGATCTTGCAGCACATCTATACCTTACAGAATACAGTGCAACGGAGATCATTCAGAGTGTTCATTAGTATTATGTTTTCTGTTCATGGAAAAAGAAGTTATTTTGCCTGGGACCACTGATCAGCCAATACAATGGTAGAGGAAAAAAAGAGCGTATGGTTTGTGGCCCCCTGAGAATAATGAACAGAGAAGCCCTGAAGAGCAGAGACATTTCTAAATTTGATTTTTATGTGCTTCAGGTAGCATTGCTCAGGTGACACTGTTATTGTTTTATGCAGAGTGCCCCTGTTGCTCCCAGCTGGTCTTAATCAGTGTTATTAAGAAGCTTAAAAGCCTTGCTCTGTGCCAGTCTGGGCTCAGGTGATTGTTTTGGGGAAGTGCAAAGGCTTAAGTGTACTGTGTGCTGCCAGATGTACCCAGCAGTATATTCTGAGAAAAGCCGCTTTTGCAGCTACACACCTGGCACCCTATTCAAAAAAAAGAGCTTAACTCTTGAGAACGGGCTTTGTTCTTACCTAAAATTTGAACCTATGAGTGTTCTTAAAGGTGATGTTAGTAACTTACAGAAATGCATTCTCTCAGAATCTTGCAGATGATTGACAGAATGTGCCTTACACCATTGCAAGGGAAGCCGAGGTGATTTTCATGAAAGTATATATGTATGGCATTTATGGATATTGGCACTTCCTTTCACTTTGCCAGTGAAAAGCTGTGAGGAAGCGCATAATGAGTCCTGTCCTTCTTTTCAGTTATTACCACTTCTTATATCCACTACTCAGGTTGAAAGTGTACCTGCATACACACTCAAAGGAATACATTTTGTTAGTAGAATAAGTAAATAAAATTGTATCATCTTTGTAAATTTTATTTCATATATACATATGTATAATCTCTGCTAAAAGTGAATAATATAAATATATTTACCTATAGACAATTTTACATTGACCCCAAATGTACTGAGTTTGCACACAGTGTGGCTCATGACATATATTCATGAGTACCATTTTTTCCTTTCCTTATTGCTTTGATGTGGTCAAGCATCAAATGGTCTAGTTGTTGGAAAGAGCCCGTCTTTTGTCCCACTGGTGTTGTGCTGTAGGACCTAAGGAATTTCTGTGCCCATCTGTTAGACTTGCCTTTAGAAGCTCTTCACAGTAGAATCTGCTTTTTTATACAAGATGGCACTTGACTGTCTCACTCTCTAGATGTTAAGGTGAATGAGTTCTGTTGACGCAGGAAGCCCTATAAGAGATGCTCTGAATGGTAATTATTCCAAATTATTCAAAGGAAGATGGATTTTGATGGATAAACACATTGTATGTGTTATACAATTATGTTGAAAATTCACAGGAATTGACATTTGATTTTACTCTTGTTTCAACTGTTGGGAAGCAGTTAAACATTTGATATGCTGAATGTTAAAGCGAATAAGGGGAAAAGATGAATATGGAAAATGGAAAGTTGTAATGCTAAATTTTCAGGACATGGGCAAATCAGACAGTGATGGGACTTCATTACCTGTTGGTGTATGTAAATCGGATTTGGCAGTTCTGATATGACTGCATGGTCTTTCTTCTCAGCCACTGAAACTCTAGCATGCCAGGGACTGGTGACCCTGATGGTGGTGAGATTCTGGCTGTCCCTGCAGTTTTTGGTGTGACAGGGGTTTTGGCAGTTAGTGGAACATAAGCTGGATCAGAATAAGCCTGCCTTGGCCTCAGAATGACAGGATACATTGAGTATATGGCTGGAGGTGGGCATGCAAGTTTCTGCACCATCAGCAGCACATTGTTGGTGACATAGTTGGAATCAGTTACAATTGAGGAGACAAAGCCAAAATGTTGAATGTTCTCAACTGCAGCAGCAACTGTGTGTTGCCGTCTGGTCACCAAGAACTACACAGAGGTGTGTTTGATCTCTTACTTCACAGATTTTGGGCTCATCATTCCCATGTTTACCCATGTAAACTTTGTTCATAATTAGCCATATAGCTTAAATTTGAAAGTATCCCTGCATTGACTGAATAGACTTTTTCTTATACTGCCATAATACATTAATAGTTTCATGTAATTACTCTGTTGACATCCTTGTGCTAATTAAAGACTTTATTAGATTTCTGTGAAAAGTTTTGTACCTCTGACATACTGATGTTTAATCAAAAGATGAAGGAGGGATAGTATTTAAAGGAGTTGTTGATTTAAATGCAATTAGACACCATGAAAGTTAAACCGAAGCCTTACGGCTCCTTACGTAACTTGTTATCATTATAGATTCACTCAAACAACTAGTTTATTCTATGTATCACTCTATCAGAGTGTAAAAAAACATGATTTTATTAATGTTTTTTAGATCATATGGAATAAAATAACATGAATACAATTACCCTATCCACATTTTAAAAGTGTTGTCATTTCTTTTAGTTCAAACACAAGAGGCATCAAGCAAGTGTGACTGTCCTTTCCATTTCTAACTGCTAAACAATACATTTTACACTATTTAAAATTTGTCTTATGCATAAAATAATAAAATGATATAATTGCTAGGCCATAACAAACGCTTGGCTTTACCAAACTTGTTTTTAAAATCAGCCTCAGCCAGACAGTCTGCTCATGTTCTTACTGTGGTGTCTACGTTCTGAAGTCTCCTGTTGTCACTGTTTAACTGTAAGAGGCAGGAGCCTACACGCACAGAGAACAGAGCCTCCATAGAGGAGAAAGACATTACCACCACCTCAAATCTTTACCACCTTCTTTATATTTTTAGCCATGACATTCTGTGTATGTCTTGCTATGTTGGGAGAAGCCCCTTATGATGACCCCCCTCCCCACTCGACTCCCCATTCCCCCAACCTCAACCAGTGACCTCTCTAAAATGCAGAGCCTGCCTGGAAAACAACAAGGGTAGAATGAGAACCCGCTCATGGATCTAGTTTCAAAGTTTGTGTTGGCTGGTGGTGGATACCCAGGATCATTATCCTGAGCAGCTCAGCCCAGCAGTCCATTCCTTTCACCAGCCCATCAGCAGCAGCATTGGGGCTGGGATCTTTATCAGCACAAATTGTTACTTTTGAGGCGTTGTCACTCAATAAGAGAAATCCAGTAAGAATTATGGGGCAATATGTGGTGAAGTCATAACAGTGACTCACAGCTTGGAAGATACCACTACAGGGAAAACCTTTGTCACAAACTTATCCCTCAGTTACTCCTGCTGATAAATGTGTGAGTTTTTCAGATGAAAAGTTAGCATTGCAAGTCGTTATGAGCGTGGTCAATGCCAAATGTAAAGTAATGCAAATAACCTGAGTTGGAGCAGTTTTTAAAAACTAGGGCAGTATGGGGAATTTCTGTTCTTGCTATTAGGTCACCAAGCACCACAAGTGCCAGAACCCATTTTTTTAGTTTTACTCTTCTTATGTTTTCTTAAAAAACGTTCATTACTTTTACACAGAGGGTTAACGGCCTACATTATGCTTGTGATTTTTGATCACATCAACCCATTTGAAGTAATGTATGAAACTTGATATACAAGTCCCCCTCCTCACAAGGAATGCAGCCATTTTAAATTGTCATTTTGAATATTTTTTATTCATAAAACACCCCATATACCCTTAATATTATTAACATAGCATCTTATTAACATACACATCTGTGGATTCCCAGACATGTTTTGTAATAAACATTTTAGGTGAAAGAATGTTGCTGACACAAGTGAATTAAATTTAAACATTTGCTGCCAATATACAAATGAATACATTTCATTTACTGTTTTTTTGCCATATTGGGTGGGTCTAGACATCATTCCCCTCCATAAACTGTCTCTTCCATATACTCTCATTGTCATTTTGTTGATACACTGCAATGCCATCATGCCTGAAAGTTGTCCTTCACTTTTTTACTGCTTTGTTACCATTCTCTGCCTGCCACTTTCATCTTTATTTTGAACTTAAGGTCAGCTGAACACTGTAATATTAAAGAATAATTGTTGCTCATTTTTTGAAATCACTTCCCTCTGTTATGCTTTGCAAGGGCCCAGAAGCGGTCCCTATTTTAAAGGGCATTATACAAAAGTAAATTTCATTGATTGGAATATTCAGTCTGCATTCTCTTTAGATCAAGACTATTACCACTTCTGCCAGCACAGATCTCTATGTAATTAGCTGTAATGCATTCAGGAGACAGCATTACAGAAAGACAGTTCATTTATCCATGCTGAGAAGACGACACTCCACTGCTAATTTTTCAGATGAGTGAGCAATGAGATGAAGTGGCATTGTTTTGCGGAAATGTTCAAAATGTTAGGAAATGTCACGCCACAAGTATAGATTTTAATTTTTTGTCTGGTAAATGCCATGCATTCTGCTTTCTTATTAATTTTAGTTTTAGATCTGATTATCTTGGGTTATTGTTTGAAATAGTTTAATTAACTTTTATAGAAAGTTGACTAACACTGTGGCCCACATCCATTTGTATGTTTATCAGCTTACTTTCTTTATCAGCTTTACTGAGGAAAGTGGACCACATTCAGATCTGAGAGGCTGGAACATAGTCAAGGAATTGGATGATTGATGGATTTTGGCTGATAACTGCATTTATGAGAAGTCCCAATTACATTAATCTTTCATTTTAACAGTGCACATGACTCACACCCATGTCAACATCACCCTTCAGAATTCCACTGGATCTACATGGTTCTGTTTGAAATGAAACCAACAAGGAGAGTGCTTATATGTATGTAGCTGAGTCACAACTCCTCAGTGACTGCACCCTCAGCATGTATGTATGTGCATGTGTATGTGTGTACCTGCTTTGTGAATATTTTGTGTGATATGCATTCATTTATATACAGTATGTAAACATTATATAAAATAGATAACTGCTCAAGGTTTTTATTTTTCTCTAGAAAGATGTTACTGAGTTTAAAAATTGCTCCACAATATCTTTTCATGCAGCAGAGTTCATATAACTCTCTCTCTCTCTCTCTCTCTCTCTCTCTCTCTCTTTCTCTCTCTCTCACACACACCCTCTATCTCTGTTGCTTTCAGTCACTCAAATGGATGTAGATATTGATTTAAGTTTTACTTAAGCATCTTGGGATACAAAAGGCCCTCCACACCCACCCCTTTGCTTTTGATCCGGCCTGTGTCCATCATATAGAGGAGACAGGGGTACAACCTCTCCCAGTACGTCCTCCCTCTTTAGTGACACTGGTATGTTTCCTGTCCTTGCATTCACAGGTACAGTCTCTTTCAGAGGCGACTCGTGGAGCTGGAGGAGGCGGAGGGGGGCTTTGATCAGTTCTCACGCAGCTACCAGACCTTCGGAGTGCAGCGGCAAGCCAACAATGGGCTGCTCTTTAAGGAGTGGGCCCCTGGGGCTGCAGCCCTCTTCCTAACTGGGGATTTCAGTAAGTAGCAACAGTCTTCCCTGATCAACCCCTTTACTCTCTTCCCTCATTTTTCTCATTCAGAGACATGCAAATCAAAACACTAAAAACTTAACTGTTGCCAGGGAAACTGCCTCACATTTCAAGCTGCTAACCTTTATGATGTATTCCACGTTTGTAAAGACAAAGTTTGTGAGTTATGATTTATATATAATCATTTATAGTAAGGCAAGGCTCTATATTACGTCTGTTTGTGTTTCTGACCTTTGCAGGAAGGTGCTTATTCTTAAGCACATCTTCACTCTATTAAATCATAATTTGAAGCTCCTGGGATCTTGTTTGGCAAGGGCATTGTTTTCTCTCACAGTTATCTGTACATTTTGCAGTACTTTCAGAACAAGTCCATGCCATATTCAAATATAAGAGATCCAGGTATAGCAGTGTGAACTGAGCTTTATAACAGTAAAAGTTATATAAAAATCACAGAGATATTGTGTCAGTATGCAGTGTGATGTAGTAATTAAACTTGTATGGTGACTGCATTGTCGTTTGAACTGTCACATTTAGTCTACAATGCAGAAGATCTTGGTCAGGCTTCAGAGGGTAGCATCACTGTCCTAATGAGCCCTGTTACACTCCACCAAGAGCAAGCTCAGCCAGCCAAGAGAAATAAGACCCAAATGATGGTACCATTGTGACTTGAGTGGCGTCAGTCCACTCAGTGTAAAGCAAACAGCTTGCAACGAGAGTGTAATTTTAGAGTCTGTTTCTCAATAATGCTTTCAGGTCATAAGGGTCCTAACCACTTGAATATTTTCACCAAATGCCGTTGTGTATGTGTGTGCTGTGTTTGTACTCAGAAACTTTTGCTCTCTGTTTTTTTCCTTGGGGAAACAGATGTAATCCACAGATCAAAAGGGCCTCCAAGGCTCTCTCCCTCCTGCTTCTCTGTTGAGCAGTATTATTGTGCCTCTGAATAAATGTAGATTTTTTGGGCTTTATTTCTGACTATATGATTAGTTATAGAGGAGTGAGGGTTCAGAGGATAGAGCAGAAAAAGAAATCGGCACAGAAGAGACTCACTCCAGGGTTATCTAACGCCTCTATGCAAACACACAATTTCTCTTGATTTTTTTTTTTAATACGTGATCAATATTTTATATTATTGCATCTGTTTCTCACTGTTAAAGTTAGGGAATACAGTCTTTTTGTGTGAAGAATTCTCTACTTCTTGTTCCCACAACATGAAAGGTTGAGGCATAAAGAATCTCACTGTGAGTACTGTGATGTACACAGAGGTTTTATAAACACAAGTGCAGCTTTTTGGTTAAAAATACCAAAACGCAACAAAGAAGAGAGAATGATGTATATTCTAACCAGCCTGTTATAACCTCATAGGGACAGAAAAGGAAGTACAGTAATTCCTCTGACATTATCTGCCTGTTAGACATATGTGACACTCTCTCTGTCTGTCAGACATGTACAACAGTGGCTGTCAGACATGTGCAGCACTGTCTCCTCTCCATTTTTCACCTATATTCCAAACTTTATGTTCTCTGTCTTTCAGACGTACAGTATATGGCAACCTGGCTCAGCCGGGGTAAGAAACACTAGGACAGGCTCATCCCAAAGCTGTAAAATGCTCCCTCCCAGCCATAACACCTATAGTAGGCTAAAGCTCCAGTTCACTGTATATCTGCTGCTTCCCATCCAAAACAAGGATAAAGAGGATCTCTTGTTGAGAAAAAGCGGTTTGGTTTCAGGCAAGCTGAAGGTAAACACATTAGTTAAGTGACCAATATTCTTTGAGTTTTTCCATGTGAAGGCACAGTGCCACTGTTATAAAGTTTCTTTTTGTGCCGCCTTATTAATTATTAACTTGTGAACAAATACATTTTTATTCCAATTTATTTTCTTAATGTCAGCCAGCTCCAGTCAGTGTCTACACCTTTGAATACCTGCATGTTTGATGAAGCTGAGCCTGAGGACCTAAGCCTTAATTTTTTTTTTTCCTTGTTCATTTGACCATCATGCCCCATTTATATGCAAATTTCTTAGGTAATCCTTAACAGCGGTATTGAAGCGTGAACAAACATATCGATTAGTACCTTAAACATTACCTTCTGATATGATCTTTCCTGATGGGAAAGTAAGCCAAAGCCACAGATAGGCACCATGCTTCATCCAGCCTGGAGAAAGAGAAGCCTTCAACACTTTAAACTTTTAAATTCCCTCACTCCCTTGTTAACAAGTTTAGACCTTTTCAATTGACCTTCTTCCCTTCCAGTTTTAATGAATACAGATTATGCTGTTGCTTGCCAGAATCCTTCCCACCAGTTTAAAAGGAAGTTTTGAGTGAGTGTGTGTGTGTGTACAACATTATTTTATGCTTTGTACAGTACATTTGAGATGCGCTAACCAAATTTTGGAAGAACTTCTGGATGCAGTACACATGTTCAGAGTGATGCACAAGCTCGGAGGGAGTGACAGGCAGTGCTCTCTGAAATAATGTCGAAAGGCCAAAGTGATTCCTCCACGGAATAACGTTGTTTACGAGACCCCGGTGCCATGCACCATTGTTTGATATCCTAACAAAATGCCGCGGCTCAGGCGCCTTATTATCCTCCTGATGTCCTTATAACGCCACCACTGCCACCATCCCACATTCCCTCCCACTTTCTCTCTTTTTTTTTCTCCTCTCCTTTTTTTAATTATCTTCCCAGAAACCTGGAGGCATGAGCAGAGTAAGTCCCCCGATTTCAATTCCGCAAGAGATTACATTTGGACACGGCTCGTATTATTTGGTTTCAATTTCATAGTGAGTGCAGGAACAGCCCAGACTGCCTGGCCGTGAAGGAGGTGCAGGTGGGATGAATAATGCATCCGCTCTTTTTCAAAATCTCTCACCAAGATCTGTACTGCAAAAGAAGATATACATACAAATGGGGGAGAAAATATCTGTGACACAACTGCGTCACCCTTTCAGACTCTGAAAGGGGTCATATAATCCCCCTGACCCGCTCTTGCGGTAACTCCAAATTAGTTGACTGACCGAGTCCCGGCTAGTCTCTCATTGGTTGGAGAGAGGCACGGATAGTGCATTTTTTTGGTTGTTGTTTGTTTCTGTCATTCTTGTGGTAATATGTCACAGGGAAGCTGATTTCTTATTCCAAAGAGGTGTGCAGCTCCTCATGTGCTAATGTCTACATATACACGTGTGACAGCGTTAAAATAAGTAAAATATTATGAGCCTTAATGTCCATAATTATAGTAAAACACTGCTAAACTATCTTAATAAATCATTGTAACACTGGAAGTTATTGATAATTAGCAAAATTATAATTACCTTCTCAATACTTTATCTCCGTAAGTTCAGCACAAAACGTGTGATGTTGATAAAACACTACACTTTACCCAGGGATTTCCCTGCTAATATAAACACTACACTACCTGCTTAGCCATTTTTCATGTGGCCTAGCTGGAACGCCATAACTCTTTCACTTTTTTAAAGTGTATTATTGCCATACAAGATTTGTTTTCCTTTATGCATATGTCTAAACAGATGAGAGCTGTGAAAACAGAAGAGACGTTCCCTGTGTGCTAGACTGGGGTCAGATATCTCTGTGCAATCCTCACTTTTTTGTTCAATGTTTATAAATTGTCAACCTCCACCCTGGCATACAGATATCCCTGGCATACAGATATCACCAAACCTTAAAGACTTACACACTTCAGTTTATCTCTGTGCTAAAGACATTCACAGGAAATATCAGCTGCACCGAAATTCATATTTTTGTGCTTATTACAGAAACTTATAAAGTACCATACTAATAATAAAAAAATTAGTAATTATTGCAAATTGGGTGGCACTGTAGCATAGTGGTAAAGAGCAGCTGAGGCACTGCCGCTGTACCCTTGGGTAGGTACTTAACCAAGAAATGCCTCAGTAAATATCCAACTGTATAAATGGATAACATGTAAAAAATGTAACCTATGTAAGTTGCTCTGGATTAGCATGTCTAATAAATGAAAATAATGTAATGTAATTGTAAATTGTGAGAGACATTCTTTTACCTTCAGAAACAAATTTCATTAAAGGGACATTTTTTTTGTGAGGCTTTGCATCTCAGCAGCTACCTTGGTGAAGGCAAACAAAAAAAACCAATTCTACTTCTCTAAATGATGTAGCACCTTTAACACGTTGGAATGTTTACAGACACTTTTTGTGAATGTGAAGAGGAGTTAAAGGAAGCAGCATCTCACATGAAAAGTTACAGGTGCTCTCTGCGTCTCTGCACTGGCAGTGACTCCCCTTCGCACCTGTGCAAAAAGAGCCTGCAAGCACTCCAACTGTTAATTGTGTTGCATAAATTATAGTTCACCATGTCATTTACATACTCAGTTTCACAATTCTGCTTAAATTTGGATAGATTGCAGAGATCAGCATTGGTCTCACTGTGTCATCCTCCAGTCTGTCTGTCACAAAACCAGGGATATTTTTTCTGCAAATTGCTTGTGAATAGGTTTACTGAAAAACAACAATTTAAACAGCACGACACTTCCCAGTTTTATACCTATATCCCAGTTTCAAAACATACAAATTATTTCTGGTAAGTAAATGGAATCCAGGCTCCAGCGATATTTATAATATTCCTAGCTAGATGTTCACAGTGTTTGGTGGGTCAAAAGCAAGCGAAAACAGTGTGATAATTGTATGTGCACAATGCCTGATGGGTCAATCCCCATCTATGTTAAACATTATTCGGCTTGATACAGTACAGAAACCATGTTTAATCCTAGTAGTATCTTTTTGATAATATAATTACAATGTTCACACTGATCACACGGAGCTAGCATCTTATAGAAGTACTGAATGACAATAGCATTGTATAATGCTAAGATAAAACAATACCAGATTCAATGAAGGACACAGGCTTGCACCTTGATGAGTAATTGCTGTTGGCATGGATAATTGTGCTTATGAGTCTATAAGCAGATTCTAGCCTTCCAATCTTTCTCTGTTCTTTTTCTTTCTGTTGCTGTATGCCTTTGAGCATGAGGTAGAGAAACAATGCACAAATTACATAATTTAGATGAAAATGTCCTGGAAGAAAAGAGAATTCTTAGTAATATGAATTTGTGGATGAATAAATTGTTCTGTTTATATACATAGGTTGATTTAGTTTGTTGTAGATAACAGTGTGGCTTTGTTTAATGTAGAAATCATTCTTAAGCTATCATAGAGATTTTGTATTGTGATGAATGCTATATACTGTAAGTAACACACTTATTGTGTTGTACAGTCCTACTGCTGAGATCTACAAGCTGTTAACTCTGTTAATGTCCAAGTGACTATCACAGCATGGGATCCTTTCAACGAACAGCTGAATGTCAGAAGGGCTAAAATCTTCTGTTTTTTTGTTTCTGTCAGATGACTGGAATAACGTCTCTCACCCCTACGAAAAGAAGGAGCACGGCAAGTGGGAACTGTACCTTCCGCCGAAAAAGGACAAGTCCCCAGCCATCCCACATGAATCCAAGCTGAAGGTACACCTCAAAAGAGTGTATCTTTCATGTCAGTTACTGAGTAGTCCTACCAACATGCATTATTCTTATTCTTATTATCTTGTAAGATTTAAGTGAGCCATATCTTACATAGCTATACTCAATACATATTTTCTGTTTATTGTGTACAACTGATTATTACCTGAAAAAATCAGGTTTAGCACCTTCCTCAAAGTACAACAGCAGCACACCACCAGGGAATCGAACCTGCCAACATTTGGGTAAAAGCCAAATTCCTAAGCCACTATACCATACTGCTACCACGATAGCTGAAAGCCTTGAATCAGTTGATTGGATTGGACTGCACTGGATCTGCAAGCATTGTCTTTATCCTCACTGAGTTCATTTCAGTTTAAACAAGATAAAGCATTATTGAAATGTCCTTTAGATATTAGTGTCTTGTGCACTTTTTGTCTTTCTTTCTGTTTAACCAAGGCTGTGACACCCAGGGTTGTTCAAACCAAAAAATGTGTTAGTCATGTAGTTGGCAGCTACAAGTAATATTATTTTTCCTCTGATACCCATAGCAGGATGTGGCCTTTGTTGTAATGCTGTCAAATAAAAAACAGAACAGTTTCTGTGGAGAATTTTATATATATTCAAAGAATATTAGAATATATGAAGTTCCAAATGTCACTTAACAGCTGCACAGCAGGAACATTTTATTTCTGACATTGTCTCATGTGTATTTTCACTTCTAATGGGTGCAAATGCAAAATGTGCACAGGTGTGTGGGATGCTGGCTCGCCTCAGATACATATGTCACCACAGCGTGAAACAAAAAAACAAACAAACAAAAAATCATACCAGGAGTTGGCAACATTTTTTGCTGTCTGATACCTAGCATCATACCATGCTGTGCTAGTTGCAATGGGCAGTTACAGGGCAAGCTTGAAACCATAACGTATGAGTCCCACAGCAGAGAGTACCAAATAAACAAAAATATACATCCCATGAAAGCAAGCTCAACGCATGGTGACATTTTGCTGCTCTTCCGCCTCAGTATGTGAATTCTCAGATGAGGTCATGAAAAACCAACAGTAGACAGCAGTTGGATAGATGAAGTTGCAGAGGAGAAGCAGATAGACTTGCAGGAGCAAGGACGGGAGACATATTAAAGGCACTACATCTTGAATAAATTATGAAAGGGCTTGAAAGTCTGTTTGAATGTCTTATTGATATTTGCTTGTATATGAATATTCTCATTTGTTTCCTAATTTGTTGGGTGTCTAACTGAGAATAGTGTGTGCTCTTCACAATGGCTAACTGAAGTAAGGAGACTTTGTCGATGAAGCTCATATTTTTCCATCATACTGATAACTGCTGTGATTCATTACTCTTTCTTTGGTTTACAGACCCCTGGTAGTTTTTACAAACATCTTGAGACATGTTTATCTAAGCACTTCATTTGCAGAGAGAAGTACACTTAGACTTATTGTCAGATTCTGTTTATGAATGAATTGGATGGCTGGTAGAGTTTATAATTTTTTGTGATAGCCCAGCATGGTCTGTAATTTGTACAGTGTTACACACTGAACTATATGAGTCATTTATACATCTCATACTTGCTTATTTGTGTCTTGGGAGTGTTTTACTGGAGGCAAAGGTAGTGTTTCTCCTGTGACCCAAATCCTCAAGTTGAGATTTGTGCTGATATCACTACATCATGTGCTGCCCATAAAGAAAGTGTGACATTATTAGACTTCGACAGGGATAGAATCTGACATGTTAGCTCTCTGAAGACTAATGTCAAAGATAAATGTTATGTAATTTTGAGTTCACTGGTAACGTTTCACTCATTCCCCTTATAGAGTGGGTGGCATAGTAAAAGTGAAAGTAAAAGCATATCAGCTGTATCAGAAGTCTTGAGGAGATCTGTTTTCAGTAGCTGTGTTGAGATTACAGTCCCTAACAAGAACGGGGGAAAGGTAGTAAAGGTAGTATTTTCCCAGCAGTGAATCAACTGCTTGCTAAATATGGGTGTTGAAAATAAAGTGTGCCTCAGATGGCAGCATCACAACACAATTGCATTTGCGACAGGAAATCAGCAGCAGAGCAACTTCAGAGAAACTTGGGAAAAATGTCTTCTGAACTCGATGTCATGCAGCATAATAGATTTAACAAAACAGGCATCTGTGTGAATGCGGAGTAACCGAGAGAATGTGTCAAATATTGTTTGGTTCCAGTGCACCCATTTATTAGGATTTATGACCATTATTAAGACCGGTTTGAACAGCTTGAGAATGCTAGCGCCTTTCATTGCCTGAAGGGAACTGAACTGTTCTGTATTGGAAGACAGTTGATGGCATTTTGCACAATAAATAGCAGACTGTGCTGAGCTAGTCAGCCTGCTACTTGGCTTTTGATGAACAGGTTGGGGGTGTTTCAGAGTGATTCAAACACTAACACTCAATTGAACACCAGGCAATGTGGTGAAATTTAAGGAACAAAGAAAACTATTCAGACTTTAGGAATCAAATGTTGAATTTTAATTTGCATTAGAACAAACAACCTTGAATATGCACATGGGGATGTGGGGGATGGGAGTGCACACTTTTTAATGAAAATTTTGTATTGTAAAACTCATCAGTGCTGATCTGTCATCTGACATTCTCAGTGTGAGTGAACAAACATGGAATACGTCTGTGCACTGTTCATAGAATAGGATAGGCAGTAGAGATGACCCTTCCCTACAGACAGACCCACTGGCTGAGAAGGGGTTGTTGAAAGGACAACGCAGCTTGGATTGGCAGAATTGGGCTGACAGCAGAGAAGGAGCAGACGGGCACATTGGCGTCAGTAACTCCTCATGTGCCAAGATAGCTTGTGATTGGCTGACCAGACTGCATCGCATCATTCTCTTCTATCAGCTGGGTGGATGGGGGTACATTGTTGTATGTAGGGCATGCAGGGGCATTTTCCATAGCGTTTGATGCTACATATGAATTAGTTAACAATGCTAAACTAGAAGCAAAGCCACAGTAGAAGAATTTCTTAGCCTGTCTTTAAGGTCATTATTGGTGTGTAATGCACATTCTGCTACTGTGGGAATTTGTTTTATCTTCCTTTTAGACAGGGAATGAGATATGTATGTAATGGAGCAATTTCATCTAAAAACTGGAAACAGGCTTTAAAATTGCCTCAGCTAGGAATTACTCATTTTAGATTTAAAGTTGATACAAAAACCCTTTTAAACAATTCATGGTCACTGATTTCACAGCACTCAGTTAAAGTTGGCAGGCACAATTTCTGCCGGATTTTGGGGTGATTAGTCCATGCTTTTGTCCCTCAAACTTTGTTTTTCACGGTTAGAATTAAACAGACAAAAATCAATATGACCATCTGAAGTGACCAAGGAGTTCCTTTCTGGAGAGGTTTTTTTCTAAACCTGTTTTTTGAAATGGCAGTGCTGAATATGTCTATCATCACAAAGTCACAAATTGCCTATTGTCACAATGTCAGAATTATAATATTTATGTCTAAAAATGTTCACTAAGTAAAAGTAAAATGTTATCCATTTAACTGTATTTTGACAAATGACTGAAAAGTTGATTTTCAAAAAATCAAAGCCCCTGATGAACCAGAGCACATAACCGCTTAACTGCATAACCTCAGTGAATAAGAAGTTTTTAAGACTTGTCAGAAACAGAATCAAGTGTTACATTATCACGTGATTTTTATTCATGCCTTACTGTTACTCACTGACTCGTTTAATCGTTGATAAATGCAATTAGACTATTATGTTAAAAGACGTTAACCTTAGTACTATCCTAGAATAGCTTTTTAATATTCACTGGTTGCAGTGTTGATTGCTTTGATTGCATCTTTCCAGTTTCAGTTTTGCATCTTTGGGGTTGTTTAAGAGATTAAATATATTCCATACTGATGCATAAATGTTCCTGGCCACTGCAGTTTTCACATTGTAAAAATCTTGCCTGTATGAACCCTGCTAATTATGTAACACATGAAGCTAAAGAAGTACTGTACTTCTCTGTGTTTAATAATTGCAGTAATCACATAATTCAGAGAATTTTTGTATCTCTGTAAAAAAAGTGTGTAATGGAAAAAATGAAATCATCATTGCTGTTTGCTCTCAGTGCTGTTCCATGCATTTGTACTTAGTTTTTATCCGTGGCACAGTTGTTGTCCATTGTCACTACCACAAAAGACAAAATGCATGTCTTAAGCAAGACTATAGTCATCGTGGTTTTATTGAATAGTGAATTTTCCTACTGATGTGTCGGTCGATCTTCTGATCACTTAACAGTTTGTAAATGGTCAATCACCAGAGATCTGTGGAATGTCTTAACTTGATCTCGTCTCATAGGAAATACTCCAAAGGATCACTTTGCTGCATAATGGGATACAAATTGCTGATTCTGTTTCCAGCACTGTCGCTTAAACATTGATTGATATGCTTGAGTGACTGAAGAAGCTTTTATATTTTGCATCATTCATCAACCTTCATTTGTCCAAACAGACCAGCTCAAAAGGGGAAGGCATTGAAGCATTTTTAGCTCCCCACTGTGACCTTTTAGCCTGGATATGGAGCTGAAATGGAGCTGTGGAAGAGGCACAACAGCATGTTTGATGGCCTGTGCTTTTTAATAACAGTTGGACTATTCTTAATTGATCATTCATTATGGATCTTCATTATTTCATGACACAGTTCATTATTTGAGGTGAACTGTGTCATGCTTAGCAGTGGCTGAGACCTTTTCAGCATGGCAGCGAGAAGGAAGAGGCTCCCAAGCAGTGACCAAGCCAGCACGACAGATCAAGCAGAAAAGAGAAACAGGGGCCTGTCTGTATGCTTATGAGTGAATCACACACCTGTCATAATTATTATAATCAGTTACTTTGGTTGTTTCTGCCATGGCCTTTCTTTATTTGATGCAAATGTGGTCCCTGCTTTTGATATTTTTTTCCATTTGTTTTAGAGCTGGCACCAGGTTGTTTAAGTTTTCATGCTCCTGTGCAATGGTGTCCTGTAAGGAGAGGGAAGTAGAGATGAATAGACTTCATTTACTTCATGCTGTGTAGCTTCACTTTCTGGCCTGAAGACTTGAAAGGGGGCATTGAGTAGGTCAGCCCGTGAAAGCTGTGTGCTCTCTCACTTCAGCGACTCTAGTTTTTTATTGAACAGCAGGTAAGCGGGCTGCACATTAGACCAGAGGTCATTCTGGGTTGTAATTGGCTGTCACGCACAAGTTCCCATACTTAGCAAATAGAATTCTGAGGATTTTCTAATGGCACCGGTCTAAGCAAATGTGTCCAACTCGGAGTATAAGCCAGGTGTTGTGGCAGCAAGGGGATTTTGGAGAAAAATATGTATGCACTGTGGGGAATTGATAGTATAAAAATATACAATTTTAAAAATGTATCATCTCATATTAGCAACAGCATGCTCTGGCAGTCTGTGAGGTGAGCATAACTGCATACACCAAACCTGAGAAGTTTCATTCATTAATTGCATTACTCACGTCCTTTTTTATACCATCTGTCTGCATTCCTATGTGCAGCATGCTTTTCTGTCTTCCAATTCTCTTTCTCCCTCTCCCTGTTTGGTTATGGTTAGGGTGTGCTTTTTGTTTCGTTCTTTTGTTATTTTTTTTTCCTCTCTTATATGTAAATATGTAAACAGTACTTTTTCATTCCTTTGTTTAAAAAGTAAGGTGAACTACAGGTCAAAAATATTTCTCTCTACTTCTACCTCTCTCTCTCCCTCTCTCTCTCTACTGCTACCTCTACCTCTACCCATACCCTTCTCTGTCCTTGCAATCACCTCAGGTAAAGAACATTTGTATTAGTCCTCAGGGATATAGGGATACAATAACAGAGCCACAAAAGGGCATTGGCATGGTACTCCCAGGTGACAATGCGGGCAAGAGTGAACAGTACTCCTCAACACAGATGAAAATTAGTCTTACTGTTCCCTGGTCTCTTGCTTTCATTTTCAACACCATACGGGTCCTCCCGGTGGGTGAAGTGACTGTTGGGTCAGGACTCTTTGTGTCACTATGGTAAGAGCCAAATACAATTCTGATGACTGTCCTTCTCTGCCCTTGTCCTTCTCTGCTCTCAAGTTCACTCAAAGTGCAAATGTTACATCACATTACATCCATTTAGCAGATGCTCTTATCTTATCGGTTGTAAGTCACTTTGGATAAAAACATCTGCCTAATGAATAAATGTAAATGTAAAATGTAATCCAGAGTGACTTCCAGCACAACAAAACAGAAGTGTATCCATCCAAGTGAGCAACAGTGTCAGACCAGACTAACAACACTTCCAGACTAGTGAGTATGAATACAATATCATTCAGGTCCTACCACAAGTTACTTCTGCTAATCTGAAACTAGACAGCCTATAAAACCTAAATGAAGTCAAATACATACATTACCATATGTCTCAATGTCACTAGGTTACAATATCTATGATGAATAGTGATACTACAAGTAAATTGGCAGCAAGTGATACTTGCAGGTGCAGGTGCTAGGGGCAGGGCTTGAAGTGGAACCAAGGTGCAGTCGGAAGAGGTAGGTCTTCAGTCTACATGGGGAGATGGCCGTGATTCTGCTGTGCTGACCTCTGTTGGAAGTTCATTCCACTACTAGGGACCAGAACAAACATGCATCGTGGCTGAGAAGAGCGACACCGTCTTGAGGGGACAGTCAGTTACCCCAAGGTTGCAAAGTGTAGTGATTTTGCCGGTGCATGTGGTTTGAAGCCTGATCAGAGGAATGAGGTGGCCGTCCCGTTCATGGTCCTGCATGCCAGCACTAACATTTTGAAAAATATAAGTGATAGCAGGAAGCTAGTGAAGTGAAGTGAGAAGGTGTGTGACTACATATTTGGAGGTTGTAGACAAGTCATGCAGATGCAGTGCTCACCGCATCTGTGTCTCAGCTGGGATGGGGTGCCTATGGCACAAAACATCAACAAGCTCTAATGTGATCCCTTCATAATTTGAGAAGCAAGACCTTTGGTTTGAAAATGAGCCATGTGTATGTTGAGATCATATTCCAGGGGCATGGTCAAACTTTTTAATCTTATTGCACCTCAGAGGACACAGTTGTGACACATAATGTGTTTATGGGTTTTTTTTTTTTCTTGCACAACTACATGTTTTCCCGCTGTTCTCATTCTGTTGGCAATGTCTGTGTAGCTTGCACAATTTTGTTTCCAACTTTTTTGGCACCTGTGTCTTTGTACATCAAAGCCACGATTAATCATTTCCTCTCAACATGCTTTTGTGAATATTGGCATCCCTTTGGATTGCTGAGGGTGTTCACGAATGCAAATTGCGAAGTTATTTTGCAGACCAATTATTGAGGCATGTCTCACATGACCTAGTGATTTGAGATGGATTCAAAAATATTTCATAGGCCATCTGTTTATGTTGCCATTTTGATTTTCTTTCTTTTTTCCATTTCAGGAATTCCATTTTTTTCACTTTTTTGACACTTCTTATACATACTGAAACCTCAAGTGTCACTGAGTTTTGTCCATTGAATCAAATGTCCTAAAGTACCAATCCAAAACCCAAACATTAAGACAGTGCACTCCATACGTCTCCCTGTAGAACCTCACATAGTCTCACATATCCATTTTCTGTCCACACTATCCTTTCCTGTCCACTATTTATATTTCCACTACTATATTTACATTTATTCATTTGGAAGATGCTTTTATCTAAAGTGACCTACAAGTGAGGCAGAGTACAACACAATCAAAAAGCCATACAAGGAGTCAACAATAAAGTGCTACATGGCCAAGTTTCAACAGTTGGCTAGACAAGGAACAAGCTAGCTGGTAGATAACCTATAACCTGTTTGTCTTTACTTCTGTTAAGGCCTCAGTGTTCTTCTTCTCATCTCAGGTCTGTCTGATCAGTGGCTGTCTACAGCATAGTTCCCCCTTCTCACGAGTAACTGCTGTATATGATCTCATGATCTTATCTACTATGGTGCGAACATACGCACTGACTGACTGTGATAAAACACAGACTTTGGGATCTTTGCTGCCATGCAAGAAGAAAGAAAGGGATATAAAATAGGTAGGAGCTAAATAAAACACAATTCATCATTGGTGAGCTAAGGTGATTTGTTTATAACTGTGGTGTGATTGTGTCAATTGCCAATAAGGTATGTAGATTTTAAAATAGCACTGATAATTGGTTTCAAGGAGTCTGTTGTTTGAGAATCACTGCAAGTGGCAGTGGAGAAACACTTACAGTACAAGGTGTCACTGCTGCAGGCAGAAGTTATTGTAATGAACAGGAGATTTGTTTTATTTTCAGAACAACCCACTTCTACCCTGTCTCCCAGTCTCCCAAAAGCGCCACTCTTATTGGTTATTCTGGAGAGCACAGGGTTGAACACCTTATTCTGAAATAATGCTGTTTGGCAACACCGCACATGCAGGTGGAGTCCCAAAAAAAGTATTGTGTTTATTCTAACTGACACAGTGTTGCTCAGAGTCCCATTCTGTGGCATGTCTCAGATTAACAACATCAATCTGCCAAGAGTTCTGCTTTTGTGAATGGCAAACCCCTTTAGAAAAGTGATCCTTCCCCCTTTTGGATTCCACTGCAGTCTACAGCCAACAGTAATGGAATGTGCTGTGAATGAGTTATGCCTTCAAAGACTATGTCAATTTGGTGGCTAAGCCATCCTGTTCTAAGATATTTACTGTCCTCTGTGTTGTCACAAATCACTCACTCACACTACATTTCTTTATCACTGGTGATACGGACATATTGGGACGATCCAGCAAACAGGATAAGTTGTAAGTTGCCAGTGCTGACTCTTGTCAAAATAGCCATGTATGAAGTCTAATTTTATTTTCAGTTGGCCCTCTTCTTCATTTCAGAGTCCTGTCGGCCTCATGCCATGTCTCCATGCAAGGTCAGGGAGCAGGCAAGGTGGTCATCATCTACATGTTTGCAAAACTGATGTTAGCTAGTTCACTAATGCACACATGTACATTCCACATCCTCCCAGTCAAGTGATTTTCTGTATCTGCCTTCAATATTTCTGAAATCACTGCACACTTCCATTAGTATGTTCATAAACCAGACAATTTACTTGTGAATTAACTTTTAATACTAGTGACTGAGTAGGTGTTGCCCTTTTTTTTTTTTTTTTTTTTTAAAGAAAAGCACACAGTTCACGCAAGTTGCTGGAAGGCTTCTCATATCAAATAGTGTGTAATAAATTGCGGTACCCAGCATATTTACACAATTTCCAGGAAACTGTATTTGTAATTCTGTGCATCGTGTCCTCAGTGGTTAAAATGCCAGAAAGCACAGAATGTATTGCACTGTTTAATTGGGGGATGAAGCAGTTTTTTTTTTTGGAAAATTCAGAATGCTGTTTTACAATAGAGTAGTCTGGAATGTGGAGAGAGATAGTGGTACACAGAGAAACTTAGTCCTTCAGTGTAGTTGAATGCATTGTTGTGTGTGTATGCCTATGTACATGCAGGAGTGTTTTGAAGATTCAAAATTCAAGAACTTTATTGTCATTGTTCAAGCACAATGAAATTGCAATTGTGTCAACCTCCAATGGTCCATTTGTATTTAGGTCCTCACACTTATTTACAAAAAAGGCGATATAAAATACCATCAATAAAAAAGTAGAGAATCTAAGCAATATAAGTACAAAATATAAACAATATAACATATAAAATACAATTAACGATAAACGATAAAATGATAAAATACAACTAACATTAGTATAAGTGTCTGCACCATCTTCAGGATTTCCATTATCATTAACTGTATCCATACATTCCAGGATGTTCGGCAAATTCACTGGTTTTATTAGTGTCTCATTAATGCCATCTGTATTAGCACTTCAATGGATACACAGGGCTGCAGTAGTGGGGTCACGCTGAACACGGTAAAGTATTAATAGGTCCAAGGAGAGGCAGAACTCAAATACTTGAAAGTTACATTTCAGTTGCTTGGCAGAAATTGGCAGCAGTTGTTGAGATTCCAATTTTTATGATTTTCATGAATAAAATGGTCTGTACACTTGAACTGTTTTTTTTTTGTGATCCATGGCATAATTCACACACAATTGTTTAACTGAATAAAACTTGCTGTTGTATTGTATCAAATGAACATAGCTATTTGTTTGGACATTTGACCAAATATTGAAGTAAAATTGTGTCATATCAAAGACGGTTGTGGAATCAAAACAGAAATACTATCTTGTTGTAGCCACACACACACACAAAATGACCAGGTGTGTATGCAAACCAGCGGTCAGGTGAAACCCCATGCCCATAGTTTTGATGGGCTCCATTTAATTGTCATGAGATCTAAAAGTATATTAAAATCTGTAAATTAATTCAAGGATGGGCTGTCTGGTGATGTGTCTCTGCCCCACTGCAGGTAGCTCCCTCAGAGCCGAAGGTGCTACAAAGGGTGGAGAGAAAAGGCTTTGATGGAAGTAAAATCTAATTTGAATTTTGACGGCGCACTGACATTGAAAAATGCTCAACTGAACACTATTCTTGTGTTTAATGGAAACTGAATCCCCCTCCATTCTAAATTAGACTCGTGGCAATCCACATTGCTCAGCTTGGGACACTTTTAAGCACTTTTTCCCAAGTCTAAAGCCTGTTGAGGTCATTCCAGGACAGAGTTTATAAACATTCCGCGCTCATGCCTGCTCGCGCATGCATGCGCAGATACACACACGTCCATGCTCCCTTTCATGGCGGTCTTTTAAGTCTGTTGTGAGGCAGCGTGAGACTGTTTGGACTTCTTTCACGAGTTATTGATCTGTGACAGTCCCACGCCATCCCCCTGAGGTACAGAGGGTGTGATGGGCTTCCAGCGACCTAGTTTCCACCCTCCCTACATCTGTACTTGTGAGAGATTGGCACTCAGTTCTCGTCCCCACCTGTTTCTCCACTCCTCTTGGATTTTGGTTGATTTTTTTGTTTGTTTGTTTGTTTTTTGTCCTCTATCAAGCCGATCCAGGGGCTGGTTTAATCACGCCTGAAGCACAATTCTGTAATACTGTGGTGGAAGCAGGCCCCAGGAGACAGAACGGTAGGGAGGGGGTGTGGATCCTGATCTCTTTGAATGTCAGGAGGTCTTGGCTGAAAGAGCACGGGTTTGATTTGCTCCACTTCACGCAGCAATTGAGCGCTATTTGTTGCAAGATTGGAGACAGTTTGAACCTTTTTTGCCATTAATGTGAAAAAGATTTGGAACAGGCCCCGAGAGAGCTTTCCTGCTGGGACAGCTCCGTGTGAGTCTGCAGGGACATGCATGACCCTTAGCTGGGGGCCTGGCCCTTACCGATGCAGTCTGAGCACAGGGAATGAGAATTCTCTGTTATGTCTGCAACGTCATTGCTGTAGCATTTCTTTGCTATTATCTATTTCCTTTGCAGACACTCTGTATTGTTTGGAGGTCCTTAAAACCAGGTCAAAAATAATATAGTGCAAGAGAGGATTTACTTTTTTTTTTTTTTTTTTACACATTATCCATTTATACAGAAGGGTATTTGCTAAAGCAAGTCAGTAAGTAGCTTGCTCAGAGGCACAGCAGCAGTGCTCCACTTTGGATTTCAGCCTGTAACCTCTGTTCGACAGCCCAGTTGCCTAACCCAAACAACATACGGCCACTGTGTGATACCTCTCCCTGTCCTGTTCTGTCTACAGGTGGTGGTCCAAACACCAGGGGGTGAACGGCTGTATCGAATCTCGCCCTGGGCTAAGTATGTCACAAAGAGGCTGGATTCCAACACCTACGACTGGGTCCACTGGGATCCATTGCAACCCTACCTCGTGAGTATATAGAATTATTAAAGATAATTAATTGAGCAGTTAAAAATGACATCCCTTGTTTCTCCTCTCATTCTCCCTCTGATACTCTGTTTCGGCCAATTTTTTCATATTATAAAACTGCTGAGCAGGCACAGATCACAGGTTGGGTCATTTACCTGTGCGTAGTTACTGGATTGAGGGGTTCTATCTGATGTTAATGGCACAAATCTCTTTTTTTAAAGGCTCCAAAGCACAGAAAAACTCTATTCTGTCCGTTGATAAACTATTTCCATAACACTAGGTAACTGCTGTTCAGTGTGAGGTCAACATTATAGTTTAGGATTCGGACCATCTGCTTCACTGCTATTTTGATAGATTCCCCTCAGCAAATGATACTGCTTCCAGCATTACAACTTGTATTTTTTGGTGAGTTTTATATCCAACATTGTAAACATTTTGGATGGAAAATAAAGCACCGCAGGTTTATAGGGTTAAGTGTGACTCATAAGATAAAGCACGACCACTCTGTACATTGCAGCAATGTAGAACAGTGGGTCTGACTCTCACACAAGTGGAAAATGAAGTCAGCCCTCTCATTTCCTGTTGCCCTGTGCAGCTCCATACACTAATTCATGACCTTTATAAACATTAGGTCAACAATGCAATCCTTCTCTGGAAATATAACCGAAGTAACATGGTGAGAAAAGACGAGAATTTAATCCAGAATGAGCTGGGATAGGTGGAGATGCCGAGGATCCTCGTGGATGGATAAATAGGACAGATGAAAACAAAATGGACTGATGTGGCAGGGTGCAGCTTAATGTGGTTCCACTGGTACATGCAACTGTCCAGTGAAAGTGTGTATAAAATAGGACCGAGCAGAGCAAACCACGTTGTCCCCTGACTGTAGAAATAATCAATGCTGAAAACATGTTTACATCGAATATAAGATAGCCAGGCTAGTTATATTCCCTGGTATTGTGTTTGAAAGGAATTATGAATTATATTATGTGTAAAGCGTACACATACATATACACATATATAACCTACGTTACCTGCCTGCTTTTGTATTATTATTGACTGCCTCTGTAGCTCTCCATATTGTATATGAATTCATGTATGAAACATGTGTCACAACTACACTATGCTATATCACAACTTACACCAACCTTGAATGCTTATGTATATACTCCCTTCTGGAGTAGGTTGTTTTATTGGCTACTCATCTGGTATGACATGGACACTGTGCAGTGTCCCAGAATGGCAGAGGGAATGATGTAGTCCCGTTTGGACTGAGGAGCAGAGCAGCTGATTGAGTATGCAGCAGACCTCAGGAAGTGTGAAAGGCAAGAGAATACAGCTGGGTTTTGGTGAGAGGGGCTAGCTGAGGCAGACAGAAATAGCTTCTCTGTCTATTTACAGCCCGCCCCTCAGTCTCCTGCAGCCATTGTGAGGGAATGTGGTCTGTGAGCCCTGGGCGGCTGGGCATAGTCATTTAACTCAAGGATAGCAGCATGTCTCATGTCAGTATGCCAGTAAACCACTGTCTTCACGTATCGGCTGGCACACCTCTTAGTCCACACATTCTTATTATGCACTGGGACCATCAAGCACCATTTAAACCAGGATGCACACAGTTAATGCATCACTGTATACTATAACATAGACTGCTATGTTTGCATATTTACAGGCAACCAGACCTGCACTGGCTAATGCAAATGCACATTTATGGTCGTATAAATTACAGGAGGAAGAGCCACTTTGAGATAGCAACAGTTCTGAGGGTCTCATCCATGTAATATGTGCCAGTAACATTTCTAACACAGTCCTACCTGCTCAGCTCAGTGTGAAGGGAGGGGGTACTTTTGTGTCCTGATGCTTGTCCTCAGCAGAACACAAGTCTGCACCGACGTGACAAGGATTGCTTCCGCTTCCTAGTGTTTTGTCTTCTCAGCATGCCGTTTACATAATTCTTAATTATGGATCACTGCCTCTCTTGTCATTACTAATATTTGCAGCCACTTTGCTTACAGAATGAGCAATCATAACACACTTCAGACTTAAGAGCGTGGGGAGTGCATCCCTGCATTGCTAATACTTCTGTGTTTGATAAACGCGGACAAATGCAAATACTGTTCTAATGAATGATTAGTGGATAAGGGAGGTGTGTTATAAGCCTGTGGGTATTTTTGTGCTTGGCTTTGTGAGAAAACCTCTATCAACATCAGTGCCAAATGTACTCTAAGTGAAGTATATGGTTTGTTTCTGTCTGTATTTCTCTGTGTCTGCCAGTTATCTATGTGATTCCATGCCTTTACTGTTGAGTGTATGCCCTCTATTATGTTTCATTGTTGTCCTCAGACATGTTTAGATCTTACTTCCCCTCTGCCCCCCAGCATAAGCACCCCCGCCCGAAGAAACCAGAGAGCCTGCGCATTTATGAGGCCCACGTGGGGATCGCCTCACCAGAAGGAAAGATAGCATCTTATACCAACTTCATGGTCAACGTCCTGCCACGGATCAAAGACCTAGGTAAGTGGCGCCATCTCACAGGACCAAGCTGAGCATTAGGTCAAGACTTCCAAAGATGGAAGCTGGTGTGGTCATTGTCTAGCATTCCCCCTGGGTTGGCAGACAGTGTCCTTAAACTACCAAACCTCTCATGTTATTTAAATGTCACTGTCCACTACATCAGCACTTTGAGAACGTCAAGAGGCTCTTCACCGCTGAGCCTGTCTGCCACTCCCCGTCCAAAATCACTGTGCAAACCAATGTCCTGTTTACTCACACAGCCAGCCAACTGTCTGAAGTGGTCATCAGCACCTGACAGTGGGTGGGCAGGCAAGCTCTTCAGTATGAATGAGTACACATGTGGGAGGGGTTGAGGGCACAGTGGCCGGTCTCCGTTTTGCATTCGGCCCGTGTTGATGGATGTGTCTTGTTTTAATGGATCACAATCGATCACAACTCACAGAAACAAGGGCTTCCTCATTCTGAGAGGCACAGCTTGCAGTCCATTTCTCATTTTGGCATGTGTATTGCGGCTCACAGAAAGGCAGAAGATAGGATACCGAAGATACTATCCGGGTAAAATGTGGTAAAGCATATCACATCTGTAATGAATGCTCTCACAACAAAATTCCCTCATGCCTTTGAAGTACGCCTATGAAACAACTTTTGTATTCTGTGCGTAACGGTATTTAAATTGCAAATCATTTGTGTCATAACCATTAAATAGTTTAAATTAGAATTCTGGAATACTGGAACTTTTTTAGAATTCTTCAGCTACAGATAAGGGATCCAAACATATTCTCAAACAAGCCCTTTCGGATGGACATAGATTAGGAAGAGTCTTGAACACCTGTGTGTGCTAGAGGTTTTAACGCCAGTGGGTGTTCACTTAGACTGAAGGCTCTGGTAAATACCTTTGACTGAGTGTGTAGGTGTTCCGAGAGGCAACAGTGGCTGTGTGAGTCATTCTCCAAACAGGTGCAATTTTATTTTTCTCTGAGTCAAATTCTCAAAAACAAACAGGTAAACAAACACTTTTATTCATTTTCTCTGCTTTTGCACCTGATGTTAAACATCTGTTAAGTTTGTTTAACATAATAATCAAAATAATAATAAAACTTTATTGAGCTGCATTTCAAAAACAGAGAAAAATTGTTGAGCAAGTGAAGAGTAAACAAACACTTTCAGAAAGAGGGAAGAGTATTCATTTTACTTCTTTATTGTAAATGATGCACCTGATGTTAAACATCTGTTAAGTTTGTTTAACATGATTGTTAAAAGAAGCTCAGGTTCTGCTCCTAACCTCCTCTCCTAACCTGCTTCTACCTATGATATATGGCAGAAAATCAAAGTAGGAAAGCTCTGCTTTATGCACTGTAGCAAACTTTGTTTACCTTTATTTGTAGCTGTATTCATATCCATGTGAAGAGACTTTTGTTACACGTTTGATCTCTCAGTTGAATACCTCATGCACAGAACTTCTGACAAAAAGATCTTTAGCTTTCTGGTATAATTGATGTTCTTTGAAAAAGACAGCTGGATGCTGATTGACAAATAAGAAGCTTTGTCTCATGAGAAGAGGAACAAAGAAGAGTTCCTTTTGCTCTCTGCCAAAACATCCAGTCTTTCTGGAAGCATGGACATTTCCAGAATGGCCAACGTTTATTGCTTAGCAACAACAGCTATTTTTTGGAGAACGCTTGTCTATAGAGCTGGTTCAGATCACATTCTGATAGTCCTCAACTATTTTCTTATGTTCAGACCACCACCATTGCATGCCACTCAGATTTGTCAAACTTGTTTTATAGCATGAATATTGGCACAGCTAGGGGGTATTGTTAGGCACGACATGAAGTGGAATACATGCAACGCCATAGCCATGCCAATGCTACACAGCTAGCTGGGTACTAAATGAGCTAGCTAACCAGTGGACTTTTGAAACATTGTTCAACATCGAGTTCAAATGCTAGCTTACTGCAAGAAGTAATTACCTCCGCTTATTACAATCATTAATTCATACACGTCCATTCACAGTGTAATTAACATAACTGTGATAAGTGTCCAGGAAGTTAGTCTCTGTTTTTGCTACAGAGGGCACACACAATTAGTTTTGGGCAGACAAGATGTTGCTCCACCGTTTCCTAGTCTTCTAGCCAGAACTGCCTTGTGACCACTTAGTAACATTATTTGGCTTGCAACCTAGCTTGGATTTACTAACTAGCTAGCTAGTAGTTACAGTTACAGTCTATGAACATCATGAATAGTGGCACTGCTATGGGTGTTTTTAGGCAATACACAAATGCTGTTTCATGTAATCAATAAAACTTGTTAAATCTGGCCTCTCCTCTTACTTTATGTAGCTAGCTAATTAGCTAGCTAACATTAGCCTTAAGTTCATCTAACAGTGATTAATATTGATATATAATATTAAAACAATGTACAAAAATTCCATTTACCTGTTGTATACCAGGAAATACTGTCAGGGCTGGAATGCAAATTGAACAGTAGGCACAATGGGTCATAACTAACCACTTTAAAAAATTGCATACATGTCAAATATAAAAGCCCAGTGTACCCAGAGTCAATGAACCATTATCAAAGAGCTTGCATTTAGATGGCTTGATTTAGGGTTTTAGAGGGATCTTTGTTGATTTAAGTGCGTGCCAGATGTGCATTACCCAGAAGTTCAAACCAAGCAATTGTACTGAATTAATAAAACACAAAATATGCTTTGCTGACAAGCTGTAGTTTTCAGCCCAGCTGACCTTTGAGTAATACTTTCATAGAGAATGCTTACATTTAAAAGGTCCAAAACCCTTTCCATCAATTCTTGCAGGCCTTATAACACAAAATTGCTTGAAAGGGTATGGTGGTGGAAGGTAACATCTAACTAAATGGGGTAAATGACAATGAAAGAAAACAGTCCATTTTAGGCTTGAACAGCAGTTAGCTGCTCTTGATTAATTCCACATAGTGAAAGGTAATAAGTATTGAGTAGATTTGTGCCTGTGTTCTCATGAAGTAGAAGCAAGGTGAGAGGCCCATTTCCAATTTTTTTTTATCGTGTTTGTTGCATCAAGAGAATCCTGGCACCCCTGCAGTTTCAGCCAGTGGCAAAAGGCATTGCATCTATAAATGAAACCGCACAAACTGTGAACTCAATACATTAGAAGCAACTCCTGCCATTTAGCCCTTCCTGTCTTATCTATTATGTCTGAGTGTATTGACCTCAATGAACTACTTTATCAGGCTGGATGGCTTGCATTAAAGGCAGTGTGAGTAGTTACTTGCATTCTGTTCTATAATATGTATGTTTACTCGTTTAACAGGAGTATGCACACCTCACTCGTATTTAGTAATGAAAAAGACATTTAAAAACAAGTATTGCCAAAACCTACCCATATCTTCTGAAATTCTTTACTTTGTCTAAAACTTGGAATTTGTCTTAGTCTCCAAAAGGGGTATTTATATGTTTCCTTTTTCTCTGTGATTAAGGCAGAAAAAACACTTTGAAAACATTCAAGGTGGCAGATGTGGACGGTACAGCATGCAGAGAGAGCAGACTGAGAGTGTCTTTCTCTTGGTAATGCTTTCCTCCTCTGATATAAGGAGAAATAGTTCAGCCAAAGCAATTCTGTCAAAGAACACACCTACAGATGCCGATGTGGCATTTCAAGGAACAGATGCAATGGGATCCTCCACAGAGCTGAGGCTCAGATAGTGCTGGTACCAGCTGGTGTGCAGCTTTCACCTCTGCTTGCATTTCATGGAGCTTCTTCAGGAAAGTCTGAATCTTTGCAAAGTAAAGGGTGACCTCACTCATTTTGTAACTGCCTCTCAAAGCTAAAATGTTTTCCTAAGCCTAATGTTATGTATACACAGTTTATGTGGAAGAAATGTGTTCATACAGCAAAAAGTATCCGTTCCTTCCCTGGTCCTTGGGATGTCACGACCCTTCAACCTGCTCCCTCTGTCAGATAAGGAAAGGGGCCTAAACAGGTGTGCTGACAGACGGGGGCTTGACCCTTGTTGCTTGGGGAATTTTTCTCTTCCTATAGCAGACCTCCTGGAGAGTTGGACTTTAATGTGTGGAAGTGAAAGCTGCATGCCTGTCTGTTAAGGACTGTGTGGTGGCAGGCAGGGAGTTGTGCTAGGATGACCACTGCAGCTTTCTTCTCTGTAGTATGAAGGGCAGAAAGTATTCATTGCCCGCAGTGACCGGAAAATTGACCAGAAAATGACATACGCTCCCAAGGGGAAGACAGGGTAAAAGTCAGATAAAGGGAGAAGGTCAGACGCATTGACACAGACACTGTACTGGAAAAATCTGCCCGGAAGCCCAGAAGGTCAGAATTACAGACTGTCCTACTGCAATTAAAAGAGAAACAACAAATTGTGTATTGACTACTCATGGAAAGTGACCTGACATAGACTAACTCTTCTCTCCTCTTTTACTTTCTCCCACTCAGGCTACAACTGCATACAGCTGATGGCGGTCATGGAGCATGCCTATTATGCCAGCTTTGGGTACCAAGTCACCAATTTTTTTGCCGCATCCAGGTAAAGGGACCGGCAGTCCAGACATTACGCAAGGTGTTTTCTAAGTATGACTGTTAAAAGGGGGTTGTGCAGTTACAAACACACTGCAGAAAGCCTGGGTAAAGTGGGGAAATTCCCCTGCTGTGCCTGAACTCTGGGGTAAAAAGTGCTGTGATTCTACAGCTAAAAACACAGCTTCCTCCCAAACAGCAGTACGTTAGTTGTTGTAGCTGTATTAGATTTTGTAGTTGTAGTATTAGTAGTAAAGGTAAATGCTGTTGTGGGAGAGATATTAATAGTTCTGAGTCAGTATTAAGCAATTAGCTTTAAGTCAGAGTGTTGACCCTGTCTCTGTGTCGTTTTATGGCTTGTTTTACCTGAACGTGTTTCTTAGCTGTTGAAGAAGCACGGTGGTAATGTGTTGTGAGCCCACACTACACCAAAATACATCTTCCGTGCTTCGCATGAGAACATTTTTATTGGTGTTATGTTACAGAATTACAAAGCTTGGTAGCGTACGTGTGACAAAACCTAATGGTTTTCATTTTCTCTTACTGTAAGGGATCATTTGAGCACTCCTTACAGGCGTGAAAGCAGGAGCCACTATTCTGGCCCTAAATCACGACCAGGGACTCTGACACTGTCGCTAATCTTCCTGTAAACACATTTGCAGTTAATCCTGAAATAGAAGTGGCCCCAGATAAAACTGGCCCCAAAATAAATGCTCAAGAAAGAAAATAACACTTTTGGTGAGATGGGAGAGCAGCCCTTTTGCCTTAGTAATAAATGGCTGATTTGTCAGGAGTTTTATTTATGTGCCTCATTCCGGCAGTTGGTGTATCCTGCTCTGAGAGGAGTATAGATAAAGTGTAATGTATACAGAGTAATTTCACTCATGATTGATCTCTCACAGTCATTTAAAACCTGTCCATTCCCCCATTCTGGGAAGCGGGGTAATGTTATCGCCTGCGTTGTATTTGCAGAGAAGCTGATCTAATGAAAGCTGCAAGGGAGATGGGTCGAGTCATACAAAAGGAAGCATTGATAACTGCCCTGTTATACGCCCATCTCATGCACATCTGTAGGGTTGTGAGGAGAGGGGTATGGAGCGGTGGAGTTCACATAGATTTCTGTTCGTTTAAAAAGGCCTCTAATTTGATTTGAACAGCTGAATCATCCTTGAGAGGGTAATATTTATTCAATTTTGCTGAAAGGGCCACTACAGCATGTGCTTGTGTGTGAGGATGGTGGTGATGATGCGGGAGTGATCAAGTGTAAGGTCGAAAGTCACTGGATGGTTTGATAATGTGAAGAAATAAATAGCTTTGTCCACATGAGTTTTTCATGGCTTGTTTGTGTCTAAACACTGAGATGGATCCTTCTCATGTGGTAAATTGTCATTCACGGAAGACGGAGAAAGGTTAAACGTGTTTTAAGGGGTCAGTGGCTGCAGCATGGCACCACTGCGAATGCATTCCCAAACGTTGGATGCTCAGAGGCGAGGATGCCCAAGGCATCATCCAATAAGAGCTTCTTCCTCATGCCCGGGGCCTGTGTTTCCAGACAATCCTCTGGACTGTGGAAAGTGTTTAAGATGCAGGTGCTGTTTTGAAAAGCGTGGCTAGCACATGGATCAAACCTGTACCCCTTTACATGTGCAACACACATCTCCTGACGAGAGATATGGCTGGTTCACTTGGCAACTGATGAAGCTCTTCACAGGACTCCAGGCAGTGACATCACTGTCTGTTGTGGACCTGCGCACGCATAAAGCCCTGCTGCACTAGAATTATGCTCTGTAGTTTATTGCAGACACTAATGGCCTGTGAGTGTCGGGTTTCCCACGGGATCTTTTGGGTGGCAGTACTCTTTGTAAGTTGAGTTGACAGAGTGGCTGCAGAAGACTAGATCTGTCAGACTGAAGTTCAGTCATCTTTCCATTGTAGTGCTAGACAGTCTTCTGAATGTCAGTCATTTGTATTATTGAGGCTCCCATTTACAATACATCAAAATTATAGTAATATTTTTTGTGTGGGTATTTTATACATACTTCTGACAACTACCATTTATCAGGTATGAACATTATTCACACCTGATAAGACAATTGTTTTGTCAGGTATGAATATTTATACCACATATGAAGTTACAATGTATGCTATACGAGGTAACTTTAACTTTTAATCACTTACTTAATTTAGCTTGATAGGTTAACACTTTAATTCATCTGAGCATGAGTCTCATAAAACAAATTCCTCCAAAAGCTCTATCAAGAGTATGCTTTGCATTCTCCATAGCGTGATCCTTTCCAGATAAAATTATGTCAGTGCTGTCTTCTCTGTGTGTGACGGATGTCTCCTCTATCTGTCTCTCCAGTCGCTTTGGAACCCCTGAGGAGCTGAAACGTCTGATTGACGAGGCCCACTCTATGGGCATCATGGTGCTGCTGGATGTGGTCCACAGCCACGCCTCTAGTAATACTGAGGACGGCCTCAACATGTTTGATGGCACCGACGCCTGCTTCTTCCATGCCGGGCCCCGAGGGGACCACACCGTCTGGGGCAGTCGGCTCTTCAACTACGCCAGGTAGCCAGCACCACTCCATCAAACATCAAAACATACAACCTTCTGGCATACTAGACTTCCTGTGGGTTGCAAATACTATGTCATTGTGTGTAATATGTTGTTTATGTCCATAAAACCTGTTTGATGTACAGTTTACTGTGGCCTGAGGACTTGACTGGTCCTTTCAACTGCAGAGTGTTTCAGTTCGAAGGAGAGTGTGGTCACTATACAGATTTCCTCAGTAGGTCTTCCTAGGAAGAGCATTTGTCACAGGGAAATCAAATTCTTTTGTGCTTGATGGAATTGAATATGGAGTTAATGTCCACTACAGAGAGTGTCACAACTGAGGACATGATTTGTCATGGGTTTGTGTTCATAGGGTTTGTGTGTATACAGACCAATGACAAATTAAAGGAAAAACCAACATAAAGTGTCTTAGTAAGGTGTTGGGCCACCACGAGCCACCAGAACAGCTTCAATGCGCCATGGCATAGATTCTACAAGTCTCTGGAACTCTACTGGAGGGATGGAACACCATTCCTCCAAAAGATATTCCCTCATTTGGTGTTTTGATAATGGTGGTGGAGAGCGCTGTCTAACACATTGGTCCAAAATCTCCCATAGGTGTTCAGTTGTGTTGAGATCTGGTGACTGCGAAGGGCATAGCATATGATTCACATCATTTTCATACTCATCAAACCATTCAGTGACCCCTGGTGCCCTATGGAGGGGGGCATTGTCATCCTGGAAGAGACCACTCCCATCAGGATAGAAATATTTCATAATAGGATAAAGGTGATCACTCAGAACAACTTTGTATTGATTTGCAGTGACCCTTCCCTCTAAGGGGACAAGTGGACCCAAACCATGCCAGCAAAATGCCCCCCACAGCATAACAGAGCCACCGGACCCTCTTGCTGTAGGGGTCAAGCATTCAGGCCTGTACTGTTCTCTTGGTGTATGCCACACATGCACTTGCCCACTTGTCAAGAATATGGTGAAGGATGACTCATCTGACCATATCACTTTTTTCCACATCTCTGTAGACCAGTGCATATGGTTTTTGCACCACTGAACTCTCAAATGTGCATTCATCTTTGTAATGAGGGGTTTATGCACCGCAACCCTACTATAATATCCCTCTCTATGTAATTGTCGACGGACTGTTCTTGCTGACACAGTCTGATCATATCCTGCATTGACATTCTCAGTCACCTGAGGAAGAGTTGCTCTTCTGTTTTTCCTTACATATCACACTAATGCATGAGCATCACAGTCATCGAATGTGCGCTGTCGACCACAATTTCCGACCCTATTTACTGATGTCTTTCCCATAGATCTAAATGCAGATGTCAGTTTAGTCACTGTTCCTATTGAAACACTAGGCAGTTGAGCAGTCTTTGTGACTGAAGCTCCTGCCATCCGTGCCCCAACAATGAGCCCTCTTTCAAAGTCATTTAGATCTTTTCCTCTTGCCATCTTGATCCAAAATCAAGATCAGCTGGGCCTGCTCAGCATTTTATACATGCCACAGAGCATGATTGGATGTTAATTGCTTAATTGTACCATGCAATACACCTGTGTGGAAGCATCTGCATTCGTTATGTTTCTCCACTCATTTATTCAGGGTTTTCCTTTAATATGTATAGTCACCCTGTCAGAGGGACATGACAGCATTAGGTAGAGGAATGTAGCATCTTAACCAATAAACTGTCAGGCTTTCAGGCAGAAGGATGCAGGCGCAGACCGAAATGCCAAACTAGGTGTTTATTTGACAAAAATCCAAAAATCTGTAGTAATAAAACAGTCCAAGTCGAAACCAGACAATCCACAGGCAAAAAACCAAAAACACAGGGCAAGTTCAAAATCCAAAGAAGACAGGCAGAAAGTCGAAAACCAGAGTAAGCAGATACAAACTGGCGGGAACAAAACAGACAAATACGCTGAGACAAACTGGCAGAGAAACAGAGAAGATAGAGGGGTATATATGCACTGGCTGGTAATGAGTAAACAGGGAACAGGTGCATAGGATGGGCTTCAGGTGGTGGGTGTGGCAGCCGGGCAGATAGACGGGAGCGGAGGTGGGACAATGGGCTGAAAACAAAAACAAAAGCACGTGCATGCAAAACACAAACAAAAGACACACCCACACTGACAGACAGGAAGACAGAAACAATACAAGCAGGACATCACGCGGAAGGGGTAAACCGCCCCTTCCCCCATCTGCTCCAGAGTTGAGACTCCTAATGTGTTTTGGATCAAGTCACATTTCCGCTGCTGATCCATTCAGACTTCTGAGGCACCAATTGCGTCCTCCTAATGGGATTTCACATTGTTGCTGCTGTTGCTATTGATGTTATTGCTGGAGGGTTGTCTGGGTGTCTTGATGTAATGGCCCTCTCACTTACATGATTGACCTTCTTTGAGCCATCACCTACATTTATCGTTTAATCATATTTTCTTCGATCTGGCTTCATTGCCATTTTTTAGTGGTAAAGAAAAATAAACACTTGTATGCCCAGCAGTCACATTTTATGTAAGAACTACACAGAGGTGTCTTATACATGCACATGAGAGTGTGAAAACAAGTATGGCTTTGTGTCATGAGCAGAGTGGAAGTGAGTTTAAATGTTTAAAGCATTACTGAGCTGTTATCCTCACAACAGTCAGGCAAGTGGAATATGAAGTTCAAAGCCAAATATTTTTAGTTAGCCCATATGCTGTGAACTATTTCATTAACCATGAAAAACATTACATTACATACATAAAGTACATTATGATTTTGACCTTCAATCTCACCCTCTTCTTGCATGGAAGTACTTGTCAAAGGCCATTTACTGTATGAAGTACTAAATAGTACTAAATCAAAGTACTGAAGTACTAAGTAGTACTACTAAATCAAAGGCCATTTACTGTATGAGTTTACAACAATTATTAATATTAGGATGACTGCTTTTTCAACAAATCTGATTAAACTGGATTCCTTTAGTCAAAGTTCTTATCCTCATGACCTGGTTAAATATGCACTTTTCTTGAGATTCCTCATTGAAGAAAAAGTATATCATGTTACAGCCGTTTAAGATGCCAGATTTTGAGGAAAATGATGTTAACTAATCTGAACAACAACAAAGCATTTTTATTCTACAGGACAAGTTAGTTCATGCATTGTCATCAAAAACCCAGTGATTGTCATTTTGACCCTGCTCTGAGCCCAGAACACAATTGTATGGCTGTGTTTGTGTAATTGTGTGTCTCTGTCTGCTCTAACAAGCACTTAGAGGCTGTGGTAAACCTGACATGCACATACTGATTTGAGTGTAATTATGATGCTGCCTGTTGCAAAGGTAGATGTGAATGTAATTGAAGTATGCAAAGCAAGAAAATGAGCATGCAGCAGCACTAGACACTAAAGAACAAGAGACCATGTCGTTTCAAAGCCTTATATAGAATATCATTATTTATTCATTGAGTAATTTATTCGGTGTTCTTATTTGGAGTTTTTGTTATTGTTGTGTCCCTATGGTGTTTGTCTGCAGCAATTATTTTTGATACTCACAGGAATTGGGAGACCCAGTAATGTATTGATCCTTTTATGTGCAGCCTGTTGTGTTGGTGTCTCTGTGTTGTAAATGAGTCTGCCTCATTTGCAGGCTCCCTCCTCTGTCGCTCTGCTTGGAACAAGAGCCTTTCATGAGTTTTGCTGATGATATGCTGAGAACTATGGTTTCAGCATAGCAGAGCTATTGTCCCCATGGCTAGTTCTGGGGAAACTACTGTAGCTGTTGGTGTCCAAATCGACTTGCATTCAGCCAGTTTGGACTGCCATTTAAGATGAACGTGATCTTCATCAGATCTCTGTAAAAGCATGTCTGAACAGATTTAAAGTAGTATCCGCTACTACTGAGCTGGTAAGCTTACAGGAATACAAGTGCACAGTAGATAGCAAACTGTTATTTGGGAGAATGTGACATCATCTGGATGGTATCGTTATGGGGTCATAGCAAGGGAGAACCCTCTATATGCCATATACTTCAGTCTGCTATGGCCTGTCCTGAGTCCTTCTATTTCTATTTCTATTGTAGATGGGTGTGGTTGTGTCCAAATATGAGAAGGTAAACAACATGTAAGGAGAATGTATCTTGGCTTTTGTTGTGTTTTGTACATGCAAATCAGGTAAAAAGGTAAAAAAAAAAACCTCACCTAGACACACGCCAGGGTCTTCACTATTTAATTTCAGGAGGATTGGAAAAATGTGTGTGTGCGTGTGCATGTGTGTTTCAGTGCTAGAGGTTTTCAGTGCTAAAACTGATGCAATAAACATGAAGTCAGAAAACACCTTTGGAGGTAGCTAAATGTAGAAAACTGCTTAATGTCCTGAAATGGCATCAGAGGCATAAAGTACAAAGTAGCTTTTTTTTTGTTATTTCACTTTCCGAAAAGTCACCTGAATTGTTAACGATACTGTTTTGTTTTGCTCTCTTAAAGTGGTCATTATTGATAATTGTGAAGAGCCTGACCTGGTCACTGTACAGTACTGTACTGGTTTGACAGTTTCAGTTCCTGCAGATGTGAACCACATTGTACAAAACACTCCTGACAGCTGACCTAGTGTTGCCTACCGAAAATTTGATTTGACATCCAGCAGGGGTTTTAATCTATTTGTAATGGGATTAAATAAGATGTCCATTAATGCTTCAAGAGAAAAATCTGTCAGAATAGCTTGAAGAAATCCCTTCTGTCACTTTTCAGTATTTTGTGCTGTGGACATAGCATTTCTCAAAACCTTTATTTTATTCTTGAAACCTTTATACTGGAAACAGACTCTTCCAAACCACAATTAGTATAGTGCTGTGTGGTAATATATTCCAGTAATGACATAGCCAGTGTTTTTGTGTATGGATTGTATGGGTTTTATTTTTCCTCATCTGTGTGCTACCAATGCATTAAATTAAAATGGTCCCTGAGCTGCTTTCACACAAAGCGGCTATAAATATTTCTGAGATAGCCAGGACAAAATAATGAGAATAAATAACAACAAATTGTTTCATTGAGCACTGACAGATTATATGATTCTTTACGCCTACAAAACTTTTGATGTACAGAGACGCTTTAGCTGCTTTTAACTTTTTTTGCTGCAATTTGTGATAGACGCTACAAAAAGAGACAATGGTGCACTGCTAGAAAGATGTCTTTCACAGAACTTGAAGCATAACTGCAGTGCAAAGAAGAAGAATCAAACACCTAGGAGCAAGTCTCACTATTGAGCCTAACAACAGAAGAAATAGTGCACAGCTTTCATGTGTTAATTAGGAGGCACATGATCACCTTCTCCATGATCTTTTCTGTGTGTGCATATGTGCACAGTGTCTGTGTCTATTTTCCATCTTTAGATTTTTGATAATTTGGTTTATTATGAAAATAGTATTTTGACCACACGCAATCCATTTCTCCTTTTGACTGATTATGCACAGCCAGTGGGTTTCACTGCATGTTTAAGAATTATTTTGTTTTTACATTTGTTGGACATTTTTAATGAGGGTCAGATTATGAAGTCATTCTACACACAGTCAGATGGCAGCATAGAAAACATATTAACAGGAAGCTTTTCATTTCAGTCACAAATTCTTGATTAAAAGCAAAGAGCTTCTCTCAGCTGCTGTCTTTGGAGCCCTTGTTTAGTGCTGTGCATTATAGGAGGACATTTGCAGAACCAGTTGCCCTCGCTCCAAGTGACTCCAACCATTCGACAGGCAGGCTCTCAGAATCTCTGCAGGCACGCTAATGTGCCTCAGCCTTTAGTGTTCATGTTCCTGGTGGATTCTGTTCCTGCAGAAAAGGAACAGATTGCTCCTCGGGTGAGGTCCCCCCCCCCCCCACCCCCGGTCACTTTCCAGCTCATGAAATCTCCTTTTTGTGATTGAATCAAAGTAAAACCCTACACAGGAGAGCGGGATGTGTCACAGCAGTGAGCAGGAATGAAAGGGTTATCCTCATTACCTTGCACAGGAGCAGTTTTCTCTCTTCACTTGCGTGTCGTTTCTAAGAGCCACCTCAGTGCTCAGATTGCTACCATTATGTTACTCATTTATTTGAAAGACAACTGATATTTTATGTTTTATCCATGTATAGAGCAGGATATTTACTAAAGGTACTAAATAATTCACTGTTTCTACAGCTACTTGTCTAACACTGTTGAATGTACTTTTTGTCAGCCACCCTGGATAACAGCATCTGCCAAATGAATGAATGTGATTATAAAGGAATTCAGGTGAAGCATCTTTCATAAGGATGCAGTGGTCTTGCCCCCTACCTTAGAATAAAACTTGCAACTTTATAGTGACAAATCAGATTAAGATTCTTAACCATTCCGTGACACTGCTAATTGCCCTACATGCTGTAGAACTTCATTTTTCAGCTTGCGCATGGAATTTAAAGTTCAGTAGGTTTTTGGTGTTAGTTCATTGTAGTTTTTTCCTTGTGACTGTTAGCAGCTGCCCCGGCACATCTGAGGTCACTGCTCTGACGAGTGGCGTAATTAAGGACCCCAAGAGGAAATCATAGTGAATCACCTCAAGTTGCTGGCTGTTGCAAACCCATGGAAAGGCGAGGCGAGGTGACGCAGGACCAAAACACACAGCCAGCATGGACACTTTTGTGGCCACTTTTTCGTCATGTGCCACATATTAATGGGTCATGCAGCGAGGCCATACTGGTCATGCAGCGAGGGTTGTAGCATTAATCCTAGCTGAGAGACATATGATGAATACCACTGTGAATGAAACTTTGTTGTACCGAGTGCACATTTTGTACATCGCCTTTGGGCAAAAGGATTCTGGTCCGTCTTGTGCTAATTAAGTACTTACTCTGTCCATCTTTGTATCCCAGAAAAGCTGCCTTATATTTCCGCAGATGTTTCTGTTCTCCCAGTCTCATTAATATCAGCAGCAAACTGTCTGTGCAAGGCTGATGTCTTCATCAAACCTCCTCTGAGTATTCACTGAGTATACATTCTGAGATAAATATTTCCAAAAGTATATTATCACCTTCCATTAGTTTTTTACACTTTTAACAGAGATGTAGGGAGGAAATAAGATCCTGTGTGGAATAAGAACCAACAGAAAGCAGCCCAGGCATTGTGATGCAAAGTCATTAAAACAGAAGCCTACAGCAACAGCTGCAACTGGAAGTATTTGGTTGATAAACAGATTACAGTTACATAGTTATAAGAGTACTTATAAAATACATATATACTGTTATAAGAGTGTTTCACACTCAAAAAATGGAGCCCATTGTCTTTCCTTTCTTGGCACTCAGCATGTAGTACAGACATGGATTGGAGTTATGGCACTATTATGAACTGGTAACCTGTGTAGTGGGCATACTTGTACTTCAAACTACCTTCTGTCACAGACATTAAGACAAACTGCAATTCTTTAAGTGGTGAACGTGTCATTCATTAGTCCTATACAGACACAGATAGGAACAAAGGACAAAGACATGTGCATCCAGTTTTCCTTTGTGGAAGATGCATGACTCATCTGAACTAAACCACATATATGTAGTATTAACATTTGAATTATTTAAATATTGTTCGATTGCCATGAGCAGTTTCAGTTCTGGAGGAGTAATGTCAGGTCATTTCATCTCTCTTTTTTCTCCTGTCTAGTAAATCTTATAGGATTTAGCCTGATAGGTCATACATATTTTAGATGAGGCACGTCCTTGGGGCATATGAAGGAGCAAAATAAACTAACATTAAAAGAAAACAAAATGAAACTGGACAGGAAAGCAATGGCAACTGCACTGTAAAGCACATTTTTTGTTCTATTAAATGGTTCACTCTCTCAATAGTTGTTGATTGCCATCTCAATAGTTGTTGATTGCCAAAAAATAAAATGGAACAAATAGAGTGATGAGGGGATTTCAAACACATATGCATGCATTTTTTACATATTTCATTGATTAATTGTCTGGCTGGTTAGTCATGGGGATTCTGTGCTGAGAGGGGGGAATGTGAGTTAAGTAATGACATGTGTGTGAACCAGCTCTGATGTATTGGGTTTTCCATATGCAGGAGAGGAAGTCAGTGAACTTTAACCAAGTAGCGTTGAGGAAGGCCGCTCAGGTCAGTAAACAAATTACCCAGGAAAAATATATTACACAGAAGCTAATAATGGAGTTTGGCTATGTGAGCTGTTCTATTATGCACACGTGAACAAGGTTGTTTTCCACATGCATTAATTTTTTTCCTTTCTGCCATTTTGTCATGTTTAATCACTATTGACTAAGCTCACTTGAGTAGTTTTGAGTGTGTATGTTTTTAATTGAGTTGAAGGCAGTGAAATTAAAGTGTCTTTAAATGCAGAAATGGATCATTTTCTTTTGCCAATAATGGGGATAATACAGTGCTTTATCTTTGAGAATGGTTTGTACAAGAGTGACCTGACAGGTGTGTGTTTTTTAAATATGGTTTAAACATAAAATTACTGCAATGAAACATTTAACTTTCACGTGTTTAGTGGCTGAACTAATAAGAGAAATGTTGTTTTTCCCTTAAAATGAAACAAATGTAAATGCACAACCTCTTCATGCCTTTCACCTATCTAAGAATTTTGTTGCTTGACTTTTTTTCCCTGTGTTGCTTGCCTTGTGTTTCTCCTGTCATTTAAGTCCTATTCAAAACCTTAGTTACTGCATATGACTAAGATGACCATTCTGCTCCTCTGTATTCACATTCTTCTTTTTCCAGTCTTTTTCCCATGTGCTCCTACTGACCTGCTGAGATCTATATTGGTAGACTGTCTCTTCCTTATTTGTTTCTAAGTTGTAAACATAGGGGCCAACTTAATGACACAAAAATGCATTACTGTGGGTAATGGCTATCTTTGGTCATTTAGTAACAACACAGTCCAAAAAATGACAACAGTGCAGATGTTGTATTTTGGAGAGCAATAGTATTTTCAACATAACATGCCCATGTCTTTCATAGGTTGTTATTGTAATTCATTGCTCACTGCTAAATGTTCAGAGAAGGTTCTGTGCCAGGTTTTTACAAGCTTTCAAGTGGCATAAACACCAGGGCAAAAATGCCTACTACCATATGCCTAAAATACCACTGAGCCCTGAATATACCAAACCACAGCCTGTGGGTTAGACCATCACCCATCATCTTCCTACACAGGGCAAAGTATCTGTGTGATGAAAACTGCAATCTCAGTGCCGTTCTGATTGTATTGATGTCAAGTGGTGAAAACAAATAATGAAATTGTGAAATGAAACTGTGGCATGGCAAAATATGGCTCTGTTTGTGTGTACAGGAGGTTTTGTGTGTGTGTGTGTGTGTGTGTGTGTGTGTGTGTGTGTGTGTGTGTGTGAGAGAGAGAGAGAGAGAGAGAGAGAAGCAGCGTCTGTGTGTAGACCTGGTTGACCCATATGCATGACCTCCATGCGTGAAGCAGGAGACTTAGTCCATTATTGAAACCGATCACTATTGGGGAAGGAGGGATCACCCCCTCAGCATTCAGTTTCAGTGGGAGGAATTAATGCTAACAGTTGGTAACAGTTAAAGAATAAAGCGTGGGTTGGTAGGTCGGTGGATTTGTGGGGTGGGGTTGTTTACATTCCCCACTCTAGTTCTATGTATGCAGTTGGCAAATGCTGACTTGTAGACATTTTAACCAGATGTGCATTCACTTAGCATCTTTTATGGACTTATTTCCCACTTGTGTGTTTGTTTGCATTTCATTTTATGAAATGTCATAGAGGAGGATTAAGAATCCGCTAAGCTCAACCCATTAGTGTTGCTGTTGCAGTCCAACAAATCTCACTTAACTGGTTTTAATTGAATCCCAATTGGGTCTCTGCCTAGTGAGGAAATGGTAGGCAGTAGAGGCGTGCACAGCAAAGACAAACACTCATTAAGGAGACAGTAAATGTTCTTTGCTTTTCTGCATCTATAAATAAACACACCATCAGAGCTCTTCTCATTTTGGAGTCCATTTTATGCATTTACGTCACCTCCCGCAAGTTTGCGTTTGTGTAAGTGTGAACACAGTTCTATGTAAGCAGTTTGTCTCCTGTTGTTACTGTACCAGAGTGCCTACCGTCCATAGAGTGTCACCTTCAGCCACTCAACAGGCCTTGGACCAGTCTCATATCAGACTGTGTTCAGAGCTTCCCCAGGGTGTGTTCACTGGGGGTCAGTACCAACTTCAAACCTATTCAAATCTTGGCACATCCTTACAGGGGCTGTGGCGGAGATGAAGGGCGGAGATGGGTTTGGCATTAAGCCCTTTCTAGTGAGGCTCATTGATTGTCAATGATGACAAATGCAGTGAGCTCTGACTGGATTGCCCCAGAAATCTCACTCTAAGACATGAGGCATTGCTGATCTGGTCTGCGTGGGGAATACGTTGTGGCATAAAGAGCTTTCATACAGTACGGTCCATTCTGCGATAGAGTTTGACTCTGATTCAGACTCCCCCACATCCACCCAGACTCCAGCTGTGGGCTGATTCCCTAATCACACATCAAACTTGGAGTTCAGGGTTTTCTTTAATCAATTATTGATGTAAGAAATAAACCCTTTTTTAAAGGATGCCACTGAAAACCACTTTGTGCTTTGCGAATAACAGATTGGTCAAAGTCAGAAGGGGCCTGTGTCCATTGATGTCAAAATTTCTGTATTTTTGGAGGAGTTGGGGTGTGATTGAAACTTCTGCATACCTCTCCTGCAATGGCAAGAACAGAAAACGAGACCTGCCTCCATTCTTTTGATTTCACAAAGCAGGAAGAGCACAGGTGGGATGAAACCTGTTGTTTTTGTTTGCACACACACACATACCTACACTTCTGTGATTTTGATGAGTGAAAGCAATTTTATCCAGTAATTATTCCAGTGGCATTGGCTATTTCATTACTGTTCTTTTCTGCATCTTCATTATGATCTCGCTGGCTGTGGCACTTGTAATTTTCCATTGCCTTCATCACAATCCTTATAATCTTCCCCCTCTCTCCCCCAATGCATTGACTTATTCTCTACTGTTTTTCCCATGTCCCTCTGCCTATTAATCTTTACAGCCAAGCAATAAGTGCATTTTTTGACTCCCTCTTTGTTTCAAAGCTTTGTTTTTCCTCCTTCATAAGGCCCAGAGGTTGTCAGACTCCAGTTCCAGTGGGGGATGCTGATCCGACCCATCGCTTAATTAAGCCACTTCATTAGATTGCATTGTGCCATACCAGGAATGGAGACACTAAACCAATCGACGAGAGGTAGCAACAGACGGTAATTAATTGCAAACTAGTGATGCCTAATGCTTTCAGCTGTAAGGCTGACATATCTCAAACTGCAAGCAGTTGTCTGGTGCTTTTTTGTTGCGGTATAACATGTTTCTCAAAAAAAAAAAAATTCTCACTTTGGTTGAGCATGGTTCTTAGGCATGGGGGGTGGCGTTGATGGGGGGTGTCACTGAAGGGCTCCCATTGCTTTTCAAGGGGTTCTGCTTGCTTTAATCCATGGGAGCTGAGTGTGTGAAAATCAAAGTCACTGGTCTTGAACCTATTGTGGACCTCTCACCTTTACCTGATTTGCATTTTGCAATTAATGTCTTTCAAAGAGGTTGCTCTAAGCCCAGGGGCTGACTCTATGTTATTCCCTCTAGCCTCCAAAAGTGCTGAACTGGTGACTTCCTTCTTCGCCCAGGTTGACTGAATCGCAGGTTGTCTTTCATTGTGTCCGTGAGCATATCGATGTTCCCGTGCAGTGATCTTTGAGAATACACAGGGAAGGATCAATAGATTATTTTTGAAAACTCTTTGGATCCTGACTATTCTTCCATCTTCAACAGAGGATGTTCCAGTACAAAAAAGTCTATGCCTTCATACATCTATGTGTTGGATTATTTGCAGTCAACTGAAAATACAGCTGTCTCTTTCCCATCTTTCAGACAGTTTCGACCTTGGCGGATGTCACTGCAAATAAACGTTATTGATTGGTGGTGTTGCAGATCCTGTTAATTAAATGTTTCTCTTTTTCAACCCAATGCCATAAAATAAATCCTCCATATATTTAAAAGGCCTCAAAAGCCTTTGAGTCAATTGAATGCCATTTTGAGCCTTAACTTTATAAGAACACCCTGAGAGCTTCAGTCTCCAATAGACTGCTGCTTAGTGTCAGCCAGCATGACCCTGACAGGAAAATGGAGTCTGATTCATTTCTTACTGAGCTTCTCTGATTTCAGGAGTCATTATGATTCCCCGAGAAGACATGCTGTAACTAGAAGCATCCTTACAATGTGTACAAATCACGAAAACACAATCTGGTCTTTTTTTTTTGCTTGGAGGGGTCACAACATGGGGCATGATGCCAACAGTGAACCTAATTGAAACATATTTTTAATCAATAGGTTTTCGTATAAGTGATCAGAGGTCTATCAGGAGGGTCTTAGAGAGAAGTGACTTTAGATTGCATCTTCCTCCTCTCATTTCTTCACAAACCCTGTGCTGCACAGTTGTACTTCATTTGTTTTCCTTTAATACCAGATGTCTTTTGATTGCTGTGTCATATGTTGGGAGAAGTCATTTCCCATCAGCAGAAATAAAATAAATCCTACCAAAGGAAAAAGACTTGTCAATTGACTTGACAAAGAGTACCCAACCTCCACTCATCCTGGTGAATGAGTACCTTTGCATCACCTTGACTGCCTCTCTGAATCGTAAAAGATTTCTCATGAGACTGTGGAGTGATTAAACAATTCCAGCACCTAAGATACAAAAGAGACCTCAGGGTCCCTCTGCACTGACAAATCAGCTAACATTTTAACCAGTTCCAGTTTGGGGTTGGCACTTCTGTATACATACGCCTGAGCATTTTGAGTCAAGCTTAGAGGAAGAACTGGCATTTTCATTAAATACCCACTGATCCCACATCTGAGCAGAGTCATTGTAATGAAGGGCTGAAGGGCAGTGTTGTTAATAACCACAAGATATTGTGCTGTGATTGGCAGCACAACTACAGAGAGAATGGCACACTAATGAATCTTGTTACTGAAACAGTACCACTTTGAAGCCTGTATTTTTAATGAATGTACACCAAAATACACGTAACAGTTATATATGTCTGCTAACTATGAGCTTAACTACTAAAGACATGTTGCACAGAAGGAAATTTTGTTAATATATTCTGCCTGTAAATCTGGAGGATGCTGTCATCCTGGCCAGGGTCTGTCTATGTATGTATCAAGACCCATATTTCTGAAGTAAATTTGTGAACTGGATGGTAGCTTATTTTTTTTTGTATACATACACACACACACAGACAGACATACACACATATATATATATATATATATATATATATATATATATATATATATATACATACATACACACCGATGAGCCAAAACATTATGACCACTCACAGGTGAACCGAAGAACATTGATCATCTCCAAACAAGGGCACATGTCAAGGTCTGGGTAGATTAGATGGTAAGCGAACAATCAGTTCTCGTAGTCAACGTGTTGGATGCAGGAGAAATGGGCAGGAGTAAAGACCTGTGCGACTTTGACAAGGGCCAAATTGTTATGGCCAGACGACTGGGTCAGAACATCTCTGAAACGGCAAGGCTTGTGGGGTGCTCCCGGTCAGCAATGGTGAGTACCTACCGATAGTGGTCCGAGGAGGGACAAACCACAAACCAGCGACAGGGTGTTGGGCGCCCAAGGCTCATCGATGCGCGAGGGCAAACGAAGGCTATCCCATCTGGTCTGAACTGACAGAAGGCCTACTGTGGTACAGGTCACAGAAATTTTTAATGATGGTTACAGGAGGAATGTGTCACAACACACAGTGCATCGCACCCTGCTGTGTATGGGGCTGCGTAGCCACAGACCGGTCAGAGTGCCCATGATGACCCCTGTCCACTGTTGAAAGCACTTACAATGGGCACGCGAGTGTCGGAACTGGACCTTGAAGCAGTGGAAGAAGGTTGCCTGGTCCGATGAGTCCCGTTTTCTTTTAGATCACGTGGATGGCCGTGTACGTGTGCGCCATTTACCTGGGGAACTGATGGCACCAGGATGCACTGTGGGAAGACGACAAGCCAGTGGAGGGAGTGTGATGCTCTGGGCAATGTTCTGCTGGGGAACCCTGGGTCCAGCCGTTCATGTGGATGTCAATTTGACATGTGCCATCTACCTAAACATCGTTGCAGACCAGGTACACCCCTTCATGGCAATGGTATTCCCTAATGGCAGTGGCCTCTTTCAGCAGGATAATGCGCCCTGCCGCACTGCACACATTGTTTGGAAATGGTTTGAGTAGCATGATGAAGTGTTCAAGGTGTTGCCCTGGCCTCCAAATTCTCCAGATCTCAATCCGATTGAGCATCTGTGGGATGTGCTGGACCAACAAGTCCGATCCACAGCGGCTCCACCTTGCAACTAACAGGACTTGAAGGATCTGCTGCTAATGTTTTGGTGCCAGATACCCAGATACCACAGGACGCCTTCAGGGGTCTTGTAGAGTCCATGCCTCAGCGGGTTGGCGCTGTTTTGGCGGCACACGGAGGACCAACAGCATATTAGGCAGGTGGTCATAATGTTTTGGCTCATCGGTGTGTGTATATATATATAATATAATACACATATATACACACATATATATATATAAAATCTGTAGATATTTTATTTTAAGGGGATGTATATTAATGATAAACTGTATCTATGTCACGGTTTGACAATTTATGGAATTTATTTTCTCAAAAAAGATGCAAAGGCCATTGTAGGCTGAAACTCTATAAGATGTCTTCTGCATCTGAGTGATAAGTCACTCTCTTAGAACAGTATAAGCTGTATGTGTTGCGGCATAAAGCTTTTTGTCATGTGAAGGCGATTCATTCTTCAAGGTCAGAAATGTACTGTCACTGTCAGGGGTGGAAAATTCTCAAGTTTGATTTAGATGTAAATTCTGTGTTTTTGATGGATGGATATAGCCGTAAGAAACACATTCACCATAGCATTTGCCCACATCGTAAAACATATGTTATATATCTTTAACAAAAATGTATTCACAAACATGCCAAATTATTTATAGGACTAATGATATATTCTCCATATGTCAGTGTATACACATTAACAAAAATACATCTACCTCTCAATATATCAATAGCAGTATGTTGCTAACTTGCAAAAGATTTTCCCGCATTACCACATATGCGTGCACTATTCCATACAGATGCTATGTAGTGTTTCCACTTCTCTTTCAAGTAACTTGGCCCTGTGGTTTACCATTTTACCACGTATGATTTGTGCCTGTAATGATTCCCTACTATGTTTCTTATGCCCTACACGGTGAACCTGATTAGACTGTGTGGGGACAGACTGGCTCAGGTATTGCTTCAGTGAGGCTTCATGGTTACCATGGGTGTCCTCAGTGAAGGAGAAGTTTCCCTATTGATCAGTGTGGCTGATCATTGTCATTGATCAGCGCTGTGAGTGATGGTAGGTCTGTGTGCTCACAAAGGGCCATTAGTAATCCTTGTTTGTAGGGAAATCTATGTTGGTTTGTTCCTTAAAGCCCCTAATCACCTGAGCCCTGTGGCCCAACCTCCCCTTGTGCTTGCCCTATGGTTCAGGAAGCCTCTGTCTTGTCCATAGATCAGACAAAAAACAGGTGTCAAAGGGAGTACTTCTACTCAAATCACCACGTGACTGACAAGATTGGGGAGAAGGGAACATCTTTTTTAGTATTATTTGTGAGGAAACATAAGGGCACTATAGATGACGGATCACACCAGATCTTTATTTTTTTGACTGGTGAGCCGGCCCTTTGTAACCGACTTGTTTTCCTCTTCCGCCCTTGGACTGGTGGAGTCGCCCGGCAGCCGGGCGCACGCAGGGACTGCTTTGTGTGCCTTTCACCACTGCCTTAATGGGCCATTTCAAAGAGGAGCAAGGACATCGCATGAAAGGGAGCAAATTAATCCAACAAGTCATTCATTTCCTGATCTCCCGCGAAGGGCAGCCGGTCGGCCTCTCGCCCACTGCAGCCGTCGTCTCACTGGATCATTTTGTTTTGATGTGGGACTTCTGACGTGCTTGGTGCCTCCCAAAGTAATCTTGAGGCTCAGAGTAATCTTTGTACCTACACATGCCCTATACATTCTGTTTGAATGTTTTTTTTTCAGTTGTGTCCATGTTTTATCAATCAATTTATATGCATTTTTACATATTTATAGCACAGAAGTTCAAGGATATGTTATTGCATCTCAGTTGGCAGTAATGTGATAGTATGGTATGAATTCTGAAGGATACTCTGCTATGGGTTTCATTTTTGATAGATAGAAAAATGTATTTCTTTTAGCAGCTCAGTGTGAATTTTCAGGCTATTTTCAGTGCATTTTGCAAGATATACGTATTGGCCTTCAAATGGTGCAGATGTTAGAAGTGAGTTCTGACACAGCATACAGTATGAGCATAAATTACATGGTTGATGGGATTATGTTTGTTGTTCTTTCATGTAATTGAAAAAAACTACAAACAAATGTCTGTGCATTAAAATATGATTCTTTGGAATAATTATGACACGTTATTTATTGCAGGTTTTCAGATGATTGACCAATTTGAGATAATGCTACATGATAACAAGTATAAATGAAATGAGTAATGATCCTCTTTCTGTGAATTTTCAAGCCAATGGCTAGCTGTAGTAGTGCAGCACAGAGCACAGCTTCTATATAGGCTTTTGACTGCTTTGTATTTCAGTTTCGGACTCAAGAATGAATTTGTTGGTTAATTTGTTTAGGTGTGTTAAAATTTTTAAAAAATATAGCTGGTTTATTATTTGTTTTGTTTCTTTCTTTTTTCTTAACAAAAGCACATTTTACCTGCAACCAGGAATTCCAGTGTGTACTACACATGAGAAACCGTCATAGCTGGTGAAATGATTACACTATAATATTGGGCATGGAATAAGCTTATGTTGAGTATATGAAAGGTTTCAACCTTCAGCCGAACAGCTCTGGATGAATCATTCTTTGTATTAACCAGTATCAGCCTGGTGCAGGAGACGTCAGCGCATGCATCCCCTTCCTTTGCGCCTGCAAGTTCCTGAGGCTCCACTCTATAATAAGGACAGGACATGGGGGTCTTTATTTACCCTGTTTTATTTGTCCCATAGCTCACCAACCACACAGCATCCTTCAGCCTGTCAGGCATCATCATTTGAGCTCTGGATGGACCATGGAATGACCTGTCAAGGCTGCCTTTAATGTATGTGTACTTATCTATTGCGTGGCTTTAATGTGAGGCATCCTGAGGCCTAAATCTTTTTTTCTCCTCCCCTTTGGCACATCTCTGTGCACCGCGGTACAAGGTTGCATCCTTGTGAACCCTGTGTGTGCAAATCTCTGAGCTACTTTCCAATCTCATTGTCTTGCACTTTTTCATCAGTTAAATATCCCAGAACAGCTGCCTGTCAGATAAGTTTGTCTTTCGTGTTAAACTAAACTGCATCCATCCCCATTGGGGACAGCTGTTTGGTTGTGTTTTTTTTGTTGTTGTTGTTATTTTTTTGTTCAACAGTTGCAGGGGTTAATGTGGTGGTTCATTTTTTTTATCCTGGTCCACTATCTCTTTCCACCCATTACCTTATTCATGAGGATTCATTGGGTGCCGCACCTTATTCTTCCCCATTTGGGGACTGGAAGCTATTCCTAATCTCTTTATGGAGTGGAATGCTTGACCAGTGGAACCCGCAAGCTTATCGTTTCAGAGCAGGCTCCGCGTCTGGAGAAGGACCACGCAGTGATGTAATATGCCGCTTTACACGTTTATTTATGAAACGGCAATCTGGCTACCTACGGTAGTCTTTTTCCTTTTTTGCTGTTGCAAGACACTCTCCTATGTGTGCCCACATAAATCCTTTGCTAGTGTGAATTGGGCAAAGCCAAAAAGAGTCCAGGTGATGCATCATAGACTTCGCCTCTCATTTGGGCAGCTCTCTCCCATATGCCTTAAAGTGTCACTGCCTGATGCAGCTGCCACTGCATAGCCGGTGTTGTATGACTCTACATTACGGTTGCAATTCTAACTCCCTAGCATAAATGCCACCATAGATTTGGACGATGGAGGAAACTGGGATATATGAAACGCTCCCCTGAATATCAATCTGGATGAGTAACACTCCTTTCAACATGGAAGCTTCAAAGCATGGAAATGAAGTGAATTTTTATCCAGCCTAATTCCCCAAAGGTCATTTCTCATTATTTGTGTTGAAAAATGAACAGGAAGAGGGAGCTTTGGGGTCCAGGTCTCACCTTATTCATTCATTACAGTCCTGAGAGAGAAACAGCCATAGGCCAAAAGGGTTGATCTCACTGTATCAGTATGCAGTGGATGTGTGCCTCAGAAAGTGGTTTGAACTTTGTCTCCTGGTATTGGTATTATAGCCATCCCAATAACTGTCAATGAATTCACTATATCACTCTTTCTCTTAATACATGTTAGTGTCTTATCAATGTTTCTTCTGTTCATTTTAAACATTGTTCATGACAAATAATGTTATTTATTGGTGTAGAACATTGATCTTATTCCACCCAGTAGCCCTGTCCTGTTTAAAAAGTTCGATTATGATGCAGTGCACTTCAAAGAAACTCATTCAGGGAGATTACCTATCCCTGTGATTATACTTTTTCAGGAACATGACAGATACTTCCACACCTTGATGTGTGGATTGTCTGAAATTTTAGATGCCACAATCCTTCCTCCTGACAAAATATTTGTGTATTTTATGGTGGGGGTTATGTCTTGGGCTAAAATTCTGATATTCTTCATTCTCTGGCTAGCCACATGACACAAACAAAAAAACAGAGTGCAGTTGTTTCAGCTGCTTGCCTTCTGCAACACAGTAGCTGGTGTCTACCTAACAGGGCAATTTTATTTTCTCCTATCTCTTCATTCAATTCAATGCTAATCTCTGCCTTGAGGAGCAAAGGTCACTTGCTTATCTAAAACTGTGAATGCAGGGCTAAGGGCCATTCTGACAGATACTTTCACAGCATCAGTGAGCAGCAGCCTTTGACATATGCACATAAGAGGCCAAAGGCCAGGTACATGTAGGATCAACTCTTCTTTTTCCATTGGAAAAACTGATCCTGGCATATTATGTTGGCAAGCCACCTGGAAATATATCGTAAAAAAACACGGGGGGGAGGGGCTGTTAGCTGTTTAATGATTATTTTGGATTAGCACCAAAAAATTGTTAATCCACTAGCTAATGCAATTTATCAGTAGGTTTGCCAGATAGTTTGCTATTGCAGATAGATAGCATTACTGCTTGCATTAGACTAGGTAGTTAGCTAGATATCTAATGTATTTCACCAAATTATTGAGGGAAAAAGGAAATGATAGGGGAAATATTTAAAAAGTGTTTGTAGATTGGCCACTGGAACACATACCATAGTTCACTTACTAGCTGCAAAACAGTATACTGATTAATAGTGATAGCGATAAAGATAAATGAATACATCTCAGGTAATTATTGAAATGAACATAAAATGAAGAAATATTGTGCACAAAACCAAATAAATTGGCAGGGCTGTTGTTGCTGAAGTGGTACTTATCTTTTTCATCTTAGCTTTAGCTGTGATAGCTAACAATTTAGCCTTGCTAAGTAACTATAAATTTCCTAGGCTACCAAGTAACATTTTTTGTTCTGTTTCTTACCAGCTAAAATCAAAGACTGCCCATTTTCTTTTTGTCATGCAGTATCTTCTCAGTTTTGCTTGTTTCTTCTTAACCCAGCAGTGAGTGCTGGTAGTCTCTGACTGAGTATCTCCGTATTGCTCAGGCAGAATCAGCCTTGTCATTGTACAAGGGTCACTTCAATCCTTTCTTATGATTCTTATCAGCCTCCTAATTTGGCCTTTTGCAGGGAATGTATCTCTTCTCTTCTAATCAAGATGCACCATAACACTTGGGTTTGCAGGTTAGCTTTAGTTTCCGTGGCAACATGCCCTGACACGGGCAGAGGTGAGGGGGCTGGAGTACCTCAGGGGGGATGCCTGCATTCCTGCAGAGGTTCCTTTCCAGGCAGGTGCTCCAGGCTTTGCTGGTCCTTTCAAGGATAAGCTCATCTAAAATTGACGATACTCTCTACCTCTCTCTCCCTTTCTGTTTACTCACACAGGGGTATGGAGGCGAGCTTTTCTGTCATGCCTTTTTTGGTCAAAGTCCAGGAGATGACCGCATTCTTGAGCTGCCCAGTAACACATTTCTGGCCTTTAACACAAATGCAAAGCCTACCTTTTACCCTCTCGCCATCAAAGGCCTGAATGGTATCTGTTCAGATACATTCTGTATCATACAGAATGTATCAGATTCATTTCAGTTCCTTCTGCTTTTAATCCCTGCTGATTATTGCTAATTACTCACCCTGTCAGTTTGATATTTGGACACATAATTAAAAGAAAACAGATGATTCTGTAAGAGCTGCTGACCTTTACAGAGAAGCATGCTTTGAGGCTTACTTTGGGTTTTGACATGGTTTGGATTTATTTCATTCCATTTTCCATTCTTGTACAGTGTATGTAAAACGACACTACCTTGGGAATCATGTTTCAAAATAAATTAATGCTGAATTTGTGAGTAGAAACAAAATTTAGAATTTGCATACACAAACATAATTATTCATCAAATGCACATAAGACCCACATACACATACTCAACATTACTCTGTTAGTGTACACATGTCCATGAGCTTTTGAACTCCGGCTCAAAAAGTCTTAGTCCTACAGTGTGTGATGATCATATGATATTAATTGTAACGTACAAATAATTCTCACCAAAAATACTGCTAGAATATTGGCAATGAAAGCAGAGGAATGTCTGTGTCTGAGATTAAAATAACAGTGTCTAAGGTATAAAGAACAATGTGTCATATTTTACAGTTTTGCAGTGGCTTGACAAGTAAGATTAAGTGCATATACTTCTGATGAAATATTGTTTGGCAGAACATTACTTTGGCATCATCAGGATGCCAGGGACACCAACAAATGGTTTGATCTCCAGCCAGATGCCAGAAACCCAACTTGGCTCACCAAAGTGAAAGAGGAGGTGAACTGGGCCATCAGTTATTCCAGTGCAAAGACTGATATGCCACATCCTCAGAGGGACCCATCACTCTGCAACAAATAGACTCATTAACAATTGAACTACCACACACCCTACACATTGTTCACATACAGAGTTCTGTTTTGACAAGCCACACACTTACTATGAAAATGGCAGGTACGAACGGTTTAGAATGAAATTTGTGCTTATGTACAACAGCTAAACGGAGCCCTTGCCTATGGTGTGCAGAGTCAGATTAATGATGTGGCTACATCTGCTCTAAAGCCTGCAGCCTTAAAAGATCCTTTTCTGGTTGTCGAGGTTAACATCCCAAAAGAAATGGTTCTTGACTGACCTTTACACTGGAATGAGACTTTGATGCGATAATTGGTTTATTAACGTAATAACGTGGTCTCATTAATCTTTTTTTCTTCCTTTAGTTAATGCTGGGGGCTCTGTTAGGTTAACCAACCTGTCAGGGAGGTGAACGTGACTTTAAGACCCAAGGGAAAGATTAGCCAGATTGTATTTGAAACCTTGCAGTTAACATCCTCAAGGGAGTCAGGTCATTCGCTGGCTTTTACCCAGCATGATGATGAGAGATAAATGATGTCAACCGACTATGTGGAAGCTGGTAATGGGAATAGACGTGGCGAGTAGAACTTGAGAACTGGGCTTGGGACCAGAGGCTCATGGATCTACTACTGCAGCTATCCCTCTGTTTAAAATGATCACGTGTGTGGGCAGTGTGCACAATGCATGGTATTTAACTTGTCCTAGGTAGATATCTACTTATCAAATAAATATGGTAATATAATTTTTTATTTAAAAAAATACACAAAAACCATATCAATACCAAAATGCTTTGATATCAATACCAAAATACTTGAAGGATTGTGATACTTAACCATTTGTTTGGTACATAATGATGGGTTGCATCAGTGTGAAATACAGTTGGTCCTGCCCGGTGAGCTTCCTAATAGTCAGAAGACTGCTGATCTGCTCAATTGCTTTTAAGTCTTATAAGTGCTCTTGCAAAAAGAAAAAAAAACTAATACATACTCGTCAAACCTAATATGCATCTCCGATAGTCAGCGCAAGGAGACAGGCATCAGTGGGTCAAGAGAAGACCTTGAAACTTCCCATCCTTTGGCAAAAGGTCTAAAGATAGCCTGCCTTTGTCCTCAGTAGATTACACATGTTTTCAGAGGACTGCCTTCAATGCTTTTGTTACATCGAAACTCCATTGATACACTTAAGGACAAGGATGAAGCAGCACCTTATTGATCAGTTTGTCAGCTAAGGGCAGTGCAGCCTTGTAGTTAATTCCCCCATGAGGTGTTTGTTTACATGAGGACTGTGGCATGTAGTATGAAACTCTATCGGTCCAAAGACTGCGCGATGGTCATCCTACAACCACATGATCTGAGTGGAACTAGAGATAGAGAAGCACAAAGGAAACCATCGTTCTCCCTGCCAGTCTTAAAAAAAACATGAAATCAGAGATCTTTCCCCTGTTTAAATAAGGCGATGAACAAAACAAAAGCCAGATTAATGGAATGTACTGATGTGAGACAGTGGTGATGTCAGGAAAAGGTTGAGTTGTAGACACAGCACTCACAGAAAGGGTAAGGAAGGTTGTGCCTGCTTCAATTGTTGCAGACTGAAATGAGTTTATAACTTTCTATTCACTTCTACCCTGCTGCTCTACACCTTTGCACCCATGGGTGGGTCTTCTCTGTCTCCTGAAGGAGGAGATATATCACCACCAGATGCATTTCATTGGCACCTCCCTCTGTTAATGCAGGGGGTGTGAAAACAGTGACTGTGTGCCCCTGCACTCAACTGGGACTCAAATTACCTGTTGAGGCCAACTGAGAATCAATGATCAACAAGTGTGAATGATTATCTTACCACTCCTTCCTCAGTCTCTACTTTAAACTTGAGTGTGAATATTTGTCCCCTGGCACTGTTCTCTGTTCTCTGTCCTCTCTCTCTCTCTCTCTCTCTCTCTCTCTCTCTCTCTCTCTCTCTCTCTCCTCTCCCTCCCTTTCCTGTAAGCTGTTTTACAAGTGTAGCTCTCTATTGCCCTCCAATGGAAGAATAAGGTACTGTTTTGGAAAGCCAGGCCAGAGCACACCAAAACCAATGAGTGGGAAATGGGTTGGCGGACCCAGACTGAGCGCTCCATCTGTCCCTTCTTTTTTCCTTCCAGCTGGGAGGTGAAGCGTTTCCTGTTGTCCAACCTACGCTGGTGGATGGAGGAGTACCGCTTTGATGGCTTTAGATTTGATGGCATCACATCCATGCTCTACCACCACCATGGCATTGGTAAATCCATCTTTGTGACTGATCTGGAATCAGTGTAGCATGCTTTGTGGCTTAAGGTTTTGTCTTCTGCTCCTCCTCAATAGCTCCCTGGAATGAACGGAGCTATCAATCTTTGCAGTAAATTGGCAATGATCATGATGGATGGAGGGCCTGTTTTTATTAGTAGTAGTAATAGTAGTATGAATAATAATTTGCAGCTGCTGTTGTCCAGAGTATTTTACAAGGGTGTCATGGCAAGATTCTCATTGTGTGTGTTGAACGTGGACTGGTTACAGGAACATCAGCACAGAATAACACATGAAGATCAGTGATAAAGCATCCATCAAACAGGCAAATTAAGCATTCAACCAGCCAGATGCAATCAAATACATAGTGCTTACAGTGACCATAAAGAAATAATAGAAAGTGCTTGCAAAGAGCCTCGGTTGCAACCAACGGAGCAACATAATGGTGGCTATAAGAGCTGTATCAACTTCCATCACACAAGTATACTGGTGTACAGAGGTACAAGTGACAGTTATATTACATTTATTATTAATGGATGGAGGATTCTTTTCCCATGATTACAGAAAAAAAGAATATTGAAGTGCTTTGTAATCCAGCAGTAATTATCTATCAAAGGAGACCTAAGGGATTTTAGAAACTTAATGCTCCTAAGCTGATATTGCCTCTCCAGTAAGTGTGAAATCCTAGTGTGCTCCACCAAGATCAGACAGTTCTCCTCTCATCCTGTCTCTCTCTTCTCTTGCTTTTGCCTTTTGTCCAGGTGTATCGTTTACAGGGAAGCTCAGCGAGTACTTTGGTATGCAGGTGGACGAGGACTGCCTGGTGCACCTCATGGTGACAAACCACATCCTACATACCCTGTATCCGGACTGCATCACTGTTGCCGAGGTGAGAGCCAGACTGATTGAATGTCACGCTTCCCTTGGGATGGAATTAAACCTACCATGGCTTCCTGGGCTGTCTTGATCAACTCCTGTTGAGATGTAGATTTTGGTCTCTTGTTGTGCAGGTCTACTTTAATCACCTTGGTCTTGAGCATGACAAGAAAGATTGAGCAGATCTGGAGAGACAATATTTGAAATATATGTATGTTTGTCTGAGCGTGCGTGCATGTGTGCGTGTGCGTGTATGTATGTGTACATGCTTATATGCATTTGTGCATGACTATGCTCTCTTTGGACCTTTTAGTTTATAGAAATCTAATTGTAAATAAAGACATGCCATTTATGTCAGGGCCTTTGTCATCCATAACACCTTTATGGCATCCTTCCTCTAAAGATTCAAACCCCAAATTGTTTTGGACGTTATTGTTGACTTGTTTTGTGTTAGACATGGGGTGGGAGACAAAGATTATTGGTTTTATGTTGAAGCTTCCATCCTAAGCTGGAAGTTAAACCTTTTTTTAATAAATCTATGGAAGCATTCTCTCAACAACTGGTTGGTTGTATTTCATGTTGAATTTTGATAGGCATAAAATGGTTAAAACAGTTTTCTAAGAGGATCCTCTTGACTTTCACTCTGATTAGCTCTAAAGTGCATTAGTAATGCAGAGGGTTGCAACACTTCTGTCTCTGGTATTGGTCCTTCTCTGTGTGAAAACAGGTGCTGGCATAATTAAGAGAGAGGGGGCGGCAAAAACTCTTCTGTATTAGCACAAATTGCCATCCACTGTACAGTGGGCTGTGTTTTGTTGTGGTGTATTCATTAACATTGCTGAGTAATAAGCTTCTGTTAATATGATGCTTCTTTTTGTAATTACATCAGCCAGGTTTTTATTTAATAAATAATGAAATTTTAGTATTGAGCCAACATCCAATCATGGAATGATCAATTTTATTTTGTTTAGTATAGCACCATTTAAATTGTCAACCACAGAATGCTTTCTTCCAGTGGCACAAACAAAAAACAAACAAAACAATGCCTTGGCCTTTTTAGCCAAAATAAAGAAGAAGAATAACTAAAATTTTTATAAAATAAAATCTTATTCCCTAACCCCTGCTAAAGCAAATAGGGTGCAACTCCTAGAAAACAGTAAAATATTGAAACTGGAATACTGAAGAAATGAGCATATTAATGTATTGAACAGACATTCCAGAGTGAATGAAAGCATTCCTATTTGTACACTTGTAAAGAAGGACCATACTTTTTAATTAAAAAGGAAAGTGGTCTCCTAGTAGTGGAAGATTTAGCATTTTTAGATGTAGGTCTCTTGTATAGTGTTCTAACTGGGGAAAACCAAAAAAAGCAGGATGCTGAAAGACATCAGGGGTCCAACAAGGTTATCTTGGGCAGAAAGCAAGAATGTGATAAAATCACATATTCTGTTTGGTGATGATCACACACCTATTGTTAACATGCCGATTAGTTGATGAACCATATCATTTGTGTATGTTTTTATGACTTTTAATGACATGAAGTATCACTTAGGAAGCTTCCACCTGAAATAGTTCAGGTACACTCCAGAGAATTATTGAACTCCATAGTATTGCCCCCCCTTATCCACTGTCTCCAAGAACAATGTCTCCATTTTAGAATGGCAATTTCATTCCACTTTCCTTTGTGCATTTATTGAAACCATTAACACTCGGAGAGGTAGGAATAGAACAGTGGCTTGAATTGAATTGAGGTGATAATTAGGTAATTAGTACCTGAAGGGTAGAAAGAGAGCCAGAGCCCCGTGGTCCTGAAATCACCCATACCAGCACACCCCCAACTGTCCCTCAGGTGTGAACGCAGAAGGTGTTCAGCTCTACTCCCAAACACATTCACTGCCTACAACCCCGATTAATAAAAGCAGTAATTACAATATTATTATTTTTTTTTTAATTAATGTATTTTTTTTTTTTCCACTAATGTCCAAATTGGTGCGATTTTCTCTATCTGTCTGTGTCATTAATTATATAGAAATAATCCTATAAACTCTTTTAACAGTGAATCAAGGACTGCTATCATCAATCATGTTTTCAGTGTGTGTGTGTGTGTGTGTGTGTGTGTGTGTTTGTGGAGGGGGGTTGGTAGATAAGTCTTTGCATTGTCAGGTGTGTATTGTGTTGCTTTTGCAGTGAGAGCAGCAGGGCTACTAAAACATCTCACAGGGGACATCCTTCTGAGTGTTCAGTGTTTCTCAAGTTCAAACTTACACAGATGCCCTCTTGTCAGGAAAATTCCCTTAACCTTTATACTGGAGTTCAGTGGAAGTAGTGGTCTGCATAAACTGCATAGACAGAGAGGTAATTATAAATTGAATTAGAGTACAGGTTTACATAGAAATTGACCTTAGATTGAAAACCACCCTGAGAACTTTACCTGACTGGGGGCCATATGTGTCAATCTTTGTGTACAACTTGCCGTAAAACCATGCGTACGCACAATATCACGATTTGTGTACGGAGGTTTTTCGTCAGAGTTATCAAACACCAAGTACGCCTGATTGTCTTCATAAATCTGAGTGTAAATCAAATCAACGTGAGATCATGTGCACATGAACGCGCTTAACGTCCACTCCCACAATTGTTCGTATATGGACCGAGACACGCCTTTAAATAGTCAAATTAGCACATAAAGATCCCAGGTAAACCTGAATGAAAGGCAGAGATTGATGTTGAGGATCAATGGCAGAACGTAAGAAAAGAAATTATTTCGACACGGAGATAGAGGTGATGGTTGATTAGGTGGAGAGGAGAAAAAATGTCCTTTTTGTGGGCCAGACTAGCGGCATTTCAAATTGACAGAAAAATGCGGAGTGGCTCAAAGTGGTGACTGCTGTGAATGCAGTTTCACCAGAGGTGCGTACAGTGGAGGAGGTGAAGAAGAAGTGGTCGGATTTTAAAAGAGAGGCCAAAAAACGAATAAGCACACACAGAACCAGTGTGTCTGCACCCGGAACAATGGGGGGGGGCAAGAGGGGGCTTTGCCCCATCAGTTGTATTTTATGCCCCCCAGTTTAAGTTTTGTGTACCCTATAGGAAAATAGCAAAAACAACAAAAATATTGGAAACGTTGGAATACTCATTGGAAACAACACGGAAGTGAAGTTTCAGTCAACGAGAGCGAGGGAGAGAGAGCGAGAGAGCATGGCATGAGCAGAAAGACAGACAAAATGATCCAATCATCTTTTTTTTTTTTTTTTACTTAATGAGCTGTTGGCTATTGTTTTGTTGATTTTAGCGGCATGGCATGAGCAGAAAGACAGACAAAATGATCCAATCATCTTTTGTGTTGTTGCTATTTAGCCTTTCAGAGGCTATTGCATGGTGAATGCAAATCAATGAATTTCATTAAACCTACCACCAGACCAATTTTAGGTGGTGACCTGGCAATCTGCCCCAAATATTCCTATTTCATATTATGGCCATGACGCACAAACACATGGAAAAGGTAAGGTAGGGAATTGTTCGTATCTAGTCAAAACGCCACTATACTGCCACCTGCAGAATGAAAAAAAATGCAGAAATAGGCATAGCAGGATGATAACCTACTGTTTTACTATATAAAAATATTTGCCCCCTTGCCATTTTTAACACTTCATCCTGGTGCGATAACACATATCAATGATTGACACAAGACCTGTTTACTTGCATCACCGTTAGTTCCTCTTGGTGTCGCCAATCTGCAAATTACAAATTTTATGCGTACGCCACCTCGAGACCATGCATAGAGGTACAAATGTTTTCCCAGTAAGTATCTTTTCATAAATACCATTTTATGTGTAGAAAAGTGCTCAAAACGATTTCAGTGCGTACGCACCGCTGATACATGTGGCCCTGGTTCTCATAATAGTTTGCATGAAAATCACATGACTAGACCAGGGAATCAAGTACTAATTAGAAACAAAGTGCTAATGATTATGCTGACAGTAAACATTCAGTGGTTTTTCCCCACACATCATTAAACTAATGTAATTATTTTTAGATTTACTTTATTTCTCCTCCTTTTACTGAACTTCTCTGAACAGAAATGTATCTTCTTTTCATTGCAAGAGGGTAAGATCCTTGCTGGAACAAAGATAATCTGACTGAACATTCCAAACTGTGTACGAACATGGATCCAAACGCCTTTTAATGTGTTTCATTGCACTTGGTCACAGAGTCAGAGGCACAGAGCCATAGAGTCACAGAGTCTGTTTTACAGATGGGTTTAAGAAGCGTTACAGGTGAAAATTCTAATGCTTGTTGTCAGTGGCACCCCAGACCCAACCCATGTTATAGATTGAAGACAAGTGCACTGTGCACACATGTGAAATTGTCATGGGAACCTCTTTTTTGATGGAATCCTTACAGTGTGGGGTGAATCGTAGCTCCTCAGTCTGTCCTTCCTCTTCCCCCGCAGGACGTGTCGGGTATGCCAGGGTTGTGTCGTGCAGTCACAGAGGGAGGTTGCGGCTTCGACTACCGTTTGGCTATGGCCATCCCAGACAAGTGGATTCAGGTGAAGCAGCTCCCATCATGCAATGTGTTGTGGCCTGCAGTACCACAATGTGTTTTGTGCCATTTTGTATTTTGACAGTGTACTATTTCATACATTTTCTAAATATCCCATCAGTTTTGGAGAGCAGGTAGATCACCATCAACATCCTACCATTTCTGTGTTATTTTACCAGGCTTACTTTAGCACAGTGGAGGGAAGGAATCTGCATAGAGAGATTCATAGGATCTATATGTGCCGACTCCTCTCAATCATGGAGTGGAATTAGAATTATGTATAGCTATAATGGGAGTGGTAAAAGAAATGTTGCCGTTGAATATTGCAGTACCGATTAGAGATAATGAATTCATGCTATAAAAAAAACTATTCCATTAGGAAACATTTTGCAGATTTCCTCTTTGTTCATCAATTGAATTTTTTTGTCAGAATTCATTGTCTCACTTCAAAAGAGTTCTCTGCCTTGAAACAAAGTTTGCATGCAAATTTTTTTTTTTTACATATCTGCTTTGATCTAAGCTGGGTATGCCTCCCCCTTTTTTAAATGACAAAGGATATAAATATATTGCACTTCCTGTCTTGTAATCTGGTGCAGAGATCTGTCATTCCTGTTCATACAGTATTACTCTTCTGCTTGGCATCTGTTTGAAGTTTGTAACAATGTATGCATGTCTCTGGCAGGAAGCGGCCATGCTTTCCCATTATTACATTGTGTGCTTGTGTGTGTTCTAGTGTCCCTCCCTTCGAAGACATACAAAAATGAGGGGTCAGTGTCACATTGTTTTACAGAAGTAAAAAAAAAAAAGATTACCACAGTTCAAACATTTATCTACAGGGACATAATTATCAAGTTTATGAAATGTAATCTCCATGGAAAAAAAGTATTTTCAAACTTCTGGGTGCCATTTTCTGTTAGCTGTGTTGAATCAAATAAAGGTACAGCAGCGATTTTCATCATTGACTTGTCCGGGAGTATAGAAGTATAGAAGATTAGAATTTAACCCGGTATTGCTGTAGTTTACGTCTCAATCTAATGTTGTACAGCAACTGCGCAGGATGCAGCTTCATAAGGTGGAGTTTACTCTTTGGATATTTGGGTATAGTCAGTGATCCTGAATCATGTCTGGAAGCAATAAGAAGAGAAGATGAATCATTCAAAAAATAAAGTGCTGACTTTAGGCTTGCTGAGGTGTTATTCTTTGAAAATCCCAGGCAGTTTTGGATTGAATGCATTCAGTCTAAATATGATTACCCACTGTGCTGCATAGTTGAATATTAGTGTATTTATACAAAACATTTACATGCAATGTTTGTATCAGACATAATATTGCATTGTTTTTAATAGAAGTATTACATTGGTTAGCTTGGGTACCAATACAATGAATGCTGTAAACATCTTTTCTGTGATGTGGTTGCTTGATCACCTTTTGTCACAATTGCCACCTGTTCGGTTTTGTTGAAGTGCTGATGCTGTTTGTGCTGTAAATAGACCTGCATTCAGTCAGCAAGTTTCTCAACCCAATAAAGAGACCAGTTCTGAGTTAAAATACTATCCTGAGGCAATGTTATTAAAATAATTCAAAAGGTAGTCCATCTTCCTTTCCTCCTATTCTGACAAAATGCATTGAGACCAGTATAGAAAAATTGCCATGGTGCTTTGGGGCATTTTCCGTTAGTCCCAATTTGTATGCACTGAGAACAGGGAAAATGGTCTGCATTTACACATAGCACTGTGGCAAAAACCAAACCTCAAGAGGATTGTAAACCTGACCGAAGAAGCAAAATGAGCAGCTGGCAAACAAGTCTTTATCAGCTAGAGTCAAGTCTAGGCTTGATTTGAGGAGGGGTGTGAGCACGTTACTGTAAAAAATAACTTGCATAAATAAAATAATCAATTATGGAAACAGCTGTTGAGTGGGTGATTGCATCAGTCATGAGTGATATGAAAAATGCAGAGAAGGTTAATTTTGATTGAATGTGAATACATGTGTGTTAATTGGGATTGATCAACTGCCACCTTTTTTTCTGGCTTATTTTATAGATGTACTTTGCTGTCTTTCTGTAAGTTGCTCTGGATAAGGGCATCTGCTGAATGAGAAAATTAAAAAATGTTATCAGTGTCTGCCTCCATTACAATGGACTATGTTACTTGGTTTCCCATTCATTTGCATTTGGCGTGGACAGGGCTAACTGTTTTTGAGTGAACTGAGGGAGGTGACCGATTTTACCATGTATCCATGAGAGGGGTCCCAAAAGGGTGTATGTCTGTTGTCAGTGGTAGACAGTGGGTATATAACAGAGCATGACCTTTATCAAATGAAACCATAGTACACTCTTAAAAGACCTTTCAAAATTAATGGTGTTCAGACAAGACAACATCTGGCCACCTTCTACAGTAGAATCTTAATTACAGTAATTAAAACACTGTCCATAGAAAAGACCACCCACTATACTACAGGTTATGTATTTCTTGGCATTAATATCCTTGTTTGGTCTCAAAGCTAAATGTGAATGAGAATCACTTCATCAACCTTGAATGCTGGTGTCTCAGCAATCTTTAACTCTGTTTGTTCTAAAATCTTTAATTCTGTTTGTTCCAAAGTGGAGTTATCCCTGGTAGCTGTTTACACTTTGCTATGACACAGTCTTTGTGTGCATCAGAAGAATCTATAAAGCAGATGAATCTTCTTGTTTGCTCTAATTTAATTCAGTAATTCCTCCAAAAGTAATGCTAGTAGTAGTTCTAGCTAATAATTAAGCAATTGCTAGTGGCAGCAGTTACATTAAAATGGTTGTCATCAATGTTGCTGGTAAACTATATGAATATGTGCTTAATTGATTATTTGTTTAATCAGTATTCTGGTGATAAGCATAGAATGGCAGCAATTTTGATTCATTTGCTCAAAATAATTAGTTGAATTAGCTATCCAAAGACTGCCACCAGTCTAAATCTCCAGTGAATCAATTAAGCATGCAGATTAACTTATGTGTTTGAAACCATGCATATTTTCAACACTCTCATTAAAAATATTTACATTTTTGTATGGCAATAAAGCAAAAGCTTGAATAAAACATTTGGGGTTATCTTTGTTCTCATAACATAAAGGTCCCCACTGACAGCGCTATGCCTCTCCTGTTGTTACACACTCACCCCACTCCAAAGATGAATAGAAATGTGTGAAGCCAAGCTTATTGAATAACTGCTAGTAATTGAATTAATGGCATAGCCACCTTCCACTATGCTCTGACAGGGGCCTTTTTACTCTTGTTAAACTGAGAATTTTCTTGGGATGATGGTAATTATGAATGACATTGAAGGTAAGACAAAAAACAAGAAAGAAAAGCAATGACATGCTGGTCTACACAAAGTCTAGCCAGGTCCAGGGGAGCTTTTTCCCCTTGCCTGAATGTCCTTGTGATTGGATCCCCAGCTGTTGCCAAGGTTTTGTACCTTTTGTACGGCTTGCTTATTTTGACCAAGGCAATTAAGCATGCAGACCATCTCAATACTTTACCGGCAGTTCCTGAGCTTAGAATTATAGGATTCCATCTGATTTTTTTTGTTCCCAAAATTAATTTACTTATATGCAAGAGAGTTTTGTTTTTTACAATGTAGTTCTATATTAGAACAGGCTGAATGCCCAAATTTACATTGAAAAACACATGAGAACATACATAGATGTAATTTAAATGATGATCTTGGCAGTGTCCCCCCTTCCTGGTTGAGGTTACCTGCTGTTAATTGCAGTGGGTCAGTGGGGTGATGTGCTGTGTACTCCGAGATGGAACTTGTCACAGCTAAATGCAGATATCATTGTGTACACTAATCTGGTCTGATTTGTGCCATGGAATAGAACTAGCCAAGTAAACAAAACAGGAAACAAAATTCCTAGGAGCAGACAAAGCAAAAGTGAAATAATTTACAATGTTCTGGAACAAAAATTGATAATACTTTGCTTCGAATAGCCACAATTATAGCGTGAATAAAGAAATAGTTGCTCATTGGCATCCAGCTACATTGAATGAGAAATCATCTATAGTTGCTGAAGACACCTGGTGGATACTTGATTTCAACACCTTTAAACTAGAAAGCAGCTCTCTATGCATCTAAGCCATAGATGGTTTGAGGTGTCTTCAGCTATTATCCAAACGGTCATCAACTTCATTCCCTGGCTGCTAAGCCAGTACACTTTTTCCACATTCACTAGGGAGAGTCAGCTGTGGGTGCAAAAAGCTTCCTCCCCTAAATTGCATTTGCCTTTAGTGGTACTGACTCAGGAACGTAGGCACAACTCAAAGTGGTCAGTAGCATGCTCCTTGTTAGCCAATGAAAGAGTTAACCATTAAAGAGGTAGTGACATTGTTATAATAATAGCAATGGCAGCAATAGTAATTAATTTTAAGGTGATGTGTTAGCTCATTTCCCTGCATCTCTTGACAGTGAAGACATAATCGACTAGGTTGTGGTCAGGTTTCAAGGCCCAGTAATCAAGTTTGCTTGGTTTTGTTTTGGTTTCAGTGTTCCCAATAAGTTTTTGGATTCCTTCATTATTTGGTTTATTATGATTTGTGTCCCACCAGCAGAGTTGGTTTTAGCCTGGTGTGTGTTAGTATTGGCTGTTTGATTTGTGTCTGAGATTCAAAGTAGTTGAATGAAGGGACTCTTCAGGATTTTCCATGCTTTGAATCATAACATGTCTTGGAGAATTTTTGTTTTTGGGCTGGTAAGAGATTTGTGTAAATTTCTGCATTTAGAGATGTTGGATGTGTGTTTACTGTTCAGCTATGCTGAATAGACCTCAAATTCTAAATGTAAATTCTGGTCCTGTATGGTGTAATGGGGTGGATTACAAGAGGGTGATTGGTAAGTTTATTTTGTAGAATCTACTTCAGCGCAGACATTGCTCTACCAGTTTTTTCCTTTAATGTATTCACTGCCATGCAAAAGCTCCCTGTTTCTCCACTTGTCAGAGTTAGTTCTGTATGATTTAGGGTGTGTTCTAGGGAGGTGCTGCCTAGAGCAAAGTGGTATCTATTTTCATGGCAGCTGACATTTGCCAGTTGCCTGATAACATTTGAATAAATGAGAGGTAGTAAAGTAAGTACATTCTGTTGATGGACCTGTTAACTGTTTCCAATTCTGTTGTGCCTTAGGTTTTTGGAATGGGTAACAGTCCATTGATTATTGCAAAAAAAAAAAAAAAACATTGTGACTTACATTCCTTTCACATACCATCCATTTTGTCCTTTCTCATATCAGTTTCACTGTCATTTCACCTCCAGACCAGTGGCGAGTGACCCCTGGCTGAGCTCAGTGCGCCCTCTACTGCATGAATATAGAACTGAAACCAAGGGTTATAGACAGACATTCATCCAGTCTGATCTGATGTGCCAGAAGTTTCTCAGTCCATCTGATTCTGCAAGCACAGAGCAAAGGTCAAAATCTCCATGTGTGCTAGTACTCAAAAGCTCAATATTTGGCCGTTTGCTGCGTGCACACAGCTTGAATTCTACCGGTCAGTAAGACAGGACCAGCAGCAGTGAGGAGGTCTCTGTGCGCCTTTTTCCCCCCTGCTCATCTGCTCAGTCCCTGCATGAATTCCAGGATGTCTGCTGGGTGCTAGGGGCTCTGTGGATTTCACAGTGGATCTTACTCTTTGATCCCCATTTTGGGCCCAAGTCAGAGAGATTCTAAATGTCATTGATTGGCCTTCTGGTTTCTTTCATGATCCTCCCATATGCCCAGAGATCCAGCAGTGTCCAAGCTCACAGTGAAGTTGCCACTGAGCTCTGGTGATCATAATGGTCTCTCAAGCTGTGTTATCTGAAGACTGACATCCCACATATTATTATGTGTCTATCTTAGTGTGCGTGTTGAAATACTCACAGATTCAGCTATGCTGACTTTCTTTAAACTGACATCTTAAACTGCCGCTTGAGCAGAGAAGATTTTCTGCTCATTCTTTTGAAAGAGGTCATGTTGGAGAGAACTCCCAAAATGCTTTGAGGTCCATTATTATGGGATTATACTGCAAAACTGAAATCATCCTTGGCTAACAAAAGCGTTTCTCCTGGTGTTCACTTTGTTGCATGGGCCCCGGCTTTACTGTGTCTGCAGTTTACCCTGGTTGCTGGTTTAGAGGCTGCAAATGATCACTTGCACCTAAAACATTAGCCCACAATAATAAAAAGCATGGTGGCTGCGCACCGACTCAACTATTCAGTGATTTTTCTTCATACTTTTCTCATGCCTGTTCTTCCTTTTCATTGTTGTGAACTGTTTTTGTAGCAGGCTGGAAAATATTTTCATTGCAGGGAAAAAGTCCATACGCTTTGACATGCAGACTCACCTGACACCTTTGCTTTTGTTCTCTTCTCTGTGTAGCTTTAAGTGCTTCCTCAAGGTCGCAGTGTATTTTCTTCCTCTCGGAACAGCAGTCACATTTTATGTATTCATCTGCATGTTCCCTTTCCTGCTTTGCCATGGTTTGGAGGTAGTTTTTTATTTTTATCATTATTTTTGTTGCTTTTATAAGCCACTTGAAGTTTTTGGTCTCTTTTCTTTCTTCTTTTGAAATGAAAGCCATAAAGCATTGGAAAACCCTCTGCTCAGACTCAGGCAGTTTGCACTACTTTTTTTATACTGAACTGCACAGCAAGTAGAGGAGAGGGGAGGCTAGATGTATCGCAAGTACGGTTTCCCTAAGGTGGTATTGTGCTGTTAGTCAGTGGTGCTCTCCCTTGTCTCTGGTACCACTGGCCCTTGCAACTTAATGCAGGCAACCCCATGAGAGTACCAACCAGCTGTCATAACAGGCCTCTTTTTGTTGGGCTCTTTCTTGAGTCGATATGACTAGCGCGAACATGGCTTGCCTATATGTCACAAATGGGCTTTGCAAAACGATCTTGGCGTTCTGTCAGGTCTTGATTCCATCACCTCAGCCTGAAGCTCCCAAACATCTAACTGTCCCTTTTCATCTGTTTCACTATCTTTAATCATAGTCATTATTGATGCAATTGTATTTATCCCCTTGTTTTCACCTCAGTATGCAGATGGTAATAACATTTTTTAACATATCAGTATATGTTTTTTATCATGTTAATCTACTCTGGTGTGTGACCTTAGGAGTTAAATGAATATTTACCATTTAACATGGAACTTGTGAGAGGAATCAGATACAAATATGCATAACGTCACATTATCAAGATGCCCTCTGTACTTGCACTACTTTGAAAAACAGATTCTACTGAATCTGTAAAAATGAGAAATGTGGATCCTTGCTGACATGAAAAAGCTGTAGAAGAGATCTCCAGATGGTTCTGATGCCACTCAGTTAGGCACAGCTCTCTCTCTCTTCTCTCAATATATGCAGTAAAGGGATGGATGAAAGCTAGCGTGGTGCTGTGCCACCTCCCCCACTGAGAGGGGACTGCCCTTGTGCCGGTGCTCGTGCAAGACAGTGCTGTCACGGTGAAAACACGGCACTCCACAGGGCATATGTGAATCATAGTTAATCCACGCATTCAAAGGACCTGCTCTGCATGGGCTCCCTATGTACGCTGTCACACTGATCAGTGCCATTTCACCACGGTAAAATGGCTTACAATGTAAAGAACGAAGCGGAAAGGTTCTTTATATTACAAGGGTATTAACACGCTTCATCTGTACCTTTATCCAGGTCTCAGGGGTATATCCTTGACCATGTCAGCCGTCATTATAACAAGTGGGAGGAACTCAAGGGCAAAATAATGTAGGTAATACCGAAAGAAAGGTGGGTAATTAATGTGTCCTGACTGCATGTAACCGGAGAACAGAGGGGTTACAGTGAGAGGGAGGCTGCAGGGGCACTGTGCTAATTTATTTGTTCGAACGGCTTTCTCGCATGTATTTAAGGTGATGGCTGCTTTGGAGAATATGCACACGCCATGATAGGGTCAGGAGTGCAGGGCAATGTATGGGTTGCAGAGACTCCGATTTTGCCTGGCATCAGTGTTGACTCATCTGCCTATGACTCCATCACATCCCTAAGCATGCTGCAGGGGTTACAGTGTTTGCTCACCGGCATTGCCCAGATTGATTTCATTCATAAACACGAACCGCCGTGGGCCCTTCCCCAAATGAGTCATCGCTAAGAGGACGGAGAAGGCAGTTACATATGTTATTTTGTTGTTTTGTTTTGTAGTCAGGGTTTCTGTTTGGAGGGTAAGAAGAGGTATGTGAAATAGTAATGTTCATCACATTTTATAATGCAGTTTGATATAAAAAAGGCCCAACGTAAACATTGACTGCACTGAGCAAGATGGGATATAGGGGAAGACCAGTATTGTAACCATCTTCAGGGCTGAATACTTGTGCATTTATCACACAGACCAGTAGGGATCACATGCACTTCCTCTTGTAGGTATGCTAGCCTGACGCTCTCATCATTACAAAGCAGTACTACTAAACTGGGAGCTCTTATTGGTGATTCAGAGACTTACAGATGTCCGTGAGAGCTGCAGCATCGGTGTCAGTGGGGAACGTCTGTGCTTGGTTCACTCAGGCCGTTGCTGATCGGCTCTCCTCAGCTGCAGCTATGCAAAGCCTCTCTAACGCAGTGCCAGGCTCACAAGTCTGTTCACTCTGAGGGGGTGCCTCACTCTCACAGTTTGAGAGTTTTTCAGATTTGCCTTTTTTAGTTTTTCACATGTTTGCAGGCAGGGACCAGGGGTGTTTCATTTGATGTGCTCATTGAACCTGACTTTTAATCAAATCTGGGGTATTTAGTCATCAGGAGATATGGGCCATACATTTTCTTGCATCTTGGGATGTTTCTTGCAGCACTACAGTTGCGTCACACCCAGCACTTCACTTCTGCACTTTTGTTTCGGCAACACTAGAAGTGGTTCAGCAGCCTTGTGCTGAGATATTATGCCAAGGCTCTGGATAGTTGGCCTCAGTCCTGGCCCAGTCACAAGGTCTTAAAAAAAGGTCCATGCTGCCTTTTTGCTCGGTGCTCAACATTAAAAAAGAACGAGTGGTGTCCTGTCCAATGGGTGCACTTGTGTATTTAGCTGCTCCTCGGGGAAAAAAAATTGGATCTATAAGCCATTCAGGTGCAGCACAGCTGCTGTATTGTTCTGACAATGTAAAACAACTCAAGTGTAGTTCATCCATGAGTACTCAAGTGTTACTAATTGCGATAATATATTGGTTAAAAGAAGTTGGCAACACTGCATGCTGTATAGCATGCGTACGCAAGCACACATCTGTGCATGTGCACGAATGAATGTAGAGCTCAGATGAATGGGGCTGACTGAATTCTCAGAGAAGGTGAAATATGCATGTGAGTTTGGACGGTCACGGGCCCACAAAACCCACTGCGATCTCTAACAGACTTAGTGACAGGGGTATCTCACCCCTCACTCCTGACAGTGCTCGACTCCTTCTCTTCCTCTTCTAATCCCATCCTTCACCTGACTGTCTGATTAATGCCACTCATTTACTGCCTGCAGAAAGTGGTTAAGGCCAACAGCTTTTGAAAAATGAAGACGTCCTAATCAGAAAAGCAGATAAGGCACCCGATGCAAGTTGGAATGATTAGATCAGATTACTAATATGAAATGCTGTCACTCTTAATTGATAATGTTACAAAAGCATCCTAATTTAACGAGCGGCCCTCCCTCTCAGCCGTAATAGATTGAAAAGAAACCATTAGAGGGAATATGGAAATGGGATGCCTGGCAGCTGGGAGGAGCAAGTAACCCATTCCCCAGCATCCCTTTAACTCTCTTGTGATATCTCTTTAGTTACTGTATCAAGTGTACAGTACTCCATGTTTTATTCCCAACATGCATTGCATCTGCAGCTGAAGGGGCCACATTCACTGAGAGCAAACCCATGGCTCCATGTTATCTAGACTGGTGGATATTAGGCCTTTACAAAATTTGAACAGAATTAGCAGGACTGTATAGAGTCATTTATCTACATTGCTCTCCAGTGATGCCAGGTGAGCCAGTGAAAAGAGTAAAGGGAAACTATGTGTCTGTAATAAAGTATTAGATTTTGTTTATTTGTTAAATTCTTTAACTGACATGTACCAAAATCTTGAAACTGATAAAAACCTGTTAGCCTCAGTGTTCTTATTCACCCTCTGAAAGCCTTTAACTTTTTGGTGATATATTCACTGTGGCTTAGATTCTCATATATTTCTTTTCCCCAGATAAACAGGCAAACAAACACAGATGCACATTAGCACACACCCACACAAACACACATGCACGCACAAAAAATACACATTCTACATACACGCACACACACACACACACATACACATGCACATACTGAATCTCTCTCTGCTTTTTCGTATAAGTGTTGGAAGGACACTGGGGGCTGTAACTGGAAGCCCTCATGTTCATCAGCCATTTGGAGCACGTTTGTTTCTGCGTCCGCACTCCGGGTGAATATGATTTGCATTGCTGAGGTATGCTCATCCAGCTGGTCTGTCATTTCTTTGTCTTTTTATATCCCTAGTAATGAAAACCATCTGTCCTCCACCTTGTCGGTGCATTTATGAGCTTCAAATAACACCTGTATGACAGCTCAGTGACCGTACATATCTAGTTTATGAACATGAAACCTGCTCTTGAGTTGGTCAATAGCATTTGAATCCATGATGCTGAATATGTCTCCTGACAAGCCCTGGATTCATGGGCAAAATGCCCTACTCTTGGTGGAAGGAGGCAACTTGCAGTCTATGTGACTGAAACAAAAGTTCATACAGCAGATGTAACATGCTGAGGTGATTGTGTTTATAGAGAAGGCAGGGTAGGCAGTCTGCACTCCACTATAAAGTGGCCACATTGATCGGTGCAACTTGCCTCCTGCCTCTATTGATTTCACCCCTTTTAAAAGCTGTGGTGTAATAAAAAGAGGTTTCCTTTCCTGTCAGACACCTGTCAGTCCTAATCATGCTGAGGAGGCATTCTCTTCTTGTCACTCCAATGGGCCTGTCAGCCTCCTGTCCCTCAGCACCTGCAGCTAGACATGTGGACATGTGATACAGTCTGAGTCCAGGCAGGGCCCAAAGGAGGGTAATAAGCAGTAGTAATCATTGCTTGTTTATCTACAAAGTGACGTGTTTCGCTGGAGTGATCTGAGCTGTGAGCCTTATACCGGGATACTGCAGCAGGAAATAAGCCTCTCTCTCTCTCTCTCTCTCTCTCTCTCTCTCTCTCTCTCTCTCTCTCTCTCTCTCTCTCTCTCTCTCTCTATCTCTATGTCTTTCTCCCTCTCTCTCTCTCTCACTCTCTCGCTCTTTCTCACACACACATACACACGTGCGCGCACATACGCACACACACACACACACACACACACACACACACACACACACACAAAGACATTGCACACATAATATGCAAAGGCTATTTAGCGATCTGGCTCAATAAATAAATTATAAATAATTATGTATAGTCATATACAGTTCTCTGGTGTTTTCAGTGGGAGGTGAAATCACTGAGGAGGCAGCAGAGGTGAGGTGCTGTACAGGAGCCAGCCTCTGTGTTGACCAGAGAGGAAGCATGTGGGCAGACAGTGGAGGTTGTGTGAGTTGGCATGCCGCCCACCTGTTCATCTCCCCCTCACTGATGCTGCTGACCTACCGCAGGGAGTCAGCTCCTCAGCGGCTGTGACAGAGCGGAATCATCGATTCTGCATTGGCCTGAATATGAATTTGATTCATTGTTGTCCTGTTTCAGCTGTATGAATTTTTACCCATCTTTCCTCAATGTTGTCAGTGCTCCTCTCCTGAGCACGGAGGAAGCCCTTTGACTCCCCTGCGTAGCAGAGTGCACACACTGTGACTCCAGAGGATGCTGGAGATGCAGTGACTTGACTTTAGTGAAAATTTTATATCTGTGCTCCAGAGCAGAGTGCAAATGCTGTGATGAGACTCTGGAGCACAAGCTGAAATAGTGTGACTCCATTGCATAACAGAGTGTAAATGCTGTAACTCGAAAACTGAGCAGAGCGTAAATACTGTGCCTCGACCCTGGAGCAGGGAGAAAATGCTGTGACTTTGGATTACAGTGAAAATGTTTTGACTCAGATTTAGTGAACAGTGAAAAGGCTGCCCCCTTGTCATAGACTCTGCCTTTAGACAAAACCTAGTAGGTTTTATCCACAGTACAAAATGTAGTAGGTGGCTTTGATTTTGCATCCAATTTTTATTTTCAGATCATAAAGGGATAGTGTTGTTTTTTTTATATGGTAACAGGAATGTACTTTAATTAGTGTTCATGGTTTCATTAAAGTCTTCATGTTAGAGCATGTTTCTAATGATAAACACCATGTCTTTGTCCTTCATAGGTCACCCATTTACAAGATCTCCAGAACATTGCACTTTTAGATTCATTAGTTTAATGCACCCAGGAGTCTAATGTCTAATGGTATCGTTTAGAGTGCACCTTTCTCTTCACCTTTTACAGATCCTGAAGGAGTACAGGGATGAGGACTGGGACATAAGTGACATCATCAAAACCCTGACCAACAGGCGGCATGGGGAGGCCTCCATCACGTATGCTGAGAGCCACGACCAGGTTTGCTGACAGGGCTGTCGATCAAATTCAGCTGGAGGAAGGGCCTAGATGAGGAAGTCCTATCAATCTTTTCAATTAAAACAGCTGTCAGAGCAACTTGCTTCACCACATATGGGAAGGAGGGGCAGGAGTTTTTTTTTTTTAATTTCTCAAATCTGCTGATGTATTGGGGAATTAGCATATCTAATCTGCTTATAATCTTCAGAGCTCAGCAAGGTACAAGGTAATTATTTGATTCAAGTTTATTTAGTAAACATCAAATTAGTTCCAGCTGGAGACTTCTCTTACTGCATGGAGGAACACTGCTAAACCTCTCCATGTGTTGGCTCGTGGGCTTGGAAGATGTGGGCTGAGTTCACTCATTCTCAGCCGCTTCAGGGTTGTTTCACAAGAAAAGCTAGCACAGGGGATATGTTTGGGTTAGTGTGCCACACATTTATCTGTCATTTTTCTAAGAGCTGCCTAACTGATATGTGCTTGATCCAGCTAAGCAAACACTTCCCTTGGATTTAATTTTCACATTCAGATGGGCATTTTTCCAAGTTTTATAACGAAGTACTAAATAGAAAAAGAGTGTGAATCCTTGCTAAATATGGACAGGTTTGTGTTCCTGTTCCTGTTTTCACGTCAGGCACTGGTCGGGGACAAGTCACTGGCTTTCTGGCTCATGGACAAGGAGATGTACACCAACATGAGTGCCTTAGTCCCCATGACCCCAGTCATTGACCGCGGCATCCAGCTGCACAAGATGATCCGCCTGCTCACCCACACCCTGGGCGGGGAGGCCTACCTCAACTTCATGGGTGAGTCACCATGGTAACGCAGAGCATGGAGAGATCTGGGACACAGAGCTGAAAACCACCATTGCTCCGGTGCGATAGAGGGAGTGGGTGGCGTTGAAACGTGCTTTTCCGTGCTGTGAGGTTATTGCGTTTTGCATCTCATGCAGGAAGCAGAGAGAACGGGGAGCCTTGCTCATCACAAAATCGATTCCTCTCCAGCCATTGACATGTCTGAGTGTACTGGCCGAATGGAACATTGTCAATGAGGAGCCGTTGTTTGAGGGTTGTTCATTGATTGGTAGCAGGGAGACCTGGGACTCATTACAGAGTGGACTGTTGATGCATTAAAGCATAAACTGATGATGCATAAAAGACTTAAAAGGGCACTAAAACTAAATGCAACACTATGTTCATGCTGTTCCTTACCTTGCACTTTATTGGCTTGCAATTTAAGTGCAAATCGTCTCAGAATTAGAGAGCTGTCTGATTGGTTTCTCAATTTCTACTCACAAATCAGCAGAGAAATACATTTCTGTGCTGTAGGAAGTCTGTAGAATTATGAATCTCTGCAACAAGTCATTTTCAAAAACAAAATCAAAGCCCTCAAAGAGGTGGATGTAATAGATTATCTATTTATATTTAGTTGATTATCTTATTTCATAAAATTTCAGTTTAAGTGATCTCTCAAAGTTTCCTCCTGCATGCGTAGAGTGTCCATAAATATTGATGAAGACAGTATTCATGTCTTTCATCCAGGTCTTGCCCATAAAATTCAAACAAAGGTTTCTTTTCTGACAGACTTTATTGAAGGATGACATCCAGCCCTATAGATTGATGCTAAAATATGTCCAGGAACAAGCGAAAGGGGGAGGTGGAGAGAATTTCAGTCAACCACCTCAAGTCAAACCGTGAGCAGTGATCCAAGTCAGGGTGTGAAAGGACGAACAAGAAGTAATTGGTGGTGTTTGTTCGGTAGCCATCAAGTTTTGACTGCAGAAATAGCCTATGCCTGTGCTGCAACGAATGGGCTCGAGAACAGGATGCACTGGCTGGAATCACATCTGAGAACCGATTGGATGAAGGGGTTAGGGTTAGGGTTAAGTTATTGTGTGAGCTTCAGGGTTCACATCACATGGTACGCTAGAACTGAGCCAGAGAGGAGAAGTTAAACCAATGGAGACCATAACCATCCATAAAGCCATCTAAACTACACTGCATATAAACCCTGTCTGTCTCATTGGTTGCTCAGGTATTCCTTTCAGATGAATGGATACAATAAAAGATCATATGACAGCCAACTATTTTTTTCCAAGAGCAAACCAAATGTACCAATGTTATATTGCTGCGTTAAAACAACGGTCTGTCATTACTATGTGAAGTGATTATTTGCTCTCTTTGCCTACAGAACATAGAGAATTCATTGAGAAGTTCTTTGAAGATACAAAATTCATTAGTAAATACTCAGTAAAGCCTGCTATCTACCGACTTTTTTAGACATAGCTAGCTATTGTATGAGGTCTTACATTGAAAACTAAGATGGAAGGTGAATTATCACATTGAAAATCTTCATTTAACTGTAAAGTGAAAAAATGCTATTCTTCTCAAAGGCTTTTAAGGTGGAAGTAAATTAAACATTTATACAATGAGAAATATAGTAAAACAACAGATTCAGCTTTTTCCAAGGAATGTTTAACTATGTCTACAAATTAGCAAGTAGTGTTTGACCAGCAAAAACACAAATCTCATTCAAACTGCAGTGTCTTCTTCACATCGGGCTTCTGAAATGTATTACCTCCTCCTAATATCCTTCTTAAAGAAACTGTTATATTTTGTTTTAAAGAAAAGAACCTATGAACTTGTTTCTGCATCGTCTGCCTTAGCCTTCAGAGTGAAGAGGAGCAGAAAGTACCATTTGTGGCATTGCAGCCCCACCTGGTGATTAGGAGATTCACTTGAAAGAAGCCTAGCAGCCTGCCAACATTAAGGAGTGTCACTCACCTCCTGTCAACAGTGGGCTTGTACCTGACACCATGACTGGTTGGTGATGCTGAATACATCTCCTTCCTAGCCCTCTAGAGAGCAGCAGTGGTGGATCCTTCAGAGTTTGTACGAATCCCAGACATGCTTAGGGATTAGGGGTTCAGTGAGCCTGCAATGGTACACACCACCAGAGGGCTTGTGTCTGGGCTTGTCATTTGAAGGGAAGTCAGATTCCTCAGTGGCCACTGTGTGAGAATTACAGTGGGCCACCATCTTGTAGGCTGCGGTCGTAGTGTCTCTTCCCAGGGTTGAATCCTGTGCTGAGCTGTGATAACTGCCGGGTGCTGCCCCCTGATAGATTCGTCTCCAGCAGAGAAGCTCATATCTGATTGTGTGGGTGGTGTCAGCAGGCTCCACACTGAGACACTGATGTGTTTTTAAATACCCCCATGGGGGAGGGGGACGGGGTGGAGGGGGGGGCGTACCTGTGTAATTTCATTCCATTACCTGTGTGTCACTCAGTTTTCAGTGAAGCAAGGAGCGCGGTGAGCGAAAACTCATTTGCCCAGCACACTGGAGAAATGGAAAACCACTGTGTCAATAAAGTGAATGAAGCTTCTTTGGGGTGTTATTTTAAAACGCATATATCTCTTTTTTTTCTAGAGAGCAGAAGTCAAGATTTTTTCATGCTTTCTCAGGGGATGATGTACTCGCCACTTGCGAGCTTTTGGAAAAGTTAAATTCACATTATTATTATTTGTGTTTGTTATAGCAAGGGAAAATACTTCATGGTTTGGAGTCTGAGAGGGCAAGAACCAGGAATGGATTGTGAATGTCAATGTAGGTATAGCATTTAAAAAAGCAGAGTGAGGGTTGAAGCCACTGAAAACTGCTGTTTGCTCAAGTAAACATTTTATCCATTATTAATCTTCAACACATAATTGAAATGGATGAAAGGATCCCAGTATGGTTGGTAGTTTGTTATTATGAAGCACACCAGAAACAATAACTGAGTAAAAGTTCATTGTGCTCTCTGCTTTCGTCTTCCTCCATTGGCAGAAAGCCTCTGCTTTTAATTGAGGAGGAAGGATGAAGTTCGAAACGTAAGTCAAGAAGCATTAAAAAAGAAGCTGTTTCACCTATGTTCCAAGAACCAAGGCAAGATAGCAATCCACGTTGATGGATCAATGGCGGCGCAGTCATTTGCCTGGTGCTGATCGAGAACAGATTATTCAGGCGAGGGAATCAATTTGACAATTTGTCAAGCATGAAGAAGCCAAACCCGGAAAAAATATCCATTCAGTCATGCCCAATATAAAACTTCCCAAGCCTTTCTAATGTGTCAGAGGCAACAAGGATATCAACAGGTGTTCGCTCATGTCCCATACACCAGACAAAGACGTACAGCTTTATGACAATGTCACAGCAACTGAAATGCCAAACACCAGGATAATAATGAAAGGACTGAAAGGTTGTTGCTGGAATGGTGGAGTGAAGAACAAAATATATCAGATTGCACAGTTTGCATCTCCATGGAGAGACAGCAGAGTGCTCTTTAGCCTTGTATATGAATCCACTCTGCTGTTGTCCCACAGTGCCCTAGCAATTTGTTCTGCTTTCAGAAGAATCGGACTTGTGTGGGAGAAATACTGTCTCAGATGCAGGCTTGACACTGTTCCTCTGTTCCCACACTGGGGAGGTCGTGTTGTACTCCATGGCTTGAAAAGTGGTTTTCATCCTGTCCCGGAAGCCCATGAGAGTAGAGATCAAGGCTGTGGTCAGAGCCTGTGTGCTGTACGTGTTCGCAGAGGTGTCAGAACAAGGATACATGCCATCGATCTCTCCTTGTGACTGAATCCGTTCAAACAAACACATTGATTACACCTCCGTGGCTCACTGCTAATTACCGTTGAGTGCATGCTGCTGTGTCTGCTCTTCATAAGTCTGGTATAGTGAATTAAAGGCAATTTATTCTGCTGGGTTTTTAGTGGATGTGAGGAGAGTGAGTAACTCACACAGGCTTGACAATTCGCAGGGTGCCTGACAGCAGTGAGAGGAGGAAACTATGACCGGCCCACCCACCCCTATTCAATGCTGATTAAAACCAATTTGTTCTACTGCTGGGAGCTCCCAGTCATTGTTGACAAATGAAATGGCCAGTTTCAAACCTGGGCTGTAGGGCTCAGCCTGCACTTGAGATGAGCACTTTGCTGACTGAGCCACTCAGGTTATTGTCCATAGGTTCCTATGATCACCAACATAACTTGGTATTTCACAAATCACAACAATACCAAATACTTTAAAACTATCACTATGGGTCTCTTCAGTTCATGTGTCACATGAACTTTGATGGTTTGAAAATTACCGAAATCCCAGCCTTAGTCTTCCACTGTATGTGACGATAACTCAGAAGTTCTTACAGTTCTCATATGACTGTTTCTTTTCAGGAGGCTGTGCCTTTAAGAAGAAAGAGCGGAATATTCATATTTTGTGTGATTCCTTCATACATTACATTCTGCATTAGCAGAAATTCCCTTTGGACATTTACATGTAAATGGGACTTCAGCAGTGAAATGACCTTGAAAAATGGAAAAAATTGTGTTTCTGAGAAAGACAGTTTGTATTATATACAAACTGTCTTTGTATTATATTTGTGTTATATACACATTCTTATGCAGACATGACAAGAAAGCACGTGCTGTTTTGCATGTTTCCAAAACACTAATGTTAAGGACTTCTCTTCAGAACACAGTATTAGCAAATGTTTAGTAAAGGTAAGATAGACTTTTAAGATGCACTTCATCATACATTTTGCAACGAAAGTAATTTTAAACATGATTACTGGTAACATAATTTTGGTTTTCCAAAGGGAAGAAACAGAATTTCTGAAAATAATCAACCATATTTCTTTTCCATTCTGTTTTGGTTGTCGGCTCTGGTTCACGTCTGCTGCTGGTCAGCTTCCGTGCGATTGATTGGTCTTGGGTTTGGACTGACAAGCCTGTTCATTAACATATTGCTACTCATAGTTGTGCAGCCGTTCATCTTTAGGCGTGTACATTGTATGCCTTTAATATTGGATTGCCCAGCTGTGGTAGAGCTCCCTGTGGAGCCAGTTTCTAATAGAGGAATCCACCAGATCAAAGCTATGCCACGTCTGAGCATGGTGCAGCTTTGAACTGCTCCTCTGTAGATCTGAACGCCTGGTTATCAAGCTGCTCACCTTTTCAATTAGGGTGGACGTTGTGTTTATTGTGAAGATTCTTTGACATTTGTTCAGCTGAAGAGATCAAATGTAGAGTTGCACTCTGTCTTACTGTTCCCTTATGAATGGCTGGTTGTGTACAGATAAGAAGAACAGCAGTCTCACATTTGATGAAATATTAGTTTTATATGACTGAACAGGAGTGCAAAGCCTGTGAAGACATTGACTTTAACTGGATGTTACAGGGCATTTTTGTTGATATCTAGACAGCAGTAAAAATAGTACTCATCTCTAAGTTAACTTTGTAAGTAAAGATTTAATGATGCCAGCCTTTTCTTGTCTAGTTAATTTGATCAATTTGTAAGTTCAAGTGGTCCAAAGTTTTGAAAGAGAAAAACAGGGTAGGACGTGGTTGTGCTTGGAAGTGGTGAGGCACAGATCTGGATTAATAGGAGTTTCCATTCTATATCAGAGGAGTATCACCTTGACAGCACAAAGATGGCTGTCCTGTTTATAATGAAAGGGAAGGCGATGTGCTTGAACAGTTTTTAATTGAATTTGAAAGATGTGGCAGTTTGTTCACGGAAAAATAAATAGCTGCATATGTGGGTGGAATACATTGGGTTTTCAAAGCTGGAGTCCAGGCATTACTGTTAAGTATGCGTAGCATCCCCCATCCCCTCATCATTTTTCTTAAGGACCCACTCATTCCTGCTCTCTCTCTCTGAGAACAATTAATGCTTGTTTCACAGTGGTCATTACTTCCATCCTTTTCTTCCTACATTACTGTTACCTAGTCCTCAAGTGCCCTAGTGTGTAATAAGGGCATTGTCTCAAATTTTCCTGATTATTTCCTTGTTTGCTATTGAAAACCTTGTGTGCTCTCAAACCGAATTACCTTAAACATTGCGTGTTCACTTTGATTTTCTTTTTTCCTTTCCTTTTCCTGCAATAGTAGGGGGTTTGAATCATCCACCTCTGAAGTGTAAAGTTTTGGAACATCTCAGTCTGCGAAAGTTTACATATATCTGTGCTTTTTATGCTCAATGTTTGAAGTTCACCAAGAAAGTAATCTGAATTCCATTCCTACTGCTTATTATTTTTTGCTCCTCTCTTTGTCTTTGCAGATATGTAGTAATTGACAGTGATTAAGCTGTCTTATCTGTGTAATTCTCCCACAGATATCTGCTAGAAGTGAACTGAATCACCCACACCCCCATCTTGTTCTTGGTGTTGTATCCATTACATAAAATTTTATGAATTTTGCACATACTGAAAATGCTAAAAGCATACATAAAGTGAATGCTCATGATGTTGGCCGCCTCCATACACAGACACAACAATGATGAAACATTAGGAATTCACCCTTATATATGCTCTTGTATGTGCTTGAGACAAAACAATAAATTAATAAAAACGAGGACGTACATAATTATGTTGGTGAAAGGAAATCTAATAGTAATAATAATGCTTTTGAACGTATGGCGGCACCACAGTACAGCAACACAATGGTATCATCAAGAGTGTGACCGGATATCCACATCAGCTTACACATATCAAAGTCCATGTGTGGTCGTTCTATTAATAATGTCCCCAGGAAAGAATTTAGTTATGTATACAACCCATTTATAAATCAGTATTGTATATTCAAACAAATGATTCAACTCTCCCTGGGCTATTCTTTAAAAGAAGGCTATATATATATATAATTACACAGCCTTAGGTATCAGTGTTTCAGTTAATGTGACTCTCTGTGGGAATAATATTATTTATGTTGTCTTCCCTTTCCAGAGCCATTTAATGAGCTGAAATGCCAAGTTAGTTAAATATGTTAAAATGTTAAGTGATAGTAAGGGTATACAGTAAAGTAGAAAGGATGTTCATTTTTTTTTACCTTACCATATTTATATATACTTTTCAGAGGTCAATGCTAGCTGATCTTAAATAACCAGTTCCAGCAGATCAAACACAGCCTGAAGTGTAAAAATTTCAAGATGACTTGTAGAAATACAGAGCTTACAAGGAAAAGCAAAAGAGATGTATGTTAGCAGCAGTCTCGGTGTTTTGCTTCTCTCCATTTTAGTTCAGATCCCTCTTTGATAGCCTCCAAAATGTCAAAGCCGTTGGATTTCAATGAAGAGACAAGACCCTGAAGAAACAAATAAGATGACTTAAGGTAATGATGTTTGGCTTTAATTTGGTATTGACTTGGCTGCATTAATACAGAGAAACAGGGAAGAAGGGAACAAAAGAACTGGTGTTAAAGTAAGGTAGGGCAATCAAAGCAAGCAGAAAACAAGTGGCGAGGTGTGTTTGCATGTCTCATTAAGCTGGACTGTAGTTGAGGGGTCAGCAGCTTCCTGAGGTAGCGGGGTCAAGCCCGCCCTCTCTCAGCCTCTCCCTTCACTTTAAAACAAACTACAAATAAACAAAAGAAGGAGCAGAGAGGTGTGTAATTTGGCATTATGAGCTCTCATGTTCCTTGCATCACTCCAGCCAGGTCATGTTTGTTAGGACGGTGTTTCATTTGGTATTTATTAGAGTATTTTTTGCTGGTGGGCTGGTGGGAGGAAGTGTTTCTGTGTGCCCTTAGATTTTCAGCACCCCCTCCCCCCTCCAGCATGAGCAGTTCTCCCCTATTATAGGATTTTCTGTTGCTCTATCAGACACTAAAATGAGATGTAAAAACAGGCATTAAATATTGTGAAAAAGATGCATGCTTCGACAGACTTTGTTCTGATGAGAACCCTGTGAATGAGCATCTGTTTTTTACAGCATTTTTAGTGATATTTGGTGTCTGTAGAAACACACCAGTGGTGACATTTAAGTCAAAATATGTATACATAAAGGAACAAAAATGTATGCATATATACATAATTGAGTTCATTCATGTAGGTTATCAGAACAATACCTGACTGAGCTGTAATTAAAAAGCTCATGAGCAACACTTCTCTTGACATCATTTGACAGCCTCCATTTTGCTGATGGCAGTGTTTTCAGTGTTCACTACATGTCAGTCACTGAAAAGACTGCTTTTTGACTTTCTCTGTCAGTGTTGCAGTCCAAATCTGTGATGTTTCTCCTAAAACCATCCACCGTTTCTTTAGGAACTGTCACTCTCTCTGCCATCAGTTTCACCCGGTCACTTTTCTACCTCCTCTCTCTCTCTCAAAGTCTTTCTTCTCTTTTCTGTTTGTTTCTCTGTCTCTCTCTCAGCACCAGCTAGTTGTATACCCTCTGATCTTTTTTTTTGTCATTGCCATGTGTTATCATTGCATTTCAGTCTCCCCAGGTGTCATCTTATGATGTTCTCTCATGAGCTGATGATGGGGTTATTATCTCCTCAATCTGAATGACGAGCCTGTCCCTTTGGTTTGTTATTTCTCTTCCGTTTCAGATTCTGTTCCTGGATGGTTCCTTTGTTATATATATATATATATATATATATATATATATATATATATATATATATATATATATATATATATATATATATATATATGTGTGTGTGTATATATATATATATATATATATATATATATTTTTTTTTTTTTTTTTGCTTAATCATTTATGATCCCATGATTGTCACTGACCCGCCCATAGATTCAAGACCATGTTCTGATTTATTGGCAGATGGGGAATTTTGTATGAAATTAATATGATTGCTGTCCAATATCCATGGAGGTTGGCACATGTTTTTCTTGTCAAAATTGATCATTTAACACCTTTCATATATGGTAAAATGTTTTAGAAGGAAGCTTTGGTAGATGTGAACCTTGCTTAGGTAATTTATACATTTAAATGCATTATACCCAAAATATGATTTAGACCACATACTTGCTTGCTGCAGAGTACCTTTGTTCAGATGAGCTTCTAACTGGGTGATAAACATCTAAGTGGGCGATGTTTGAAGTCAAATTGTTTTCACACTGAATGACCCTGATAGAATCAGATGATTTGTCAACCAGGCAGAGACAACAGACTCCTAAAGACAGAAGATATATCCCAATTAAACAGTGTAAGGAGGGCAATGATATAAAAATTGGGAGAGTGTGTTGGACCAGATGTTGTAGCTGTAGCAGCAGCACTAGCAGGGAGCAATTACTGTCACAGTAGGAGAAGCAGGTAATAGCCAATGATTGACAAACCATTGTATTCAATACAATGTCATCCTTGGCTAAAAGTATGAAAGGCACTCAACCTGAAGATTATTGTGTTTGTTAAAGTTGTATTGACATGGTGCTGATGCTAAATAGTCTTAGATCCTTTCCCCAGGAGGGTGCTAATAGGACTGTGAGAAAATGCTCCCTTCAGGTGAGGTTTGCTGTGCATATTTTTCATTGGCTGACTTAGTCATTAGAGTCACTCCAGGTAACATGTCATGTGGTGGTAAGGGCACTGCATTTGGAACTTATGGGTCCAGGTTTGAGTACCGCAAGGGTAAAAGCTACTGTTCACTTGACCTCAGTTACTCCAGGTAAAGTCCTGCAGCTATATGCTATAGCTGAGAATGTTATGTGTAAGTGTCCCTTGATGTCAGCTAAGCAAATAAATAATTTCCTGATGATGTAATCTGTCCCTTGCTGTGTATTCTAGTTTGGGTAACCTTTGTAGCTCTGAAATGCAAATGGCTCAACAGTAAATTTTAAGTGGAAGAACAGAGGGTGTTTCTGTCTGTGGCACCAAACGAGCATAAAATTCAAAGAGCATCTAATCTCTACCTTGCAGCTTGTTACACATGAAAGACCAGGAGAGAGGGAGGAGAGAAGAGCCTATTTATTATTAATGAATTTATTTTCATTCAAACGGTTTTAATTCCATTTGAGCTCACTTGGTAACTTGGGGTCATGTAACTGACCAAAGTGGAGTATAACTTTGAACATCACTTCAGATCAGATCAGATTATGAGCAGAGTGAAAACTTAAAAGGGTGAGCATGCGGTACAGGAAGCTCACTGTGTGTTTGAGGCATACCTTTTATACAACAGCGGTACTTTGCAATGTCTGTCATATCTACCAGTTAGATAAACACACTGGCACACACAGGAAAAAGTCTGTAACAATTCAAAATTATTCCTGTGCATGTGTTTATTCAATTGGACCAAGCACACCCTGAGTCAATGGCCTTTAGGAGGCTAAATTGCTATTTACAGATTATCAAATACTATTTATTTTGTTATAGACTCACCATATAGGCACCTTTTAATTGTTGTTAGCCCTGCTTTTGAGAGTGCATGCAACCAGAACCTGCACTAAGCTGAAACCATGCAGTGTATCCCAGCAAATATTGCAATGCTTCCAAAAAAGGCCAGGTCATGGTGTCTCTCAGTCAAGGTCAGAGCTATTTACCAGCTATATGAGTGAAAATGTACAGTATATTAGCTCAGGGCAGTATGTCAGGAACAATTTCCTCCCAAAGGCAGGGATTTATCCTCTGTTTACCTCTGGAGCTAGGTATGGCAAGGTTACATTGAGCCCCGCAAGGCCTCTTCCATATCCTGTGTGGAGCAGTAAACCTTGCACTGTTCTCTTCTTGACTGTTCAGAAACATATATGCTTGTGCCATGTGAACACATATTTTCACTTTTTTTTTCATTTCCTGAAGGATTTACATTGATTATAGTCCCAGTCAGTTTAACATTGTCCCATTATTCCAGTTTCTTCCTCAGGAAAACAAGCAACTGGCAACACAAATGCAACTTGAACAAAACTCGTGTTTCTTAAATGAAGTGTTGCTGATGGTAGCGGACTGCATTGGAGATTTTCTGTAGTCATCTGTCTCAGACTTGCTCCCCTCGACCAGGTTTTGAGGTTTTTAAATCCTGCACAACCAGACACGTGAAAGACGAATCAGTGTCTTGTTACCCAAGCACCGTGGTATAGTAACTCATTATTGATTTAGACCTGTCAAACAATAAGCTGAAGCTTCATCTCTGTGGCTCATCTGAACAGCCTTTCAACCTGTCAATCAACAGAGAATTCTGGGCTGACTTACCGATAGACGTCAAAAAACCACTGCTCCCAAAACTCCACACTCCACTCTTTTGTCCCAAAAGTCAGGAAGTATGAGATGATGATGTCACTGAATAGACAGAGCCAAATTTTCTCACCACATCGAATGGTGTCTGTGTCTGTTCTTTTCCCTTTCTCTTCTCTTTTTATTTTTTCACTTTGGCCATAACCTCTAAATCCAAGAACTGCAGCCTGAATACATTATGGCTCTTTCTGCTTAGCCAGTGTTTCAACAGTGTGCTAGCAAGGGATATTCATTGTTGTTTCTTTATTCAGAACATGGTGAGGGGTAATAATCTTGGATTCATGTAGCGAGAGGTGAAAGGCTAAAGAGAAACAAAGTAACCTCTCATCTGAGGTTTTAACTTAATTTATGGAGTCAGGCCTGTCAAACGCTTTGTGTGGTATCTCTTCCTTTTATTCATAATCTGCCGTCTTACTGTTGCAAAGGTATGATATGAATGTCTCCTGCTGACATAATTCTGCATACATTTACTGCAAAATAAAGTTCAAGTGAAAGCTGTGGGATTTCATTGCTCCCAATATGTTCTGTATTTTTTTTCTTTCTTTGAATAGACTAGTTAAATCAGGAACTTTGAAGTGGTGTTTAATCAGTGGCAAAAATGTATCTACTGCTCAGTAGCGTTGTCTGGGTGTTTGTGAGGTAAGGACATGTCATGTGATGCAGTTATACAGAACATGTACACAGTGTGAGCAGACTGTACTTAATGAGAGTTCAGATAAAAATAATGTGTCATATCAAGAGGACCCATGCTGTTTTAATCCTGACAAACAGAGGATAAACTTTTAATAAAGAAAACTGTTTCTTAATGGAGTCTGGGCCTACAATCTCAAGGCAATAAGAAAGTTAAATCAGGATAATAAAAAGGTAATAACGCCAGAGGTGTATGGCAATCAAGCATTAATAAACCATTTAATACTAACAGTAATAATACACATATTTTATCTGTCCTTTTACCAACATTAATCTATCCTGGAATATAGCTTTTAAATAATTACATTTTACATTTGCATTTCAATAGCTTTTATTTATTTCATTTTCATTTAAAGTTTAAGATCTGTGTAATAATTGTATTTTAATGTTAAGATCTTATCAGTGGTACTGACCATGAAGCAATGAACCTTACAAGTCAGGGAGAGACGGTCTGTTCAGTTTGCTCTCCCAGTCATTTATTGTTCCATTTCAGTTGAATGCAATGAACGTGCATTTTTGAAACAAGTGTCAATGTGACATTTTCACATTTCCTTAGCTCTGATCAAGGGATGAATCACACCATCATGTCATCCAAGTGTGTCATTTGGCCCCAGATCTGAGCACATTGTTGTCTATTTTTTACAAGGCGTTGTGTGGTTAGTTGTGGCTGTTAAGAGGTTTGTTTCCTGTCACATGAATTGCAGGTAATGAGTTTGGTCACCCAGAGTGGCTTGACTTCCCCAGGAAAGGGAATGATGAAAGCTATCTTTATGCCCGGCGCCAGTACAACCTGGTGGACATTGAGCACCTCCGGTACCGCCAGCTTTATGCCTTCGACCGTGACATGAACCACACTGAGGACAAATACGGCTGGCTTGCCTCAGAAAGGGTGAGCACTTGGCTGCACAAGCATTCCTGCAAACATCTCACACATGCTCACACACATGCACATACAACCAACCACAAAGATGTACACACAAACACGTGCATTTGCTGTTGTGTATGTGAGTGTGCTGTGTAGTTATGTGTCTGTGATTAATGTTTAATTCCTAAGCGTAGCAAATAGGTGATTTGGTGATCAGGTCCTCGGTTGAAATACTTTCCAGACTGCTTGCTGTTTTAACACAGTCACCAAGGCCTGCTCAAGTTTTCTTGGCCATCCAGTGCATTGTGGGTCCTTGCGAGAGAAGTTGTTTTCTTACCAGAGTTGCCCAGGAAATCTTGGCATCAGTGCCTTTGGATAAAACACTCACTGACATTCTTCTTGAGATCATCTGAGATCATTCACTGTCAATGGCTGTCCTCTTGATGCAGCCTGGTAAGGGAACAAATAGGTAAACAGGCTGCAAAGGAGAGCCAGGGGACATGTAAGGCTTAACAAAAGGTGGAACCTAGGACTTCAAAACTATTGGAAAGAAGATATATGGATTATGGGCCTGAATAGCAGGAGTCTCCTCCCTACATTTGGGTGGGGATGTGTAAAGTGATCCATGACAGATCATAGTGTGGAGATAAAAGCCATCTTTCATTTTCAGTCTTTCATGAACAGAAAGAAATGTCAAACAACTAGGTTGGCCTCTTTGACTTTTACTGGAAAGCGCACAGATGTTGTACCAGCACGCTCTAAAATACCCAGATGGGTTAGCAACATGTTTCGACATACAGGTTGATTCAGATGATAATGCAATTGTCGCTTTCTTCAGAGTTCCTGCCGATACACAGGTGTAGCACACCATTTACTTTTTTTAGCGTCTTGTCCCCTTGTACTGTACATTCAGTGTGTATTAGTCCACAGTAGGTATAATCCAATGTGATCCATACATGGAAATAAACAGTTTCTCTCTGAATATAAGCAGTGCCCCTTTCTGCTGCAGTCTAAGCAGGGTAGGCTAGGAGCTGTGGGATTCTGTGTTTTTTCATAGTAATTGTGCAAGGCAAATGCAAAGGAGGAACATGTCTCCATAAATGATTTGACAGCATTCCTCTAGTGGAGACTGTGCTGATTAGAACTCCCTCACCTTTCTGTGTCTCGCAGTGACCTTGGCTTTAACTCTCTGATGAAACATTAGTGGAGAAGGGGATGGGGGTGAGTTGTTGGTGTTGTTCAGGCCATTCTTTTTATGAAACAGGTCTTTCAAAATGTTTTCACTGTGCTCAACAGTTGATTGTGGTTTTGCCAGCCCCCATTCCCAACCTGTCTCTCTCCCCCTACTGTTTGCTGTCCTGTCTCTGTCTTTGGCTCTGAGGCAGGCCACATTCCTGTTTAGACTAAACCCCTGAATCACATTATTTTTATTATTAGTTTTTGTGCCTTACATCAACGTTAAGCAAGGCTGGGATGGGGTGGGGGTGGGGGCAGTAGGACACTGGATGTCTCGATTGGACTCTCTCTATCTCTCTCTCTCTCTCTCTCTCTCCTGTTGAGGAACGGCACCTAGTGCTGTTGTCTTTGCGGGATGTCTCAGTGGAGGGGTTTCCATGGTGATCTCACACAAATTTTCAAGCTAATTTGTCTTGTGTAATTGGTCCCCATGTGCATAGAAGTATATACACAAACACACACACCAACAGACATGCACATACATCTGTGCTTTTCATACATCTGCACTTTTTCACATATGTGAAATATAACAAAACCCTCATAGAAACTCCAGTATTGCCATCCTTGTGGGACAAGAAAACACAGAGACTGGAAGTCACTTTCAGCATGAGAGTGTCTATGTGTGAAATCTTACTTTGTAACAATATGCGCCTTGAACGGCTCTGCATCGAATCACTCCTTCGCAAAAAACAGTAGAGTCCTGCACCCAATATTTGGGTGACAGTGTCTTAGTCCTCTAAATAAGACGGTGTGACAGCTGTCAAACTGTTCCAATCCCAGCCAACACGTATAAAAGAACAGAAAACGAGTGTGCTTAACTTGAAAGCAGTGTGTGCGCAGGGCACTCTCGAGAGCAAGCGGCGGGAGGGAGGGAGGGCTTCAAAGGGTCGAAACGGGTCCCAAAGCCATGGTGGGCAGGCAGAAGTGTCAGATGGGGATCTCCCACTGCGAGGTAAACTGAGGCAGGAGCTCACCCTGTCATCCTGCTCTCCTGCATCTTTTACTGTGCACCACACAGGTGCGTTGGATGCTAATATTCTAAAGAAATGAACTCCAAAGCCTGTCGAAGCACTTGGAATTAATTAATTGTCATGGCCAAATACTGTTTTTTTTTACATGAATATTGACTTACTGCACCTGGCCCCCACCCTCATTTTCCCCACCCGCTGTCGTTCTCACAGCAGTGAATAATCCACTGAATGTTCCTTAAACTTGCAGGGGGAGGTGATAAGATGGATGCTCTTAATCTGCCCTAATTACATGTTATCAGACACCAGTTTTACAAGGAAATGGCACATTTTAACATCTCAGCAGTCATGTTAAAATGTTTTGATTTCACTCAGAGCTGACCTTTTGACGGTATTGGGCTTTCAGCTCAGTTTCTAGAGAATCCTGATGTTTTCTTTTTTCATATCTTAGTTCATTGACAAATTGTGACTGGGTTTTTGAACCATTAATAAATTGCATGATACTAATTGCACATTACACAAGGTGAGAGGGGTTCATTTAAGGATATAATAATTGATTGGTCGGTTGATTGATTAATCAATCATAATTGAAATATGTGGCGTGGCTTTTCTTCCCTGCAGGGTATTGTCACCACCAAGCACCAGGCAGACAAAGTCATTGTCTTTGAACGAGCCAGTGTCATCTTCATCTTCAACTTCCACCCAACCCAAAGCTACAACAATTACAGGGTGGCAGTGGGGCCACCTGGAAAGTATCCTTTACCCTTTGGTTGACATTTTTGCATAGCAGTGATATTGAGACACTTGTCAACATGGTTTGAACAACTACTTTTGGTTTGTGTACTGTGAACTCTTGAAAAGTAGCTACCTGTCTCTTCCTTCTTTTTTCTGCTCTGTCTGCCTCCTATCATTGTGCTAAAGGCAGGTCTTGGAATATGATTCACTCAGGAGCCCATGGGAGTGAACAATCTTTTAGAAGCTTAAAGGGAAAGGCTGATGGGAAGAATTTTAGTAGGAGTATGTGCAACTAGTAGCAACTTGCTAAGAGACTTGAAGGTCTTTGTGACAGAGAAGCTGTTTTTATAGTTCAGTGCTGGATACTGGTTTGTCTTTGAGGTTGGCCACAGACCAGTGGAGAGCTTCTTCCTTTGTTCTATACATGTGAAGATGCCTTGAAATTAAAATAGTAGTTTAAAAACAAAGTTTTAATTAACATTATTCGTCCCAGAACATGTGAAATTCCTTCCATTTTGTGTAATCATACTGTTTTTGTTTCTTTGCCCAGAGCCATTTCTATTCTTAACTTTGCCCTCTCTCTGACTTGGAGGAAATTACTAGGCTCAGCAGTGGTTTGTTCATTTCACAATGTCTTTGCAGAGAAGGTTGCTCAGGCCCCATTGTTCAAACTGCTGGAATTATCAGCTGTCGTGGTGACGTGGCTGGGAGTGTTTTCCAGTTTTAGGAGCAGGATTTACGAGTGAAAATCATAAACTCTAATCCCTCAGTAATTGTCTGTGTGTAAGAGCAACTTCCACCAGCTCAATGCCATCCAGCATGATAAGTGGACCAGTTATGAGACATGGCATCACTGTGCAAGTACACCAGTCCTGTCTTTGTCAGCCTTTGACCTTTAGATGCACATAGTAGCCCAGTGGCTTGATCTTTCACTATACTACCTGAATGTCCACGCTGCCTCATGCCATGAGATGCACCCCATGCAAGGGAAGATTGAAAACACAAAATTTTGGAAATGGAAAGTTCATATTTCCTGTAAGAAATAAGTCATCTCTTAAGCATCTCTGTCTAGTTCTCCACAATAATTGCAAGTATATTTGCCTCCAGTTCTGGGTTTCTGTGCTTTAAGTGCACTGAACAGCATCAGCAAGTTTAGTTAATCAGGTGTGTTACATTACATTGCATCATTAATTTGCTCAGCAGATAGATGCCATGGCCCAGGGCCTCCTACAAGTTTTACCACTTTCACTTCTTCCATACTGTCTATCAATTTATGTATGTGCACAGCTACATTCAAATGAAAGTAGCTAAGGCAAAGTAGTATGCTTAGGCTTTGCACTATTGACTTGTTGGTCCAAGAACAAGGTTTGCAACCAAGCTGTTGCAGGTTCATCTCCCAGGTAGGGCGCTGATTTACATTGTACCCTTGAGCAAGTTACTTGTTTTCTTCATTGCATATCTAGCTGTGTGAGTGGATATGTAAACATTTTAAGGTATGTAAGTACCCTTGGAGAACAGTGTATGCTAAGTTAATAAATAATGTTGAATGTTTGAAACCCATGATCAATAATATGCAGAGTCCTGTCTGCTCACCATTACTCCACAGGCTGGGTATCTGTGTAAGCCAGGGGGTGTTGAAGGCAGCATCATTCTCTACAGCCAGAGCAGTTTCAGCTGCAATGGAAAGAGCACAACCCATTAATGCAAATGCAGGGCTTTCACTTTGAAATGCTGGCCCCTGTGGGCGGAGGGAGCACAGATAGGGAAACTTTGGCTGGGTGGATTGTTCACCATGGGTTTTTTTTCCCCTTGATTTTGTGCAGACAGGGGAGGTCTGGCAGCTTTGGGTTATTACAGGACAGGAGTTCTGTGGAAGGACTCTGCGGTCTAACGGCAGCACTGAAACATCTTTGTCCACACCGGTGTCTTAATCAGAAGCAGAGTGGTGAATTTAATGAAACACAGTGTCCAGATAAGCACAGACTGGGAATGAAGGAGGCTCCGCATTGGGTGTTTTTTCTCCTCTTTTCTTTTCAGAAAGGCAAACTTGAAGGACGAATCATATCAGACTTTCAGTGCACTGGAAAACAATATGGTAAAAGCCATCGCCTTGTATTTTTTGTTTTCCTTTTTGCTTTTTTTCCTTTGAGTCTTTTTTGGTTTGTTTGTCCCTCTGTCATCTCTCCCAGCCAGGGAGGAAATTAAAGTGGATAGTGTGGGCCATAAATGTATTTCAATTTGTCAACAGCATTATGATGGTGGCCTCCGTTGGGGAGGCCCCGATCATTGAGGAAGAAGAATGGCTCTATTCTCTCACCATGTCCTGACTCCACTCCCACAGCTATGGCCCACTATTAAATGTTTCATGACAGATACACTTCACCACAGCTCTTGCTCATCACCAAAAAAAACACAAAGGCTGGAAGGGCCCCATTTCGCTAGAATATTTGAGGGGCAGAAGACAGAGGGGCGATATTCTAGCGTGGGGGTTCTTTATTTGCCAACTGTCACAGATTTTAGTCTACGCAATGTTTACATGCTTAACAGCATTGAGGCCTGCTCTGGTCAGTTCTGCAAAGAAACACTGATGTATCCTCCACTGACGTGAACCCACATCACAGAGTGTATGTAAACATGCTGAAAGGGCCGCTATTGTTAACTGTTCTCTTTCATAATGATCGGGCAGGAGCTCTTAACGCCTGGCTCTGGTTATTGACATCCAAAGCAATGACTTCAGACAGCAGGGAGCGACTACAAAAAAAAAGTGAATCGACGGTGCTGCAAAACACATTTAATTGGCTGCAGCGGTATTTGAGGTGACTGTTATTATGTAGCGTGGCGGAGGTAAACAGGAGGAAATGAAACGCGGGGATGTGCGATGTGCCCCCAGCCCCTGCTCGCCGAGGCTAAATCCGCGCCACGCGCTCCAAGGCGCCTGTTTACCGAAGGGAGCGAGTGCAGAGGCTCCAATTAGGAGAAGGATGGAGGAGAGGGCCACTCAGACAGCAGCAGCGGGGAAGAGACGAGGCCAGGCACAAAGAGCGCTTCCTCATCACACTGAGCGCGCTCAGACCGCACTGACACTATAGCCATTAACACACAGACACACACACACGAGACACTGTGCCATAAATATGTACCTGCACCCACACACATCACACAGACATTGACATGTATGTACAATCCCACCCACACTCAAGTACATATACAGACACTCAAGTACATACCTCACACACACACACAAACAAAAGAGAGAGAGAGAGAGAGAGAGAGAGAGAGAGAGATGCACACAAAAGGAACACAGTAGTAACATGATATTGGTCAATGTGGTCATTGCATTTTGAATGAAGAGTGCAGCACTTTAAACCAACCAAACGTATTTTGCATTTTGGCATGGACATGGGGTAACCTTTGATGCCTAGTCAGCACTGAGGGAGAACTGCCATTTAATTAAGCATGGAAAAGGAAGGTATTCAAAATCAAATCAATTGTCAGAACTCTTCTATAACTAGATTTAACATGGCAGCTGGGTTTGTAGAATTCCATCCCTTTGGTGTGGTGGTATGTCATGCACCCAAGTCTCCCGGACATAAAGGGCCCTGGGTACTTCTAAGACAAGGTTGAGGCAGGGCCGTCTGTGAGTCTGCCTAATTACGATGCTCCCCGGTGCGTGGTAAGAGGGACGTGCTCATCACAGAGCACAGGAACGCAATGATGCAATCGCCCGTCTGCAGCAATCCTTTGAGGCCCCAGTGCACGCGATGCTGAGAAACATCTCACCGCACCGGTGGAGAGGAGCTACGCGCGGGCTCTTGAGGTGATGAGGTTTGCCCCTCTGCTCCGTTTACCCTTCACGATGACTGCTCCTTCGTGCAACTGCCTTTGAAAGGACTTGAGCTGTGCGTTCCACCACTGCCATCTCCCTTTGGGGGACCTGCCCTTATGGTTTGCAGAAAGTGGGCTCTGTGAATCGGGTGGGGAGAACAGGGCAATTATGTTTTCTCAGTAGGCGGAGTCAGTGCTCTTTCCTCGTAGAGCCCGCCAGCCATTGCGCTGCTCACCACAAGTAGATTTGCAAGAAGGCATCTAATGGTGCCCGTATCCTCTGATGTTTACCCTTTGAGTGAAAGCAAACACTCCTACTCCCAATTCTATTCTGATGTCCCCAGCCCTGTAAAACATCTGCTGGTGAAAGGTTTTCAGTGAGAACTTCAACAGAGCCATCCCAGTGCAGCGCCCTGGAATGAACACAAACACTGAACGCGAATGAAGTGCAGCTAAAATAATCATCCAAGCCTTGACCCGGGACTTGTGCTCTCTGTGCACGCATGTGCATTGTAGCACAGTGATATAATGACTGTGGACAACAAGTCAGCCTTATGATTTTCTTCCTTTTGTTTTGAAATATTCATCAGAAGCTTGTTGAAATTATTCATATTTATGACTTTTTTTCATTTTCCATCCTGTGTGCTGTTGTATTTATGTGCCTCTGCCCTGATTTATTCTCTTGGCTATTTTCATCAGTATTCAGTGGAGTACTCAGGTGTTTGTGTAGCTCTTATGAAATGGGAAAATACACTATCACTGTATGCAAGTTAAATATGCAGTTTTTCAACAACCTAACAAAAGACTGGAATTTGGAAATGGACCCGTCCTTGACTCATACTATTACACTCATATCCATCAAGAGTACTTTTGTGCACATGCAAATATGGGCCAATTGGTCTAATTGATGGGAATGAGAGATTGAGTTTAAGATATTACCAATGTGCACTGGGCAGCAATATGACATAGTGGTAGGGAGCAGGGCTTGTATCCCAAATGGCTGCCAGTTTGATTCCAAGGTGGGGCACTGCTGTTGTAACCTTGTGCAATTTGTTTAACCCAGATTGCTTCAGTACATTCCCAGCTGTAGAACTGGATGATATTTAAGTTGTTTCCATTGCTCTAGTTATTTTTTTTTTAACAAAATAAATAATGTAATGTTTTTATAATATACATTGTAAGGAAAAACAGGGAGCGATTCCGATCTCCATGGAAAAGACTTCTTTATTTACAGGAACAGCAGTTGTCAGAAATACGTGAAAATGCACTTTGGGTTCAGCGGAGTCAATCTGAACCCCGAGCACTCAGTGAAAGCATTCTTTATACTGATACAGAGCTTTGATCAGGATCGACAATAATTAGCGTACCGGTGGTAAAATACAGGAGGTCTGGTAATTGCATTATCTTCCCTAGTAAGAACAGTTCTCAATCACCTATCACTGGTTTCTTTAGAAGTATCAATTGCCACAATGGCTAGCTGCGGCCAAAGTGACAATTGAAGTCTGTGAGCAGAACTGCGGTTACAATAAGGCCATCTAGACAAATGAATACAAGTATTTGCATACCTTAAGTGAGTGGATCTGTGCTATCTTATGCTGGTTTAGGGATCTGGACCAAAATCTTAATCAAGTGTATGTGACAGCACGCAATGATACTGAGAGCCTGAAAGCAGATGACTGTCCTCAAAACAAAAGCAGCAAGGATAGATTTTGGAGCAGGGAAATTTGGCCAAACTCACTTGGCTAACATTTAAGCATTTGTACCAATTGTTCAAATTGTAAAGGCCTAATCAAGAAAATGACTAGCCTCGAAAGAAAAAAGTCAGATTGTTCCAGAAGTGTCTTTCCTTTGTGAGTTTACATTTGTGTGGGAGTTGATAATTATATTTCTGAGCAGTTGCAGTTTGATGGATTTTTTTAAGTTGAGAATGCATCTGCTAACATACAGCTAATTAAAGAGAAGTTTTTATGTTGAAAGGAGAGCTTTCTCTTTGTAATTATCCAGCCATTTCTCCATGATAATATTCAAGAATAAATAGAATCTCCAGAGAATGCTTCACCTGTTGCCATGGTTATGCTTTTAATTTTGAAAAGAGGGATCATCACAATAATGATATTGACCGATAATTAATGATACTTATTGATAAAACTACCACCACAGAAGAAGTAGCATTTCTTATCAAATATATTGCAGGTGCAATTGATGTGCATTTTGTTGCTGTATGCATGATATCTAATAAAACATGCACTATTTTTGATGGCTTTGACCTGCTAAGGGAATGATAGCCAGCGTGGCCAGCATCAGGTCCTGTCAGGAAGTGAGTGAGTGTTTATCATCAATATAGATGGCCAAAACAGGAAGACATGTTATTTTGAGCTCTGTTGTACAGGGTGTGCTTCGAGGGGCATGTCCCTGTCAAGCCACACCCCTCCCTGATGTCCTGTGAAAACCCATACACATACATGCTAGGAAGATCAATTAGTTTGCTGAGTTGGGGACCTCTATGTGCTGATTTTATCTCTTAGTGTATGTTTCTGTGTGTGTGTGTGTGTGTGTGTGTGTGTGTGTGTGTGTGTGTGTGTGTGTGTGTGTGTGTGTGTGTGAGTGGGAGAGTGTGAGTGTGTGTGTGTGTGTGTGTGCATGCATATGTACTTAGCAGACACTGTACTGAACGTGTGAGCATCTGCAACATATGTCCACACACTCACATGTAGAAACATTTGCAGTTACATGGTGACACACAAACTCATGCATGCACACATGAACTCATTCATACATGTGCACATTCTCACAGACTCATTCATTCTCACACACATATGCATATACACACATGAACATCCTCTCAGTAGCACACACACACACACACACTACATACTGCAAATGCAAATGCATGCAAACCCACACATATTAGCCTACTGTCACTTACATATAAAAAAATCACTCAGTAAGTGTCTCTTTGCTGTCTGAGAGACTGGGTAGAAATGAGGGAGGGTGAGCAACAGAGGTGGAGACTTAGACATAGAGTAAAAAAAGGAGTGGGACAGGGATGGAGTGGTGTGAAAGAAAAGGACTAAAAGAGGGACTGGGGTTGTGGCAGAGGTGGGGGAGAGATTTTGTGAAAGAAGGGAGAGTGCTGAGAGAAAAAGTGCCAGTAAAGCAGAGAAGAGCTGTCTGTTTCATCTCCAGCTCAGTGGGGATATGATATAGTTATTTGTGCTGCGAAGGCACCTGTTTATGCTTCTGATTTTGAAGTTTGACACAGGATTTTTTTTTCATGGGATGTTTGTGGGAAGTGAACCGGATCGATAATCCAGAGGATATGAAGCCCAGGCTTTTCATTCTGTCAGACCTGCTTTCTCCTTCTTCTCCTTTTACTTATTCTTCTTATTCTTCTTACTGGTTGTTTACTTTACTACTCCTCTCTTATTTTCTCTCTTGTGCCAGCGTGAGCCCAGAGCACTTGTGGAGCATACTGCTCTCTGTTGCTCAGAGCCTTTCTCCAGGGTTCTCATGATGTTGGCCATGTTTTATTGAAGCAGGAAAGAGAATGAGAGAGATGGTGTGAGAGAGAAGGAGTGAAAGATGGAGAAATCGAATGGGAGAGAGAGGGATGGAGCGAGAGAAAAAGGGATGGAGAGAGAGAAGAGGGATATAGAGAGGGAGGAACTGGATTGTAAGGCTACATCAATTTTCTGTTGTGACTGGCTCTCTCCCCCTAATGAAAGGGGTGCTAAGCATATGCAGTTACGAGCAATTCACTCAGGGCTTACTGAATGCATGGAGCAGTCTGAAAAGACTTTGATAAATCCATCATGCATTACGATAGTAAATAACAGTAATAATGTGTCTGGTTTAAATTGTGCCTTTTGTGAGAATACATCTCCAAGCTCTTCGAAAGCATACAAAGGGGCTCTGTACAAAAGGTGTCAAATTTCTTTGGATGTCACACCAGTTGTTTGGTGGTGTAATTCAGCATACCCAGTGTTACCTGAGCAATTTTGATGTAGAGAAAATTTTGGTTTTGTCCATGAGATGTGCCATAGGTTCCTGAGCTCAAAATTGCATGTTTAGTTTCTAGATCCAGTTCCCATTCTGGGTGCATGTTCAGTTGTATTGTTGCCAGTCTCCATTACTTGAAGATAACAATGACATTTCATTGCTGTGGTAAATGGCAATTTTTTACTGTGTGTGTGATGAATGAATTTCTGCTGTTTAATATCAGTCTTTTTCTTGTATCCTCAAATGATGGCTTAGTGTCTGTCAATCAGTTTAGAGATGATTGTACGCGGAGCCAAGCAAATGTAGTTTCTTTTCTCTACAAAGCCGTATGTACCTTCCCCTCTATCACCTGTTTGTGGTGCTGCAGCAGACTGTGGTAGCCATTAATCACTTCTGATTAGGTGCATCCACAGTGCACTGTGCCATCATCTGCTCATAGGAATTGCAGCCTTTCAGTGGCCTGCTCAATGTTGTATCACTTTCTGTGCTGTTCGCAAAGTAGAATTACCAAAATGTACATGAACCTCTGTGTGTGTGTGTGTGTGTGTGTGTGTGTGTGTGTGTGTGTGTGTGTGTGCGCGTGTGTGTGTGTGTGCGCGTGTGCGCGCGTGCACGTGTGTGCAGGGCCGGCGTGCATGATGCCTGGGCCCGGGACAGAATTATTTCAACAAGCCCCGCCCCCACCCCAATTAAAATAAAAATACGCTTGACCACACGCTTGGAATATTCAGCTTTATTGTTACGACAACTGAAATATCATTCAAAAACATTCAAAAAACAGTCAGAGTCAACCGCAGCACCTTTTTGGTAGCAAATGTATTATGTCCTTAAAGTCCAGATTCTGCGCCAACTGGCTCTCTATTGAAAGCAGTGCCAAACCATTTAATCTGTCTTGAGACATAGTAGATCGCAAATTGCTTTTTTTTTTTTTTATAAGTTTCATCAATGACCTTAAGTTTACATAAGCTAATTGAACCTGAATTTCCAAGCAGGGCTCAATAGTTAAGATTTTATTTTTTTAAATTATCTAGCTTTTTAAATTTAGCTAGCTGGTAGCTAACCACTTAAAGTAAATAGCCTATATAGTAGTACTGCAGCCTATAGTAGTAGCCTACTGTACATGACAAGGACCACATGATGAGAGATTGTTAGCCTAACTAAAGTGGCAAACGTAGCAACAACAATGTCCCACCTTGCTCCTTTGATGCCTCAGCATGTCTTGTTTAAGAAATTTTGCCATTCGCTCCCTTGCCTGTATAGTGTCATCTTCTTTTTTTTCTCTTTTCTTTTTGCTTTTGAGCACCAGATTTGTAAATAGACATTTTGACAGCTTGATTTGGTAAAGGGGGTGTGGACAAATTAACATAGGACTACCCTTAAGACCAAACCATTTTGCAATATAATAGGGGGGACATGTTTAGGCTACATATTGTAGAATGAAGATAAATGATTTGAAGGCAAGCATCATGAATTCAAAGCAAATAATGCAAACACTTTCTGAAAACATATATATTTGTCTAAATATTCCACCAATCAATGGCCAGCATTTATGAGTGAGGATCACTTTCTCTCCTGGGCCCCCCCGCGCTGGGCCCGGGACAACTTCCTCAGTTGTCCCGCCCAGACCCCGGGCCTGCGTGCATGCATGTGTGTGTGTGTGTGTGTGCATGTGCACTTTTCTGTGCATGTAAAGACAAGCCTCTTACAAGTGTCACTTGAGTATATTTTTCTTTGTTATTGCTGTTTCCAGTTGATTCAAGCCTGAAGGTCTGATGTGGTCTGATCCACTATTTAGCGGTTCCCTTAAAGGGGGATGAGTTTCTCAGCTTTCAGAAGATGTTATTTGATTTAACATGACAATCCCACAAGAAAACAAATGAAAAAACAGGCACAGTTGTTTGTTCATGGATTGAGTCTGTGCCCGGTGTTCTGTTGGAATCAGCTGAGCTGAAACTATCAAGCACCGGAGCCGACACGTTCAATACAGTGTCACAACGATTTTGTTCTTGCTTCTGTCTGAAGCTGTCACTTTCAATGCAGCTGTCATAGGTTGATTATGAACTTTTTCAAACTGGGTGATTTGAATGTGCTTTTTCTCAGTTGTCTTTGGTGACGGTGGTTGTGCGCATTCATGTGTGTGTTAATGTGTGTGTTTCTATGAGTGAGTTTCACGGCCCATCCAGTGGTAGCCCATATTTCTCCTCCTCACCCTCTCTTTATCCCATTTGGCTCCATTCTCATTGGTATATTGATGTGGCAAAAATACAGTACTCTCCTCCTGAGTGACAACATGCTACTGCAGTCGCACTCTCCTCCTTTCCACGCTGTCTGTATCTCTCCCTCGGTCACAGTGACTGACATTCTCACGCACACACAGACACACACACACAAAAGTCATGCCACTGGTTACTGCTGTAGCTGTCCTGCACCTGAGGGACTCTGACTATTTCCCCAGACAAAGTAAGACACGATCCCTCATTAGAGAGGTGACACCTAGTGCGCCGGCGGTGTTCTCGCCCCTGTGACCGGTGCTCATCGCACCTCCCCATCCTCCACAAGCCCTATCCCCAGGAGGGTAGGCCATTGCTATGGTGAGGGCCCTCAAAAGCATTTTGGGCTTAATTACAGCTCACTCTGTGGAGAGGCACGGTGGGGACTGAAGCTGCTCCCCACGGCCCTCACCGCCATCCTGTGGAGCTCCAGTGACGACTGTGCTCTCCACACGACACCGCCACAGGCTGGCCCTTGACGTATGAAAGAGAGGAGGGGGAGAGCACTCTGGGTTAGGAGGGTTTGCTCAGGACAGTCAGCTGGAAAGAGGTGTTGCCTCCTCTCCCCTCTTTGACCTCCTTTTTTTTTTTTTCAGGTTTAGCACAGCATTTTCCCTCATCAAAGTGTTGCCTCTAACGAGTAGCCACTGCTGTCTTTTGAAGGCAATTTTCATTCATTTCCCCCCAAGCAAAGCACCGCGCTGAAAATACCACTCATTGAAATTCAATCGACTCCAGCTTTTCGACAGGCTCTCCAGCTCAAGTTTTCTGTCTCTTTCTCACCCCCTCCTTCTCTCTCTCCAACTCTCAGTGGATGCCTTCCTACAGCACTCTGCTTTATCCAGCCAGTTGGAATAGTTAAATCCCTGTTGGATGGCAGCAGGAATGCTATACCTGTCAGAGTCAATCTGTTTATGATATATTCCAAGCACAGCCACCATTCTCTCATTATCTCAATGACACATTAACTGCATCGCCTGCCCATAACTCTGTTCAATCAGCATTCGTTTGCAGAAGTAGTACATGATTTTATATGATTTCTTGTATTTTCACCTTAGAAAATAATAACTAATGCAGCGCTTATCGTTGTTAGTGTGCCGCAGACACAGATAGCAGTGATTTAGGTCCTGTGTAAGAGATGATGCGATTTTCAGAGGTTTGCTTCGAGAAAGGAAGGGGGGGCAGTGAATCAATCATTTCTTCCTGCCCCGGTATATTGACTCAATTGTCTCTGGGGCCGCTGGGATGCGTAGGTGTTCTGTGCTCGTTCGGCGGGTCGATGAGAGCGTGGCCAGCTCCGGCCTGCACCTGATAGGTGATCACTCACCTGGTTTTGATCTGGATGGAATCTGCTATTCAGTGGCTGATCAGTGGGCAGACAGACGTGGAGGGAATTTCCTTTCAGGCAAGGCTCATTTGGCACAGAGCAACCTAATGATTCAGTAGTGGATACATTTGATATCTTCCCTCTGTGTGCTCTTTTGCAACCAGAGTAGTTGGGGGGTCAATGGCTTCCTGCAGATGGCTTACTTTTTATCCATTGATTGATTAGAGGTCATTTTGTGGTCATTATTATCTACATGTGCATAACATCAAACAGCTGCCTGCCCCTTTCAGATGCTCAGAGGTTCCCTACCAATTTAATCCAGTTACTGAAAGATGGTTGTCAATGATTAAGCACCGTTCAAATGTATGTTAAAGAACAAGATCAAGCAAATACACTTAACTGGTCTCTGGGATGTGCAATGTATGTTAGGCTATGTATTTTGTAAACTGTCACCATGTTGTAGGTGTATTAGAGAGTACCATCCTGCTGGCCCAATGTTTGTCTGCTTTGAGGTCAAGTGGCTATGGTGCCAGTGGGTCATGAAAACAGAAGGAGTGCACATCCGTGACACTGTTTTCTCTGCGGTTATGAAAAGGTTATCTTGTGGTTGTTTGCTGTTGTAATTGTGCCTTGAAGGACTTCCCTGGATTGACCACTTTTGCCTGACCTTCATCCATTTTTATGATTACAAAACAGCACAGTTCAATGGCATGCTGTTCTTCCAGGCACCTGCAGGCCCTAATTGCTACCTGTAAAAGTTGCTAAACTGCCAGTTTGCTCAGCGGCTCTGCTTATTCCCTCAGACAGGTTTTCCAGGCAGAGTTGGATTAACTATTCTACTCTGCACCCACCCCCCCCCACTCCCCGTCACCATGGCTGCAACACTTCTCATTTGCGAGATGTATTCACAGACACAATGTCAAGGTGTCTGCTAATTTCTCAGTCCCCCCATCAGGTTAGATTGCTTCTCCCCAGCTCAACAGAAGTGGTTTTGCTGAGAAAGGAAATGGTGTGTTTTTAAAAGTGGAAACTGCCATATTTCGCTACAGCACCATGAGGTCTGAATGAGGGTAATCCTTCTCTTGAATCTCGACCCCCATTGGCTACATTGCATCAGGCTGAGAAATAGGAGTCTTCATGTGAGATCAGATCGACTTGAACCAGACAAACTGTCCCCAGGTGAGTGATTTTCTGCCCATCTCTCAGATCAAGGTTCCAATCAATAGCAAAATGATTCTCTCTCAACAATATCAGAGTTTTACATGTGTGTGCAATCATGCATTATTCATTGACTAGGTATCTTAAAAGTCTGTTTTCTCTCATTTGAGAGAAACAATGAAACTCTTTGGATTCAGTGAATGTACCTCTGGAGATTGGCAGTTAATTATGTTGTTTTATCATAAGTTGACTGGTACTCATGAATTCACAGCTAATTATTGGAATTATAACATGTGAATGATTGTCATCCTCACTGCTGCAGTACTTTTAATCATTTGCCCTGACAAGGATCCTTCGGGATCGAAACATTACCCATCAATTATTCTTCCAAATAAACATCATTTTATAGAGCATAAGGGCACTGTGTCAACACGTTTTTTCTGCATTTTTCCTCATTTATGTTTCTATAATCCTGCACATCAGTCCAGCAGTGAATACACTTTTTTTATTTTTTTTGAAGCTGCCAGTTGTAAAACTGAGAACCAGTCTTTCCAAATATCAAGTCAGTGACCAATGAATGACACAATACACGAGTTCCTAAATAGTAAGATTTCATTTCCTTTCAATATTTTTAAATGTTACCTGTGAAATTGGCCCAGTTACCAGAAAAATGCATCGTTTTCTATGACCCACGCAAGGTTAAGGAGTTTGCAGAACAATGAGGAAATCACACTTGCTCTGCAAAAACCGAGCTGAAAAGGTCAAGTATATTAAAGGGTTTGCTGCATAAGCTGCACACGTGCCATAATAAGAAACTTAATATGTGCGGTATGTGCGATTGTGCTTACGAGGCATGTCATCCTTCAATTTCAGCTGCATTACCCGCTTGTGGTGTGCACAGTCACATTAATGACTAGGGCCTTCAGGAGCTCATGTATTCCCTTGGATCTTCCCTTACTGCTGCAGTTTGAGCTGAAACATCCACTGCAGCACAGTCTGCCTCTCTGAGCCTAGAACTGCTACTGCTGATAGGTTGGTCTGCATCAAGCACTTCACTGTAATTGGACCACACACCAGAACCCAAGGGTTTCTAGGTTCAAATCCTGTGTGTCACCCATATTCTACCTCAAATACTTCATCAAAAATCTGTATAGAGAGGGTGTGAGGCATAAACTTGCGAGCATTGTTAATCCCTTTGGATGGGGGTGTAGGCTAAGCAAGTAGACACTAATCTGCTGCCTGGTGCTCGCACTGCATATTAAGTGCTGCATGGCCGTAGGTGAAAGTGTAGGCAGTTAGATGAGTGTGAGAGTGTTTCTGTGCTCTGCTTAAGGTGAGATTTCGGCTGATCGAGGGAGAGTAGGCGGCAGAACAGCAGCATTAATAACCCCAATGCGACAATGTGCATGAAGTTTTCACTCAGTTTGTTTAAAAAGAATTGTGGTGGAAGCTCATTGCTGAAGAAAGCAGTATGACTCCTGAGAGTTTCCTCCCTGTTCTTCTTTTGCTAACCGCCCTAAAGTATGTGTGACAAAAATGAAGTCTTTCTGCCAGTGCAAGGAAAACTGGCAACAGGAAAAAAAAAGACAAGGAGTCAGAGAAACTACAGAGCTGATCAGTAATGCAAGGCAACACTTGGTTGATCAGATGGATGAAAGCAGCTATGCAGACTGCTGGGAAAATTTCCCAGAAGGCTTTGAGGATGAGTCTGAGGGTCTCACTCGGGGCTCAGCCCATGTGATATGTTTGGTTGGTGTGCATATCATCCCTCGCAACAGTATCCGATGACAGCACTGGGACTGCAGGCCTGATTCACACCAGAGGCTCAGCTCAAGAGATGACAGGGTGTTGTGTTTTTACTGCCTACCAGCGTTTTCACCTCGTTTCTTGCTCATGTCATTATGCTTGTTTTGGGCACCCTGGCTGGGAGATGGACCTCCAGCCTGTCAGTAATAGAGAGAGAGGGGAGTGTACCCAAATGAAGCCACGAGATGTGGGAGTCAAAGGGCAGGATTGGCCATTTTTTCCACAGAGAATATTCTCTTCTGTTTGCTGGGTTTAGTGGAAAATCCCTCTCAAATCTCCAATTTTCCAATGAGCCCTCATCTTATTATTGCCGATTATAAAACTATCATTGAAGTCTGCAGGCATAAGCTGTTTTTGAAATGATGCTCAGGACATTTTCTTTTTAATAGGCTTCTACCCCGCCAAGATTTTTCTTTTCCTTTTTTTTACATTTGGGGGATGGCATTCTCCTGAAACTTTCCGACCCTCAGAAAGGATATGACTAGGTGGGCTGTGCACCTCCGTCAGACTGCACTGCAGCTCTTTAAAATGAGAGAGTGCCACCAGGCTCCTATCTCTGGCGGGCTTTAGAAACAAGGAAATAGGATCCACATTTAATTTCCCTGCACTCAGGCTATGAATCATCATTTACGAGTCGCAGTATAAAGTTCACCCCAACAAGAAAGATTGCCTCAATAAAGTCAATTATTTTTATTTCCTTTTGCTGTCTTTAGAGAGGTTAGATTTTTTATTACAGTAATGCGCCAGACTGATTAGCTTTATTTAAATGGATCAGTTAGTGCAGTGCAGTTGCAGTAACTTCTTTTCACATCTCTTCTCTTCCACAAAGTTTTTTGAAGACTACAACTCCTGCACTGAATATGTCAGTGTGTCACCCAGCAATTGCAACAGTACTGCATTGTGCGCCAGTAATGTAGAATTGTTTACATAATGAGAGTTTTAGAGAGTATTAATGGAGATGGCTGTTATTGCTGCACAGCGACACCCTGTGAGAGTGATATGGTAGAGGGTTGGTGATGTCATTCTGAACTGGAGCCCACACTGCAGGGTAGAACGGGGGGGGTCTTGTGCAGCTTTGGGATCATTGCTAAACCTCAGACATTGTAATTACAAAAGATGGGCCATTAGGTCACAGCAGGTAACGTGTCACGCCACAGACGTGAGGGAAGAGGAATGAACGGAGCAAGTGTGAGGAGGACACGGCGAATTGGGGCTCCTCAAGAAGGAGAGAGCAAGATTGCAGCCTCTCCAGGAGAGGCCCAGCCCTTTCTCTTTGGTGTCGTGAAGCTCTTACTCATTCCGAGGTCTTGCTGTGAGCGCACGGTGTATAACGTTATCCCTATTGGTGGCAAATTAGACTGTAGCTAATGATTACTTGGGGTTGGGGGACGTGCCCCAGGAGTTCCACAGTAGGGAGGTAATGAAAAATATCCCTCTGACATATGCTTCTGTCATTCTTTTTTTTTTCCTATTATTTCTGAGGTGGTTTAAAGAGTGTGAGGAACTCTTAATACCAGCCAGCATCATTACTGTTGGTGATGCGGGTTATATCCTATCTTTTACCCCACACAAACATGTAATATAGGAAAATGTTTCCTTTTATAGCCAAAGTGTAATTAACAGGATTTGTTTCTTTTTTTTTTTTTTTCTGTGCAGCAGATATAGGTGGCATCACAGACCCTACAACACTTACAGTGTACACCTCTGTGTCTACTTACCCTGGAGACTCTTACTCTTCCTGTAGCACTGAAAAATGTAATTCAACACAAGATCATAACAGTCATAAATTTAATTATAACTTCATTTATTTTATTGTAAAATCTAGTTTGTAATTCTGTTTTGTGGAGGTTGAAGTGACTAATGGATACTGTAGGCATAAGTAATTACACCTTATTAACAGTACTCATAATATCGCATTCTAGGTTGAATCAGTTAGTATTCCAGTGAGAGCATATGGCACATGATATTGTGGATAGAACGCTAATGTCCTATTTTTATTATTTTTGTTATTTTTTTGTTCATTTGTTTCTTTTTTAAGCAATTTTGTATCTGCTTCTTGCTGTAGTCGGATGTACTGCAGTTGGAGGTTGTCATCATCGGGTTAAATCAGTGTTTCTCAACCCTACTCCTGGTGGCACCCTGTCCTGCATATCTTCTATCTATCCTTGCTCTACCTGACTGAACTCATCAGTGGCACATTTTATTAGTTGAGCACACCTGATCTAATCAAGCAGCAAGGATAGATAGAAGATATGCAGGACAGGGTGCCGCCAGGAGTAGGGTTGAGAAACACTGGGTTAAATGACAAGGGGGGGGGGACTGCAATAATTGTAAATACAAGAAATTCTTTGTTATTATTTAAATATTACCGTGTTGAAAAGTTCTCACTTCACTTTTGGGTCTGTAAAAAGAAGAATAAATCAAAAGGCATCCTGGGTAATTTGGCTCTAGCACAGTTTTTGTGCAGCACTCAGACCTGACACAGATCCTCCCCGTAGCTGAGCCCTGTTAGATACTCGCTCCAGTCGTTAACGGAATGTGGCGGTATTTTCCACGGAAGTCCTGTTAGCGCGTCTTTGATTTAGTGGGGTTTATAAAAATGCTCCGGCGTAACTGTGCCTCTGCGCTATGCGTCATTTCGTAGGCGGCTGCAACAGAAATGAATCTCAGCATTACAGCACTCGCTGCAAAAAACCGCCACCATTCATCACTCTTTGTGCAGTGGTAATTAATAAAGAGAAACTTCTTAGACGTGGATAATGGGTGAGTGTGGCGGTTTGATTTCTCTGTAATACCAACCTCCTCCGCACTAGTCTTCAACACCCCCACCATCACCACCCCCACCCCTGCACACACGTAATATACATTTCCTTAACCACTTCTCACTTCAGGTACAAGATCAAGCTGGACACCGATGACCGGCAGTATGGTGGACATGGGAGGCTAGAGCACAACACTGAGTTTTTCACGGAGCCTGTCCCCTTTCATGACCGGCCCAACTCCATGCAGGTGAGTCTGCAGATCCACCCACCCTTTCATCCCTCCCTCCCCAAGCAAGGTGCTCCATGGTTAGAGCTGGACAGAGACGAGAAGATTACCCTAATCCATAGCGAATATCTCTTTCAGGTCCTCACAATCTTCTATCCGCAGTGGCACTGTCCATCATTTTTCTAGAATTGTTTTTCATGGAGCAAGTGTCATGTCATTTTGTGGTGTTTTTGGTTGTGTGCCCATCAGTTACGGCACACAGACTTGCTGATCGCCTTGCCAGCTGCCTGCAGAAGGGTGGCTGTGACCGGCATTGATTCTGTGCCACCCTGGCTGACATTATTTCAGTTGTGGTTGCCTTTGGTTTGTAAGTGAGAGGAGCTGCAAAAACTTTAGGCTTGTACATTCTGTTTGGCGCTCTGTCATTTCGCTCTGTTGTGATGAGACCTTGAACACTGCCTAGAGCTTGTCTCTCAGGCGTAGCTGTGTATTACTCAGCTCTCTTCAGTGCTTTAGGGGGATTGTCTCATCTGTCAAAGGGCAGACACACTGGGTAGCGCCTGGAGCTCAGAACTCAAAATGTAAAGAGGGTCAGGCGCTGAGCACACAAACTGAGCTCCCTGCTGCAGTGGCCTGCGTTTAGTGCTGCAGTATGGGTACTACGAGGAGCAGAGGGCCTTCTGTTCTGCTGGGTTAGGCTTAGAGCCAGGCATGGGAGAACTGAGAAGACTCTGCTCATTTTTTTTTTTCTCCTGGGTGTGGCGAGGCATTAGTGTAGCCAGCTGCAAATGGAGAGCTGAGTAGATCCTTGTTTCGTTTTTTCTCTCTTTTGTGTTGAAACGCAGCAGTTTCCCCACCCTGAGTTATTGACTTCCATCTTACCGCAACAGCCTTTTTCATTTCCAGAGGCTGTTTTCAGAGGAGCAGCTTAGCCAGAAGAAGGGTGTATGGTTTACAATTGAAACCACCATTTCCAATCATTACTCTGTAATAGCCAGGTCCCTCTGTTTGCACCTCTGCCTCACCCCCCCAGCCTTCAGTGGGGGGGGGGGGCTTCTCTTTAGCAGTGAGGGCACGGCCAGGGCAGGTCATAAATAAAGTCCCTCAGCCTCATATTGTTATTGATTTCTGGTACCTGCACGTGTACAGAATAATAATGTCTCATTTGTCTTTCCATGTGTCGAAAGATACTGCTGGTCATGAAACACTGGCTCTTCCCTTCCTGTTTTCTCAAAGCTCTCCCACCCCAAATTCCTGACTGCGGCATGTCTTTCTCTTTCTCAGTTTCCCTCTCCCTGTCTCCCTCTGTCTCGTTCTTTCTCCCTCTCTGTAAAGTGCTCTAGGTTTTGACCACATAAAAAAATGGCAGGGTAGCACTGGGAATAACCAGTTTGGGGGAGTGGTGTTGTCATCTAAACAAAGAAAACTTGACTCTAATTGAATTATTGACTCTAATTCAAGTTCTAAGTGAAGCCACTGACCTGAGAGTACAAGTGACCGAGAATGTCATGTGACACCTACATTTACTGATAAGATGATCATTTTCATGAATTTTGTTTGATTCCTTTAGGTAAATGTCCCACCCATGACAGAGCTGGTCTGACTCTACAGAACAAGCTTCCGATAGTGAAACCCAAAGTGTTACTTTTTGCCTTTCATTCAGTTACGCAGCCCCGCTATAGTCTATTTTTCAGTACCCTGTATTATTAATAGCCGGAGCAGTGGTCTCAGCACGAGCAGTGGAGAGTAATTGGATATGAAAAGGGAAAGCTAATATACCTGTCTGAACTGCAGCAATTTCAGTTCTGCTCCTTTCTATCTGAGCAAAGCTGTGTTTGGGGACTAGATGGTTCCTTAACACACCGCTATTACACTGACGCTCTGCAGTCACCTACAGTACAGTGATATCCACCAGTAATAGAAGGTACTCTCCAAAAAAAAAAGAAAAAAAAATGACTGCATTATTCAGATCTTGGACACTTACCCATTTCTTCTCTTCTTTTCTTTATCTGTGAGTTTTTGAAACTTTATCAAAGTGAAAGATTGTATTCCCTCAGACAGACCTTTGGGTTCTCATCGCTGAGTTTGCTGTTGGCTAATAAAAACGATAGAGCTCAGTCTTTGTAAAAGATAAAGAACATACTCTTTACTTTTTTAACAGAATGCTTCAGGACAGGACAAAAAATCCTTCTCTCATATTGTTTCAGCTCATTTTATACAGCTACTGCTCAGTCCTGATCCATAAGAAATCCCTGAATTTCTTAGAAGTTTGTAACCAGGTTTGTCACGCAGTCCATTCTCCACTGTGTGTTTCTGGAAAACAAATGAGAAGAGGTTGATAAAGGGGACCAGAGAGAGGGGCTGGACAAAAAGACCAAAGGTGGAGACCAGTGAACAGGACCAGCGAAGGTTACCAACAAAGGGGTCCAATGAGGCTGACCCTAGAGGCAGACACAACTTCCTCATCATCCACTCATCTGTGGGTACATGTTATTGTCTGTGCATGCATGCATGTTCCAGTGATTCATCCTACTGCTTTGTCTGACAGAAATTCTCCAGCTGAATTTAACACTCCTTTCACCTTTTGAAGCTCAAATTTCAAATTCTCTTTCTCTCTTTTTAAAATTCTTTTTTTCATTACATTCTCTCTCATCATCTTCCCCCTCTGCCAAATGTGAAGTTTAGTTAACAAGTCCACTGTTAATCTCAATACCATTATGAATACATGAGGGATGAGAAGAGAAGAAATTGATTCACCACACATCTCGTTCTTTTTTCCTGTCAGCTAATGCATTTTAAGGCTGCACTTGAAAACGCAGCCTCTTTGCCATCATGCTTGATTATGACAGGAAATGAATTATTAAGCAGCGACGCAGGTGCTGAAAAAGGCCCCGTTTTCCAGGAGACTTACTGCATGTTTTATTTAAAGGACTGTTGCTTCAAAGGCGGTAAAGTTTGCGTTCTCTTTTCTTTTAATAGAGCCCATCAGCTCAACCACCCCTCTCGCTCATAACGACGATAAACTCTCATTTGCACTCAGTATGCATCTCTCTCCTGACAGCGAGCACACTTAAAAGGATGAATCGGGCTGGATTAGGTGCGCTTATGTGTATCTTAAATCTTAAACGGCAACCACAGTGTAGTCAGAAGCTCCATACGAGAACCTCCCATCACCGCACTTTGAGCCATCAACTGAGATTACAAAACTAGTCATTTTTAAATTTAGGGTTATTGTCAAACCTGTACTTGAAGTTTTTTTCCCCCAGTCCTGGCTGTCCTATAACTCAGCTGATTCCAATTCTGCTCAGCTCATATCAGGTTTGTGAGGCAGAAGTCACAGAAATAGTCCTTGTTTCATGCAAGGAGAACGGGAGATCTGTAGTGCACTTGAAAAGGTAAGTCCCATACCACATGCAGAGCAGGCTAACTGCCCTCTCCCAGTGAATTCTCTAGTATTTTGATGTAGCTTTAATGTTTCCCAAGTTGGTGGGTTTGCTGATGCTGTGGTTCACTGCAGAGCTCCCACAAATTTTCAATCACTTCCTGTTCTTTTTCCCCCCTGTTCCTCAAACACTGCTCAGAAAACAACTATTTCACCCTTCCTTTGAGTCAGATGAGGGTGTGCGTGTGTGTTGAGAGAACGGAGAAGGGGGTGGGGGATATGCGAGAAGGGGTTGGGATATTTTAAGAATCTTGTACGACGGTGAAATAAAAAAGAGGTAAACTTTTTCGTGTGAGTTGGATCTCATGCAAATGAGAAGGGCTGTTGAATAATTAGGAGCCTCAGATCTCTTCCAGATGAGCCCTATGTGGATCGAGGGAGCACTGCCTCTGACAATATTCAACAAAAAAGAAAGGAGCGGAATAAAAGAAAGGAAAACACAGTAGTGCAGCCGAAGGATCAAAAGAATTAAAAAGCCCCTTTTCATTTCATTTTCTGTCTGAGTTAATAAACATCCGAGAGTTTTGGATTTTGCTGTGAAGTAATAAAAGCATGAGTTAGACACTGAAAGTGTGTGTGTTTTTAAGGGTCAGGCTAATTGATGTCCCCTTTTGCATTCATATTATATTAAATTAGTCAGCGAGGAGCTAGCAACGCAGAGGTTGATCTTCGCAATTCTTTGTTGTAAGACGCTTATTAACAGTTTTTCATTACATTTTCAGGCCAATTGCTGGCAGCACTTTTAATGTGTCTGGACTACGAGAGAGTAGAAGTTTTGCTTTATGAGTCATTGGTTCCCAGTGGGATTGAAGTCGGGAGACTGTGAAGTCCATGTCATAACCTCCGTTCACTCCTCCTCAAACCACACCTTTACACAGCCAGTACAGTGATGGGTAGCATTATGTCATCTCAAGGTTTTAGACATGATATGTGAGCAGAGCTGCCAAGTTTTCAGCTAAACGGGCAGAATTGTCATTGATTTTCCACTGACTTATGAGCTTGAAAAGCCAACTGAATTTTGTCTTTTTCTGTCATTTTCTTTGGTGTAACTTTTTGTCAGCTTAATCAAAACATGTGTTTTGATCCAAAGATAGCAGTACTTTTTCCTGAGGAGAAATCGTCAAATTTGTAATTTCTTAATGACCAGCTATATTTACAAAGCAAGCTGGCAGTTTGTTCTTTTTTAGTGGTTTTCCCAAAGTGACACTTCCTGAATGTTTGCGTTTATTTTAACCATTAGGTGCTGCTGTTTGTATTATGTTCTTTCCTGTCCTGTCAGCCATTTTTCCCAAAAATGCCATCATACTACATATTCCACAATGCTCTTGCACTGTTTTTGCACAAAATTGTACCCAGTTTTTTTCTGGGATTTTATACAACAGCTCTGACCATGACACGTAACATATTGCAACAACACTTACAAAAATCATTACAGTAGTTTTGGTAAATAAGAAAACAGAAAATATGTTAGAATTTTCATCCTTGCAAACTTTGCACTCAAATACAGAATAATTTACTAAATGGTTTACTGAAATTTTCAAATTATTTGTGCCATGAACAGTGCCAGTGCCTTTTGCCATTGTAGGGGCTGTAAATTTTCTTAAAATGAATGAATGTTGACTTTACCTCCCCTGTGGGTTTAATACAATTCATATAGCAACATGCTGACATTTCCCAGCCTGAGACCCTGTGGCATTAACCAAACAACCGGATGTAGATGTCCTTTCTATCAAACACTGACCCGCAGCCCCCACCAATATCTCTGTCAGCCGCAGTGTCCCACCCCCCAACCCCCAACCACGGCCGCCCACAGCACCAGCTCCAGACTCACTACACCCTGCCCACACCCACACCTTTTTCTAGGGAGTCCGCAATTAAACCCCTTCCCCAGGTATTCTGCCATGTACAATGGCAAATCATCACCCACAGTTTAGATCTTGATAACACCAAGATAGCTTTCTTGATTCATTAATATGTTAGCGTGTCCTCTGTGGACTGTGTATGTTGCTATATGAGACAATGTTTAAGTCCTCAGCAATTTTGCTTCTCATTTTATCATCATTTAAAATTTGGGCCAGGAGATTCTCCTTGCCTCTGACAAACTCATTGGCTAATTTTTTATGAATTTGTTTCTGGTGAACTTGCACTTTCCTCTACTCCAACAGGGCAGTGTTGGAAGCAATAGGCTGACATTTTGAGGATTATTATTCTTTATGGGGAAAATGTAGCTAGTTAACTACACACAGAATGACTGTCTGTCTGTCTGTGTCTTTTTGGTTTGGTTTTGCAGACCAGTACAGTGAAACAACAGAAGGCCAATTTGTAGAAAGCTCTCTTAGAAAGTAAGACATTTTAAAACATATGTAGTGAAAATACTCACTCCCAGCATTGTTTTATTTTTAGAATGTGTGTCTCGAAGGGTTAAACCCAATCAAAGAATCAGTTGTCAACTAAAAATGAATTTTAATTTGTTGCGTGAATGTCTGGGGGTCTCTCAAACTTTTTGATTCCTTTATCCATAAGCATTAAAAGTTTTTTTTTTTTTAGTGCAAGAGACATCTGCTGGTCGTATCATGCTGATAGAGAGGAAGGAGAGGTCTAACACTGATGGACTGAAAGTTTTGACACAGTGCTCCAGGCATTCCCTGCAGCCTGTCTGGGGGTGAGAGGCTTGGGGTGAAAGGTGAGCAGTCCAAACAGGAGGGGACAACATTTGGCCAAGGTGGCTGGTCTTAACTAGATGCCTCACACACGCAGATCCAGTCAGATCCCCCTCTGAGCCCCGCCCACGAGGAGAGGGATGTAAGGAGGCCACAGATCAGCTGGGAACAAACTCCTGAATAAATCTGCCTGGGTGGAATCACTGAAGCAAGCACGCACACACATATCATCAAATCTATGAGAGACTAGATGTCACACACAGAGCCTGTGAAGGGACGCATATTTTTCAACAGCTCTGTCACAGTACGGAGAGGACTCACATATATTCTGTCTGCGCTAGCCGAGCCTGTGAGGGGGCTCACTTTCACTCCATGTAATATATCAGCAATTAAGAGTGGGCTTGCACTCACACACACAAACACACACTGTCAGCAGTTGCAGAGATTGTGAGAGGAGAGGGATGAAGTGAAGAGGTGCAGGTGGAGTGCAGTCACAACCTCTTCCCTCCCCCTCCTCGTGGCGGTGCAGAGGAGCGTTTGTTCCCTCACTGAGGAGATTATGACACGCAGAGATCTCTGCTGTTTGTTTGTTCACAGATGAATTCTTCCTATTTGTTGCCTTTATTATAAATCACTGCCAAATTAAAGCTGTACATAAGACACAGTGGTATTAGACACAGTGTGTCTCTGGGGCTTTTATGTCAGCAGGTCTGATGATGAATTCTCTCCACGGTGTGATCCGCATTCACCCTTTGTGAGAGTACCCCCTCTGTGGATGTTGTCTAATTAGTCACTAATGCCTGATTGGGTAGTTTAGTGCCAAGTCATTGCTTTCCCATGGTGCCAAGCTCATGGCAAAACAAAAACACCCCCTCCAATCCCTGACTGACTGATGCTGAGGAAATGAGAGTTCAGAGGATGTGTGAACCATTCGTACGAGTGCCAATCACCATTGTAATTGTGGTGTCCATTAACATGCATACCGTATGAACACGGTGAAGATAAGAGCTGTTCTTCATCACAGATTTGAAATGTAAAGCCTGTCCTCATTATTAAGGATTGCACATTTTTAGCTTGAAGGGATCATTTATTCAAAATTATGCCAGCATTTAGCTTTCCCTTTTTAAAATCAATTTTATTCAAGCTTTTACGAGTTAGAAATGTATTCTTCTGTATCTAAACTGAGAGGAAAATCTAGTCTGGTTTATACTGAGGATAGATCTTGGATTGATTAACCTCCTGCTACATGGTAATATAGAAGTGTATCACAGACCCAGACTAGATCAGACCGAGGGCAAAGGCTTTCTCGGTGTACCCGTTATGTGAAGTGTCATTACCTTTTTGTGTTTTTATTGTTTTTTCTCACCGAATCAACGGTGATAACAAAAGGGGGTACACATACTATCTTAGAAGAGAAAAAGGACATGTTCAATGTGTTCTTTGATGAATAGTAAAACGTTTAAAAGTTATTTCAAAAAATTTCATTGTTTGTTCTTTGATAACAGAGATGAGGTTAAGAAAATGTTCCTTTTTTCTTTATTCATAATGTCTAAATCCTGTTCATAGGACAGATCACAAAGAATGGGTGGCTAGATGTCTGCTCTCTCTCTGTCTCTCTCTCTCTCTCAATTATATATTGTCTGTTAATAATAATTCATTAACTTCAATTATGCCAAGTTGTCATAGTGACTGAACTGCACCATAAGTAAACCAAATGTACAGAAATATAAATGTGAATGTGAAATAAATATACTAGCTATGGTGTTTTTTTTATGTATACATATTTAGGTTTCAGAAAGGTTTGAGTATTGAGACAAATATGCACTTTGCAGCTGTCACAATGCCCGTACATTTTCTCAATGCAGGTTGTGGCAGCGGCATGGTTGTGCTGTCAAAGACTGGCATGTGATTAAATGCTGAGGATTGCAATTCATCCAAAGCAGAAATGGAAATGAAAGTGACCTTCTAATAAGGGTCATTTTAATAATCACTATAAACCATGTAGATTATGATTAGCTATGATATGGATGAAAGTTCAATGTAATTCAGGGCTATTATGCTCTTCATATCAGAGCAAACCAGCAGTTTTTAAATGCTGTTTCTCTCCATACAAACCATTTTGGAATAGGCTCATTTCACCACAGCAACATCTGCAATCATGCTGGAGTCCTGAGGCAAGGTGAATGGAATCCTCTGATACACGTGCATGCAGCCAACAGCTATTTTTCATGCTACAGGGTGCACAGTGCATCACAGTGAAGTGGGCAGCAATTGGAGGATAGGTGATTCTCCACTGACATCATCCAAGCAATTAATGCCTGACAAGTCCTCTGGTCCCTGAGAGCGGTGAGATGAGGAGACCCTGCCAGAATATCTGTTACTGCTCCAGTGGAATGAAGCCAATTAATTCCATTGCTGTGGGCTCCCAGTCATTGTCAGCTGATGACAATCCTGGCCTGTTTCGGACCTGGGCCGTCGGGCTAGGCTTGCATTCGTGCCTTGCTGACTGAGCCACTCAGGAGACAAACCAAATATTTTGCATCATAAATAGAACAGAGATAAATAGAAATAACAAAAAACTATGTAGCAACTGTCATCTTGATGTTTATTTATTCATAAGGAATACGTAACGCTGTCTACAGTTCACTTTCTGACTTGCAGATCCCCTTATCTCTTTGATGTACTCCTGTTCATAGAGGTGCAGCCTGTTATAGCTGTAGGTGTTAAAAATACATGGAAGTAATTGTCAACAGATCAATCTAATTATGTATTTACAGTTGTCAAAGAATTAATTAGTGGCTGTTATATAAGACAGAATCGTTAAGAGGGCTAAATTTGTTACTGAGAATTGAGGATTAAGTGCATTGTGGGTTGACTGAAATGAGGCCAAGTCACACATTTGTTGATTTAGTCCTGAATTACAGCTAATATTGGTCTGCGAAATGTCCAGTAAGTACCCATTTTCATCTGATGGGGCACCGGGATATTTCGTTTGGCATGGCATACATAATCTTTTAAACATTAGCGCTCTTGATAAACCTTGCAGAGCCGGGGTCAGTTACAGTGCCGTAATTGTTAACTCCCATCGTAGCAGGTGTACTGTTACAGGCATTAATGAGTCCACTGAAAGATGGTTGCGCAATAATGCTGTTAATGCGCTTTAGCTTAAAGTGCTTTCTAAGAGATTTAATAATGGCAACAAGCATTTAAATCGAACAACAAATTAGCGTCACTGTAATTCAGTCTGAGGATCCGGAGACGGGCGTGTTGATAAAGGCACGTGTCATTGTCTCCCTCACCCCGCTGGCTCTACGGTGCTCTCATGTCGCTGTTGAAAAGGTACAGGAGCGCGAGGTGCTGGTTAATGGTGCCGTCTCATTAGCGCCTGACTGACAATCAGACCACTCTGTACCTCGAGGAGAGCAGGAGACGGGAGCACCAGACAACACCTCGCTGTCATTATCCCAGGAGAGACACCATGCTGCGTTCGGCTCGGGAGGAAACATCGCCTCTGCCAGCGGCTGCGATTTAAAAAGGGAAACAAAGAGCACACCACGCTGCTGTGTCTGCTAGCTTCTGCCAGCGGCGAACAACATCCTCATACCACAGCAAGCACATGATGCGGTGTCCATATTTCATTATGGCTGCGATAAAAGGGCAGTTGTCTGTAAAATGGTACTTCCCGTTTATTCATGTGCAGCTTTTAACACAAAACAAAAAATAAGCCAAGCAAAGCAACAAGAAAAAAATTCCATTGTTTCAGATAAAAGCAAGTATTTAGTGGTCTGATCCATTGGTATGTTATTTGTGTCGGAGGGGATGCTGAGGTGGAGAGGGCTTCTATGTCCAAGACCCATTTTGTATGGGCTCCATGCTCTAGCTTGACTGCTTCTGTTAATACACAATAGCAATGCAAATAAATTCAACAACTGGTGTGAGGATAAAGATGCTGGTGCTGTGAAGGAAGAGTGGGTTCCTTCTTGTATGTCGTTGCCCTAGAAAGCACTCCAGATTTCTGCATGTGGAGGACTCCAGTGTGTCTGCCGTCAGACTCCATAATGCAGCACATGTTGGTGATGTCATTTATTCAGTTTTCCATCGGGCCAAGCCTTGATTACATCTCGTTTCAGATTTTTACTTCATCCCTCAGTCTCAACACGGTGCTCTGATTTACACACACACACACACACACACACACACACACACACACACACACACACGTATTGCCTTTCCATTGATCGTTTCTTAGCACTGTTTCATTACTGTATTTTGGTGTAAAATAATCAAAACAGTGGCTGCGCCCATGATGATCGTTACACCCCCTGCTGGCTCATCAGCTCCATTTACAAAAGCAAACTGGGATGTATCAACTAGTCACTTGTCTTTCACAGTCTTTATTTCAAAGAGATCCTAACCCCAATAGACCTAACCTCAATGGTTATATATATATATATATATATGTTACATAAATAAAATAAAAGCCCAGCCCGACTAAGCAATGGCTGTTTGGAATGAGAGGGCTACAGGGTCACCTGTTTGTTGCTAAACCATCAATCTTATTAATCAAGTACTAGATGTACTGTTTAGATGTATGGTTTAAACATAAGAGATCATTGTTGTAATATTGTTGCTCTTTCTTATGGACTATACACTGTTGTCTTTAATGGCCTATAGGAGGGCAATAAACTGAAATTGAGATGTAACCCCTTGCCACTATCCCCGATAATGGTCGTGTTACTCATGAGAAAATCTCTGATGATGTCTCATTTTTTCATTATGAGTTCTGTTTTGGGGAAATGGCCTTGGTTAATTCTCAGAGAGGAATATTTTCATTTATTATGTTTGTGTTTTTTATTATTTTGTTTTGCTTCAGACCTCTCACAGAAATAAAACATTGATGTGAGAGCTAACGGCTCAGCCATTCTGTAGTCTGAAGAGAGACTACAGAGCGCTCTTTAGTGTGAATCAATTCACAGTGTATTAACAGGCTTTGTACAGCTTGCAGAGTTTGTCGTTTATCAAAACAAATGTACATGTCCCCCGGCCCCCCTACCGCCCACAGTCAGGAGTATGCCTGTAAGAGGCTCTTATGGGGACATCTAGTGGCAGCGTTCCGAACTGCGTGCTGGGCTAAGGTTGATGGAACAGATAAACCCAGAAGGCAGCTGTCTCTACACCTCCACACCTCCCTGTCCAGTTGTCTGTGTAACAGGTCCTTTACACATCTGCCACACCTTCTGCAAAAAGCACAGTACAGTGTGTGCATTTGTGTCAAGCTCTAGCATTTGGGGATATTGCTCTAAGAGTGAGCCTGGTTCAGCCTCTGTTCACCAGGAGAACATGGTCTACATCATAATTGTCATCAACCAATTTGCGGTCAGATTAAGTGTATGTAGTTGTTCTTATGTTAAAGAATCCTATACGCTTCAAAGAATCCTTGAAAAAAAGAAACAAGCCTTTTGTCATGGTCTATGTTACTGGTCCTATACCAGTTTCCTCTCCTAAGCCCAAATCCAAGCCTTATATAACAATCACCTCATGTCGAGCAATGAAACCAAAAATGCCCCATGCATTTCACAGAGCCTTCAGGATGCTGTCATGATACTGTTACGGCTGATATATCATTGATACCAAAGTCGGGAGTTGAGCATGGTTCTTTTCTTCTTCTGGTTGCTTGACTGTCAAGCGTCTTTGGTCTTGCTGATGGTGCAGTAAGGAACATATTGTTCCCAGTTCTTTATCACCTACTATAACATGCTGCTGCCGCTGACCCCCAGCACTGGTTGGACAGTGATGAAACCTGTTTTTTATTACTGCGGTACTCATCTGCCCTGCATGGAACGACCGTATGAACTGTCACAGTGGTGTAATACCCCAGTCTGCACCATGGAGTAGCTAGGGGAGTTGCACGCAACCGTGCATCACCCAAGTTAATAAACGGGGGGATGTGTCCCCGAGGAAATCCATCTGTTCTGGGACCGCACTGACTCCATTCCTGGGTGATTTATTCATGAAAGCCGTCTCTGTACGTACATCCATTTTCAACTTTAAGTGTCGCTGCCAACCCTTCTGCCACCTCCGTGCTCCCTGCTCCAAACATGCACTGTGCATTCCTGGACTCCCCGCTCAGCTCACAAGCCCAGAGCGTCAAAGGGTCAGAGTGTTTCATAATGGAAATTACATTAAATGTCACTCCTGGGTTATCCATACAAGTGTTTCAACTATGCCGAATGTTGCTCCTATTAAAAATTTAATTCGAGGCTGTTTTTTTTTTGCCCCCCAAAGGAAGATTTTTTTCATTCCCTGTGCTTTATAAGTTAGCCATCGTGGATTGCTTCTTAATAGCCCCTATTTGTCAGACCTGCCTGAAATACTCTTGTTTTTAACCTTTGTGGTCCTAGTGAACATGTTGCCGTATTGAAAACCAGTATCCAGCACAAAGGAACACACAGCCAGGCCAAAATCAGTACAGCCAATATGTGCTGTGAGTTCCACAGTACATATATTGCAGAAGAGCAGAATAATACTCTTCCTTTCCTTTTGTTTCTCTCTCTGTCTCATCTGTCTCCAATCTGTAGGTCTACATACCCTGCAGAACAGCTCTTGTTCTGGCCAATGAAGAGATTGATTATTGCTATTAAAGGTTTGAAGGAAGCTGGACCCCGAAACAAGCTGTGTACAACCTCACCTCCGCCATCCTGTAAAGATTAACAACCGGATACCCTGGTGACACAAAGAGCCTACTCTGTAAATGTCACTCAAGAACCCCATACCCCACCCCACCCCACCCTACCCTGTATACCTCCTCTCAGTAGTCTCATGGCTACTTCTGTGTGTGTGTGTGTGTGTGTGTAGGTGCGTGCGTGCGTGCGTGTGCGTGGCTTTCTCTTTCCTCTCCGCTTACACAGGAGAGTCCAACTGGGAATTTTCAAATCTCTGAAATTGCCTTTTGTGAAACAGATAATGTTAACACATCAAAATGATATGCAAATACATGAAATTTCTGTTTCCTTTTTGGTCGTAGATTATAGGAAATAACATTAATTTAGTGAAAACTAGCACTTTCTTTAAACTATGTTTTTGAAAGATCTGTGATAATGAATTACTCAATGAGTGTGTTGTCTATTTTTAGAACCGGCAAATGTGCTTTTTGTGAGATTAGCACATATCGCCTTTACATACTGTATTAACAATTCTTCAAGTCTTTGCATGATAGAGCCATCTTCACACTCTGAGGCCTTCTACAGACGTATTTGAAAATAAAATCATCATAAAGTATCATGTGAAGTAGTGTTTTCACTCTGGAAAGTGATGCTGGCATGATTGGTCACTTGTGCTGTGAAATAGGATGAAACAAAAAAGCTCTGTCCTGAAATGTCATAATTCTTTGACAGAAGTGAAGTTCCTCATCATGTGCACATGAACAGATATCCAGTGCCTGGATTCCAAAGAAAACATTCATACAAACAAGCAAAATAGACTAGATGAGGTATACAGTCTAACCATAGTCACAATAGTCATTTTTTCCAAAGCTTATACCTCATGTCTAGTTGGGCACCAAAAAATGGTAGGGACAGTAAGCAATATGTATTATGTATTCCAAGTTGCAGGTAAGATACCATAGCTATTAGAAAGAATTCACCTGTATTTGCTATTTATATTCCATGGGACACAGGTGCTTATTGGTAAAAATATATGTGGATGTATATGCAACAGCTTCCTTTACCTGTTCTTCTTCCGCTTTCTCTCAATATTAGCAGTGTTACAATGTGAAATAATGCTGACTGAATGAGGTATTGTCATAGTTCCAAACTATGTTCAATATATTACGCTTGCAGTTTCACATACAGTCTTGCAGTGTAGCATAGTCATCGACAGACAGTGAGCATGTGATAATCAGAGAAGGGTGTTCTGTGCAGCTCACTCTTCTGTGTTCTTGACCCCCCTCCATCATGTCCCTTCGTGTCTCATCCACAGGACCAGTAAAGAAAGGCAAGCATCAAGCACAAAGCATGAGGTTTGACTGTGTTTTGGGATTGCGAAGAAACCCCCTTTTTTTCTCTCCCAGGGCTTGATAAACTGCCTGGGATTCCTTAAGTCTGACACTGTCTCATCTCCTCATGCTGCAGCTATAAGCAGCTTTTCTCTCAATCCCCTCACTGCCTTCTGGCTAAGTCACATTCACACGCTCAGATGTTTGAAACAACAATGGGTCTCTCCTCTTTGTTCTACTCACTTCTTCAGGGTTCAGCTGGCGTACTCCTCCGTTCCCTGCAGTCTGTAAGAGCTGGAGTCCATGCCCGTGATTTAGGGATCCATTACACAGAGACCTCTCCCCAAGTGTCCCAGGCCAGTGGTATCAGATGACATCATGGCTGTAGCCACAGAGGTCCTAAGGGTAATGACTTCGCCTCATAAGAGATCCTGGAGGCATATGAGAGACAGTTTGATTTGTGAGAGGAAGAGAATACCTCTGTTCGTTATAGAGAAATCATACCCTGAAATAACAGCACAGGCCGAAACTGAGGCACTGCAGTATCTGAAGTAAAAGGTCCACGCTGAATTAATTATGTTATTCTCGTATCTAAATTATTTTGCAAATGCGTTTTGTTAATCCAAATACATTTCCCCAACATAATCTACTGCTGCACTTTAATTTCTCCAACCTAATCTGTTGTAGCACTTAGGCTGTAATTTGCCTGTAATTATTATGAGTTTCTTTAACAGGCTGTCATTCAGGCTGATAACATATAACGCTAATTCAGATGAATACACTGTATGTGTACAGACGAATAAATGTAACGATTGATAAACTAGTCATTTGTCTAATAGTACACGTATTTTAGAATAACATTTAAAGGATAATGGTGTACTCTGTCCCTCCCTCCCCCATTACACATTGGTGCCTCTGCCCCAATATTTATACTGACTTTTTTAATACAAATTTCATTAAATTTTACACAGAACTTCTCAGAACTGTGAATCAAAAAAGCTGGTCATTTTAAGGTGTTCTTGATTGGAGCCAGGTGATAGCCTGTATGGAAGATTCTTGTTGCGTATTTCATTACCATTATCCTCTTTGGTTTGTTACAGCTGAAATTCCAGTACTGTTCATTTAAAAGAATAAAGGTAAATTTGTCTTTGATTTACCGGTTTTTACCTCCACTGATCCATGATTTTGGTTATTCTTTGTTAATGGAAGCACAGGTTCAAAATTCTAAACTCAAAGTCTGGATGTTTTTCCTCCTTGTTGACAGATGATCTCAGCTGAGATTATTGCCTCCGGCTTGCTTTAAAACGATGTGCCTGGGCCGTTTTATTGCCTTCTTTCGATACCCTGACGCTTGTGCCGGATAGATCGGCCTTGCCTTTCTTCTCATGTCCCTCTCCAGGCTGACCCCCTTTCTCTTATGCATGTGTTAGCTGGTGATTTATGGGTGTAATTATGAGATGAAAACGCTGATGGAGGGCGGTGGAGGGTGGTGGTTAAGCACAGTCTCTGGAACTCGCCACTCTCTGAGATACAGGGCACGAACTCCATGAGCAAGCGCTCGCCCACTGTGCAAACGGACAGCTCCATGCATGCTCCCCCGGGAAACGGAGTCCCTTGGAAGATGAGCACAGGCACACAAACATTCACAAAGGTACATGCAAAACACAAGGAATACATATATATTGTCTGTACTTTTGAAAATGCCGAGAGATATTGTGTTTGGGGGGGTGCTCAGGGGTCAGAGGTCACTGTTGCGACTAAGATGCTTGCGTGGGAAAGGTAAGGCCCAGTGGCGTCAAGATTCTGATCCAGCCTGTCTTCCCCCTATGAGCTTCCTGCCAAAGCAGGGCTTGTCTGTGGGCAGATGAAACTATATCCTCTGTCTTTTAACTTGAGTGTGTTGAAGAGGTGAGACGGTGCAGAAGCAGGGGGGAACGAGAAGACAGCAGATTATCCGCATGCCAAAGTGAGGGTGGAATTTTTACGGAGAAAACCTGCACTGCAGCAACTGTCTTACCATCTAAGACACCCCAGCCCCCAGGACAGGTGCAGCAAAGCACAGGAACGCTACCCAACCCCGGGTGCACTTCAACTCAGAGTATGACAAGGAGGAGCTGCCTCTCTATGGTTCAGCTGGCAGAGGGTCCATTCTGGACTTTTTTTCTTACCTTCGCCAGCTAAAAACTTACAGTAATACGTTAACATTGGTTGAATCTACAAAAAGTTCAGAGGATAAAAAATAGATTACATTTAACTACAACTATATTATTATATTTAACTAACTGTGGAAATAAAAACATTCTGGCCATATATGCATTAAAAAATGGACAATCTGTGTCCAACACTGTTATTCACATCATTTGCCCATTATATTTTCTGTATATGATGGATACTATGAAAAATGCATTTCAAATGTGTTCCTTCCATTTTAGGAACATGTATTATATATTATTTGCATATATTAATATAGGCACCATTCATCTGAATGAAACATTTAATTATTGGCTTTGCTGTATAGATTACTGAACAATTTTCAGCTGATTGCATGAATTACATCTCACATCTGTATTTAACATATTCAGGGATACTGTTGTAATATTTTACAGATTTGAAATGTCTTTTTTCTTTTAAGTTTTTTGCAGTGAAAAATCATTAATATTCCACTGATGGCCTCCTCGAGCACAAGTGTCCTGGACACTGTTTAAATTTATGTAACAGAAGCCCTTAAAATATTTTCCTCCTCTCAAAAATCATGAGTTGAACACTCAGCTCATCTACATCAGATAAAAGAGGACTGTTAAGAGATAGGAGAGGAGCGCTCTGCTTTATTTTGCCTTTCATCCTGTCCGGAGTCACTTACAATACATTGCCTTTCCAAAATTAAACTGATAGAGCTGACACTAAAAGAAAAGTATATTTCAGAGGCTAAAGCAGCACATGACCCACCCAGTTCGATGTGCAGCCTTCCTGTTTGTAATTCAGTCCACCAACACATAACATTAACCACCACTGGTTGGTGAAAACAGTTATGGAATTCACGCTTGTGCAGAAGATCATAGTCTGGAACATGGATTCAGGCTGCCCTTGCAGGTCTCCCAGCAGCAGCTATTCAAAACCCACAGCATCAGATTAAATCTAACATCGATCTGCTCACTTGCAAAAATAACAGTATATGAGACCGAGTGAGTGAGAGTGGAGGAAAAGTGGTGAGCGACATTATCCGCCGCTGTTTAGAATTCCGGTCTCCTTCGCAGGCAGGGTGTTGCATATGCCTCACAAACAACTGTACACCTTATAAATTACTCTCAGCGGCTCTGGCCGCTGAGGATCTTTACTGTGCTTGTACTTGGTATGTTAATTAAATACTGTGGCTTTGTTTTCCCAAAACAGTGTCGCTGACTGCAGATGTGAATATCTTGATTACATTTTGTCTGCGTTGTCACAGAGGAGCCTTGTGCAGTCAGAATGAAGTCTTTTCCTATTCTTGCATGTTGGGTGCATCCTTGGCGCCTACTGAGTTTATTTATCAGTGTAAGAACTAAATGAGGTTCATCAATATGTGGTTCCTTTGATGACTTTAAAAAATCAATAAGTGCATGAAGACAAAGGTATCATGGAATGCTGACAGTCTGAAATAATTATATTAACTGGTTATGTGCCTGTTGTGCACTTCCTGAATTGTTTTTTTTTCCTTCATTCAAATATCAATGCACACTCTAAAAAGTCCCTAATGACTTATTGATCATATTGTTCTACTCCAGAAAAAAATCTTTACAATGCATTACACGCAATGAAAATTTAGTTTGCTAGTGAACACTGTCACCTAGTGGCGTTTTGCTACCAGTCTTGAGAGCTCATTCTTTATTCATATTTTCAACATGAAAAGGCTATACATACAGATCCATAATAATACATTTACAATATAGTATACTAAACAGGAAACACAACCATTTCAATAAAATAATCATCTATTTTTTTAATAGGCATATTTCTATCATTACGTATAGGAAGCATGCCTATTCCATGTATGCAAACAACAGGTGGAGTGATATTTTGTTTCTAGTCAAATTTTACAACGTTCTTTTAGGACATTTCATCTATATTTTTGTTTTCATTACTTGTCCAGACCACACTGGTTTGGAGGCCATTGCCTCCATGACCAAATGTCTGGTATTTAGTTACTCCAGTCTCATCGAATAGTTGGTACTGGTCTGTAAAATCTTACTGAATTAAAACAATTCATTGGTCATTCCAACCGCATCTCATTTTGGTAATGTGACAGCTACAGTACTAGTAGGTTTTCAGACCATTTTTCCAGTCAAATGTATTTGTCAATAGCGTGAGTGCTTTGTATCAGGGATGTCTTTATAAGAATTGTCATGAAGGTATACATCTTTTATTACAAAGCATTCATATTATTATTACCCAGTATTCATATTAATACCATGAGCAACTTGAACCATGGTTACTGAAAAAGAATCCTAAAACTAAAGTACTTGAAAGATATGTTATTCTGTGTTCACAAATGCAAGTACTTATCTATTAATTACCCAGATCTATCATACATGCCATTTAGATAAGTCAGAGGAGAGACCATATTACATGCCCAGATAACAGAAACTCTCCCCCTGTAGGTGCTCCACCAGAATGCATGATCTTTTCACATCACCTCTGGGCCAAAACCTGAGCAAGTGGTCTTTCACTTGCCAGCTCACAAATGAAATGCCAGCTAATATGCATGTTCAGCACAGCAGTTTATGGATTTGCACAAGTTAACCTACATTATAGTTGCACATTCCATGACCCCAGTGTTCCAATAAGTTGGACTGAATAATGTAAGACATCTCAGACATTTGCGTCGGATTTAGTCCGTCTTATTTTACTTAAAGCCTAGTGGCCCATATCTTTGTCAAAGGAGCTACTATCTGATTAATGTGAAAGATTTGATGGTATGGAGACCCACCTTATTACATACAAAACACTTTTTTTGAACACTACCAAATGCAAATGGGGGCCAAACAGTTACATGGTTATATCCTGATGAAACATCTTTAACACTGACATTTTAAAGCTTCCCATTGTGTTCACATTCATGTTGAGACATAATTTTGTTGTTGAAGTAAAAAAAAAAAAAAGAGAGAAACACAAAAATAAAAATGTCCATCAATGGATTTTCTGTCCGTTTATTCTGAAAATATACATAAAATGGGGCAGTATAATTTAAAAATGCAGATTGTAAAACTGTATACAGACCATGAGTGGGTGTTTCTTGACATTGTGGTATTTATTGCACTTAAATTAGCGAGCAAGGTACACATCACTCTGCAGAAGTCACAGTGGTGAAGCCAGCACACGTATAACTCAAAATGACATTCCCATTAAACAATCACGATTTCCTGACTTGCAAGCACTTACAAAGTAGCAATGCATTAAAAAAACTTTCCAATTGTTTCGCATACAGTTCGAGATTCCTGCATACACTCAAGATCCATCCAAATTTTCTGGGACATTTTACAGTGTTATATTTATTTGCCTGGGCAGGGCCAGGGACTCTAAGGCATTGTTTTTCAGATTTAGAAAACAGTCACAGTAGTGTTATACAAAAGTGTTGTGGTCTGTCCATTTCTGCACTCAGGCCACTATTTTCCACCTTCATGGGAATACCCAGCATCCTTTCCACATCCTTTCTGCCATTTTACCATCAACAGTCTCAGCCCTTATCCTTACAGCTATAGGCACAATACATTCTCTTAAACAGCACAGCTTCTGCATTTCAATCATTCAAATCAGTCATTTCGTGCAAAAATTATTATAACATACAAGCTACATGTCAAAGAATAAAACAAAAAAATGACAATAAAATATTAAATGAACACAAATAATTGTGGAAAAAATGTTGGGCAATTGATTTTAAAAACAAATTCTAATTTTATATTAACTATACAATTATCTAAAATAACTTTAGTTATTTTATAATACAGTGAGCTTTCAGTGGGTGAATTTTTACATTGAAACAAGATTTATTTTCCTTATGAAAATAGTATTTAATCCAAAAAGCAAAAAATGACTTTTTTCCATTGAAAAATAATGGGATCATTTACACATATATGGGAAAGGCTTTTTTCCACATCTCTATTTACAATTATCACTACCTTGGCACTGCATAATGAAATGTACACATGGTGCATATGCGTTACTGATATGTATAAGGGTGTTTAAGCTTGCAATATAATTACATTTAATTTCAAGTTTTAATTAAACCAGCTGGCTTTCTGTAGTGCTAGTACTGCATCAGATTCATGACAAGTCACCAATAAGCTCTTTGGCTTGATAAATACACATAATAGTGACTGCTTGAGATGCAATACCTTTTAAATTGCATTGTTTGTGCATTTTGCTAAAATTCTACAGGAGTCAAACAGAACAACCCATATTAAACCATTGTACCACTGGGTATACCAAAAGTGGTCTTGTTTCTCATGTTTTCTTGAAATAAAGACAATTTGCTTTATCTGGTGATGGTGGATATTTAATGGGTGAGATAATCCCAGCATGAGTAACCTAACATGATCTCAGCAAAGTAGTCATTGAAAAATCACATACTTTACGGTTCTTACTTGGGGTACTTTACAACCAGGGTGATTAACATTAATAAAAAAAGATAAAGACTATGGCATGCTTAGCTTGTTTTAGATTAGTTAAAAAATGAATAAGGACTGTCCCAAAATGTCTTTGTGTATGACAGCAAACATGCTGGAAAAACCAGAGCTTATAGTGCCACCCAGTGGCAGATATGTTCCTCATTTTTAATTTTTAGAATTAATAAAAATATTGGTGGTCTTTCTGGTGAAGGGGAAAAACAGGTTAAAAAAAAAAAAAAAATGCTGAATTTAGTTGCAAATTTACACCAGCAATTCCCAGTACATGTCTTGGGTTTTCCAGAAAAAGGGCACTCTGTTCATTCACATTCAATAGATCTTGCTTGCCGCAGCTTTGGAATGATGCTGCAAGTTTTGTGCGTACAAATACACATATGTACGTTAAGATGGAATTCTCCTCCTATACTCAGAGCTAGGTACTTGCAGGGCTGATCAGGGCAGCTGCCACAGTTCTCTCTGTCCTCTTGGGCCCTCACTGGATCAAAAGGGTGTCGCTCTCCTTCAGGCCAAAACGGGTCTTGTACTTGTCAAAGAGCTTTCCGAGGGAGCTGATGTACATGGCATGGTACTGATCCACCACCTCCTGGCTGGGCTCCTCGATCTTAGGCACTGTGATTGGCTCTCCCACTGAAAGATAGAGTCGTTTAAAAAAATCAGCAAAAAGCAGAAACCGTTGTGGCCAATTTACAAAATGAAAAAACAAAAAAAAAAAAAATCAAGACTTGGTTAATCAAAAAGTAATATGACTTTTTAAAGCTGGCTGGGATTACACTGATAGATAGTCTGATGCCTTCAATTATGTTAAACATTAATTTGACCTTGACCTTGTTCATTCCAAATATTGAATGTGAACTGCTGGTCCCATAAGACTACCAGGTTCAAGACTGACGTTGCACCTCTTGTTTAAAACTCTCACTCCAAGGGAGTACTTTGGGTTTTTTTTTTTCAGAGAACAACCCAAGCTCTTTTTAATACAGGGCCTAAGAGGAAGATTACTCACCTACAGTGATGATGGGCTTACTGAAAGGTACCAAGCCCCAAGATTCTTCTGAGAATAAGCCACAGCCGTGAAATAAGCAAGGCGCAAAGCCCAACAGCTTCTGGAGTTTCTTCTGAGCCAGCCTCCACCATGAGCCCTCCTCAAAGATAATCTGCTTGTACACCTCATTCTCGCCGAAAGAGTACACAGGCACCAGGTCAGCCCTGCCAGAAAGAAAACCGTGAGAAAGTTTCTTCACAAATCACAGGGTTCCCAAAAACCACAGTTTACTTTCTATCATTCCGTGACAGCTCTCACTTATAACTAGATCATCATTAATGCATTGTATCTGGACACAGAACTGTAGACAAACTAATACACGTCTGGTTGATCAAAATCACACAAAATTAATCCAACAATGCATCGGAAACGATCCCCCACTCCCGGCAATGCTCTGTGCCAGATGAACTAAGCATTTCCTTGCACAAGACATCATCAGCCTAAGTTGTCTAAGAATGTTTATGAAAGTACAATTCACCACGTGTGCGCAGAAGATGACGACTAATTTTATTTAGAAAGCATTAACTTATAATCTTCTTTGTGCTCAGTACATTCTAGATTTCCACAGCACGCTGTCAGGCCTTCGGTTTAATTCTTGCTGTTTATGACTGTTCGGTCAATGGCACAGTGACAAGCAGCAAAAACAGTGTCTGCAAGTCACCCACGTTTATTTTCTGAGATCTTGGCACGGGGCACTGGCTTGCCAGCTCATTCACCATACGTAAAGGCTTAATGTTGTTGTTCTCTCTTTTCTCAGGTCCCTGCACGGCCTGAGCTGGTACTGACATACACAATGACCATGGAGGTGGCAGTCAGAAAAGACATCCTGTTCAGTTTGTGTTTACTGCTGTCGCCTTACCCCTTCTGAAGAGCCAGCTTTATAAATCCCTTGCGGTTCTTCAGGGTGACGCAATTCATGCCGGGAGCGCAGTCCAGAGACTCCGCTGCCCCTCCGACAACGATGACCACAGCGTTACCCGTTCCCTTTCGTGTCAGAATGTAGTCGATGGAGTTTCGATTAACTGGGCAGATGCCTAATGGAGGGGAGCAGAGGCATTAAACCAGCATGGCCTCAGAAACATTAAAAGTATAGAGAAGGAAAGGGTAAATCTGATGTAGGGGAAAGTATTCATCAGGTCTGATAATATGCTGTACTGCAAAACATTAAATCATTATAACATATGATTGCATGTAGCCCTGTAGCCTTCATACTTCTCTATGATTCTTTGACACATTTATAATTTTACCAGCAGTCTTTTACATTAGCTGAAACATACTCATTTCCTGCTCACAAAAGGCAACCTAAGAAAAAGCCTTAACAAGAGATACTCTTTTACAGGGCAAGAGAGGGGAAAAAGACTAGGAAAGTATTTTACAGATCTACAATCAATAAACAAACAAAGGACATTTCAACAGCATGTGCTACAGTAATGACACCAGCACACATACCTGTGAATGTCCGTTTAGCAGCACAAGAGGACAAAGCTCATAGTTCTTTCACAGATTACCATTTGTCGAGACAGCACTTTTTTTTAACATTTCGTAAAGCAAGGATTGAGCATGTGTGGCTGCAGCTAAGCAGCTATAGATATGGTAGTGTCCCTCGCTTACTGATGGTCTGACTGGCTGGCTGACTGAGTGGCTCCCCTGAGGTACAGTAATACCGTCATTATACCAGTAGATGGCAAAAAGGCCCCAAAAACTGTATACAAAAAATAGCCCATGAACATTCCCTGATGAGTTCTTGTTTAAACTCACCAATCACTTGTAGGCATTTACAGAAATTTGCTCACCTCCAGACATCAAATAGTCCCTCAGCACAGGCATCCGGAAGTTTCCAGCCAGGGTTGCCAGGGACGGCTTAATTCCAGGGAATTTCTTGGAAAAGCCTGTTGCCTCCGTCCCGAAGTTGCAGAAGGCTCCGAAACAGAAAATCCCGTGGGGGTGGTAGCCAAAGATGTAGTTTCGGCTGGGCAGAAGGTTGTGCGTCTTGATGAGCTGCAAACATCAGAAAGATATCCGATGTGGAGTTAGACCTCAGACTGATTAACCCACTAAACCATTTGGCAAAAGTAAACTTCTTTCTAAATTTCATATGCCGTTAATGATTTCGCCACTAGACAACAAATATTTTCAAATGACGGACGTGTGACCCAAGAGTGTGCTGTAACCTCAAGAACCACCTGACTCTGTGGACAATGAATGGACCTGATTTCTCAATGCAGGAGACACAGGGGCAGAAATAAAACAAGGAATGATTGCATCTGACAAGGCAAGCTAACAGACACTCCTATTAAAACAGAACACCTCCATTAACCTTTACAAATGTCTGAATTACTGAGATCATCTCAGATTGTGGCCATCACTAGCCTTTCTTACATGGTCTGTCAATAGACACATTCCTTGAATTAAACCATTAATGAATCCCTCTGCATTACATTTCCAATATTAATACAGTACATACTGGTAATTGTCTCCAGATTATTAAACATTCAGTTTCCCCTTGCAAGCACAATTTTAAGTCATAATTATATCCATTAGAAATGAAGTCAGCAATCTTTACATGAGGGCAGACTCATGTATATCAGACATTATAGCCTTCCACACCCAGGTTGTTTATCAATACTGTAATTACATAGAGGGTACATTATAAACCAGCTATTGATCTTAGATCAGGTCAAATATAATTAAAACATTGGCTAATGACACAACCAGTTTGCAAATAAAGCTGACCAAGACTACATTAATTCAACAGGTCAGTAACATGTGTTTTTGCTATCAATATCAAGAAGGGGGAGGTTTTATAGCTACTTATCTGTGCAGCAGATATTTGATAAATGTACTCTTATCGCAAATGACCTATTTTTCTTGGTACCAAGACAGACTAATTATCAGACTGATATGCCATATCTGTACATTAGTGTCATAAAATAGCAGGCTGTAAACTTTGTTTCTTCTCTGTCTTTGTGAAAACATTTTTGTTGAGATGTCCAGAGAAATGTAACCTTTCTAACAATGCCCATTTTCAGAAGTAAGGAATGGGTATGTTCATCTGCAGTGTCTCTGGCCATCCACCTTTGCAGAGGGGGGTGTTTCTGCTGCAACTTAGCTGAGGCCACTCAGTTGGAATTGATGATATATGCACACAGAATATGTACAGAACTGATGAGTTCTGCACACAATCCCTTGCAGCAAGTCAAACAAGCCTGTTACATAACTGGATCTGAGCTTGACTGGGTTCCAGAGAGATTTCATGACAGACGCACAGGGTTGGTAATATGGTCCAAAAAAAAAAACCACCTCAGGCGATACACCAACAAATGTATGTGAGGGATGGAAGCGAGCCAGGATGAGACCTCCACCAGGATGCCCGTGCATGTGTATGGCAGGTGCTCCTTGACACCCTTCGACCATGAATCTCTGCTAGCCAGCTGGCGGCTTATTCCAGAGTTGCACAAACCCAGGGACACGGAGCCATTGCTCTGGACTTTGATTCCAAAACTAAAATTCACAGGCACGACCTGGCAAACGCTACAGCTACCAAGCAGCTCCAAACCTTTCCTCCAATATCTTGCATCCAATAGAGTCGTGTGCGGTGGCCATTTTGGTTTGCGGAACAATTCTCACCAGAGTTGTGGAGTAGCAAGGGAATGATTGTAATCAGTTCCATGGCACCCACAGCCACCACTCATATCTTTAAGAGCTATTTTACTGCAGATCCATGATTTCACCTTTCCGTGCCATTGGAGCAAGAAACCATATCACCAAGTACATGGCACGTACCACTGAAGAGGCAAAGTTCAAGCTCATCTGACAACACACAGCTGATTTCATTTGTGTTAGTCACGAATGAAACACTGATGGGAAAGAGGACTTTCCACCACATGTGAAAAATGATGGTGTTCTTTAAATTACACCTGTACTTATGCGAATGTTACCAATCGATTTGAGATTGCAAATTTACACGTCTCAGCAAACAAAACGCATACAGATTGTAATTTAAAAAATAGCCCCATAGCTCTCCTGGTTATTGCCCCTTGATGAAAACTGAAGGTACACAAACCAATAATGAAGTATAGTACCTGCCTCAAGAGGCACTGGATTCAAAAGAAAAAAAAAACTCCTGAAAGTGGTTTCACAAAGTTTTGAAACAGACATTGGTCTTCTGGGGTTCAAGAGTGTTCTCTGGGCACAAACCTGCACAGAGTGCTACTGGAGTGTGGAATTGCTGGACATTCCCAGTTCAGTGAAACCTGCCAAAATGGCACTAGATAAAAATAGCAGGGTGTTGGGGACAGTTAAAGATTCTGGCCTGAAGTTCATGCTGATATCAAGAGAACAGCAAGGCTGACATCTCTGAGACACTCACAGCTAATCAGCTGGTGTAAAGGTTTGCATTTTCTTTCAGACAGAGCAGGTACATATAATATGCCTCAAGCCTTATCCAAATGGTCTGCTCTTCTTCTGATGGTTGAACTCATCCTGACCTATTCTAATCAAACAGCACAGGTTGCTTTGTCAGTCGTTGACCCAGAACCACCACCTCGCCCTCTTGTACATGATAGATCTCATCTCTCTAATCCAGACCTAAACTCTGACCCCAGGTACCAAGGAGCAAAGACAAGCAAAAACAGTGCCTGAGCAACAGGCCCTCTCCTATCAGCAGCACAAAGTCTACCAAGCCAATTGCAATCAACGTCAAAAAAAAAAAAACCCACGCTATCAAGGCAGAAAGGTGCAAGGAACAGGTTGGAACCGGCAGAGCTGATATTGGACACTGGCTGAGATAGCTCTATCTTTTATCTCTGCATGACTAAAAACATGTCCAGTAGTGTAATCAATGCCTTTAAGGCTGAGCTTCATAACTAAAAAACAGTCCAATCTGGGTGAAATGTACGGTCTTCTTTATCAATACAGCACAGACAACCCACCTGCAGTCAGCATAGCATAGCTAGCTATCTAGGCACATAAGGGTCTGAACTCTGGCCTTGTAGAGGTCCCTGAAACACTATGTCCCTTTAAGTGCAATCAAAAAAAAAAAACACTGTAGCTATCTCTACACAGGATATCACAACCCCAGTTTTGGGTGATGGATTGGCACATAATTTGAGAGCATATTTTGACATGAAAATAACTTACTCGAACAGGAAAGTAGTCTCTGAAATAAGTCCACACTGTCCAGTTCCTCACCCAGGAGGACCTCCGGCCACCTGTGGACACACAAGGTTAGGACAGTTCAAATGTAAAGAACAGGAGGACACGGTGGTCTACTGTGAAGCAGTGCCAGGAGGCAGGCTGTGGCAGGACAGCATGCGGGGTCAGCTTGCCTTCTTTCGGGGTGTTCCAGTCGAAGATGAGCCAGGCTGTGTACATGGCAGCTATTATCCAGCAGTCGGTGCAGAACATGTACACAAGGAGCACAGTGCAGGCCGCACCTGGGGAGTCAAATAGATCTAATCCTCAGACACGTTGAAATGGCTCTGCTTTATTTAAGCTTGAACAGTGACTAACCCTGCCCTCATGTTACATTCAAATCAGGCTGGCATTTTTAAGCATTACAGGGTATATCATCTAAAAGCATGCAGGAGAGGGCTGGGAACAAAAACTAAAACTTTGTGTTTCAGGGTTCAGTTTGATTAATGGATTTGACGATGACTGTATATCTCACAATGGCTGCGTATGAGCATTTTTTTTTCTTTTTTTGTATTTTTGATCAAATATGTTCAAAAAAAATTCTACTGTTGTGTTGCTGCAGTGGAAATCTCAATCTCTTAAAAGTCTATCGGTACACATATTAAATTGAGCTAGAAAAGTTTAAGCAGCAAATGTTGTGTAATGTTTTCACCACTTCTAGGAAATGATAGAATTGAGAATTGAGCCCGTAGAAATTTAATTACTAGAATAGTGCAAGGCATCAAAAACACAGGTCAAATGCATGAAGAGTCAGTCAGCCATATCCAATTAGGCTGAAGCAGGCTCTTTGATAAAATTGAAGCAAACTTTTTCTCTGCACTAAAATCTGTTGCAATTCTGCAACATTGTGTCTGTGTGTGCGTGTGTGTGTGTGTGTGTGTGTGTGTGTGCGTGCGTGCGTGTGTGTGTGTGTGCGAGTACATGCATGGACATGTGTGCCTCCAAGTGGGCTGCCAGTCATGGCTGGGTAGATTTGAGCAGTAGCAGGTCTGACTGTAATGGCCATGGACTGAATCAATGGACATGCTCCTCACCCAACATCAGGAAGCTGATGACCCATTGCAACACAGAGATAACCTGCAGCTGTTTCTCCACCTTGGAGCGGGATGGCCAGGGAGCAGATGGCAGGTCCTGCAGGGCCGAGAGGATGCTGGAGCCGGTGCCTGGAGGTAACGGTGAGAGGTTTGAAAAGGACAGCTCTGTTTCTACTACCAATAAAACTGTCAATGTAAGATTTGCAACTGTTACACATACTTTACATGAATTGAGTTCTGTTCTTATAGTACAGCATGTCTGAAAGTGGTCCACCAAATGTTTCTCAGATTAACTCATAAACCATTGGAAAAAAACTTATTGTGGAAATGGGAAACAATATAAAAATTGTAATAGGGACTCAGACATATAACCTATTTACTATGCTTTAGTTTGTCAGTGAACTGGCAGCACAGTTAACCATAACACCTTCACTGAATTTCATGTGCACATAAATGGACATACACCTCCCACACACACACACACACACGCACACACAGATGAAAGGCCTGGTTTTAAAGAAAACATGAAAATCGAATAATGACAATGAATTAAGTTTAAAAATGAAGAAGCAATAAAGAAGCAAGAGGCAATACTTCAAAGTGCATGCCTATGCTGGCATGAAAAATGTTCTGGACAATGATTATTTCACAATTGAAACCATATTTGCAAGACATCACATTCGCTGCAAGTCCACCTGCCACACACCATTATTTTGTCCATGACAGTGCTAACAAGACAACAGCAGAGGGCTTCTACTGTCAAGACTGACACAGACAACTACCATGGACAATGGGGAAACTTTAGGTCACACTGTCACATGCCCCACACAGTTCCAGATCAAGCCATGTGCACCTCTCCAGGAGCGAGTTCCATTCTAATTCCACCTCAGAACACTGCAGGGCTTAGGCACGTCTTCAGCCAAAAGAATGACATGCTTCTAAAGAAATCATTATCGTCGGCCTAGCCTTCAGTGGTTTATATCGGCCATCTATACTGTCTCTTCACCGTGAATATGTAAAACCATATCAATTACATCAAAATCATCAGCAAAAAAAAAAAAAAAAAAAAAAACTGGGAAAATGGCATTAATAACCACTGCACATATAATTCTGTCTGAGCTGAAGTTTTACGCTCAAACCTAATCGACATCCATTCGATCCATTTACAAATTTACAGTTGCTCTTTTCAGAAGCCGAATCAGACATCCCTGTAATCGGTGACTACCTTTAAGTGCATCTTGCGGTTAAACTCTGAATATGAACTGGCCTGGCACTTATACATTATATTTTGAGTAAAATACGCATGTGACAAATAACAGATGTGGGATATTCGTATTTCTATCGTAGTCCTACTGATAGTAGAACTTTAGCCATGTGGACACCATATTTGGAAGCACTGGTCCATTTCGTAATTTAAGGTAATGTGGTCGCATTGTAAATATAAACGGTTCGCTATCAAGGAAAGGGGCAAAACAAGCAACAAGAGCGTTGACTAACAATGCCAAAGAAAAGCAGTGCGTTCGGGGTAATGAGCACACGAATGTAATTCCCTTGTAACCAGCGTTAACTGAAAGCGCTCGAGTTCTTTTGTTTTTATTAAAGGTGAAATAAATACACAATTGGCAAAAATATCTGATTGGCATCTGAACGAAAATGTACTATCCCACGTGCTGTCTGCATTAAAGTTCTGCCTGTTAAAAAGGGACAATTTACATTTTGCATCTTAATTTATTCAGAACACCTGCCTACATGAAAACTGCAATTATGGTGTAATACTACATTTCTGATGCACGTCATCGCCTGATTCGTATTATTTATTCTAAATGCACATATTTTTTAGTATTTGGAGTACTGCGTTAGTGCAAATGCAGTGTCGCACAGCCCTTGTTAAAATGTACCCACAACGCCAAACGGTGAAATTAAGCCACAACCGAAGCTGGTGCGGAGCCTTGAACGCCAGTTCAGGTATGTGCAAACACCAGTAGCAGAATTGCCAGAGCAGGGCAGTGACAGAGAAACGACAGTTCAACTCCCGTTACGACGGTCTATTTCTAGATTAAAAAAACACTTTCTATATCGCGCAACGCTCTATCAAACATCTATAAGGAGTTAAAATTTGATGCTAGGCTGTATCCGAAAAATAGCAATCCAGTACAAACCCTATGGCAATCATCTATAGAAAACATCGTGAATAACTTACCTCGCAGGACACCGGAGTATGCAGCAAGTATGGTCTTCATAATTAAGAAGCTAGATAAACTAAACGTAAAAGACGCAAGTATACTTGCTTTGAAATTGGGGATCTCTACAGCACCTCTGGCATGACCGCCTTCGACTGACTTCGTCCACTTTCTAGTGAAAGATTTATCCAGCATGGGAGGAGCTTTAAATCTGCGTAAAAGGAGCGTCACATCTACCAGTATATATTTTGGAGTATCTCTAAGTAATTTACAAAATACATTAAATACTATGGTTCCTGTTTTGTAACTTCATTTTGAATACTAACATTACAGAGTGGGCCAGTAATGCGCTGAGAATAACATTTTATTTCAAAACTAGCTGTATTTGAGGTTATGTGATCGTCCTTGAATGTGTCTGTTGTTCTGAGAACAGAATAGTTGAAAGATTGCAGTTTGGATGGTTTAGCTCGAAACATTTTTCATTATTATTATTTTTTATTTCGAAATTGCTACCTCGTGGATAACGAGGAAATTCAGTTCCAGACTGTTCCAGGTATGCATTCTACATAGACTAGGAGTTCCAGACAGCATATATATATATCAGAAAAATAATCAACTCTGTACCCTTCAGACATGTCACCTTATTAAAATGGAGAACATATTCTCAAATTCAGTCTTGTGTATTGCAAGATATGCACTACAAATTTGCATGGAAATATTATACTTCAATGGAGTGGGTGGTTTTTTTCACATGTCCTTACATTTTGATTTCATTATTAATCACGTACTGATGGACATTACTTTAAAAATGACTGATTTCAAAGAACTGGTTAGCATGCACATTCCTCAGTCAGATTAGAAATTAGAAAGAAATTAGAAATTCACTGAAAAAATACTGTCTGAGATAAATGTTTTACTTTTATTTAATTCATACCTGTTGTGGAGGGTTGGGAAACAGCTGTAGTTGAGATCTTCTACCTCTAAAGGTGTACATTAATGAGATTAGAGTCTGAATTTGAAAAGAAAGCTTGAATAAATTGATGCAGTAGTGTTTGTATTTTCTTTCTTTTTTAAACCATTTATTGATAAATTATCTTAAGACCATGTGGATTTTTTTATTTTTGTTTGTGCATCTTTTTGTTTTACATGCATCTCTCCATTTTTTCCTGTAGCAACACATGTATCTTGATTGGACCATGTGTTAGACTGGCTAAGCTGTTTCCATTTTACAAATTATGACTAATTACAAACACAATAATTATAATTATTGTAATAATTATAATTATTGTATAATTATAAAATAATTATAATATAAAAAATATGAGGTTAGCCTAATGGTGACTCTAAGATTATTAATATAGGACAGGAGAAACTGCAAGTGGGAGCTGGATCTACACAGCATAGCATGCACCGTCTTCACCTCCTGCATACTAAACTGACTAACATTTTATTTAAGCATCACTATTGAAATTTAAGGGCCGTCTCTCCTCTTTATGTAACATTGAGCCACCACAAGTTCAACATCACAAGCTCGCCCTGAAAGGGTACAGGGTAACATTGATATCACAGTTTTCCTGTAGACAATTCAGAATCTGATGAGACTATACAACTCCTTTGTTCACAGTACATTTTTTCACATGCAACCCCTGTGCTAATGGGTGGTGCTAAAAAGCATCTAGCATTAAGCTTGGCCCTCTCATGAAGCCTCACCTTTTCTATTGGCATCTGAAAGACAGTGAAGAAGCACTCTGTTTCCATTTGCTTACACTCCGTGTGCATGCCTTTTCAGTAGAATGTGGTACTGCCCATAGGTTGTGCATGCATATCCTTGTGTGAAGCCACCCAAATAGAGAGATAACACCAATTGATGAGATTTCAAAGTTAACTACTTTATGGCCTTGGTATTAAGCCATCTATTGTTATTAATAGTCCAGTATGTAACAATAACCCTCCCATATTGAATAACATTTTAACTGTAGTGCAGCACCTGTTCTAGCTGTATAATTTCATATTTGCCCACAAAATCTTAAGAATAAAGCCGAGGTTATAGGCAAAACTTTTAAAGCTGTAAAACATATGCCAAGTGAAAAGAGATGAATTATCTGCAAGAATTTAAATAAGTCTTTGCCCTCCAACCACTACAGTGGCAGTGCTGAAAGACCAATGTAACACAGTAATGAATGAATAAGTGTTCTGATCAGTGATGACAGTGAAAATACAGCACTCACTCACCAGACACAGTTAGGATGAGGCTGAGCTTCATTGTTGGACCTTACTACAAAAAAGAGTAGGGGCAGTGTTTGGCTGTATGTGGTTAAAAAAGGCAATGATACAGTACAGCAGGATTCATGCAAAAGAAACGTGTTAAAAAGTGTCAAAACTTGTGTCCATCATACTACTGTATCACATTGGCATAATGTGCACCTGTATATTTGTCAATATTGTAGCACATTGTGGTATTGTAGCAAGTATTGAAGGTTGACTGGTCATGTAATACAAAAATGATTGGGCAAATTCTCAACAGCCAAGGCAGGACAGCTGGCAATGAAATGACAATGTGTAGTCTCGGAGTGGCTGGTGAACAGTGCCAGCTGGGTGACTGTACGTCAGCTGTTGCCACGGTTGCACAAGACCCCATGGTGTCCTTAGTTTGGCTCCAGCCATAACCTTCACCACCCCTCTCCCAGCGGTCTTGACATGGACCTGAGTCATTACAGGACAGGCGGGCTGGAAGCCATCGTTCCATAGCCCGTCTTTTATTAGAATCTTAGTGAGACTTATCTGTGGCTCTGAGATATTTAGTTCTCTGTTGCTCTATGAGATATTGTGCTGGAAGTCTGTCTGGATAAGAGCATCTGTTAAATGATTGTAATTTAATGTGGTTGTAGGTGATTCTATAAGATATGATGGTCATACTTTCAATGATTGAGCAACAGAAAACATATTCTGTTTGGTGACACAGACAAAACCGAGTTTCCAGTCATCCTTGAAGTGCAGGTGTATCCTACTGATTTATCAGATGTAATGTTCGGGCATTACAGTAGAATACTCCTCGTGCCCACAGTTTTATCTAGGTCCAAAGAGCTCATCAAACACAGAAAACGCTGATGAGGAAATAGCAGCTGTCTAGACACAGTATTGCTGAAATAAATCTGATTGGAATTCATCACAAAATTTGAGGAGCATTTGGCAGCCCTCTACCATCATTGAACCCAAAGCAGCTATTTAGAAATCATCACCCTTTACCGTTTTGCAAAATGACATTAACCCTGCATGCTCAGAGTGTGGTAAATCTTACCCCACATCCTCTGTGACATTCATATTAATATTTCCATTTGTCTTTAGGGGCCTGAATCAATTATGATTAATCTTTTCATTTCATTTCAGCCTCATATCTGGAAGGTGTAAGCATAGTGTCAAAAATATCTTTAGCCTCTTTTTTCAGTGTCCAAGCAAGTTAGGGACAAGGGAACAATTTTCCCAGGTTAATGATGCCAGACCCAAACTTTAAATTGTGAAATGTGTGGTACATTTTGCATAGTGAATCTTGAAATGCAAAATTTAAATACTAGCCATGGTTTAATGAGAAGAGCAGTGAGAATGTTTTTTCCTCTAAAAGGAGCAGAAATAATGACAAAAAACCAAATGTGGCTTTTTACATTAAGAGGGTTTAAAGTACAGTACAGTACATGTCTGATACCCCTTTCAACCCCTTTTATCTGCTTTATGTCCTTTCAAGCTTATTACCCAGGCTGCACATACCTGGCTGCAGTACATAGGATCTTGTGTAATGACACATAGTAACCCAGTATAGACACACACACACACCGTTTTAAGGGCAAATATGAAGACGCTGAATTGTTAAATGAATAACCATATACAAACCATTCTTTTGGGACACAGGCAAGTGCAATGTTTGAATGTATTACTACACATGCAATCCTCTGTGTTGTGCTTTTCTGTCAACATTATAATAAATTAATTCCATTAAACAGGTGTATTTCTATGTTTTACTACATTACTTTTATGTTATTGAGCTATACCACCAAATTGCCACAGGGCACTTTACAACACATTATGTCCAGATTGGAAAAAATGTGAGGATAACATGAATGTAACTCCTGGAACACTAGGACATCCTGAACATTGGAAAGAGATAAGTTGTATGATAATATGTATGAGACATTATGTCCTGGTGGTGGTCAGTCAACCATATAGTGATGAGAGAGGGTGTAGGGTCTCTGTTCAAACCCTCAGTGGCTGGGAATTGAATGGTAACATCATCTCTCTTAGGGAGAAAAACTGGCACTCTGCAACACCAGGTGTGGAGATGGGTGTAGTGAGTGAAGTGAAAATGCTTTCAGAGAAATTGCAGGCACAGGTCTGTTAAAACCAAGAATAGATCTTCATCTATTTTAATTGTGTAAGAGATGACAGAGACAAGGTTGCGATACTGTGTTCTCTTTTACTACTGCCTGAATGTCCTGATTACTGTACATTTTTTTGACTACATCTGATTGTGTCACCATATTATAATACTATAACTTGTCATGTGGAGTCTGCTGTGGATGCCACCACGCTGCATGAAGCTTCCGGGAGAAGAGAAAAGGAGAGAAAAGTCATTACTAAGCAAAAAGCTACATTTTGTTTGACTTAAATGGTGACTAAGACAGTGTTTGCTTAAATTGATCTACAAGCAGTATAGCAATGATTTGACCAATGCACCTGATCTATAGGAAAAAGTTCTATCAAAAATCAATCACTTACCTCCATAGAGGATAGAGGATTTGTGAAATGTGACAAATTATTTGTGTTCCTCATTTAAGAGGAGAGGGTAGAGTGCAACACATTTCCTCTGAAATGACGTAAAAATTTAGCTGCTGGGCATTTCTAAATGGTTCTGCCCAAACAAGACAAAGCCAAATACAAGGCATCGTTTATGTGAATCTGTGCTATCTATTCTGGCGACTGGAAATGCTTGGGGATTTCAAGAAGTGATGCAATAATTTTCCTCCAGATGACCATCCCAGCCCTTAATGGGCTCAAAGTGCATCCCACGTGGAGGCCAGCGCACAGACACACTTCCTTGGATAAAAGCACCAACACCTTTAAGATTTCAGAGGCAAACAGTAAAGTGTCAACACTGGAAGTGAAACTGCTAGCGCAGGAAATAGAGGAATTAATACTGCAAATTAAACCCTATGGGAATGTAATCCTTCCCTGGTGGCTCTGACTTAACTTCCCCAGTTCCTCCTCAGATGTACACAGGGTCAAGATCTGATTCATAATATTCAGTTGCTCCTCCAACCAAAAGGCACAAGACTGCAATAAGGACCCTTTGCTACAGAATATACTTGCAGCAATTTAACAGTTTGACCTTAACTAGTATTGCACTGTGTCTTCTTATCATGTTATTGCATCTTTCAGAGGCCATGGCTGACCTCACAATGGACAAAGCTGACATGGGGAGTGTTGAAATAGTCGGGTGTGTTCAGCAGAAGGCTTACACAGATGCATTTGATGATTATCTGTGCTTGTATGAAACGAGAGTACAATTGTAAGTGACAGACTCTTATCATAATCAAATATGTTTTAAATATTTCCAAAAACACAACAGGAAGTCCAAAAAAATCAAGAAGTTATCATGAGACCCATTACAACCAAAGCCAAAAGGATGTTTCCTGTCAGGGATTAAGAGGCAGTAATCTTGAGTTTCTTTGTATGGGATGAGCAGACAAGAAGAGAGTAGAATCAGAAGCACATGGCAGACAACCATGGTGATAAGTGCTTTTGAATGTTTCCCGTGTTATTTTTAAAAGCAGCTGTCAATATAATCAATCAATCAGTGAAGGGCAAAAACCCCAGGCAAATGGAAAATGACTGAGAGTTACCTCAACCGATGGCCATTATCTGAGGACCCCAAAATAACCTCTGGCCTGTTACCTGACAGCCCTCCAACAGTGCCTAAACTGTGCCAGCAGCAAGAGTTGCCAGGCCAATGGCTCTGCGGTCACATCCCCAGCTGCCCGTTGCTGGCCAAAGCATGCCAATCATCTGTAGAGTCGGCCACCTAAGGACATTGGGATAGGATCCCGGGGTCTGGGATGCATTCTGTTGTAACCAGTAGACTAGGCTCTATCCTCAATTTTTTTTTTTTTCTTTTTGGAATTGGTTATGGTGATGGAAGGTCAAGCCAGACTGCTGTTTGGAAATGTCTTCCTCTTGCCATTAATCATGAAAGGCTATTACAAAACTAACTGGAAAGTCATATTGGACGGAGACGGTTCCAAATGAGTGTTACGCCCCCTTAACCCAATCGCAGGAAAAGGCCTCCCCACCTACTGCACAGCAAAAGGAAATGTGTAATCATATTTATTAACAGATTTACGTTGGTATTTTACATTTTTCATATTATGTACTTCCTATGGACAGTTAAAAATTTAAAGTCAGACAAATCATCAAACTGCAGTTGTAATGTCAAAACACATTTTTCACATTCAGGGATTCATAGGTATTAAAATGTACAAATGAAAGGTATGAACTACATACCAGCAGATATTTTTATGAATTTCATTCTGTTACCCAAACTCACTGAATTTAAGGACAATGTGTGATTGGTTGAATGCATCACATTTTATGAATGATAAAAATAACTTTAACATCTGAAGATAAAGAGAAAGCAAAAATAGGCATTATTATTATCATCATGAAGGACTGTATCTTATTTACCAGGTGAGGCTTGGTTCAAAATGAAGGAGTGCCATGTGTTTTGTGTGTGTGTGTGTGTGTGTGTGTGTGTGTGTGTGTGTGTGTGTGTGTGTGTGTGTGTGTGTGTGTGTGTTTGTGTGTGCGTGGTGCATGAGTCAAGAAATTTTGATCCTGCATTTTTCTCCCAGGTTTATTCTTCCCCATAATTTCACCCTGAGAAAGATTATACTGAAGAAATAGAGCAGAACAGAGCAAATACAAGTCACATGAAGGGTTTGTATTATATTGCATTATCAAAGGTCCTGCTGCTGTGGTGGGGTATGGGCAGTGCTGCTGCTGCCATTTGGTTCTCAGTGTGAATCTGCAGTACCCATATGGATTCCCCTTGGTTCTCCTATTTCACACAAATGGTCCTGCAAGCTCCCTTCTTTCATGGTTGTAGCATGTTAGCTCGCTACCATGTTAGCTAGCTACCATGTTAGCGAGCTACCATGTTAGCGAGCTGTACTTGTGTCAGCCAGTAGCTTTAGAATTTTATTTGAATGCCCTCATCAACTGAATTCTGAAAAGCCACTAGAAATTCCTTGATCAGTTCAAAATACAGCACATTCTGGAGTAATGAAGTGGCACTGACAACATATGAATACTGCCTTTACAAACAACTTTGAAGCACAGAGGGTGGTTTTCCTGTGTTTCTGACATCTGTGATTATTCAGATTTTTTGACTGTAATATTGTATATGTTTTTAATATTAAGCTAATTAAGCTTAATATTAAAAAAGCCAATTGCTACATTACTGGATGTTGCAGAATCTTTAATTTTGTCAACATTACAAATCAAGCTGCCCTCATTAACACTACTGGCAGTACATTTTTCACTTTCATTTTTTGTTTTGTTTGTTTTGCCTTTTTTTGTTAAAACTGTTTTAATTTTGGGTAAATGAATTCTGTAGGAATGATTCCATTCCCTGTGGCCCTGTTAAAATTCAGGCAAATATAATTTTGTTTGTTTTGAAATAAGGCAAGAAAGGTAAATGCCATTTCTCCTGAAGCTTCCATTACCAGTGAGGTTTGTGACTTAAGTTATTTATTATTTATTTATTTATTATTTTATTAATTATTGATTATATTGTCAGTGTCCAGGGCAGGGAAAGGTTCATGAAAATAAAAATGCTGGTCTGTTGCTGAACTAGACGTCTCCGCCTCATTACCATTATCATCATCATCATCATCATCATCATCATCATCATCATCATCACCATTATTGAATCATTTATGTATTTAATTCATTTCATTTAGTGGGACCTGAAATAATGTCTTTCAGCTTCAATTTTTTCAATGGCAATACCAGGGTTATACATACACAAAGTGAACACAAGAACCCAGTCATACTTCAACCCCTATTCAGAACTTGATAAATAACAGTAGACATGTGCAATGCAGCAATCCCCGGGAGAGTGGCTGGGGAGATGGTTGGATACAGTCTCTCTTGTTGGCCTCTGCGCATGATGAGGATGGGGTCTCAGACGAAGCTGAGGTGCTTGTCCTCTGGCACCCCATACTTGCTCTTGTGCTCTTCGAAGAGCTTGCAGAGCTCGTCCATGTAGCGCTCGTGGAGGGCATTCAGCTCCTCCTCCGTGGGCCTCTCATTCTTCTCCACCATGATGGGTTTCCCCACTGCAGGGAAGACCGAAAGGCAGAGACACTGCAACTGACACGCCACAACTGGGACAATATACAAGCACCATTCAGCTGCAGCATATAGCTACAGCACATACAGTGACATGCCATTCACACATGTGCACAGTCACATGGCACCACAGTTAACAATGCACTGCACTGTGTCTGCACCATAAAGCTGCAGGGCTTAACACGGATGCAGTGAACTGACCCAGACCCCACTGGTAAATAAAACCAGCAGTGAACTGGTCCAAAACAAAGGGAACCTTTTGCCTCTGGGCTCCCTTTCAGCTGATGTGACAAGAGCTCTTCAGATCAATGCACCTCACGTTTGCTGCTGAAAAACGAATCAGTTTTGCCAAACATTTTGGCTGATGAATTCACTCCTATCAGTGTGACTGTCTGAGAATAGGAGGCTTTACACAAGTCCAAGTCTGAATCAGCTTTAGCCATTGGGATTTAAGGATGGAATATGTGAGCACACATCAAGCATTTGAACAGTATGAATAGTAGAATTTATAGTATGAAAAGAGTCATACAGTAACTATTGTATATAAATAAAAATATATTCATATTTTATTTTCAGACTCCCTTCTTTGTATGCATATTTTACAAAAACATGTATTTTTGGAGAAAAGTTTTAAAAGACAAAAGCATCACTGCGTGTGAATCTCAAAAATGGTTTACATTCAGACATACGATGGATTGCGTGTTTTCTTCTCAGTGCTTTTCAGTAGGCTCATTTGACTGTGTAAAGTCATACACCTCATATGCACTGTGATCATGCCTTTACATTTGGTGTGCAGTAAGCTGACTCACCCACAGTGTGGATGGGTTTCCTGTAGGGCATGAGCCCAAAGCTGTACTGGAACACGCCCCTCGCATGGAAGAGGGGCAGGGAGACGCCCATCGCCCTCTGCAGGCGCTCCTGGATCCAGCGCAGCCAGGTGCCGCGGGGATTGTCCACCTGGTCAAAGACCTCATTCTCCCCAAAGGAGAAGACAGGCACCAGAGCGGCCCTGTGGGGCCACAGAGCAAAGAGGCGAGAGAGGAGCACAGTCAGAGAGATCCAGAGAAAAGTTTACCTTAGTGGGAACATGTGCACATTTTTTACATTGACTTTGCTTTGTCATCTTTTTTTTTTCCAGGACATTCTTCTTACAACAGACTTCACTGTTACACTGTGCTCCAGGGCGTTACAGTGTTTTTGCATGCTTGCTGTTTCACAAGGCTTAGCAGACACTAGTTTCTAAGATGCACACATTCATTTAAACAATGGATTGCTGAATGGATTGATACATTCAGACTGCCACAGAAAGATTTCAGTTACATTTGCAGGCAACACACACACACACACACACACACACACACACACACATGTGCGTGCGCACACACAGATGTCTCGTGGTGACTTATGGTTATGAAATTATGCAGTGATCCCCACAAGCATCCTCCCCCTGCCCTATGCTTACCCATGCTCCATTGCCAATTTCACAAAGCCCTTTTTATTGGCCAACAGCAGGGTGTACGCGCCAGGGCGGGCATCCAGGGCCTCTGGAGCTCCCCCAACTGCGATGACAACCACGTTCCCACCCCCACGCCGCTGCAGTAAGTAGCTGGCGCTGTCCTTGTCTGAGGGGACGAGACCTGGGCACAGAATCAGGGAAGCTGGCTCAAGCATCAGCTGGCAACACTATATTAAGGTCCTATTATTTAACTCTTAATAAAACATCACTAACATTGATCAATGTTGAATCAACGTTAATTGTTTTACTGTGCTTGTTCCAACGCTGACTCTAATTACCACATATAAATGACTTACAAATGCGCATTGAACATTGATTCATGCTGTGAAGCATTAGTTGACTTGTTTTGCTGTGCCTATGCTAAAGTGATTTTATAAGGGGTCTGTAAAGTCAATTGTAGGGAAGACACAGACACAAATGTTAATATTGTTTGATAATGTATGGACTTAATGGCTAATCATTGGGGGCTACACATAAAAACTTTCCCACAGGTTCTGCACATACACCTCAGGCCTTTACCTGCAAACATGATGTAATCCCTGAAAAAGGGTGCCCTGAACCACAGCGGCAGCATGAGCAGGTACGGGGTCAGCCCAGGGTACATTCTGCAGAAGCCCGTCACCAGGGTACAGAAGTTGCAGAAGGCCCCAGCCACCAGTATCCCATGAGGATGGAACCCGAACACATAGTTATAGCGTGGGTCCAGGTCTGCCGTCTTTACCAGCTGTAACAGACCAAGTGGCAAAGGGCTACTTTAAAGACCCAGTGCTGTATTTGATGTTATCAGAGTTAAGTGAACAGGTACGCAAAAAAACTCACAGCTTCAAATAGGATATAATACATCACTTATTTACTTAGCAGACACCCTTTTCTCAGGCAACTTTTATAGTTTACTGTTTTACACATCCAATTTATACAGGTGAGTAATTACAGAGGTAATCCAGGTTAAGTGCCCAGCAGTGACCCACCTGGGAAATAAACTTGTGACCTTTGGGGTCCAGGCTCATGAAAAAAAGGAAAATGGCAGACAAGTAAGGCAAATAGAGAGAGAGAGAGAGAAAATCCAGATCATGGAGATATAAGTTTAGATATGCCCACAATGACACCCCATGAAAAATGCATACAGGGTATACTGTACATACTAAACCAAATCTGCGGTCTGCCTCCAATGCAAACCATTAGGTTCTTTTTTTCCACCCCTAACCTAGTATTTTCCATCAGTTCTGTGTTTTTTGGTGGAACAGCGCAGATAAACATGAAGAAGGAACATATGGAAGGGTTTGGATCGACAGGGGGCTGTCAGCGTCAGCTGATTACAGGAACACTTAACGTGTGCTCTGCGAGTGCCACAGTGCACACTGAAATGCCACAGCTGGTTTGTATCTCCAGGGTAGTTCAAAGTCGGTGGACTTAAAGACCCATGCCACACCTATAGCATCCACCCCCCGTGCATCAACAGGAAAACAGAATGGAGTGGCTGGTATGAAAATGCATATGTAGGACTGGTAATGTATAGATAGATGTCACTGCTGTGGAATCAGTGTAGTTTATAAACTACACTGATTCCACAGCAGTGACATCTATCTATACATTACCATCTATCTATATGTATACAGTCAAAGTAATTACCTCCTACTCACTCATGTCAATGAAACAGACTATTTTAAAATGCATGTGAAACTGGCATTTTCAGCATTTTTAGACTAAATCAAAATATGTAAATAATGCACAAATGTATGGGCAATAATTCATTGTGGTGTACAATAGTACCTACAGATTCATTAGGTTTACCCAGAGTATGAGACTTCCCATACTAACCACCACAACCCCCTTTCCATAGCTCTCTCTTAAGGTGATATCCTCTGCCTCAAGACAGGGGTCTTTTATCCTTTAATTATGACTGATTGGTACTCTCTGTAATCTCTCATTCCAAGCTACAGCTAGGGCAGACATGGGATGTTCAAGGGAAACACTTGCATATTGTCTTCAGCCAGACTTTATGTTCACCCACTGTGGTAACAGCCTGTGTGCTTCGGGTTAATCATTGTCCCCTGTTCCTCCACAGGCAGGATCTCGTGTTTACAAACACCACCTTGTCTCCTCTGTCTCACTCAGAGGCATTGAACTTGTTTTTTTTTGTCAGCTGGCATAGAGATGAGGGTTTACTCTGTTTAATATGAACCTCTGTACCCCACCTCCATCTGAGGTTGTATAAACCAGTGTTTATCAAAGTTTTTTTTTTCATCCGTGACCCAAAGGGCAAGATTAAACGAGGACAAAAAAACAAGTCACATTTTTGGCATTTACTCCTCGTGTTATTAATCTATCTTGAAAAGTAAGTCAACTCATAAACAGCCGTGCCATTTGTAGTTTATAATAATATTTTTTTTGAGAAGGATAAACCCCTATTCAACAACAATAATTTATTTGAGAAGGATAAATATTTAGGTCTGGGCTCTGTAAATGAGTTCACTTACAATCATTTAATTGCTGCCTGTTGATCTGGCCATAAGATACACCATGACCATATGGTTAGACAGTTAAGTCATTTTACTTAACACAAAAGTGCATACATAATATGAGTCCATGAATTTATACTGATTTGGAATCTCCTGGGATGTGGACTATGATCAGACCCATAAATGAATCTTCCTCCCATATTCTGAGAAACATCTGATTTCAGCTTCATGCTTTCCACTGCTGCAGCTATTCAGTGCTGCCATTCTACTTTCTGTAGTGATTTCTATTACACGCAGAAAGCCAGCAGAAAGGGGGATTGCATCAACAAGTCCCACATGTTTAATTTGTAACAGGCACCATTGGTCAGGTGGCCTAAACACAGAAAACCCTTTCTGACTGTGGGCTGGTTTTGGATGAGAGTAGATATAATGAACCTCACTCTAATTGATTAGCCTTTTTTGGGACACAGAGCAGTTTATCGATTCCACCACTTGTTTACGTCTTTAGTTTTTTATTATCATTCTTCATTGGATTTCTTTTTCTCTGCTCATTCAGAACAAAAAATGTTTTGCCCTATTTCTTTCCTAATGATGCATAAAGTCATATGTTTCCTCAGGCCTCTGGGAAACTGAACAGTGGAGAAATGTTAAGGATGGGTGAAATACTCAGTGAAAAACTGTGCCATAGTGCTTCCCTCTACACTTAGTCTCAGACAGGTTAATGTATTTTCTCAACTTTATGCTTCCCTGGGTTTGTTCTTCATACTCATTTATCTCACTGGGTCAGAATCTCAGTTCAGTCTGGAATGATACCTACATTTGTCCTGTGAGTCAATCGTATAGGAAAGATTCACATGACTGTACTTCTCCGACATTATTGTGTATTCCATGAGATATTTTTCTCTGTCTGAGATACCAGCTCAATTGTAAACCACCTTTCTACAGGAGGGAGCAGCAAAACTATCCATTAATGCAACCTGCTGTGCACAAAGACAGACATGGGGAATCAGTGACAGTAGAGCTAAGCTCAGAAGATAATGACAAGGCATGACAGAATGATCCCTCTATTTCAGGGATGTCTACTTTGACTTTTGGATTTGCCTTTAACCTTTAACTTATCTAATAAGTCATCCCTAAAACAATATCATTGAATATCTGCTGTTGTTACTTTTACCATTACTTCAATCAATATCTGACTTGATTAAAGCAGTAATTTCTACTGTAGGCTAACAGAGGTACACACATGCACACACATGCACACGCACACACACACATGCACATATACAAACCTGAGGAAAATCCATTCTCCAACTACAATACTGAAAAAATAACTACAGTTGTGAGTATGACACAATCTTACAGGGACTACCTGAAATGTATTATTTTTTCATGTATGTATGTATGTATGTATGTATGTATGTATTAGAAATGCTGTTATTTCTTTTATTTTCATTTCTTTTTTGTTTAAGATTGAGATTTCTGTGAGTTTACAAATTAACCAAACAAGAGGACATCAGTAAGAGGACAATTAAGAAAAGTACGTAAAGTTAAAGCCAACTGATCCCCAAGTTATTTTGTAGGAAATTCTGCAAAATTACGTCAGCAACATGAAGCCAGCGGCAAGTTAGTGAAACATGTCACTGAAAATTGACACAAGAACAAAAATCACATTGAAGATCAGAATACATGCTTTCCAAAAGACAGCCCTGAACATTGCAATGCTGGGTACTAAATGTTGTGTTGCTAATATCCCCTTGCTTATCATCAGAGATCAAGAGCAAACATGAGGACTCCAGGCCTGTCCTAGAAAGATCCCGAAACAGCAGCACGTGCTCCTCTGAGCAAACACGAGACTTGCAATCGGCTCTGTTGTCTAGATGCCTCTGTCTCCAGTATTTTTTTCTTTTTTTCTTTTTTTTCCTGAGGAATGATTGGCAAACAACAGGTATAAAGGTTGAAGGTTACTCTGAGGTCTGAGCACTTCAACAACAATATCAACTAAAAAGACACTCCCTTATTAAAGGGAGACAGAAATCTAAGAAAAATATTTCCATGAAGTCATTATTACTTATGGCAATTTATTGATTAGGGTCATGCTTATTGGTTATTAAGGTGATTCTTATCAAAGGCAAATTATATTGCTAAGATTTAACATTATCACTTTACACAGCTTAATATTTAAGTGAAGTAATTAAGGTAAAGTACCTGCTGCTGAATAAACTGAACCATTGGAATACCCTTTAAATACTCGTTATTGGAGACATATTCCCAAAGCATTGTGATCCCACTGAAATTCAAACAAACGTTTTACTTTGAATTTAGGTTTGAAGTTTGAATACACTGTTGTTACTAGTCATAGCCACAAGATGGTAGTATTGCATTAGCCCGATACGTCTACCAGCTCTCAATAGCAGACAGTGCAAGTTGTTTTGAACATGAGGTCACGTCCATGCTGTATAAGGCTGTGAATAGTTCTTGCACCATTTTTTAATTCTCAAATCACATCGATAAATAAACTCCAGGCAATGAGTAAAATAACTCCCTACGGGCCATGGGATAAAAAAATGTAAGTCATTGAAGTTAAATCAAGTAAAGCTTTGGTTTCCTTTTACTTGGACCCAGAACCTTACTAGTGAATAGCTAACCAGACTAATTTGCATTGCCACAAAAACCTTCCATAACTTCCATTTCACTTATCTCAGCAGCATCATTTTACACATAAGGGGAATACCACCAATGCCTAACATTATCAACTGTAGTACTGAAAATTACACTACCAAAGTGCCAGTGCTGACATCTGACATCTGAGGACTGAGACTTGGACAACAAAAAAAAAAAGTACATTTTTAACCCCATTTTCTGCAAACAAGCAATCACCTGACAATCTGCTTTTAATGACAGTGTTCCTCCGTTTTTACGTTATCACCACGTTACATTAAGACCACACGCAATAGATGAAATTTGACTAAATATTCTATGATGGTTTTCTGGATTCATGAGGGATTCTTTCAGGAATGTGCAGGCATGATATTCACATGTTTTTTCAAGAGATTAAACCTTTGGAAAAACATGAGTATAGCACTCATCAATTCTATTTCTGTAGGTGTTCCTCTCCATGACCCGTGTTACATATTTTTGCCAATGTTTCAGCAACCAACAAAGAAAGCTTGAATCCGGATTATCATTTTGAAATCAACAAACTGGTAGGAGCACAGTACCACAGTGTCAGGAGTACACACAAGAAGAAATTGCTGTGCTTAAAACCCCTGCTGCCAAAGGGAAGGGTAATAGCCAATAGATTGATCTGCGCAAGAAAGTGCTGACAGAGTTTGGGGCCCGGTGCTCATCAGCGTAACGGAAAAGCCTGGAAGCAGCACTTGTCCACAGGGCATAGTGAATGCCTGCGTGGCCCAACGTGCCTATGGCCTGGCATGGCCCCACCACTTGGCACAGAAATAGCACCTTAGCGCCAGTCTAGAGTGGCACAGACACTCCAGAGGACACGGCACTGCTCAGGGTCCAAAGTACAAAGGTCCCCAGTTTGCAAGGAGGAGAATGGGAATTGGCAGAGAAGGAAGAACACAGCTATGGCCTTGAGTACAAAGTTTTTCAGTGAGATTCACAGGCTGACAAACAAAGCATTGTCACTAATGCCTAACATCTATTTCATGGAATGCCTCAAGGCTATAACGCAGATGGACATTCAAAAAACTTTTCAAAGAATCAAAATGTTTATCCAAGGGCAAAAGTATAAAAATATTACATAAATGTTGCATAGCCCTTTTCAACATGTTTCAGCAAAATTTTGAAGAATTCAGCTGTAATGAACTCAGCACAAGTGTATAATGTAATATCCTCCCATATCTGAAAAGACTTTGCTTAAATAATGATGTAGTTAAACATTTCCTGATGTGCTCAGGACTGGCTCTTGGTACTTAATCTGAGTACACAGTTAGCAAAAATGTAATTCAAGGTGGTACCAGCAGAAAGATACAACAAAATGAGGAACCCAGAGGCTGAGGAGTATATCATTGTACCATGGAGCATCCAGGAAGCATGACACAGCAAAATTCACTCTGGCAGAAGCAGAGCCATGGGGAGGAAGCAGTTATCTGCGTTTTCATTGTGTATTTATTCTGCAGCACCAAACACATGGGGAAAAGTGCAGTATTTCATATTCCCAATAGGCATACCAATATTACAGGATGGTGAATATTCCTGGAAATACTCTCCCTGTTGCTTGATGGAATCACTGATGAGAACACATTAGCCTTGCAGGATCCTGTTACAAACAGACGAAGTATTACAATATATTATCATGCCCTTACAGGACAATTTTTTAGGGGGCATCATCCATATTGTTCCAACTTGCAAATAGGTACCCAAGTGATTTGAGGTGCTCTGATAAATAAATACATAGATATAAAAAAGTAATGCTCCAAACCTATGTCCAATTATACATGTTTGTGATATTATACATTTGGTTAATGCTCTTAAACATTACAGTTAAGGCTAAATTATATAGCATGACATTTGTATATTGAGCAGAAAACGTGCATAATTTCTCACTCTTTATTTGGTTAAAAGTGGACGTCAAATATGTCAGTTATCTAAATCCTTTACTTTGGTCATTTATAAATGAATTTCATTCTGGTTCATGAGCCTGCCACTGTGCTTAACCTTCATTATCCAATAAAATTGTCGAAGGCAGCAGTTTGTGTGGAAAAATCAACTCATTAATCTTCAATGGCAGATAACAACCCAAAACGATATTCCGCAAATGCCTCTGATCAATAAAACGTTAAGAGCTCGTCCACTTGTTGATGTTTTGAAGAAGAGATAATCTCTTTGACTTTTTGCCTGAATATTGACACTGTGGCTTTGTCAACACTCTGCTGAGTGTTGTTAAACAGGAAGGATCCTTTCTGACAAAAGAAGGCTAAGGTCCTGCTGTAATTACAAGTCGCGCTCGACTCCATGCTGTTTGATGAGCTTCCAGCTGCTTCCACCTTAGTCAACCATGGTAGGCCTGACTGCGCTCACCTTGACGGGGAAGTAATCCCGCATGTATCGCCAGACGGACAGGTTGCAGAGGAAGTTGACCCGTCTCCCTCCATGTGACGGCGTGTCCCAGTCAATGAACCACCATGTGGCATAGAGCACGCTGATCAGCCAGAAGCGAGTGAAGAGGAGGACAAAGAACAACACGCAGCAGCATGGTGCTGGAAAAAGGACACCCTCTGTGAGCCTGCGGAGGTCATGGGACTACAGTACAGTAGACATTTAACAACATTCAATAACGGCGCTCACCATTCTTGACATCTGCTGTGTGCTTGATGCATTTTTCTGGCCTCCAAAACATGTGGAGACATGCAAACACACATCCTTTGTCTCTGACACTTCCTCTTTAGAAACTATTTTGTAAATGACTTGAAAAAGTCATCTTTTTTTAGGAAAGTGTGCATCAGTTGAATATGAGGATGACATAGCATGTTTTGGAAGCAATGGGGACAAGATGATGCAAGATGATGCATCTGTGTTACTGCTGACACACTGAAGATAATTAGGAGATTGTCCTCCCTGTCAGGCCGAGATGTGCTTGGCAGGCAACAGGAGAGAGAGAGAAAGAGGGAGAAAGAGAGAGCAGACCTTCACTGCACTCTGTCACTTCAGGTTTTTTAACTGTGCTTTCTTGAGCCCAGCACTCACTACACAAGTACCCAAAAACATGTAGACATTTCAACAAAATGTTAGTAATGAACACAAGACATGCATTTTTGACAGCTATGGCTACCAGGAAAACTATTTCCAGGTTGCAAAAGATTCAGTTGTGCACTTCCTATATAGTGAGTCGAACCTGCCAGTGATTTCAAATGCAGTAATATTGCTGTTAAGTTGCTGTTATTCTTGATGTTATTCACATGTTAGAATTATCAAATATTTGTATCTAGCCAAACCCCCTTCGCAGCTAATCAGAAACATTTAGGATAATCCTCAGTGGCCCATATATTGGTTTAGCTTCCTTTATGCCCTGGGCAGCAAATGCAACTGGGAAATTTTCCAATACTCACAACATCTCACAGCCATACTGTCTCTAGCTACCTCAACAAAAAAAAAAATCCAGCAACTGCAAACAAACACAGCTACAACAATTAATGCTGTCACATGTTCACCCTCCCCAGGAGGACAACGGGACCTGCACTTTCACCACCCGAAGCTGCAGCGGATAGAATCGCCCTGTACAACCACAACATGCGACTACCAGCGTCACTCACCAAGTCCGAGGAAGGAAAAAACCCACTGGAGCACTGCAGCTGTCTGCAGCCTCCGTGGAAGGGGGACATCGGCTGGGGCAAATTCAATCTTCATGCTGGTGTGCAGACAGAGAGAGGAGCTCAGTTCTGGGGGATTAAGGATCGGCCACAACCTGTGGTCCAAAGTCTGCCCTCTCGCTTATCTTGAAATCCTTTGATGTATGGCACCATTATTCCAGAACCTACTGTATCTGTTTCGAGACTTTTGAACCCGATTACACAGCATTTCGTGAAAGGTCCTTTGCCATGGACATGAAATGCAGGTGAAACAAATCTGTGAACAAGGAGACTGTAAATTTTAATTATGTAGGTGTTAGTGCTGATGGGATGTAGGCAAATTTTGCCATTATAACTTTGACAGTGATCCAAGTTCCACCAGCTTTTTTTTTTTTGCTCCATTGCATCTTACATTTCATGATTGTGATTTCACCATCTAAGTGCATTCTAATTGTGATGGTGTCACCGTTCTGGTGACATCAACATTCTCATCTCATTATTTGTAAATTTTAATGTGCATTTTGACCATATTCAAAGCTAACTATAGCCAAAGTCATTCTATTGTCACTCTCCCCATGACATTCTATGCAAATTATTTTCTAGTTTTTACTCTCAGTATAATATTAATTAGAATTACATTTTAAAACCTTGTTCTTGTCACCATTCTTATCACATTTGAACCACATTCAAACACATGTCCATCACACATTAAGAAGAACAAGGTTTTAAAATGTAATTCTAATTAATATTATACTGAGAGTATAATATTAATTAGAATTACATTTTAAAACCTTGTTCTTGTCACCATTCTTATCACATTTGAACCACATTCAAACACATGTCCATCACACATTAAGAAGAACAACACTATCCACGAGTGCTGGGACCTTTTCTCCTCAAAAAGCTATCCATGAAATTAACATGTGGTTTTACTAGGGCGCCCCTTGTGCATGTACCTTTTTTTATTTCACCTCGAATCTGGGTGTATAACTATTATTTTGTGTTTCCAAAGAGGACAAGGTAAAACAAAATTGTCTCTCTACTTTATATGTGTACACCCTCACTTTTAACTGTTAACTTTTGCAACTAAGGTGAAATAACAAAGATCTACATTAAGGTTTTTTCCATACAACAGAAAGGTCAGCCTGTGCTTGAGGAAAAAACATGCACTTTTATAAAAAGACATTCTTCTTTTTACTTGAATGGTTCTTTTTTCATAGAAAACCACCCTAGGGCCACTGGTTCTTCACCAACATCATCTTAAATGAAGGACAAAATATAATTGTCGTGAAAAAGCAACAACTGCTCCCATGTTCTGTGGAACACCATACTCATGACTCCTCTGTGAATCATACATTTTACCGTATTTTTCCACTTTGCTCAATTGTCGAGAACCCGTTTGTGAACTATAATAAGCATGTAAAATATTCACATTTTAAAAGTGTCTTTTAGGGGAAGCGGATATGAATAAAGGGATGGAGGACTAAAAGAGCAATAGACTTCATATTATGCTCAATATACGTGGGTATTACCTCTGTGTAAAATAAAATGGCAGGCGCGATAAATAAGCAGTCAGACTGAAATTACTGAGCAAACGTAAAGATGCTGCAAGCACGTTAATTTTACATGCACTGTGCTGAAAGATCACTATAACATTATTTGTGAGTTAACATTTTATTGAACGTGGGCTATGAGTATATATGTAGATTTATTTTGCCAGAAAGATATGTACGTTGCAGGCATGAAGTTTCTCTACAGACCGAAACAGTATTTTTGTGCGCTTTATAAATAAACACGCGATTTGACGAATTTGTCACGTAGCTCCATTCTTGGCAGTAAATGGTCGAAACGTCGAAGAGCCTCCTCCCACTGCAGACGCTGCATGACGATGACAGAGCCAGGTGATATTTTACTGTTCAGATCCCGAGCATCCTCTCTCGGGATGCTGAGGCGATGAGGGCGGGGTTTCGTCCTTGCGGTACTATACCATTTTGTCAGTGCAATGTGGAAGACGGAACGTATCCGCCGTCGCTGAGAACGGAGTAAATCCGAAGAAACCGAATCAAGGAAATCTGGGAAACAGTCCCATTTTGTTTGTCTTTTTTATTCACCATGGAATAGGTTGTAGTCGTGGGACATTATAGTATAAACTTGATTTCAAGATACAACAACACGGACATTTTTCTTTTTTCTGCTAGCAAATTTAGGCCCACGGAGGTCTGGGGAGAGAACACGCTTTTCCCTGATTTTGATTTTCAGCATTTAATCAAAGGTTGAACGCGTTACTAAAAACATATTTGATTTGTTTCACCAATCGCTGTAATCATGGCATGGCCCTGCATTACCAGGGCTTGCTGCATGGCCCGCTTCTGGAATCAGCTTGATAAGGCTGACATTGCGGTGCCTTTGGTTTTCACCAAATATTCCGATGTGGCCGAAATGCAGCACCTAAATTCGCAGCACCAACAAAAGCAACCGCATCCCCAGACGCGAGCTACCGCAGTCGCCATAGAAACACAGCCTTCCCATGGCGACCAGGAGGCAGTGGTTAAGGCACCGCCCGCAACGGGTACTGCTGCAGCCGATGAGGGTCCAGGATCATCTGTGATGCGCCAGGACTTCAAACATTGGAAAGTACGCCCCGAGCCAAGTTGCAAACCCAAGAATGAATATCATGCTTCCGACACCCCTTTCAACAACGAGACTCAGTATCAGAAGGATTTCAAGCCGTGGCCCATCCCAAAAAAGGGAGACCACCCTTGGATTCCCAAACCAAGCCCCGCGATGTCTGTCGCCGATGCTCAACAGAGATCCAAACATGCCCAGGCGCTTCCAGAAGTCGACAGCGGTGTGGAGAAGAGCGAGATCGAAGATAAGGTACAAGAGAAGGAGATTCTGTTAGGAGAGAGGAAAAACAGGCAAGTGAAAAAAGAGAAGGTGGTTGAAATTAAGGTGGCCAGCAAACTAGAAGGACAGCAGCAAGGAGATGTCCCCGCAGAGGGCAGAGGGAGGGCGGCAGCAGATGCGTTGAACAGGCAGATTAAGCAGGAGGTAACCGCTGGGAGCTCCTACAGGTAAGATCATTTTTTTACTGTACAACGTTGTACGACATTGCTTTTAATGCTTGCTTTCTTTAATTTTGTTAGTTGTTTGTTTTGGCTAAACTTGTGAATTTATGGAACCTAGGGATTATGCTTGTGTTTGGAAGTTTTACACACGCAATAACTCATATTTTCTTTAAAAAGCTGAAAACGTTTAGATTGTTTTGACGTGCTGTATTAATCAATATACGAAGATATATTGATACATGTTTACGTCCTTCAGTCAACGTTTGTCCCTCCAGTATAACGGCTGAAACCAGATGGAGGTCACCCAATGGTGGTCCAACATGTAAAGGTCATAAAATGCAATCAATTCCTGTAACAATCTGCCAGGGCCTCTCCTGGACCTGCATATGACAGATCAATACAAATCGGCCTAACCTGAAAATGTATTTGACCTTCATCATGTACTGAACATGTGGTCTGAAGGTACATTACCACTGACACTTTTATAGCACTTGAATTTGTGGTACATCATGCATTTCATGTTAGAGTTTGTGTATAGTGGACAAAAAGCATGACTTTGAAACCAGCGCCAGATTTAATGTAACCACTTACAGTAAGCACATTTGACATATTTTTCATTAATTCTAGTCACAGTAAAAGTCACAATGAGGTATAAGTAATAGAAAATGTCTTAGTAGGGACCAAAGCAGTAGAAAACAAGCTTCATATTTCCATGAATTTAACTTCTGAAGCTGACTTGTAATAACGACTTCTAATAAGACAAAATGCGAATTTGTGTTGTTTATGGTTGTGTGTGCATGTGTGTGTGTGTGCATTCATGTGTGCATGTGTATATGTGTGTTCATGAGTGTGTGTGTGTGTGTGTGTGTGTGTGTGTGTGTGTGTGTGTGTGTGTGTGTGTGTGTGTGTGCGTGCATGCGCGTGTATACATGTGCATATGCAAGGATGCACAGAAAGGCTGATATTCATTTTTCTGTTGCTATTCATAAATCTGATACCCAGATTGACAAAATAATTAACAATAATGCTGTGGAAATGCAAAATGTGTTGAACAGAATATATCAAATACATAAAAGAACACACTTGCAATAGACACATGTGAAACACTTAAACAACTCCAAATAACATCATTACATTATACTTAAATTTATAGCTGGGGCATTTTGGCAGCCTACATTCTGAAGAACACATATAGATTGCCAGCTATACACATCAGCTTGATTGAATTAAGCATGCAGTTGTGTAACACTGCATGTCTGATAAACAGAACAGCAGATTAATGAACAGTTGACCATACCACACTGGAACATTTGCTTTGTTATTTTGAATTAAATCATCGAGTGCTAACTTTAAGAGATGGATACATGTAACTAAATAGCTGAATTCTAAGTGTCATTTTGAAACATGATTAACACTCTCTGCTCAACTGACAGTATTTCAGTACTATTTCTGTTGTTTTAGAACTTCCATACAGTTGTTTGTTTTCTTGCCAATTAGAATCTTTGGCTACAGAAACAAAATCTTTCCTAGTACAAATAATTGTCCTAATTACTCATGTTGTACTTGACAGTAGTGTTTTTTGACTTTATACAAGTTGTAAAATACCTTTTCAGATGCATCATATATGATTGGTCATTACTGGTAATGTTCTTAATATCATTAAAGGTTTGCCTGTATTTATACAGTCTACTAATTACTTTTAACAGCTGTTTTCACAAGGATAAAATTGATGATTGATTGATTGAGGTCTCTTTAATCAAAGAAAAAAGCTTAGCAAGAAATGAAGAAAAGCTAACAGAGACATCTTAAATGCAGAGCATTGCATTTGGCTAACTGAGGAATATCTAGTTTATTCATCTCCTACTGAGCCTGTCACTAATGAAGCCTTTCTCAGGCTGTTATGCTTCATCTTAAACAGTCAAGATGACCGCAAACACCAGTGCAATTTAAACACAGTTGGAATTGTCAGTCTCCTCTGTGCTCAGTTCAAACTCGGCTGGGATGCGCACCTTCTTTTAAATTTAGTTTGACTGCACATGCTCCTGAATGCGATGATCTTTTTCTTCTTTCTTTCGAAATCAAGAGGTATAAATTAGAGCCTGCTTATGAGCAGAGGATGAAAGTCAACATGTCCAGATGAGCGCTGTCAACACATGGTTAAATGTTAAATATCTGTAGCATCAGATATTTAAAAAGTAATTAAAAAAAGGAACTGGAGATGTATCTTATTGAGCAGGATTTTTATGTCATTAAAAACAACATCAACAAGTGCAGTAGCTGTTTGTGCCAGCCCAGTGAGACTCTTGTCGTTTTGTGAACAGAAGGTGGGCATGCAGATGAGCCATCACAAGTGTGAAATGGCCGCACTGTCACAACTGGGACCAAGTAACTGCCTTTGTTTGATGAAAAAGAAAGCCGGTCAGCCATGGGTTAATCTCACAGCTCTCTGTGCATATGGCGAGGGTCAGGATCTCCAGCAGGGGTGGAGAAACAGGAGGAAAATGGGAAGGGACAGGAATCCACTCTACACGCCCCCCGCCCCCCCCCCCAACAGTGCTGAGAGAGCATTTTTACGGGATTTCCTGGGCTCTTATTTCTGCTTTAATGATTTTTTTTTCAAACACCACACCATGTGTTGGATACCTCAGCTCACAGCCAGGCCCAGAGAAAAATCCTCTCCCACCCTGAATTAGGAGAGTGCCAAAAATGTTTTTTTGTTTGCATGTATTGTATGCATGTATTGTAATCTTAGCGACAAAGGCAAGCTTAGAAACCTCCGAACCTGGACAGTTAAGACATTCACTTGATTTTTTTTTTTCTACTGCTATGTGTCCTTCTTTTGTTAATCTCATTTGGGGTTTGATTTGGAAGTAACTGAGATAAAAGGACAGGTCAGGGGGTAAGAGAAGAGAGATTTATGATTTGACTGCAGCTGACTGTGTTACAGTGGTCCATACCATGTCTTAAAATAATCACATTAGTAGTAGGGCACTGGGAACTGGGGGATGACTATTAAATGGACTACTGAGAAGACGAGCGCCTTGGGTTTATATTTTCCTTTAACTCTATAGGCTGCTTCGGGGTCACATAGAATGGTTTGCACTGCAAATGATGTTTCTGTTTTTCTTCTAGCTCATGGATGCATGCAGCCATCTTTAGTACATTCAGGCATATTATTTAGATTGATTTAGACAATGGTTCTCGCAAATCTTTTTTTTTTTTGAGTTCTTAATAGCACTTTAGCATATGCAGTGCAGACAGCTGCATTCAGAGGCATAGTTTTCCATAACAATTAAGCTTTGTCTGCTGTTCATTGTATTTCTTTTCTCTATTGTCTGCATGACAAGTGAATTGACTCGCCATGGCATTTATTTACTGACAGAAAGCATTTCACTTCAAGGAAAGGTTATTGTACATTCATTGCTTCCATGCTTTGTTTCACAGGCCCATGTTTAATGTTACTTTATCATGAAGAAATGAGTGTGACAGAGTCCAAGCCATGTTGTCATTTTAGTTTTGCTTATTTTTGTCTCATTCAATTGAAGCACTTTACCGGTCCCGCTGGGTGCCAGGAAATAAGGCACAGGTCTTTTACTGGGCTCTCTCTTAGCCGCAGCTCTTTCCTCTGTAACAATGGCATTGCTTGTATTAATGATATCATGCAATTTTATGGCAACTCAGAGGCAGACGTTTCTAGTTTACCGAATGTGTGATCCGGCTATAAGGAAGCTCATCTATTGCATGTGTGTTGTTTGGAAGTAGTCGGTAGGTTCACCTCCATTCATCCTGCTATAGGAAAATTTTGACATGTGAATGGTGTCATATTACATGCAGGTTGGAGGACAATTTTTTTTCAAACAAAATCGTTCTTGTGCTTTGTTCTACATTTGTCATTTTGTAAGGGACATTTCAAGGGATTTTTTCCATCCTCTTTTTCACTGACATGATCAATGATAAACAATAGATAAACCCATTTTATTAAATGATACCCTATTGGATATCTTTGTAGTGCCTTTCATGGGTCTCAAAGCTCACCTCAGCTACCACTAATTTGTAATTATCATCTGAGTGAAGCATGGCATATGATGGAGAGGTGGAGAGATGCCTTTAGCCAATTGTACACTGGATGATTAGTTGGCCATACTGAGAGCACCAGATTGGGAGTTTGGCAAGAGCACCCTACTCTTAATGAGCGCCATCGGATCTTTAATTCCCACAGTGAGTCAGAGCCTCAGTTTAATTTCCCATCTACAAGGAGACAATGCATCCAACAGCATAGCATCCCCATGTCTGCACTGAAACATTCAATTTTCTTCTGAGTACACATGAAAGACTACCCCCTACTGGCACACAGAAGTTAAAGGGTGGCATAGTAGCAGGCATCGTTTGAAAAAGTGAAGTATTTATACCATCATAAATATATTTGACTTCAGCAGTAAGTTCATAGTTATAAATAAATACTATGCCAGTGTGTTTTGACTGCTTTACAGTAAAAGTGTTACCATAACTAAATGCTCAACAGATTTGTGGATCCAGTAGTTGTCATCTTGAAATGCTTGTAAGACGGAGTACCCCAGCCAGTTTTGAGGACTTATGTGGCTCCTTAGAGACAGGCAGAGCACAGTACCTTGCCGTCATATTAATTTACACATGGCTTTGTGTAGTTGTCTGCTCATGAACAGACACCAAAAACACATCTTGGCTTTCTCTCACACTGTTAACCTGCCATTCACCAAATTGAATTGCCTTTTCTGATGAAGTCCTTTTTTTTCCTCCCCCGAGAAAGCAGAATCATGAACATAGCTGTCACCTCCTGAGCAGAGTCAGTCGGATCATAGACTTAATTTTTCCTAAGAGCATCAAAGACCATCATAAAGATGAGATCTGTCACATTGTCCCTCTGCATGGTGGATATCAGGAGATTTTTCAGTACTGAAAACCAACTGGGAAAAAAACCTATAGCAATGCCTGTAAAATTTTAGTGTGAATATGAAATTTATTCAAACAAACTCTTTTACTGCCCTAGGACTGTGGCCCACATGCACTCCCATCAAGGATATTATACCTCAGTTGTGAAAAAAGATTGACAAGCGCACAGACATGGGCACTAGTCACACATGGACATTGATTCCCCATTACTGTCTTTTAGGTTGGTGTCATCAGAAGTCAGACATACAATGTGTAGGACTGTCACAGCACAATTCAGGATAATGTCAGGGCCAAAGATCATTGTATCATTGGTGCTCCAGTCCTGTTAACAAGACAATATCTAGCCTTGTCTTAGACTCTTGAAAGCTCATGTGTGCCCCAGAGGATAGGTAAATCAGAGCCCCAAAGCAGAAGAGTATGTTGAGTGGCCTGGTTGGTGCAATTACAAAAGAGTTAACGAATTCCTTACAAATAAAGAGGCAGCACATTACATAGGTGAAACACTATTTTATATATATATATATATATATATATATATATATATATATATATATATATATATATATATATGATTATTAATATGTATTTTTAAATTTACTTTTAGTTTCTCACTTTGTGTGTATATATATAAAGAAGAATGTAGTACTTGATTTAGTGCTCTTGTCATCTCTGCGTTTTGAAAGCAATCGAAGTGTTGCGTTCAGATCTTGGTTATGCAACGTTAAAGATAAGAGATAAGATAAGCTAGAATGAGCAGCTTAGTGAATTGGAGCTGGGCAGTTTTTCTTCAGTGCTTGCAAAACTGACAAGTTGTTTCATAACTAGTCTTTCCCTTGTGTTCTTGGGAGCTATAGATATGCTGTTGTTGTGTCTGTTTATAAGGTCATCCTGAGCAGAGCACCACAGAGAGGGCATGACCACATGCATCTTGGGATTCAAGGCAAGCTCCCGGAGGCGAGAATAACCATTTTCAGTGTTTGGTTCCTCTGTTCGTCTTCAAACATGGCTAAATCAACAGGTCACCACTATTCAACAGTAACACCTTTGTTTGTGATTTCACATGCTTTTTTTCTTTATTCACATTTTGCTGTCATCCAGGTTTTTGAAATTTTGCTGTTTTGAAATTTTGGAATTCACTTGATAAAAAATAGCTTCAGTAAATAATTTTTTTTGGAGCTTGAGCAGTGATGGTCTGTGGAGAGGCCTATATCAGTGTTCACAGCTGTATGTCAGTATCTGATAGCCATGCATAGATCTCAGTTTGACTCCCTTTACACGAATGCTGTAGCACTTTGTACTGAGGCCTTGACCACTCAATGAGCTGACCTTGTAGATCATCACACAGACAAGTGGGCTTGTATTTTTTAATGGCTGTCAGTGATACCATCTCACTTCTGCTTGACTGAGGTAATTATTTTAATTGCTCATCTGGAGCTGCGTTTGTATTCCTACAGCTCATTAGATTGCAGCTGCAAGGCCAAAAGTTTTTTTTTTCTCTTTTTTATCAGGCTGGTCTACACATGCAGGATATTGACTGTCAAGGCTTCACACTGTCAGACTAATAGTGAACAGGGAATCATGCTTTCACAGAGATATACACTCATGCTCTTTACCTGACTTTATACAATCAACATTGGTCAGACATTACACCCACAATCACTTGCTAAGTGTGCCCAATGTGTCTGTTCTCTTGGAGCTCTAAAGTGGACACATGTAGTCAGTGCAATGTTCAATTTATTCATTATAAGAACATTTGTGACATCATTAACAGAAGGTAGATGATAGTGTGTATACTATGTTTAGAAAAGGAGTAAGCAGGCATACACCAATGCACAAACTACTTGATGTTGACTTTAAACAATGAATGAGTCCTCTGGTCTTTTGAGCTGGAATGACAGCAGACAGTATTCTATCAGTAGGAAGGGATAGATTTTATTTGAGGCAGTCACTGCACACTTTCCCCATTGGATGCCTGAGACTCTTTCTTGTGCAGGTCTTATACAAGTATATAATATCTTGATCTTTATCTGCATTTTACTACTGTAATTGGTGTGGGTAATGATAGCTCATTAAGAAATGTTATGATATAAGAAATGTCACATGTACATTACCCTGTATATGAATAGGGTTACACCTGATCATTTTAGTTCATCATTTTCAGTTCAGACGATGAAAGGAGAAGCTGTATTTTGTTACCTCTTGTCCCCAGGTTGGTTCATGTCAACCAGGGCTGAAGAATGTAGTTCTGTTACAGCAGAGATGTTTCGGTTTTCATTGAATCAGGTTCATCAGTGAATTGACACAGAAAACACAATAAGCAGAGAGACCAATGTAATCTCTCCATTTCCTGCTAAGAAGGGCAATATATTATCTAACATTTTGCAGGCTGCTAGTTTGTCTTATTTGTTATTGATCGGTTCCAAGTATTTCCATGGGCAAGGTAATTGATTTGATGCTTTTATGTGGTCCTGACTGTCAGTGTAATTGTAGTAATGGGTCAGTGTGCCCCATGCATAGTCTTCTCAGTAATAAGTGTTATCTAATCAATGTGGCTGCTTACATCTCTGGCAAGGCAGCAGAGGAACCCCTGAATGCAACAAAATTCTTGCTCCCATGATGATTTCATGGGTTTTACTAGGGTCTCTGATCAAAGCAGTATGTCCATTACAATGCAGCTGCAAGGTCAGTGTGAACGCCTGTGTGTTGCATTAGCGGAGAGGTCAGAAAGACAGACTATGTGGAGGTGTGGTTTACCAAGAGCCACCCGTATGTTCATCCCACCGGGTTGTTCTCTGACCTCCCTCTGTCCTTTCCTTCCACATATGTGAGGAGTCATCTGTTTTCTTGTGCAGCTATGGCACATGAATTGTGGTGCATGAAAGTACATACAGTGTATAAAAACAGACCTATTCATCAAAGTTAAAACCAATTACTTTGTATAGGGGCCTTCATATATATTTTACCTTTGATAAATGGTAACAAACATAATTTCACAGGATTTATGGAAGGCAAAGTTTTGCTAGTGATGTTAGCTGTGAGAGAATTGCATATTAAGCACCACAAGAATGATTATTGTAATTATATTATATAAGTGAGCAATCCTGTTGAAGAATTTACATGCAGTTTTACAATAACTAATTGTGTAACAGAAGTGTTCTTCAATGTAATTGAGGACTTGTTAGTCATGAATTTAAAGGGTTCATAATTAATTTGCAGCATTGCTGAGACCAACATTCTTCTGACTTTATGTGCCAGCAGGAGCATATAACCAAATGAAAGAAAAATGACTGTAAGCACAGCATACATTCATGTTTTAATGCTCAGTTAATGAATACAAATAATTCTATGGTGCATTTAGTAGTGCATGCTAGTGTTACAGTTAATACCATCAATAACAAATTTATGAGTATCTAAACACAGGATATAGATCAGATACACATAATGCACCCAGAGAAGTGTAAAGTTACCTGTATTTAAGTTGGACAGAGAGCAATGGCTGAATACGGGACCATAGCAATGGAAAAATAAGCATGTAGCTTCAAAGCTATAGCAGGACCTACTGTTTAACTTCAGGAACCAAGAAGTACAACTCCTGCTAAGGGACAGTAGTTTGCAGAATGCAAAGTTAAAAACAAAGCTACAAAAGATGGATCTCCACAGATGCATTCTTTGGGTCTGTAGAGTCCACAAAAACAAGTCCACAAAAAATAAGATGATGAATTGTATTGGAACAGTTTTCTGTGATATTTACTTTAATGTACTTGTTAGAAAATGCATAGCTCCCACATTTAAAACTAAAAAAGTGGAAGCATAACTACCCGATAGCTTTCGCAATTACATCATTGGTGATGTGGGTAACTTTACAAAAGATTGCATGCTTTCCTTTTTCCCATTTTCAGGAACGAATTCAAAGCCTACACAGACGTGAAACCAGCGAAGGCCATTCGAGCCAAATCCCAGTACCAGCCCCCAGATGAGAAGACCAGCCTCGAGACCAGTTACAGTGCCACCTTCAAGGGGGAGCAGGCCAAGCAGGATACCTCAGACAACAAGGCACCTGAGCGCCGCAGGATACGCACCCTGTACAGTGAGCCCTACAAGGAGCTCAGCAAGGTAGGAGTGGAGAGGCATGGTACTCTGCTGCAATGTCACTTTATTAAAGACTGGCTTCCACCATAGCACCCCTGTAATTTCCCATCTACGGTAGGACTGCTTGCATTTGAAGGACAGGGAGGGTGAGATCAAGTCAATAAGTGCTGTGCCGTGTTGGCAGGAAGTCAGGTCGGTATTAGCCTTTTTACAGTATCGTGCCCAGCCTGAACTGTTCCTCTGCCCAGGTGAGCCACATTTCGACTGCTTTGTTTTGCCTTGGTCACCTTAGGAAAGCACAGGACATTTGACCCTGGCCAGCATGCTCATGTTTGCCCCTTCTGCTATCTAGCTCAGGTTCAGCCATTATGATACTGACCCATAATGATAATGAAAAACACTTTGCGGGCCCTATTTAATGAGTTTCAAACAGAGACACAAATTAAACACACTTTTAAAGCCCATGTACTAATCAATTGTACACTAGGCTTGTCTTTTTATTCATCTTCCATGTTTGTACAAGAGCTCTGAAGCAAGGCAATGGGTATTTATCACACCGCCAGTCGTAAAGTGCACCACAGTGGGACACATGCCGATTGGAGGACAGTTGGATCCTGATTGAAGTCATCCGACTTCGCAAGTGTCTCACAAGCCATTGGGAGGCACCACAGTGAACAAGTCAGGGAACCCTGGTGACATACCCACACGAGCCTCAGAGGAACTGCTCTGAGTTTCCAGCCATTAGGACCAAACCCGGGCCATAGGGCCCAACCTGTGCTTGGAGCAAGTGCTTTAACTCACCAAGCCACTAGTGAGTTACTAAAAAGGATTACCTTTTCAATGAGGAAAGGGTGTGACAAAGGTGTGTCTGTGCACAGGCGAAACGGGACACCTACCATGATACCTTTAAGAGTGCATTTGCCTCAGTGTCAGAGCACTGAGTTATAATTAAGTTATTTACACACGTCTCATGGCACACACCTACAACACAAGTGTACCATTTTGACGAGGAAAACAGCAACCACGAAACTGGCAAAGATCACTTTATAAACTGAAACTTAGCGAGAAACACTGGGAATGACAATCTGACGAGTGAATAGACATTGCCAACCAGAACACATATGCAATAATGCTGAACTTGTTTGTGCCCAGAAACTAATTATTAATTCATTGGGATCATAATCTTCATACAGCTTTTGTTCTTGTTCTTTGTTTAGTTGGCATTTTCAGAAAATAGGTCCACTGGTTATCACCAGGTCTGAGACTGTATATGACGTCAATACAGAATTTCTTCACCCAGAACATCCAAACAGCATGCATTTGTATTCTACATATTCACTACATAAGACAATATGACACTGATATGAGACAATTGAAAATCCAACTTACAGTTCACATGAATGTCACTATGGAGGGATGCACACAGAAGACATTTAGGGAGTTAGGCTGTCCGTACTTGTCAGGAAACAATTTTCTCTTGTTTAGTGGGTGTTTAATTCTTGACAACATAAGTGATTCCATTGTTGTGAACATGAAAAGACCTTAGACTTTTACAGGCATGTTCCTCGTGACTGTCAGTTCTGCTTTACACCATGCCATATTAAGCATCAATTCCAAAACAGTGTTCTGAATTTTATAATTATTTTTGTTACTCCTCATAGCCATTTGTGTTACGTGGTTGTTTTGCTGCTTCATCTGAAATACTGATTGCAGCAACATGTGTGGCTCGTATTACCTGGTTTCCAATTTAACAGTAGCACATTCAACGTCTTAGCAGATTGTGCCAAAAAATTGAGGCAGATTTTGCAAAAAGCGGGGAATATCGACTGGATGCCGCTTGCCGAGGCAGGTGCTGTGTTCAGTTCATAGTCTGTATTCAATGGAAGTGTTATCATAGGGAAGGGTTTGTGAAGCTTTCTTGCTATTTATAGAGAAATGCCAACCTTAAGTGATATCTCAGGTTCACTTGAACTGCAATATTTTTTCACCGTATTGATTTAGCTATATAATATATATCTAGCCTTGCAATGTAGAGATTGAATAAACAGGCAAATAATGGCTCAGTAGAAACTTGGCTCCTCAGTTTTCCATGTGGTCTTTTTTGGTATGTTAACCTATATACATTTTATCCATAACTGCATAAGAAAATTTTTAAAAGAGTTGTAGCAAAGTACATAATTACATTATACCAGATTTATACATACAGAATGTTTTTGTTACTGCTACACTATGAGGGTGTGGAAGCCTGCCCTGTCCATTACATAACAATTTTTTTCTACTGCATTGAGCATTTGTGCCAATCTAAAGCCCCAAACAAATGGTCCCACCTTTGTTTCACTGACTCCACTGGAAGCACTAAGAAAAGCAAGGTGGGCAATAGCAACTTCACCGAAGCTGTCGTTTTCCTGTTTGCACTGTCCCAAGATAACAATATTGTGAGCTGCATCCTGCATTAGGATAAGAAAGATTTGTGTAGGACTCTTTCAGATCTGGGGTTGTAATTGAAGGCATTATGCTAAAAAGTCAACCCCAGCTGCCCCCCAGTGAATGTCATGAGTTCTCTGTCCTCCACCCCACCACCAGGATCAAGCCTTCCTCTCTTTCCTCCCCTGCTATCACCTGACACTAGTCCAACTGGCTTCCCTTCATGACTACCTTTCAGCAGACAGTCACAAGTGCTGATACCGTCAGTTTCATTACTTTCTGTTTTATGGGTCCATATTAATAATTAATAATGATCAATTTCACAGAAATAAAGGAGTATGTTTAGAAATGGGCCCATTTTAAAAGCTCTTGAATAATGAAAACTGGGCATGCATTCAGGGTTTTGCTCTGTGCTGCATGACATCCAGTGAAACAGTGTTGGACTGAGGCATCTGTGCTGTGTACTTTCACATGTAAAGAAAACTAAAGGCAGCATTGTTCTCAAATTAGCGATAGGGAGGAAAGAGGGCTGGAAAACAGAGTGTGATTTAGTGGTTAGAGCACGAGATTCAGCCCCTGGAGACATGAATCCCAGGTGTGATGTAATCGGAGTTTGTTCTGATGTAAAGCCAGCTATATCAGTAGGTGAATAACGTGAGACATTTAAGGCTGAAAGCCTTTTTATTCACCCTGTGTGGGTGTCTGCAAAGAAAATAAATGTTTTTTAAACCCAAAGTTTAAGCGGAGTACAGGTATAATTGTGTGGACTTTGCAGTGACAATGTACAGCCAGAGGATGTCATAGACTGTTACACCCTATGCAGAGTGCCTGCTGACAAGCCATGCTTAGCTTATCTGGTGGAACTTTAGGGCTGGAATTAGCAGCTGGGGCAATGTTTTTATCCTCAGCCCTGAGTTTAGATCAACCATAAAGACAGAACATTCAGGCTCCTCGTATGATCCCTGTGGAATGGGGTGATAGTGTCATACGCACATGTTGGATTTTAAAGCTTACTCTGAAGTCAGCAGTCACATGTTGACAGAGAATGTAAATGTGCAGAGCAGGTTGGCCTCACTGTCATTACTACTTAGACTTGTTTGCTTTTCATGAATGCAGCAGTATCTACATTCCTTTGACTGAAATCTGTCCATTTGATGTCAAGAAGCATGCCTTGTTGCAGGTGAAAGTGTATGCTAGTGTCTGCATGTTGTGTGTTCATGTAGCCCCTCTCTCACCCTTATAGGACTCTGCTGAGAGTGACAGCAGCTCTATTCTAGAGCCACTGTACAGTCAGGTGTGTTTCCTTTTACTTTTAGAAGGCATGGAGGACAACCTGGTTTATTTGACTTCACTTTCAACCTGGACTGTTGTAATCAGGTTCACAGTATCTCTCCACAAAGTCATCATGGGAAGTGTACACTATAACTGTGAGGTAGACCTCTAAAAATACATATCAAGGTATACTAAAAAATAATCAGCAAAGGCATTTGAGTGCCTGGCAGTCCTGTTGATTACCATATGGACCCTCCCACCAGATGTTTAAGAAAGAATTATGATCGTGCCTTACACTTTACGGCGTTTAATTTGCATGCATGGAACCGCACTTTATGATTAAAGGTTAACTCCAGTCAAAATTTAAGATTGGAAATGATTTTGTATATGTAAAATCAATCCTTGCATGTTGAAAAATGCATGGTATATCACAGCTTCACTGTAGCCAGTAGCTCTGACTTCACTTTCCTGTAGATATTACTGATGAGCACTAGAACTCTGCGCATAGTTAGGAATCAAACTTGTTCTTTCTCCCCACTAAGGTCTCTAATCTCTAATCTCACCAAGAATGTGAGAACAGGATAGATTGTTATTACATTCTCTGTTGACTGGAGTTCCCCTTGAATGTTTTTTTTCTCATTGCAGTGTAATTTTTCTTCCATTTATTTCTTCCATTTATTGTATACAACTAGAAAAGCAGTACATTTGCAGTCATACCAACAGCTTTTCTCTCAATTGTACTGAATCATATTCTGAGCTATATAATATAGGAAATTAATATTATTTCTAAGTAGTGGTGTTGAGAATTCTGGGCTATATTGGCCTTCACAGGTAACAGAGATGCCCTGAAAATGACCCATTAGGGGCTGTAGAAGTGTTTTCCTTGCGCCCTAGCTCGTCAGGTAGCTGTTTTAAACAGTTGTCTCCTCTACCTCCTCAGGTGGAGAAGCCAAGTGTTCCACGCTCTAAACCCAAAAAGACAACATCGTCTGCAAGCCACAGTAAACCTGCGAAAAAGGCCAAAGAGAAGCAGACCACAGCAGTGCGTGGCACCAAGAAGAAGGCCTCTGAAAACCAGCCAGAGTCCAAGCCAGAGGAGGGGGACAAGGAGAAAAGTAAAGAGATGAACAACAAACTGGCTGAGGCAAAAGAGTAAAAACCATTGCACTTTTATTATTCTTCTGGGGGAAACAAAGGCTGCAAAATTAATTAGAGGGTTCTCATCCCCTTCTCCAGTCTCTCTCTCTCTCTTTCTCTCTCTCTCTCTCTCTCTCTCTCTCTCTCTCTCTCTATCAATCTATCTTTCTATCTCTCTCTATCTATCTATTTCTCAGTTGGTCTGTCTCTGTCTCTTTCCTGTGTCCTGGTTCTCTGATTACAGAGTAAAGATTGATAAATGTCAGGGTATGACATGACATGGTGCTTCACCACCGCACATCGCATCAGATCCTGCAGCGTGATGGGGGAGTGCATACATCTGCCATCGCATCCGCTTCCTTCTCCGCTCATTGATTCCTGTCTCCATTCCAAGGTTTCCATGGCTACAGTCTGCGATTCGTTAGCCAATGGACACTCTGCTATGAGACTTCTGTTGCATGGAGCTAATGACAAGCAAATCTGTATGGCTGTCCTTTCTGCAACTGCACAGATTAGTTTGTTGCATTTATCAAGGTTTCTTTTTGTAATTATGAATAAAGTAAACCTCTGAGGAGATTGCCATGACCAAATTAGATGGATTACCTTGTTATCTAAAGTTATGCAGGATTGACTTATTACAGTGGTCATATTTTTGCTAGAAAATCTTTGATAAATGTGCAGCTCAAATGTGGAAGTGTACTGATCTCAGGCCAGTTGTGTGGCCAGCACTGCTTTTGCTGTATGTATCTGGAGGCGTTTTTGGGTAAGATGAGCAGACCTGGGTGAAAAACGGTACTGTATATTGTCATATCTCACTTTGTTTCTTGGCTGGTCTTCTATTTTTTTGTACATTTCTTCAGTTTGTAGACCTTATTATTGTGTCATATCTCTCAAACGTGGACATGTTCTAGGCTGGTAGTATGTGAAGGTTCAATCAGCATTAACCACAAAGAGCTTCTTACAGTTAACTGTGGTTTCATGACCTTGATTTATTGAATTGTTCTAAAGGTGACTCAGCAATATGGCCTCATTGAGGACTGATTCATCAGAATATACTGTAAATAGAATGATAAAAATGATTTTATGAAGAAATCAAGAGAATATACATAATGCACAGAACATATGAAACAGTAAGGTCATTTAAGTTTTATATCCAAAGCTCAATAATTTAGATGAGGTTTTAAAACAGGCAGATGTATCCTAGAAGCACATTGGGTGATGCATTGAATGACTGAGGGATTATGCTACGGTTGGGAATCAGGGGTCAGGTAACATTAGCGTGCATTTTGTGTTGAAAACTTGCAGCCCAATGTGATGTGTGTCCTACCTGCGACCGGCCCCTCAGTCACTGTTTCATATCTGTGATTTTCACTTTCATCTGTGATTATGGAAATGTCTCACAGGATGATGAGGGGCAAGCAGATGGGACACTTATCACACAATGAAAACTCCTAGGTGTTGACATTAGCCAGACTACCACCAGAAGTGATTATGTATTATTTTCATGCAGTTGTGGGTTTCTTTTGTTTTGATTTACTGTTGAGAAAAGATGATTTTTGATGACCTTTGCTATTTATTTTTTTATTATAATATGCCCAAGCGGCCTGTGATGAAGTGGTAAGTTGAATGTTGTCAGTATGGAATGCTTTTTTCTGTATATTTCCTCTTTGTTTTCTACTGCATGATTCTCTCTCTCTCTCTCTCTCTCTCTCTCTCTCTCTCTCTCTCTCTCTGTATCTCCCTCTGTCTTGCTCTCCCTCTCTCTGTAGTTCAGGCCAGAGCTTATGGCTTTTTCTGGGAACTGCATGTGTAGTGCGGGGGTGTCGTTTAAAAAGGATCCACTATCATTTTTTGAACAAAAAAATATTTTTAAAAAACCACATTCTACCAAATTCAGCTTCTTCTGGGCTTATGTGGACATCGAGTCAAATGCATAGCGATAGTATGATGTACTGTAGGTGGTACAAACACAGCAGATTTAATATCTTTCTTGATTCTCAGTAAGAATAGCTGTAGCTTTGTCAGATTTCAGAATAGAGTGGCTTTATGGCTTTGATGTATATATATGAAAATACTATTTGTGGTCAGTAAAGAATCTTCATTAAAATATGAAATTAAATGTGATTTAGCTACACAGCGCCCTCTTAAAATGTCCAGGTTTGCCCCGTTGTTCTCAGTTTGCAACAATAAAAAAAAAAAACAGCCGGTCGGTTGCTAGTGTAATTCACAGCTGCCTGGAACCTTACAAATCTTCTGAGAAGAGGGTGATAATAGTGTAACAGATCCAATTGATTGGAACAGCACAGGCTCCTGGGACTGGGATTGGCCACAATAGGAGGGTATTGTGTGAACATTTGCCTTGCTCTCCACACCCCCCCTCCCCATCAGTAAGCTCATCTGTTGTGGTAGTCCGCCCCTCCATCTTGTACACAGGCGAGTTGTGTCTCATTTCTGGTGTGTCAACGTCCCCAGAGCCCCAGCAGAACTGGCTCTGCTCGAGCGTCTCCCGGGAGGGTGAGGGCCGCCTCATTAACATTTTGCAGCCTTGGGCTTGATGCGCATCGCGGGTTGCTCGTGTAACGTGCTCTGCACACCCACACTTGGTGCTATTTCTCCTCCAAGCTCTCAGTTTTAGGACTAATTCAGAAAAAACGACGACATCAAAAGGGGAGTCATGTACTGCTAACGTTTTACTGTGACGTGATTGTGTTCTCTGCTTGCTCCTATTTATTGGAATTATTAATAAATGCAAAAGCAGAAAAAAGAGTGTGTGGATTCTTTTATTAAGGAAGGGGTTATGTAAGATGCAGGTAACAATTTTGTTCTGTGTCCTAGTCCTGTTTGGATGGAATAGGTGATATGTTTACATCCACATGGAAGAGAACTGTGCAGCTAAAAGCAATAGAATGATATACATATGGAATATGCAGGTAATGAATTCCATTATTAGAACTTTTTATTCAAAATACATAATGTAGTACATTCTGGCATATGTTCTGACATCCTTTAAAAGCCTTCATATTGCTACTCAAGGACAGCTAGGAAATATATTTCTTGCTTTGTGTCAAATATATTTCAGCATATCACAGGAGTGCTCTGCAATATGCATGCAAAGGATGCATAGGACAATATTCCAGAATTAGATGTTATGTTATATATCGTATTATCTTCCAGTCTGGGTGAACAAAACAGAAAAATCTGTTTGATGATGACACAGACTTAGAAACAAATTTGAAACATGCAATGTTTTGGTGAAATTCTGTGACTAGTAACAGGGTAATTAATTCATGAGTTCAGTGAAGAAAATTAAATGTAATTCCTACGGTATTTATGTCAACTTGCATTATAATGCTGCCATCAATATTTGTCTATTGTTCTATTTTAAGGAAATCTTTAAGTTTTCAGGGAAAATGTTGTGAAGTATGTATTTTCAAATTATTGCTGTAATTGGCTTTTGAATGGTGTCATGATCTATATTGAGTACAGTGCCATGAAAACCGAACCTTATTTAATTAGTAACATTCTGATTCATTTGAAGGTTTGTGCTAAAACAGTACCACTACATACAGCTCTGTCAGCCAATTCAAGATATTGTTTGGGTTCAGACGCTAAAGCAACACCTCTGGCGCTGTGCACTAGCCAAAGCAAGGTAATCTAATCATCCAGACTAAAACCTTTGTTAATTTCAAATGTGCATCAACACCATTGTTTTGATCTTTTAATGCATTTTCTTTGTGTGGCAATCATTTCAGCCTTACTTCACAGAATGCACAGAACACTGAGGCATTCCATAGACAGTCTTTATCTTGATCCAGCACTGAAGTAATTTTCCTGCTGTATTTCTCTTCCATATGGAACCTGAGGGAGTAGATGGGAACTTGTGGATGCTTGCGATTGTTTTTTGTGAGGATCCCCTTCTCTCTACCTCTCTCTCTTCCTCTCTCTCTATGTCTCTCCAAAGAAAAACACAAGTTATCTCTAAGTGTTCACTGTAGTCCTGGAAATCATTGGAAACTGCTCTAAGATGCCTTCATTGCATATGATAAAACTAGGTCAAGAAAAATGAATTGCATGGCTGCATAAACTATCCTGAATAGTAAATGCAGATTACTAGATCACATGTCATTCTATTCCTATGACATTGAAGTGTGTAGCTTAACCACGAAAGGTGTGTTATCTTCCCTCATTGTGCCTTATAACGATATAATATTAAATTACATCAGTATTAAGAAATATTGCTGGTGGATGACACAGTCATTTCTACCAACTAGAAATGGTCCACATATTTACAGTGCTCCTGAACTTTAAATGTCAAATCAGCTGCTGAATATTAATATTTAAACCAGGAAATACCAACCTATATATTACTCCTATAGAATATCATAATTAGACTGCCTCTGATTGAATGCCTAAAATGTTGTCTACATTATTTCAGCATGCCAGTGCTGTTGAATCCTTCTTGTGTTGTTTGAAAGTGGCTGAATATAATCTGAATGTTTCTCTGATTGTGTTTTAGAAATAGAGTGAGGATTTGCTCATAACTCAAATTTACTACAAATTCTACATTTGGTGTTGAAGGGGGCTGTGTAATGTGTGTGCAAGAGAGGGGGGGTGAGTCCTGTTGTCTTGGTTTAATCTGGTATCAAGGCCCCTATACCTCATTCAGATTATATTTACCTTCCGCATTTTTTATTGATGTTGTTTTTTTGTGAAAACCCTGTGACACATTTCCATGTTATGAATATGGCATCTTAAGCACAACCTTATTTTTGAAAGTACAGAAATCTGTGGACTTGTTTCATACAGTTAAGAGTAAATAACACCCATACACTCGCTGCTTGTTGCAATTGTGATACTGAGGTACTGATTTACCAATACTGTTCCAAAAATGTAATTGGGGAATATGTCTAAAAACTGAATTTGAGTACATTTGAGTACAATTTGAGTGCTTTTACCACCCAGTACAATGACTTGTTTCCAGTGATGTAAACCAACAGAAAGTTGAAAGAGAAGGTCTGCCATGCTGCCATGCACTGTATGATCCTGGACAGTCTGTCTCAATACACCAGCCAGTCACAGGGTGTTCAACAGAACGCTTCACAGTGTGCAATAAAAAAAAAGGTTCACCTTGTGTTTCTCTTTGTCTTTTGCATTTAACCTTGCGCTGCTTTCCAGAGGCCCAAAGGTCGAGGTTTGTGACCCCAGTGATCATCCCCAGGGTGCCGTTGGAGGAGAACCAGAACCACTGGTGGAAAGACCAGAACCACGGAGGGGGGGCACCGTTGTGCGCTTTGCGCCGGACGTGAAGTAAACAGGCTCTCGCCGTGGGCCGTTAAGAGCACCACCAGCACCACCCTCGCTGTGAGCCCTCTCCGTCAGCTGGTGGAGGACGGAGGTGGACTGTAAATATGTAGGATACACACCTGACATACCCTTCAAAAGAAATGTACGAATGACTGGAGAGCTGTGCTGAATGAAAATGACCCAGAGACACGCACGCATGTTAGCATTGGCGGGGGTCCAAAGCCTTCTGCATTAACCACTGGTATGATCAATTATAAAAGGTGCTATGTTTAATTTATAATACATGCGCTGAAAATAAAGTCTACAGCTGTGCATTTTACTGTTAATTATGTAGAAATGCTACACCATAAAGTGCTTCTTTAAAAAAATATATTGTACTGTATGTTGATAACTTCGAATGCAAATAAATTGCAATTGTAAATATTTTTGATGGTATATGTTTTCATTTATTTTTTTTGTTTTTGTTCATTTGTTTGTTAATTAGTTATTAGATAAAAACCCCATCTAAAAATGTTTTCATGAGTAAATGGAATATATTGTATCTTATATTTTACGCATTACTGATGCTGTGGATTCTAAGTGTGATATGCATTCTTTTAGACATCAATGTGATCTTTCAACTGCAACCTTTCAACTGCAAGATACAGTGAGGACAGGTTGCACATCTCCTTGCACTAGAGTACGCCTCATCACAATCAGACAGAAAAGTCAGATGCCATCCCTGTCCTGGCACACTACATAAGATAGCTGCTCATCTGAAAAAACACAGCATAGTATATTCTACTATTCTACAGCAAGACAAGCAATCTGTCATTTGCCTGAATTGGATTTCACATATATAATTATATAGATGAAGCCCTAGAAATGCTATGTCTCACACATAAATGATATATTAGTGGGCTTTTGAACACCTGGTAGCAAGGAAACAAGTTAGCCCACATGGAGTGACAGTTTCTGTAGATGACTGTATGCTAAATCGATGTCACAGAGAGTGCAGAAATTGACAGGTATTCATTTCTACCCTCAGATCCTGCCCAGCCCAATAGTAAAACAGCCCTGGGACCCATTATCTCTGCATGATATAATGAACCCAATGAACCCACAGTCAATAGTTGCACCGTCACGCTGTCTGCTACGAACAGGAACCACAAAACTACCATTCAGGAAATAAAATCCTGTTTTTTGTCTATTTATTTGTTTGTTTACAATTGAGTTCCTGGAGTTCACAGCACATACTGCAGAGCAAGCAGTCAAATGAACATTGCTCCTCAGTAGGATGTCGCATGGAAAATGAAACAGGCAAATAATGTCATTCCTGGTGGAGATTCATAATTAAACTGAGTACTACATTTTTAGAGAGACATTATATTTGGTCTGGTAGAAGTGCTTTGTCTGCCAGGCTAATCCCCTGTGTGGGAACAAATTCTAAGGGGAATGGAGAGCAGCCGTTCACCTGTCACTCTGTATACAAGTCCCCATTAGAGGTCGCTGTCCCTTTGTTCTCACTTCACACAATTGTGTGAAGTAACATCTGGGTAGAGGATACTGATAATTCCAGTTTTAAAGTGTCATTTAGTCACAAAATGTCATAAAATGTCATTTAGTCACAAGTACTAGAGGTTTCCTAGCGCCCAGTAACCCAGACGTTCCTATATGTGATTAAGAGTCACTAAATCACAACCTGGACACAAATTTTTAATGAAGGGTAAGAGTAGCATCTGTCACTTACCATCATTGACTCAGTCATCATGATAAAGAGACTGAATAATTCAGCCTTACAACAGCCCTCTGAAATGTACACTGCTGACATAGCACCCCATGCTTTACCAGTTATTTGCATTATTGGCCATGGGCTACCACAATGGTAAACGTAGTTAGGAGTGGTGGTGACGTTGCGGTTATGTTAGCACAAGAGCCGCTCCACAGACATCACACAGGCCTAATCTCTCACTTTCATGTTTTCCTGTCAAAGGGTGTCTATGAAACCTCAAACAATGCTCTCCGTTCTCAAGATAGTAAAGTACATTCTATTTTAGGCTTGAGGTACAAAGTAAGAACACACATTTTGGATGCAAAGGAGGAATATTTCTCTCTTTCAGGCCAGCAAAACCGGTGACTATGTGCAAAGACCTACATTTAATAAATAAATATGATGCAATACAGTAACTATTCTCTCACTGGTAATAATGTGGCACTGGTGGCCAGAGCAGAGCTTTCCTAATGACAGCTAAGCTCAAAAAAGAGATAAAGAGAGCCCATCCATTAGTAATGAGCTTTAAGATCAGTGGCGTGTCTGGCATCTGAGCAAGGGTAAACATTCAGATTTACCATGATAAATGTTGTCTCCAGCAATACACACTGCCACACAGGGGCCTACACAGAGGAAAGAAGGTTCTGGAAGGAATGGGAATGAGGGACAGATCAAATAAGATGAGCGAGGTCAGTTGCATCTTGGAATGAAGTTAACTTGTAACAAAAGGAATTATTTATTGGTTCATGTGTGCAAGTCCCCTCCTCCCACTCTTTAAATATGGAGAGAGACTCCCTAGATAATTGTAAATAAATGAAAATGGAAGTGCTACAAAGAACAGAGAAGGTCATTATATTTGTTGTGATTCACAAACATTGTTAATGATTGTTACTAAGATTGTAATTTGTTGTGATTCACAAAAATTTTAATTGTCTCTATTAAAGATCAGAGAATAAGATCTAACAGAGTTAAATTAATAGCTATATGTGTCTCTAATCAAGCTTATTAATTGACGGGATGGAGGAATGTATTTATACTTTGTTAAACACAAAAAACTAATTTGTTCTGATAGCTAAGGTAATCTAGTCTAAATATGTAAATGAAATCGAAATACTGGCTCTCCACGTACACAAACTAGTAATGAAAGTAAGAAAACAGCTGGATCCATTTCAATACTGGGATATGGGTGTTTACTGAAATTGGCAGGCTGGCGCCTGCACAGTGAAGCAGTTCACAGTGATCAGATCACAAAACAGCCACCATTTCAGGGTGTGCCATTCTTACTGTACTTATCTGTGAATAATGATGTAAAACCAATCAGGATGTTTTGGCCATTTCACTTTTGCCACACTGAGAGGTTGCCACGGAAACATTGGTACAAGGATGAATGGGTATTTGTTCATAGGGGGTGGGTTGTAAGAGCTCTATCCACACAGATGGTGCCCTCCAGTCCCAAGAGAGTTTCCTTCAAAGGAAGGGCCTCTTGTTCCTCATCTGTGCTGCACACATTTCTGAAATAGGTTATGGAAGAGTTCTTAATGATTTCATTATTAGATGATCACAAAGATTAAGACTGTTTGGGGTGATGGGTGCAGTATCCATAAAACATCAACATGTTACAGCAATGGATCTGGTGTTCTGCCAATTTTCCTTTCAGCTTTTGAATATGTTTAAAGACATATTTGAGTAGCCTTGCTTTTTGTATTCTGAAACCTTTTTTCTTTTACAGACAGCATGCGGTTTTTTTGGAACATACCTTAAAATGGTGTGCAGATGACTTTGTGAAGCACAAGCGAAGCAAATGTACACAGGCATGCTTCCACAACAGTAGAGGACAGGGGAGATAATTAACTTTCTTCACTGCAGATATTTAAACAAGTACTTCAATGTTCACATTTAAAGATGTCACAGCTTTAAAAATCACAGAAGTCATTCACAACACAGAAACAATTTTTATCTAAAAAACCATGTGTCTATTCATACATGGTTATCTGCATATATATGTTATGGAGTGATATATTTTTCTTTAATTAAGACAGACTTAAATTCTCAAAAGACAAAACACTCTGATGGTATGTTTTAGCCTTCCCGTCCTATCCACAGTGGGTATGTGTGAAGTAAACCTTCATAACACTTCACAAATTGAAGGAGAAGGCTAATTTGCATGTGGTTATAATAGAGTCAATGTGAATTAGACAGCAATGTGCTGCTTCAGTTTAATGTCACCAGCGCAACATAAAGTGGTTCAAAAGCCTTTTTGAATCATTCTGTCACATCATAACATGGCATCCTTTGCAGCAATTGTTTTTAATTTTAGTATTTTTGATGAATTTGAAGAGATACACCTCTAAATGGAAATGTCTGTGTGGATAGATAGATAGATAGATAGATAGATAGATAGATAGATAGATAGATAGATAGATAGATAGATAGATAGATAGATAGATAGATAGATAGAACATAGCTCAAGATAATAGTGACCTCTAGTGCACGGTTCTCTTTTTCATGAGACTATAGTGTACAATGTTTGTCTGCTTTAAAATTGAAGCAGGAGAGAAAATAATAGCCCTACAATATAAGGAAATTCAAGTTTTGTTGATTACTTTATTTATATATTTTTTTTATTACAAATCAACAATTACAAAAAAACTTTATTTTTATTTTGGTGAATTTTCAACATTTTAATATGTGACATTCTTCTACAACAGATAGAATTTAAGGCAAAACATACCACTATCTTATAATACAAATCAATAAATATTAACTTAGCATCAAATAAAGAAACATCGTCTTTTTGTATGCACGCTTCCCATTGATTAAATGACAAAAACGGCATATTTCCATGAAATAAAAATATTTCTATGCACATACACTCATTGGGCGGGATTCATACGAACTGCATACGTACTATTAAGTGCACAAGTGCGTATGGACGAACATTTTGGCATTCATCAATTTGTTCTTGGTTGGAATTTGATCAAATATAAGTGAACAAAACTACCTTTCACAGTTATACATTACCGATTAAACAGAAAATAAGAAATTCAGTTTGTAATAATCAAGACGATGTACTGGGTATAGCTAATATAATCGTTAGGCGTATAATAAGTCTGGTGCATTTGTTTGGAACCAGCAGGTGGCAGGCTTGCTGTGAACGCAGCTGAGAATCCCCGCGCAACCAGATGTTATGTCGGATGCCGCGGGATTCCCCAGATGTGCAGGACTCTAAAACAAGGCATTCCTTTGCCATCCGATGAATGGAAATGAGAGGACCCTATGCCCGATGACCTACCAATCGCTCCACATAGCGGGGCTAAGATTTAGTCTCGCACAGAATTAATTGAACGTCTTTCAGGAAAGGTATGACGTCCATGTCACTGTGCACTTTCAATCTTGTCTTATGTCTGTAATGTGTAGTAGCTCCATGTACCTTTTATGTGTCGCATACGAATTTAAGTGTTAGAATAAAACATGGACAAGTTTTTTGTTCTAAAAGTTATTTAGACACAGGACTCCTTTCAGATTTGTGTTTAATTCAACCACTGATTTACTGATGCCCCAGACACTCCACTGCTATAGTGTACATATATACATACACACACACACATGCACACAGACATTAGGCTATTTATATACCTATGGTTGGGATAAAAGCCAGTATGGGTTTATACAGCACACCAAGTTATAATCATACGTTTCATGTGTACACATTTAATTACTGGCTATGATTATTAAATTTGAATTACACGTTCTCATAAATGTCCTCAGAGACAGGAGGAACAAGCCCCTTCACCAAATTCTTTACAGCAACAGTTGCTGTGATACCAACCAAAGTACCACCTAGCAGAGCCCCTAGAACACCAGTTGCTGCCTGCCAACCCACTGTTTGGTCCACTGGAATATCTGTGGAGGAAGAAATGCACTCTCAGTGTGAACATCATCATGTATCAGCATTGATGGCATAAATGTTTGTGTATGCAAAAATCTAAGGTAAGGAAAACATTATCATCATGCAAAAATTCTTGTAATAATATGCACCTGAAGCGTTGGTATTTTTCTCAGTGGTGGACACATAGGTGTTGGAAATGGTGTTGATGCATTTGCAGGCATTGAACTGTTGGTTGTCATAAACTGGATTGATTCCAGGTTTGGGTTAAAGGTTATCGGTTCAACATTCTTTAAGTTGACTTGTTGAATGCATAATGGGTCATCCTGTAGAGAACGACTGCACATTTCATCGATGTACTTATATATTGTGAACTGGAGGTTTTTGTGAATTGGACCTCAGAGGAACACTGAATAAAAGGATATTTGTTCTATACCCAAAAATGAGCCACTGCAGTCTCTATTACCAGCCACAGTGCCTTAGGAGTGAGTTCCAGGTGTGATAATGGATGGAGTGAATTGTGATGCAAGTGAGGTGATTGTACGCTTAGACATTTCTGTGATGTCAAGACAAGACGTTTTCACATTCATCACAGTACATCGAAGGTTGTGAACTGGTAGCTGCTTCGAATTGGATTGATTCCAGGGCCCGTATTCATCAAGCCTCTCAGAATATGAAATAGGTCTGGAGTGCTTAAAAATTCTGAGAATGACACAAATTTGGCTTTGCTCATACTCTGAGGAGTAAAAGTTAATCAGGATTTATCAAGTTTATGGAGTAGGAAGTACTCCTACCTCAGCAGGTATTTAGGAGTCCTGGCGAGCTGTCCAAACCCATCAGGATTTGCCTACAGATGGCTACATTGACGCAGGATGCACACATGTTTTGGGAGAGGAAATTCATTTTGCATACTTTTGACAACACAGAGCCATTAAAAAGATACCCACCAGATAAGGAGGTTGTTTTATTTGTCAGTGGCCTCATCAGAAACAGTGTCACTCCTTCTGTGAAAATAACGTCACCACTTACCACTTTAATAGAAGTAATTTAAATTTTGTTTCCTGGTTACAGAAAGTTTTTTTTTTCCAGATAACTTCATCCCATTAGGATATCACCTATCTGGTAAGTAATAGCTCCAAAAACCATGGCTGATGACTGCATTCCCATGACCATTTGCAGGTGCACAATTAAAGTAAAACCTAGCTACACGGCAAACATTTAGCCTATGTTGCCTTACAGTACTAACAGCAATACATGGTAGAGTATGAAACCCATAAATGACAGTATTTCAAATACACATTTTATCATTTGTAGGGTTCATAAGTTCGCACATAGTATTGTGGAGACAGAAAGTGGGCAATTGGAAAAGGGAATTTCACATTTTAGCCAGCAAAAGCCCCTGCAAAGCTAAATCTAAATTACAGTTTACACTTCTGTCTAATATTTGGCACCTGCGGACTCCCATTGCAACAAGTGGGATTTCTAGCCTGTTATCAAATGGAAAATTTGGAGAAGCAATATTATTCATATTAACCATAACCATGAAAAAATAAAACAACGTAGTCTGAACAGACATGGTTCTAAAGTGGGTGGTTTGTAAGATGTTTCATATAATTACTGTTGTTGCTTTGAAGTTGATTAAGAATGGAAACAATCTGTGCTAATGTGCTGGCATTTATTCACTTTTATGAGATGCTTGATCGTGTTCACAAACTGCTGTACTATAACAACACTACTGCTTTCAAGGATTACATTTATCGAGCATTTTCTTAACATATGGGACAAACTGCGAAAAATGTCATCGCTACTGTTCATTTGCAGCATTTCACCTGTGAGATCTTCACATAGGATCTGTTTGTAGGAAATGGTCTTACTCCCAGCTCAGATTAGGAGTTAGGAACTTTCTAATATAACTTCCGTTGCCTATTCTGAGGTAGAATTTTACTTACTTCAAAAAGTGTTATTAGCAGGGCTCCCAGGAGTAATTCTCAGATGCTTGATAAATATAGGCCCAGGACTTGGGCCTGCTGCTGGATGGACCCTGGATCAACAGTCTACACAAGGCAAGATGTGGTACACTTTCACCTCTGTGAAACGCATGGCTTAGAACCCTGGCTGTCTAGCAAAAGATGCGCAATGCTACAACTGCAAAAAACAGGGCATTTCTCCAAAGTGTGTAGGGCCCTAAGAGAGTTCAAGAAATGTTATAAGAAGCCCATGGAGCGAGTCAAAGAGTGCCAAGAGTGCGTATACTTGATACTGAATTACCTGTGTCCAATCTACCCAAATCCACTTACCTGAGCCATTTTCCAAATGTGTCATTGACTCTGCCACTACCTAAACTTTGACTGCTAGACTTTGTTAAAGAGTAGATTCTGGTGCATGGTTGCTTCCATGCAGATGTGACATTTGGCAAAAACAGAAGCTACACTGGCTACATTCTATGTAGCATTCTATGTAACAGCAGCATCCAGGAGAGAGACCTGTTCACAATACTGAACATGAAACTCTTGAGTACAATTATCACTGCCACACCCTACAGCACTGCTAATCATTCTCTCATTAGAAAGCTACTGGGGCAAGACATTATCTACCCAATCAGCTCCATGGAGTGTGTTACCCATAGTCATGTCAAAGAAGACAACTGGAGGAATTAGGCTCTCCGTCAATCTTTTAGAAACAAACAAAGCTGCAGTTATCAACCTCTATCCATGGTGAAACCGTATGAGGACAGTAGGAACTTAACAGGTTTTATCACGCATGATGGTCTCTCCCCTTTCAAATGGCTTCTGTTACAGCCTTGCATCTGCCCCCAGCTGTTTTCAGAGGATGGTACCATCCATATTAAAGGACCAACCAGGAGTGTTACTTAAATGAATCATCATCTTTGGCAAAATCCCAGGGGAACATAACATATACCTTAACAGGGTGTTAAAATGTATTTACAATGCAAGGCTAAAGTATAACTATGCCAGCTGCTATTTCAGACTGTCATTTCTGGATCAGGTGGTGTCACACAGGGGACTTCACCTGGAACTGACACAGGTTGCCACAGTGATACAAGCACTGCTGCTGAGAAACTTTCACAGCCTACACAAGTTCCTGGGACTCGCATCTTGGTATTCAAAATTCATATCCAGTTAGTGGAGCCCCTGAGACAGTTCCTGCAGAGACAAACGCCTTTTGCATGGATGACTGCTGCACAGCAAAGCTTTGATGCAATTTAAAAAAATGTGTCTGTCCCTGCACTCATGCTTTCTGACCTCAACCTGCCCACAAACATTACCACGGATGCCTCAGAATACAGCCTAGAAGCTGTAAATAAATACTGAACCATTCGCATGGAAGTCCTTGGATGCATTTGGGCGCAGAAAAAAAGGAGGACTTGCCTCTGTCATTTTACTCTGTGCACTGATCACAGCTTCCTCACCATGTTACCCTCAACCAAGTGAATGGTTATTGTTATGGAACTCTGTGAATGGTTATTGTTATTGTTCAATAATGACATGCAGTACAAGATGAAAATATAACAGCAGATTGCTTGTTGCCTCTGCCACTGCTTTTTTTAGGGAGCCCAGTCTAGTTGACAACACTGAGGTTGTCATGCTCACATCTAGTCTCATAGTAGTGACAATGGATGAATTCAAAGCATCATGCTGTGACTTCCCATGCCACATGCAGCTGTGCGCCTTCATTATGGGAAACTGCCCAAACACTTCAAAAGGACTGATCTGCTCACCTCCCTTACTTTAAGTTACAGGATGAGCTGGCCCTACTGGATGGTTATGCATTTAATGACCCTCGTCACCTTACGATGCCAGAGATTTTGCAACCCAAACTCACAAAGCTCCCTCATGAGTAAACTCCCAGAATTTACATGAGAATGAAGCAGCACCTGCAGCATGTGCACAGAAGGTCAGGACTCCTGTCAGCAGCATGTCAACACGACAGTCACACAAACACTTTCTGTACAACGTGTATTTAAAGTGGAATGTATGAGAGGAGTTGTGCTTACTGATGCTATACCTTCGAAAGTTGTGGTGGGGTATGGAGCGGTAGATTTATTTGTAGAAATGTTCCATGTTGTTTGCAATGACACAGGCTCAGTAGCAGTATATGCAGTTGTGTTTCCAAATGAGACATCTTCAGCATTCACCATGGCTGAACCTTGTAGAGCTGTCAGATCTATGGAGTCAAAAGAAATGAGACATGACACTTCCTTTTACAAAGCATAAAATATTGCATTGTCTGAGAATATCACAGCAATCTGTTGACTACTAACTATACACACTGGGCTGAAAAAATCATAATGAATTTAGTAACTGTATTTCCTCAACACAAACAACACAGAAGTTCAAGCATTTCCTGAAAAATAAACTTGATAGAGAACCTTCAGCTTTTGTAATTGTTGCAGTTGAACTGGAAGTGGAAGGTATGAGAGGAGTTGTGCTTGCTGATGCCACACCTTTGATCGTTGTGGTGGGGTATGGAGTGGTAGATGTATTTGTATAAACCTTCCATGTTGTTTGCAGTGATGTAGAATTAGTAGCAGTATAGGCTGTGGAGTTTTCAGATGAGATATTTTCAGCATTCACCATGGCTGAACCTTGTATAAAACAAAATTAAAGTATGAAACAGAGTTAAAACATCTCCTGAAAAAGACAAATACCAAGGTAAAATTGATAAAGCACCTTTGGCTCTGGTAATTGCTGCAGTTGAATTTAAAGTGGAATGTATAAGCGGAGTTGTGCTTGCTGATGCCATACCTTTGATCGTTGTGGTGGGGTATGGAGTGGTAGATGTAGTTGTATAAACCTTCCACGTTGTTTGCAGTGATGCAGAATCAGAAGCAGTATAGGCTGTGGAGTTTTCAGATGAGATATTTTCAGCATTCGCCATGGCTGAACCTTGTATAAAACAAAATTAAAGCGTGAAACAAAGTTAAAACATCTCCTGAAAAAGACAAATACCAAGGTAAAATTGATAAAGCACCTTTGGCTCTGGTAATTGCTGCAGTTGAATTTAAAGTGGAATGTATAAGAGGAGTTGTGCTTGCTGATGCCATACCTTTGATCGTTGTGGTGGGGTATGGAGTGGTAGATGTAGTTGTATAAACCTTCCACGTTGTTTGCAGTGATGCAGAATCAGAAGCAGTATAGGCTGTGGAGTTTTCAGATGAGATATTTTCAGCATTCGCCATGGCTGGACCTTGTATAAAACAAAATTAAAGCGTGAAACAAAGTTAAAACATCTCCTGAAAAAGACAAATACCAAGGTAAAATTGATAAAGCACCTTTGGCTCTGGTAATTGCTGCAGTTGAATTTAAAGTGGAATGTATAAGAGGAGTTGTGCTTGCTGATGCCATACCTTTGATCGTTGTGGTGGGGTATGGAGTGGTAGATGTAGTTGTATAAACCTTCCACGTTGTTTGCAGTGATGCAGAATCAGAAGCAGTATAGGCTGTGGAGTTTTCAGATGAGATATTTTCAGCATTCGCCATGGCTGAACCTTGTATAAAACAAAATTAAAGCGTGAAACAAAGTTAAAACATCTCCTGAAAAAGACAAATACCAAGGTAAAATTGATAAAGCACCTTTGGCTCTGGTAATTGCTGCAGTTGAATTTAAAGTGGAATGTATAAGAGGAGTTGTGCTTGCTGATGCCATACCTTTGATCGTTGTGGTGGGGTATGGAGTGGTAGATGTAGTTGTATAAACCTTCCACGTTGTTTGCAGTGATGCAGATTCAGAAGCAGTATAGGCTGTGGAGTTTTCAGATGAGATATTTTCAGCATTTGCCATGGCTGGACCTTGTATAAAACAAAATTAAAGCGTGAAACAAAGTTAAAACTTCTCCTGAAAAAGACAAATACCAAGGTAAAATTGATAAAGCACCTTTGGCTCTGGTAATTGCTGCAGTTGAATTTAAAGTGGAATGTATAAGAGGAGTTGTGCTTGCTGATGCCATACCTTTGATCGTTGTGGTGGGGTATGGAGTGGTAGATGTAGTTGTATAAACCTTCCACGTTGTTTGCAGTGATGCAGAATCAGAAGCAGTATAGGCTGTGGAGTTTTCAGATGAGACATTTTCAGCATTCACCATGGCTGAACCTTGTATAAAACAAAATTAAAGTATGAAACAGAGTTAAAACATCTCCTGAAAAAGACAAATACCAAGGTAAAATTGATAAAGCACCTTTGGCTCTGGTAATTGCTGCAGTTGAATTTAAAGTGGAATGTATAAGAGGAGTTGTGCTTGCTAATGCCATACCTTTGATCGTTGTGGTGGGGTATGGAGTGGTAGATGTAGTTGTATAAACCTTCCATGTTGTTTGCAGTGATGCAGACTCAAAAGCAGTATAGGCTGTGGAGTTTTAAGATTAGATATTTTCAGCATTCTCCATGGCTACACCTTGTATAAAACAAAATTAGTGTATCTCATGAAAAAAGATAAATACCAAAAGAAAATTGACAAAGAATGTTTGTTGCCATAGAATTTAACGTGGAAGGTATGTGAGGAGTTGTGCTTGCTGATGCCACACCTTTGATCGTTGTGGTGGGGTATGGAGTGGTAGATGTAGTTGTATAAACCTTCCATGTTGTTTGCAGTGATGTAGAATCAGAAGCAGTATAGTCTGTGGAGCTTTCAGATGAGACGTTTTCAGCATTCTCCATGGCTGAACCTTGTATAAAACAAAATTAAAGTATGAAGCAAAGTTAAAACATCCTGAAAAAGACAAATACCAAAGTAAAATCGATTAAGGACCTTTAACTCTGGTAATTACTACAGTTACATTTAAAGTGAAAGGTATAAGAGGGGTTGTACTTGATGGTGCTACACCTTTGATGGTTGTAGTGGGGGATGGAGTGGTAGTTGTAGTTGCAGAAACATCCCATGTTGTTTGCAGTGATATAGATTCAGTAGCAGTATAGTCTGTGGAGTTTTCAGCTTTCACCATGGCTGAACATTGTAGGTGTGTCAGGACTATGAGTCAAAAGAGATCATAATTAACAAAGTATAAAGCATTTCATGCCTTGTCTGAGAGGATCACAGTAGTCTGACGTCTAGCAATAATTTAACAATGATTTAATGATTTACTGATAAATTAACAACTATATCTCCTCATCAGATACTAAAGTTCAAGCATTTCATGGAAAGGTGGTAAAATGTGATAAAATGTATAAAAATGGCATGAAATGGCTCGATTTTAGATACCAGTCGAAACAAGATTTCCAAGAAACATGACGTCACACAACGGTGAGGAATTGATGTTCTTCGTGAGGTTGCGCAGGAGTGATCGAATAGGAAAACAGACGGTTAATACAGGTGAAACACCTTTCATTTAGGAAGCGAGTAAGACTGCCTTTGCCTCTAAATCTCAAATTAATATTCATTTCTTTTTCCGGGATCCACACATTCATAGGCTGAGGAGTTCAACGGTTAAAGAGGAAATGAATAATCAACCCACAATGCCAGAGTAGGGAAAACACTGAAAAGTTACAAGGCTCTATATCCGTCTGTCGCCCGCTCCCTCTCGCTCGCTTTCACTCCCGCTGAAGTGGTATTCATTTGACATTACATTCTCAATCCAAACATTTACATGTATGCCACTGGTCTCTAGTTTTTAAATGTTTTTAAAAACTTAAGTTACCTGTAATATTATTGCCAAAATGCTAGTGTTGTTAAAACCACACTAGTAAAGGAAGCATTTCTTCAAAATTCTGGGATGCACAGCAACCCCAGTATATTAAATATATCATAGATAAATGAAACAGAAAAAAACAGCAAGAACATGTCATGAATAGTGTCATAAAGAGAGCCGAGGGAAACAGCAAGAATCCGTCTTCAAGATGGTAACCGCCGACGGTTTGCCACAGCGGAAAAACAGGGCAAACTGAGTATCGCTGTTATTTAGCAAATTTTACGCAACCCTAATAGGCGCAAAACACTCACCGGAAGAGATGGTATTTCTCACCTTCTGAAGAACGTTTACCCACACCAATATTGTGATGTCATATCTCTTGACGATCTCGTTTCGATTACTCTCAGAGATCTACATATTCAATGTTAATTGTTGACATTTTCACAAAATAATGGAATACAAACTCCGCGATGTAGCCTGTTTAACAGTATCCACAGCGTATTAAAAAAGTACTAAATTGGAGTCCAGAATATCACACTTCCATATTCTTTCAACATTTTCAGCAAATGCATAGACAGAATAACGCTGTCAGAATTTCCAGATCTTATAATGCCAAACGTATACAAGATTTAAAATGACATCCGAATGTGCCCCAAATTAAATTTGTATATGTTTTAAATGTACAGTATTGTGAATTAATTATGAAAATACGCTATGTTCATCCATAAGTAGTGTTTCCTTGAGTGCAGTGCCAACAATATAATATAATAAACAAAGATAATAACTGAACTGCTGATATTAAAGAATTCTAAAAATGCAGTGCAAAATGCAGTGTAGCATAATATGTTATTATAAGAGTATTACATATGCTACATTCTTTGTTTTTGGCTGCTGATGTGCCCTTGAGCTAGTTTGTAGTGTCATGGGAATAAAACTTCTGTTCAGGTTATTTGCAGTCTTGTGTACATATCTTGTGTATTAGTTGTAGCTGTTTATATACATTTTAAATTCTAAATAAAATCACAATAAGTATAGTTGTTCACTACCAAAAGAGGAAGCCATTACAGTACACAATGTGTCTGTTTGCATTACAGTGGAGTGAAAATATAGAGATTGTTACTCATCTTTCTGTGCATTGTTTTGGTGACATAGTGTATATTGCAGTATTGCAAATGTGTATTGTGAAATTCATCATAGGCGCTTAATTTCCAGTTTTTAGAGAAAAAAAAAAATATATAAGAAGGTTCTAATAATAAGCTTCTATAATAATATTGCTTTAAGAAACAATTCACCTTGAAAAAAAAATTAAAATAAGTTAGGGATGTCACTCAAATAATTCAATTAAAATTCATAAATATTGCATTAAAAACAGCAAAACAAAGATAAGTGCAAAACAATGATTATGTTGGAATAACACATCTGTCCAGAGTTCTATGACATTCTGAATATGTGTACCTTGTCCACAGTAAGTTTAAACAGAGGAACAATCTAATGAATATATTTTGTTTGTTGTATTTGGGAACGCTAATTTTATACAGAAGATGTATGAGCTACTTACATATAACTGAGGCAATCTTGTACATCCTGTAACAGTTTCCTTGCTTCATTTTGGTAGCTTTGTTTTCTGGGAACAACACTTTTTTAGTTCCAGTCACTCTGTTCTATGAAAAAGAATTCTCTCTTTGTGGACCTGAGAGATTACAGCTTCGTGTTGAAGACTGTCTCTTAAAGGTTCTATTTGTTGTAGTTTCCTTTATGTAGCTTGGCCAGATTTTATCTTCTCTTGCATGGGTGTGCCACTGTCCCCTGAGCTAGGATGGCAGAATTCATCAACGTATCAGAATAACTTTGCATTGCATTGCACAGCTTTCACCTACCACTATTTTTTAATTGATTGTCTCTGCAGAATCAACTAAGTTATGCAACATCACTATACTCACTAATGAAGCCTCCCAGACTGTACACATGTTGATGTGGGTTTGCAAGGTATCAAGCTACAATGGGCTCTCTACCACTCTACCAATCAAGTCTTTACCAATAAAACCAAGTTGTCTTCTTTCCTTCATGTCACTGACTCTCTGCGACCTGGTCTTTTGAATCTGGGCATAAAGCAGTCTTCTGAGTTAAATAAGCTGATGTACATAATTACATTCTGCTTGTGTCATGTTAAACTTTACAAATAGAAGCAGCAATGCCTGGCCCGGTATTAATAAAGTGACTTTATTGTTGTGCTTCATACCTGATGAAATACAGATAAGTATAGTTTCATAATTTATTACCTCTTCTATACAGCTTAAATAATAAACAAATAGAGTTCATTTGGTCATAACAGCAGTTGAGCCTAAATTGTTGCATATACCTATGGATGAATATATATGACTTTAAAATATTAACAGCAGATGAATAAATATAAAATATTTTCAATTGTAAATAAATAATTATATTTTCTCTGAGATTCAGCTACAGTGTACACTATAATGTATTTTAAACAGACAGACGTGTCCAATAGTGAATAACATGCAGGTACTGATTGTCAGGCAGGCATTTCATGTTTGTGTCCATCCACTGTGTGTTCACATTGATATAATGTAAACAGATAATACAGACAGAGCTATTTTACTAAAACACATTTAGTGTATGCTAGTCACTGCAGCTTAAGCATCTTAAATTACAGAGCTGTAAATTTTTATAGAATGATAGGACCAACAGAATATTTAAGTATCAAAAACATGATATGTGACTCTCTCTTGATTGGGTTTGAAGTTGAAATTGTAGTGTCCAACTCGCCTCTTTCGGTAACAGACCAGGGTCAGAACCCCGAGGAGCAGAAGGCCTATTCCCACTCCCAGGATGATGGCGGCTACCTCTGGGAATGCATCAGTCATATCTTTGGTTGACCCTAGGTAAAAGGAGTTACAAGTCACACTTCGTGTTTCTCAGTGAAAAACAGTAGGTGCTCTGAAGCAGGGTTATGGTGTCAGTCTTAACCTCACTTAGCCTCACTTGTCATTGTTAGTTGTCAGACTCATGTCGCTGAGACTGACTTAAAGTTGGCTTGACCTCTGAAATGGGGTGGAAAATATGCAAACTTCTCTTACGTGTCTCTGCTTTCAGATATCACCACTTGTACTTATAATAACTAATGTGTTATTCAAATTTCATTTGGAGAAAGTCATGACTGAACCAAGTTCATGTGACAGCTCAATTTGGCTTGTCTGAGTGACTCTGAAACAGCTATTCTGACAAATGACAACTATCTATGTGAGCCTGACAACTGACTCCTAAAATAGACACCATATAGGCCTCCAATTCAAAATCCAGATTTAGTGGAGTTTTCTCCAGAGACTCAACCCAATATATGGATAAATTATTAGATCATAATAGATTAATAAACACAGAAACATTAAATTATGCATCTTGTGAACATTTGCAACATTACCATTCAAATGTTTTTCACTGTATTTATAGTATGTTTCCATTATGTAAAGCAAGTCTTGGATTACACTCACCATTTCTAATCTTAAAGATAGGACCATACGATGCTCTTGCTATACCAACTACATTGACGGATCTCCCTGTGCGTGCTGTACAGTCCTGACAGAGAAAGCAGAGGGCAAATGTGTACAAATATGTGTTTAAATCATTATTTTTCTTCTTTGAACATTTGTGCCATATCACATGTTAGTGTAAAAAAAAGGCACACTTCAGGATTAATCAAAAACAAGCTCCAATCCATTGTTTGTGAAAAATGTCTCCACACAGAAGGAAGGAGGAAATATGGCTAGGCTTACCGGTCTGCAGGTGGCCTCTGTGGTCTCAATGCAAATCTGAATTTTACAGTGCAAGTATATTACACTCTGCTCCACAAACGAGAAGATACGCAGTGCTAGACGAGATCTGCTGGAATTCCCATTCTGTAGAACTGTGGTGTATGTGTTAGGGACTGGGCAACTGGGAAGCAGAGGAAAAAGATATCACTAACAATTAACACTAATATGAAATGATGAAATATGACCTATAACACAAATAATATTACTAGAATAATATAACAATGATAAACTCTTGAGTAATATAAGTTATAAACTCTTATATTCAAGACTTAAAGGCTAACCTGTTTTGCAGGAAGAAGTAGGATGTGGAGTCTGAGGGGTTGCTTGTCGGGGTAGCCCAGCATTCATTGATGACGAGCTTGATTTGCTCCAGTGTGGAGTTGATTGCCACTTCAACAACAACCTCTTCATTTGGAGACAGCGAGTAATTTTGAGGGAGAGGGGAAGTTCCATTCAGAATCTGAACGGTCACATGAAAGGTCCCAGATCCTTCAACTATGTCTTTGATCATGTCATAGCTATCGGAAGAGAACATAGAGAAAGCATAGCTTTTATTTCACATTTACAATGATAGAGAATCATTGGGCATGCAGTGTACACATGGTAGATTGAACTAATGTTCAATCACAATCACCCAAGGTTGCTTCTATTTAGTGTTTCTTTCAAATTCCATTACAAATATATATTTTGCTAAACTAAACATTGCTATCATATTGAAAAACCATGTACAAAGTGCTCAGTACAAAGGCTAACAGTTGTGTTGAGATCTAATATTCAACAGATTTTTTTTTCATAATTTGTCATCACAGTAATGTTCCTCATACATAGGTAGGTGGCACTGATAATAACACATCAGACAAGTTACAAAAAAGTTGTAGGTGTTGCAGACTTACAGAGCTAATGAGTTGCTGCTCTTGCTGTTACACATGTTAGACATACAAGAAAAGCTAACAATTTCATTCTATTCTTGCTTGGAACAGAGGTCATGCATCCTGGCACCCCTCTGAACAAATATATCATGTACCTGTTTGACCATTTAAAGCCACTTTATCACAGAATAAAGACTGAATTATTTCAGTGCTTCACTACTGTGATGTATCAGTGAGAATCAGTGTTCCTTTTTGTTTGTATTGTATATATTTGAATACACTGTGCTATATTAGACGCATGGTTTATTGTCACTTTGACACATTTAACACAGCTGTGAATGTATTAAATGATATATTATTAAATGCATGTGTGTTCGTAATTTACATGTATGAGAATGGCCATAATGTATTACATACTAGTAATACATTCTAGAAATTCTGATATATGTTGGATTTCATATTACACTCAACATTACTTTTCACAAGGTCATGAGCGAACATATCTGTGGTTTATCTTACCCTGTCGGGGCATAGCCTGTGGAGATGAGGATGCTGCTTCTGTATGTGCACACAATGGGTACCTCTAGGAATGCTTTAGGTGCAATGGGAGAACCTGAGGTCCGGTTATTAAACAAAGTTATCTGGGCACTGTTGTGAGTTGTGTTCTAAAAGGCAAAGCAGATCAGAGTTCAGTTTTGATGTAGGAGTTATCCTAGTTTTAGGACACTAGTGACATGTTGCGGTCAAAAGTGTAATTGTTTAAGTAGGTCATTTGACACTGTGTTACTTTAGAATGCCACAAATTTGAAACAATCATCCAAGGTTGATCAATGTATGCAATGTATGCATACACAGTCCACCAACATCTTAGTAAAAGTAATTATATCCCATTTAATCTACTTATGAGGTAATTAAAATCTTCCTGATAATCACTGGTAAAAGCCAAGCCTCTGTGAACTTTTTCTCAAAGCATATTTAAGCTTAGATTGAAACTGAGTGCATGAGGGCCAGTCTTACGTGCTGGAACGTGACGCCGCACTGGCCCCAGGTGACAGTCAGCTGGACATGACTAGTGTTGTCGGCGGTCACGCCACACTCCGGCCTTCCCAGGTACAGAGAGCTCTCTGTGATGAACTTGGACCTTAGAAACTCCTTCACCACACTGACTGAGATCTCGTTGGCACTGCACTCGACGACGATGGCATCTTCCTGTGAAATGACTGGCGCCAGCGACGTCAGGGTTGGGCTTGCGTGCGAATTTGCTGCGGTGCTGGATGTGCTGGATGTGCTGGATGTGCTGCTCAGGCTGCTCAGGCTGCTCGTGCTGCTGAGCGTTGTGCTGGACGGTGTGGACGCAGTGGTGGGCCAAGCTGTCAAAGGCACAGCACAGTAGACGGTGAAATTACTGCAGCTCATGTTACGTTGTGTGTACGCTTTAGTGCATATGGTTTTCCTCTTTGTTTCCTAGTGCACAATAATGCACCTCTGGTGACAAAGGGTGCCACTATGAGTGTTAATGACAATGATCGAGAAGACGTTTGCGGATTTGCTCTTCTACATTTGGCTTGCCTTTTTTCCTCAGTAATGTATGAGACGTGGTTTTTCATCTCTCAGTAGCAAACCACTCCTGACATATCTGACAATATAAAACTATATATTATGTATAGTTATACTATATGTAACTGTATAACTGTATTGTTATCTGATAGGACATCTCTCTATCTGAAATCAAGTGTAGTTCATCGTTTTTTATTACTTGTACTACAATTGCTTTAGATAATTTTCCGTGCTTTAAGTTAAGTACCCATTATAATTTCTATTACCTCTGTGAAATGCACTTGATAAAGTGCTCCATAAGAATTCCTACATCAAATAAAATTGATTAATTGATTCAACAGACCTCAGCTTTTGATGGGTATTTCATATTTCATAATGATGTTGTAACAAAAATTTCCTTTTTTAAAAATCTGTCTTTTTTCCATAGTCTAGCAGTTTCTATCAATGCAGTGAAAATACCTGGGCAACACTGGTGTGAGACGAGGACATACCTGTGCAGTCCCTGCCTGTGTAGTTTGAACCAATGTCTCTAAAGCCATCTTGACAGATGCAATTGTAGCTCCCCACAGAGTTGTAGCAATTCGCATTCCTGTGACACGTGTTCACACCAGTGGAGCATTCATCTACATCTGAAACCAAATCAAATGGGATTGAGGGCTCATCAGGATTCACTGTCATATCCTCAATAATTTGATTACAATGGTGAGAAGAAACTCTTAAAACTGTTTGTCACATGTTTAAAAAAAAATAGAGGACAATGTTTTTTTCAATCGTTTTATCTTTCCTCCCTTGTTTAATTGAAAGAAGCTACAAATGGAGATGGATAACATTGGTTACCTGCACAGGTTTGGCCTCTCTTATTGGGGTTTGTGTCTGTAAACCCCCCTCTGCAGGTGCAGGTATAGGAACCCCAAGTGTTTTCACACACAGCAAAGGGGGAGCAATCTGCATCGCCCGCTAAGCACTCATCAAAATCTGAGGAAGACAGGTACCATCTTTCTTACCACATATTTACATTACATTACATATATGCATATACTACTAAATACTAAATATGTTACAACATAAAATTAGTGTCACAGAATACATTTTTCAGGAGATATCAACATACAGACACTTAGGCAGTGTATAGCCCTAAGGTTATCTCAATGATATTCATAACGATATTGCTTCTCAAAGCTAAATCTGTAAATTAACAGTTATCAATCAAGTGCATTCAACAGACAGAGAACAGCAAGGACACTATCCGGGTAAGATCTTGCACTCCAGCATACCGTCTATGCTGGAGCTGCTACTGTCCACAATGTATTTGGAACTGTTCTGCAGGGACCACATCAGAGCCCAAGACACATTGGTGATGTCCTGGGACCCATTCAGAGAGAACACCATCACAAAGTTCACCACCACACTTCCAGAAGCAAGGCCTGTTATCTGGATCTTTACAGCACCAGAATATACCAGATCCTGGATGTCTGGAGACAGACCTGCTATGATCTGTTAGGGGAAGGAGTACAAAAATAAGACAGTGTCAGTTCTGTTTAAGTTAACACTATGGAAAACTGTAGCAAAATTCAGTAAATCAAAGTGTGTGTGGAATTTGACATTAATTTGACATTAGTTTTCCTTAATATTGTTATACCACAGTTTCACTTACAGCTTGATTGCCCTTACCAATGCCCTTACCTTACTACTCTGACATCACGAGTCTTCTATTTACTTGTGAGAGTTTGTTTCACTAATTATTATAAAGTTATTTAGTTTATAATAAAGTTTCTTGTTGTTTTTCAAAAAAGTATATTGACTGAACATGCATGACTTGCTTCTCTTTGAAAGGGTGTATTTCTGTGGTTTGCACTACATAACCAAAGTTACAACAGACTTTTGTTGTTGTGTTATTATGGATGGTTATCATTCTGTGAAACAATTTGCATTGGCTGTCTGTTAAACAATAAATTCAAACAATATGTCAATGAATGTACCTCTCTTTCAATGTTTTGGGTGAGATTGAGGTAGTCCTGGCTGCTGGAGTTCAGAAAGGCTTCTGTGAATTCCACGTTAGTCAAGCGGACTTTCCCCCTTAGAGTCTGCACAGCTGTGGACAGGATGTAGTCAAGCATAGTTATCATTTATCTGAACAATGTGTCTACATTTGTACTAACTATATTTTACTCCAAAGTGTTTCATATAAATTTTATATTCTGTTTGGTTGTATAACTACAGGGAGACAAGAATACAGGTAAGATGGACAACAAATTCAAGAATTTTTGAGGAGATTCATTCCTGGAGGATGTATGCCGAGCTTGCAAATGATCATGCAAACCAACCACCAATGGGAATAACTAAACCTGTTGCTGTATTTGTAACTGGAGACAACGGATAATCATATGTCAAAAACAGAGCCATTAAAGAGCCATTGTATGATAATGTTTGTAAACATGATGTTTCTATGTAACCATAATCCATGTTTTTTTAATGATCGTGACAACATCTCTTACTGTTACACTTTTCAGAATGTGCTTTGAATATGGAGAACAAAGACCCTTGTGAATAACATACCGGGTGCTGAGTTGAGTGCACTTGTAATTGTAGCCACAGGGGGCACAGTGCTGGTGTTATGCACAGTGGTCTGCAGAGGAGTTGAGGTCGTGAGTGGCTCCAGGGAATGAGAGCTGGGGGAGGCATGCGGAGTAATGGCCGTGCTGCTCCAATTTAATTGAGTGACATTGCCACTAGGTTCACTGGAGGTCTGTAATATTGTGCCATTTGTCTCACTGGAGGTCCACATGATCACGCCATTAGTCTCGCTGGAGGCCCATTGGCTCGTGGTCCAGGATGGGGTGTCAGGCGTACGCAGAACATCCATGAAACTCAGTTCAATGCCCTCAGAAATGCCAGTACCATTCGTATTCCACATTGTATGGTTTGTGACCTCATAGATCGCTGTGCTGGCCGCCCAATTGTCGGTGGTGTTCAGTGGCAGCTCCGTGTCAAACAAAGGCCTTTGTGTCGGAGTCATTTGACTGACATTGTTTGGAACTTCTGTGTGTGAGTCATTCTGTGCCCCTCTTTCACTGCCCCAGTTTTGTTGATGTATACTGTAGTTAGAAGACATGTTTGCAAAGGTTATGTTGTGAGTTCCACCCCAGGGGCATAGACCTCCATCACTGTGGTGACACAAGGTCCAGGTGCTGTTGCTTGGCCTTGGAAGCAGTCCATTTGTCATATTTGTAAGATTGTGTGAACCTGAGAGAACATAATGAAAAGCCTCAGTCATATGAAATTGAAACATTTAACATAAAGCATCTTTAATCTACTAACATGTAGATAGCAGTGACATTCTAAATGTTCTTAAACATGTTGTAGTCCTTGCACCTATAGTCTGAGTGCAGTTTCCAGAAGCTAAAAAACACACCTCTGGCCTTCCTGCGAACATACTGCAATTTCTGACCAATGCTCTTACCCTGGCAATGTGAGCCAGTGAGGTTGAAGCTCAGATCAGTGAAGCCAGGGCGACAGGAGCAGCTGTAAGACCCCTCAGTGTTGATGCAGTCAGCATCCGGTGAGCAGTTGTTCAGTTCCACATGGGCACATTCATCCATATCTGAAGAAAACACAAGGACAACCATATCTGAGTCTTATAAGCCCTGTATCTGTGTCTGTTCAAGGACATTATTCCTGGACAATATAAACTCTTTTCTCTCTTTCTCTCTTTCTCTCTCTCTCTCTCTCTTTCTCTCTCTCTCTCTCTCTCTCTATATATATATATATATATATATATATATATATATATATATATATATATATATATATAATATGTTCACTGTAGCAGGAAAGTCTCATAATTCACAGCTGGAGGAAGTGGATGCAGTGAAACAGTGGGGTCACTTTGTAAGCTGCTTCTGTACAAGGGTTCATACCAGGTGAGTTGTTTATTGAATAAAAAAAGAAGGACAAACATTGTGATTATATTTTTATAGCTAGTAGTCATGTAAAATGTTATCATTACGCAACCAAAAAATATATTTCCTCTATTTACTTGGACTTTCTTCTATGTTGGCTGAGCTGACATGATGGTTGTTCATACAGCTCCTGTGTGTACTGCAGTCGGGCAGAGTTGGGCTGGTTACCTTGCACCTCTACGCTGGACACTTCCTCAATATGTTTTACGAGAAGGTGCAGCTGGGAAGCAATGTTCTGCAGGGACAGTTCCTGAGAGGAGCCAATCAGAATCTCAGAGGCTGTGCTGAAGGGGCCGTGTTGGCGCGAACGGAGGTAGAACACAGAGCAATCTGAGGAGTTCAGTGCTCCTGTGACCTGGAGAAACAGGGAAGTGCAGTCAAATCTCAGTCTGCTGGAGCATAGTCATTCATAAAAATAACCAAAAGGTGGTACTGTAGTAGATACCATAGCATGTAAGAGCCGAGTATGGTTCAGGATTCCCTCATGCATCAAGACCAGGTCTTCAAAATTTGTCTTCACAATGATGGTTACATGAAGGCACCATTCTCTGTCTTCATCTAAACAATAAAGTCCATTAATCTGTTAACTTCAGTTACACTCAAAATGTGTGAAACAGAGAAACAACTCCTGTATTTTATTCATTCCAAGCAGAACAGTTCAGAATTTCCTACATTCCTTTCATAAATAGGGAAAAGCTATAGAATACTTGTTCAGACACAACAGGAGTGAAATTATACTTTCATTTTAATGTTCTTAAAATTTCTTTGGTAGCAACAATCAAATTGTAAAAGCTATGTCTCTGTAGGTTTGCAGAGTGTCACTACAATGTGCCAGTGTTATTTTAAGAAATAGTTTTAATCACTTCTGAGGGTTTTCATCTAGTAAAAAATCACACGTGAATCTACGCTTCTGTTTTAAGAGAGTTCAATTTCACAGATTGTGTTAGTGAAAGACCCTCACCTTCAGCCGTCGTGTTAGTGCAGCAAGAGCGGCCTTCAGCCCTGCAGCACTTCTGAAACCCAGGGCAATCTGTGTCCCATTCACATACAGAACCACAGGCCTCTGTCCTTTCCGGGCAGGACCCTGGCTTGGCAGTGAACTCTGCACTCCTGCTCAAAGCTGTAATGGCAAGAAAACTGGCATCTAAACTGGTGTCTAAACTATTCAAGTGAGCAATGGGCAACAGCAACCGCTTTTGAGAAATTCCTGAGTGGGCTTCATGCAGAAAAAGCAAACATGCAATTGTAACGTGCCCTTGATTATTTTCATTGGAGGGGACAGCACAGATGTACAACAGATGCAACCATTCAGTGCTAAACCTAAAATGATCTGAACTTTCATTATTGTGCTTACTGCACTTTTGCGTGGTTTGTGCGAAAGCTGCCTTACTTTGTTGTTCTATACCGCCATCCAGTGTCTGTATTTGGTACTCCATAATCAGATTTTCCTGACTGCTGCTTAGTTTGGAATGTTACTGTTTTTAAATGGCACAATGCCAATGGTACTTCCCATCTAGCACCAGTCCATAGGAAAATGAGAAATTCTGTCTTTTTTCCATATGAATGCAGTACTCTGAAGGCTGAAGAAGTGGCTGTGCTCCGCCCCTGGAGCTGAACTTACGTAAAGCGCAGTAGCTGCCGACTTGCTCATATCCGTCACAACACCTGGTGGTCTCTTTTCTGACTTGGACAAACACAGTTTTATAGACTGTTTTATACATAGTCCTCTGACACATCTTCCAGGGAAGCCAGCCTCCACAGGAAATCCTCTCTGTGTAGACAGTCTTGTACGACATCACTTGGCTATCGTTTATGACCATTGTTTCAGTGCATAAATGATAACCTGACAGAGACAGGTCATATCCTAAAATATCAAGGGAAAGTGTAGACATTAGAGCAAAATTGGGATTTTCTCATCTCCAGTCTTTTTTTCAATGACATACACTTGTTCTTAGGTACACTTGAAAATGACATTGACATATTCAAAACAGAAACTAGAGCATTCTTATCCTGTAGCTTTAAAAAAATCAATTGAAAAAAGCAGGAGAGCCTGCTGGTTATGGTCTTTGATGGTTTCTGTAGCTGCCATCATTTAATTTCAACAACATATTTATAATATAGTTCCTACCCATTTAGATAGGAGGAGTCAGACATATTGAAATTTGTATCATGTGCTTGATACATTCCATTCATAAGAGTGTAAGAAAACAAAAACTTTAATTTTACTCATGGTGTATAATATTTATTGAGACATATGACATTACAGTGGTCCTCTATTGATAAAATTAGATATATTGGTTGATAAAATGAAGAAGTACATCACATGCACTCTCACCTACCTTCAAACAAGGTGTTGTGTTCCAGGCTGAGTCCAAGGATGGATGCAGCAAGCCAGGCACAGAAGATCCAGTACATTTTGAATCATCAAAAGGCTATAAAGTATAACCTTAGACAGTGCTTTGGACTGTTTGTGATGCGCTCCTTCTCATTAGCTTGGAGTCAGTGGCACTTTGACTGGAGGAGTCTTCTCTCTTGCAGCTCTCCCTTCCAGATTCCCTGGAGTATGCTGGATTGTGTTGTTACCATCCTGTAATTCAGATGCACCTGAAGGACAGTAACGTTACTGAAAACATTTCCATCCACTGTTGTCTTTTATTAATGTGGTGGCTCTGCTACATGGTAATGCATTTCTTTCTTGCTATTGGCCTTGAGATGAGCAAAGTTTGAAATAAGTTATGCATTATTTATTTTCCATATTTGGTCAGCAATGTTTCAGGGGTTTTTGTTTTAACAGCTGTGATTTTTTAATATAAAGGTTTTAAAGTACTCTTTGGAGCAACAAGACATACAGTAATTGTCATGTATTTCAGAAAGTGTAGCTGTACCTTCCTGATATGTTGTGACCTGGCACTGTCAGTAATGGCAATTAACTCTCGTTATAACGCCAGGGGAATGAAATGTGCGCAGAGAAGGTAGAACTGCTTGTCCCAGCTGACATACTTTCCACACAGGTAACCATGGCAGTGTTTGCTCTCTGCTTCTCTGTCACCATTGCCATCAATTAGCATGTTCAGGAAAGTTGCTCTTAGAATAGAACTCACTGCAGAGGAAATTTGCCTCCCTATTCCTTCCCATTTCTCCTCATTTATCACATCTGTACCATTAAAGATTTTGTGATTTGATTTAAAATGAAGGAGATACCTTGATGATATATCTATAATTTTATTCACTTGCTGTAATAAACCATTTGCAGTTATGTTTTTTGTTGTTGTTTTGTAGGTTTGCACTATATTCCTGTCTGCTATGCTAGTTGTGTAGTATACTCTAGTGTGTTTTGTTGTATTCTGGTGTGGTCTGTCCTATCCAGTAAAGTAATTCATTCATTCTCCCCTGGGACTGCAGCTGAAAACCTAAATTTGGACAATTTAGCATATAATTGTAAATTTTAAAATTGAAGAGTGTCTCAATACATTTATTCTGCCCCTGACAGTGAAGGACACCTCATTTTTGAGAAGAACAAATAATTTGGCAAATATTGATCAAAAAAGAACCAAATACAGGTTTATATAAATTACATTCAACACCACTTTTTTCCTTTGTAAACTAAAGGCAGTATTATCTCAAAATGCACGTCAAAGATTATGTACAGCAGATTTAGCAATTACCTAGATTAGCTCATTGTCATTGTGGTGTAAAGAATTAACCTCATTACTATAATCAGCATCAAGATGACTGATCATGCAATTCCAGGGCACTACTGCTGGGAAGAAAGACAACATGCTGTAGACACTACATGGATTGTAACAGTAGTGATAATAAGCAATGAAATCAGACAGACTCTGTGCTCTGAACCATGCCCGCCCTAACAACAGCACCATGGTCACCAGTCCCCAGGGCTAGACAGAAAGCTCCGGGCACGTTTTCTAGGAAGAGAATCAAAACTGAGTAAACATGCCAGGGCTGCCACAAGCCTTTCTGCCAGGTAATGAATATCACTCTCAGTGCCCAAGTGAGACAGTTTTAATTACTTTGGTTTAATTAGTTTCAAAGGGACTTTTGAGATATATTCCTGAGAAATGAAACCAACAAAAGAAGTGTGTTTGAAAAGAATATTTTCTGTTTTTTTTTTTTTATTTATTTATTTTTTTATTAATAGATTGGCCTTGCTGACATTGCATCATTAGTCATGTATGGTGCACATACCTTGTTAATTAATTACATTACTTGTCACTGACAGTTTTTTTTTTTTTTTGCTAAGGTGGAGGAATTGATGGAGTGTTTGACACTGACAATAATAATAATAATAATAATAATAATAATAATAATAATAATAATAATAATAATAATAATAATAATATGTTGGTTAAACGTTAACCTTATAATACTTGAAGACTTGGAATATGTCTGCAAATGCTGTGTTTACATCACGAAATGAAATGTCAACCTGTCTCTTTAAGGAAGTCTCTGCAGACGTGCAAGCTTCTCCAGCTAGAAATCTGTTATTTCCGTAGTCGTTTCCTTCACGCACGCCTTCGGAGAGGACACGGCCTATCAGAGCAGAGCGCACGTGACGAGCGTTCTCTGCGATGACCTCATCCCTTGTGTGGGATGACGTCAAGTACAAGATGGATGGAATCATGACTGCCACACGCTTAACGGAATTCTAAAATAGTCTTTTTAGGTGTTCCGCAAGACCTAAAGTAAATCGAAAAGGTGAGTTATAGAAAGAGATCACTTTGATTATGAACAGCAGCTGCTGTTACAGTTATTCTGTCTGTTGCTGTTTGGGAAAAGCGTCCTTTCCTGACGTAACGCTGAGGTGATTTCTTTCTCTTTCTCTTCTCGCAAGCGACTCTGCTGTATCCGTTTTGGATGCTGCGTCTGCGCTCTTTGAGAAAAATGACAGGAGATGGCGTTTGCGCAGGCTCATTGACCACACTGTTTTTCCATGTCTGTCTTTGGACTGTCGCGGGCTTGCGTGTACAGTAAAGAGCTTTGTGTATGGATTAGCGTCACTACTTTGTCGCTGTTTCGAGATTCTTTAATATGTGACTGAGCGAGTCACGGGGGCTAACTAGCTAGCTAGATGTCAAGGCTGTCATGTGTGAAATTAATGACATTTAACTTCGTGTTGTTAGCGAGCTGGCTACCTTGCGCACTCCGGTTCTGACACTAACTTGGTCAAACCAGTATGACAGCATGAATTTAGCCATGCTGTGAACCATCAGTTAGTAAGTGCTTCACATTAATTAACGTTAGACATGACGGAAGCGACTTCCAGGTTTGAGCACGTAAAAGCATGAGGTGCGCATGCGCTGCGTTATTTACTGTTTAAAAATACATTTTTTATTTCTATGATAAATGCTTCAGAGTGTTTCAGATTAGAGAACGAGCACTATAAACGAGCTGTATGTCCCGTGATGTTAAGCATTGTTGTTTTTGTTTTTATTTACTTATTATTTTTGCAGTTCAAACTCGATTGTAGAATATTAAAAATCACTGAACTATTTTGAAAATAACGACTTCTTTTTGCGAAAAATTTTATATTCACTTCCACCTACTTCCATATTACATAGTTCTGGGTAATTGCAGGGTTTGTGAAAGTGCTGAAATTTAAACACCTGTGGCAGATGTGTTTATATGATGCATTGTGCTCGCAATTACTAAAACTGATATTTGAAGAGGCTCATCTTCTAAAGATTTAAATAGCACCAGTCAAAGAAATGAACGTCAAATAAAGTAAATGTGGGATCTCAGGTCTATGTCTTGTTTGTTTTCTCATAGCCAAGATGGAGAGCCTGGTGCATTACATCAATCCTGCACATGCCATCTCCCTGCTCGGTGTCCTCAATGAGCAGCGTCTGAAAGGTCAGCTCTGTGACGTGATCTTGATTGTAGGGGACCAGAAGTACCAGGCTCACAAGAGTGTTCTCGCCGCGAGCAGTGAGTATTTCCAGTCCCTCTTCGTCAGGAAACAGTCGGAAGCACAGGCTGCGGTCCAGCTGGATTTCTGTGAGCCAGACGCCTTTGAGAATGTGCTAAATTATATTTACTCCTCATCTCTGTTTGTGGAGAAAGGCAGTCTAGCAGCAATTCAAGAGCTGGGATACAGTTTAGGAATCCCCTTTCTGACCAACATAATGTCAGCAAAGCCTCAGGTTTCTTACAGTGTGTCCAGAAAGAGGATGTCCTTTTCTGGTGAGGATGACAACGGTTACCAGCAAAGAAGTGTCATTGTTCGTCAGAGTCGCAGCGATCAACCCACCGCCAGTTCCTCTTATCTCAAGGGCCTAAATCTGCAGGGAAAATCTACAACAAAACAAACAACCCCCAAAGAGATATTATCTGCTGAGCCTCTTGGTGAAACCTGCCAGTTTACAGGATATGACAAACAAGTTGAAACTTCAAGGAATACAACGCCCATCCTCAGAAAGTCTACAGAACCAACTGGGAGTCTTGACAACACATCAAGTCCATCCACTTCTCTCTCGAGGGAGAGAATATTATACACTTCATGCGCTCGACCACAGCTGACCACTTCGGTTTCCTTTAGTGAATCTCAGATACAGCACAGCAGGTTACAGTCAGACGCTGTGGGCGTTAGAGATGAGCCATCTACCCCGGTGTACAATCCAAAACAGGCATTTCCAAGCAAGGGAAGTGAATCGAGCCAGACCATTGACAGAAGTGGCCCACTCATAAAAAGTCTGTTGCGCAGATCATTGTCCATGGACAGCCCTGTTCCAGTCTTTTCGCCAGCGCTGGAACTCAAAGCTGCACAGAGCCGAGAGCAGTCTGTTGTGAAGATGGCAACGAAGAATTCAAATGATGGGGAGCCAGCAGAGCACAAACATCAGAACGCAAACGCAGTCCCACCTTTGATTCTCAAATCCAGACAGTGCAATAGATATGATGAGGAGGATGCTCACAGTGCTGAGGTCCATGTGAAAACAGAGCCCAGCAGCCCGCTGGCTGATCCATCTGACATTATACGCATTACGGTCGGTGATAATTTGCCAGTGAACTTCAGGGACTTTCAAATTAACTTTGATGAGGGGCCCAGAGGATTTTACAAACATTCAGGAAAAAGAAAGGCAAGACTGGACAGCAGAAGGAATCCAATTAAAAAGTCCAGGGGTATGAATGAACCAGATTTTGCACCTGAGGACAGCAGGCTTACCACCACACCTCATAGTCAGAATAAGGATGACAATAATGAAACGGGTGAATCAAGGCAGAACAGAATGTTTAAATGCTGGAATTGCTTAAAGGTTTTCAGATCAAATGCTGGATTGTACCGCCATGTGAACATGTATCATAATCCAGAAAAGCCCTACTCCTGTGACATTTGTCACAAACGGTTCCACACGAACTTCAAAGTCTGGACCCACTGCCAGACGCAGCATGGAGTTATACAGAACCCAGCACCGTCCTCTAGCTCCTACACTGTCCTGGATGAAAAGTTTCAGAGGAAGCTGATTGACATTGTGCGTGAAAGGGAAATCAAGAAAGCTTTGATCATGAAGCTCAGGCGAAATAAACAGGGAAGTCTGCAGTCACAGCCGTTTGGCAAAAGGAGTCTGAGAACAAGGTCCAGGTCTTACATGTGCCCTTATTGTGGGAAGTTGTTCTGGTTCCAGTCTCAGTTCAAACTGCATCTGAAGATGCACACAGGTGAGAAATCTGACCTTGATGTGGAAAGAGGAGAAGAACTACTTCAATCGCAGGACCAGACAGTTCACTTAAAAGAAAACAAAAGCAAAGAAGTCTACCCTTGTCGTCTTTGCAATGAGAAACTGACCTCACTGTTTGAGCAGGGAAACCATGAGAGGGGGTGCAGGCATGCAACTGTGTGTCCATACTGCGGTCTCAGATTTTCAAGCCCGTCAGTTAAGAAGGAGCATGAGACCCATTGTGAGTACAAGAAGCTAACCTGCCTGGAGTGCATGCGCACCTTCAAGTCCTCCTTCAGCATATGGCGGCACCAGGTGGAGGTGCACAACCAGAACATGATGACTGTAAAGGAGCAGATGTCTCTCAGTCTCCGGGAAAACAACGGAGAAGTCTCAGACCACCTCAGACCCCTGGGCCCCAGCCTGGAGCCTGTAAGTGCAGGGACCTCCAAAGAGGAGATTGTTTACAGTGATTCCTCAGGGCCGGTGATGTTCGATTCAGAGGACTCGTCTTTCATGCCAGAGGACCTGAGCATTCCCCAGCACCAGGGGGAGCTGAAAGTGAAGGAGGAGCCACAGGAGGAGGCAGTGGATGACAGGGCGGGGCCGGCGTCCGCAGAGGCGGGCCCTGAGGAGCCCGGCGTGTGGCCGTGTGAAAAGTGTGGCAAACTCTTCAGCACGCACAAGCAGCTGGAGCGCCACCAGGAGCTGCTGTGCCACATCAAGCCTTTCATTTGTCACATCTGCAACAAAGCCTTCAGGACAAACTTCCGCCTCTGGAGCCACTTCCAGTCCCACATGTCCACCCCGGACGAGCCCGGCGCCAGGGAGAGCGACAAGCTCCCCTCCTCTCCCTCCCCCTCTCCACCTCCAGCCACATCGGTCGCTTGGCCACCTGCTCCGCGAGTGTCGTCACCAAAATCCACCCAGCTGGCAGCATCAGAGACAGCGGGGTCATCATTGACCACATTCAAGAATCCAGAACAGGAGAAACAAGACAACAGTCTCCTGCCTAAGGCTGATGCTGCAGATAAGCCTCTTACTCCTCAGGAATCAGATACGCTGTTTTACCATGCACCTACTCTCTCTGCCCTGACCTTTAAGAGACAATACATGTGCAAACTCTGTCACAGGACCTTCAAGACTGCTTTCAGTCTTTGGAGCCATGAACAGAGCCACACCAACCCATAATGTAAAGCATAGGCTATTTTGTATACTTTTTTTTTGGAACACCTGTGTGCTTTGTACTTTTAGTGCTTCTTATAAGTGGTAAAATAGAAACATTATCATTAAAAAGAAGCAAAAGTTCTAGCCTTTCTGACATTTCTATAGCTCCTAAGTATAGACTGCTAGAAAAATAATATGAGACATTTGATAGATACAAGAGTTTTTTTTGTGATTCGATTTTATCCAAATGCCCACTTACCAAACTCAGAGTTTTAAATATATTCATTTAGAGCATGGAGAGTTTTATAGCTTGATGCTGATTTGTTTATGATATGTTCCACAGTGAATGCAGGCACGAAGGAGTTTTTTTTTTTTTGACTGAACTGCCAAGCGCAATAATGTAAATGAATTGCAGTCCAAGAGGAAGTTGCTCATCAGGCTGGGACTGTTTCCCTGGGAATAAGCACACTAGTTCCCAAAATGATTTGTAAACATCTCAGTTCAGTTGATACCAGATTAATATTTCTGAAAACAGGACAGGGCACGGATTAAAGGGGAATTGTTTGATTTTCTAAATAAACGACAGTCATTTCTAAACTCACCATGCCCAAAAATCCTTGGTCAAAATTTTAAGTGGATGGTCTAGATGGGCTGACAAAAATAATCTGTTCCCATCAGGACCTTTATATTAACTGTCAGTATACTTTGATATATTTATTGTAGGTGAAAGCATATGAATGTATATAAAATGTTGCGTTTTACTTTTTTCTTTATTTTGCTTCTCTTTAAATGCCATTAGCTTCATTCTTTGCCTTGGAATGTAGAATTTAAGCACATATTGTTACTAGTATCTCTTTGTAAATCATAAAAAAATCTTTCTGATAGAAAAAAGTGCTTTATTAAGGAAAAATGTGCAGTTTTAGATCAATTTAAGTGCTCTTGCATAAGACTAGTAATTGTGTGGTGGGTGGTATGAAAATGGTTACCTCTGTTATTTCTGCCTTTGCGTAGCTGCCTTATGCAGCAATGTTTGTAGACACATTGTGGCACAGGTAAGCAAAGTCTCCGATTCACTGGCTGTTGTGTATTCTATCAAATTTTAAGATTCCAGAAATTTAAGACTGTTTGTAGAACATATTGCGCCATTTCATGTTTTGCTTAACAGCAGTTGCCTTGCTTGTGTTTATTTTGTCAGCATTGTGGCGTATAGTAGAGTCAAAGTAAATGGCTGTAGGTATCTTGTTTTAAAATTTTAATACGAAAATGAACAGTTTTCCACAGTGTGTTTTTATTGGGATCATATGCAGTACATTTATTTAGTTTAGCTTCAAATTGTTCAATGCATAGTAGAGTATGTTCGATTTTGTGATTACCAGCAATATGTCAAAACATTATTTTGTTTTACTAAAAAAAGAAACTACTCTGTTGTGTATCTTTAGGAAGCAAAATGTTAATTGTACTTCCTGAGTTGGGGGTAGGGGACTTTGTCTTCAGCATAAACCAGCTCCTTCTCCTGAGATAAGTAACAGAGTTGGGGTCACTTTGAGAATTAAATTTACATTATTTACACTCAAAAGTCCATTCCCCACTGTAGTGTTACCTGATTGGGAAAATGATTTCTGTACAGTGAGATTTGGGGACACTAATACCACAATCAAATAAGTTGTCCTGCACTAAGGATACATGAAAACCTATGAGGCAAATGAAGTTATTTTCAAAGCAATGTGAAGTTAAGTGGCTTTGGAATATTCATTTAGGCAATAAGAACCAGGTTAATTTGTATTTCATAAAAATGCAACCCATCCCCAATTCTATCCACATTCCTATCAACAGGATTTTGGAAACCACAATATCAACTCTGAAATACATTATAATCTGAGTTTATTTTCTCTGTAGGCTCTTTTTATCTAAATGTTAAAGCTCAGGAACTTTTTGCATATTGGGGCCATGTGGGCAATGTAAAATGGTGCGGTGATTGTATTTGATTTTTTTAAACATGAATTTCAGCCTGGTAGCTAAGGCTAGCACTTGTCGTATAAGGAGGGGACATTCCTCTTTACAACATATATTAAATTAATGTTGTGCAATACAAAATGGACATGTGCATTTAGTAAGTGTTGGGAAAAACCTGTCAAATAATTATAGGTAACAATGGCAAAGCGCAGAATCTGGCACTGTGCTTTAATTGAATGGGGTTTATATTTTTCAGTGCCAAGATGAGTTACAATTAAATTCCAAAAAAAATCAAAGCTTGCAAGTCCAGTTCCACCCGCAAAGTCAGCTTTGATCTACTATCTGAATTGAATTTGACAGCTTTATTTCTAATCAATTCAGAGATGATCCCAGCTCTGAAGAGCAGCTTCAAAAACCACCTCAGACACTATTTTCACACCGAAAACTGATGTCTGCTGTCTTTTTTCCCTGAAGTTTCATATAAAATTATTTTTTCAGTCAGTCTTTATAATGTTTAATGCACTTTTCCCAATAAATTTAATAAGAGAGCATAGCTCATATTGGTCTTTAGCACTTAAGTGTAGTATTTGTGGATCTGTGACTCTCTCTAATTCAGATCAAAGGGTTAGGATTCTAGGACTTTTCTTTACAATCTACTTTGTTTTTCATCGTTTCAGATCATTTCAAAGCTGGTGTCACTTTAAACATTGCATTTGTATAGCTATTGTTGATAAAATATAATGTTGTTTATTTGATTTCAAACAAAACTATATTTATGATTGTATATGATTGCTTACAAAACAAACAAACAAAAAAACAGGAATAATGTGTGTGTGGGTGGGAGGGCACTTTTTTTTATAAAGACCAGCCTTCTATATGTGATGCATGGTAGAAGTCTTTTGGTTGTTTTGAAGAATTTGTACAACAGTATTGCAATAGATCTGTCTCAAATATTGTATAGCACAAGACTTTATGGGTTTAAGTGAGCAGGGTGCTGTATTAGTGCTTCAGTACTTAAGTACTTAAAATAGAGTGCTGTATCAGTACTTTTTGTAAGTCTAAAACCCTCAGAAACAAGTGAATGACACTTTTTACCAGATTGAGATTGTACAGTACATGGTACCTTTCTTAGGTTTATGCTTGAAACCAGACTAATGGCATGGCATAAAAATTTGGTCTGAGAATTTGGCAGAAGGACTAATGTTTAACAGTGTTAAACGTCTTTTGTGATTTTTTTTTTTCAAAGAACGAATTATTAAACATAACCCCTCAATGATAAACCAGCATACTTTTTGCCGTGTCAGGATGAAAATAGCCAAGCTGGTTCTGCTGACACTTTTGATGAATGACCTGATGTAAAATTACCAAACACAACTGCACTGGGTGACCTGCACTGACTTTTGCACCATTAATATTGGGCCTGATTGTGTAGGTTTATAAATTTATTCTAAGTGAAAAGGACACATTTGTGTTAAAGCTAAATTGTCACTCACAGATTATTTGACTCATTGCGCTAGATTTGATAGACTGATGTGAATAACAACATTGAAAGGAGTATGATAACCATACAACTTAAAAATGCCACATTTCCACAAAAATATTTCAGATTTAAAATATTTGTATATACAATTCATTCCTAGGATGTGTTTCTAGAATATTGTAAGACATTGAATGCATAGAATGAACAGATTTAATACAATGTATACAGAAGCATTTGTAAGACCTTTCTTCAGTTTTTTTAACTGTAATCTCTATGTTTTTTGAAGATTATATCTATTTGGTATTACTGTGGTATCACTGCAATAACTTTAATATTTGTAATAATATGGATTGCAAAATTGTGGCTTCAAACTGCATCAGTTTTGTGTTAGTGCTTTTTTCTACTGTTCTTGGATTCTTAGTTACTGAAATAAAGCGCCAATGCAGTGGCTGTTTTGACATTCTGTGGTGTCCTCTATGTGTACGCCTCCAGCAAGATTATCTCTTTCACATAGCTTTTCAAAGACATCTTTTGGAGAATACATATCAAATGAAAAATACATCTGTGAACATTTTGCAATAGTTAAAAAAAATCATTAAATTTTGCAAAGTGCATTGTTTATCTGAAAATACAGTTTATACATAGCCCACTAGTTGACAGGGCATACATAGAATCTGTTTCACTTAAGTTGTTGCAATACCTCACTTCAGTGTGGGCTACAGTAATGCCTTTGGTTGTGTGGCCTGTAACGTCAATATTGCTGCATCTAGTGTGATGCAACTTGATTGTGGGTTGAAGGTTTTCTTGCACGCAGCCTCCTCTGGAGATGAGGGCTATTGCCCCTCCACACAGTTAGTGAGCTGTCATGACCATAGAACAATGGCAAACAGATTGTGTAAAATAAAAGCAGCAAATGGGTCCACTGCCCAACCTCTGTGACAGATGGTCAGTGCCACAGGTCACAGAGATGTTTTTCAAACTATTTTAGCAGCTTCAACAGGAATGACTAATTTCTTGGCTGGAAATCAGGAAGTGAATTTGGGAATGCTGTCTGCTCTGATGGGACTCTGGGGGATAGTGAGAGACTGGAAATCATGGGAAATCAAGGTCAAAGGACAGTTCTAACAACAGTTGTTACCCACTGAATGAAATAAACATTATACATCCAACAGAAAAGCAAAGTACTGTCAACTCAAAATAAAATACCATGGCCATAACTGAACAATATTAATGCTGGTTTTCAGTGATTCCATCCCATGCAAAATGCTGATGGGCATCAAAAAGATTTTTTTAAAAACCCAGTTGTTCCTTTTTCAGAGGTCATACATTTCTTGGATGGAGAATTAGTACATGATTTTTTAAGTTCATTATTGTATGCATTATTACTGTTGTATGTTACTATAGCTGTAAGTGGTTTTTGGTGTATGCCTGACATTTGATGACCCAAAAATCACTGATTTAATATTTTAATTCTGAAATATTTGACACATTTGATGCATTATAATGAAATATTTTCAATCCAGCAAATACCATGTTTTGTGAATTAGTTTGTGAGGACATAAACTTTATTTTAAAAACAATGTTTATACAACAGATCATTTTATTTAGCTTTTCCCCCCATAGAAAGCTACATCTCTGATATTACCTTACAGCAATACAATATTTACAAACAAAAATCCAAATGCTTAATCAATCATTTACTGTCATTTTTATGAGCTTTTTGCCGATTTACTCCGAGGCTGGCTGATTTAATACTTATTTCTAAACTACGTCTGTACAAAAAACACACATAAATACAGTGCAAATATTGACAAGTTGACGTTACCATATATTACGTTGTTCACTAGGGACGTAAGAAGTGCGCCACGTGCTCAGGTGTCAAGGGACTGTAAAAAAACAGGGATATTGTAAAGATTCCATTGCAGGAGTGGTACACTGTATCTGTCATCGGCCTCACATGTCAATTCATTCGTAACGACAGACAGGCTGGGCTCTAGCTGACAGACCTCTCACAACGCCAAGGTGTCCTTGATGAGTCGCCTCATAGTGGTGCTCACTGAGGTGCCAAGCGAGTCTGTGATCTGGTACGTGATCTTGTAAAGGTAAGGCTGGACATCTTTAAGGCTGGTGTCGAACACATTGTCAACCTCGGACTGTGTGGGCATCTTGGGCAGATACTCGTGACGGTTGATCACCTCCACAATATTAATGACTTTCTCGCCCAGCTTCTCACCCACTTTCTCGCGACAGATCTGCCTCTCCTGCTCATTCGCTAAGTTGACAACGTTAACTTTGATGCTCCAGACCTCCCAAGGGATACATTCGTCGGAGAAAGGCCAACGGGACTTCTTTTTCTGGTAGAACTCGAGGGAAATCTGTCCCATGCCGTCACTCCCGGAGTTCCCCAGAGCTTCCTGCAAATCACACAAGGACAACGATAAAGCAGAATTTTAGAGTGTCTGCCCAAAATTAACATTCTCAGACTAATTACCTCGAAATACAGCCTCTAACCAGTTAGGACAGTAATCTGTCCGACTGGAAGACGGCTAGGAGGCTTCCATTTTTGGGTTGGCTAACTTAGCTACTGTCTAGTGGGACAAGTTATTTCCAGGGTAACTATCTTAGCATTTAGCTAGCATAGCCAGCTACAGTCGCTAGTTACTGGGTATTGGCTTTTGTAAGTGTGAAGGTATCTGTCAGGAAGATAGTTACCGCAAAGTTACAGACTAAATAATGGATGATAACTTTAACGGCAACGTCTGTTCTCGAAGAAACAATTCAACAAGCTAGTTCCTTAGCTTGCTAGCTGTTTGTTCATGAAGTCAGTCTTACCTTAAACTCCCCAACTGCTTTCCTAATAGCTCTGTCAAGCTCTTCAGAAGACACACGAACAAAAGTGAAATCAATAAAGTCGCAGTCTATGTCCTGTGTACCAACTGTTCCGATGGAATATGTGCCCTCCTTCTTGTAGTGAAATTTACCAGTGCTGCGGTGCAGCAGAATAGTGTGCAGTAAAGCCAACATGGCCTCGTCGACCTGTCTACCTTCGACCGACACCTCCAACACTTCCGAACGACAGTTCATGGTGATTTTCTTCCTCGTAGCCGCCGAAGGAAATTAGCTAGCGATGAAACTACAATGGCAGGACACACTAAGGTTAGCTGCCTGACACGATTTATGTTGGCTGGCTAGGTAGCTAACTACAACACAAATCTGCCTAGCTGGCGACTTGAAATGACTAACTAACATTTGCTACTGCCGCCTTTATTTATTTATTTTTTTTAACCCAAAAGGCTACCTAAAATTCGTAAACCGATTGTTTTAGCTAACAATACATTTTCATTTTCACCGTCAATGTAACTGTGTGTCAGTGTGTGCTAGTTGGTTAGCTAGCTAATGTTGTGTGTATTCGTTAGATGAAGCTAAAATGTCGCTTCTCAAGGGCGGGGCCCAAAATATGTAAACACTAGAGAAAATACGGAAAGCGACAAGCGCATTTCCGCGTTCTTTTGCATTGGATTAATAGATCGCTAAATAACCATATAGCTGTCTTACTTTATCATTAAGCTGATGTTAACAAGGAAGCACGCAATTAGACCAATCACAATTTATCAGACACTCATTCCTCTAATATATTAATGTAACTGGGCCGGCTATTATTGCTAACTAATCCGTACCCTGCCCCAGGCTGATGGCGTGTTGTCACCCCTTTAAGAAACCGCTTTGCACTCTGGGAATGACAGTCTGTACTAGTTACACATTGCCACATAGATCACATTCAAAGACTGCACACGGTGGCTGTGTAGGTCTGAGACAGCTTTCAAGTCTGAACGTATTGCAGCAAGAGTTTTCATTCACGGGATCTGCTAGTGATGCTCAAAGCTTCGCCCAGCATATTTTCCTTTGACTTTGAGGAGACGACGTATTGCTTTAGGGGACTCTTGGTCTGGATCATGCAAAACCATTTGTGTAAAGGAGTTGCTACCTACTTAGCTAGCTTGCTATCTAGCTGACTGCCCAAGTATAGCTAGGTCTCTGTCAGGTTTAACTAGCTAGCTGACGTTAGCGAAGTTAACTAACATTACGGAGGTCGCAGATTTTCAGAATGCAGTGTTGGACCCACTGTTGGACTAACGTTATCTGGAAAGCAGCAGGCCTGTAAATTGAAAATTAGACTAAATATGTAGCTAAGTTAGCTAGTTAACTTGTACACTAGTAGGTAGCTACATTTTAAATAGGTTTTCCATTTACTCAGCCCACCTTTTAGTATGCTAATTTAGCTTGTTAGCGTTTGTTTCTTCCGTGCTAGCTTGCTACAGCATCAGTGGCTGTGTTCAGGATTTGTCTAGCTCCTCTCTCGATAACGTTAGCTAGCTATGACATCAAGAATAGAAGTTATCGAAAGCTAAATTAGGTGGTTAAAGCTAACGTTAAATAGCTAATAAACATATTCCTCCGTTTCTAGCTAGCTTGTGCCAGCTAGTCAAAGTTATTGCCTCTTCTTTTTGTATTCTTATTTTTTGTTAGTTCTGAATTCGTCTTATTTCTGAACCGGAACAGTACACCACATTGAAACAAGATTGACCACCCATAATTAACGTCTCTCATTTCCTTGGTAATGTCTTATGTTTTTAAACGAGTGTTATCTAGCTAGCTAACTATGTCTTTCCTAGAAAGTTTACTCGCATATTTTAATCTGGATAACTTGCAATGGCTGTGCATGGTTACCCTGTTCATTGCCTCTGTTGTTACGGTGCTCATTTATCTGGTGCAATACTTTTATGGCGATTTGCGTGTTGGGAATCCAAATGAAATTAAACATTCGGAAGAAGCAGACGCTCTGTTGAATTGGGCGCTGTCACTGAAAAGCTGGAGATGTCAGTGGAAGAGAGCCTGGTTCAGAGCCTTGAACGACGAAGCGAAGAAGTCTGGGGTAAGAACAGGGAGCTGTGGGCTTGTCACTACAGCACAACAGTTGAGAAACGTTAGCTAGCTAAACAAGCGTCACTTTTGATGATATTGTCACTGCCCTACTTCTAGATGTGGAGGAATGTATGCTGGCTAAAGTTAACGTATTATTACTTAGCTAGCTCGCAGTGGGGTAACGATGTCTTGTTATCAATGATTTTCTAACTTTTCGCAAAATTACCTACTGCTGATAAATGTGCTAGTGTCGGAAAATGTTTGACAACTGAACATGTGCTTACGTTGGCCAAGTATTTCAACACTATTAATTAACATTAGCATTGTTTTATAGCTAACAGCTGTAAAAGCTAGCTGTCTAGCTAAACTTGGTTATCATTTAGACTAGTACCTAATCTTAGGTTTTGTTCATGTTTCGTTGAAAGATGAAAGGATAATTGCCTACCTACCGATACCTTTAATAATTTAGTGACTTGGCCCTGGGGTAACGTTAACAACAAAGTTGTGACTTACATCGCAAATGTCATTCACCTTGGTAATTTACAGGTAACGTTAGAGAGCTAGCTAGCTAACATTAGCTAACTCGTGACAGCGCGAGCAAGGTTCGACTTCCTGTAAATTCTGTATTGTTAGTAACTGGCTAATTTAATCAACTAAAAGTATTGACGGATGGGGCTGTTTATCTAGTGAAGGCGCATTCTAATATTTTGGCTGGCACTGGCCCCCATAACCTAATATCGCTTCAGTTTCTATAGGTGCTTGTTCTTACTTCTTTCATAGCTAGTCTACAATGATCAGCCGAAAAGGATCTAAACCAGTTTTAAGTTAAGGAGTGATCTAAACCCTCTGTAGAATGCCATAAATGTTAAGGTCCCTTCCACTGTCCTTTAGCTAACTACATCAGCGATAAGACGTGCTTCAGTTTGCTTGTATTGTACAGGGTGGTGTGCAACTAACATTTGAAGAGGATGACCTTCAGTCTTCAGAACTGGTCGTCAGCCATGTATCCAGCTTTAAGAAATCTACTGAGTTTAAGGTGAGCATCTCTGTAGCATTTTACTAGTGAGATATTTAAGAAATTTGTAGGAGAGACACTTTTTCCTGGTGGCATACACTGCATGTTTCCTTTACCTGCCTTTTCTATGCATGTCTTTAAATGATTTCCATATCTGCCATTGTCGAATAATGGTGAAGCTGCAGGATGTGGAATTAAGTGGATGGATACCACATAGTTATAAGGGTTGCCATAGTTGTTTTATGGTATTCTTTAGGCCTGCTTGTAGACAGGATATTTAGCCTAGTTTTCTGTATCTACACACAGGAACAGTGGTATTCACCTGATGTGCTCTTGTCTGACAGATCAATATTTAATTACAGGACCATCATTAAGAAACCAACTGGTGGCATGTCTTGGTGGTCTGGAATATGTATAATTATGAGTAACAGCGTACTTTTACATCATATAATAGTTCATCTCATGTCCGCCTGCTTTGCTTTATAATTCACAAATACAAGGGGACAGTATTTCTTTTTAGCATAAGCTTATCTTTGTTTGAGCAGTGCTGCGGAAAGTATCTGAGTCATACAATGTCCATTAGTTCCTACTGGCACTTCCAAGCATTTTCTCCGTGATTTTAAATGGTTTGTTGGTGCCAGTAGCCTTATAGGAAATTTCTGTAGTAAGCACATTTTAATGAACTCACCAGCCCAGTGTTTTTTATGGGGTTTGCCAGCAGTTCAGTGTTGGAAAGCTCATCATCTGTCAAAATTCAATTGGATTTTCATTGCAGGCAGATTAGATAACAAGGAAAACCATAGATAATACTGGATATTGGCCAGTGTACTATTTAGATACATATGTAGTGTGGTAATCACTGTGAGAAATTTGATTTTGGGATTTTTGAACTGGTCTGTCCATTCCAAGGCACAGGCTCTTCCAGCTTGTGTTGTCCTGCATTATGTCTGTACAGAAGTAGGTGTGTGCTGTGTCTGCTTATGAATGATCAGCACAAGCTTATTGCTGTTCAGCTGCAAGGAGTACAATAAGGAGATTACGTAGCAGTCCATGGAATCAGCACACCTCAGCAGAAGGGGCTGCAAGAAATGATGACAGGGCCATGCTGCAAATGGCGAGCCATCTTAATGTACTGTTACACCTCATGTTTTGCTCCCAAGTTGACTGTTTGAGCACACAGTCATGGCAGATCAAGGAAAAAAAACATGCATGTGGCCAAGGAGGAAGGGAATTGAAGTGGGCAAAGTGGGTTGAGAGGCTGATACAGTCAATCAGTAAGTGCTGTGCTGTAATGTCCTTCATTAAAGTTATGCACACCAAACCAGGGAGTCTCATTTAGCATCACCCCCAGGATCACCTTGGGGTATGAACGTGTGGCTTAGTGTGTGTACTGCTGCCCTTCCCTGACTGGAGTGTTGTCTTTCTGTAGAATGTGCGCTGCCAGGTGGTGGGGGACAGGCTGCAGTTCTCCTTCAGCGTGCCTCAGAAGTCAGCCACACCCACTGATCCCCTGAGGTACAGCGTTAAAATCTCTCCACTTCAAATGCAGGTACCGTTTTTATTTAGTTGTGTGGATTTTTTTCCTCCAAAATCATAATTGTATTAAAGGCAAATGAGGCTTTGGACATTCTTTCCAGTTCTTTGATGTGATTTTTTTTTTTCTTCATAGTATGTCTGATGCCCTGTCAGATGATGTTACTGCCTTGTAGCAATGGGGGTCAGAAAAAAAGCAGTTCAGTAGGGAAACACAAGGACCAGTGTATCACAATGCATGCCGTAACTAATCAGCAACAAGCCACACTTTCTCAAGGTTTCCAGGAACGCATATGGTGATTGCTGACACTAGATAATAAACAGAAAATTACAAAAATTTCACAGATTACAGAATTACATAGCATCGCATTCACTGTAAACCTTTGCCTTAATGTTAATTTCAATGTAGTAACAGTGAAGGTGGACATGGTTACAAGTTTCCTCTATGTCTGTCAAGCTGTGGCTGCTTTGATTCAGTGACTAAACTTATTTACAACAAAGGCCATTAGGCAGTCAAAGCAACCAGGGTTCTGGAGGGGGCAAGGACCGTGGTGCAGTCTGCAGAGACAAGGCATTGGAGCATTTTTCTCCATTGTTTTAATGGTGGACAACTTGATTTATTGAGTATGACGCAGTTCACGATGAGTTTGTTGCTTCCACGAGAATCCGATTTAATGCCGAGGTCCTGGAAGCTGGAGAATTGGCCTGGAGGCCTTGTTTAAATCACTGTCAGCTGTGCAGTGCTGGGAAGAACGCTCACTCGCTCTGGGGAAGCGTCAGAGGCCCCTGAGATGAGGCTGCTGTCAGTAGGGAGCTGTGTGCCGCAAATGGGATTACAAATTTCCTGTCCCGGAATCACAGTTTTGGTTTTCGTTGAGAGAGAGTTGCAGCATTCATGTCCACGTCAGAAGAACTGATGTATTCATTTGCTTAAGTAATCCTCCTGTGATGGATTGGTAAAAGCTCATTAACGGTCACTGTCTCAGGTTTGGTTGTCCTCTCAGCAGTGCGGTGTTTCATTGTGTTTTGTCCACGTAAGTGGTTTGATGTACTTGATGTACTGATGCATTTTAAATGGTTAAAGCAACTGGAAATTGAATTTCTCACACATTCACTCATTTTTTTCTGAAGCTTGTTTTATAACTATCTTTTCTACAAAAAAATACCTGGAACCTTCTGTAATGCTTGATAACAATTTGCAATAAAGTTGGCATTTATTGATATTTTCCAATTTTTCTCTTTTTTGTTGGGAATATAGTTAAAATTACATGAGCTTACAATGTTGTGTAACACCAGACAGAGCTCAGTAACCCTTTCTGAGCCATTGAAAGAATGCATCTAACAAGATTTTACTAGTTTTTTACATAGGTATGTAAGATGGTAAGTCTGCAGAAAGAAAAACAAAGCTGTAAGTCAGTACATTTTTTGCACATGCAGTGGATGCCTGCATTATCATAAATGTGCTGATCCATTGCTCAGTCACACACAAAATACATGCGGTCAGTGTTTTGAATTCAGTGGACCATTCAGAATGTTTGGCTACACTGTATCCCAGAATGCCACGGTCCCCAGCAGCATGGCTCTGCACAGAGGCCCTGAGGCCTGTGACCAGCCCAGTCAGCTTTGGGACTCACTCATCCCTGACTGGGTTGTGCTTGCCACAGAACTACAGGAAGCCCCCATCCCAAACCCTGTTCACTTGCCAGCAGCAGAAACGTTCAGTGGGGTCAGGCAGCTTGTTCCCAACTTCATAAGCTTTCATCTTGTCTGTTAGCTCCAGCCATTTCCACATTAAAAAGTTGTGAGTGTCCAGAGAATGCATCGCTGTGCAGTTAGTGGAGGCTTACTCAATGGAATTGAGGTTATTTTTAAACCAGAAAGGTGCTTCTTCTTTCATTGTTGGCCTGATAATATTTTGCCAGTAAATGAAATGGCTGTGAGGGATGATAGAAGCTGAGGCAAAGTTTTGTTTTTGTCCCTGTTTGTTTTGCTCAAATGGGGGATGGGTGTTGGCCTGCTTTGTTTTTGACATTTTTTTCTGTTTAGTTATTTCCATCTGGAAAGGTCCTGGGGCTGTTTAAGTATTTTGGCATTTTTTATGTTTGTGACTGACACTAGAAACGTCCCTTCACTCGCTTTTCTTTTGTATGGTGTACATGTGTGGGTTGGTGTGTCTGCCTTTGTTGTTGCATTCGTTCAGTGTAGTGTGGCTATGCAACACAGCCAGTTGCCACCCTGCTGTAACTGCATGTGGCAGTATTGTTTTGCTACTGGTAAATGTTTACAGTACGGCCACTGCTGCATTCTTTCAGCTTTTTGTTTGAGACAGGCCAACACTTTTCTGTAATTTCTCAGGTGTTTTGCTGGGATGATGAATATTTCATCATGCTTTTTATTAATTGTTTTTTTTTTAAACTATACTGTTTTACATAAATGTAAATTGATAGTAATGGTGAAAAAATTTGAATGTAAATACATATAATATTCTTTTATCTCTCCTCCACTGAATTATTGTATTGCACTTTGTTTACTCGTATGACGAGAGCAGGTAATGCTGGAACCAACATTAAGTGCAGAGATAAGACTGGCAGAATTTACAACTTTGTCATGTGGAAAAACTGACCTTCAGGGAGTTGCCATTGTGGTGCAGCAGGAACATAGTCATGCTGGGACACGGTGGCCATCCCTGCTCTGGGCATATATATGTCATTTACTCAAATGAATAATGTATGTTCCTGTTTTTGGTGCAGGACAGAAGTGTGAATATGTGTATCTTTGCATGCTGCATTCCTTGGTAGATGGCAGTGATGTTATGTTTTGTGTGTGAAAGTTGTGACTGTCCCTTTGTTGTGTAGCTGGACTTGCAGATGCGTGAGGCATCAGAGGAAGTGCATGTGGCCTGGGTGTTGTCACACTTGGAGGTCTGGGATCTGCAGCTCACGCCCAGCTACACGCAGGTGCGTCCTACAGCCATTCCAGCATCTACAAACAGCATTATGTCATATGTGTGCAAAATCGCCATAATATTTTTAATAGTTTTCTTCCACCAACTTACATGAAATTTTGTGGTTGATACACATAGCCAGGGTATTGCTACTTAAGCTAAATGACAGGGCCTGATACCGTGAGCGGTCGTTTTGTGGTGCTGTGAATTCTAGAGGTCTTTTCCTCTCCGGGTACGAGCCTGCAGCAAAAAACGCAGTGGCTTCCGTCCAAGCGCGGAGCACTAAGCTGCTTGATAGAGTGCCCAGCAGAGGAACACAGCAATGGGGAAGCTGTGTGTGTAGCTAGGCAGAGCAAGTGTAGTGATGTCGTGTGTGTGCGCACGCGTGCGCCTCTCTCTCTCTCTCTTTATCAGATTGGCACAGCTGGCCCCAGTGTGGCGGAGGTGAGGGACAGACTCCGACAGATCCTGTGCGGGGCACGTCCTTCGGTGCTGTTGAGCAGCCGGCCTGCCCAGGGAACAGAGCTGAAGGTGAGCGCCGGTACCCCCTCCAGCGCATTCCTCAGCATGCTCAACAGCTCATGCTCAAGTCAACAGTTCCAGGTTGACTTGAACATGATCTGAGGATAAATACAGAGTTGGCAAACAAGCAAATGCTGGCCAATTACATAACCCGGGGCTACTTAGGCATCTGAGGACAACATGGAACACGAGTGATAAGTGTAGAATAGTAAAAACAAATTACTCAGCAGCAAATGCAGTATAAATTACAATAACTATCTGCCAGCTGCCTGCAGTAATTGTTGGCTAATTATGTCAGAGCCAATCAGCAGCCAAAGGTACTTGAGGAAAGGTAGCACCCAGCTGGCAGACTGAAGGGTATATCCAAGTTGGATAAATCCAGCTATAATCTAAACAACAGTCTTCAGAAGGCAGTGAGCATTGCAGAAGTCTTCCCAGTGTGCATTGTGCAGTGAAGCACAATGGGGGCCATAGTTTACCAGTGTGCATGGTAATTTCTGAAATGCCCAGTTAGAACTACATACTGAGACAAACCACTGCTTTCAAGAACATTTAAAATAGCTTTTCCAGATAGTCCACCCCTTACACAAAACAAGATGAGCTATTTTGGGGTCAGATGGCCATCCAGAATTTATGGAAAAATCTAAACGGTTCACAGACGTAAGTCACGTAAGGCTCAGTAGGTGACTACCACATTCACAGCATATAGTTCAGAGATGCTTGGTATACCATAACACATCATGAGGGAAACAAATTGTTTTGTGTGTCCAAAAGAACATGTTATGGTGTAGTTTTCCTTTAAGTGTCTCAGCACGTTTGCAGGATCCCAGGGCCCTCCATGGACCCGTGCCACTGTTAGTGTGCATTAAAGGGTGTCTCATCCTTGTGCCCCTAGGAAGCACGGAATAAAGCATCTCAGGTGATCTCACCCCCTAAACCCCCACGCGCCCACGATTGGAAGCTGCTAGTGAAGAACATCAGAGCCACATTCAGGCAGGAGGACAATGCTGCAGGTCAGTACTCTGGCAGTGGGTGCAGATGTTCTAGAAAGCCCTGCTTTGCGCTCTACTGGCTCAGTGGCTGAAGAGGTGCTGAAGGTAGCTTGTGACTTTTCAGTTTAGGGGCAAAGGGTGGAGTCAGGTAAATGGATTCACTGTACTCCAGGACACATATTACGTGGGCTGGATCTAAATTGGTTGTGTATGGAATAATGGCTTTCCAGAAGAGACATGAGGATACACTTGTACTGTAAGTGGCTACATATTTGATTTGTGGTAAATACAGTATACAATTTTGATTGAGTTAAAGGACAATTGAATTCCTTTACCTGTGATGAATAAGATCCAGCTTATTCAGGAGGACGTTTGCACTTGTGCGGGTTCATAAATTGTGGAATTCTGCATGTTTCCCTGGATCTGCAGTCCGCAGCTCTTTTGCTGTTAGTGCCGCTGCAGATTCCTTTTTTTGTTCTGAACATCCTTGAATGAATTATCGTTGACATATAAGTTCCTATTCAGCCCTTCTCTTCCCAGTTGCATTTTTCCCCCACATTAAAGTGAAGTGCACTTTCACCCTTAAAGAGGCTCATTGATGAAATTTGCCATGGGGCTCGCAGCCAAAGAAACCTTTCGGCAGAGCGTGCCAAGATGCCTCTGCTATCAATTCATTAGATGCCGAGTGTCTGACTCGAGAGACATGCACTGATGTTGTTCTTAAGGTGAGGTTCCCCTTCATCGTGTCCTTATGGCAGTTCTGTTGTTTGGGTTTTAGGCAGCATGAACTCCTACTGTGTCCTCCAGCTGGATGACCCACCTCAGAAACTCTCCTCTTCTATGTTAAAGAACGCCTCCAGCCCATACTGGGAGCAGCCCTTCATCTTGTAAGTGCAGTGCCTCGGTCAACCACCCAGAAAAGGAGTGGAGTCACTGTTCTCATCCCAGTGAATGAAGGTGCATGAGGTTCAGCAAGTTCAGTGAATGATTGTTTCTTTATCTGTCTGACTAGTGAGCTGAGTGGGCGATCGAAAGAGCTGAATATTCAACTCCTGGATGATGGGAAACCACAGGAGAGTAAGTCTTCCGTGGCTGCTGTAGGCATATTCTGCTTGTTTGGGATTTCGTGTAAAACAGTTGTAGGTGCCTGAGATCAAATAAATCCATGTATAATTGCAGTCATTCTTGTCTTACTTTGAGAGTAAGATGCTTAGCTGTGTCAGAAATGTAAATTGTTTTTCTTACATGTTTTAACGCTGGATGTGATATCTTTGCCATAGGCTCCCTGTTGGGTCAGGTTTCAGTGCCTTTTGATCTTGTTAAGAAGCAACCCAAAGGACAGCAGACATTTGCACTTATGGCTAAAGACCAAGTGGTTGGCACGCTTTCCACAGAGGTAAAGGACTCTTTGAGTTTTATGATTGGTGCATGCCTCGGACATCCTGCCCTGGGTCCATACCCCTCACATGGTGTTTACAGCATGTGCTCAGTTCATTCTTTTTCTGGGTAACAAACTAAAGAGATCACTAATATGTTTATGCTAAAACTGATACTGTGGATAGATTTTTGATTGGTGGCAGGCTCCTTGGCATCACAGCTGGGATCAGTCATGTTGTGTGAAAGTGACGGGCTGTCCCCGCCTCCGTAGTTCAGGTACCTGGAGCCCAGTGAGGTCCGGTCCTGGCAGACCCCCACCCCTGCCCCCACCAAGAGGGTGGAGATGGACCGCACAGTGATGCCCTGTGGCACCGTTGTCACTACCGTCACCGCAGTGAAGAGCAAACCAGGCCGGCCGCTTCCAACTGGACTCAATGGAGGTACAGAGCCAAACAGCACTGCGTGTTCTTCGTTGTAGCTTGTGGCTAACATTTAAAAAAAGGCTTTTGCTTTTTTCTTCAGAAGGTCAAATGAAAGGCACCCGCCTGCTTCCTCATATCTTGCTTTTGGAATGCATAACACTTGCGAGCTTCAGCTTTTTTTCAGAGCCTGAGAAAGGGGCGTGTCACCAGCCAGTGTCAAATTCAGTGTCTTTATGTGTGCTTGATTTATTTCATGACTGAAAGTATGGCACAGCACTGTATGAGTGAAAATTCTACAGTGGGATATATGAGCTGCTCTTAATTGTTTTGCATGAAATAATTTCAGCATTTTGGGTTGTGACTGGAGGAGAGTGTGCTGGAAGTAGATGTCGATCTCATTGAGGGACTGAGTCACCACACAGCAACATCTTTAACGTCACTGTAGACCACAGAGGGCAAAAGGCCAGCAAAGTATTCACTGGCAGTATGAAAAGTTCCTACTCAGTCCTTTTTCTGTGAAGTGTAATTATTCATGTTTATATTAATGATGACTTTTAAAGCACATTTGTCCCACAGAATGATTCCAGTTTCCAGTGTTGGAGGGACGGAAAAACTGAAACTAACCTTCGCTAATATTTACATTTTCTTTCTGTCATTGAAGTCACTAGTCATCTTAAGATTGTTTCAGTTCTGTTATTCTGACAGCTGAAAAGGGGTTGTTGAGTTTTCCCAGCATGCACATGATCAGAGAAGTATTTTTAGCTCCTTCTAAGGTTGGGAGTGATTTTGCTTTAGCTGTCCTTCCTGGTTGTCATGGCTCTGTTCCCCTGTCTGTTGCATTTCAGAGTCTCCTATGAAGCCTCCATCCAAATCCAAACTGTCGGAGAGACGAGTGTCAGAGCAGCCCTCCATGTTAGGAGCCACAGTTAGCAAGGCCTTGTCATCCTCAGACACAGGTGCTGTTTTGGAGGGGCGTGTTGTATCCTTGCTGCAGCCAGGTTTTCATTAGGACATACCCAGGTGTCACCTGAGAACTACCTTCGTGTGGTTTCACCTTTCCAGCTGATACGGGTGCCTGATAGTAGAAACAGGATAGAAAACTTGTTTGGGGAGTTTTTTGTGCGTGGCAGTATGGATGATTGGAGAACAGACTTTCACTGAGACCGACTTTAAGAACCAGGACCTCAGCTCCGTAGTGTTGGTTTGCCTGATTAATACACAGGGTTCCATCCCTCACTGTACTGATAGTGAAAGTAGCTGCGCTATATGGAGCGTTGGTAAAGTGTCTGTTGCCTGTTGTGTGTATTTGTGTTTGCTGTTAGCAGAGTGTGATGTATGATGTATGCGTGTGATTTGCCAGAGTGTTACAGTTAACAGTGACGTGCGTGTTATTTGCAGAGCTCTTAATGCTGAATGGGACGGATCCTGTGGCAGAAGCTGCGATCCGACAGCTCCACGAGTCGGCCAAGCAGAAGCTCAAGTCCCCTGTAAAAAAGAGCACCATCATCATCTCTGGGGTGGCTAAGGTATAGTGCTTTGCTTACTTTACCAGGAGATGTATATCCTCAGTTGATTCTGTCGGTCTGCTTGTACTATTCAGACAAGAGTGGACCTGCTACAGACAGCACATACAGTGAGAATAAGTCGCACTGTAGTGTAAGACACTCAGATTTGTCCATGTTCAAGGACCTAATGACAGGCTCTCCGCACCTCCCCAGACTCCTCTGTCTCAGGATGACGAGATGGCTCTGATGGCGGGGTACGCGGCAGCCATGGACGCCTCCATGACGGAGGGCTCCCACGACACGTACGCGGCGTCTGTGGCGAGCTCTGGCACTCAGGACCTGTCGGATGACCCCCAGGAGGGCCCCAGTGGAGCAGGGTGCGGGGGTGACTGGGAGGCCCAGGCGGCAGCGGACCCCGACACGGATAAGAAGTCTGCGCTGTCGCTGTGCATATCTGAGTCCACTTCCAAAAAGGGGAAAGGTAAGCTGCCACAGGGATGTGTACTGCTGTGGCATGCATGTGAACAGCCTATAGCCTCAGACTGATCATGTCACTCCGACTTCTTTATTGGTTATGTCTGTAAGTTTGTTCAGTTTATTCCTAAATCAAAAACGCTGTCTTTTGTCTGAGTGATGAACTGACTAATTAGTCTTTGTTTAATGATTTCATAATATTCAGTTAGGTCAAAAAAAAAAAAAAAAAAAAAAACATTTCAGCAAAGTCCATTCATGTTTTCACAAGGTCACAAAATGGTACCCAAGTACCAAAATAAATAACACTTGTGTGAAGCACTGAATTGACAGCAGGTCCAGACGTTTCCTCTGTAAAACACTGCAGTAACGGAAGATCCCGGACATGTGCTTTGTGAAGAGCTGAATGAAACAATTCCTCATGTTTCCTCTGTCAACCTGTTCTTATTTTTGAATGTGCTGGGTGGGGGATTCTGTTTGTTTTTCATTGTCTCTCTCTCTTTTGTCATCCTGTTGTGTTTGTTCCTCCTCTCTCTTTCCCCTCATTACCTCTCCCTTTCACTCTTTCTTTTGCCATCTTAAGAGGAAACCAGTGCTAACCAGACATTATTGCCTGCTGAGTAAGTTGCCTCTTGAGTAGCTTCCAATGTTTCAGTAGTGGTGAGGACAATATTTTCTTGCAGTGTTGTTTGTAGCCTTACAACATTAGGCTGGTTACCATGTCAGGTAACAGCTTTAAAGCTATAGTTTCAGTGTGAAGTTCCCCAAAACTGAATTTTTCATTTTTTCTGGCCAAATACAGTGGAAACCGCTTATAGTGATCACGTCTGTCTGGGTGAAATTGATCACTATAAGCGGATGATCATTATAACTGATTTTTTTTCCTTTTCTTTATTTCTCATGCAGATTACCACCTAATTGACATTTGTGTATTTACTACATGAATATAAAGTAATGAAACGGACAGCGTCGCTATTTACTGAATTTTATTGACTCTTTCAAAATACAGTACAGCTGTTTCAAACGCTTTTCAAATTACGGTACTGTACAAATTAAATTACTGAACTGTGTATAATTCAAATACACTATAATACAGTACAGTACTGTATATAAAATATAGATTATTGTAGTTCAAATTATAATTAGGCTATAGGCTAAAATGTAAAAGTGTTGTGTGGTTTACAAAATACAGTAACGTCAGCAGTGCAAATACAGGATAAAACACGGCTTGGCCGGGGTTTCAGTGCATTTCTCAATTTTTAACAGAACTGAAAATAAACTGTAGGCTATCAATGCCGAAGTGGTAGCAGAGTTTGAAATCAAACTGATACGTAAAATATTCATCCACTTGACGAGGGCGGCTTCAACCACAGGTGCTTTCCCTGTGCGCATTCGTTTTCTGTCTCCATCATTAGCAGCCAGGACTGTTTCTTGTTGTTTGAGTAGACTACACAAAGTAGCCTGAGGAACACCAAGTTTCGCTGCTGCATCTCGTTGGCTCGTTTTTGGCAGTTTGTTGTAAGCTTCGAGGAGTCTACGTTTGTCATTGAGAGAAAATGACTTTCTTTTTCCCGTTATGATTTCCGTGCACGCAGCATTAGCCTCAGGTAGCTAGCCAGAAGCAGACGGGTTACCGCGAGGCAAAGTAGGTCTATCAAAGTAAAGTTCAAAAAAAAATAAATAAATACTGTAGTTTTAATTTTTTTCCATATGTTGCCATGTATAAAAAGACCCAAAATGAACACTGTAAGTGGACTACTTGATTACTATAAGCAAATTATTTTAACAGTATTTGTAAAGGAATGATTCTGTCCCAAACATTTTGATCCATGTAAGCAGTTGATCACTATAAGCGGTTTCCACTGTATAAAGATTGATCAGGATAAGAAGCATGGATTACAGAGGTGTTCTTAAAACTTAATAGTGTGATATTGGCTAGCAGGGTTTAAAATCTAAAGTCCTCTTCCCTTTGTAGCTCTTTGGAAAAAAGGACTATTATGGTCAGATCGTAAAATGAATATTATGCTGTACTTTGTACTCTAATGCTTCTAAAATCTCTTTCTTGTTTGTCCACCCTGACCCTGTTTTTACCATGTGTGAACAGCTAGTGAAAAACAAGGAAGAAAGTGTAGGTCCATCCTGCTCAGTTACAGGAACAGATCAGAGACAGTGAAGGCCAAAAAATTCCATTGCTGAATTGGCAAGCCTCCAGACTTTCATTTGAAATCATTTTGGATTGTCTTATAAGGCCTTTCTCTTGAAAGCAATTTTGTCTCTTGTCTTGTCTTCTCTCTCTTTGTCTTACTTGTTCTCATTCATAAAACTGCTTTGTGCAAACACAATAAGTTTATTGATCACACTCATTTACATGAGATATTGTGACAGTCATTTACATCAAATGTTTTAAACCGAAAGTGTGTTTGAAGCCCATTCATTTGTGAGGATAGCAATAACCAAACGGGGCTGCAGTCGTTTTGCGAGGGGAAAACAGCGTGTTGGGATGAAAATCGTTCCTTCAGCGCAGAAGCGTGCAGTGCTTGCATGTCCGAACCTGACTTTCCTGCGTGTCCCCGCAGGCAGCTTCCTGCACAAGAGCGCCAAGCTCTTTTTCCGCCGCCGGCACCAGCGCAAGGACCCGGGGATGAGCCAGTCGCACAACGACCTGGTTTACCTGGAGCATCCGGTGGCTGTGGATAAGGAGCGCAGGACTGCCACGTTCAGCCGCATCATCAACAGGAAGCTGCTGCCAAAGAGCAAGAGCAAGGCCAACGGCTCTGCGGGGGACCCGCATGCATGACCCCTCCCCCTAGCTCTGCACTGATTAGCCCCCCCCACCCCGAGGTGGGGGGCGGGGGGAGCACAAACACCCCCCCTCCCTTTAAGTTCTTTTGACTGAAATGGGTGTGGACAATGATCTGAATGGATTTCTGAAGAAGTGCAGAATGAGAGATTTGACCATTTAACAAATTAACCTTTGCAACAGACATTTGGAACTGTTTGTTTCACTTACAAGACCGTGGCCTTCTAACCTGCTATAAGGAATGCAGTGGCCATGTTATATATTGTTTCATGAATATAACTCCTTTTTGGCTTTAGGGTTGCTGGTGGCCAAAAAGAACAAAAACATGGGATTGCACATTTCAAGAGGCAGAGAAAGATTATGCCTTTCTCATTTTAGACAGGCCTGTTCTGGATGCATTTATATGAAATAGTGCAACATTTGTGCAATGATGAGTGCGGTTCTGATACAGGCTTTGCTGTGCATATCACAATGGGAGTTTACTGTTGAGACAAAGGGAGACCAATTGGTCGCACTACATGGTGGATTCCATAGGAGACCATTAGGCTACTTGAATACTAGTTATTGCTTTAGTAGTTTGGTGTCGATTTTCATCATTTATATTGACTATAGTATTCAGCTACTGTGAAAATCCTTTATTTAAGACTACATCTTATACATCATGGGTCCAGTTTTTGAGCATGCAGTCAAAGCAGGCATGTCAGTCCAATAAAATGTATATACTGTTTATTCCAGTCTGTACTCTCAAAATGAGTCTCAGCAACAAGGTAAAACTGAGTAGGTAAGGAAGGTAACATGTAAACACTCCCACACAGTCAGTGCGGTCAGAAATAACAGTGCTTCATGGAGAACATGAAGAAAGTTGTTGATTGGCATTTTGAATGTTTTTCTTGCCTTGTTACTGTTTTTGAGAACATATGCAAGTGATTACTGTTTGTTTTACTTTTTTGTTATTACTTTTTTGTCCAACACTACAGTCTTGTAAAGGGTGTCATTTTTTGCAGTATTGCAAATCTAACCCATGAAAGGCAAATGAAATTTACATTGTGGAAACACTACCTTTAGTGCTGCCAGTGGAAGTGGGATGCTTGTATATTCACATATCATGGTTGCTTCATGACTACTGTTTTATGTCTTTAATGACACACCAGAGCTTTAAACAATAATGTAGATATATCTGAGGAATAGAAAATCTGGACAGTTTACCTGGATGGCTGTTTGTTTGTTTGTTTGTTTTTTCTTGCTTTGTGATTGTAAGATTTTTTTTTACCTATGCAGGCAAGTATTTTATAAGAAATGGCACCTAAATATCAGTTCACTAGATATTGACTACTGTTCATCCTTTCCTGAATGAGCCTAGTGAGTTACTGCAAATACGTCACATCCACAGTACAGTACATAGAAATAGTGGAACCTGTATGATGGGTTCATCCTCTAGCCTTAAAAGCCTACAACCCAAAGCCTTCGTGCTACCATGCACTGGAACAGAGTAATAGATAGCATGTGGGTGTGCTCTGTATCGTCTGTGTAGGCAGGTGTATATAATCACTGGGGAGGCTGTGCAAGGTAATTCCTGCTTTTCAGTCTTTTGGTTGCTGTCCCTAGCTGTTGTATCGTGATTTAAACCTTTTTGGGACTACAGTACTGGGAAAGAATCTACAGACTGTTTGCATGAATGGCTTTGAGAAGTCTAATGACATGTATTTAAAAATAGAACTCCTGCCTATTAAGAAAATCAAAACCGAAAAAGGGTTTTCTGGCCTCTCGGGTGAATCTGTAGGTGTATCTGCTTGGCCTTTTGAGTTTCATTGTAGAGCTTCAACATATTTGCAGAGGAAAAATGGCTGCATTGCATGCTGTGGGTTGGTCTAATGTTTGACTACCACATAACTTCTTTATAGAGTTTTTATTTGGGTTATATTTGAGCAGTGGTGGATTAAATATTTACTCAGGCCAGTGGTGTTTCCAGTGGCCTTGGTAACTATTTTTTCAGTACACATACAGTTGCATTTTAGCCATGCCTGAAACAAAATGTTCAGTATGTATATATACATACACATACATCCACACATATGTACACACATGCGCACACACAAAAAATTCAGAGAAAGAGCTTGATGGCAGTTTTTAATCTGGCAGACTTGATTCTGAGCCTAACGAGTCTGCCTGTAAAATAATATAAAAATGTATACTTGTACAATGTGGAAATGGCCTGTAAATAAACTGCTTATTGACATTTTATATTAGCATCAATTCCATCTAATAGAGCTCAGATGCCTCTTAATATAGATTGTCAGTCAATGCAATGCAGGGATTATCACTAATGAACATATCAGGATTATAATTTTGAGCAATAAATATTGACTGAATAACCATGATTCTGTGTGCTTGTTTTCATTGTAATAAAACATGTGCCCTGTAATACAGAGTGGAGAAACCCAGTCTGAGTTTTTTCTCCCTTGTATGTAAAATTGGATCCATCACATATTTTCAATCCAGGGGTTTGCTCAGACTTAGGTTCTGAAGTGTGAGGCATCAATACTTCTGTCAGACCTTAATTGCTCATCTAATTATGCTATTAAATCTAATTAGTTTAATGAACATATACTTGAGCTATGCAGTAATTGGTGATTGCTGCTTCATTGCAGCTCTGAAAGAGCTGGTTGTTAGCCAGTTTGCTTTTGAATGAGTGGAAGCCTTTCTTGAGCTTTTGGGTGCATGGATTTAGTGAAGGAGTGATGCTCAGAGGCTCAGTTTATGTTTATCCTACTATAAAATTGTTATGACTACCTATTAGGTTCAATAATAACAAATTTATATAAGCTTTAGGAACAATTTATACAAAATATTTTGTCAGTGTCAAGTGCATCCTGCCATTCTACAAGGAACAGCGAGCGCCGACAGACCTAGACGGAAAAAACTACGAGTCCCACAGTCACTTGAGGCAAGTTATTTCCGGTCCTGCGCGGTTTCTGGAACGGATTGGAACCCGGAGTCAGGATTCAACAAATGTGTGTTCGTTCGAAACCCAGGTAATGTCTGTATTTTAAACTTGTGATGCTGTTGCATGCAACATCTACGCCATTATGCTGAGACTACCGCATTTGTTTGCATAGCACCTGAGCAAACGCATAAGGAAAAATGTCTTTGCAGTTTTTGACATTCGTATGTACTGGCTCCAGATGCGATTTTCTTCTCCATTCCATCCGCCATGCCGATTGTTCTTTGTTACATTTGCATTGCTAAAAGAGACCGAGTGGGCTGAGATCGGAGTTAAAACCCGGCTAGAATTTGGAATCCCACAAAATCCTGGATCTCGTCTCGACCGGATCCTGTTTATTGTACACACATCACGCTGTTTGGTTATGTTTATTCAATGTCCCATGTGTCTGTTCGTTGGATTAGCCATGCCGATACCGGCGTTCGTGCTACGTGATACTGTTGCTTGTTTTTCGCTCTGTGCAGAACCAGCTAATCATCAATGTTAAGTTGGACAGTCCATCCCTTTCTATCGTCACCTTTAGTGAGAACTTAAAGCTGGCATTTGTAACTTGAGTAATGCTTCTTACTTCATACTTTAGAACAAAAATTAAGCCAGTTATAAAACAAAACAAATCATAAAAACTTAAATCCCCAACAAGGACAAAATTATAATATCAATTGCAATACAGTAACCAACAGGAAAAAGAACTTTCTTACAACTTTCGTCACATATATGTCATCAGTTACTTGATTTGTATATGTGTATGCGTATATGTGCATATATACAATTGTTATGCAGTATACAATTTTATACAAAGTACAGTTGTTGCTAATGGTGATCATGATATCATTTAATTGTATGAATAATAATTAACAATGATACAATTCCTCATAAATCATCACATCACGTCACAGTGCATTAAAAATGTTCACAGTATTTAATGTGTATTAGTATCTGTAATGTACTTCATTTTCAGACTGTCAAAATGACGGAGGAGACACCGGATGAGTATATCTGTGAGTAACAGTATATTTTTCTCTTTATATATATATATATATATATATATACTTTGTAAAATTCCAAAGGCTTTCAGCAGGTGTTTTGACACTGAAGGAATTGTCTGTTGGAAAGGGTTTTCAGCTTGAGATGATTTGAGACTGGTGTAAGAAATTTAATGGCTGCTTGTTTTGTTGTGTGTGTCAGGGTGTGATGACTGTGGACAGTACCATGGCTCAGAATGTCCAGAGCTAGGCCCTGTGGTGACCGTCAGGGATTCTTTTGTCCTGAGTCGAGCTCGGTGAGTGTGAGCATGCCAGACTGGAAATGCCTTTTTTTGGCACTGGAGCCACAAGCTATATTAGTGGCTGTATGTGTATGTAGGAGTGACTATATGCATCATTGGAAGGGGAGTGGCAGCTGTGTTTGTGGTAACAGAAAAGAGCAGATAAGTTTGAAATATAACTCAGTGTGGCCTGATTGTTGTTCGATGTCTGTGATTTGGTTCTAAGAAGGCTGGTTAGTAATAACAAATATTCTTTGTCGTGTGAGGCTGACGAGATACATATTTTGCCCTGCCGTCAATACTGCAGCCTGCTCATTCATTCTCTCCCACCATGTAAACCTGGCCTATGTTTCACTGCACCTCCCCCCATACTCGCTTACCCTCCTGTTCTTGTCTGAGAGCTGCAGGTTGCTGCTCTGCGTCCTGGTGCCCTGCCTGTAATGAAATAAGACACCCGGCATCATCATAGGCCACTTTAATGGAATCTGGGCATGCATATCTCCACTCACTTCCTGGTACTCTGGCAGTGGGACCTGTGTTTATATTTCTACCACAAGTATCCATGTAGAATTAACATTCCCAGGAAATTCCTGTTCTCTTTTTTGAAATTGCTATGAATTTTTGAATGTGCAGTAAGCATTACCACTAAACACATATACTGCTCATATGGTATCCCAGTCAATTACAGTAAATCCCTTTACATGCCTGGCCATTCAGTGTTTATTGTTTTCCAAAAACTGCTTGAGTGTGCAGTTGGATCCCAGGTATTTGGTAGGTATTGACAATCAACTTGACGCTTTCCAGTCTTGTTAATTGTTTGTCTTAGAGCTGCTATGGCTGCATTTGGTCTAACATTACTGCACATACTCCGACCATCACCCAGGTCATCTTTGCCAGACAGTCTAGAGATCCAACAAGTTGGTGAGGGAGAGGAGGGGGTGTTTGCTCTGCAGTGCTTGGTGAAAAGGACACGGTTTGGCCCCTTTGAGGCTAAACGAGTGACCCAATTGGACAAAGAAGGACCGTTCCCTTTGAAGGTGTGTGCATTTCCTGTAATTATTCAGATACATATGCAGTGCATTGTCTTCAAGCTGATGCAGAGGTACAAATTATTCCAGGGCTTTAATTTCTTAGCTTTGATCTTTGGCATGGCTGGTTGTGTTTTGTGCAGATTTTCCAGAAGGATGGGACTGTGGTTTGCTTTGATACTGTGAATGAAGAGGACTGTAACTGGATGATGCTTGTGCGGCCCGCCACAGACCACAAACACCAGAATCTGACAGCCTATCAGCAGGACGATGAGGTCTATTTCAACACTTGCCAGGTACAGTGCTACATACTGCCTAGCCCAGCCCCCAGCTAGGATGGCATTGGTCATACAGACTATTTCACTGACATTATTAAACTGCAGTACTTTGGAGCTGATACCTTTATCAGAGGTGACTTACATAACTTATATTATTTACATTTTTACATATTATCCATTTTTACAGGTGATATATTTACTAAAAAACTAAGGTTATTTCCTTGTTTAAGGTATACAGTGTCAGGGCAATGTCCAGGATTTACTTAGTGCCTGATCTCACATCTGTCTGTAGGATGTTCAGCCAGGGTCAGAGCTGAGGGTGTGGTATGGGGCGTTCTATGCCAGAAAGATGGAAAGGCCAGTACTGAAACCACCAGTGGCTCAGCCTCCACCAGGTAATTGAGATTGCCACTTGTGTCATGTTATCAACGTAAGTGCAGTTACTTCTGCTGTGTTGTGGTTTTGCTCTGGCTGAATGTGGGGTCATGAGTGTGGTGCTTGAATTGTTCGACAAGCTAGTGTTCTGCAAAAAGGGGGCTTATGTTTTAATCTAGAGGTAGAAGTGTCCTCCAGCAGTCAGGGGGTGACAGAGGGCAGCGTGGAGAAGAGCCAGGCATCAGCGCATTCACTGGCAGGAGAGAGTGACTCGGGTAAGAAAAAGCGCTCATCTCTGGGCAGCGCCACTCCATTAACACTTAATGGCAACAAACAGACAAAGCTTGCTAAGGCTTTTTCTCCTCATTTCTGCTCATAATATGACCATATTAATGTCTGCTGCTTGTGAAAATTTCTTACATCTGCAGTGAGCTCAGTTAATATGAACATTGTTTTGTCTCCAGGTGTCCAGGGACTGGAATGCAACCAAGGGGTGTGTAAAATGTGCCCAGCTGTGTTTGTGGAGCCACAGCTCCTGACAGGTGAGATATCCCACCCATGTCAGCTGCGTCCCATAGTAAGGAGACAACCTGGCTGGTCAGTATTGTTAGAACTCACAAAGTGCTTATGGCTGCCAATTTCCAGGGGTGCTTGTTTGTATTTTCTTTAATACCCACCTCTTCCTCTGCTTTCAGATCACCTGTTGAGCCACCTGCAGGAAGGAAAGACTGTAGCGTCTCCTGCAGCTGACCAACCTGTCTGCCAGGAAGTGGCATCTGTTCCCGCTGACAATGCTCTTGGAGCTGAGGTCACCGCAGCACCACCAGAACCCAAGAAAAAACAAGTCAGAGCACGAAAGCAGAAAGGTCACAAAACAGCAGCCACACCACCAGTGGCAGCTCAAGTAGACACAAGCAAAGGTTGGTGACCCCAAAGCAGATTCCCACCACAGTTCCATTTCAAGATGTAGTTACAAAGCAAAGATGCCAAGAGTGCTCTTTTCCACTGATTTTCTTTCATGACCATCTTTTTCAGCTCCAGTCATTGCTCTTGTAAAGGCATGATCAATATAACACCTACTTATTGTAAAGAGCTTCATTGGATTACATGGTGTTTTTATGGTCTAATCAAGGAAACAGATGATCATCATTTACAGTTTGGGTATTTTTACATTGCAGTCTTATTGAGCAATGGTAAACAGCCACTTAAGGCTGCATATCTTCCTGCGTATTAAGTCCTGCATATCCTCTATCTACCCTTGCTCCAAACACACCTGATTAGTGTGATTAACATGCTCTTGATTAAATCAGGTGTGCTCAGCTAATCAAAAGTGCCACTGATGAGTTCAGTCACGTAGATAGAGCAGGGAAAGATAGAAAACGTGCAGGACAGTGGGCCTCCAGGAGTAGGATTGAGAAACACTGACTTAAGGCATTTGAGTGTATTTTCATGTTGGCTCATCGGACTTTTAATGTTACTGCTAAGGAAAAATACAAGGTGTCAGGAATTATTCCAATCAGATGTACTTGTTATGGAAGCAAACTGTGCACAAAGCATTGTGGGAGAGATGTGGGAGAGAATTGCAATCCCAATAGTCACAGTTTTATATTTCAGACATGGTTATTAAAATTTAAAATAAAAAAAGATTTAAATAACAGTTCAATTACACGAAATATAGATATTGAAGCTAAATGAAGATTTAAAGACTTCAACAAAGGCACATGATTTAAGCATCAAAGGAAATTAACCTTTATGTTCCTTTCTGGCTGAACCACTTGTGATCTGGTCCTCAACCAGTCAGACTGCAATGACATACCTTTCCTTAGGCTCTGGCTTGTGTTCCTGTCTTTCAGATGCCCCACCCACGGTGCCTATGGAGCAGGTCCTCAGTACCGTACCTCCGGATGTGGGTCTGGCCCTGCTGAACACATCTGACATCATGATTGGCCCAGATGGGGTGCCAGTGAAGCTGCAGAGAATGGCCCGCACCCTGATGCCCTCTGGGAAGTAAGGACAGCATGGGGTAGTGCGGCAGAGGGGCCTTCCCCAGCTCTAGAAGTCCATGTGAGAGAAGGAGAGCTCCACCCCTGTCCTTCACAAATTTCCTTTTGTCTGCTTCCAACACAGGTCTGGAATCAGGAAGAGGTTCCTGAGGCAAGGAGACCACAAGCGGGTGTATCAGTGCAGCCTCTGCAACAAGGTCTTTCAGAACAGCAGTAATCTCAACCGCCACATCCGTTCCCATGGTACCAAAGCCAACTTTGCTGGTTTATAAGAATATCATCAATCTGCAATTATTTCTAGCTGGAGACATAGCTTTCTTTGACTTCAGTAATAACCAAGACACATTTAAGGACAGAGAGAGAATCAGTGAATAGCAGCAATTTTACATTATTGTTGTTGTTTTTTAAGTAGGAGGCAATTATTCTTATAAATTGCAGACCCAAAAATCAATCTCTGGCTTAAGGCAATTTGGTTGATAAACTGTCAGACTGTTCTCGGTGTCTGCTCTTTCAGGTGATAAGCTTTTCAAATGCGATGAATGTGACAAGATGTTCAGCCGCAAGGAGAGTCTGAAGCAGCACATCTCCTACAAACACAGTAAAAATGAGGTAGGAATGTTGGAATTTTATTATGTTGACATTTGTTCATAAAGTGAGGAAGGTTAATGGTTGGGGGGCTTCTTGCTAATGCAGTATGGCTAGCTGAATGACAGTCGTATTTCTAAGTGACACTGTTTTAGTTATGTTTCCCCCCCCCCCATGTCTTCATCTTAGCCTGACATGGAGTACAGGTACAAGTGCAGCACTTGCGAGAAGGCATTCCGTGTTGAGAATGCCTTGAAATTCCACAACTGCAGAACAGGTTTGCACTTTAAGTTGTCATATCTACATTAAACATTTTTAAAAGTGACAAATTCAGATCACCAAGTCCAGCTGAACATATTTTAATTGATTTCAGCTCCTTTGTTTGGAAAGTTTCCTTTATGCTTTAGACCAGCCATTAGTAATTGAGGGCAGGACTTTTTCCTTCCATGGTGAGACTGTCAGAATCACTTTTAAGGCAAAATCCTTTTTCTGCAGACGACAAGACCTTCCAGTGCGAGATCTGCTCTCGCTTCTTCTCCACCAATAGCAACCTGTCCAAGCACAAGAAAAAGCACGGAGAGAAGCTCTATGCCTGTGAAATCTGCAACAAGATGTTCTACCGCAAGGACGTCATGCAGGACCATCAGAGACGGCACATCGTGGGTGAGTCCTGTGCCACATACACCTTCCCTCCCACAGAGACTGCAGTGCACACTGGGAAAGGCTAAACAATGTTGACCCTCCATCTGTAGGTCCAAAGCACATGAAGAGAGAAGAGCTGGAAGCCAATGGGGAAGAGGGAACCAAGTACAGGAAAGAGCCCTCAGCGTGCCCCATCTGTGGAAAGGTGAGCTGCTTAACCAAATGCGGATGTGCTTAAACAAATCGGTGTTAAGTGCTTGCGTTTGTTTTTATGCAGACAGACACAGTGACGTTTTACACTCATGTGCCATGTGCAGGTCTTCTCCTGCCGGAGCAACATGAACAAGCACCTGCTGACCCATGGTGATAAAAAATACACCTGTGAAATATGTGGTCGCAAGTTCTTCCGTGTGGATGTCCTCAGGGATCACATTCACGTGCACTTCAAGGTATGAACTGTAGATGTAGGCACCTGATGGAATCTAAAAGATGGAATCTAAAGAAAAAGGAATCTAAACTCGTGCATAGATGGGTCTTACATGAACCTGTTTCTGGTGGTGTCGTTAAGGATTGCCTAGTTTTGTCTTATTGCTCCAAAATCATACCGGGCTGAAGATATACCCAGGCACACTGGGTCAACATGTTTGAAAGTGATGGTTGGTTTTCGAAAAGTGATCTTTGTTAACTTTTGTTTTCCATTTCTCTCCACATGCAAGGACATTGCCCTAATGGATGAGCAGGAAAGGGAGGACTTCATCAAGAAGATTGGCATCTCTGTGGATGAGAGCGATGGCAACACAGATGAGGAGGAGGCTGAGGACGATCCCGAGAATCATAAGTACAGCTGCAAGAAATGCCAGGTGAGGTTTGCAGGGTGCCGTGGGAGGCGCACAGAAATGGTCACTTTTACAAACCACAAAAGCTGCCCTGCACACATCCTCACCCTTTCACACATTCTCACCCTTTCATTGAACCGCCCTGATTGGTGGTAGAGATGCGCTGCCCTGCAGGACTCATGTGTTCTCTGCACCTCTCCCTCCTTAGGTGACCTTTGCCAAAGGGCGGGATTACCTGAAGCACATAATGGAGTTGCACAAGGAGAGGGGCTATGGCTGCATCATCTGCAACCGCCGCTTCGCGCTAAAGGCCACCTACAATGCACACCTGGTCATCCATCGTGAGCAGCTGCCAGACCCTTCGGTGCAGCGGTGAGAGAACTGGGGGTCAGGGGTTTGGTGGGGGGCGAGAGAAGGAACCACAGCCTTGCAGATCTAATCCAAATATCTAATTTAATATATACTCGAGTGATATTAAAGAATTGCTGTACATTTTGGCCCTGAGTTCTGCTGGGTATTACTGTGTGATGGTTCTTTTTTATACTGAGATGAGAAGAGAAGAGCAGACAGGAAACGGTGCCCTTCTTTGATTTCCTTAAAGGTACATCCATCCCTGTGAAATGTGCGGCCGCATTTTTAATAGCATCGGTAACCTGGAGAGACACAAGATTATCCACACAGGTGAGTGCTGAACAGGCATGGCTGTTTACCAGAAGATAAAATGAGACCTAAAGATAAAGTCTCTTTAACATATGGGAGTCCTTGTGAGGGATCTTGTTCTGCTTTTCCCTCTCTATCCAGGTGTTAAGAGTCACAGTTGTGATCAGTGTGGAAAATCATTTGCCAGGAAGGACATGCTGAAGGAGCACCTACGAGTGCATGACAATATCCGTGACTTCCTGTGTGCTGAGTGTGGGAAAGGTAAAGCTGTGAAAGCAATGCCTGTGCTGACACCATATATGCTGATTCCTTTTAACGCCTAACATTATTTCGAGGTGTTCTTGAAATGGAATTGTTTTGCAAGACCAACCAGTTAGTTCTGTCTACTCATAGGAATGAAGACCAAGCATGCCTTGAGGCACCACATGAAGCTACACAAAGGCATCAAGGAGTATGAGTGCAAGGAGTGCAACCGCAAGTTTGCCCAGAAAGTCAACATGCTGAAGCACTACAAGCGGCACACGGGTGAGCAGTAAACTCCCAGCATTTCAATCTCTACCTCACCTCATGAACAAGGTTGTGGGCTCGGCACATCTGACCTCTGAGCCCTCTTGACTAAAATGGAACCAGCATCCCCTGCTCCTCCTCCGCCCAAAACAAGTTCTCAATTTATTTTTCACAAGGAACCCTTCCTCTGTTCCATTCCCCCAAATTTGTTTTATAAACTACTGTCCATTAATTTCAGAATGTGTGCCTTGTAGAGCTGGTCAGTGTCAGAGGGTAATCGCTTGTGATTTCTTGTGTTCCTGCAGGCATAAAGGACTTCATGTGTGAGCTCTGCGGCAAGACTTTCAGTGAGAGGAATACCATGGAGACGCACAAGTTAATCCACACAGGCATGTTCAATACCTTTTTAAGGCACACTGTGGGCATGCTGGTCTTGGCAATCTCTTCAACTCTAGTGTAACCCCCCGCTCACACCGGCAGTGATGATGAGCGACAAAGCAGCCAGAAGTCAGTCATTTTCAATGGTCGCTGGGCGATGCTGAGCAACATGGGGAATCATTTTTTTAGAAAATTGATGCATCTCCTGTCAATACATTTGTAGTCCACTTCCTCAAAACTATGTTAGCAACACCCACAAGCTGGCTGCAGCAAGCGACAGCGATACAGCGACTAGCTGCAGCCAGCGACAGCAATGCAGCAACTTGGCGACGTACAGCGATAAAGTCGCTGCCAGTGTGAGTGCAGGGTAATACAGAGGGACCTACTTGCCCTTTCAGCTGGCTTGGTGATCTGCTATGATGCTGATGGCTGGCTCTCTTCCCTGCAGTGGGGAAGACGTGGTCATGCGATGTGTGCGATAAGAAGTATGTGACGGAGTACATGTTGCAGAAGCACGTCCAGCTGACGCACGAGAAGGTGGAGGCTCAGAGCTGCCACCTGTGCGGGACCAAGGTGTCCACCCGTGCTTCCATGAACCGTCACATGCGGCGCAAGCACCCTGAGGTGAGTCACCCACACCTAGACCTCCCCTGTCACAGTTACCAGACAGACACGAGGCAGAGCAACACCTAGAACACCCTGGTGGAAGCAGAACTGTCAACATCTGTTGAGGGAGCACAATTATTTCAACATAGTACTTCATAGTCACTTGACATTCTGGAACCTACTTGCATGTAGGCTGATGGGAAATATTTCACAACTATAAAATGAACAAAAACATACTGAGCAAAAGTCATCCCCTTTTCGTGTTTCCCATGACACTCAAGTTTGAACCGTGTTACTGACTCTGCCTGCCTCTGTTGTGTAACTCAAGGTTGTAACGGTCAGAATCGATGACTTTGAAGAGCTACAAGAAGCCACAACCATTGATGCCTCTACTATCAGCATTGAGCAGGTGTGTAGTGTCACTGTATGCCTTGTGTAACCCTGGAGTGGACAGACCTCGGGGTAATGGTGAACTGTTGGTGTGTGCTCTTTGCAGCCCTCGCTATCTCTGGACAAGGAGACATTGTCAGGTGAGAAACCCCCCAGGGTGCCCAGGCCACCTAAGAAGAAAGTGAAGCAGGTGGAGGAGGCAGAGCTCTCAGAGTCTGATGACTACGCCACCTTTGCCAGCAAAGGGGCTGACTTTACTGGGACTGTAGGAGATGAGACGAGCTCAGCAGTGCAGAGCATTCAGCAGGTCAGTTATTCTATCATGCATATCAGATGCAACTTAAGTCTACAGTGCTATACTCTCTGAAGTCAATGCTACATCTATATTGTGGACCCCGAACAAGATACCACTATCAGAGATGGTTTATTAAAAACTGAGTGGTATACAGTTGTTTACTGAGTGGTTTACAAATTGAGTGGTTTACAGTATATATTTGTTGTTGAATCTGAAGCTTACCTGTAGAGGCCTGTTGTGATGAGGAGGCTCTTCTGTGTTCTGTCTGCACAGGTGGTGGTACTGGCAGACCCCAGTGTGACAACATCGTCTTCATCCTCGCCCTCCAGCTCGGTGGGACTGACCAACATCACTGTAACACCTATTACTGCACCTGCGGCAGCCCAGTTCACCAGCCTGCAGCCCGTGGCCGTCGGCCAGCTGACCCCCAGCGACCGGCCCCTGACACTGGACAGCTCCATCCTCACGGTCACCTTCGACGCTGTCAGTGGTGCTGCCATGCTCCACAACCGCCCGGCCGAGTTGCCTCCGGAGGCGGGATCTGCACCCCAGTCTGTGGCACACTTCATCAATCTCACCACCTTTGTCAACCCCCTCACCCACCCGCTGGAGCAGCCAGCACTGGCCTGGAGGCCGGTCACGCCCTCGGAGGGGAGCCCTGCTGCCCCTGTGGCTGACGCCACACAGACGGAGCCCACGGACACGCAACCACAGCCCCCGACATCACAGCAAGCACACCAACAGCTGGAGCAGGCCCCGCCCCAGCCCGTCCAGGGCCAAGCCACAGCCCCACCCCCGCAGCAGCCCACCACACAACAGATGTACAGCTACTAGAGTTCAACTTGCATGGGGTGCCCAAGTGCATTATGGTCAACTGTGAAAGTGGATTGATAAAACTGGAAACTACTGTCTACTGTCTTGAAAGCTATTGTCAGTTTAGTGCTTACAAATTGCCAACAAGCTCTCGTTCCAAAAGCCAACATACCCCTGAAGCACATGTCAGTCAGAACAAAGGCAAGGGTGAATACACAGCAGGGCTGGATTCATGAGAAACCAGAGCTACCCTCTAAGAGGGATTCGCTGATGTTTTGTGAAGTTCTCAAAAAAGGTTTATGTTTCAGTCACATACATAGGCTTAGCATAGTTGCAATTGACATGTGTGGCCATTTTGTAGTAAAAAAGAAGGGATACTTGGGCTCATAGTGTTTACAGTAAAACCTACAACGGTCATTTCTAGGCAGTTAAAAACATATTCAATACTGCCATAGGATTTGAGGTTTAGGGCAGATGAATGCAGAAGACATTTAATAATCCAATGCCTTATACATGATTTGTGAATCAAAGCATGCATGCACTGAGAGTATGATAAATTTAGGATTGATTTTTGAAATGCCAGTGAATTACATTTGATTGAGAATGACCATCATTAAAGCTTTACCTGAATGAATTACCCTGACCTACATTTGATAGTAGAATTGTTTTATTGCTGTCGGTGTAACTGCAGGATCTATGTCAAAAGCAATGTACTTATGAAAGATTGACAGATTGATTTTGAACTGCATAAATGTTAGCACCAAATGGCCAAGACCTTTAAAAATGCATCTAACTTGAAAATGTTCAGTTACGTTTTGTGATGCACATCATCTGAACTTAAAAAGTAGAGTGAGGTGAGTAAAGAATTTCAAATATGTTTACTTGAGAATGTTTTTTTTTAAAAGTTCTTTTTATTGTTTTATTTTGATGAAATGTCCATCATGATGAACTTATTTACGTTTCTGTCTCAGACTGTAGTGTTTCAAATTATGGAAAAGAGGACACAATAAAATAAATGAGAACACTGCTGAACAAATTTTGGTTTGCTGTTTATCGAATGATACACATGTTCACATGTCTGTAATTACTCATGTCCTTATTGCTTTAAAAAATCTAATTTCAGTAATCCCTTCAGTTATGAATTGAAACAACCGTTGAATTGAACTGTTCAGTTTAGAAGAGCATTTTATTAATTAAGGGTCTGTTTGGAGGCAGGTGGCTGGTAACTGCCTTATGCCTGATTGTGAGTCAATTGTGGCTAAATTTTGATGAGAAACTTTTTGTTCTGGTGAGTTTTGTGTTTACAAAGAATATCCATGCTCTTAAGTTACATGAGAACGTAAAACCTCATCCTTTTTCGTTTATAATTTTAATGAATTGGAAAAAAGGATTGTGTTAAATTAAAAAATAAATAAAATGGTACTATGCTCTTCCTCCTCATCTGCAGAAGAACATCTCAGATGGCCCTCCAGTTACCCAAGACGTAACTATGGTTGACATGTCTGGCGTGGTCTCAGTAGTTGCAGCACGCGATATCGTAATAATTTGTGCGTCATCATAGTCACTAAGCTGGACAATGATTCCGACACTTTCCAGGCCGCACTCTAGCCCCTCAGTTTGACAGAAGTGAGGCCTTGACAGCTTGCTAGAGAACTGTGTCCAATACAATCGGGCAGAGTTTATACACTTGATTGTAATTTTCGTCTTTGTAGTTCATACGCTGTGTAAAGGGCTTTGTATCTGAAAAATTTTCGCACCCACAATCCATAAGACGTTTTATCAATGACGTATGGTACACTAAACAGCGATTTAACCTTAAAATTTACTTGTATATTAATAATTATATTGACGCAATTTGAGGCTGTGGTTTGAAAGGTGTGACCAGAACTTGAGAACTGGAGACTTGCAAATGACAGCCATTCAACAAGGAAAAACAGACCTCAGTTTACAAACACACCCCCAACCGTGCTGAGTTCATGGCGAAAAAGCCATGTGAGCTGAGTCGCTCACATATTACGTCACACCTAAAACTCTCATAACAAGAATCAGCACTTTCGTCGAAATTAAAGTCAGTGTCAGTGTTTAAAATCGCTATTGTCGAATTTTTGGCGGCACGCTTCCATTGTAACATTCATGTTTAAATAATTTTATTGTTGAACAATATTTATATTTTTTAAAAGTATGTCACGAAAGTGTGTGTTCAAACTGTTCAAATAGTGTTACCTACTATTCATCCATGATGAGAGTAGCCAACTGGCGAGATTTGGGGGATATGGACTGTGATCACGTAACGTTGACATATCTAGCCATTCCCGTTGTCAGAATGGGTTATCATTACAATCGTCTTGTCTTAGCAGCGACGAGCTCTTTATTGTCAGACATTCACAATTCATTCACTAGTCTGCTAGCTAGCTATAAACGTTACTTGGGAATGTAAATTGTCTCAAACGTCCTTGTTATTTTTACATTAGTGTAGTTAGCGAGTGAGCAACCTCGAAAACCCCCTGCGTTCGGACACAATGTTTGCGTGCAACCGACTAGTGAATGTCATAAAGCACACAAGGATTAGTATAGTATCCAGGCATGTCACGACCTCGTGGTCTCCAGTTGGAGCAGCATTTAATGCAAGACAACACAGAAGACTAGACTTGTTTGAGAGAAATGTGGTAAGCTGACATTGACAATGTTACTTTACTCTCATTGTGAGAGTTAGCTAGCTAGTTAGCTAACTCAGTAGCGAACCCTAACAACTATGTGTAGCTAACTTGTTTCTGTACTTATTTTGCTTCTTTTGGGGTATGAACACATGGTGGTCGTTAAATTCGATTTCATTTTCTGATCAGTAACTTTTCTCCACAGGGCTTGTTTGGGGTACCAGAGCTTAGTACCCCAGCAGGGTTTGAGATTGTCGAGAGCAGAGCCCTAAAGGAAACGGAACAGCTAGTGAGGAGAGCATGCAGCAGCCCTCCTGGAGCTCTCACCGTGGAGACCTTCGACCAGCTGTCTGACAGTTTGTGTAAAGTTGCTGACCTGGTATGATATGCAAGCCCCCTAATGAACAGTAGCTGCACGGCAACCAACAGCACAGTAGTTGTGTTTTCAGAAGTGATACAAAGTCTGAGCTAAAAGGTTGTTGATGATAATAATAATAATAATAATAATAATAATAACAACTTTATTTGTACAGTGCCTTCAAGGCTAAGAGGTATGACCCTGTTGCCCCCTCACAGGCTGATTTCATCAAAGTGGCACACCCTGATCCTGCATTCCGAGAAGCAGCTGAGAGGACGTGCATCAATATTGGAACTGTGGTGGAAAAGTAAGCTCAGGTGAAAGAAATGGAAAGGAAAGAAGCACGGTCTCTGTTGTGTGAATTTCACCTTTGGTGCTTTTCTTATGTTACAGGCTGAACACAAATGTCGAGCTGTGTAAGAGTCTAAAAAATCTACTGGATAATAAAGATGTTTTGGACACCTTGGACCCAGACACAAGGTATTTGGGTTTATTTGGTCACATTTGTGCCTTGTGCCTTTTGAATGAGCTTGTGATGCTGTTGTTGCTGAAATGGCTTAGCACTGTCCTTAAAGAGTCTTTCAAAGCTTTTGGCCTGACAGAAATCCCCACAATATAAATAGCCATGTAACCCACAGTGGATTGTCATCATACCTTAATTTCCCCAACATGATTTCTGGTGCATCACATATAAGTGATCAAGTAGGAATCTATTCTCAGTATGAAAGATCTCTTCCAGTCACTTATGTATGACATGTGGTGGTCATTCGTGTTTGTATTGTTTGAATTTTTAGGCGGGTGGCAGAACTATTCATGTTTGATTTTGAGATCAGTGGAATTCATCTGGATGAAAAAAAGGTGAGGGGATGTTTTCCAATTCATACTGACAATTCGAAAAGATTGCGTTCATGAATCTCACATTGTGCTCCAAACCTGTTTGAATGATTATTGAAAATACAACTTGAATTTTAACTGTGATTTCTTAGCGAAGGCAGGCTGTCAGCCTCAATGTCAAACTCCTGGACCTGAACAATGAGTTCCTTATGGGCTCTCACATGCCAAACAGAATTGAGAAACGGGCTGTGCCTGAACACATTCGTCATTGCTTCTCCATTGATGGAAACTGTGTACAGATTGGTGGCCTGCACGCTGACTCGCCTAATGATCTGGTATGTGCAGCATGTCTCTGAAAGGACAGCCATTGGAAAGTGGCCTAAGCTTTTATTCTGTTGTGCTGATCTCCTGCTCCCTTCTGTTTTTTCACACTTAAGTGCTAATATTTTCTTACCATTTTGAATCTGAAACTGCTTCTTGGTTAGTGTTTTGTGCCATTGAGTTGTGATGTTAAAATGAATGAAATGACATTTCTTTTTCCACAAGATGGTGCTAAAGTCACATAATTTAAAACAGGCATGAAATGGAGTGGAACATATTTTTGACAACCACACAAAGCTGTAAAACTGTGCCATTATATTATTATGTTAGCATTTACTATTACCTCGTTTTGTTTTTTACTTTAATTAAAAAATTTATATCATACTATATTTATTTTGAAGTGAAGACATTTGAATGACAGGTTTTTCTGTGTAAGTTGCTCGGTTTACAAACTGTGTAGTCACTTCATGGCAGAGCTAATAAATGGTGAATATATTTAAACATAATGATATTCATTTTTGTATTTCCCCTTTTAGGTGCGAGAAGCTGCTTATAAGATTTTTCTTTATCCCAATCCAAGTCTTTTGCATTGTCTTGAAGAGCTTTTGGCTTGCAGGAACAAGCTAGCTAAACTGGTGGGCTATGAGTCATTTGCACACAGAGCTTTGAAAGGGACAATGGCTAAAACTCCAGGTAAAAGATCCAGGTCCTTGATCAGTTCCCTCCACATACAATGCGAAGCCAATGATTGTGCAAATACCCAGACTGCGCACAGGCTATGTTTGAAGTCTAACTGATTCTTGTTGATAAAGCCAGCTTCCTTTTTGTTTTGATAGAGACTGTGATGAAGTTCCTCAAACTACTGACAGACAAACTCTCTGACAGGTACAGTATTGATTCAGATGTTATCAACACAATAAGTATCCATTCGTGGTGTGTAAGATGTCTTATTACTGTACTCACCTCCTTACAGTGATACTCCGAACGTCTTGGATGACTGGTTTCAGAATATACAGCAGTATCAAATTTTATGGTTATCATATCAAAAGCAATTTTTTGTCAAAACTGTTGTGTTAATATTACACCACAAAATCTAATAAAGTATGTTTTCTTCAGTTATGACTTCAACAGAGTCACACATACAGATTTTAGCATGTATGTGTTTTAACAGCTTATTGTTCCAATTACATGCTTATTCTGTGCTACCCAAAGTGCAGAGCACATTCTGTCCCACTGATAGCACTGCACTGTCTTGTATATAACTAAGCCTTCCGTGTAAGTTTGCAGACCAAAACTCTTGATCCTGCTAAAATTCCAATGAGATGATCAACATGATAGCCTGGTAGCTAACTTGCCAGCTGCAAGGGGACATTGTTATTGTTCTCCTTTTCTTATTTACTTTTTGAAACTTCCATATCCAGTTAGATTACCTACAAGAGAAATGTATGGACATAGAGATGATGGAGGAAAGAGATGGAATAATCAGTATGCCAGTCGTCTGTCCGTTAGATGATGAGCTCAGCATTTTAAAGTGACTGCAAGCAGCAAAGGGAATGTAGGGAACAAGTGAAGTAGGAGAACCAGGTCTTAACTGAAGGCAATGTCGTGCATTAAAATGGAGGCTAATAGAGAGAAAGGAGAGAGGATAAATTTCAAAAGCCTGGAAAATAACTTGTATAGGTTCAATACTTTGTTAGAAAGAGTTAGAACAATCAAAACACTTGTATAAGCACATGTGACAAAAGTAAGACTAAGAATTATGTTGAGTGATACAAGAGCTCTTACTAAGTAACCTTGAGTTTTTAATAGGTGAGGGAGTGTCAGAGGGAGACAGAGGAGCTAAACTCAAGTGAACCGCATTTTAAAATTGCAGCTGGGGGTTGGGCAGGGGTATCATTGGTGGAAATCATGAAGCGGTTGTCCAAGAGATGGTATTAATTCAAAATTTTAGCCCTCCCCATGACCAAAATTTAGCCCAGACTGCATGGTCTTGCAGATATATATTGCCAAATCATTGTGTTAAACTGCATGCTGTAGTCCGTGGTGATACTCGTACATGTGCCAAGATTTCATGAAACTTTATGTTCTTGAGTCAGTCCCATGCAGCTTGTACATTTATAGGGTAGGTGCATATACCTCATAGGTACTCAGTAATTGTATAACCAAACACAAAGCAAAATAATCACCCTGTTAAAATATTTTAATGTGTGATCCTTATTAACAGAACAGCAAAAGACTTCCAGATGATGAGGGACATGAAGACGAAAGTAAATCAGAGAAATTCTGTGAGTATTGTTTTAAATGTGTTTTTCAGTATGACAGACATCTTGGCCATACACAATGGTAGAATATTTCCAAACCATCTGAGTAATGTTAGATTTCTTTTCCAGGAGCTTATGCCCTGGGATCATCCTTACTTTAGTGGGGCCATGCGTGCTGAAAGGTGAGCTTGTTGTATTTCTCTAAAGTAATGCTGTTTAACATTGGCAGTGCATTGAATATCGGTTGAACTGAGTTGGATTCGAAGGAAGGATTGATGTCCTGTGATAGACAGGAAGTTAGTCTAAATAGGGTATTAGCATTTCATAAAATGGCTGCGGTCAACAAATCAGTTTCCAGCAGCTGGCACAGATGGTAATCCCATAATCCCCATTTAGTCTACATCTGAAAACATGACTTCATCACTTTGAGAGTGTGAAAGCAGTAGTTATACATTTGACACACCTTATACAGTGCATATTTATTTCTTTGTTTCAGTAGAACGGCTGTTGCAGTTAAAGTCAAACCCTGTCACATGCAGAAGCATTGCCGTGCATGGACATGGCATGGCTTGCATTGCACATTAGTTTAATGTCTATCATAATTCGAAAGCTGAATGAATTCTGTGCTGCTAAAACCACTTACAGGGTTTCCCACGATATAGGGAAGCAGAACATTTTGTGAGTGTCTCTGTGGGAATATAACCCCTGTCCTCTTAAAACCTGCTTGGATGGTATGGGAGGGGGAGAAGGTATCTATCTTCTCTGTTCCTGTGCTAGACTCTCCTCAGCTCCTTACAGACGTTATTAATGAAGTAGTTTTCCTCTCAGCTCACCAGAGGCCGATAAGCTCCAGAGCCAAAATCAGCAGATGCTGTATTTAAAGTCTTTATTGCAGGCTTTCGTGCTCTTGGGGAAGCTGTTTCCACCGCAGAACCTGGCAGCATTTCTGTCTGACATGTGAGAGCGGTGAAGGCTTTTTTTTTTCCCCGTCTCACTCTAAGAAAGGGCCTGTTTCAGAAAACAATGTCTTTTTTTTAATTTAGTTCCACTTTTAATTTTAATTTTTTAGCTTAGTAACTGCTGCTGCAGTGGGGAAGATGCTGTCATTCTTTCACTCTATGGCTTCAGCCCTGTTTCTGCAGGGACCACTGCCTACCCCCTGTTTTGGTGCTTATTAGAGTAAAACGACACCAGCAAAAGGAAATGTCCCATGAGACTGAAAGAGGTTAAGCGCCCCCCCCAAAATGGTGATTGGCCTTCACTGATTTACTTGATGCCTGTTTGTTTCCTGAAGTTGCAGTGAAGGAACGCTGAACATTACATCGATGGGCATAAATGTGCCACAGATTATTGCTTGTTAAACAGCCGGAGGGCATTGGAGAGCGATTTCAGTCAACTCTGTGAGCTGGCAGCCAATTGCTGACCACAGGAAGTCAGATTTGATTGTGAAAACACCAGTGGTTTTAGTGCAGGGAAGGCAGGCAGAGGAGACTGAGCTGAGTTATGGAAGACGATACTCATTGTAGTTTTGAGGTGGGAGGGAGAGTTAATCTTTTTTATTTCTGTTTGATTTATTCTTTTTCATACCAAAGTTCTGAATAACTTACAGTACTTAGAGAAAAAAAAATGAAAAGTGAGTCATTTGGCTTTTTTGTAAACATGTACAGTACCCTTTTTGGAGCTTGCCTTATGTTATTTTTCCTCTTTAATGATATCCTATGATATCATTAGCTGTAATTATTGTCAAAACCTAACATCTCACAATCGTATTTACAGAATATAAGGTGTTTAGTATTATAATTAAGCAAAAATGGCATTGGTATGCCCAAAGGCACTATTTCAAAGTGCATGCTTTGTCAACATGCGGGGTGTAATTGTGTGTCAGGGGACAATTGTATGTGCAAGATTAGAGCAACAAGACAAGAAAGCTACAAGCAGGTAAGATGGTGATTTCAGAATTAAAAAAACAGCCTGAGAATTCTAAGTTCTTCCTTTCAGTAACCCACATAATTATAGAATGTGTTCCTTTCAGTATAGCATTTTCTATGTTGTGATCCAGGTTAAATGTTGTACCTGTAACAGTGAGAAAAGTCACAACATAAAACCACTGTTTTGCAGCCCTCCAAAGATGTAACCATGTATAAAGTCCATGGATTCAAAAAAGCCAGTCTCACTGCATTCGTGTGGTATTTCAGTGTTGATCTGCAGGGATGAAATGCAGCAGCAGGTTTTGGTTTTACAGATACAACATCGAGCCCAGTCGGTACAGCCCATACTTCTCCCTGGGGGCCTGCATGGAGGGCCTCAACACCCTCTTCACTCGGCTGCTGGGTGTTTCCTTCCAGGCAGAACAGCCCAAGGCGGGAGAGGTGTGGAGTGAGGATGTCCGCAAGCTGGTGAGATGCCTCCTCGGCCCCCTTATAAACGTGATACAGAATAAGCGTGCTCTTTCCCATTCCATCCATGCAAGCACTGTTTGCTATTCAAATGCTATTTTACTTCCTTTGGCAGTGCTCAATAAAGTACATGTGGCCCAAGGAGTTTCAAGACATACAGTAAAAGATTTGCCCATACCAAATACAGTTCCACATTTGTTTCGGGCACTGTAGGTTGGCAGTGTGTCTGGGGTTTAGAAGCACAGTTTTAGTATTTGTATATAATTAACTATTCAGATTCCAGGAGTTAATATAATGGGGTGGTGATGTCATTGACTTCTGTGAGCTTAAGTGACAGATTTTGATGATACTTAGATAGGATTTTTAAGATCTTATTTATTGATTGTCTGTCTGTGCAGGCAGTGGTTCATGAGACTGAGGGTCTACTGGGATACATCTACTGTGACTTCTTCCATAGGCCTGATAAACCACACCAGGTAAAGAAACATGCCTTGTGCGTTCTCAGAACCCTGCATTCCTATATGCTAATGACAGCATCGCTCAAAACTACTTTGAAGTAAAACTCTATCATCGGTCATTCAACACAATCCTCAGTTGTCTTCACCACATTACAGTGTGTGTTCCTTTCCCTAGGACTGCCATTTCACCATCCGTGGGGGGCGCCTGAAAGAGAACGGGGAGTACCAGCTCCCTGTGGTGGTGCTCATGCTTAGCCTTCCCCACCCCACCAAAAACACCCCCACGCTGCTCACTCCTGGCATGATGGAGAACCTCTTCCACGAGATTGGACATGCCATGCATTCAATGTTGGGCCGAACACGCTACCAGCATGTGACAGGTGACTGTCCAGGTTCCAGTGTTTAAAGTGGAGGCCATCCGAATGAAAAAACCTGTGATAGCACGCTCTTGATGGAATATACACTCCATTTCACAGTGGCTGCTGAAATGCATTCAAGTACTCATTCATAGTATTCTGAATTGATTTAAATGAATTTAGAAAATGAGGACAAGATCTGTGATATTGTAGTTAAATACAGTGTTATGTGGAATCAAACAAATCTGTGCAACTAATCAAAGACTTACTCTGGTTGATTTATTTGACCTCTTGCAGACTTTTCTTCAGTGCGTACATACATTGTATACATGTATGCAATATACATACTGTATGTATATATTCATACATATATACATACAGTGCACATACAGCATACTGTAGTTCTGCTGCTGTAATGTCATAATGACTGGTATTATGTTTACTGAATGTGGAGAGTAGTGGCAGGATGAAAACTATGATCATGTGTCATTATGTAGTCCTTTAGAAAAGGTAGGTTCCTGCCATATTCATAAAAAAATATACTCAAATGCTCTCTGGGAATCATGGATATAATTCCTCTGACAGCAAGTCATTTTTTATGTCCTTCATGCAATATAGGGGAATATAGCGCAATATAGCGCTTAATATATAGTGCAATATAGCGCTTAATTTTACTTAGATTTACTCTAGATAAAGTATGTTGTTTGTAGAGGTAACGTTGTGTGTTAGAGCAGTTTTTGCAAAGAATGAGAAGTCCTAGGAAACAAAACCTAAGCTCAGCTTTCCCTCAGGAACCCGGTGCTCCACTGATTTTGCTGAAGTTCCGTCGATTCTCATGGAGTACTTTGCTACAGATTACCGGGTGGTGAATCAGTTTGCACGACATTATCAGACGGGAGAGGTATGCATTCATCCCTTTACGGTGACCGTTTCCTTACCAACTCACCTGTCAAAGAAGATTTAGTGCTGCATGCACATTAGGTACACATCATTTTCATGGCTGATTAGGGGTTTAAGCCATCTGTTTGAGACCCCAGTCTACAGTAAATCTATGCACATACTGTATGTGTACTGTGCACCATGTGCACAATGTGTTGGTCTCCCTCAGCTTTTATTTTTGGAATGAAAATTTTGCTGAGATACATCATTTGTCTTGCCTAAGTGGTGGACCACATCCATTCAGTAACACTTGAACATATTTGGCTTAACATTTTGATCCTTTTCACTGCAGTTTTGGTTCAGCTTGAAGGTCTGTTGATTAAAGCGACCGCAGATAGCTAACATAATGTTAGCACGGAGCCATGGTGATGTGGTGGAAAGCCATTTTTAAATGACAGTATTTATACTGCAGCAAGATTGATTTGAGCTGGATCACTTGAGACGAACATCAGATATAGGCATGGCATCGGTGTTTTGACAGAAAAATTAATGACTTGCTTAAAAAAAATGGATAGCTAATTAGATACAATAAATTTGATTTAAATGTTACTGGCAAATTCCCTTTCAAAACTAAGACATTTCAATAACCTCATCTGAAACTTCCTGCTAAAAATCACTTCAGGTTTTTAGGCACAGGACCCAACTTGAATGTTTTGTAAAACCTTGATCACGCAGAAATGAGCGATGGATTACAGAACCAACATTTTCTCCTCTTTGGAAGAATGAGTTGTTCAGTCTTTCCTGTGTTTTTATTTCTGATATAAATCTTAAAAGGATGTAAGAAAAGTAAATCCTGCTCTCAGTCATGCTGCATTCACGCACAGCCTGTGTGTTCATGCCTTCAAGACACTGGACAATATCAACTAGTTTGAAGATTGAGACACAGTCTAATATGCCTTGGTACTGATACTCAGTTTCGGAGAGATAGTGGACAGTGAAGAGATAGAGTAAGAAAAGAGAATATGTAGTTTGTAGCTTGTCCTGCTTCCTTAGCAGTATGCTCTCTCCTAGCCCCTGCCCAAAAGCATGTTGTCTGGCCTGCGTGAGTCCAAACTGGTCTGTGGTGCTGCAGACACTCAACTTCAGGTAACAGCTCAGTTATTTTGAATGGGTCCATTATTTTATGTGCTTGGGCACATTTCAGCTTTATTTGTTGGTCAGAACAATAATCTGGTCTGTGATTTTCAATGAAAAATCATGTAATCTCAGCGGTTTGATTTCCACTATGTAAATCATATGTTTTGGATAGCCACTAAGGCTCACCATGTGTGTCAGAGCTGATGAATAAACAGTGTTCAAAAGCATTGACATACAGGCAGCTTAGAAAAGACGTAAATGGAAGTCTACAGTCTTTTACATTTCAGCTCATTTTAGGTGCATCGATCAGATTAAGCACAGATACCTTTGTAAACAAGCTTTGTGATCTCCTGTAGCTTGGGAACAGTTTACTCAGAATTTTACAAAACTTAAAGCACTTTATTTCTCAATGCATTTTAGAGTATTTAGATCAAGTTGGCTTCTGTATTTATTGTATTGATTGTAAGTAAATCGTGATATCTTCATGAACTTGTCTTAAGGAGGGAAAAAATTCTTAATTTGTGTTTTTTTTTTTTTTTTTATATGTGGTAGGTTTTCTATGCTGCTCTGGACCAGGTTTATCATGGCAAGCCCCAAAATCAATCCACAACTGAAATTCTTAGACAGACACAGGAGGAATTCTATGGATTGCCCTATGTTCCAAACACAGTAAGTGCCTAAATATCTTATTGAAGGTGTTTCTGAAAGTGACTTTTTCCAGGATAGCCAGCTGTAAGGTTGTGCTTATCACATATTTTGGGAATCAGATTTCTAAAGAAAGAACATTTGGTCATTTCAGTGTTTTGGCTGCGTTTACAAGTAATAGATGTCTGGCCTGGAGAATTATGTTAGAATGTTGTACACACCCCAGATGTGTAGGAGGGAGTCATTTTAGTATTTATTTTGTTTCGTTTGCTGTAGGCCTGACCCACCCAGTGTAATCAACAGTTTAGATAATGGAGCTGCATTGTGTTTGCCATTCCTTGATCCATGTCTCTCCTATCTTGAAAGCCCCATTGTTTGAATTATGCCAATATACAGCAATGTAAAGAAAATCTTGTCCATATAGCTTAAATTGTGAGCTCCATAACAGCTTTTAAGGTAACTGAATGTTTATAAACCAGACTGTATCTATTCCTGATAATTACCAATTTGTAGAACAGTACAAATCAGGCTCAGTTTATCTGCTGTCATAGGAGGGTAAAGCTCTTCAGAAGCTGCTCACCAGGGGGAGTATTTGAAGCCATTCTTTCTGGGGTTATTGTACAATGCAAGCACCCCTATGCTGTTGTGAAGTTGTAAGAGAAACATGGCCAGACAGGAATATAAAGCATAAAATGTAACCATTTTAAAATATTTGGTCTTCATAACATTATTCTGAACTGTAATTATAGGGGCTGTAAAACACTGTGAGACTCTGATGTATTTTATTCCCATCTATGAAATGCATTCTACTACAAATGCTTCTTCCCCTCCTAAATTTTGTTGTTCCACTTCATCTTTCTGCATCCAGAGGGAACCTAAAAGACAGTAGCTTTTCCTTCATACAGGGCTTACTACTTAGAAATATCATTTTAACTGTCCACCTCTGTGGAGGATGCCATGGACAATAGCAATATTACTTCAGTGGTCACCTAGAACATCTTCATTTTTTGGTGGTTAAATTTGAATCAATGTTCAAATTCTGAAAAACAAGCAAATAAATATGCAGTTGTCTAGAGGAAGTAGTAGTTGTATTTGCCTTGCTATATATATATACCTATCAGTGGCTTGAAACTTCAAATTGGTAGGAAAAAAACTGACCATATTACTTTCAGGAAAAACATTTGAGTAGCTAATAGGTTGCAGGCTCAAATTATAAACATTTTCTTTGCAATCCTGATATCAGAGTTTGCTTGAGATAACCAGAACAAAAGGTTTACACAGGAGTAGGGTATCAGAGTAGACCCAGAGGAAAATCACAGCTGTTGGGTACATGGCCCATATGGAAACACTTTGGCTCTTGATATTATTTGGAAAAAGGTCCAGAGCATGACATTCCACAGGCTTTGTTGATATTTCCTTATCGTAGTTTGCTGTGAGAGACGAAACAGCCAGGCCTCTGTGGTCTCAGACTAGCGGGCTTATGGGTGTTTGGTTGTCACACGAATTCTCACACCAGTAATCTCCCATGGTATTAAAATACTCTTGGCAGTTCTTCACAAAATCAAAATGCAAGTATACTGTTCACAGTAGAGGGAAAAAATGTTTGAAAGATGGCAATGATTTTAAAAGGAAATATACTTGCTGTTTCCAGGAGGACTTCTGGCTGAAATGCTCAAGTTCACATTTCACCTTCATTGGACATGCCTGACAGTTTTCATTTCATTTTATGAACACATAATTTATATTAACCTGATAACCCAATAGTTGCTTGGAAAAGAATACTTGATAGGGTACAGATTCTGCATTCCTAACACATTGAACATCCTATGCTGCTTCTAGTTAAATGGAAATTTGCTAAATTAGTTAAATGGAAAAATTGCAAAATTTTTACGTGTATTCCTCCCATTCAAGGGAGTAAAAACAATTAACACATGATTTTAGCAGCAATGGCTCAGAAAAAATGCTGTAACTTGTATTCATGAAAGTCTACCTTTACATAATTCCAAATAACCTTTAAAATAAATTTACAAAACGGAAATGAAACCAATCTGTCGGTCACAATCTCACATATTGACAGTAAAATCTAATCATTGACACACTTTTCCCCAAACTGTTCAAAATAAAAGAGGAACAGTGAAAGTCGCTGGGTGACATTGGGTGACATTCTGGAGGGGCTGGCCTTTCAACTTGCAACTGCATGTGATTGCAAGCAAATGAGTGCTTTCATACAAAAAATAACACAAAAGATTCAGCTCAGGCATTGCTGTTACTTGATTTAGCACTATATAATAATGTGAGGCATATTCATGTAGGTACATCAATGTGTTGCTGTTGTGGTAGATTGTTAACATAATGTGGTTTTAAATTCAGTGTAAATGAGTCAATACATCAATGGGAAAGGAAAAACACACCTGGACTGGTCACTATACAGAAAGATGTTGTAGTCTGGTCCAATTTATGTAAGTGGATAAAATTCTTTTTAGCTGGACTCTAGCTTGCCAAATAGAGATATTGAAGAAGTTTGCAATGTGAGTCTAGCTTAATACCGTAGCTACACAGGACTGCAGATTACAGTGAGCTACTTAAGGGGCTAGCTCTTAGGTTAGCCAAAATGCAACCAAAATGCAAGTTAATGTTGCCTAGCTAGTTGAAAAATTTTCATTATTGTCATTATTCTTGTCACATAATATGACTCTCCAGCATTCAAATCAACTGAGCAAATCAAAGTCAGAAGTGAGCTAATGTGACAGAATAGCTAAATGCACATTATGTTAATTATGAAGACTTTCATTTTAAAGCATAGGCTTTAAAAAAGACACCTGTTACCTTGAACATAATAATAAATAATACATAATACAGTTCATAGCTCTTCTTTAATTTAGTTAAGACCAGTATAAAAATTGTGTATTGTGCTGAGGAGATTAATTTGATTAATCACAGGAGGTATGTACAACTAGTTCTTACAGTCACACTGTATATACAGACTTTTTAAAGGTTTCTAGTCTTCAACACCAGGCCTCAAGACAGCATTAACTCTTAGGCATTTCAAACGTCACATGAAGTGTATCATTATATAAACCAGATCAGATTTCAGATCATAAATTATCCTTCTCCAGGGACCACATTATAAACCTGAACTGTTGTAACAGGAATGAAGTCTAAAGCAAGGTGGATACAAACCTGTGCATCGTCAAAAGAGCTAAAGGAGGGGCAGGAAAATGCAGGTTGGCCATAAACCATTCTTCAAGCTCATCTCAGCAGAAAAGCGTTCATGTCAGCAAAGACATTATGTACCACAAAAGGATGGAATGAAATTTGATACTCCGTCTGAATTTGCTGGTCTCATTCTGCATGGTTTTTCCTAGTGCATTGAGAAGAGCTATGTTTTGTTTGCCCAAGAGGGTTAAGGCAGGCAAATTATAATATAAAATACACATGTACAACTGACAAAATTTCATGAATTGAGTTATAATGTTGTTAATTACCTCAGTCATTGTTAGATAATTTTCAAAGCTACTATAATGTCAAGTTTAAAACATATTTACAATACAATTTTTTTTATAGGTATTACAATATAAAGAAAAATCACGTAGATCAAACTGTTCACATATTTTGTTAAAAACCACAGTGATAGCTAATGAGCAAAGTCACCTCAGTGATATTCATCAACAAAAAAAGCATTGTAGATTAATGTGTATTTAAGCATGTGATTAATGTCCATTTCCAGTGGAATTGAATTAGGTTGTCTTGTTTCTGATAGGCAATTTTTAGTGCTCAGAGAAGTATTAAAATGAAGTTCTTGTAATATTAAGCTTCCAAATATATATTAATTTCAAGGTGAACCCCAACCTGGAAATGCAGCTTATCAGCAAATAGGAGTCAAGGTCAAATAGGTTGATTGCACCGTCTGTTATAGTCAATACAGAAGTACTTCAGCACCCCGGTGTGTTATGTCTACTGTTTTGTAGGTTGTATAAATATTAGAACCAGCTCATCAGTTTATTCTATGCTGATGATTTCTTGGTTTGTTATGTAGAGGCAGTAATCTTGAAAATTTCAGAACTGACATTTCCAGGTCAGCCAAACAACACAACCAACATTAAAAGAAAGATATGGGATAGATTATGTTCAAGGCTCTGTTGTCATACTTTAGGTACCTTGTCTGCATAGTGAACTGCAGTCTGTTTTCTGTTCTTTTATGAAAGGTAATGACAGGAGAATGTCTGTACTTGACCTTTTCCCTCAGTAATGGTTTTGAATAGTTCAACCCACAAAGCAGCAATTTGGCTTTCTCTCTTAACTACAAATCTCTCTTTCTCCTCCTTTTTCCTCAGCCTCACATACATGTATACCTGAATTCACCAACATGCACACACATGCATGTTATGAGTGTGTTTTGAATTCAGAGGACCTTACGTGAACTGAAGGGAGAGCAGTGTAGAATGAAGAGGTCACAGAGTAGCTCAGTATAGGAGCATTTATTCCACTGTTGGTCTAGCTGTTGCGATGGCATGAAATTTGAGAAAACAATCACATTCGGTCCGACCCATGTGACAGCAGTTCCACTTAAGCAAACAGAATATGGATATCTTTGTATGGGAGGGAGGCTGGGGGGGCGGATATTTCCCATAGCTCATTATGATCAAGGCAGCAGCAGCCCTTGGGAAGCAGGGAAATCCTGCCTTTAGTAATGCAGGCAGCAGCAGGTTCTGTTGTGTAAGGTTTTTTTCACCAGGAGTGAGGTTCCCTCCCTTTTACCTCTCCACTTGCCATCTGGTAGGCTCAGATTCAAGGGCCAATGCCCTGAGACAGTAATTTGGTCCAACCAAGGTAAGGTGAAGTAATCTCTCAAGGTACCCAAGTTTAAAAAGTAATAGCTGGCTCCTCTTTTCTGTTTTGGTTTTATTGCACAGGCCTGGCAGCTGAGATTCAGTCACCTCATTGGGTATGGTGCCAAATACTACTCCTACCTCATGTCCCGGGCAGTGGCCTCCATGGTGTGGAGACAGTGCTTCCTCAAAGACCCCTTCAACAGGTGTGAGAATAAAGATAATGGCTCCCATAACAGATTATCATTTCATATTGTCAATGTGCATTTTACATGCTTTTTTCTGTTATAAATAGGAACTTTGTGGAAAACTCTATATCTAACATTAATGTGAACCAAACGCCAGCTTGCCAGGTGCTTGCTTCGTCCCAGTTACTGATGTCAGTTCCCATGACTTTCCACTCCAGGTTCTCAGTCTTCACAGGATCTCTGTTTAAGATTCAGGGTCGTTTTGCCTGGAGTGTTTTTTTCTTGATTACATTTTCCTTTCCCATGATCAGGGTATGTTGAGTGTCTGTTTCCTGTCAATGGTCCTAAAAGGCCTGCATAGGCATTTCTGACGACCCACCGGAAAGCCAATGCAGGGGGTTGCAATCTCATCTGTCTTATCCTTCTCTGTCCCTCCCTCACCCTCAGGGAAATGGGAGAGCGCTACCGCAGAGAGATGCTGGCTCATGGTGGGAGCAAGGAGCCCATGCTCATGGTCAAAGGTAAACACCAACTGCTCATGCGTTCATGTGTGTCTTTCACCCTGCGGGTTCAAACCACCTCTGCAGGAAGTTAAACCCAGCAGATCCGGAGAGTGTTCCCCAGCTGCCGTTGAGAGTTGGCTGGATCGCTTTGATTTAGGACCCTGAAACCTTCCACCATGTGTCAGGTTTTCCAGCCAAACATCTCATGTCCACTCAAGCTCTCTAGTTCAGTATGCAGTAAAATGTTTTAGTCATGGTAAAGAAATAATGGACACCAGATTTGTTTTTCCAAAGGGGATTATTCGGAGCAAAGCACAGTGCTTTTTCACAAAATCAGACAAATTTGTTATGGTGATAGAAGCATGTATTTTACAGTTTTTTGCACAAAATGTCAGCATCAATCAGGTATGAGACTTTGCTGGTTTGGAAGAGGCACTGGCAGTTGTAATATTTGGCAAACAGGCTGGATATTATTTTACGATTTTAAAACATCGCATCCCATGAAACCTTGTCAAGGACTAAATTGTTGGATGGTCCATACATATGTAGCTATTGAGGTTTGGCAGCATTTGATGTTCTGAACCGAGGTGCGTGTTAACGATCAAAGGGAAGACCATGCATACTTAAATCTTGGCCTGTCCCTCATAATTTTTTGTGGCATGTCAACTGAAAAAGACAGTTTTGTCACAGAACAACCAGCCAAGGTTTGTAGCAGTAACATTTATTAAGTTTGGTGGGGCTGACTGCCACTGATAAATATATGTATTAAAATACTATTCAGATGCATAGAGTATCATATACAGTGAAAGCCTCGAGCCAACAAGCTACGTCAGGTCCCAGCTTGTTCAGTAAAGACGTGCATGCCATGTTAGCTTGGTAGCACTGCACTTATTGTGTCATTCATAGACCTGCACCTGCCGCTGTGGTGACAGCCTCGCTGACTGTGTTTGGGATATCTGGATGGGTGGCGATATGCATCGCGGTGCGCTCCAGTGAACTTCTCAACAGCATGACAAGCATTTTATCTGATCAGAGACCCTCCCCTGGGTGTTGGGGGGTTAAGGACTTTGCACATTGCCCTGGGTCTCGCACTTGGGCCATCAAAGACAGAGCCTGTGTGCCCTCTCTGTCCATGCTTGGTAGAGCCTTTTTATCACCTGACCCTGTTTGCATGGTTGCACCACAGTGGTGTACCTCCATAAGCAGCAACATTAAATGCAGCTCAAAAGAGAATGCAGCAGATAGCAGCAGAGAGGTTTTTGCATGTACTTAGTAAGCCAGAGGCTTGCATTGTTCCCCACCTTCAAATGATCACACCCCACAAGACCCAAGCATCCCATTAAGCTGCCCTTAATCAGAGCTGATGTGTCCTCTTCCCCTAGGTTGTGCAGTACCACCTTTACCAGTTTGTTCCACAGCTTAAATGTTTTTTTTTTCTTTCTCAGAGAAATTTCAAATCTAATAATAGTGCAGTTGTTACAGCAGAGCTGATATTTCAATTCATAGCACACAACTAGTAATGCCAGATTTGTCTGTTTAATCTCAACACAGTGTTCAACAGTAAATACCAGTGTACATCAAGATAATGACTCCAGACCAGATCCTCAATTGGTCCTTTTTGGTCAACATGTATAGTAAAATCCTGGAGAATTATTTGTACATCCCTGCACCAATTGGGGATGAGAGAAACATGTGGGATACCAATAACAATATATCTGAGATGCTGGGTTTCTGCACTGGGAAGTAAATGAAATAGAAACAGAACACACAACTGCACTATGCTGAGGCATTTGCTGTTTGAGGTCTTTAGTTTGAGGTGGTGGTGGATCAAAATAATTTAATGCAGGTTATTCAGAATTTGACATTTATTCAAATAGAATTAGGCCAGAGTTTGAAGAAGGAATTAGTTGTAATTACATGTGTCTGTGCTATTGAAGGAAGCAGGTGTGAACAGATTTAATAAAATTGGCCATACCATTCTGTGTCTATTTTCTTTTTTTTGCGTAGGCATTGGAAGGATTTGTGCAGGTACATGTAACATGTCCCTCTTAGAAGAATAATACTGGTCTGTCCTAATGAACAGGCAATCTGTCCGTATTCCATTAGTTTGGATTCATAATTTTTATGTCGGATAGCTTTTCATGAGCTACATATGTCCTGTGCTGAATGTAGGGCCAAATCTCTCTAGAATACTTTCAAAGTGACAGCTCCTTGGTGAATAACCCTTTTTGCCATTTCATGTCTGCATTAATGAGTCATGGTTTGCCTATTTCTTTCTGTGATTGTATTATTGCTTATAAATTAAATATGTGTATTTATTGACAGAAATATTCAGGCTTTTGTAATGTACATTATTTGTACCAGTTACAAAAGCATGGATTATGGTTCTTGCATTTGGGGCTGTGATAGTGAGTGGGAGTTTGTTGAGAGTTGAAAACAAACTGAACAAACAGTGGTTTTGTCTCTCCTTCACCCTCAGTGGGGAGGTTTGGGATGGGAGGAAAAAGTGCTTCTCCAAGCAAACGTGACTCTGTCTTTCTGTGTGCTTGCGCTTTGCCTCATTGCGGTTCTGGATGTTTCTGAGGCTGCCGCTGCTGAAAAGGAGCCAGGATTAAATGGCGACAGAGAGTGAAAGTTGATAGACGGACAACCCGTGGTGACTGAAGCCCTCTGTTCGGGGTTCGGGTGAGCATAGAGAGAGCTTTCACAGCCTAGTCTTTCCCATAGCCCCCTGCTACCTGGAGATCAGGGGCTAGGAGGGAACAATGGGGAGCCCAGATTAGGTCCCAAGACTCATTTTACCCCAAGTCTTTGTCCCAAGTAAAGTAGGCCCAGCAGGTAAGAAGTACAATGACAGCGCATTAGCGCCCTCTCATTACATTAAAACCTCAGAATGAAGCGGCCTGCATAATTTATACCAATATCATTGGTGGAGTTATCAATGGAAAGGTTCTGCTTGATTATTTTAATTTAGTGTGATACATTTTTGTACAGATGGGAGCTACAGTTGTAATTTCAAATTCACAGTGATCATGCTTGCCAGCATGAAGACGCAATGGAGTCCGAACTTAGTCAGCCTCCCCCTTTCTGATAGACTTGCAAACCAGCATAAGAGGTCTTTCCAGAAGTTCCCAGGGTAGAAGTGCTGGCCCCACGTAACCCTGTAGCCACCCTGTTCTGTGTTGTTTTTCATGTTGTTTGTTTGCAAAATGTCATTTTAAGTCTGACATTGCCAAAACAATAGTTTTTGTCAACTTCAAAGTGTCATTACCATGCAATGCTGCAATTGCTTTTGCCTGCAGGGGGAAAAACAGGCCATTGCTGGCATAATGTTTGAAATTGTTTTACCACAGTAGAATTCAAATCAGTCCCTTAAACAAATGAAGTATCTGCTTAAGACATGTGTAGTTCAAAATACTTGCAAGTATTGTTCCCCAATATTATCAAATATAGCCATAGAGGGCATTAAATGCTTAACAGGTACATTTCAGTGGAAGACAATGTTTTTTCAACCAGTGTAACAGCAAAGCTGCATGTTCCTGAACGTTTCCAGAATGTACCAAACATTAAGCATGTAATGAGTTAAGACAGAATGATGCATCATGTAAAAGAAAACTTAGAGCCTAATGTCACCAATGTGAACTGAAGATGAAAGTTCCCTCTTTGATCTAGTAATTCTCAGAGAGATCACTATCTCTAATAGGACTATAATTAACTCAAGCAGTGAGGGCTGTGGGTTCAAACCCTTTTGTCTTTTTTAAGGTATCCCTGTCTACCAACATTCTTCAGAAAAACACAGATAGGAGAGGGCTTATTTAGATGTGACATGATCGTTCAATGAATTGGTTGGTTGTTTATTTGACTGTGAAGTCATCTGAAACTACACATGACCTCAGCAGAGTCTGGATCTGTTGAGGCTCACCAGTCACTCTGCTCAACATATTGCCAGCATTCAGTCTGTGCCTGCCTGCCGCCATGACTGCCACCAAACTATAACCATTGTTATATAAAAACACTTTACTTTTGTGTCAGTACATGTACTCTAAATTGACTGCATAGGTAGGTGATCTGTTACAAATCTGTATGAGCATGGTAGAGCTTAAATAATGTCATGCTCATACTCACTGGTCTGGGAGTGTTGTGAGCCTGGTCTGACACTGTTGCTCGTTTAAATTGAATGGTTACGCTTATGTTCCATTGTGATGGAAGTCGCTCTGGACAAGAGCGTCTGCTAAATGCATGTAATGCCTACCAAAATCATTATTTGGGTTACATGGTTAGTATGCATTAAAACAGCGGTTGTTGTAATGTATTTATAGACTAGCCGGTTAGGTTTTTGGGAATGTTGAGTTGTATGGTGACCTGCTCTAGACACCGATCCCGCTGTGAGTCAGCTGTGGGAGGCAGGATGAGCGTTGTCAGTTGCAGAGCCCAGATCTCTGACACACCCCATAAAGCTGTGGAGCCTGTGAATGGAGAAAGTAGTGGGGACTGAATCTGACACTCCGCTCATAAACATTGTGTCAGTTACATAGGCAAGACTGTTGCCTTGCTCAAATATAATTATGTAACTATAAAGTAAGTCATGTAACAATCCAGCTTTGGATCACAGGAACAATGAGAGTGAGAACAGGTTGCTCATGTTTGTTCATCATAATTTCTGTAGCTTGGAAGCCAGACAGCTTGTTTGAATCCTTTACAGGGACATGTTTGGTTATGTATGTGGTGTTTGATGAGCCATACTCAAAGATGTACGGCTCACTTAAACCGCACTTGTCAGTTGCCAGTGATTTTTATTTTTGGCGAGAGACCTCATTTTTCACGGCTGCATCAACGACTGGCTCCCGGCACTGGCAGGGATACGAAAGGCAATTACTCACCACAGCCCCATTCCTAGATTGTTTGCTCGCATCTTTTGAAGATCAAACATAATAACTTCCCCAGGGAGGAGAGGGGGGAATATGACAGGGCCCTCATTGTTGATCGCCATGGCAACTTTCGCCAGGCGGCGGTCTCTCGACATGCATCCCTGGGAATGAACCCTTTCTGAACCACAGCCATCAAAAGAGCAAGGCCCAAACGAATCTCAGAGGCGTTTCATTTCCATGAAGCGGACAAGCTGGGCCATGTTCCTGCACTTGTAATTACAGGGTACGTTCAATGTCAATATTTGTAAGCTATTTTGGAAGTAAACAAGAGAACCTCTGCCAGTGCTGCAACATAAGTGTTAAGAATAGTACAACAACAAAAATAAATTGCACCAGCACGTCAACTAGCCTCTGCATAGCATGTAATTAACTTTATAGCTTGTTATCATGGGCTCATCAGCAGATATTTGACTTTCTAACATAGATTCCCTTCTCTTAGTCATTTGTAATCAGCTTGCTCTTTGTGGAAGGGGACTCAGCACATGATGATAGATGGTTTGTTGTTAATGATCCTTGTTGTTGTTAGTGTTCACATTTACATTCCAACACCTCCCCAGAGTTGTGAAATTTTCTAGTTCATAACTTTGTCCTCCATCAGCAGTCGACCACTGAACACAGTATGTGTGGGTAGTGATGATCATGGGTTTTGCCATGTTAAGTGCGCATGCCTGTTTTCATGCCCTGAATCCGAGGCTTCATGCAGAATCCTGTCCTCAGAGGAATTGATCCTGCTGCCTCAAACAGGAAATTGCTTTCATGAGTGAAAGTGATAGAGGCACAGTGGGTTGCCTCTATAATCATAGGTCACTGGCAGTGGAGCGAGATGCAAGCCTCATGCCAAGCCTCATGTGTCGGATTGGTCAGGCAGTTGTTGGGAGTAAACCAAAAAAAAAAAAAAAAACATAAGAATTTTTCTTTCACATCAGTTCAACATTGCTCAAGGACCCTGGTGAATGCTACTTCACCAGATGAGGTTCCCTTCAGATCTCATCACAGCTGCAGTGGGTGCGTGTGCGTGTGTGTGTCTGGTGGTACGGTGGGCAGTGCGCTGATGGTCAGCTGTGGTGTATATATGTGTGTTTGTGTGCATGCATGTGTACACGAGGCAGTGTGCATCGTGTCAGTCATTGTCTATACATTTGTTCTCAGTGAGATAATTGAAGCCGCCCTCTGCCATTTAGCAGAGAGAGTGACTTCAAAGCCCAACCCTGTCCTAGCCCTGGGCCAGGGTGCGACTAATAGGTAATGAGATCTCATACTCTGATCTAGCTCAAACACAATGCGAGCTTGGGAAACTGTAGTCTCAACCACTTCAAAGATTCATTTCCACATGTGCTGCCAGGTTCAGGGTCTTCCAGGCCAGTTGAATGTGCACCTGCCAGAAAAAAATACCCACAGAAAGTGTTTGTAATTCAGTCTTCTTAACTTTTTTTGCCAACACAACATATTAATTTTGAGCTCCAATGCGGGATACATGTACCCATTTAGATTAACATTTAAAGGCGCCTTAATGATTTTGGATATGATGCATTCAATTTTGCTTTTTTTTGTTTGTTTTTAAATTTATTAAGGACACTGTTTCCTTGACCACCTGAAGCATTCAGAGAATGTATGTGTCTGGAAGAGAGCACTTGTCTGTGGATTTCTCTGGAGTGTGTACATTCATTAATGTGTGTGTGTTTATTATGTGCATGTTCTTATGTGTCTGTTTGCAGGTGAATATGTCTGTATTTGTGTGCATGGGCATGTGCATGTATATGTATCTGGATGTTTGTGGGTACATGTGTCTGTGCATTTCATTGAGAGAGTGTGTGTGTGTGTGTGTGTGTGTGTGTGTGTGTGTGTGTGTGTGTCAGTAGTAGTTATAGCCTGTGGAGGAAGAGGTTGAGGGAGGGGGAGGGATTGTGTTTACACTGGCTGCAGTACAAGGGGAAATGAGCTGACTTCACAGCCTAAACGAAATGGAACAGTAAGATTAGTGCGTGCTCACTTTAGCATTTCCCAGGCACTCTTACCTTAGACAGTCATTCCCTGTGCTGTCCAGCCATTCCTGTCAGCAAGGGAGCTGTCAATTAGATGACTTACAGTATGTGTCTACATTACCTGTCTTCTAGAACTTGTTTTATAGACCTTATGTTTTTCTTTTTTTGTGAGCACAGGATGTGATGGTCATGACTCATCTTTAATGTGTGTACCAAAATCCATGTTATCCTTCTTAGTCATCAGCAAAATCCCCTGACCCTTTTTTGCACAACAGTGATCCTAAAAATTGTCTTATGTGCCTCAGTTGAGGTCCATAATCTTCCAGTATGTTTACAGACCTTTAAAAGCATGTACTTGTCAGAAACAATTCTACTACCCCTAAATGCTGCTTGATTGTGGAGAATGAGATGTATTTTTTCTGTGTGCACTGTCACATAATTTGTACTGAATGCTTTCTTTTCCGGTGTCAAATGCATAATAAGCTGCCTGTGGAAGATACAGCTTTGGAACATGTGGCTTTGCTCCGAGTCAAATATTTGAGCAATTTCTGTTTTGTTACAGTTGTCACCTGCATTTAATCAATCCACAGCTGTTAAGTACACAAGCCATATTCAGATGAACTGATAACTCATCCACTGTTTCTCACAGACATTGTTTTTATAGCACACACATACAAATGGACATCGCACTGACTGTAGGCAGCAGGGTGTTAGCTCAAAAGCAGGAACGAGTTGAAATTTCTGAAAATGTAACTCTTCTGTTCGTAGGCATGCTGCAGAAATCTCCCACCGTTGAGGACTTCGTGGACGCCCTGGTGTCGGATCTGAACCCCGACTTTGAGCCATCATAGTGGGCTCTGCTAGCTCAGTGGATGGAACTCCAAACGGAAACGGGTTTCTTTTTAAAATTCTCCCAGTGCCCTGTCCCCTTCCACCCCCTCCACTCCTGCTCCTATGGGACTAAACTTCAGTAACTACTGAAAAGGCCAGTAAATTGAACTGATCATAGCAGAATGTGTGAAATAAACACCATGGATCACTTGATGGAACACTGCTCCATAATTTATCATTCTTTTTCTCTCTTGTACCTCCACAGGGGGCCTTGTACAATGTGTTGTTACCCTATGGCAGATAATGGATATCTATAAAGGAATTTTCCCTTTGAAACCTCTTGCACCATGGTTTTATATGTTTTTATTAGTCACCAGCGTCTGTTATGCAAGGTCTTGTAAGGTTTGATGCTTGATGTGTAAAAATACATTCTTTATCCTTGAAATGCACTACAGTGTTCGGTATTTACATCTTGAATTTAGCAGACAAACGTGTTTTGCCATTGTTTGTGAGTGACCTTCCTTTGTTTCAAGTCACCTGTTTCTGGATGTGAAAAGGTCATGATTTGCACATCAGTGTCATTCCAGGTTCAGTACCATGGGAGGGGATGAGAAATCTGTTCTTTCTGTCACCGTGCCAGTGTTTTGACAGGGGGGGGAAAAATGGCTCCAGTGTTTTGTCTAAGCTAGTCCACAGGTGTTTAGAAATAAATGTGTGACTTGCTGGAGCAGTGAACTGACTCTGGCTAATTTCTGGCCTTTGAGTGGTTTCTGCAAGTCCGTGGTTTACATGAAGGAGACCACCACCACCACTAAATCAAGTATCACCTGCAGTTTCTTGTGTTCAAACAAACGTTCCTAGTAATTACCAAGCGGTGCATGCCCCTGTCTTCCAGACAATGTCCCTACATGCCTGGTACAAAGTCAGTCCCAAGGCACTGTTGAAGTAGGACTTTTTCACATGGTAATTTGAGTGATTTTTTCTCTTTTTTTTTTTTTTTTTTTTTTTTTTTTAACTGCTGATCCTGTTGACTGAAAGAGAACAGAAGGTGGTAGGGGTTGGAATTATACAGGAAACCGAGAACTGAAGAGACTATCATGTGGGAAAACAAACACATCAGCCTAATTTTTTAGCTACAGGACAAGCATGCTGGACTGCCTCAGAGTGACGTGGACATCTGGGTTGTGTGAATCGTGCCGTTTCTAAAGCAGGTTGCATGCAAGTTCACAAGTCTGGTCAGGTTGCGTGCAAGCTCACAAGTCTTCATTCAGTAATGATACATATTTCAGTGATGGCTGGTATAAGGGATGTTGCCATTTAAGTTCACTTTTCTGCGAACGGACACCCTTACAGTAATATGCAGGCCATGTTGATACCATGATGATAATCAGAATGTGATTAGTAATTATTCAATAGATTAAAACACAGATTTGAAATTTGTTGCTATACCTGACCTAGAGAGGGATAGACTAAATCCTTTTAATTCAGGCAGATAACCTAGAGTTTTCTCTAAGAAAAAATGACTGCCCTTTCTCTAGGAACATTCATTTCCATCTGTTACATTTGATTTAACATTCATTAAAGCAACATATATTTACCATACCAGGATTAGGAAATTACTCAGTTGAGTACCAAATGATAATGTAAAGAACTACATAACAGTTTCTTTGATTGCAGGATTTATTTACAAAGACTGAAAATAAAATGACTGTAAAAGTATTCGGTATATACACATCAACTACTATCACTACATCTGAACTCAGGCAGAGTTATGTCTAAATAATGGTAGAATTGGAGTTGTGTTTCTACTTTACAATATCTACAGACTGAAACACCATCAACATACATGTGTACAAATGTTACACATTGTGCTTGCTTATTCAACATTTTTCATACTGTATTCTTCAAAAGTGCATCAGATCGCTATGAATGGGCAATCCTATTGCTTTTCAAACATTATATAATATTACTCATGTTTACAGCACATTTGATCATGTCCATTAAAACAAAGGCAATCCTTTTGAGTAGTTCACCATTTTCAACTGCGCTTTGTTCCCACAAGACTTCTCGGCAAGTCATCTGAGGCTATGGAGTACATTCTGATACAGGGACTTAGTCATTTCATTAAGTGACCAAATGTAGAGTGATTCCTTAGTCTGTTGACTCCAAGGGTTAATCCCTGACAATCAGCAGAGTCCCCAGTTGCGTTTTTTACTTCATTAAGGTGTACAGGGAGCCGATTCTCTCTTTCGTTCAGCGTGGTATTTCTTCTTATGTCTTTTCCGTAGCCTCCACTCATGCCTTGGCCTTGAAGTGCCTTTGCATGTGTTTACATTGTCCCTTCTAGAGGCATGCCGGAAGGCAACGGGTTATGAGACACTTGAAAGGAATTGTGCACTGTGCATTTTTTGAAGTCGTTTTGGGGGTGGTTGAACCTGACACTGGAACACACGCTGCCGCTATCATATGAGGGATGGTTCTAGGTTCAAAACCAGTAAAAAAAAAAAAAAAAACTCTACTGAATCCCTCTCATCCTGCCTGGAAAGCAAAACAAAACATAGAAGCAACATTTCACTGTGAAGAGTACACTTGTCAAAAAGAAAGAGAAGGTGCACTCCAGGTGAAAACAAGCTGAAAACTCAGGGTGAAAAGATGTCTCAGTGTGGGTCCTCTGCTTCAGTTAGACAATTCTCTGAATGTCCTCACAGTAGACCGGAACTGAGGAAATGGCACCCTTAGACACCAACCAGTTTATATGAGCAAGTTTGGAATGCTGAATGGTCCTGTGGTCCAGGAACATTCAGGACAGACAGGAAAAATTATGTATTGTTATGTCTGACTCAGGCATAGACTTTCATTAGAATATGACATGAGACTGATACTGAGACCATGAATACCAGTCCATTATGAGAAGATTCACTTATGTGATACACAGTACCAAACCTTTAAACTTGCATGTTAACGCCACCTACAAATTAATGAAACACTGGAGGTGTTTTTAAGTAGATCATTACTTGCTTGTGAAGATATTCCAGAAGTTAACTTTGAGATTCCTATGTAAACCAGGCGTCAATAGCACTTGATGTGTCCCCTGATTGAAGACCAGTTGCAGAGGATGCATTAAGCCATTAGTAGAGGGAGATTAAACTCATTGAAATGACACCAACATCTCTACAACCAAGGTATGGTAGAAGAAACAATGTAGTAATTTCTTTATTAATTTCTTAAAAGTGCCATGTTGGTTTGACTGAATGCCCCCCCTATATCTGCAATCTGTTTCTTCTGCACAATGAGCATTCCTCAATATGCAGACCAATATCCCAATTCCTGCAATTACCTTGCTATCAAGAAAACTGCGGCTGTGGAAGCACCTCCTCCAGGCTGCTACTCCCCTGATGGCCCTGGCCATTTGTAGGCTGGTCAGCTTTGACCTCCATGGCCTCTGGGATGGGGGAGTCCTCTCTGCTGAACACCCCCTCCTGGATGGACCCAACAGTGCTGTCCGTCTGTGGCACCTCAACGTCCTCCAGGGGGCGTTTGGTCCAGTCGAGGCTCTCTATGCTAGCAGAGTTTGGCACAAGCGGCCAAGCCTCAGTGGTGTCTGTAGCAGATGGGTCTGAGAAAGGCCCCAGATACACAGGGCCGGTCCTATCTGCAGGGCTTGAGAGACTGGGGGAAAGCAGAGAAATTGGAAATGTACTAGAGCATGCTGGCTCTTCCATCTGAGGCAAAGGTTAGCTGAATTGGCATTCTCCTCTAACAGTACTGTATGCACAGCCCTTACAAATCTTGTCCAGATGAGAAGGGATTTAAGATTAATGGCTCCACCTTCAAGATGTTGCTGTAAACATTTTTTGTGTGACTTGAAATGTTTCCAACCTGAAAAGGTGCAAGTTTGGTTTAGAAATTGCTTTTACTAATTTCATTTCTTGGTCTCTGTGATGGTTACAGTGTTTAGGTGCAATAATCTCTAATGAGATATCAGAGTTTAGAATTAAACCTGTTAAACCGGAAATGAGAAATACCAGAATTTTTGGAAAAAGTATGTAAATTAGGGATGTAAATCACACCCAATGACACATTTCTGAATTGATTAGTTGTTAGATGAGAACACTGATTATCCATTAATCATTGTCAGTGGAGGATGAAATATGTTCACAGTAACTAGTGTTTTGTTGATTATTTTTTTAACCTTTTGATGGGATTTTGCTGGTAAAAATTGACTTTCCAAGGGTTAACAATGGTGAAGAGTACAGTTCCAAAAGGCAAGCAGTAAAGTGAAAGGAGGTACTGAGGCCCACACACTTGTGCAGCTTTGACAGGACCTCTTACCCTTCGGCCAGGCTGCCCTGAGAGTGGAACGGACAGGCATCACAGCTTCGCTCCAGGCTGCAGGTCTCCTCACAGCACAGAGAGGGGATCAGCGGGACTGGACCTGAGGAGCACACAGTCAGTGCTGTTACAGAGGGAAGCTGACACTGATCGCCAAAAAAAAAAAACAACAACGCAGTAGTCATCTAACGTTCATATGCAAATGAGCCTAAACCTGCTTTCAGGTTTGCTTGAAAATGCAAAGCATGGGAGAGGCAAACAAACAGGGAATGAATTCTGCTGGAAAAACTGAGGACAAACCACGTCAGTAGCCCTTACATAGCTGATTTTGGAATGCATACCTGCCGGAGGATTCAACCGGACCCAGGACCTACTGTTCAGTGAAAACCTTTGAGGTTCTGGCAGAAGGAATGCATGGCTCTTGTCACCCAAAGACATTGTGGTCTGTTGCAGTGGCGTGGGGGGGGGGGAGATCCACTTAACCCCATAAAGCCAAGCCACAGCAAGCATTACAGCAGCCGATGCACTGCGAGTCTGCACCAATGGAATCTCTGACTCAGTGGCTGGCATGACCTAGGCAAGCTTGTTCAGTGGCTAAGCGCCAAAGCCAAACTAGTACCGGAACCTACCGCACGTGTGCCTCAGGCCTCGGTGGCAGCGGCAGCAAGACTGGCGGGGGAACTCCTGGAACTGCCGCCGGTCAAAGCACGAGAGCTCCGCCCCATTGCATGTGCTGTCCTGGGACCTCACTGAGGCTGCAAAAAAGAAACCACAGCCACCGTTTGGAAAATTATTTGGAAAAACTGTAGATTATCAAATCAAATCTGATGTGGCATGTTTATATCATTATTACTTGTTGCTGGAACAATAGGAACTAGTGTTATTCTATAGAAGACGCCTTTTCAATTTTTTTTTGTAATTAAAAGCTTCCATACAATGTACAATAAAGGATGAGAATGGAGAGAGACAGATGTGATTATGGAGAGGGAATGGGGACTGAATGAAGGAATGACATAATATGTGTTGAACAATCAATTATTCTTTTTCAAGCAAATCAGTAACCAGCCCATTATCATTATCAAGGAAATACGATTCCCCTTTAGAGAAACTTCTCTAATGCGGTATTCTATAGCTGTATATGGAACCCCCTTAGGCTCCGGTCCTGGCTTCCTGGGTCTGGGAGGGATAACAGGCTGTACCAGTGGGCTTCTTTTCCAGGAGCTGCCTCTTGCAGTAGATTACACACAGGATGATCAGGGCCAGCAGAACAGAGGCCAGTGCGCTGCAGATGACTGCAGCCAGCGCCATATCCCGAGGGCTGGTCACGGTGGCAGGCACCGGCACAAGGTTGATTCGGCCCCCACCTGAGGAAACACGGTGGGATTGAATCAGGGAGAGGGAGGAGGACAGGCAACAGGGGAGATTATCCTTATTTCTGCTGTACGTACAACTGTATCGCACATTTTTAAAGTTGCCAGTGAGAAATGTTGCTTTGGGTGATCAGGCGTATTGTTGAGGGGTGTAGAGAGATTGGTCGTTGAGGCTGGAAAATTGAGTTTGTGTTTTGTTTTGCAATTACTTCTATTTTTTTGAATACCGATCTAACCACAAAAGGAAAAAGGATCAAATGGTGGTGGCTTCATATGCAAAAGTAAAGCAGATATATATGCATATGCACATACAGGGTATACATATGATCATATCTAACAATCATATTCCTTCTGAAGAAAACCATAATCACAATTCACCTGTCAAAATGCACAGCAAGTTAAGTCTGGAGACACTGCATGCATTGCATGGTAATCAGATAGCTTTCCACCAGAGTTTTACAGCGACGTGATGAGCAAGGTAAACAATGATGTGCAATGTTGTCTGATAACCTCCAGCTAGATTCAGGCGTCGCCCTTCGTCTGACGGGGGGGTGCTAGACCTGGCAAACAACCTCATACTCATCGGCTGCCAAGTGTTCTCACAGGCAGTTCAGAGCTCAACCTGCAGCATGCAGTTCCGCTCATTCACTTATCACATACGTTAACTGCCCAGTTTTCTACATCCAAACCCCCTGAACCATATGGTTATACTCATTTTCCCACACTGGTCAATAACAGTTATCTGTCAGGTCTCCTACAAGTGTACAAGTAAATATCTCCATCTATGATAGTTTTCCAGTACCATTATTTACAATAACCAAGGTGGGAAAAATGTTCTACTGAAGGATTGCAGCTCCAGAGACCATTTGTGTATATTCATCTCTCCAGTAAATATTTTCATAAGAGGAATTAAACATTGAATTTTCACCCAAAACAAACATGAAAAGGGAAGAACCAACCCATTCATCTTGGTGCTGCTTGTGGCCATTTACACACTATAATCAATTTGAAATACAACATAATGCCAGTTTCCATAGATTTTTTACGACATTTGTTGGGAATGTCAACCCTGACATTTATTCACCAGTTTCAAAGCATTATCCCAGAAAATGCAGTCTGTGCCTGGATTTGAAAACTTCAGTGGAAATTCAGCATAAACTTTAGCGTGACAGTGGAGGGAGGACTTACAGTGAGGTTCATAGGGAGGAGGTGGGTCTCCACATGGTATGCACTCCATGTCTTGGAACCCGCTCAGCTTTGTTTTCCGATAAAACCTGCAAAATAACACCGCTGGTGTTTCTTTGCTGTTTAATTTTTTTATTACAACCTACTGTTTAAAAAGTAGGTAAAGTAAAAAAAAACAACTCAAATTATATTTTTGGTGAGGAACCTGTAGGAAAGGTAATAAAACACTTGAAAATCATAATATTCAGCACTTAATCATGTCTTGCTTAGGTGTTTTCAACAGGTTCATTTGGAAATCAGAAATTTAAGATCGATAAAACCATGAACAACCAGCCTTCAGGAATGCTTTAGCAGCCCCTTTTGCCTTCATACTAAAGCAACGGCTTAAAACAGCATGGAGAATTCCCACAAAAGTCAGACACGTAAACATCCTCATAAGAAGTTCCTTTACTTACTAATTGAGGGGCTTATATTCACAAAAAATCATGGATCAATTTAGAGGCAATAACTGCACCCATTATAAACCCCATTTAAATCTAGCTCACTACTGTTTCTGCTGTAAGAGCAGCTGTGTGAAAGACAGAGAGCTGTGCGCTGCATGTGCGAGAGGGCCCCCTCACCCTGGCAGGCAGGCCCCACACACGGCGTTGCCAGTGGTCGAGCAGTTGGCCTTCTGGAAGCGGTTAACGTGGGCGCAGTCCAGGCACGGTTTGCATTTCTGCATGCCCCTGTCCTCTTTGAAGCGGCCGAGTCTACAGGGCACACACCGGGCATCCTCCCCATAGCCAAAGCCACATTCCTGGGGGGCGGGACGGGGAGGAGGGAGGGGGATTAGCGAAAACACATCCATGGTGGAGAGCACATGTATGAGCACCAAAAGAGGAGATGAGGGAAAAACAAGTAGCCCTCCTGGCACGCGGACCTCCTCAAATCAAAACACTGGCATTTTTGAGAATCCATCTCCCACGACCCATAGTCTCCCTTACTCTTGACAATTGACATGTAGCCCCTTGCCGCAGTCAGGAGAATTCCTATCATTTGAATGATAAAAGACCCTCAGGACACCTACTGTTATATTATTACACATTTATGGCTGGGCTATTGTCCCACTCGTCTCTCCAAACCGACCCTGTGAAAGCGCAGGAGTTTGGCAGAGCAAAGAAATGGCTTGAGACCAGGCTTCAGTTTTCAGAGGGACGCTGGAGCTAAGGCACAGATTCGCGCTTGAAAGGCCGGATAACCCTCCTCTCTCTAAGCCTGTTCCTCAAAAGCACAGCATGCTATTCAAAAGCAGATGCAACATGCAGGGAGCATGCCTGACAATAACATTTCCGGCAAATCTGTTGTTTTCCCCCCCCTCTTCACTCTAGCACTACCAGCTTGATTAGCAAACACTCTTGTTGCTGGCCACCTTTTGATTTATTACAACCCTTAACATGGAGCGATGTTTGAGTGAATTTTTAGATGCTTTTTAATGTCTGCTTATTAGCCGTGAGTAATAAGTGGCATAAGTCTGTGTTTTACTTGGATGCCTACGCCCGAGGTATGCAAAGCCCATGAGCTTCTTGTAACTTCCACTCTGCAATGTTTGGTCAATGATAAGGAATCCTGGGGTGGGGGGGGTATGCTGGACACTTTTCAGAATTCTCCATGCACTGAGAGAAGCTTATCTTTTCATTCATTCAAGGCCCTTCAGACAACAATCCACTGGAACACATATTGCACATTCCATTAGTTCCACAGTGCCTTGGATCAGCAAGGGAGACCTTTTCAGCCTCAGCGCAGATGACCCAAGATAAAAGATCCCCTCTTCAATTCTGACTCGGTCTGTGGATTCTGGATATCACTGGCTTGCACATTAACCATTATATCTGCATTTTCATTCAGTGTGACTAACTGTAACATAGAGAGTTTCTTTTTCTAGCTTTAGAAAAGCAATAGGGTAGTTTAAGTGGCCCATTCATAATCCAGGTGGACATCATGTCACCTTGAATGTAACCGAACCCTTTGGAATGACATATTTCAAGTCACTGTATCCCACAGCTGCCACTTCCAATGTCAAATACAGTGCCATTATCACTGTATACTCCTATGGCAGAGAAACAGATTATTCACATACATCATTCACTTGACAACTAGATTCAAATGTCCTACTTTCCATTCCTGTTTCCCATTTCACGCAGAGACGCTGGAGCGCCAGAAAGGCGGACAGAACCAACTTAGTGGAGCAGCACAGTTCTAGACACTGGTTACACGACCGACTTTATTGCAGGAGAAAGTAGAGGAATCCAGAGCTTTAAGCTGTCGTGTGAGAACGTTTGGATCGCATGCCAGATCCGCATAAGAGGGGCAGGAGCCAAGGGGTGGGAGTGGCGGGAGAGGGGGGCGAATGAAGGACAGTCCCGCAGCTGTCGTCGTCTGTACGCCGCACGAAACAGCTGTCTCCCATTGACCGAGGAGGTTGGCAGCAGGGCAGGGCATGGACTGTGGAATCATGGGAGGCACACAATAACAGAAAGGAAACACAGGAGTCTTGGCAGCACTTCGCTGGAAGACCATTTTTGCCTCCAAAGAGGATAATCAACAGCAGTGCAAGAGCAACGTTAAAATTCGGGAGGGGATCAAGTCCAGGGTCAATCTGCTTGAGCTCTTGGCCTGCGATCGAAGGCCATTTTAAAGCGTTCAGGATAAAGCGTTCTACTTCCAGACCAAGCAGCTGGAGTAAGGATTAAGCCTGAGCAGGGAGCTGGCACTGACACCACGTTCATGTGGCACTGCATGGTCTAAACTAGGCTGACACGTATACAGACCAGGACATAATGCCAAAATAAAATACATTACACAGTAATGAACTGTATGGGCTATCTGACCAATCATGTTTTTGCTAGGGTTTAAGTGGCAGAAGTTCCTCATTACCATGCAATAATGCAGGCCAAACACAACTGGACCAAGCACAAAAAAACTTCAAAAGCAGGAAATAAACTTTAAACTTTGTTAAGCTTCATTAAACTTTATAACCATCTGAAAACTGCATTGCATCACAAATTAACTCTGGGTACACAGACAAAACAAAAGAATCAAATTCAATTCTTCTCCTCTCTTAATAAGATCAGTGAGTACTAGTGAGAATGCCAATGCAAACAGCAGAGCAGATGAGAAAGCTTAAGCATGTTCAGGCGTAAAGATATTTTAGAGATTAGGTAGGAATCATATGAGTGCCTAGGGGAGACGAGTCATCTGATCCAGTAATGAACAAGCCCAGAAAACAATACGTGCTTAACTCAGTGTGCCATCTTACATTTCTCACAGATACCCCTGCCAGGTCAAAGTTTTGGCTCCTGTGCTTTAGAAATGTTATCTTCTTACATTCCCCCTGCCTTTCTAAGCCGTGCCACTCGCTTGCAGCTGGCTTCATTTAAACTTTTTTTTTTTATTTTAATGCAGGAATTCTCTGCAAGGAAAAAACACAAGGAAACTAAGAAACCTACAATTACAGTCAAATATTGTGAGGCGAACAAAGCCAAGACTGTGACAGATGATTTAGATTTTAAGCAATCCATGAACTCAAATTTAACATGGGGGAACCAAATTCCTTCATGCAGTATTCCTCATTCTTTTGTGGTGAGCTGCCAGAAAACAATTATAGTGTAACCCCAATCTAAGGATCTAAGTGAGGGTATGTTTTTATTAGTTTTTACAGAGATATCCCGTCCCACTCTTAGGTTTCAGAAAAGCACATAATTTCCGCATCAGGCATGTCAGGTCTGTGGAGATAAAACTTTAATCATGCAGTGTCTCTGACTCCTGTTCAGCATGTGAGGGTTGAGGGATGCTGGTACAATGGATGGGGGAAGGGGGGCATTGTGGAAAAGTAAACTAAGACCTGTACAGGTCTCAGAATTGAGGGCCGCCCACTCTGTAGCTACGGTGGTCCAGTAGCTTCCACCCCCTCCTCCCCCTTACCTTTTCCCTGCTGACTGCTTCTTGGCATCTTATTTGCCCTCTGATGAGTGAGGCAGCCAATTATTAACCAGCACTGCAGGGGAGGCCCCGTGTTCATTACGTCTGGCCGTTAACATTTGGCAGGAACGCTTCAAGCCCACAGAGCCAAGCAGCCAGTGTAATTGTATGACTGCCAACCTGAAAGCTAAACCTGACAGGTCAGCTTGTTATTTATTGGTACTATTTGTTGTATTTTTCTATTTTGGGTACATCTATACTGTTCACACATTAAACTGTTAAGCTGGTGTGACTGAATCTTTAGCTGGGCGAATGATGTTTAAACTGAGCACTGCAATCTATTCCAAGCTTTTTATTTTGCATGAATAAAGTAACTAAAAATGATTCATTTGGAACAAAAATGTTGAAAGTTCATAAAGCTTTAGTCAATTAAAGTTGAAAGCCCTTATTGCTCAGGTTATTTTCCCTATGAAACAATGGATGTACTGTATTCCATTGCAGGGATCTTAAAGAGACCCAACATTACCTGCATTAGTATTCATTCTGATAATAAAATTAGCTTATCATAATTTATGCTTTATAAATGAAGCCATAAACAAGCAACCCTTCACCTGTCTATATCCCCTATTATGAACACAAGGAATAACTACTGATGTTGAGCTGAGAAGGAAGAACTTCTATTGGAATTCAATGGTGAAAACACTTTGCTAATAATAAAGCAATGGAAGAAATCATTGCTCATAGTACCATTATCTGTGGAATAAGTCAAAACAAAATGAACACCAACACACGAGGACAACACAAAAATGTCCATTAAGAATGCCTTCAACTTAAATCAAACTCGTATTGCCTCTATAGATGGCATCCTTAGTAGTAGAGGATCATTAGATGCATTGATCAAGTAGAGGATCATTAGATGCACTGAAACTTCAGAGTGTACCAAAAGCAAGCAAAAAGATTTCTGCAAACCTCTGACAGCTCTTGTCCAGCACCACACTGCCTGCAGGGTACGCAGTTCCCTGACTTATCCTTAAACTCCTGTTCTCTACATTCTCTCGGATCCTCTGCTATTCCGAGAACCTGGAAAAAAAAAAACAATGTAATTCATACCTCTCAGTGAAGCTATCCAGTGGTGTCCCCAGTTTCCAACAGGATTTGTCAGTGTTTCAGAAATGACCATTGAAAATAATGTCCGTATGTTCATATAGTGGATAGTGGATATGTGCATATGGTGATAATGGAGGAGTAAGCAGAGAAGTGGATCAGAACTTCACTGTCAATGCAACCCAAATGAATACACATCAGAAGACATCGACCTGCCTGTAGCCCAACTCACTATCCCTGCATTCTGCACACTGCACACTGTACTACCATCTTGCCACCCATATGATTTCACTCCATTAACACCAGTGTAACATTGTTTGAATGGGTCAGATCAGGTGGGGCTGACAGACCTGGACGGCATGCACACCAGGTGAGCAGCACATTCCTGAAAGAAATTAACTTTTCTGTCATTGTGAGTGACACTTACCAGAAAGGAGCCCATCATAAGTGCTGTTAGCAAGCTCAGCCTATTCTGCCCCAGGGTCCAGTCCATTTTGGCTGTATAGGGGCCCAGCACTCAAAAGACTCTGTGAATGGAAGGAGAATTTACAGCTGAACTTTGTCAGTAAGTCAGCCAAAATATGACCCTGTATGCAGCACTAAACATTTAAAGACCAACATACGCAATATTTGTCTTTGGCATTTCATTAGATCATTTAAATATGATCACAACCCCACTTTACTTTTGCCCTTTGTTGCAAATGTGTGGTGCATTTCAATTACTTTAAAATTAGTCAAATAAAGATAAGGCATGTTGCTTGAGGCTAGGAAACGACACATCAACAACACTAACAACGTGGTATGCTGTGTAATATGAATCAAAAGATTATACACAAAATTGAGCCAACAATCCAAAAGCACCATATAATGTACGAGTGACAACTGCCATTTGCCCCAGCTGCCCAAGATGTGTCTGGCCATTCTCTGCTCAAACTGACAAAAGCAAACTCATTTTCCCATGAACAATCCATTCACAGTTATGTGTATACAGTAGGAGTGTATCTACAACGTTGTTATTATCTTTGTTTGATCCGATACTTTTCTACACAAAAAATACTGTCATCGCCACAGATGGAATTATTCTTATTGGGTTACTCAACATCAATCCCTGAACAACAATATAGTTCGACGGCAGACGAACATTTTTAATAAATCTTCATTGTAGTCAACACTTGCGAGTTCGAATTACACCAGCGCCACACCGACACAGTATACATATCGACGACTTCAAGCAAACTGGTTATTCGTATAAAACGCCATTTTGATTTACAAACAAATTTCTACAATGTGAATTCGAGGGTGGGGTAAGTTACATTTCAATGCACAAATAATTAGCCAAACATTATAATGCAAATAATGACTGAAAATATCAGTGTTTCAGACGTCCAAATTCAGTAATTCATTCACATTCACACTGACGGGATAAATATGCCAACTTCTCTTACTTTGTTCACCGGGTTAAAATATTTCCTTTGTATTTCATTCGTTCATCGTGTGAATTTAGTTTAAATCAGAAGTACAGGCGGAACCATCATAAGAAAAGATTCTTACCAGAAAAGAAATAGGATGTTGTTGGACGTCACTGAACGTTTTGAGTATGTAAACTTTCGTACTTTCACTCAGCGTTTTGCTCCAGTAACTGCTGCATCGGATTCAACATCATGGTCACTTTCTGATGTGCTCCCCAGCGCAGCTCCAGACGGACCAGTAAATCTCGCACAAATCTGCGCGTAGATCAAAGGCAGGGGATGGCTGCGCTGACAAGCTTGTAACCTGATCTGTGATCAGTGTAGCACTTCAAAGGTTAACGAAGAGCTGGAAGCCAACGACACTTAAAGCAGATATATTCCGATCACGCTACGTAAGTCTTTAATTGCAGTTGCACGCTCGTGTAAAAATAGATGGATAAAATAAAGTGCAAGTATCCGAAGCAAAAACAAAAGACGAAACGCCTTATTTCTCCCTCCCGTTTTCGCACCACCACCCCCCGTGTGATTTCATGTCTGTTGTTGGCTTGATCAGAGCTCGCTGTTTGGTGCTAGTTCGTGGTTTGAAACCGTGCCCACCTCCGAGGGTTCTCTTTCATCTCAATGAGCTGCAGATGCCTTGACGTCATCTCTTTACTCTGGGATTGGTTGGACTGACTGGCTGTAGCCTTTAGGGGGCACTTGTGCCAGAAAGTAAACCTGTGAATGTAGGCAATAAAATGTGTGGGTGGCTCAACGGACATTATCCTACATATTAATTGAAAAAATTTTAAAGCAGAGACAAAGTGAGTTTGTAGAGGCGCATGAAAAGGATAAAGGAAAAAGCGCAACGGGCGTATGAAAAGGGCAAAGGGAGTGTGAATCTGGTCTTGAAACGTCTTTCTCGAATGGAAGGTTTATTTCGGCTGTTTATGTATAGTCTAACTACTTAACAGGAGGTTGAAGTCTCTGTGCATGCCGTGCACAAGTCACCAGATAATAAGTCTGCGAGTTAGGAAAGCAGTCATTCAGACAGACATAGATAGATAGATAGATAGATAGATAGATAGATAGATAGATGACGTATATGTATTTGCCTTGATGGATAGGTATAGCCTAAATGCAACAATCGATAGGCAATCACACGCAGTCTTGAGAGGAAAGAACTCAACATACACTGAAAATGCTAAGCATATAAACAGTCCATACATAACGTCCAGCACCCTCTACATTCGTTACTGAATCTACAAAGCAAAAGTTCGGTCAGATATGAGGTGCTATAACCTGTGGTTCAAGTTCAGGTTCAGCTAAGCTTTTGGTGGCTTTTCTCTCCATCTAGTGGGAAGAGTGTATCATTACATCCATTGTGAGTGAACATAAAGGTCAGTTAAAAGGATCAGATAAAACCTGACAGATACGCCCACTTTTTATCAAGTTGATGATAAATATTTACGTGTAAAAATGAGTAGGTCTGAATTAATTAACTTAAAATACTATTATAGTCGTTCAGTACTAAGACGTTTTAATGGCCTCAGTAATGAAAGATCGTAATGTTCAAACTTGGCAAGTGCATATGCATTGCCCTGCCGCATAGGCTGTCATATTCTTGCCATGGATGGAAAATAGTCAGAAATGCTATTCAGAAATTATTATACTGAGTGTAGGCTACCCGTTAATATGTTTTTCTCATACAACATACGAAGATGTGAAGGAACTTCAGACACTTACGCCAGGATAGGCATGCAGCCCTAAGGTGAGGGAGAAAAATGACCAATTACCAACTTCAATTACCAATGAAGTTTGCCTCTACAAACATCCTTGCCTAAAGAAAAAAGTACAGGACCCAAAACTACATGAAATAAGATGAACTGTCTTCATCATCATCAGTTTGAAAATGATGCCCAGAGAGCACCAGAAAGAAGTTAAATGTCTGCTATATCGAGTGAGTATGATGTCACACCTTCAGCTTCTCACAGAAGAATGTTAGAATCTCGGCTGTCCAGCTCAAACTGAGCAAGCCGGCTTCACATCCACACAGCCTAAAATAGAGATTACAAGAAAAGTTTAAAATATAGTTGTCTTCCTATAGGTTCGGAATGGAAACTTGCTCATCAATCATTTAGTATGCTGCAGATTTCACATTTTAATTCCCCTGAATCTACTGTCCGGTAATGTGCATTCTCTGGTCAAGTGTGCAATGTTGCAATTGTCACCGGCATGTACAGCTATCAGTATTTCATAGTAATAAAGAAGAATAGTCTGAATGCAGTTATTACTGTTGTTACTTGAGGATCACAGCACATGTAAATGTTTTGATGACTACAAAATGTGACAGGTCACACTGAGAACATTTCAAACACTTTATTCAGACTTTTATTTATACTTACACATTTTTATGAAGTTGATTTTAGTTTAAGAATGTATACATACATACACACATACAAAAAACCCCACTTCAAACACTTTTGGCCATAAGTCTCTCCATGTCACACATCAAACACTTCAGAATACCTAACACCACATATGCATAAAATCACTGCAGTGCAAGACTAGCACTGAATTTGAGACTGAAATGTTGAATGCTGTAAAAATATGTAATATCTACAAAAAAATTACAAATTAACAAGAGGTCTTCAGAGGAAAAAGATGTGCATGTGTATTTTCTTAAAGCAGAACAAGAAAAATTAACTTTATTTCACATTATCAGATATACAGGAGAGTGGTTTCCAAATATTGGTATTATTGACAGAAAAAAACATACAAGCTATCTGGAAACACGCAAATATGAACATTGAACCAAGTGAATTGCATATTGTTACATTTGTTTTTAACAACTATAAACTTTTACCAAGGACTATTATATATAAATAGGACTCATGGAAAGCTCTTGTTGAATATATTACAATTTATTAGATCAACCTTACGAGAACCTTTGACTTAGTGTGTTACTGTTAAATCCAGTAAAACCTTTTTTCAATGGTTCATATTAAATACTTGACTATGCAAAACAGGTATGTCCTGTTTATAATAATACTTGAAGAATCAAATCACAAAAGAGGAACTTAAGCATGAAAATATAAAAAATGCAAAAAAGCATCAGTTGAATAGAATGTAAGCTGTAGTAGTGAATAGCTGTGTGCTTTATTTAGCAAAAAAGGTAAATAATACATGCTCATCAATGCTTGTGCTGTTATCATTCATTATAACAAATGTCAAACCATGAGAACCTCAGATTTCCTTTATCCAGTGGACACACTGTGTTAATATACTTATGACTTGATTAAAGGATGTACAATATATACTACAATCATTTCAACAGGGATGAAAACTCCATTGATGCCTTTGGAGGTAATTGTTTTGCGAATAATGGTGACCACTCCTGAGGAAGTGAAATTGGGGTGCAATGCCATCCGTTAGCATTCCTCGCTGTTTTGGTGGCATGTGGAGCCCTCCGCGGCTGGTGAAACGAACAGCCTACCGTCAGGACAGACGCACACCTCGAGGAGTCCCTGACTGCTTCCAGCCACCGATACTTTTCCCTGGGGCAGTCTGGGCAAGCGCAGTGTCTCAGCATCCAGAATCAGCTGCAGAGAGACCAAGGAGTGTGAGCCGTTTCTTCTCATTGCCTAAGCACATAATTATGCAGGGTATCAGACCATCCCAGCACACTCCACAGGAACATGCATCTGTTCCCATCCAAGGCCTCTGGAGGGAGAGGGGCTGTACATGTTGACAAAAAAGTATAGATCAAAAATATGTTCTGCAATGAATAATGCACTACCAACACGTAAGGGTTTGCACACAGTGCCTCATTTTAAAGCAGATTCCCTTGATATTTAATACCCAACAGATAATTCACTTTTTTTAAGCATTTAAAAAGGGACAAAGAAAACTCATGTCTAATTCAGACAGAGATGTTATCTAGTCACTGGTTGTATAGCTCTTGTCAGAGAAGGAGACCTCATGCTGACTTACCATTCTTTCCCTTGTGAGGAGCCGGATGTCCATGTTAGATGTAAGTTCCATATTTCCTGCCAGAGCTTTCATGTGGACTCCCTTAGGTGCATCCATGATCAGGGAGCGAGTGGGGGACTCGAGCCTGAAACCCATATGACGATGATGATCACTAAAGGGTTATATGCCTAACTAAAAAACTGTGTTAAAGAAACACCCTTACATTCCATATGGTTTCACCCCCAAGATATACCTTCAGAAAACTCGTCCTTCTCCTTCACTCAACTCTCATGTGTTTTTTTTTTAAGTTTAATATTTTAAGATACTGTACACAGTATTGACTCTAGCGAATTGTTATCACTTATCTCTGTGGAAAGTTCAAGCAGAGAGAGCTGACAAAATTAAAATATTACTGGGTTTTGCCAATGTTTGTGCATGTATCTGTCATTATAATGATGTTCCTGATGGTGGCAGCAAAGTCATAAATCATGAAAAAACATGAATTATTTATACTTTGATTAATTAGCAATTTATGGAAAAAGTGTAAATATTTGGAATATATTTGAATTAATTAAGTCATCAGTGAATGGGTACTGGAGTTAAGGTGTGGGTGTGTGACACAATCCCAGTTCCCAATACTTTGGGGCCACACTAAACAATATGTGCAAGTAACATAGAATACATATTATTAACATATTCCAGCTGTTGCTAGGAGACCTTAGAATGCTTTCAAAACATTGGCGTATATGTTCACAATACAGCTTCCTGTCTCCCTGGAAAATTTGAAATGTAAATGCTATTTATATGTTGCAGAGCAGCATCTGTGATCTTTTACATCAATAGAACACCAGTGAACAATGATGTTTCAGAAGAAAACACTGCCATCCACTTGTAGTGCATAGTCTGTATTGCAATGAATCAACAGCAGTGCTTGATCCTGTGTCTTTCACTGGCAGAACATGAAATGAGGTTGGCCTCACACTGAATGAAAACAAATCCAACACAGACCAATATGAAATAATAAATAGTAATGCTATAATGCTATCATGATAATTATATTCGTTATGTGATGACTTCACATTTTCCCATGGTCTGTGGGTTGCAACACTTACCTTAAGTCTTTGAAGGATTCTGCTGTAATGAGGGGTGTCTGTACAGAATGTTTAAACCACGCACCATCAGGTCCTAATTAGCAAATAAATAGTCATATTGAATATCTTGTTATGTACAATACCACTTTATCCTCTAGCTATCTGTAAAGATTTTGATCAATTTTAAATTCACAAGAAAAATAACAGATTCAATTAAAGCAAGATCTGTATAGGATTATTTGTATTTATTCTCTTTATCACAGATTAAACACACGTGGAGGTGTCACATATACAAAAAAACACCATCATCATTCTCATCCTCCTCCTCATTATCATCATCATAAGCATAGTAATTTTAGTGTCCATCTACAACGCCTACTCTGTAAACTCCACAATTTCCAACTGTTAAATTAGATGGGAGTGGGATTATTATATTACAAATATGACAGACTCAAACTATTCAGTCTAAATTTTCATGTTATCTCAATGGCTAGGCCAAAAGTGGTGATTATTTGAATCTCTGGAAGTTGTGTCTGGTGAACCGATGGTCTCATCTGACATCAGGAAGAGGGATTTTTTAATTTGAAACGAGCATTCAGCAAGGCCGTCCAGCTGGAGTTTACATGTTGAGAGTGGTTATGGTAGGCATGTTTCCACTGTTGGTTTCAGAATGTGCTGGATTCTCTGTGCAAATGCAAAGCAGGCAGCTGGTGGCTGATCTCGTCAGCAGGGTGTGAGATTGCCTGAGGCCACGCAATAGATTCAGCCCACGCAATGCTCTCTCCACCCAGGAGCAACCAGGCCACTCACACCAGAAGAGGGAAGAGACATTTCAGACTATGACTTCACTCCCCTTGCCATTTTTCAACAGTCTCCACAGGGAGCTGAAAACCTTTGCCTGCATTCAAAACAAGTCTGGGCTGAAACAGGTTCATTCATAGGTCAATCCCATCAGCACACAGAGGAACTATATTAGCATAATGCTGATTTACTGATGATGATGATGATGATGATGATGATGACGATGACAACGATGATGACGATGATGATTATGATGATGTTTCAGTCAAATATATTTCTGCATTAATTAAGCCTCTTCAATCTAGTAAGAATCTGGTTATTTATAAATAATTCATGGGTGTTTTGATTAGCTAGTTTGATTAACTTTGCTGATGGAGGTCATCCACGTGCCTTCCAACTATCCATCTATTTCGATTTCATTTAAAAAATCAGTCTAGCTGAGGAACGTTAAACCCAGTCACACTGCAGCTGAAATTCTATGCATATGCCCATGTATAAATTAACTGAATGAATTAAGCATGAACTGACTTTACGGACCTGTGACTCGAAGCTTGTCAGCCCCGACCACGACCTCCGTGTTGTCGGCAGAGAGGATCAAGCCACCATTGTCTGATACGACCTTAAAGAGTTGTCCACAGGCTTCCACTATCTGCGGAGCTAACAAGTAAAACGCACAACAGCACAGAGAGCCTCAAACAATCATGTTTGATAAACTACAAAAAGTGCATTGTGTTCTTGTTGGTCAAGCAGCAATGAAAGAATGTTCTACTTTGCAAAATAAAACAATGTGATGAAAACTCATACTATAACCTGTCAAAATGACACTGACATTCATGGAGCATGAATTAAGTATAAAAAGGTGGATGAAAAAAGGTAGAGACAGAAGAACAGGATTTGTCTAATCTTCCTTCAAGGCTTAGACTAGTTCCTCAGTCCAAAGTACTTCACTCTCTTTCATAGTGTACATGGAAAAGTTCATTTTCCACATTTCATCCTATCCTATGCCTATCAATGTTTTGTGGATGTTTCACATTAAGTAGCTTCTGGTTTTAGTTGATGCTGTTTAAGAATTATGTGACATGTTATAGAATTGTGCAACAATTATGACAAACTATTTCAGAACCTGACTGTGTTAGAATATCTTTTTCTGATGGAAGTCTACTGCTGCATATTAAGTATATGTTGATATCTGATCTGTGTTTTCCTTAAGATGAAAGTAAAATAATTGTTCCATTTCTGTTTGTCTCCGTTTTGATAATTTGTCTTTTTGCAAAGTCACTTTAGCTAGGTGTGTGAGAACTGAACAGAACAAAGTTGTCTTCATGACTTTTAGTCAACAGAAGTTGTGAGCATCAGGGAGTGAGAAACAACAGCCCCCACAGGACTTCACACTTCCAGGGGTGATGGATATTTAGAATTAGAACAGAGTTAAAAGGATGCAGACATATTCCTAACAGTCACAATTTCATGGAATCTCATAGCTGGTCACGCCCATACCTAAAGCCCCCACCACTGCTGCCCTTTTTCACGGAGGCCATTACCTCTGAGCCTTTATATCACATAGAGACCACATGAGGCGACTGCGCCTTTTAAAGCACATTGACCACAAATATGTTTTACCCTCATGAATGTTATTTTTTTTTCCTCATTTTCTCCATACAGTTATATGCTTTCTCAGTCCAGATAGTATAATAATTTAATATTTAAAGTATTATATTAGGTTTAAATAGAAATAACCAAACTCAAACAAAAGGAGAACATTCTAGAAGGCCCATGCAATCACTAAAGCTGGAATATGGCACTGGCTACACAGTTTTCCTTATGCAGACACTTCTGGAGCCCTAATTCTCGCTGTCTCTTCAGATTTATGAAGACATTCGAAGTGATTGTTATTGCTCCTGTCCTTAACTGCAAGCTAAACAAATTAAAGATGTATTACATTTTGTAAATCTCTGTAAAAATTCAGTTTGTGTGCATTGTGGTACAAAACAATGACACAGTTTCCTGTGTCCGTATAATTAATATAGTGTAAATGTTATGATTTTTGTTATATCCCAAAGGAATACATCTCTTACCCATAGTTACACTGCATGTCACATCCCCATTTTCATCACAGGCACTGAATGTGACATTTTGGGATGAGTGAACCAGAAGAGGTGAGTCCTTAAAATACAAAGTGTTTCATTAGTGATTTGTGAATCATTTAGTAGTACAAACAAGCAAGCAGTATAACACTTTTGACAATAACACCTTGCAGTTTTAACAAATACATAATGTATGTTTTATCAGGACAAACCTGGCTAAGCAATTTGATATTCATGCGAGGGTACTCAAAAGGTGTGAAACAAAGAATAAAAAAATAATACAAAAACCAAGGTGTCAGTGAACTCAATTATTAATTACACCTAACTGACCTGAGATCAGTCTGCACAACCATCTGTAGCATGCTGCTGTACAATATGTACATGTACATGTACTACACAGTTTACAAACTGATATCTAATGCATTATAATGCTCATCCTGAATGTCATGAATTGGTTGACTGATTGATGATGATTGATTGATTGATGCCTAAATGACAAAGAATGTATAATCAAAACAATAAAAATCTTAATCACTCAGCAAAAGGACATGTCTACTGTTTGATTATAACTTGCCATCAATTCATGAATCCCAGGTGAGGCAAACAGAAACCAGAAATTGACATTGCTTCTTGTATCATATGATCTGAAATAAATTGTGTATTGTCTTGTAAAAGTGCATAGCTCATTTTCAGGCAAACATATCATGTGATTACTCTTTAAACATAATATTAACACAAACAATTTTAACACAATTTAACATTAACACAAACAATTAGTTATCAATATCGTAAATTCTAGAAGTGAATTTATCCTCAAAGCAATCACAAGGTATTCTAGAAGGCTTGGAAGTGAAACAGTTTATACGTTAGACTCTCCTTTTGGCTTACCTCTCTGGAATGAATCTCTTGGACGTAGAATGGGAAGAGGAATTCTGAAACTCCTTTGAGTCTTACCCCATTTGATATCAGTTTTAACAGGCCCATTCCTTCCTAACGTAGAAACAGGAGTGAAATGGTGAATCGTACTTGCGGTAATAATAATAACAATAATTACAAGAAAATACCATCAAGAGCTATTCTGGATTATATCATAGTTGGGAAATCATTAGTAAATTTGCTTCCAGTTTGAGTCTGGAGTCAGGTCTATGGAATCCTTGTCATATTTGCTGGCTCCTGAGTGAATAACTTCAAATGAAAATTTTCTTAAAACTCTCACCAGATCTGACACAAGTCCATGAGGCAGTGAATGTCTGTACTTAAAATGTAACTATAGCTGTGGTAAAGCTCTGTGGTTTTACTAATTTACAATCTGTCACTTCAAAGTGGTACAAATACATGATGAAATAACCTAATTACCCCAAAACCATTCAAAACACCAGTAACTCGAACTGCACTAGGGATCTGGCTGTCACGAGCTGGGAGGCATCTGAACTTGGTTAGTTGTGTAAGCCTAGTTTCACATAGTTTTACATAGACCAGTTCCATTGCAGCATCCCTTTTCAGAATGGCAAAAACCATGGTATTAATGCCACTGAATCTGAGTGCAGGTGTAACATTGGAGATAGAACTCCACCTGGCAAGAACCCATGCTCCAAAAACAGGTACATAAACAATACATATATAAATAGCTCCAGGGCGTGTCTATAACTATTCCAGTCACACTCACCATGTTGAAATGCATCACTCTGAGGATCCACAGTGTCAGGGCAAAGTTCAACACCAGGATGCTGAACAGGAGAAGAATGAACAGGTAGAGACAGCGCTTCCGCCAGCCATAGATCCCTATCTTGTCCCTGTTCTGTCCCCTGTCCATGTTGGGGACATCGGTGTGCTGTGTGGCCATAGCGGAGTGTTCTTGTACCATCTACTGAAAAGAAAAAATGTTTCCACTCATCATGTTGCTCATTGTCACTTCTGCTATATGATATGAAATAAATATCTGATGTGAGAAATGACTGCAACCTGTTACTGTCCACCCATAACACTGACCTTGTGGACAGACACTAGCTCTTACCCTCCAGCCCTGCAACCATCCTCAGCTGATTCATTAAAATTAGCTTTTGGGGCTCTGGTGTGGCACAGTAACTCAAAGCTCTAGTTCTGAGTGCAGACCAAGCCCTATGGTGTGGGTTCAATCCCAGTTGAGTCATCAACTGACAATATCCAGGAGCCGAGCAGTGAAACAAACTGGCTTCATTCTGCCGGGGGTTGGGATGGGTATGTCAGCAGGGTTCCCTTGTCTCTGTGCTGTAGCGCTTTCTAATGGCTAATGCACTCCAAAGTCCCTCAGTGACAACAGTGGGGATCTGCCCAACCTCCAGCGGGTGTGTGCCCTGCTGTTGTGCGCCGTAGGAACTGCAGTGTAGAAGAATAGCCATTGGCTGTATCTGAGTGCATCGGAGCATGAAATTCACCTCACTTCAGGGCTCCTACACCAGAACAGGTGGCGTGCAAAGAAATGGGCCTCGTGTACAAATAACAATTTCAGCTGCTGCACCTCTCCTGCGCCTGCCCTGTCAGGAATTACCTTAGGATCCGCCTGCTTACTTCCTGTCTGTAAAACTCAAGGAGATGAGCATTGAGATCAATTCACTCCCAATTACTGCAGTTATCCTCTGTTATTTGTTAATAAGATCTCTGAATTATATGTCTAAGACAAACATCAGCAACAACAATTAGCTTATGTAAGTTATCACAAAATGTAATATTACAAATCAGATATTTTGTAGTCTGATTGATTTTGCATTTTGCATTGTTATTTTGTATTTTGTACAGTGATATTTTGTGAGTGATGTAGATGTAGATTTAATCATGCAAAAGAGAATAACAGGTCTTTGAGGGCTGCTGAGACTGGTGAAATATCATGGCTTCGACTTCATAAATCATAAGTATATTTCAGAGTGTTGTGCCTTTCTCTAGGACATAGCAATTCCTGTAAGGGTGCAACGACGTGAGGTGCGGGACTGAAATATACTCGCCCCCAGTCAATGGCTATTTTACAGACTACAGGTCTTATTGTGCACTACAGAACCATTGGCACATGTCACTGAAGATGACTGGTTTCTAAGAGGTGCTTATGTGTGATAAGATGATGAATGGCTAATGCAAGCTGTGGGCCCCGTCTCACAGCTGACTAATGACAGCTAAGCTTCAACCCAGCTAATGTCTGGGCAATGAGGGTCAGCCTTGGGGTGAGCACTTTTACCAAGCGTTCAAATGTTTCTACTTTAAACCTGTTCCTTCTTCTGCTGTAAAGAGTTCCCCCTGTACTGATATTACTATTTAAACAGCAATATACATACTGTAATATTTGTCTTCTGTTCTAAGGAGTTTCACAGTGGTTAACTGAAAGATCTGCAGTTAACATTACAGCATATACTTCACCAGTCATTTGAGTTATGACAGGACTGCTAAAATGACTGGGTAAACACAATCTCCATTTATATGACTTTGCTGAATTTGTGTATGATCACAGTAGCAGGGACCAGTTTAGTACATCGTAACACGCCTTGACAATGTAATCAACAGTCTCTATAACAGAGATGTCCAGAGTTTGAAATACCAATAGTCTATACTCACCAGTACTAGTACTGTACATGGAATATACACCAATGAGCCAAAACAATATGACCACCTGCCTAATATGCTGTTGGTCCTCCGTGTACCGCCAAAACAGCACTGACCCGTAGAGGCATGGACTCTACAAGACCCCTGAAGGTGTCCTGTGGTATCTGGCACCAAAACATTAGCAGCAGATCCTTCAAGTCCTGTAAGTTGCGAGGTGGAGCTGCTGTAGATCGGACTTGTTGGTCCAGCACATCCCACAGATGCTCAATTGGATTGAGATCTGGAGAATTTGGAGGCCAGGGCAACACCTTGAACACTTCATCATGTTCCTCAAACCATTCCCGAACAATGTGTGCAGTGTGGCAGGTCGCATTATCCTGCTGAAAGAGGCCACTGCTCTCAGGCAATACCATTGCCATGAAGGGGTGTACCTGGTCTGCAACGATGTTAAGGTAGGTGGCACATGTCAAATTGACATCCACATGAATGGCCAGACCCAGGGATTCCCAGCAGAACATTGCCCAGAGCATCACACTCCCTCCACCGGCTTGTTGTCTTCCCACAGTGCATCCTGGTGCCATCAGTTCCCCAGGTAAACGGCGCACATGTAAACAGCCATCCACGTGATCTAAAAGAAAACGGGACTCATCGGACCAGGCGACCTTCTTCCACTGCTCCAAGGTCCAGTTCCGACGCTCGCGTGCCCATTGTAAGCGCTTTCGATGGTGGACAGGGGTCATCATGGACACTCTGACCAGTCTGCAGCTACGCAGCCCCATACACAGCAGGGTGCAATGCACTGTGTGTTGTGACACATTCCTCCCATAACCATCATTAAAATTTTCTGTGACTTGTGCCATAGTAGACCTTCTGTCAGTTCGGACCAGACAGGTTAGTCTTCGTTGCCCTCGCGCATCGATGTTGGCACCCAGTCGCCGGTTTGAGGTTTGTCCCTCCTCGAACCGTTGTCGGTGGGTACTCACCACTGCTGACCGGGAGCTCCCCACAAGCCTTGCCATTTCAGAGACCCTCTGACCAGATCTGGCCATAACAATTTGGCCCTTGTCAAAGTCGCTCAGGTCTTTACTCCTGCCCATTTTTCCTGCATCCATCACGTTGACTACGAGAACTGATTGCTTACCATCTAATCTACCCAGACCTTGACATGTGCCCTTGTTTGGAGATGATCAACGTTATTCGGTTCACCTGTGAGTGGTCATAATATTTTGGCTCATCGGTGTATATGCCCAGTTCTCTTTTCATAATTCAGCAAGAATGCATCAGCATCAGCATATTTTCAATTTATTTCCCACTCAGTACACCTTTATTATGCGTACAAACTGTTAACGTTCAATTGTACTTTTTTGCTTTCATTTATAAACTCATACTTGTACTGCTGTGCTGTTTTCAGAGTGTGAGGTCATTATTCCAGTTTAATGATCACATTTGCTATTCAACATGTAAATGGGGGTCATTTGCCTTTGTAGATATCTTTTCACTCTAATGAACATAAGGTAATGAGGCTTCATTCCACGACAGTAATCTGTCATTTCCCAATTATACCAGCACCATTTATTTGTGAATTTATTATGTATATCAGGGACAGCAATGCATAGTGAATGCTATGGAACATGTTGTTTTTGGGGCTGGGATGCAACGATTGTGAGGATCAATCCAAGCCAGAGCTGTTTGCTGCAAAATGCTGTCTCATGTAAAACCAAAAACTACAGAAAAAAACACCAAGCAGTTCCACTAACCTAAAGTATCTCTTAGCAGTCCAAAGAGAATCATAGCACTTTCCTTCAGCTCAAGAGATGTGTAATATCTTCTGTTCCTGGTCAGCAGACACCTTCAGTGTCTTGACCCAAGTTTCTAAAATGCCAGCACAATCAGTATTAATTGCTAAGGAGAATACCTGCCATTTACTGTATAAGCATTGCATAGACACCAAAGTTCACCAAACATTATGCTCGCCGCAGGCCCAGTGCTATGGGGGTGCTTAGGTGTATTGCACCCTCAGATGACCTCAGTGCACCCCCTGTTGTCTCCTTACATCCCAATGTCTACATAATATTTGAGCAACCCTGCTTGTTGGTATAAACAGTATATGCAGAACTAGATCTGTAAATGAATGCATATTTAATGTGGCATAATTTATAACGAACATTTTTTTACCTGGTATTTGAACCTAGGAAGATGCTAATTTGTCAGTTACACCAACTAAAAAAAGACCCACGGATTAAGCAGTGCTACAGCAGGCATAGCATACATGCTATGCAGTAGTGCAACAAACAAATGTTAGCCTATAACATTCACTGTGCAAAATACTTTGCCAGAAGAAGAATTTCACTTCCACAGATATGTTTCTTTGTTTATGCAGCAAGGTATTGTGGTAGTAGACATGATAAATGGCTGACTTACCACAGAGGATACTGACTTTTCTCCAATGCTTAGGACACATCTCATTTTGACCTCCTGCAGCCCACATGAGAATCAAACCTGTCAGTGAATTAGATACTGAGTATCTTCCTCCACCAGAGGATTCCTCTCCAAAATGTTTCTGTCAAACAGGCTCTGATGATAAATAGCCTGGTTTACACAACAGGTCTTATTACTGTTGTGCAAATAACCCCAATCTGAGGTTTACCTCAAAGAGATGATAAGGACCACCTTGAATAAACTTGTATTTGAGCTTGACATCCAGAAATAAGTCAGCAACATTGAATGGATCAAATTACTTTCTTCATCAGGGGACTGGTATTGAATAGCATATTATGGTTAATTAAGTATTAAATGAGAAACATGGGCATGAAATTGATCAATCAAACTGAGCCTCCAGTAACAAAAAAAGAGAATGAGGGACTTGCATTAACCAGCTCTACCTGCTTACCCTGACACAAGCAGTAATAACATTTGATTTCTTGACATCATTACCTCCACCTCTTAATATTTCTTTCAACTGTGTTAAAAGAAAATAGTAAACCAGATGAAAAACAGCTTAATATGCATATCATTGCAACCCCTTTTTTAAAACAAACAACAGGTGACTGTGAAATAGTGTGACAGTGATTTTCCAAATACTAACCGTTTTAGACAGTAGCAGTAACTCAATAGCATCTGAAGATTGCCTACCCTAAACACTGAGCTGGGGACTGTACCATCCACAGGGGCACCTTGGTTTCTGTGTATCGGTAGCAGAGTCCTCTGAACTTCCACAGGAATCTAACAGCCATGTGCCACAAATTTAACTCTGGATCTGCAAAGTCTTATAGCACCTGCTATAAGACTCCTACCCCAATGCCTATAAAGCATGCGGTCCTCTCCGCTTCTCCTAGTCCTCTGTGATGAGTGCAGGCATTATGGAAAAAAGGCAGAGAGTGTGCCAGTTCTTCTTCCCTCCAACCATGTAAAAACAGACACAACTGATATAAATAATCAGTCATGCAACAGTGGAGTAGAGTGCATGCTGCTAAATAAACTACACTGGGAGGTTTATAACTATATGATTAAGAAGAGTTATTATTGCACACTGGCCTAATACTTTACTATGCACCACACCCGCCACGTAACCAAAATGAATTCATTAATGCACTACTTTTACTTACTCAGAAAAAGTAATTTGAGCATCTTTTTGGTTCCCAGGGAGGGAGTATGACTTCTGGGCATGCACGTGAAAGCTCAAAACTTTTATTCTCTATTTTTAATCGCATTAAAAGTTTAATTGGTGCACTAAGTCACTTCATCACTTAGAAAAATCAAACACAAGAACCCAATGGAACTTACTCACCTCTAAATAAGAAAATAAAAACATCATCACCATCTGTCAGTTTGGTGTTTAAAGTAGTATACAGATGACAGACACTTTGTTTCATGTGTTGCAGCTTTATCACATGCATTTTGTCCTCTTTGCAAATTGCTCTGAATAAGATTGTATTTGTTAAATGAAAAAATATTAATGTAATGTAAATGTGTTGCTACCCTTTGGCTATTTTCCTCAGTGGCAGAAATTTTAACTGGGAGACAGTAGCACCTGGTGAATCTAATTGACACTACCAGTGCGTTTTTACATTGTGGCTCATATGGGGTGCTCCTCTGCACACTGTGAGAGGGATTTTTTTCATTGAATAATTTTCATTTTTTTGTCTATGCACTGCACAACAATATGTGGGTCTTCTATTGCCTCAAGGTGACGGAATCTCAAGGAGGTGAAACATGGCATGTGTTATCAGTCACTTGCAAATGAACTGTTTTTAGCCCTAAGAATGTCAAAATGTCACTACAAGTTACGGCACAGAGATAAAAAGTCACCTTATATATGAACTTTGACAGAAGATTTTAAGTTAAAAGCTTGACTTATAGATATTTTATGAATCATGTAATATTGAGGCATATCTCTTAGCTACCTGAGGAATAATGCATACTAGCAACAAAGTCAGTCATAGAGCATGGAGCAATACACCCAATGGGCAAAATTTCATGCCTTAAATCCTTTTTTTGGGCAGTTTTCTGTGACATTTATCTGACTTTTATCTGACAAAAACAGAAATATTATGCCAGACAAATGAAAAAACATGTTAGAGCTCACAAAGTATCCAATCAACTGATGAATTGATCATATTTGTTTATGTATTGCCTATTGTACATTAGGAATGATCACAGTGCAAGTGAAACATTATGAGAACCAGACTCATTGGAGGTGTCCATTCTATGCCGGGAGTTAAACAGTTTCAATTACATGCAATTTACTAAAGACCACATAATACAGACCACAATAATTGAATTAATGCTACAGCATACAAAGACATTTTGGACAATTGTATGCTTCCAACTTCCAAGTTTGGGGAAGGCCCTTTCCTGTTCCAGCATGACTGTGCCCCTGTGCACAAAGCAACGTCCATAAAGACATGGTTTGATGAGTTTGATGTGGAGGAACTCCAGTGGCCTGCACAGAGCCCTGACCTCAACCCCACTGAACACCTTTGGGATGAATTAGAACGCCGATTGTGAGCCAGGCCTTCTCGTCCAACATCAGTGCCTGACCTCACAAATGCTCTTTTGGCTGGGGGGGGGCAACTCCATATTAATGCCCATGGTTTTGGAATGGGATGTCCAATAAGCTCATATAGGTGTGATGGTCAGGTGTCCACATACCTTTGGCCATATAGTGTACATATACATGACACATTCTTGATGTCTGAGACATTTTAACATACATTAGTTTTTATGAACCTTTAGTAAGTTTACTGTTCTACTGTATCCTATGGATAGGTGTAAGATAGTAGGTGTATCTTAAGTTCATTATGAAGTGCAGGCAGAAAACACTTACGACCAAAGCATTGCTATATTTGACTGATGATTTTGATGTTGCTTTCTTCAATCACATTACACAATCACAAAGCGTTCAATATCTGCGCTATATAAAGCATGTATAGAAAATCTGAAATAAGTAGCCTACATAACATAAACGACATGACACTACGATCTTAAATGGCATTATAGTGTAAAAATATCTTACCTGGGCATTCAAATATACTCAACAACAGAAAATGAATGAGCAACACGCCTGTAGAGTCTCGGTATCCGTAAAGCTTTTGTCCACCTTCGAATTTCTGGTTTGAAACTTCCAATCGTTCTGCGTTCTGATGAAACCTGAAGAACATTTACTTTCTTCAATTGCTTTCATGTAATGTTATTATCACTGTTTCGAGGAGAAAACAAGTCTACTTTTGCCATTTGTAGATCTTCTGGGTTTCTTTACACAGCGAGTGACACACATATTTCCATGTTTTACGGATAAATGTTCAATAGGCGATTTCCGTATCATCCAGGTTAAACGGCTTCCCTCGCGTAAAACAATTGGAGCGAGCGGCTTTTTTCATGGCTGAGAGATTCCCCGTGTCATTCTGCATTACGGAACACCTATTTTAATGACGGACCTTATACCCATAGAACCAAAACATTTGAATCTAAAACATTTGCGTGCGGTTTCTCCAGTTAATTATGACATTTGCATCGGCAGTCATGCGAGGAAAGTTTTGTAAACATATTTCAGGGAAAACATGATATAAAACATGATGACATTGGGTACATTCAGAGGGAAACTGATCTAATATTCTTCAATTCTCCCTTCATTTTTTTTTTTTTGGTTACAACGGAGAACACACAAAATACATAAACAAATAACGGTGACCTACGTAACAGGACAAGGGATTTCCAAACTCTTCCAATCTTCACGGACGCCTGCCACTAACAAAAAACAGGACTGAGTCAAATTCTTCAAGATTTTATAGCTACTTTGTAATGGTCCCAGTACTCCGTTCTACGAGCTCCTCTTGTGTTTGAATCCAGATTACTTGTATTCCTTTGGCAATCTTATTCAGAGCGACTTGCAACGTAGGGTATATGAATTTACAGAATAAGGTTACCTACACAACAGTGCCAACAGTGCACACAGAAAACGCCACTTGCGCCAGTCAATGCGCTTCACAATGCTGTGAGACGCAGGTTCTATCCTGTAAATAGGGACTAGGTAGATGTAAAGGTAAGTAAGTAAGTAAGTAAAGTCCATGAGATTGTCTGGTCGGTGTGTATCATCTAATTATTGTCTGTAGATACGGAATAGCAATTTTTATCGATGCCTGGTAGAATGGAAGCGTTTTTTTTGTTAAACGATATGAGCAGTAATCGGTAGTGGAGGGAGAACAGCGATCAGGCGTAATTTTATGATCAACGATATTCACTGAATAGTGGCACAAATCGCACTCTCAGCGGCCTTTACTCTGTTAGCAGTATCTCAGAAGATACTGGCTTTCAGTGAGACTGTTAAATGTAACCAAAACCGATAAAGTATAGAAGTAAACAATCGTAGACGAACAGAAGTCAGCTACATTTTTATTGAAACACTACTCATTATAAAGTGCTTGATGGTAAACCCAGAGCAGAATCCTCTAAATTCAATCTTGCTTACAAGTAATTTTGAAGAGGAAAATCGTACAGTACGGTATTTACAGGAACCTTAAGTGAAATATACACTTCACAGGCTTATTTCATAATTATGTGTACCACAAGGATGTGTACCACAGTTGACAAAGCCTTAAAAATGAACGCTTACAAATGATACAGGTCTCATTTTTGATTTCTTGCTTTATTTTTTCATCAGCTTCAGAGAATGCTATGATAGTTGATATGCTGTCTATAGCTGCATGGTGAGTTGTTCACAAAATAAATAAATAATGTGAGAGTGAGGACATTTCTTCTCCAGAATGGCATATTCTACATACATCCTTCAGCGCTTCTACAATACCAGCTCGCACTGATAAGCTCTGAATGCCGTCCTCGTCAGCTGTAAGGACTGCTCTAAATGCTATGTTCCTCAAAATAACAGAGAAATAACAGACAAGACCGCACACTTACCAAAATGCAGGTTTCGACTTAAAAGGAATATCAGTGACAGCACACTGTCTGTGTAATATAGTGTTAATAACACACTGCTTGTTTTCAATTTCCCCAGGGACTGTAATCATGGCAAACTTGTCACTCGGTTGTGCATCAGTAGCTCAGGTGATGGGCAGGTTTATTTGATTTCTGGGTGAACCCCCGCATAAGAAATTAAATGTAAAAAATAAAATGAATCCTCAAGATTTGAACAGCAGTCAATTCCACATGCACACATTTTAATGAGACACATTTTAAATATTCAGGAGCTGGAATCAATGCCATTTTGTGTGATACAAGTCATAGATTGGTTGTTGGGCGGGGGGGGCGACTGTGGTGGCAATTATTGACTCTGAAACACAATTTCAAAGGAACTCAGCAAATCAGGATGTCAGGCATCTAAAGAATAAACCTGTTGTGAGAACCCCACCACTGTTTTACTGTTACAAATGGCAACACTGTAAAGTAACAAAGACAAAAGCTAACAGCATGCTTCAGTGGCTCTGTCCCTCACACTGGAGAAGCTGGAGGTTGCAGAGAAACATTCTTCCTCACCCCACCTCTTGTCAGCAGACCTCACACAACTGCATGAACTACTTCCTGTCTGTTGAGTTTCACACCATTTTCATTTACTGATATTTGCAGCCTGATAGCATGGCTGAGTTAAGGCATTCACTTGGAGTTTAAAAACACAAGTTGTAAAAATAAACTTTAAATTGGCTGTGAGATGCTTGATGACAGAGACAAACACAAACTTTCTAGGAGTCTAGAGAGATATGGGATGTAACTAGATAAAGATGATCCATGTAAAATATTTTCCGAGAGTAAGCAGAGCAGAGACATAATTAGAAATGAATATGAATATTTGTATGTGAAAAGTGAGAGGGGTTATTATGACAATCATTTTTGGCCTTTCGGTACTCTGTGCGTGATTATCACGTTGTTGCCTTGTGCTCTTCAAAACCTATCATGCTGAGATTGCAGCCAAAGGGTTTAATAATTGCATGTCATTCTTGCAGTGCATCATTTCCATTCAGTGGACTCTTATTGTGATATTGTCAGTCTGTGGGATCTTAATCAGCAAAGGGATTGTGCAAATGTCAAGGAGTGAATGCACAACATGGACAGCTGCTGTACAATTTCTAACCTTAATGGTATAAGGTTCATGGTTCCCATAAAAAGCCCTCCATTTGAAATTTCTTGCTAACACTTTTGACAAAACACATTTATCAAGAGTAACATGTTGAGCAATGCAAAGGACATGTCTCATGCTCCAATACCCATACTACTTCAATTTCATCTACTGTATGTGGGTACAGGGTCCTTGCACATTAGGGATGGTAAGATTCACCGATTCACATCGGTGCACCGGCATAAAAGTTCACGATGCGATTGCCCCGATTCAAAAAAGTGTGCCACGGATACAATTTGGGATGAACTTGGGATGCATCGTTTCTAACATCTTTGCATCGGTAAAATCCGATTTACTTATATATAGTAGAGGCCCCATGCCTTTATTATTTAGAAATGTGACCAATAATTTGTGACCGATAATTTTATATTTAGATTGATTCCTCCTCTCTAAACTGTTTCTCAAGCGCGTTCTCTCATCTCCACTGCTGTCAGTGGCCAATTCTCGTTAAGGCTATCGGCCAAGTCTGCGCGAGTTGGAGGCGTGTCCGAGCGAGTCACAGATTATCATGAAGGGGGAAGAGTCACACGTTCCACCAAATTGTTACAACTCAAATGTTTGGCGACACTTCAGATTTTTCAAGTGATACAGACAATTTGACAAGACGCATGCAATTTGCAAAATATGCTGTGCCTCTATAAAGTACACAGGCAGCACGACTAACTTGAGTCAAAAAGAAACAGCATAAATGAGATGCTTACTGAGTTGCAGTACTAGCGAAACAAATATGTGAAGCAAAAATGGCACTTTTTTAGTTAATCTGTGATTTGTTTGCTTAAGAACCAAAGAAATAAAATCAAACTACCTGTAATGTATAGAATTGCATAGCATCACATTCTTTTGCATCGCATCGTATCGCGTTGAATCGCATTGTGTTGAACCGTGTCGCATCGCACTGCATCGCAATAGGGGTGAATAGTATCGTATCGCATTAGTAGTTGCTTCATATGTATCTTTAATGTATCGGATCGTTGGCAATGCATCGACATATGTATCCCCTCAGTGATGGAGATGCACATCCCTATTGCACATAGACGAGAAAAACTGGAATAGTAATAATTAGTCAGACCGGGAATTAATGCAGGCATCAAAGGTAGGCTACATGTCACTGTGATGAGCTATACCAACTTAGTTTGACTGCCCAATCAAAGATTAAAGACTAATTAAAAGCTGTCCTTCTCTGTATTAGGTACATAAATCGGAGAGGTAGCTCATTTAACATCAACTATTCAAAGAGAAGCAAAAGCTAAATGATTTTCACTAGGCACTAGAAGATTGCTTCCATATTGATGAAATGCTTACATTGACAAGCCCCCATAGTATTTTAAAGTAAAATCTGAATACGTACACAAGTGAAATACTGCACTCTCACAATACAACATGGATGCATTCAACACTGTTACTGTCATGCAGTTATATTGCCCCCTGGTGGTACGAGAGGTTGGGCCTCCACTTAACGGGTCCTCATTTTAAAAAACAATGTGGTCACAAAGCCATGCACTTAATACCATGCTGAAAATACACGCCTTGGCTGCTAAAGTATTTAAGTTGTACTCACGCCTATATTCATGTCTATATGACTAAAATATTAATCTCACCTGTCCAGCATCAGGAAAACTCTTCAGTGCTGAAACGGGGTCATTTGGGAAATGGTCTGCATGGGAATCCCAGTCAGACTATTATCAATAGTGTTTCAAGGACAAATGTAAAATTCAATTGTTTATATTGTGCAAGTCAAATTCCTGTGAAACAGATCTACTTCAAAGCAGGAATTGCAATGGGACGTTTTTTGAGACAAACTACCTTCAAAACAAAAACAAAAAAAACTCTTGTGGATACCTGTGGCATGATACCAGTCACCAATTGCTGCTGGTAGTAGGCTTATTTAACCCTAGGTGCATGACGACTGAAGTGAAACCTATCAGTCTTCATTGAGATTAACCTGTCATTCACACGGATATCTCTACAAGTGCAGTGTTTTCAGTATACACAGACCCAAACCCCCAAAAATGTGTACCACAGCTCATTAAGTTTTTTTTAAATTTTTTATTTGTTTTATGTCACAATACCAACAGATGAAAATGTGGAATCACAACAGCAGGCCCTGAAATTAAAGAAATGAAATTAAAAATTAACCAAATGCACTCCAACAAGTTAATGTAGCTAAACTTGAAAAGAACTTTAGGGATGAAGTAGTCTTTTTTCCCCCAAAAAAGTTACTCTGAATAAAATGAGCAACAGCATGTTGTTCTTTGATGAAAGTGACTGATTAGGACTAAGTTACTGAACACTGATCTGGATGTAACATTTGTTTATTACAGTACTTCATTTTATGGTGCATCAAATCCGCTCACTCACTGTCGTTTTTCAAAAAAAGTCGTAACAAAGATTCAATTTGGTTTTTTGTTTCTACATTTGTTTTAGGTTCTATGGAAATAAAATAAAGCCCCATGTTTGCTAAAGGGGCAGACATTAAGACTGAAAATGCCTTTACTTTTAATGCAAGCATACCTCTAAGCACACAACAGCTCAGAGTTAACAGATCTAAAATTCAGACCAGAATTCAAACAACTGTTCAACTGTGAATTTTAAAGGAAAACCCAACAGTGCAGTTAGTCCCTCAGACCATAGGAAAGCACTAATCCAAACAGCAGGACCATATACAGAGATGGAAAGAGCAACCCCGGTGCAAAGCAGTGTTAGTCGTTCCCAGTTTTACTAGAAGCATATGGGGTACTGAGTGAAAACCACTAAAAGAGCAAATTCCATGCAGTACACCAACTTGCCTCCAGTACAACTTGGAAAGGTGCAAACAGACACAGGAAACCATGGCAAAATCACTGGTGCTTCCATCTTCATGTAACTCACCTTCTACGCTTCCTTCTCTGTTACCGCCTCATCACCGCCCTTGGTGTTTCTTGTGTAGATGATCTGTGCCCTGTGCTTCGACACCAGCTTGATCATGCCTTGACAAAGCAGAGAACATGTTAACTATGCAAACAACTGGCATCAGTTCTGATGAGATGAACCTAGCACTGTCAAACCCACCAGAACACCACAGATGAGTATTGTTCACTTTGAAAGCACAGGATTTTAAAACCAAATACCATGAAACAAACACACCCTGAGATATTAAAAATTAGCTTCCTGCTAAATGTCAGTGTAAGGCTTGCAATTCTATGAATCTTTTTGAGAAGATGGATTTTTGTCATGGCAATGTTTATTTTAACTCATGATTAAGCACAAACTGCACACAAACTATCATCTACTCATAAATTCTGCCCTTTAAAGGTGAAAACATTCAGTATTTTTATTTCTTAGTTAAGGAACATGCAATTTTTCATCATCCTCCTTAAGGAGAGATCATTCCAGTCTATCAGTCTCTTTAATGACAAGCTCATAATTAATACTCATTTAGACTTTTACGCATTTCATCATTGGTAGATGAGAACACATTGCACATAGCAGAAACACCCTTGGCACAAAAACAAAGGGAGCCATGCTAACCCATACCTTTAGTCAGCAGTTCCTGGAGGGCAGCTCTGGCCAGAGAACCTCTGATCTTCAGCCTTTCAGAAACCACAGCTGGTGTGATGAGCTTGTAGTTCGGCACTTCCTTGTACAGCTTGTCGTAGGTGGCCTTGTCGAAGAGGACCAGGTTGTTGAGCTTGTCCCTCACCTTCCCCTTGGACCACTTCTACTCAGGGTAAAAAGGACAGGTCAAAGTTGATGTGATAGGAGCTTCTATACAAATATTGTTAAACACAAGTATGATGATTAGCAGTTGTAAAAGCAGTGTTCTGCATTTCTTAAGTTTGCCTGATATAACCACACTAAGGATATGGTTTTATTAGCGAACCAAATTTTTATCACCAGTGCACCTCAACTAGACAGCAGTTATCGCAATATCAGTTCTTATTGAAACATGTTTTATAAGAAGCATCTGACTACACTTAAGTGTATTAAGTGCAATTTCATGAACACACTGCTGACTAAAGCTAAGCCATCTAAATCGACTGCAATCTAAGTTATACACTGTACAGATTACTTCACCTTGATCACAAACCGACACAATTATTCACCTTAAGCATGTTAAAATGCACAATACTTTATTTACTTTGCACATATAAGTTCACACATGGACACAAACACACACATTTAAATATATACACAAGCCTACACATCCACTTCTGCGGGTGTGTATTTAACGTTATCTGTTGCTACCACCAACATGTAGCGCACGGGTAGAGCTAACTTGCCTTCTTCTTAGCTTTGCCTCCGGACTTGTTGACGGGGTCCTTGTCCTTTTTGGACTTTCCCGAATCCTTCTTCTTCTTATCGTCCTTAGGAGGCTGTGGAAAGCATTTAGCAGATTAAAACTCTGAAACAGCTTGGTACCTTCACTTACGCAGTGAAGAGTAAAAATAGGTAAAACCTTCCCAAGTTAGATGAGTGTCAAGCTAGCTAGTCTGTAATTAAGATCATTTTTATAAAAGGTTAGAAGCGAGACACCAAAAAGAGTATCCAACAAGCGAAACGACTATCATCAATTTTCGATTTAACATTTTACCTATGCACTATGCTTCAGCAAGCTCGTCCAGCAGTTCAGAATGAGCAAGCTAGCTCGCCAAACGATCAACTTTGGCACACGAATATGGATATACAATACTTTGTGTACTAACTAGCTAGAGGGATAATATACAATTATTTGACAATTAAGTACACCTAGCTAGCCATATTGCTACAGTGACTGCTAGGCCTCACCCACGTTGCAAGCAAGCTCAACCAGCTAGCAATAGTCATCTAAACTGCCCGATCCTTTCACAAACCGCAACGTGAGTGCCGAAGAATGAAGCATTATACTTTTCACAGCTACAGACACAAATATAAACCCTGTATCAAGTAGTACGATATCTACGAATTCATATGCTTCCCTGTAGAGATGTTCTATTTATTTTTTCAACAAATACATTAAATTATTCCTATAAAAGTACACCCAGGGCCCTCACCATGTTGCACCGCTGTCGAGATATCGGAAAGAGAGGAAGTTCAGCCCCTGAACGCGCGCCTAGGACAACCCGTGCAACCGGATGTACACCTTAACAGGGTACTAGAGTACACCGGGAAATAGAGTTTTGGCCTTTTGAACGACGAGGACGCAAAATGGAAGCTGATTTCCACTGAATTGAAACATGTTTTTCGTGATATATATTTAATTGTCTTTGCTGTATCTAAGCAGGCTGGTATTGGTGTCTTATGCAGAAGACCAGTAAAGGGTGGTATTTTGTATTCTGTATGTACTGTACTGTTGTGTATGTCCCCTAACTAGTCCTAGCACTTTGGACGTCACTCTACATAAGATCATTTGCTAAATGATGAAATATTAATGTAAATTACCTTATTCAAGCTTTGTTCCTCGACTTGTAAGGTGCTCTGGTTAACAGTAACAGCCAAGCACCTAAATGTAAATGTAAGGGTGACACTTCAGGGTCCCATGACCCATGCACTCTCTACAGCAATAAATGAAGAGATAGTACTCTTAAATTGAAGGCAGGGCCCTTAAACACTGTCTGGAGTTCATCCTCCCTGTGATGTGAAAAACATTTACTTGTATCACGGGATTGTAGAATGTACATTTGGTACATTATGTACATGAAATGATGTATGCTGCTCAGAAGCAGCACACATAAAGGAAAAAGTGATAGACAATGCAACATTTAATTGCAAAGGACAATAATTTATTAGATGTGTTTGCGATACTGACATGTAACACTATTTAGTGCCCAAAAGAAAGAATAAAATTGACAGATCTTTGCACTGTTCTGTTCATCTAGGTAAAAACAAACCAGCACAGTATCAAGGGATGCCTTCCTTAATGAAATAACTGAGTACTGGTTTCATGTGGATCATCCACGGGTAAAATACATAGTTGGTTATGCGCTTTGTACATTTAATCAATGCAATCCGAAGATCTAATACCTTCATTTCCACACAGAGTTGCTTTATTTTTGTAAAATCATCAGATACAAAACAGACTTGGGAAAAATAAGTTGAGAATACTACACTTCTATTTTCATTACTGAAACGTATTCAGATCACAGAAAAAAAAAAAAAAACTGCAAAAAAAGGTAAGAAAATGTAACCATAGCTGTGCTTTGTCCTTAACTTTGCCTGAAGACGTTAACCTTTTTATTATTGTGTTATTCATTTGGTACAATGTACCAAAGTTGTAATGATGTCTCATAAGTTATATTTCTTTCTCAGAGCTATGGATGAAGCACAGTAATAGTCAAATTGAACTCCTCCTGGTATTACAAACTACTGATACTAAGATAAGATTAAAAAAATATATATATGTTAATGGTTCACATTCAAGGTAAAATTATCATTGCAGTTTTTAATGTGAACTAGTACAATATATTTATACATTACTATATGTCTAAATATTATGTGATATATGTAAACCACCATTATGTAAACTCTGTTGTGCAATCCTCACTTTAAATACTGTGTACAATTTTTTAATTAGGTTTCTTGCTGGTTTACCATAGTTGTGTGTATTAATAAACTTGTCAGAATGTTTTGCACTGAGAGGTATGTTATGTGCAGAGAGGTATACTCTGAGAAGGAAAAATGTGGGTGCGTTCAACTCAATTAAATGTATAACATACAGTACTGAATAAAATACACATCAAAAAGCTACAGAATTGAACAGATGGGTATTCCTCACATGGTGCCCATTGGAGCTAATGGTGTAATGTCCATCATAGTGATGGGTAACAGACTGGTAAAGGCTATGCTCTTCACATGTATATTGTGCAAGTCTACATTACTCTGAATGTCTATAATACAGAAGATACATCTATTGTATAATATGGCTGTTGATTTAATAGACTTTATAAGATCTTCATATTAATAACTTCAGTCTAAATCTGAAAGTAGTCCACTACACAAAGTTTCTCCAATATTGGTGCATATTGGTCTTCAAACCTTTCAGAACTTCTGATCATTCAATAATATTTCTTATGTTATGGTATTATTCACATTGCAATGTCCTTTAAGAGTGCTTAAATCTGCTTTATTCTTATAGATTCTGATAATAATATGTGCATTATTGTATAAGAAATAAACTGGACAAACTATTTACAGTTTCATATAATGTATTGAAATATTATTTTAATAGGTACATAATTCTAAAATATAATTTGTTGTAGTAGTGTAGTGGCAGTATTGTGTTTGTAGAATAAAAAATTACACATTTGACATACTTTTTAGGGTGCTGGGAGGGTAACTGTAGAACAATGAAGAGCTTCAGAACACTGCAAAACCTCATCAATGTTAATGTGTACCTACTGGTTTTGTGGGAGACATAATGTAAGACATTGTCAGAGACATAACGTGTGGCACCTATTTATTTCACGCTGTGTTTCCAGAAATCTCATTCTATCATTCAAAACTGATCACTTAAGAGGAAGGACATCTTTGCAGTAGATTGCATGTGACAGTGCAGGTGTTGCTGGCGCAGGACTCCCCTTATTGGCTGTGGCGTGGTGATCAGTCAACTTTCTTGGGCACAGGGCCCATTTTAGTGCGGATGTTACGAAGCAGGAAGAAGCAAACTGTCGTTACAGCGCAGGTCACCTCTGCTACCCAGAAGGCCATGTCCCAGTTGTAGTGCTTGGCGATTGTGCTGAATGGAAGCCCAGCAAGGAAACCTCCAACTGTGATTGAAACAAAAACACTGCAATGAAGCCCTTTTCCACCAACCTGTGTAAGCACCACACAGAAGCAGTGGTAGAGATTTGATCAGTAGCTCTGCCACACAGCAGCCTTCTCTTGTCAAAGACTGTACCTAAGAGAATATGTTGCTGTTATGTGGGTTTGCCAGAAGAGGCCGCTCTTTCCCTCTGGACCACATAGCAACCAATGCCCCAACCTTTGAATTCTACAAGACACTCTTTGGAACTACTCACAGAAAACACTTACAGTCTAGTAACAAAAAGTTACCCTAGAGACATTTTCCTTTCAAATGATATGAGAAAAATACCAATCCTTGCCTCTATACTGCAAGTGCAGTGCATAGACATTGTGACACAAAAGTCATCATCCATGTACAACACAACAGCACTGATCTGGTAGAATGTAACACAAGGTTCCTCAATGAAAGGCTTCATATAAACAGAGGTTATTATCATTTAAAAAGTCATCATTTCTAGCACTCCTTCTAATATATGTTGAACTCTGAACAGTTACATGAATAGAGAAATACTAGATTACCATTTGCCATCAGAGCAACAATGGCATGTGATGTCCCACAGTAGTTTGAAGGAGCACTCTCACTGGCTATCACTCCGAACAATGCAATTGGTCCACAAGAAGAGAAACCAAAAAGGGCACCCAAAGAGAGAATCCAGATCTGGGTTGACGGAGACAGAAAGAAGTGGTTGCAAGACATACGTACATACATATGCACATACTAAATATTTCACTAAATAAAGGGACAGGGGAAAGTAAGACATTCCTCTTAGCAAAACTCATCATGAGTTCTCTCAACAGGAAAGCCTTATTCTCACATTTTTAAGTCAACTCTCAAATTTTGTGTCTTATACACATGCCCAGGGTAACAGATGATGACTGAGGGAAAGAGGGGAGGAGATGGGGGTACAGAGGGGTAAAATGAGGGAATGAGGAGAGAGATAGGAGGAAAGACAGAAACCTCTTGTTCCGATAAACCAGTGAGTACAGAGAAAGGGTGCAGTGCCGTCATCCAGATGGGGACTTCCTGCAGAGACCCACAGAGAGACAAAGAGAGGGACGCCAGTCCTCCAATCAGGCTGATTGTAGGGAGACATCTATTAAGAGTGAGGTGCCCCCTCGCAAGCGGTAAATATTTGCAATCTTTAAAAAGAAGGTAACACACACACACGCACACACACACACACACACACACACACACACACACACACACACACTTTTAAGGGCATGTTTTTGACTATATCATCATTTATACTATTTCTGTGAGAACAATTAGTAGAGTAGACAAGCATTGTGGAGTACATTCATGAGAACAAAACCATTAAACAAAACAGATTGTAGTAATATAGGAGACAACACAAATACTACTAACAGTTCATGTACATCGGATGCTAGGGATGCCAGTGATGCTACAGAGCTGAGGCAAACGTGGAACTGACCTTGATATCTGGACTAACGGTAACCCGGAAGAGATACATGGACACATACATCCCAGCCATCATGGAGATCAAGAGGCCATGGCGTGGGTTACCATAGCTACGCAGGCCTTGCTGCAGAGGAAATGGCACATAAAAAAAGAAGATAACAGAGGGGGTCAGAGCGCAGAGAGGGTGAGTGTCAAGAGCTTCCAAGGAATGCACAGTAGTACAAAATAGACCTTTGAACGCTCTACTTAATAAACAGACAGGCCTATTGACATTTAGTCAACATTGTCAGATGGAATCCTTATCCCATCACCGCTCACCCGGGCGACTGCCTTGTCGGACAGGTACCCCGCTGCAATGCTGCCCACCAATCCTCCCACCTCCAGGGCACTCATGTAGGAGCTGCCTATTTGGAGACACATTGATGTAGACACACAATCAAAGGGCACAACATTCATCGGCAGAAAACCAAAGTGCCACCTCCACAGTAGCTCTCCTGGATTTGTAAAATGCACATCTGTAAATGAACCTAAAAATCACGCAAGTGCATACGGCAAACTGTTTAAACTCTGACAGGGTGGATCAAAAAAGGATCATTGGGTTTTGCCTTACCCATGAGGGCTGACTGTCCCTTCTCCTGGATGAGGAAGAGCTGTCCCCAGTCTGTGCATGCTGTCTTCACACCGAACACCATCAGGAAGCCCATGGAGAGCACCCACAGGTATGGGGACAGGAGGAAGTCTCTCACAGTGCTCTCCCCCGTGGAGGCGCCTGAGGTGATAGGGACAGCAAGCCTTCAGCCACCTTCTGCACACATTCTGACATGCCTTCCACATCAATGTCTGGTTTTCGCTAGATTTCTATATATATTTTATAATCTATGGTGGCTACACAACTTTCCCTCTGCTGAACAGTCACCTGGTTTGATTAGTATGGCGTCGTCAGGTGATTTCCTAGCACTCTCAAGCCAGCATGAGGTCTGGTATGGGCATGTAATGTCTGTCATAGCTGTCATAAATTTATTGTTGCTGGTGACCTTTGTTTTGGGAGCTGTCTGATGAATGTGCTCTCACTGGCACATGTGGGTACTGAGCATATCACTAAAGAGCATTGCTTGAAATGTATGCAGAGAAACACACACAGACATGCCTGAAATTCCTTGCACTGTTTAGTCAAGAAAGCCCTAGATACTGATAGAGCCAGGCATAGCACTGAATGCCGCTCACATGGTTTCTGTGCCTGCAGTTAAGCCTATCAATCTATAATTCACTGTAAGTCAATAACAGTGATGGTAAGTATGACAGGTATTAAGCGGGTCAGTCAGGATGCACGTGGTCAGTCTGTTTCCTTATCCTTATCTTATATCCACCACCTTTGCCTTTCTTGGCAGCGGGTTCGATGTTGGGTAGGCCCACGTCGCGGGGCTCGTTCTTGATGAGCAGCAGGCAGAGGGCGGCGGTAACCATGCACGTCAGGCCTGAGAAGGACAGGATGGACCTCCAGCTGTAGGTCTGGGACATCACCGTGGCGACGATAGGGCCCAGGCCTCCTGCCAGGTTCATGCTGCAGGACAGCACAGCCCACCACGTCCCGAACTGTGATGGCTCGTACCACTGAGGGCAAACAGAGGAATACAATCGTCTAATAAGACTCACTGTAAACACAGGGGAAGGCTGAAGACAAGTGACTCTACGCATAATAGTTTTGTACATAAAGCAAAATATGAAATATAACTTTGAGCAAAAAATAAAAATCCAACTAAAAAAATACAAAGGAAGTACATAGAGGAAAATCTCAGACTTATTGTCTCTTGTGGTGTCTGCACACCCTGTAAAGTCATGTAGTGACTGCTTGTCTTATCCTTTGCAATGCACAGGCATCTGTCTGGTAGCGCACGCTGAGCCATTAGTATGTGGAAAATACAGTTTTAGCATCATTAAACTAGAATTAAGCAACTAAGAGGATCAAATCACTTAATCTCTGGAGAGTATCTTTCTAAGGCCCCACATACCCACAGCAAACGAAATAACGAGAGCTAAAATCCAAGACCAATCACAGCTAGGAGTGCTAACAGAAGGTCCCCATTGTTCCTTTCTGGGACAGACACCTGTCTCTGTGCTTAAGAAAATGCAGCCAGGGCCCTCTATAAATACCATGCCATGTAATGTAATCCTCCTCCTGTGTTCACCCTAGTACTCCACACACATGCCCAAGCCTATTTATTCCTTTCTTCTGTTGTGGCGTCACTGAAATGTGTTGGCACATACTGTATTGGGAATTGGGGGAGCAGCTACCTCAAATTAGGTTATGTATAAGCCAAATTCCTTGAGTCCCACAGAAGGAGAAGACTACTTTTGCACACAGAAGTATGGACATGTATGAATATGTAGCATAAATAGCTGTCAATTACCACTGCTTTATTTTTTGGTACTTATTCTAGAATGTAATGAAACACATTTTCATATTGCAATTACTTTATGTTAGAGTACAGTAAAACCTGCACATTTGAAAATGGCTATATAGATTTCTACGCACGCATGACATTTATATTAGGCGTATTACTTTTTCAGTACGAGTGGTCAAGATGAACATGACACCATGGGCATGCAGTAGCAGGTACAGAGCTAGCATCAGCATGTGCGACTGAAGCTATGGAAGTAGTGTGCCAAGATCTAAAGGTCAAGGCTGGTCACGGCTGTCACACTGCCACATGCTGAGTGAAACTGTCTTTAATGGCAAAGGGCTAGACCACAGGAACAGAGGTTAAGAGACAGAGCATGGAGAGACTGCCCCTTCTATATCGAGGGAGGAAAGGCCACGCATGACCCTTTTGTTCTTAACAACTCTAAAGTCCTTCCCAAAATGCCTGTGTGCATTCTGCATTGTGCAAATCTTTACAGTTAAAACTTTGGAGCAAAGTATATTTTCCACATTTGTACATGGACTGAAGACTCAGCCCTGGTACTAAATGTAAGTTAATGGAGTAACAGTGACCACCCTTCAATCAGGCCCCACAACAATAAGAGTAAAAGAGACATTCACTTGATAAATTGCATGTGTGTGTCAATGTGAAGAGATGCATCTCTGCAATACATGTGCATTAATGAAGGAAACCTCCATTGGGCTATGTCACTCCCTCCACTGTCTTACCTTGCGTAGCACCTTCCCACATGGGGGCCACCCAAGCCCCTGGCCCAGCCCGTTGACAAACCACAGTGCTGCAAAAATGGCAACCGAAGAGGACCAGGAGAAGACCACGTTAATGGCTCCAACAGTGAAGAGGCCAATGGAGAACAGCCAGCGAGCGCTGATCTGGTCAGACAGTACCCCGCTGATGAACTTGCTGATTGCATAGGCCAGAGTCTGGCTGCTGGTGATAAGGCCTTGGGGATGGACAGGCAGACAGAGAATGAAAATTTGACACAAGCCTATAGAGAGCCAACCTTAATGTTTTACTGAGGTAATGTATCAGTAGTGCCATGTTCTAATCTGACAAGGACAGAACATTTTACTCTTAATCACCTGCTCTCATGAGACAGAAACAATGACAGAAATGGTTCAAGAGGGAACAGTTACTTGAATTAGCTTGTTACTTGATCAGAAACAGTAAACACCTACTGATCAATGTCCCTGTACCTGGTCAATACTGTGAGAGAGATTTGTTGTTTACATTTCCATCAGTAAAATGTTCTGTAATCAAAGGTACAATTTTATTGAAAGGTGCAACACATGAAACAAAATGTAGAATGAGACTTTTCTAACCCAGATCCTCCTTGTCCAGTTCTACCTCTTCCATCACAGAAGGCATCACAAAGGAGAAAGTCTTTCTGTTGAAGTAGTAGAGGGTGTAACCCACAAACATTGCCAGGAAAATGCTGACTCGGTAGTATCCATAACCTGTCGCCCCCATAATTTCAGCAGACAAAATAATAATTTGAATAATAAAATAATAATAAATAGATAAATAAATAAATAAATAAATAAATAAATAAGAAAAGACTTAAAATATCTCCTTTTGCTGTGAGAACAGAGATTAGCACTCGCGCACGGAGGGATGCACTAGGTCACTGTCTCTGGGTATAGAACAGATTTGCTTGCAGCACATGGAGAGCAATCAATGGTGGATGGAGTTAATGGTCAATCCTGCAGGCAAACAGTGCCCTCTCCATTTCATGTTTTCACAGGACCACTGAAGACAGCATGCAAGGTCACATTGACCAGGTTTGGCTCTTTCTCTGTGTATATTGTAAGAGGTAAGGTAAAATGGAGATGGTTTTCAGTGATGGTTCAGGTGAGTTCTTTTCTTCAGATGCTCCTGGTTTGGCTTTGCCAAGTCCAGTATGCTTTCCCCTCTTGACTGACTCTTATGTTCCCTTCTGTGTCTCTGCCTTATTAATGTTTCAGACGGAAGTGCAATGATGACTGCCCCTCCCTGTAAGCAACATGTAGCAATGGGAGATCCCAGTGAGTGAGGCTAGCATACAAGCTGTAAGAGAGAAACAAGTGTTATTCAAAATTGCCGTCTGTCATATGCAACAAACACTGACACATTATGATCCCCTTAGAGTGGTCCAAGGAGGTAAGTGCAGGCAATCCTCTAACTCATATACATGGCTTCATTGTTGCAGGAGAAAACTGAACCAAACCCTCTGACTGAAATTTTTGATCAGTAAGTTTCCTCAAACCCAGCTTCTTCCCTGAGAATTTATAAACTTGACAAGGTGTACTCCTTATAAACTCTCTGTCCAAATTAGTGTTAAAGTTTGAGATAGAAGTTCTAATATGCGTTCTTGCATGTGTCAGTGATTAACATAAACTGGGTGAGAAGCCTTATGTTTAAGGAAAAACACTGTATTCCCCATCACTGGATATTACAATGGGCTTGTATGTTCTTAAAGTATTAACACTGTGCCGAAATGCTAAAACTAAAACTAAGAAAACTACACGTCCTGAGGTGGGGAAATTGGACAGACAAACGGGAGCGATACCATCAAATCAGTTCCAATGGTTATAATTTCAGATTTGAAATTAATGTGCGACTGATTGTCAATATGCCACCGATACTGTAACAGACTGTGATGTATAACGACCAGGCGCCGATGTTGATCGACAGAGAAGCCTTGCTTATGGGCAGCTTGCGCAGCCGCCTGAAATAGGGCGCAGGTGTCATTCCAGATGGGAACTTTAACCTCGGAGATGGAGGGCCACTGGATGCCAAATAACGAACTGTCAAGAGCAAGCTTAAAATAATTACACCACGTAATTAACTCCTTAACTCTTTTTTTATACACGCATCACAGTATTAAGCGTAGCCACACGAAGTGTGTCTTATTTCATCAGACATGAAGTTACTCTACTTTCTGCATGGCATTGGTCCAAAACATACAGTCAAATCAAAATGTTCTTAATTTTCTATTTTACCGTATAAACACGACTTAAACGGGTTTCAGTTGCTATCATAAGCACTATAAAAATGAAAATAAAAAAAATATATGTTTCGTTTTCTTTTTCAACCGACAGGTTTGCCCGGTATGAAAGCTTCATTATGCGATGACAAATAACACGTTTCTGCGTTAAGATGTACAACATTTAAGTCGCATTTCAGATCTGTAACCTCACGAAATGTAATCAGATTGAAATGTGCATAAATATATTTAAAAAATCTTAAAATTAAATATTTTTAGGCTACTGCATAGAGATAATCAAAGGACCTAAACGTATCTTAGTGAAATTAACCCCATAAATTACCTCTACTTGAAACTGCACAGACCTTTACGCCGACATTTTTTAAGGTTTCCATTTTTCCATCTAATGTATTCATTTTCTCCAGCAATTTTCTACAAATTGAACATGCCTTACATTTCTAGATTTAGAGGACAACTTTATGTACCTTGCAGCGTCCGTTCTTCTCTCCCGGTTCTAACAAAATCACCAACACAGGAACTCCCACCCAAAAGTAGGTGGCGACTGGAGAACGTGGCTGTCAATCTGTGCTCCGCGTCTTTGTGAATGCTCGTGGACCAGTTTGTCGGCTGTGACGGATATCAAGCAAGCGTTGATGAGCGAAAGCCGGGACCTGACTGCCGTTTATGCGCGGATTATTCTATCTGATATATCGTTTGCATTGCACATTTTCGCCATGAAGACGATGCGTCACGTGTATTACGTACATACTTTTTACATTTATGCCACTACAGCCTTCTAGCAATGTCTTAAACAGGAAATGAATAATGCAGTCGTGGGCTGCCGCAGTGTCCTCTATATTTGCCTCATTTTCGTAGCCGACGCAAATAAAAACAAACAGAAAAAAAAAACAGACAAAATTCTGACAGTTACATCCCTCAATATTAAGTAAATTACACCAATGCAAAAATCACATGTCAGTTCTGTTCCTGTAGAGTATTATTATTCCTAATTCACGTGCCTTCAACAGCTGTGCTGTGACCAACTCCCTCTGAACTGAAACAGAAGTTAACCCATTGATGTTTGCAATACTGAGAGAAAACAATAAATTGTTTATATAAAGGGGATCGTTAAAGATGGCAGATGCTGTGAGGTGGTGTTCTGCAGCGCTCCACCGTGTAGGTAATTTCACCACTAGATGGAGTCAGGAGAATGAATATGAGAACTTCGGCAAGCACAAGACGTTCAGAACCAACGTCGTCGTGTTTTCGGCCAACAGCCCATATTGATCGAACAAGGGTTGTCAAATTTTACTCGTAACAATACAGACAGTAAAAAATATAAATAAAATAAATTCATGAATTAAATGTATCCTCAGTATCCACCCTAGAGTTAAAGGCTTGCTTAGAACACAATGAAGTGAAACAACAGATGCTCTTCAATACATCAACGATAACTTGTTAAAATGATGTATTTTAATTTTTTACACATTATGCATATTAAATGACTGTCGTGCCGCTGCCCAGTTCTGGTTCACTCTGACTTTGACAACCGTCTGAAAAAGGTTTATATCTGAGATGTTTATTTATAATGTTGTTTACTTTTGTAGCATTACATTGTCTCGTTTAAAATCGAAAATTACAAGACATGCACTTTCGAGTGGACCGGTTAATGGGAGCACCTAAACAATAGCTCATGTACTCTAATACCACAGCACATTTTATGTCAGAAAAAGGACGTGAAGAGCTTTAAATTATGTAAATATGATTATAAATAATATCCATACAGAAATACTAATGCTACATAACTTTAGCTAATTCTGTTGAATATTGATTGGGAAAACAACATAAATGTGCAATGACAGTATAACTCAGAATATACAGGAAGGTATACCCATGTGTTTTTACCACGAATGAAGGTCTCTCAGTTTCAACTCAGCATTAACATTTTTTTTTTTTATGTAAATCTAGGTATGGGTTATGGAGATGTCCTAGGAGTGGGTGGATTGACTCAGATGGAGAGCAGTGTTCAGAGAATTGTGCGGTAGAACTGACGGAGAGCAAAGGCAGACAAAAAGATTGAGGAGGAGAAGAAAGTGACATTATTGAGGGCCTTCCTGGCGAGAAAGAAAGACCACAAAGTCAAGCAAGTGCATACAAACACTCCTCACCCTGTGAGATTGTGTGTGTGTGTGTGTGTGTGTGTGTGTGTGTGTGTGTGTGTGTGTGTGTGTGTGTATGTGTGTGTGTGTGCAGAGATGGGCAGTATTTCTGTTACTTGTATTTGAAATACGTATTTCAATTACTTTTATGTATTTTGTAATTTGTATTTGACAGGGCTGAAAAAAATCAAATGTAATTTGTAACAAGATACTTCAGAGTGGAGTAATTTTGTATTTTCAAAATACTCAAAATAATTTCTCCATGATTCATAAAACATATATGCGTGCAATAATCTGTTAACCCAAGCAAGACAGCATATGCTTCTGCCTCCCCCAGTGCAGTGGACTGTCTGTCAAGGTAAATATTTTATCTGAACTACAATAACTATACAAAATATATCTTACTTTTTAGAATGTACACATGCTGAACTCCATAGGTAAAGGCTGAAGATAAAAACAATAGATACATATGGCCCGGTGGCTAAAGAAGTGAGTGAGCCAGCAAGCTAACTAGCTATTAATTAGTGCTACAAGTTGGCTTGGATAACAACATGAAACAGCTCAACGAGCATATAAGACTGCTCAGCCATGGGTAGCCAGCAAGTGTTAGCTAGATGTATAATTTATGTCTGGCTACATATTGCATGGTACATGGTGGTTAACATTATAATATATCAAGATAGCGATGCTAACACAACCCTTCCCTCTTCAGCTCCAGTTGAGAGACTGTTCTCATTTGCAAGAATAATACTCCATCCGCACAGGAGGCAGTTAACACCAGAAATATAGTATTTGAAAAGTTAGTTGTTCTTAAAGGGAACTAAATAGGCTACTATCTGAAGTGGTTGGGTCTCAGCTGCGATGTCTTTGAATTGGACAGAGAGCAAGTTTCTACATACTGTACAAGACATACTATTTTCAGTATGTTTTTTTACAGTTTTGCTTAGATACAGTAGCATTCTACTTCCTGTTCTTCCTTCCTGTAGCATTCAAACTCTCACCAGAGCCTTGTGTACATTATAAAAATCTGAATGTTCTGCCATTTTGTACAAATTCAGAATGCCCAATGTTACAAATGCATTTTCCTGTATTTTGAAAATACAAAATGCATGTATTTTATCTCGTAACATTTTCTGGCACCAGTATTTTGTATTTTATTTTGATACATTTATTTGAGGGGTATTTTGTATTTTGTAACAAGATACATTTTGATGTATCTTTGCCCATCTCTGTGTGTGTGTTCTGGAAAACCAGAATGAATGAACAGGAACAATGACACACAACTGGTTTTCATCAGAGTCAGCAACTGTGAGTGAAAAAATGTGATGCACAACATAGCTTTGACTGACACTATCAAGTGGTTTTGAAGCACTCTTGTGGTTTGAGAACATGACAACAGTTCCTATAAACAGTGCAATACTAAAGTTTGCTCAGCCCCAACTTCACCTGCCACATTCACATTGTGAGCCTAGATATATAAACACGCTCTTCTTGTTTACCACAAAGGAATAGAGCAAAGGAAGAGTAAAAGCAGTATTCGAAGAGACCGAGAACATAATTAGTGGTTAGGTTTCCCTGAACCAGAGACCTGATTGCCTATCCGATGGCACACACCCCACTTCCTTTTTCACAAGCGTCACGTGTATGGCTAGCAACTTATCTTTAAGCCTGAGAGGCACCTCAAGTCAGAGCAACATGAGACAGACCTGGCTTTTGTGCAGATACCATGAGTGAGAAGAGCTGGATCCCCCTCCTCTTTGTCTGGATGGGATGCTGTGCCTTCCCACCGGCACAATCCAGAACGACTGGTGAGTGCTGATTTGCCCTGTCCCCTCCCAAGTATGGTCGCTGACTGAAAGCATGTTGTTGAATCATAGCCAGGCAGTGACTTTTGAACTTTTGATCTATGTTCTCCTCGCTCTAAATCTAACTGGGTGGTTTATGTCTCATGATTCTCCTGTAACTTTCTTTTTCTTCACCTCCTCTGTGGTTTCGCTCAGACTTAGCCTATACTTATTGTGAACTTTTTATTTCAGAAGAGCACATAGATGCATAAAAGGTTGACATAATTCAGCATTAAAAACAGGTGTAATACAATGTGATTTATGTGTATATCATGTATTATAAATCACAGGAGTTATGTACTTCTTGAGACATATTTCTCTTTTTTGTATTAGTGGCTGAGGTTTTCGTAAGCTGTATATGACCTTTAAACTCATGATGAACAATTGCCATGGGCTGTACTGCTGTGATATTAAGTTACAATATTCAGTTTATTTCTGTTAAACAGATCATAACTTTTAGAAACTGAAAAATTTGATTATAAATAACTAAAACATATTAATACACAATTTCAAGCTGTTTAATATAAATCCCTTTTTGTAATCAGTCTGGAATAACCTGCTATCAAAAAAAACAAAACAGTTGTATTAACAATAATTAAGTCAATAGTAAAATAGATTAAAGAGATTATAACCCTTTTGTAAATAATGCTACAAATGTCTCAGAACAGCATCTTCTAAATGCCTATAACAAGTGAATTATAAAAATATTTCTCTACTGTTGCATATATGAAGAGATCAAATCTAGTGAAACATTAATTCTGAAAACAGATAAAACACCCAGATCAAAATGTTGCAGAAGCATAGCCAATAGGTCTATCTGCTGTAAAGAAATATTCAGGTTTACTATCTATTAATATACTTTTACATCTTAGATACACTATTTGAATAGAAGGACACACAGTGCTGGTATACCTGAGGTCTAGATAGGTATTCATGCTGAAAACTGTCCCCTTCTGTCACTGCAAAAATAAAACACAGCTGTGTGAAAAATCTATAGACTTCTGTATGCTAAAGATTTGATGTACAATGCAAATATCTTGTATCAGCAGATAACAGCAGAGATGAGCTTGGTTACAAAGTTATCAGTGCCCCAGATCTAGTTTTTTCTTTTTTTCTTTTTTTTTTTAATCTGGGCTGTTTTAAATCATAGATGTGGTCCATAGCTGATGGCTTTTAGAAATGCCATATAAGCAAACTAATATTTTGCCTTTACACAGAAAAGGAAATAATCTATTAGCTCCTGACTTCAAGGGTGGCCTCACTGTACCACACTAATGAGGTGTTTCAGAAAAAATAAATTCAGATGACACTTTATAATGAACTGCTTATGAAGTGATATAAGCCTGCCTGAGCATTTTGTGAGGACACTGTGGCTTCACTGGAAACATTAAAAAATCCATTATACTTGCAATTATTTTCACATGAACGGTAGTCCCTTTGAACATTGTAATTATTGTATTAAATTGCATTTATATGCACTAATATGTACAACAGATGCACTGTAAAACTGGCTGTGTAGGCGCATTTTATGGGATGCATTAATGTGTGCTAAGATGTACTATACATACAGTATTGTAATGTTTAAAATTCAGTTAATAATACAGCATAAACATTTAAATTTCATCTGATAAGAAGATCGTGTTTCAAACATTCTTCAACGTGTACACTCAGGTAGATATATCGAATATTAAACAAATAAATACATAAAGTAAACAGGGACACAAAAGAACTTGGGAGTGAAAAAAGAAAGGAAAGAGAAAAGAAAAGAATGCCTAAAATAAAATAAAGAAGGGAATATGGTTAAACAGGGCTAGATAGGCTTGAAACATGTTTACATAAAAGATAAAATGCCGCCAGACTGTACTGAATTCATTTCGGGAAGCTTGTAAGTCCTACCATATTCATAAAATGAATGGAATGTCAGTATTTCTTTGACCCATCGTGAGTAGGTGGGCAGGACAGAAGACTTCCAGTTGAATAGAATTAGTCAGCATGCTAGTGATGACATAAGTGATATTGTGTCAGAGGTATAATTTGCAATGGTGATGTCCTCTGAAAATACATCAAAATTGCAATGGAAGACTTTGGTGGAGTAGATTTTGTGCAGTTGTAAGAGCGATGTCAAAACTGGAGGACCTAAAAAGTGGATGAGGATTTACAAAACCAGAACATATGACAGGGTGTAGCAGGGGCTTGGTGACATTGTAAAATGTGTTATTTAAGTGTACATTCTAGGCTGAAGGAGTTACCATGTTGTTCCGTTGTTAAACATTATGCATGGATTTGTATCAGAACTGTACAACAATTTATTTCATATTTCAATTATTTATATCTTCTTTTGATGCTTTATTTAATGACTTGAATTATATTTATATATACTCTGGTTATTTTTACAAATTAATTAGGTTATTTGTTATACAATATTACAACATTAGTTCATATTTAATAAAACTGTTACTGCTAATAAATGTACATATTTGAGGACTTCACGCTGTGTTGTATGTCTGTGTAATTCCTGCTAATCATTAATACAAGCAGTTGTTAACCATGTTTGGACATTACAAGCAAACATAAAACCATAAAGGAAACAAGTATCATGTCTTGACTGAATTTTGCACTCTCTTTAACATCACACATCTCAAATGCTAAAATACATTTGGTAACTTTTTGGTTCCTTTTCAGAACCTGCCACAGTAGAACAGCTTTGCATATTGATCTGCTAGTGCTGCTGTTAAGATACTACTAATATAGCAGTAATAAAATGCTGTGATTATACTTTCATGTTACATAATAAAATGGATAATTACAGGTGAATTGAACATTGAGTTGAAAGCATACCAGCCTACACACCTTACAGCTGCAATTGGAGACTCCGTCACCTTAAACTGTTCTTTCAACTACACTGGAAGCCCACAAGACACGAGAATGGGGAAATTCTACACAAACGACAAAGGGCAGAGAACGGACGAGGCTGGGAATGTATCATGCAAGCCACTCATCTCAAAAGAAAACCTTTTTGCTTGTAAATTGTCCTCCACCATTACCAACCTCCGTCCTGAGAATGAGGCTGTTTACTACTGTGAGGTATGGATTCCAAGGCCACAAGGCACCATTCTGGTGAAGGGCAATGGGACAATCATTTCTCTTTATTGTAAGTATTTGACCAGAAGCCATTTTCACTGAATAGAAAGCTAACACTACTATACTGCCATCAGAGCAATCGCAAAGATTCCACTATTTGTTTATTATTACCTGTGCTCTATTCACAGCCATAAATGGACACAGTGTTACCAGTGATGCTAATTTGTTAGCACTAACTGTGTATTGTCCTGCCATAGACAAGGCCACCTCCATATCAATCCAAGTTCCCCCGACACTAGTGTCAGGAGAGGAGGCGATGCTGGTCTGCAGTGTGTCTGGGTTCTACCCTCGGAACCTGTCAGTGCTCTGGTTCCACGGAGGTCAGCAAGTGTCGCACACCAGAGTCAGCAATCGCATCAGCAGGAGTCGCAATGGCACGTTCTCTCTGTGCAGTCAGTACAGGTTCGAAGCCACAGCGGCGGACAACATGGCAGAATGCCGCTGCAAGGTCTCTCACCCAGCCGTGGGATGGGAGAGAGCCACCAGCACCATTCTCAGCGTAAATTGTGAGTCTCGAGTGGGCAAAGCTCCGGTTTGGATGCTATGTCGTGAGTGGTGGATGCTAACCATCTTCCTCCCTTCCCTTCTCCTTCCAGATGCACCCAGCACTGTTAATGTGACCTCTCATTTGCGGCTTGTGATTAATGGCACGTTGCTTCTGGAGGTAGGGTCCCCACTGAACGTGATCTGCTCTGCTGATGGGAACCCCAGTCCTGAGATACACTGGCTGACAGGGAGCAGAAGTGTGTGGAACAGCAGAGAGACTCTCCAGCTCACCGCAGTGCAGAAAGAACACCATGGGGTATACTGGTGTGTGGCAAAGAACCAATATGGGGAGAGGAACACCAGCATCACTCTGGTGGTGTTCCAGATTGAGGCATCCCTGGGAAATCCTGGTGAGTGAGATGGTATTTAATACAACAATTCATCCTGGATGGATCTCTGTTTGCTTCTCAGTGATACAAATATATAAAAGAAAACTAGCAGCATACGAACAAAGCATTACTGTTATGCTATGTCTATCAATGTTATGTTGAAACTGTATCTTACTGGATGTTGCCTCAACTTGCCGGTTAAGTAGTCCCCTTACCTGTTTTGTAGTGAATTCTCTGTCGTAGTCTTCTGCCATTCTGTCATCTAGGCAGAAAGATATTTTCCCCATGTTATAAAAGACATGAGGCAAAAGTGTCTGTTAATTTTTGTAGTAATGTGAATACTTTAGGAAAGAATACAAAGTATTCCTGCACACACTTTAACTATGTACATTTAATAACTAATGTTTTGGTAAACAGGCCCTCTCCCAAGAACATGCAATGTAAGTTGAAACACACTACCAGATAATCAGATAATGTGGATAATTATTACATATTGTTACCGCCAATTATGCAATTATTGTCAATCATTTGCCCATGTTTTCAATCAGTTGTCCATACTGTCCATACACATGGAGTGTAATTTCCATACATTATACTTCTTTCATACTGTCACCTTACAGTCTCATTTTTATTGTTTCTTTTGTTGACACAAACAATGACTGCTACATGCTATTGAGAGGAGCCTGTTGGTTAAGCCACAGAGTCAGGCCCAGCGGAAGGAGAAAATGCAGAGGTGTGCAGTTGCAATCCACGGGGGGGAGGGGTGCACAAAAAGTCATAAATACTATGTAGACATTAGCACCGGGCCTGCACAGAGTACATATAAATGTGTTTGGAATTTAAATGTTCTAAAACTTCCTCTGCATTCCAGAAATCCTTCCTTCCGTGTCACTCCGAAACGTATCAATATGCTCAGCAGATTCCACCTTTGAGTAGCCCTTTTTTGTGTAAATCTTTTTAATTGAACCAAAATGTTGTAAACAGTATATTCCTGAGTAATTTGAATTGCAATAACTCATTGCTGGTTGAGCAGAATGTTTGTCTTGCACAATAGCTTTGCACAGCATTGGCCGTTTTAACTCATCGTCAGGAATTTCTTTTGAGGGTGTGATTATCTTCAAACTGCTTCAGCAAAGGGAATTTAGGTATTATAATTAACATAGCCATTAAAGTCTAAGTTTGTACATTTTCTTCAGACCAATTGATTACTTTTGAATTTATTGCTACTGTTTGATTATTCCAGACAGACTGAGAGATGATGTGATCACATCAGTTCTGATGTTGCAATAGGGGTACCTGTTACAGATTTGGAAATGTACGGCTGTAGTTTTTCGCCCACTGCTATGTCCATCTATGTCTTTCAATTTGTACCAAATCTGTTATTATAGGTGTTGTGGACCAGTGTCTAGCAATTCTGCCCAGTTATTTTTTCCTTGATTGTTTATTTTACATGGGTTGCAGATTCAGACTGCAATAAATTTGTGGTTATATAGGGATAGAGGTCAGCCTTATTTTGTTCCACGTGGTTTAAATGGAGTTGATGTGCGTGTATACTGATACATGTAACATTTTCCATTTTACAAAATCAGGATCATTCCCTTTGTGTTGTATATTGAATAAATGTTGCTATTCTATGTGCTCAAATGCCTTTTCCCCATTGGGATCATTGAAGTAGATACCTGCATATGCCTGACTTGATGTGTCAAATGAAACTTTCTCACATTGTCCAATTGGTATTTGCTGTTCATTAAACCAGTTCAGTCTGGATATATTGATTTTGGCAGTATGCGCCTCCATCTGTGAGCTGTATTCAATCTCTGGCCCAGTTGCGAATGTAAGATATAAAGCACAATGGCCTTTGATGTTGTTATGTTGGTAGAAATGATGCAGAGATGCAGAGAGATAATGGTTTGAATAGAGGCAGCTGCTGTGGGACAAGACTGTGTTATTCACAACTAGCCACTGCTGAATGTTTACATTCAAGGTGCACTAAATATGTCTCAGTAGACTTCAGGGTTTTAGTAAATAGGGTGCAGGAAGTGGTTGGTTACCATGCATATTTGTATCCTTGATAAGTAGTTTTATTTTTTTATTGTATTCTGTTCCACCTACCATGAACTGGCTGGCTTATTCTAACTGCCATGGTCATCACTGTAATGAATTAAAGGGCACACGAATAAAATGTCAGAACTAAATAATTTTCACTAAATATCTGTTGTACTCTTTCTCCAGGGTTGATTACACTTTGTGGCCTGGCTGTTGTTTTGATCCTCTCAGTTCTCGTAACCATTGGCTGTGTTCTCAAAAAGAGTAAGAGCAGAAGCAGAGCACAAGCCCTCACAGGTACAGCTAACCCCTTTTAAGGCTCACAATAGTGCATCACTAACTTTTTCAGTTTATTGGAACTGATTAGTAATGATTCACATCATTCTGATGATTCAGATTTCTAGGTTAAGCGTTGTACAGTAAATGAGAAATCAAAGTACGCTGGTATTGCTACCAGCAGTGATGATTTTGTATCAACCATTTTTGTACTTTTGGATGTCAATGTCTTATGGTTTTTTCTCTCGATTCTCTTTCTCTCTCTACCTCTCTCTCTCTCTCACATATATATATATATATATATATATATATATATATATATATATATATATGGTATATATATATATATATGGTATATATTAATAAAAGAAGAAAGAAGAAAGGTTCCAAGGCACTCACATGGATTAAGAAGTCTATTTTCTTTAAGTTTTTTCAATATCAAAAAATATGCACATAAACACACATACATGCTGACATCAGATGTAATGGGTGGTGTCCCAGCAGGTGTCAGTATCCATCAATGGATAAAAAGACAAATATAAAATAATGACGCCATTTATAACTAAGATATATCATCACAATTGCATTTCATACATGTAAATTATGTACAGCACTTCACAATGATTCCATGCATTATTTCATGATGAATATGTATTTTGTAGTATGCAAACAGTACATATTGGACATCTGTCTGCCAAGAAAATGTTTTCCAACACAAAAAATACATGCTCCTGGGAGCGATATAAAAGCATAGACACTGTTCCTTCACAGAGGTACACATTTGCATGCACTGATCTTTGTTTATTGGTGAGTGGTTTTGTACACTGACATAGATAATGGCGTTGACTAGTAATGCCGTAGTGTGTCCAAAAGATTAAAATTTCAAATGCTACTCCCTCTATGTGTACCTACCCTCTTCTTTTGACAACGGAATGAGCACTAGGTCATATCACTTTTAGTGATATGTGCAGGTCGCTGGGCATGCTGACCTGGTGCAGAAACATTTTTGAACATGGATTATTATGGGCAATTTTTTATTACCAGAGTCATGATTTGATTATCATTTTTTGGAACCTGTTGTGTCCCTTTCTGAGAAATGTTTTAAATGAACACTGATCCTTGCATTAGTGTTGGTTTTCACTTTGTATCATCTCATTTCATCCGTATAAGTGTTATGTATGTTGAACCAGCTCAAGTTTTAAGAGGATTCACAAAGATCATTGAGTTGCTTCTACGCTGAATGTGTGCATGCATAGCCAAGGTGTCCCAGTTGTTTGTGAACATATAAAAAGGTCTATAATATCACTCACAATGCTCACTGTCTACAAGGTGGAGAGAGCAAGTGAGCACTTTGGGTCTTACTATTTATATTCACCAGCTGAGAATGTACTAAATGCATTAAATAGGTTACATCTCTACATCTCTCTGCTGCATCTCATCTTAACACCTCTCTTTTGTGTGTTTCACAGGTGTCAATCAACACAGGTAAGCTTGGATGCTTGATTCTCTCTTGATGTGAAGTTGCACACACATGCTGTTACTTATCACTGTACATTACCCCTGTGATGTGAAAGACCACGGCATGCATTCGACCTCATCAAAGTTCTAAACATGTGCAGTACAGAGACCTGTTCCGTGATATCATTCTGCTGTGACATTTTTGTGCGCCAGTGCAGGGGTGTCTACTAACTCTTCATGTCAGCCGTTATGCTGATGTTCTGAAAGTGTATATATTTTGTGGTGTTCAGTGGGAAATGTGTGTGGGTATGAAGCCTTTGAAAGTGTGAATTACAGCATGCACATCAAAAGCACTGCCAACCTTACTACCATCATCTGAGATTTAGCCTGGTTACTTCAAAAACAAAGAGGTTAACACAAATAATAAGGGTGGAGATTGAATTCAGAGATTAGAATAATATCAAATCACTGTTTTGGCCAAAGGTCAGCTGCAATGATTAATGTATCAACAACACTTTGCACACTACTGGTGTCATGATCGACACCTGTTTTACAGTGTACATGCATGCTTGGGTGTGTTTGCGAGGGCGTGCATATTTATTTTGGTACAGTATAAGAGGGTGTTGCTGAGCTAGTGCAGCACTGACTGCTGACTGCAGTGCATGAATATGATCTGTTACTGAGACAGAAGCAGGTAGTTTCAGTGTTTATCTGTACATTATATCTTTCAGTGCAAGTCTTTTTCTTTTTCTCAGCACATTTTCTCATGAGGGACTGGCTACATCTCCAGGTATCAGTAAAATGTTTGCTTCTACATATCTAGTATGACATTTACATCCATTTTACTACTACCCTATATGCAATTGAAGCATTTATTTATAGGCTATATTTTACCATATTTTTATTATGTACATAAAATATTCTAGCATGTCAGTATATAGTATGCTACAGCATACATCTGTTAATATGTTTCCTCTTTTAACACCAGATGAAATCTATTCTGTTCTAAACATCAGCACTAAAAGGTCAAAGCAACAGAATCCAGGTCAGTCTGTCTGCAAAGAATAGAAAACTGCCTTGGAGCTTTATACCGTGAGCACATCCATAGAAGCAGGTGTATAAAATGTCCACTTCTCTTTTTAGCTCCCCAGAATGTGAACACATCGCAGCTCGTCTATGCAGAAATCACGTTCCCTTTTGAATCTAGGAAGAAAAATGTGATGGTAATTTTTTTATTTTTATTTTGTCAATGAGGTTAGGGAATGAGGTCATGGTTTCAATGATTGCATTGCATTTTGAAGAAAAAAAAAACAAGAAAAAAATCAATGCAACACTATGGTGCATAATCTGTATCCGAAATGTTCTTTAACAAAATGAAAACAGCTTTAGCATAACAGCAGTGCTGTAGAAACCAAGTACACTGCCCTCTGATTTTAAGAACGGCTGGTATAGGAACTGATGCATGGACATGGACAGTGATCAAAAAAACCAGATTCATATCTGTACTAACACTGTTTAAAAAACTTAAACTAATAAGAATCAATTTTGCCTCATTTACAACATATAACATGCTACACAAGGGAGTGTGATGGCACATTATGTACCATAAAAATCTATTTGTATTTGAATCCTGTATAATACCTTGCACTATTTACCAAAGCACCAAACATATAAAATATTTTGACTAAAAAATTGTTCGGTTTAGTTACATGCCACAATGGCAGGCGACATGACAGCAGCAAAATTTTCTCTACAGATGAAAAACACGATAGCTTCAAAATCAATGAGAGAAAAGCAGCTGAAAATTGGGCATGCCAAAACCTGCACTGTCTAAGATGCTATGAAGAGCTAATGAGGTGTCACATCATGATTAACAAATGCAAAGGGAGTACCAGTAATCATGGAGAAACTCAAAAGGCAGATTCAGTGACTGTGAGCTCCCTGCTCTTTTTTTTATCCATGCAGACAGTTGATGACTCTTCGAGTAACAGCACAGTCATTTATGATCAAGTAAACACAAGACGCTGTGCCAGGAGGAACAGCCAACAGAAGTCATTGTGAAGTGGCTGTGACCTGGACAAGGTGCAGGAGCAAATGCACTGAGGCCTGCCGGTTACTTATGAAGCCCTTTCCTTGTATCGCTGTCACCACAGACCAGTGGGACCAGAGGAGCATCAACACATGAACTACATCTTCCTGACTCCCTGTCTGTACTCCTGTCATTGCCTAACCTTGCTTTGCTCCATCTCATCTCCTGTAAGTGTATAAGGGCAGGAAGTGAACAGTTAAAAGGAAAAGACCTCTCCCAGTAACACCAGGAAAAGAAATCCCTTTTTGGATTGCTGAGTGATAAAAAACTATCACTACATTAGAGAAAACTGACCTTTTTGTACAACAGTCCTTTCAAGGTTTTGGGCGCTTAAACAGCATATAAATTGCTGAGAGTTCACTTGGGCCTCTACAATGTGGAAGACTATTTGATTTTCATGACTTTTGCTCATCTCATCATACCCTGAAAGTATGAAATAAAGTGGGTCATTCATTATTTCATAAAAAATAGATTTCAAAGGATTCATTGTAGTTACCGTTACTCTTTTGTTGATTTCAAGAGATAGAGTTCCCAGTGCTTCTGAAACTGTATGTGGAACCTCTTACTTTCTTGCTGTGCTTTTTATCATCTAAAAGCTATTTGCCCACGCTTTCAGTCTCAGCTGAAAGTAGGCTGTACACGTTTTGGACAGCCATTTGTCGATTTATCTGTAGTGCTGTGTAGAAGTACGCTACAATGCATATATTTCCATTACATAAATTGATCCAAATAATATGCACCCTATGATTACAAAAGTCAAACAAATAATTAAAAAGAACTACAACCCAGTGACAATGTGCAGGATCCCACATTAAATTCATTTACATTACATTTACATACACAATCTTACAGTCTCACTACTTAGAGGCATACTTTGATTCCTCAGGTGCCGAAGTTACTTATCCTCCAGTGAGTTCCTACTCTACTGTAGCACGTTGCACCTTGTAGTGCAAAAATAGCCATTGGCTGCATTCAGGTGTGTAGGAGGACTTCAGCACTCAATTCAGCACTCCTGCATAACTGTAATTAACTATGAATATAATTTACAGCTCATTACATTAATGTATAAAATCAAATCTTAGCTGCCCGGTTAAAAAAAACGTCAGAATCTTGTAGATTTGTCCCTTCATTTACTTGATATAGGAAACAGTACCCTCTAGCGGCATTGTCTACAAAGCACTTGAATTATGCAATATTCCCTGCTTTCAATTGCATTGGTCTTATACTTAATGATACTATTGGACACAGGTTAGTATGACCAAAAACATCAAAGATCCAGGCTGTGTTCTCCGGTCTCCCCAGAGAGGAATACATTTGCCTGGGTCCCCAGAAATAGTCAAATGTGATTTTGCCTAGACAAGATAAAACTGATCATTAATTACATTTCAATGATCTTCAGTGTGAAGTAGACTTTGGGGATGACATGATAAACAGAGATAGATGAAAACATGAAAAGCTTTCTGTTTTTGTACATATGTAATAGATTTCCTTAACATATCCCACTGTCTACTTGAAAGGATGTTAAAATGACAGTGTTTGATTTACCTATAGATTTAAACACACAAGAAAGAAAAATTGGAGCATTCACAAGCAAAGACATACTTCAAGCGCCAGAGGTCTTGTTTGACACATACTGGTTTGAGTTAAAGAGCTTAATTTTTAATAGGAAGCCTTTAATGATCAGACTTAGGATAAATGAGCTCATATTTTGGCTCAGATAGCTCTTTACAATGGTGTAGTTTGGGAAGCTCATTATTCTTCAATGACTCCAAAGCCAACAGAGGGAGACAGCTGTTGGCTATCATTCCACCCCTCATGTTCTGTGGGTAACATTTTATATAAATAATAAATTTATATATTTTATATAAATAAAGTTTTGTTGCATTTAACAGCCTTGGGAAACAGCAGGTAAACACCTCACCTGCTCACATAATCCCACTAATGAACAGAAGACAACCTCTTTAGCACCAAGACAACAAGGCATTTTTGTGTCTTGCATCTTGCCAAAAGCTCATAAACTAAGATAAACACCCAAACATCCAAGGTCCAGCTTTGAAATGTAAATACTGTTCTGCAACATTTGCAACAGAGAGTGCCACAAAAGAGACATGGAGCAAGAAAACATTTTATCATGAGGATTGCAGTTATGTGGAAGAAATACTTGTGGTGTGCTTAGCAATTTAACTCATATATTGTTGATTGTTATTGACATTTGCATGTCCAATATCAAGTCTTTATTGTGATTCCACGTCAACTTAATAAACACCTGTTTTATTCATAAGGTACACATTGTTCAATCAGTCTGTCACATTGCATTTTTATAGCCGAACAGTGAAATAACTGGACTCATTTAGGGAAGATCTATTAAGAATGTTTTACATACTTGGGATGAAACATTTAATTTAGCAATTAAAACAACATCCGAAGCACAGTCATTCCATAATAGTGCTCTTACACATTGATGCCATGCCATTGAACTGTCACATAGAGAAAGCTCATGTGTGATGGGAAGTGTATACATCTGTCATTATTGTAAATGATTCTCTGTGCTCCCACCATTGTTGGAATGTTGTATGACTGATAAATGTATCTCTTTGTAGCAATGAAGAAATTCTCCCTGGGAATGGAAGCCTGTTTATGTCAGTCTTATGTCTGCCACACTGACTACACAGAAAGAGGAATATTAGGGAATGTATTCAGTCTTCATTTTGCAGAGGAGGGAAAATGTTTTATGACTGAAAAGGGTTAAAGGTCAGGATAGATGTTGGTGATGGAACATTATAAGTTCTGCAGGTCACTGACCATGGGCACACTATTAGGCAAGTGTAGGGAAGCTGAAGGAGTGAACAGGTCAGTGGTACAGCATGTGAGCTCTCAGTCATTGTTTCACACTCATAAGCTCCTGGATATGATGCTCTGAGTGGTTGCTGAAAATTTTCAGATCCATCTTGCTACCAAAATGGCCTAACTGGGCTTTCTTTCTTACTGGCAGTCCTCTGTAGTAGGTAGTCATCTAAAAAGGAGTCAAGGGCATGTGAATGAAATTGGTGACATTTCAGTCGCTCTGCATATTTGTCCCAACATGTTCACATATGAAACAGATGGCAACACACCACAAGTCAGATCAATATAATTCCAGTAGCGGTAAAATTTACTTTACAGTATATTTTTCACACAAACAATACTAAATTGACATAAGCATTCCCCAAAACATAGCACATTTTAATGGCATGCACACATTAACTCCTGTGCATTGTAGTAGTTCAGATTTTGTATGTGCACTGCCTATAATAGCAGTATGCCAAAGATGGTGCACTTCACCTCTAGTGCTATGATGCTACTATCCATCCACCTGAGAATTAACTCATAAAATGTGTTCTGACCCACTACATTTGTCTGTCTCGTCTTCTCTGACATCTTCCCTTTCAAGAAGTATTTAATCACTCTGCTCTTACTGTGTTCCTATTATTTTGTGACAAACATGTTATTTTCTAAACACAATACTCTCTTTTGAAATAAAGCAATACTGCAGTAACTAGGTAAATAATAACTAGGCCATTAATATCACATTTAAAATGATACTGTGATTATTTTGATTGGAAGGTGGTTCATTAATGATGCATCATAGTATTTATTGGTAAAGGGTAGAAGCTGTTAACATCTCAGTTTGCTGTACCATCATTTTTACTGATGGCTGTTTGCAGTTGACAAACAGCCAAACAAACAAATTAAGTGAGGGGAAAGTACAAACAAAGGAAGGAAACAGCATATTGCTAATAAGCTAAAATATGTTCTCTGAAATGTCCCTTGAAGAGAATGAATATGTTGCTTTGTCCCCCACAGGGCACTGTAGGCATGAAAAGTAGAACATAAAAACCTACAGATTAAAACTAAAGGAAAAGTTTGCTTATACCTGGACTAAGCAATGTAAGTTGCAAGACACAACTGAACAAAACACTTTCACATTCCAAAGACTTTAAAAAAAGCTTAAAAAGTGTGAATCACATCTTGTGAACAGATGTAATTTTAGATTTTTGCTGATGCTGGCAAATAGATTTAATGGCAGAGTCCTTCATGTTAATTTATCACCTGCGGATAGACTCCTGTCTAGAGTCCTCACACACCCCCATTGCAACACCCACTCCATGACACTCTCTATACAGTAGGCTTTGTTCTTTCAGACTTGCTTTGGAACAAAACATTGCAAGCTATGCCATGAGCGACAATGGATTTAATCAAGAGGAACATTTCATTGCAACTGGATACAGATTTCAAATAGGGAATGATATCTGTTGGTGAGCACTGATCGTATTTTCTAGACCCTACATGAGCCAAGGATAAAGGGTGTCTGAGATCAATGCTTGTTTTGAGACCAGCTAAAACATCAACAGTACCTCTGCAACAGCAGTAGTAGATTCCATAGGAAAGATATTGAAGAATGGGCATTATCATGCACTGAGGACGATTGAAAAAAGGTACTGTATACTGAATAAGTAAACTGAAATTATGTGTGATGAAATGACAATAATTTAATGAAATTAGGTGACAGCTAACAGAGATAGGGCCTGATTATAACCCTTCAGATCCATCTTATCCAAACTGAAATACTGTAGCCTTGCAACCAGACATGAACATTGGGCCAGTTTTCAGAAATGTTTTTTTTTTTTTTCCTGGGCTGTACAGCTGTACAGTAAGCTCCATAGCAAACCCTCTAAAATCCTTGTGACATAATTCAATGTCACAATGTCAACATGTCTCTGATATCATTAGTGTGCTTTTAGATTTAGATTTGAAATATGTCAGCCATGATGAAATGTTTTGAGTGTTAGAAGGGCACAATAAAATGGACCACACAACAAAATGCAAGATAATGATTTGTAAAATCATGTCATACTTATTTTGATTTTTTTTTTTTTTTTTGGCAAGGTCGCTATTACACCATGAGAATTGAAAAAAAAGAATCAGACGAATACCCGAGTAATGTGTCGATCTTGAGTTTTTGCCACCTGATTACAGTTTCATTTTCCTTAATTCTATGAGACCAAAGAATATATGGTTCAACAATCTCATGTATGAGATAAACTAGTATCATCCATTTTGGCTGCATATCAGATGAGGTTGACATAAACCATTTCTGTAGGCCCGATGTCTTCAGCTTTTCAGCATAGAGGAAATTTGGGTGGGTTAACTGAGGAATGTTAAACATCAGTTACTGCTCATGGAATTGTTTTGCACTGCATTGCCACCTGAAAGACTGCCAGGCATGCTTCATTCATAATTCACTGTTTGAACACCATCAATAGCTTCCATAAATGTTAAATTATTAAGTCATTCTATATCACAGAGTCCATGCACTACTATAGATTGGATTCATTCAATCTCATAGCATGTCTTAATTTAGTGTTGCATGTTCACTCTGATTTGCACAAAATGCCTCCTCAGTGAGATTTCCTGTGCACCACTCGCCTTGTTTAATGGTCTTTTAATCACCTGAAAAAAAGCACAAACACAGCCATTTTGTTGATGAGGGCTTGTGTAGGATTGTTTTCCTAACCCCCTCCTTCTCCCACAACAAGGCATGGTGCTCCAAGAAGTTGATTAAAATGTCACAACTTTAATACAGGCGTAAATAAGAGCTGTGAACTAACTTGTTTTTTGCACTGCATTTTATTAGTGCCATTTAATTCTGTAAGTTGTATTTCAAGACCAGGCGAGAACAAAGCAACTTTCATTTCCGAAGTGCCCCAAAGTTACTGAGCTCATTTCTTGTAAAGTGGTAGGCAGAATGTTTAATGTATGGCTCTCTTCAGTAAGTGGAGGTCCTTAGGTGTAATGTGACTTTACTAAAAGGTCAAGCCAAAGACAAAAAAATCTGGGATGCACACAGTGCACATCGATATTGTCTATGTAGACCATATGTCAGATTTTTTCTGTAATTGCATTATTTATATGTACACAGTAAGCTATGATGGAGGCTTCCTAATTGTCTTGCTCTCTGGGAAGTTGGACACAGTTGATAAAACAATTACGCACATATTGCATAATCAGCCCAGCTGCACATGAGTTACCCTATCCTCCTGCTCTAGGGAAGCTATATGACTAGGCTATGCACATTCTACACCACCAATGTGATCTCCTTCCAATGACGCTAACCAGCAACTTCTTTGAGCTGGACCATATATTCACCTTTGATTGTCAAATGATCCTCTCAAAAGAAGAAAAGCATAACCAAATTAATTCAGGTTGTACTGCACCACATGAAGTAACATTATCCACCAAACATATCTGCCTCCTGTTGCGCATACAAATTAGCTGGACCTGTTTTGGTCAACATTATTGCAGCTTGGATAGTCAAAATCCAAACGGAGCATTCAGTTCCAGATCTGTATTTCACTGCTCTCTCACTTTATTAAGGAGATATTATTGGCAGAACGGCAATAAGTTTTTTTGGTGTTGTTTTCAAATGATCTCCGGCATGCTGCTGTTGCCAGGCAACCTTCTTGGTGCTCTGGGGAGCGGGCGAGAGGGAGGGAGAGCTGAGCCAGATTGTGTCAGGTAGATAATTGGAACTCAGTGTGTGTCAGGGGCACAAAATGCATGAAAAAACATGCTGCCAAAATCATTCGCTTTAAAACCTGTCCTTCTTTCTCTCTCTGAACATGATGACATGAAGGCAGTTTGACACTGATGACATAGTCACAGCACACACACAAAAAAAACGCTGCTGTGACAAATAAAAAAATAATTGTCAAGATCCGTTTCACAGAAGTGTCATGGCTACGTGTGTTGTGCCAACCCTATTTAACCCACCTTATCAAGTGAATAATATCCCATCCTATCTCACCCTCAGATCTGTATGAAAACCTTGCCAATGATAAGCCTTTTGAGAGATATAACTGATTTAACTTGTAAGCTTATTACTGAATTAATGTGACCTAATTCTTTGATTTATTGGACATGTAAAGCCATTTTCCCCAAATGGGTACATGTTTAATCAAGAGCTTTGTAAAGATCTGGACTGCCCCTCCTCAAGGTCCCCATGGAAATAATGAGGGCATAAGAACTGTCTTTTTTTGTCTTTCTTTATTACTTATACAGGTCACTGGCGAAATAAGAATCCATTTTTTTTCAATGTTTAAGATCAGTCTCCTGTAACTTTAGATGATAAATGATTCAGCACTTGAAAACATGCAGGCTGACCACAGGCATTGTGAAAAAATATATGCTATGCTAAAAGTTGAAACTGTATCCCTCTATTTATTTTTACAAGATGACTTTGCATGATGTGAAAAGTGTGACTTTGGACCAGGGGGGACATGCTCACCATCTGACAAAGGAAGTGAACACTGAAAAAACAGTATCTCCGCACACCAGTAGGGGGCTCAGTCAATACAGCAATAAAGCATTTCATGCTCCAGTCTCCCACTTTATTGGAGAATAATATTTCTTTAAAGAGCGAGGTATTTTAGCAGTGAGGGTTTTGTTATTTGTTGACAGGCTGTTGAGGAGCTTTCAGCACAGTATGCTCAGTACTAGAGCTGAAGCGGTGTCTTTTGTTGAGTGACGCCTTTGTTGTCTATAAAAGCAGACTTACCATGTATGGGTCAAGTAAGGGCAGCAGTCCGGCGGGGGCAGGGGGCTCAGGGGACAGTATACCCAAGGAAGGCTCCCTTTCAAATTCAAGTTGTATAATCTGTTAATACAGCAACTCAGTAAGCTACTGATCAATGCACATTGAATAAGGAATCTTTCTCAAATTTAAACAGTCCCATACACCATCTTTGGACAGTCAATATAACAGTCTTTTTCTATCCTGACCACTAGTTATTAATGAAACATTTAATTTGTATTAATCACAGGCATCTTTCTACATTTTAGGCAGCATGACCCACCATAGTCCCTGACCATAAACAGTCACATCTACAGTTTCTCCAGATTTTAAACAGTCACACCCAAGAGACTTCCTGATTTTACTCCCATCAGCCAGGCCTCAGAGGGGATTTTGACAAGAAGAGAATAAAACATGTGCATGTAAAAGTGTTCAGGTTCAGGTTTTCCCCTGGTGATTCCCAGAAATGTTCTTTCTAGTCTTGAAAAAAGAGCAGTTTTTAAATCCAAACAAAGAAGTTCTGCTGAGACATACTTTCCTATCACTAAACTCTAGAGTGCCAGCTAAAGTAACCAGCTGGCACAATGTTCATTCATCAACATGCAAATCACTTGCAGTCAGGAAAATAAGATTTCTTTAACAACTTCCTTCAGAATGCAGAGCTGGCATGAATCTGAAAGAAATTACCCTCCGATGGAGGGTGCTGAGGAAGCCAGTCTGCCACATCTTTGATTGCATACCTACATTCACCTGTGGTTTATATTCCTGTCAGAGTCTGTTCTCATTGACACCTAAGACAAAGAAACAAACGAAGAATAAAAAAAAAAAAAAAAAAATCATCCATCAAGCATGGGGTTGTAATTTGCCCTAGCTGTGCAAGTCAAAGTGTTGACACAGCCTAGGCATCAATGTGAAATAAACATTATTTAGGTCATTAAACAGAAACGCAATGGGAGGAACTGACAGTGTGGCTCCATCTATTAGAGCCATAGATCGTCCTGTTGACACGTCGAATAATTGATCATGCAGGAAAGAAAAAATATGCTTGTGCAGTGGGAAGTCAGCGAGCGTCAAGCTTCCCGAGATCCAAGCCGTCGGAATAATTACACCGCTATCTCACCCAAGATGAACGAATGGCAATAAAATTGATGGCGCTGCAAAGGTTGTGCACTGTGGAATTAGCTTCATATTCCAATTACATTTTCAAACTCAGCCCCTGCTGTTGGAGCTTGACAGGTCATAACTACTGTCTCCCTCAAGAGGTTCTAAGAACAATGCCCTTCAAATTCAATCACACCTCCATGAAAGGTGATACTATACAATTTGGTGAAAGCCTCCAATTTCCCCCCTTTGGACAGCTATCAACTTTAATAAACCAACTAAGCATGTAGACCTGTGTATAGGTGTGATGTACCCTTTAAGAGGATGAAAATAATGCTTTGGTATCGTAAGTCATGTATTTTACATGTCACTTTGCCCAAAAAGGCCACACAAGTAAAACACATCATCAAGACCAAGAGCTGGGTCCAGCAGGAAATTGTGCATTAGTTTGTATCAAGTGGCAATTCAATACAGCTCAAGAGAAGCAACACTGGAAGCAGGCTTCTATTTTATTCTTTATCAAGTCTTTCAGATCTGTGGTATATAACTGACTTAAGGAAGAAGGAAGTATGACAGTTATATAAGCGTATATTAAATACTACAAAGTAACACAGCTCAAGACAGTTTCTCAAAGATCAGGGACACCATAGTTATTTAAGATTAATAGACACTTCTTCTTCCAGTACCTATTGGGACTTACTGTAAGTTGAGCAGTGAAAGAGTAGGATCCTGTTTCCCATTAGTAGGATCCTGTCAGGGGAGTGAGGAAGACCTGCCATGATCCTATTTAGTTTAATGGGTCTGTGAGTTGTTTTTTTCTAAAAAAAAAAAAAACCCAATATGGTGCTGTGAGGCAGACAATAGTGAATGCTAGTTTAAAGAGAGGGCTACGCTCAACCGGAGATGACCCTCCCCGACCACTCCCAACCTTAGCTGTAGCCCCACCTTAATGTGGAGTGATAAGTTAGAATAACAGTCAAAGGAATGCATTATAATGAGACTTCATTTTAAGGACAGAGTACAATTCAAGCCACAGCGGCTGCTACATTCTCAGAATTAAAATTCCAGCCAAATATTTAATCTTTCCTAATGCAATATTTGAATGCATGGCATTTTGTATGCATAGGAAAATAAGGATACAGGAAGCTTTCAGGAGAGCTGCTACTCAAAGAGAAATACAGAGCAAATTAAGAGGACAGCTGCAAAATGAATGAAGCTATTCTGATGGCTGTACAATATAGAGTGTGTCCCGGAATAAGGAAATTTTTATTAAGCCATTCAAGCATAATTTATAGAAATCGGTTAAAGCTGCAACAATACAGAGGAAGGATAATATGAACTGATCCAGAACCCGATGCTTAATGTGTCTGCAATAGTGTAATGACAGTAGTCAGTAGTGTAATGACAAGCAAACAGCCACATCCACATGATAACTATTAACAGGTATAGATTGCATGTGGGTTTCAAACTAAACCCTGCAGCACCAAAATTTAACTAAAGAAAATGATGCCTCTGCTATGGATAAGACATCCAACAGAGATCAACATTATTTAACACATGCCCTATTAGACTGCACCTGCTTATAACCAGTGGAAATGCTGCAAAGTGACTAATTATAACACAACTGGGTATGGAAGTCTACCTAGGGACCTCAATAATTCTTCACGACAAATCTCTGTGCCAGAAAAGCATACATGCCATTGTAATGAAACAGACTGGGATCCAAGTGCGGTTCAGGGGTCTTTAATAACAGAATCCAAAACGTGGTCAGGGACAAAACAGGTGGGCAACGGGAAGCAGCAGTACACCAATCCAAATCTACAAGCAAGGTCCAAGGAACAGGCGAAAGGTCAAAACACAGGAATCACACAAGAGAACAGCAGAGAGCAGGCTTGGTAGAGTCACAGGAACAATACCTCACAATGAGGCAACTGAACTGAGTCCTTAAATAGCCAGGGCTTGATTGAGGAATGGGTTACAGGTGTGCCTGATGAGTGGGAGTGGTTGAGCCAGGCTGAACTGGGCGTGGCTGGTCTGGCTGAGCGGGTTGAGCTGGGCGTGGCTGAGCTGGCTGACTGGGAGCGGGTGTGACAGCTATTCAATATGAAACTTCAACATGGAACTGAAGTAACATTAAACGTGTAGAATGCGTGCATGTTCTGTGCAATTATTTGAAGCAAAGAAATTTACCCACTCAGAATACTGTCAAGAAGCACCCTCTTCTCTCTCCTGCTGTCTCCTCTGAAGTATTGCAATTTGTAAATACATAAGGTTCAACAATATTTAACTCACTTGACATTCTTTTTTATTTGAGGAAACTTGTGTAAGATAAAATATATTACATTCAGTTACAGTTTAATTACAGTTTTTAATCATGAGGTTTATATGAATGTCAGGTTTAGATCAGATCTCTTTGATGTGAGTCCATGAGTGCTGGTCGGCATGGATGAGAGACAATCACAGTATTGATTAGTCACATGCAGAATGGCAGGTATTTGTACTACAAGTAATTGACTATTTCCCATTAGGCTCTTCACATAATTGTTCAGCCAGTGAAGGACGAGAGATGGTACAATTATAACATGGGTGCTCTGTGCCCTCAAGGTTAGGATGACATCATCTAATGTACCATGCATGGTGTCAATGCATAGGGCGATTGAATCATTACACAGGGAGCTATGTTGTGGCCATGTGCCCTCCATGAGGCATTCTTAACCTGATACAAGTGGCCTGTTTCTTGCGATGACTAAGCCATAGAGCGAAAATCCATACGTACAATATATCACTGGGTATTTGTGTATTTGTTTAGTTCATTCAAACAATGCATTTAAACCAGTAACCCTCGTTCACGGTCCTTTGCCTCAGCTCTGCATGCTGTTCTGCTTATCTCCCGGGATGGGCTGGGCACAGTGGATTGTCAAACGCAAATACAGAAATACGCAATGACATGTCGTTTAATTTTTGAAGCAGTAATTGATCGATGCTCACATCTTCAGAAAGCTATCTGTAATCGGGAGTGGGGTCCGATTTAAGAGTGACTCGCTCCTGAGCAAAAGGCACGTTTATTAGGAAGGTATAAAGCTTAGTAAACATGACAGTAAAAACCCATGGAGAGGTGCTCAGTCGTACTGTGGGCAGTTTATCTTGGTTATGCTTGACAGCACTATCATACAGCCAAAAAACACATACAGCAATAAGACCATCATAAATTTAAGCAGAGGGGAAAAAAAAGCTTGTTGAATCTAATCTAATGGCAACAATCCAGCTCAAAGTGCAGGAGTTCCTACTTAGGCCATCCATTCCCAATGCTCCCACAGCAAGCATCTTATCAAGGTCTTATTAGGTGCTTACAACAGTGATACAAGTAGGGGAATCTAGCCATGCACGTACATTACATTACATCATTTAGCAGATGCTCTTACCCAGAGCGACTTACAAATAATTGAATCACTATGCTAAGAGTAGTTATTGTAAGGTATTACAAGAGGTCAGTAAGATACAAGTTAAGTGCTAGGCTAGTGTGGATTTTTTTTGTGAAAATAGCAATCAATAGGATAGATAGACATAGATGGGGAGGAAGGTAGGCTACAGATACAGGTTGAACAGATGAGTTTTAAGTTTTTTCTTGAATGCGTCTAGGGAGTCTGTTGTTTGAATCTCGACAGGAAGCTTATTCCACCAGTGTGGAGCCAGTACTGGGAAGAGACCAGTTTGCGAGTTGTTGCCCTTGTATTTTGAGACACGGAGGTGACCCGAGGTGGCAGAGCGCAGCAATCTTGAAGGCTTGTAGGAGTATCATGTCCTGTATGTATTGGGGGGCTGATCTGTTAAATCCCTTAAAGGTTAGTAGCAAGGTCTTGAACTTGATCCTCGCTGCAACTGATAGCCAGTGGAGGGACTCAAGGAGAGGTGTCACATGGACCTGCTTGTGGAGGTTGAACATTAATCGGGCTGCTGCGTTCTGGATGAGCTGCAGCGGTCGGATGACATACGCCGGGAGGCCAGCAAGCAGCGAGTTGCAGTAGTCTAGACGTGACAAGATGAGGGTACTTGGCGATGCTGTACTAGCTGTACTGTACTACTGTGCTTTAAAATTTTATCCAGATGTAAGCATGGGAGTATAGTATGCTTTTCTGCAGGTAAAACCTGAAATTCTGATGACTTAGTTATGCAACATGTTCTGATATAAGCTATATAGGCTATCACCTCTTGCAGGTCTTTCTGTATATAGCTCTGAACAGCTTTTTCAATTCATTCTTGGTCAGTATATGTAAACATGGTTAGTATGACACAAGTTGATGTTGCTCTAATCATTGATGGAGTTCTATTACTCATGTTTCTCCTCTGTTTCATTTTCATTTTAAGAGTTTTTTACCTGAATGTCTACTTACTTGCTATATCATATATATTATTAATACGCAGTGTAACATATATAATATTTTACATTTCTGAATTATTGTAATGACACATTTTGAAGGATTTAATTTTACTCTTTGTAAACCTCTCAACAAATGACAGGGTTCTTTTGGCATATATACAGAGGCTGAGCGTCAGTTAATTCATAATCCAGTTATGGGTGAAATCCATCTGTTTGCAGACATCATTTAAAAGCTAAACTACTGGAGTAGCACTTTTCAAATTATAGGGTGCTTTGACTTCTGCCTGACCATCATTTAACTCCCTTTAAACTTTTTTTTTCATTTTTATTAAGGGAATTAATGTCTCTGCTAGCAATAATACATTCAAGGATTTGTTCAACCATCATTATGAGGAGTGATATTGTCAGCATGCCAATCTAGGAACCTCTATATAGATGGTCCATTTTAAGATATGATTAAGTATCTGTGTAGAAGTGTTTAATTACGTATAGTCATTGTGGTCATACCTTTAAACAACAATTTGGATATAAATATACATATAAATATCATAAAAATGTATTTTAGGAAAGACCTGATGTGTCTCAGCTCTGGAGAAGGGAGGATATGTTGCAAGGAGTCTCAAAGGTTAAGTCAGATATTAATTATCATCCTTTATCTACATAAACTCAGTGATTACAGATTCCTCTCATGCAGAGCAATCCCTTAATTAGGCATATTACATACCACCCATGTCTGAACCAAGAGGAGTGATCTTTTCACAGGATGTACTATCATTTAATTTTCTCACAGTTCACAATAGTGAATAGCCAGGGTGTAAGCTTTTTCTTCATCCGTAACCCCCAGAGGTGTGTCTAGCACTGAGAAAAAAAATTTAACTTCCTTGACATGGCTATGTTTCCCAGCAGCAGTAATGAATGAGTAATTGGACTATCCATAGTCAGGAGGGGTGAACAAATGAAAATGAAACTAGCAGTTGGGAAAGGCTACCAAAAAATAGATTAATTTAAATACTGGACCCACCCTTTGGTTTCTTATGTGTTGCTGGTCTAGGTTATGTGCACATACAGTGTATGCACCAAGATTCCAAATGGAATGGAGATTGCTTTCCTCATATGAAAGTCAAATCACAGTTCTGTGCAAGAGATCACTAGCTTGTAAACTCTGAGCAAGAGTCACGTTGCTCGTTCACAGATTTCAGGTCAGAGTGGTCACATTGCGCAAATCTACTGATGTTGTTTGGTTATATTAATGTAATCATGTCCATGACCAGCCTGTGCCACTGACATGCCATCTTATCGGTGCAGTGCCTGCTCTGAACCGATACTGTGAACAAGCAGCCTGTGTTATCACCAGTTTACCGTCTTTACAAAAGAGCAGGATGGACTGCCCACAACTTCTTCAAAAGATCAAAGTTGTTTCTTAAGCTTCTTAAAGTGTTATTGACTTCTGGTCTTGTCTTGTGCTGCAAGGGCAATATCCTGACTTTCACCTTGTGCTATGAAATTGCTGCAGACTGTAAAAACATAGGAGCTGTCCAAAAATATTAAGAACAGAATCTATGGGATAATAACAGAGGACAGATTAAAATACATATATTTAGAATTTATTTTTTAAGAAAAAAAAGCAGGAGCCACCAGAATAGCAAGGCAATTATGGACATTGATGCTAAATATCATAAATTATATTACTGAGTCAACAATTACATCCTCTATCATGAACATACATTTATTATTATTATTATTATTATTATTATTATTATTATTATTATTATTAGCCGTTGCTATCATTGCTGAAAACTGCATTGTGTTCATTAATTGTAGTTCCAAAGGACACAGGCAGATAAATGAGAAACATAAATAACTATCATTACAGTAAACACCTTCATAATTCATGTTGACTTTTGCTGTTCATTTTGACCTCAGTAACTGTAACCCCAGTAGAGGCAGAGCACTGAGTGTAACACAGTGATATGGACATTAGAGCTTTGATCAGTCATTCCAATGAATTTGTCCTTAGCACGGCAGCTTGATAGCTAATATTGTTAGTAAATGAGAGGAGGTGTCATTGCTGTGTGGAGGCAGCAGAGATGCATGCTGCCCTCTACCTAGCAGATTGCTGATGAGCAAAAAAAGATGCTTGCAGGCTGAAATTCAAGTGCTGACTGCAAAAAAAAAAGAAAAAGAATGAAAAACAGCATGTGTCCTTGGTCCTCCACATCTCTCTGCACTGAGTCCTGCAGACAGCCAGAAGCTGGAGACAGAACAGGGACAATGGAACTGCAGGCAATACACTATGCCCTCTAGTTTGCCCTTCCTTGGCTGCAATAGGAAGCACGCTGACACTATGAACAAATTTGTTCTGGTCATGCTTACGTACAGTAGATATGCATCTGTGAATGGCAAAGGTGATTGCTGCAAAATGTCTGCAAACCTCTTGATGAATGCTGGACAGCTAGTGAACAGTAATGGAATGTTAAACTGGACCCAAACATCCAATAATGTACTGGCACAAAAACATATCATTAAGATGAACTTTAATTAAAATGATCTGATAATTTATGCAATGAAGAGAAGTAGCTATAACCCAGAAATGTCAAATTCAATTTGCAGAGGGTATGGTATCCTGTTTTATTTTTGTTAGTTTTTCTCCAGCCTCTATGTCTTTACACTTTGCAAAAGCTAAATCATATAGCTGATGGAGTTATTTATATCCTATTCTCAAGAAATATTTCACTGCAGTACTAGAACATTGTCCCAAATTTACTTGGGTAGCTAATTTATATAGCTAATTTACCGAAAGTGTAAATAGGCCAGGTGAATTGGTTAAAACAAAAACAAACATACATGCTGTGTGCAGGATTGGTATTGGTTGGTACCTCTGGCATAACCAATATGATCACAATGGTTGTAACAGGCAATTCTACTGTAACCAAATAACAGCTGGCAAAAATCAATCTAAAATGAATTAACTTAATCCCATTAATGCAATTTTAATGATGTCAGTCTGTCTCTGCCAGAATATTATATTGGTCTGACCATCACATTGTGCTTAAAATACAGCAGAGAATGATGGGCTTGTGTTCTGCATCAAGGCTGACTGACCATTATAGAACAGTGGTGAAAGCATTCTACATGATACATGACAGAGTTTACACATTTATCTATTTCATACACGTATCCATATCACATCTCGGGTGCATAATAGAAACAGGCAGTCAGCGAGAAAGCAGAAAATAGGAGTGTGACTAACAAAGCATGTCATCTGACTATAATATTTCCAGCAGAAGTAAGGCAGCTGTCTCTATGGAGAGAGGTTGTACACTGGCCGAATTCTTGGAAGTACTTTTGTTTGTCATTTTCATTCTCGTCTACAGAAGACATGCCTCAAATATTGATTCAATAATCCGGATTCAGGAGTGTTTACAATTCTGCAATTGGGTCCTCTTTTATTTGTTGAAATTGAAATTGAGGTTCAGAGCCTATAGATAGGTGGATAATAGCCTATAGATCCATCCCTCTGCAAAAATACTCACTGCACATACTGATAATTGATCAGGCAAAAACAGAAATAAATTAAAAAAGCTGATGTAGAAGTACAGAGAAGGTAATACAAAGTGGGATAAAGTATTAAGTGATCTACTATAATTTCAGCACTAAAACAGCCAGTTATAATCACTGTATCCCACCTTCAATTAATCAATCAACCAATTGAATCACAATGTGCTTTAACCATTTTTTTTGAATATTATAAATAAAACAAACATGAATTGTGTCAAGTTGTCACTTAAGGTTGTTACTTAAACAATATTATGACTAAAAGGATCACTACAGTAACATGTAAAGTAACAAATCACCTATTTCATTTTGTTTTTCAAGTTTAGAAACAAAATAGGCTCACTTCGGCAGGGGCAGAGAAACAGCTGAATGCTGAAGCGCCAGGTTATGTGTAATTGGGCCTCAAAACCGTCAGGGTATGTGTTTGGAAATTCAGGCACTTGAGGTGAAACTAAGAAAAGCCTTTGTTTCTTCCCTGTTGGGCCCCTGCCGTCTGTGCTTGCCTTTGAATGGCACGCTGGAATAGTGCAATAACAGAAAATCCTGGTTAGACATTCAGGGGGATTAGGCTCTGTTCCCAGATTTTGAATGGGGACGGTGACACCTATCAATGCCTCAGGAACTGCTGGAAAAGTCACACACCCTGATGAATATTCATGACCCAACTGTTGGAGCCAAAATAATAATTAGCAGTAGTCAAAACAGAGGTGGCTCCCAACCTGCTAGAGGTCATTCTCTGATTAACACTGCAGGCGTATGGTGCCCTTGTATTCCCTGGTTTTTCAGTTTTGTATTCCATGGTGTCCGTGTTCCTTAATATTGTACAATGTTTTCATTTCTCAGGCAAACTTGTTAAGCTGTATCTAAGACAACTTAATAAATCAGGAAGAAATGGTGCCACTTGCTGGAGAGGCAGCCTTAGCGACAGCCTGATGGCTGCTGTCGTGATTACCTAACATAATTATGCTAGAACCTGTCTAATGTGACCTGTCATCTTTGATTAAATGTAGCCTCTCATCGCATGCCATTCCATCCCATGTAATACATAACAATATGCACTACATGGTGCTAATCAAGTAGGTCTGAAGACCCCACTTGTGTTTCAAGGATTGTTGCAGTCTGTGTGTCAAGTAGCAAGCCTCCTGGCCATGACGTTCATTAATAAGGATGCAATTTCATTGCAGAAACAGTCCCTACAAATAAGTATCATATGCTGAGAGCTGGTCTATACCTCCCACATAGCTCCACATGCTTCTAGCCAAACAGATTGGTGAATGGTACAGGATGTCATCCTCTCAGTTTCACCGCATTCCTAATGAGGTGCTGCAGCAGGCTCTGGGCTTGCTTAGCTCCTTCTCTGCCACTCACTGACACATTCCCAACCTGTCTCCACTCACAACATCAACATGACATGACAAAGAGGTGAAACCATGAGGAGCCCATGCTTCAACACTGCATCAGCAACGCTCTTGCCACATCCACCGAATATCAATCCTACCTAGATTGCTTCTGGTGACAAATCTCATTCTGAAATGGCTACCTGTAGCAGGCATTTCAAATGTGGCAGGAAAACCAATGTCATCAATATCACACTTTACTCTCAGGCAAACTGAAAGCTGAAAGGACAGCTTCTACAGCTCTGGAATTTTCACACAGGATCCTTTCCTGACTATCTTTGTCCTCATTGTAATACAGTACTGGAGGTACTCATTTGTCTGGGGGAAAGGTGAAGCCCATAAAAGACATTCAGCATTAATTGTGACGCTTCAACCATTATGGCTTATAATGCACACGGTGGGGTACAAGAGACCATTAGCAACAGAAAGTAAATTAATTTCAGGTCCTTTAATGCAAACTGATTCATTGCAAAGCATTTGCAACCAAATTAAGATGAGGTATCATTTTATATTTTCTCAAGCTGTATTCAAACTCTCCCTACTTGAAAGTGTGTTAATAACTATTTTTATCATAAATATGTGACAGGATGGCAAGACACCCAGTAGAAATGAGGGTTTATGATGTGTTATAAGTGATTAGAGAAGATCTTTCAGAATAAATGCTGCCACTATTTGTTTTCCAGCACATCTTTTAATGGAACTCTCAACACATTTCCAGCCATTTGACTTATCTTGAACTTTCCATCTTTTCTGTTATAAACAGTAGTGAAAAATGATACAACAAAGACCTGTCTACCACAGATTTTATGAAATATATTTGTTTAAAAATGTTTGTGATGCCTCAATATTCAATAGTCAGTGTCTGAACAGCCTTATTAAATGTCAGTTAAAAGTCAGTGTTACCTAACTTCAGTTATGTACCTTGGAAATATTTTCTTCATGTTTCAATATGAACAAAATGTGGTCTTTCAAACTTTATATTCAAGTGTCAGATGCTGGAACCCTTTTCTTAGTTTTACTGGACTGTTTATTAACAGACTTCTTTCACCATATAAACACTATTAATACAGTACAGTACACTACAGTACTGTGCTGTAGATATGGTTTCATATATCGTCGACAATGCCCACCCAGCTTTTTAGTTCAAATCGGATAGTTATATTAGCTATGGTGCTAATCCTCAGAGCTCATTGTGCTGTCCTCAGTATTGACTGCTATCTAAAACTGAGCCAATGGAAATCAAACCTAGAAATGTATGACTTTCAAATGAGGCAATGAACGGTACTCTGAGATGCTGCAGAATATTTCTCTGGTTTTCTAATTTTCTTTCTTTTCACAGATGTTGTCCATCATGTCTTGTCAGCACTGGCTTTCTTACTGGGAATAGTGGAATATTTATGCAATGAGCTTTCATGCAGGAAAAGTGCTGTATGTTATTGATGCTGTACAAAACCAAACCAGTGTCTATGAAATGTCTAAATGTGTGACAGTAAAGTAAATGTTCATGAGCGTACATGCACGATAAAATGGGACAGAAGAGCTGCAGCTTCCCACAAAGGCATTCCATTAATTTGTTATCAGTCTACGTCAATCTAGATTTACATCATTTCACTGTTAATCTTTAATATCTTCAGAGGCCATGTTTCACAGACTGTTGAGCAGTGATGAAAGTACTGGGTTGTGGATGGACACAATGTATGTAAATAGGTTCAGGCAATTGCACTGCAACTATGACAATGAACTGCTTAGCTGTTTGCATTGCCAGGTTACTTTCATCTTGGTGTGCCATAAGGTAACATTAAATCTTCAAGACCCAGTAATTCCATTTCAAGTGTTTTATTTACTGTATTTTTATTAACAAAGGCTGTAAACTCCCAGCAACTTCCAGCTACTCATTCACACATGCTGACCTACACCAGTATCAGACAAGCAGGAAACCAACTACAAGGTGAACAGACTAGTTTAAAACTGAACAAAGGGGCACCCTTCTGAAAAAGGAACTGTTAATTCTGTGAAACATCTGAAGCCTCCAGGTTACAGCCTCCTTGGTGTAATAGAGGATCAGTTCAAATGCACCTGAACAGAAGCAATGATACCCTCTCATAGTACACAACATACATTTCTGCTTCATCGTTGGGAGGGCCTGGAGGAAATAACTAGCTTACTTATTTGAATGGGAACTGCCTAAGCAGCAGTCAGCAGATTCAGTACACCTTAGGTAGACAAAAAACTATTTAGCATACTTATTTGGATCATTGGGTTTTAAGAGTGAGAGTAATGTGTTCAAAATTACAATGGACCATTGGCAATTTTTGCTGCTGACAAGACTAAAAAGATGAAAACTGCTGATTTTTGTTATTATTATATTATTTATAAATCTTATTTAACTGCAGAGTTGTTGGTGTGTGCATATTAGTGAAATGTATTACTTATGCTCTTTTTATATGTCTTACATACACATTCTTGCATTTCAGCATTATACACAACTTTGAACAAGTTTTCCATATTCCACTGATAACTTCTGTGTCTGGGGCCCACCAAGACAGTGGGGAAAAAAAGCAAAACATCAGCCTGAGGCACTTCTGATCTGTTAACAGATTTCCAAAATCTGAGATTGGAATAAAAACAAGTGCAAAACCAAATTCTTTGTGGAGATCTGTATTTTCCCAGATGTCAGCCCAGCGTGAGGGAGTTTACCGCAAAAACATAGACTGATGAAAGCATCTTTCTGCTGTCGAGCTATCATCAGTTCATCATGGGGCATACAGAAACATGGGGAACCTGAACAAACACTGGGAATTATTCACTTCTTATTCAACATCAATCTGCTAGTTTACTGTGAACATTTTACATTGTCAGTACATTAATATTTAAAAAGAAAGGTGACGATACTCCACTGGAACACTCCAGTATATTATCTTATCAAGTGCGTTATACTTATTAGTTGTACCCTGCAGAGGCTGCTAACTTTCTCTTACTCCTTTGATATCAAGAAAAGATAAAGCAGAGAACAAATACAGTATTATCCCAGTGATTAGGACGGTTGGCCTGCATGACTAACATCCTCTCACTCTTCATAAATCCAAACCAGCTGGGTAATAAATGTCCCTCCTTAAAACTAATGAATGCTATAGGATACTGTCACTGCAGTCTTTTGGTGGAACCGCGTTGCAAAAAGCCACACTGCAGTGATGCACAATCTTTCCCAGTCTCACAGATAGCTGTGAATGTTATTAGCTCTGGCTGCATCTCAATTACATGAGTTACTGTGTTACAATAAATCTCCTACCTTTCACAGATGGAGAGGGGGCAAGTGGTGTGACAGATGACATTACTACCCAGAAAATGTCACGGCATCACTAACAAACCATGAAGAATGTCATGGAGCCTGCCAGCATACCGTAAAGAGAAATGCATTGGATGGACATAATATGAATATGAAAATATATATCATGCAGTGTAAATCAAGGACAATAATCTCCTTTTTCATGCAAATCATGCATACTTTCATATATGGTACCAGTCCAAATTTTGGACACACCTGATTAAGATAATGGGAAACATGCATTCAAAGACATTTTTTTTTTCTAAAGACTTACGCATAAAAGCTTGCAATTTGTTTCTTAGACAAACATAAATAGTAACATTGATGGCTATGTATGGATTCCTTTCCAAAAAAATATTTTTAAGAAATATTTTTGGCTACTTTAAAGAATGCAAAATATAAGATAGTTTGGATTTGTTTAACACTTTTTGGTCACTGCATAATTCCATTTGTGTGATTTCATAGTTTTTATGTCTTTACTATTGTTCTAAAATGTGAAAAATAGTAAAAATAAAGAAGCACCCTTCTATGAGTAGGCGTGTCCAAACTGGCAGTGGTAGTGCATATGTGTGTGTATATATATATGTGTGTGTGTGTGTGTGTGTGTGTGTGTATTATGAGGGGCCAAACAGGAAATATATAAAGATAAAGCTGAATATATAAATGTAACTCTGAATATATAAATTGAATTCCTGAATATATAAATGTAACTCTGAATATATAAATGTAACTCTGAATATATAAATATAATTCCTGAATATATAAATGTAACTCCTGAATATATAAAAGTAACTCTGAATATATAAAAGTTAGTTTATACTCAGGCATATCACAAGACACTCGTTTTTCTTCTTTGAATAATTTCTTTTTTTTTCTTCATAGGCTACTGAGTGAGCAAAACAAGTTTAACATTAGCATCAGTAAAATTTTAAAGTACAATCAAGGATAATCAAACAAAAACATTAAATAATTTAAATTTGAATGAGGCAATAATTTGGACTTCATTAAGGGGTCCTCATTTTCTTAGTATTAGGACCTTTCAAGTAGGGGAGCTGAATTTCACAGGGGCTGTTTATCAATCCGCGGCTGTTTATAAATACCAAGAAGAATAAGAACGTACTTGTGTTCTTGAGAAGAATGTTCTTGCCAAGCGTCCTTGACGAGAACGGTCTTGCAAGATTGCGAGGACGGAGAACGCACCTATCAGAGATTGAGATGCTGTGTGTACTTGCGCAATACCCTGGGCGCAGTCCCCATTGATTGAAAACACCTGACTCTAATTTCGCCTTAGAAATTGATTGCTAATCCTAAAGGTTCACATACTTTTGCCACTCACAGATATGTAATATTGGATCATTTTCCTCAATAAATGAATGACCAAGTATAATATTTTTGTCTCATTTGTTTAATTGGGTTCTCTTTATCTACTTTTAGGACTTGTGTGAAAATCTAATGATGTTTTAGGTCATGTTTATGCAGAAATATAGAAAATTCTAAAGGGTTCACAAACTTTCAAGCACCACTGTATATATATATATATATATATATATATATATATATATATTTATATATATATATAGCACCACATATGTATATATATGACCATATATAATATGACCATTCATATATCCACATTTGATGTGCACTCACAAGTTCTGTTACACATCTTTACAGAACATTAAACATACAAGTCCTAATTACAATACACAGAACAGGACCGTCTTAATATTTGCAGTTTTGCATGTCTCTTGGTAACCATAGCACAAACAAGCAGAGTGTGGAGGAGCTGTGTGAATGTGCTTTGACATTGCAGTACTAACAGATGAATTTCACGAATGTGAAATTGGGTGTGGGTATAACAAAGAATGCAAAAGGAAAGTGGTCCTTTTTAGCAATTAGCAATTAATTTGAAGGGAAAGAAAGGAAAAGAAGCACAATAATTTAAAAAACAACCTTAACACCACACATTCTTATTATTAAACAAAATTATTACTTAGAGAGATCAGATCAATTGTATGAGGTTCTGTATTGTTAATAAGCAGTCTGGTCTATTGATTACGTAAGAAATTCTACAAATCAATAAACTTCAATAGTTGACTGACTACATCTTGATGAACACATAAGCCTGCTGTACATACGTTCCACTGCAAAAGTAAATTACTAGTAAATAAAGATCACATTTTTTCCGCACTACAAGTATGCCAGTGCTCACCGATTATAGGCTGATGTATTGTACCAATGGATGAACCATTTCTCCTTTCTCAAGGACTAGAGCAGCACAAGTTGCTCACTGCAGAAAATGAGCTTTTAAAGGCTTCTAAAAAAGCCATCTTCCAAACCCTTCACCCATGCCACTCATAAAAACATGCTGGAGTCTATTAATCACTGACAGACAATAAAGATAGCACTGCATTGAAGTTAATTTATAGATGTGTTCCAGTTTAAAATCAGTTATTGTGTTTCCATTATCTTACTGATGTGTGAAAGGCATCCATTCTAACCGTGGCAGAAATGAGAATATAAACGATTCATTTCCAGCTTGGCAGGTAAATAATTGCCAAGCCGTGGGAGGTACAGTAGATATTGCCAGTAAAATCAAGCCTGATGCATAAAAATGTCCATCCACTTTATTTAGCTCATAAAAAAGAGAGACACAATAAAGAACAGAAAGTGCTCTAAAATGCTTAAAAACTAAGAAAATATTTTTGCATAAATGAAACCAAATCTTAACAGTCAACCTTTTAAGTTAAAATAAAAAAGTTAGATGAATTTCAGTTGACATTAAAGACAGTCAGACCTGTACTGTTTCATGTACCTTGTATATGTATATACCCAGGCGGCGGGGGCACAAAACTTCATATCTTAAAAGCATTATAAATACTATGTAGACATTTGGATATAAGGAGAGAACTGGGGGTGCACTGAGATCCATCGGCACACCTAAGCACCCTCATAGCGCTGGCCCTGTGTATACCCTACTGAGACCAATCTCCAACTGGAAACTAATAGGAACATATAGAACAATACATTTATGTGCCCTTCTGGTCCAAATCTTTCTGTGAACACATACTGGAGACTTAGGGGGAAGTCTCCCTGTTATGAGCTTATATTCTTACTTTAAACCCAAACCTACGCGTAAACTGAAAGGATAAACAAAGTACTCTGCAGAAAAGGAGGGTCTTGTTGTCATCTTGAATTCAGAACATTATTTTAATGCTATGATTTTAAGTGCTGAAACAAATGACACACCAGCATTTACACATTCCTTTCCTGATTGACTCGAAATTTCAGACTCAAATCAAATCAGTGTTCACTGAACACCAGCCTCAAAATTTGGACAAAAAGAAGTTCAGTTAATGTATCAAGATTCTACATCAAGCCCAACTATCTCATAAATTTTCACATTAAACCACACTATATATGCAAGTTATTTCCATCTTGTTTTATTAATACAGGTGACAACAAGATGCTCCATTATTGTCTTTACATATTTTTATGATTCTGTTATAATTTATGTGGATTTGAAAGACAGACAAACTAGCAATCATTGCAATATATATTTTTAGAATGGAACTTGTGGGTGGATGGGGCTCTTTATGGTCTATTGCTAGAAACAGTGAACTAAAATACAAGGAAATCCAGCTGTGTTTGTATTGACCCTCCACTTTTGAAAAACACAGCAGCCATCATAAAGACACAGTGGCATAGTATTCCTTCAGATCCAGCATGGGGAAGAGAATGCATGAATCAACAGAGCGCTTATTTTGTTTTTTACTTTGCCATCTAATCATACATTTTTTGGCAAAGTACACACTTACACAATCCCTTTATAGTGATATGGTGGGCATTATGATAAGATAAGACAGAATCCCCAAAGCTAGGAGAATGATGGGCAGGTGCTTTCAGCTGTCTTTTAAACGTAACATACTGCAATGTAATTCTATTTATGTGCAAGAGATCTTTATATGTAAGTTGACTGATTTAGTCATAAGCTGACTGCTTTATATGCATTTGTTGGTGAAACATGCTGAGAACATAATGTAACATCCAAAACGCATTGTGATTTGATTGAAAGTTGTTAAGATGTACATTTATAGATTTTGTGTATGTACATTACAATATATGCAAAATATACTGTAAAGATGCAGTACTTATCTTTAATGGATTTCATTTCTGTTCCTCCTAAATGTTTAAAACCATTGTGTTGGAATGTGTTTCACATCAGTTACGAATTTCCAAATATCCAAATCCGTGGCTATTGCAATGATGCAAGAAAAGCATCAGATTCACCAAAAACTGCATAACTGCAGTTGTCAGTCATTGTTTGTGATGAACAAAAGATAACAGTTTGCTCATCAATTCCATTTACAATGCGTTCTGTGATTGAATCTGTAAATACATTTTTTTAAGGAAATGGCACTGAAATACAGGGATAGACAAATTAATGAAACACAAAATGAAAAAGGACTGTATTTTGAGGCAACTAAATCACAATTAAAAAGCAGTCTACACATGTATTTCATATTAATGTCATTACTAATTACAGAACATTTCTACTATACAAGAAATGTATGAAAGTTTATAAAGCAATGACAGATCTAACAGGTTTTGGAAGAGGTCAAATAGTTGGTGCGGGAACTGCAAATGCATCAATCACAGAAATGATAAAATGATTTAATAGGTCAAGAGGAAAAGTGACAAAAATCATGATGGCACATGCCAAACAAAGAAAAGTTGTTAAAGAAAGACTAACAATGGTCACAAGTTGAAGCTCACTGACACAGATAGAGGGAAATCTGGACTTCTAAGTGCAGCAGAGCTGAAATGAGTAGCTTGTGTGATCCCTGGTTAGCGGGTAGCAGGTAGCTGAGCAGTTACAGCGGTCACTCTATAAGTGTTTCTCAATCCTGCTCCTGGAGGCCCACTGTCCTGCATATCTTCTATCTACCCTTGCTCCAAACACACCTGATTAGTGTGATTAACATGCTCTTGATTAAATCAGGTGTGCTCAGCTAATCAAAAGTGCCACTGATGAGTTCAGTCAGGTAGGTAGAGCAGGGAAAGATGGAAAACGTGCAGGACAGTGGTCCTCCAGGAGTAGGATTGAGAAACACTGCTCTATAAGACTTGGTTAGCTAGCGTTGTTGCCAGTAGGCTAGGGACAAATTGCCTTTAGCTCAACTGGTAACGATGCTGGCCGTAGGGGTTGGCAGTGAATAGTGAGAACTCTGGTTCAAAGCTTGCTTGCTCGCTGACCCACGTAACATCTAGTATAAGACAACGCAGTCTACACCCGTTACATGACCACCACAAGAGAGTATGATGAGTCATATCTGACAAGTCATCTTTTACTTTTTTCCTACATCTGGACATCATGGACTTGTGTTTGAAGAAGCATTCAAACAACATTACCTGTCCCCAGCTGTTAAACATGGTGATGTATCGGTTGTATGAGTAGCCATCTTGTGGGAGTCATTGGGTCAGATTATTACTCTGCATGGTAGAATTACAGCCAAGGAACAGAAAGCCATTTTAGGTGACCAGGTGCACCCTACAGTTCTCATATTCCCAAACTCTGGAACATAGAGTGCAGAATAAATTTCCACCTCCTTCATCTCTCAAAGAACTGGAAGCTTTCATTCTTGATGGATTACAACTTGTATAACAGAATTCGAGGATGGACCCAAGCTGTTCTGAAGGCAAAGGGTGGCCCAATTCCTTATTAGTTAATAAATATTCATGTGTCATTTGGTGTTTCCATTATTTTGTGTAACCCCTATATGTTATGTGCTCTCGGGGAGAGAACATGACCGGATGGCTTTTATTGCAGATGGAATTTTGATTAATGTGCATTTGTGGATAAGGCTGAGAGGTTTTTTTTCCACAGTCCGGTATTTGAGAGAATGAGCAGTGTTCCACAGCTCCCATGTAGTAATGGAGTGCAGTCCACTCAGTTCAGTAGCCTCAGCCAAGGATTCTGTCAATATCACCTCACTCAACAGAAAAATAAAGCAAGCAAAGGCTTTTTTTCCTCCAAATGATAGGGGACTACCATATCATCTGTTGTCAGCTGCAGCCATCAAGTCATCATCTTTTAGTATGGAAACAGACACAGAAAAAAAAGACTCAAAAAAATTCTTATCTGTTCTATTTTTGTTTGAAGTGCAGACCTGTTATTTTTTAAGAAGGCCCGGTGTTTTTGTTTTACTTGAAAATCTACACTTCTTTTCAAAATCAAGTTTTGACTTTTTGAATTTTGTACTTGTCATCCCATGGACAAAAAGATTCACTGTGTCAAAGGTTGAAGCAGGTAGCTCTCTGACAGAAAAAATGTAATTAACGTGTTTGTGTTTTGAGATTAAAATAAACTTAGTTCAGGAAAGAAGATCTCCTTTTCAGTCTCTGCAAGGTAAAACTCCCTCCCAAAGTCATTGCACATTGGCATTACTTTTAGAAATACATGCATATCAAGGGTGAAACCAGATTGATGGTGAAAACAATGAAAGCTTTAGTTTATTGATTGGACCAATTAATCAACTAATTAGTGCAGCCTGAATAAATTAGTACAATATATTTTGTTCAAAATAAAATGGAGCTTATAAATCCAAAATGGAGTAATGCCATAGCGTTGCACTTGATATTGTTGTAATAAAATGAAAAAGACAATATTACATCTGGAGTAAAACTGATTTTACTCCAGTAGTAGGAAGTAAATCCCCATTTAGTCTGAAAAGTCATAAACTCCATGGACAAAGAGCAAAATTAGAATTGCTCGAAAAGACAGGGGATGGAAATTGAATTATGTGTAAAATTGTTCTTCTATAGCTTGGATCAACTTAATTTGCTGTGTCTGTTCTTCTTTATTAACTCCCCAAAGAATAAAATTTAGTGGATGATTTTTTTCTTTTTACTCAGAGAGACACCAAGACAATGAATAAGACTGTGACAGATGGAAGTACAGTCAAAAGTATTACCCTCCTGCTGAGGCAACTTTTCTTTCAAGATTTTCCCGTTTTTCTGTCTCCTATACTAGCCCATCTGACTGTTCATATTCATTATCATGCAATTACAATAACTACCTTATAAAGCTGTCTGTTTGGTCAAACAAAAGCACAGATAATGCCCTGCCATTTAGAAGCCACTGCCCCTCAACCTTGCTGTGAGGAAGCTGGCCAACACTTCTCACAAAACCAAAGAACAGAAGGAACAAACTTCCAAAAAAAAAATCAAACAATAAATTTCCAAATTGCAAAGCAAAGAAACTAACCCTTGAACACAAGCTTCTCACAAGAGTGGGCTTCCAGCCACAGCCACACACCTGTATTTAATTCAACTTTCATTAGGCAGGTGTGGCCCATTAACCAATGGCTGGCTTCACGTGCACATCAGACAATTACATTGACAGCAGGCAAACAATTAACAGGTTTTGATGTAGTTGATGAAATATGATCTGCTATTGGTAGGTTTGAATTGGACAGAAGAAAATGGCCCTTGAACATTTGATATTTTAACAATTAACAACCTAACAATGAACAACATTCAGTTTCTGAATGTGAAGGCCAAAGCTCACCTTCAAACTTTCCTTGTTACAACATTATTTCAGCTTGCAGTCATCATTAAGATTTATATTCCTTGTGTCTGATTCATGTTGGAAATACTTCTGGCATCGACATGGCTGTCTGTCACCCTGAAGTAACTCCTCTGACGGACCATGCTGTAACAACCTTTGACCCTCTGTCGTCAGCAGAAAAGAAGGCCAAGGACTAAACTAAGAGGGACTCCAAGGAAAAGTCCACCATGGCTTATCTATCAATATTCAGAAAGCACTCTGCTCTCTGTAGATCCTGCTCCAGCATCAACTCCTCTGCCCCTCCCTTTTCCTGCCCTTATCTACAAACCGTCGTAGCCGCCAGCTATGTCAGCACAGTGAGACTCCAGACCTGAGCACTGGCGTCTGATGTGTCACAGGAGATGTGAATGCCCTCTCCGCACGCCCGCAGAGGTCGGACAGATCTAGGACAGGACTTACTCATCTGTGATGCTCGAGGATGGAGGCAAGTTGGAGTGACTCACTTATGTGCTGCGAGCCGTGAAGACACGACTGCCGCACAGCAAAAGGAGTCTGTCCCAAGAACGATATGCTCAATCCGCCTGGGGCACAAAGCTTTTCTTGGCTTTGTATGACTGAGCTCTTATTCAACCCTTGCATGAAACTAATTACATGACAAAGATGAAAGACAAACAAATTGCCTGTAAAGACTGTGAGAGAATAACCTAATAAACAGATTAAACCTGAGTTGGCTGTTAATATCCAAAAATAAACTTCCATGTGGGAGTTTCATTAATTCTGCGATTCAAATAACTGCCCTGGCAGAGGTAAATTTCTCATGCTAAAGGGATTCTGAGGAGAGAAAAGAATAAAAAGCACACAGATATTTTATTACTTTGGCTCAGTTTTATTAATTTCCCATCTACTGATCTATTTATTAGATGCATTTTATAAGTGTTTCATTCAGTGGCATAAAATAAGTGCTATGTGGATATAATAGATGTAACCATAACAATTTATTATTAATGTAGATAGAGCATTTATTCTGATAACCACATCTGATCCGCATTTTCCATGGAAACCACACCTGCTGCCATATGCATTGTATGTGAATTATGCAGTTATGAAATTATCATTTATATACTCACACCTTTCATATCATTCTGTTCTTTGTCTTGACCAAGAACCGTGTCCCTTTGAAGAAAAAAAGGAAAAAAAGAGATGTTCAATAAATATGCTGTTCAATAAATAAAAAATATACCATACCTATGATGCAATGTGAATATGTGAAATAATATATTGTTAATATGGGTAAACAAACCATACAAAAGCTTAGTAGCAAAATGTTCTGACTATGTCCAAGAGCACCAAGTAAAATGAGGAGAAACAGATTAGCATGGTTTGTGTTTGGCAGTTGTGTAAGTTTGATTTTTTTCAATCTATTGGTGCCAGATAAATTTCACAGTTGGGAGCCCCAGTTTCTTTTGAGCGTAGTTTGTCTTTTATACGGCTTTCATCTTCCAAAGAAACAACATGTACAACAAAAGGACTCTATTTCCTTCTCCATTGGTTCAATAGGACCGCATTCTGTTCCTGGTGGACAGCCAGCAGTGTGGCTTTGATAAACCTCTAATGGCCAGAGGTGAACACAATCACAGAGGACCACCTGTCATAGCCTGTGCATTTGCCACTATTTATTTCCGATGATTAGACTCATACCAAGGATTGTCAGGTCCCCCACCACCCCCAAGCACCAAGAAAAGTGATATCTCAATGGGCAAAGGCTGGTTATTATTCACAAATTCAATAACTGTACAAACCACATTTGAACAGAGGCGCAGGTGGAGGCAAAATACAATTTCCCAGTGATGAAGGAAGAGGAGATATGGATGACAAAGATGGCAACAATAACAGCAGTGCTAAAAAGAATTGTCCATTTGACATTGTATTGAATGACCCTTGAATAAGAAGAAAGCAACTTTCATCTGTTTCAGGCAAAATTATCATCAGTGGGATCCAAACCCATTCCTGTGATGGCCCCGCTCTTAACCCCCCACACACAGGCACATTTGGTAAGGTATTACATTTTGTGAGCACAAACAAAATGATATATTATTTTCTCATAACAAAGAGAACTCACACATTGCTGATTACATTAGCAGATTTGAGGCATTGTATTTCTCCTGCCCTTGAAAAGCAAGGGCCAATTAGAGATGAGACATTGATTTGGAAAACAATATAGCACCTTAATAGATTAGCCCACAAGGTCAAAAGCAGAAACAGTTTCAGTTTGTTTCAAAGATGCAAATGAAGCCACAGCATGGAAATGTGTCTTATACTGTATCTTGCCTAGTATATGAAAAGTAACATATGATAAAGAACACAGAAAGATACTTATAAATACCTGTACATGTATACATTTTGAGTTTTACAAAGAAATACTCTCCACATATTTATGAAAATTTAATAGATTTTACATAAATTATAAAATACATTGTGTTGTTTATTCATGTATATCTTTTTCTAAATGAGCACTTACCAGCAGACAAAAGTAATGCCTGATGTAGGGTTATATGGGACTAAAGGGATAGACCTTTTCTGCTGTTATTGTATTTTTAGTAAAGAAAGGGTTGCAGTATGATTTTTAACTTCATTTTTTAAAGTATGAGAATTAAGAAAAGGAAATTGGTCTTTTGATGTTGATTTAGCCCAAGATATATTTAATTATGGTTTTGGAAGGCTTTAGAAGATGGCCTTTCTCTACAAACAGATCATTTGATTTATGTAATATCACACTAAGTTCAGTAAATTGGTGGCTGACATTCTGACGTGCTTATGAAATATTTGTTTTTCTTTCCAGAACCTCCTGTTGCCAGCATTGGTAACAGAGTGGGAGTGAAGTCCATTTAAATTATTGACTGTGCTGTTTTCTTAGAAATTGTGTTAATATAATCCCAAAATTATTCTATCCAAAAACAAATAAAAAATAGGCTTAATTGACTGCATCATTCTATAAATGCACATTACACATCAGCACATTAGCACATGTATTTGGATGAGACAGTTAATGTTCACATTTAATTTCACGTCTGGTGTGTGTATACTGTATAAAATGTGGGAGTCATCTACTGGCATTACAGGTTAAAGGATGTATTTTTCCTGAATGTGCTATACTCTTCCCAGGTCTGGGCATTTTTAGCATATACAATGTAATGTCTGCCATATTTACTGTATGCGGTATGGATTTCTTCTGTAGCATTTTCAGTAGGAACAAAGGATTTTTTATCCATGAATATTTTCAAATTTATTTTAATAATAGATTTGACAGCTATATAACCCACAGGAATTAGTTTCTTCTGCAATTTGCTCAAATACCCACTACTGGGATAATTTAGAAGACATACCTCCAGGTCCTATTGCCCCTCACTTCAAGTGATGTTGGATAATGCATCATCTTATCTCATCTATGCATTATCTTATGCCTCTTCAAATGAACACCAATTTACTCATGTCAGGCATCTTCAGGTCATATGAATAAATTGTGCTGCTTTTTTTTATTACTAACACGTGTCTGACTCACTGATGTTACACATGATTCTCCCATACTGCATTCTGTGATCAGCAACAACATTGTGCCAATGATCAGTATTTTTCCATTTCAGTTATGAAAGAGAACAGTCTGAATTTACATCCTACATGTGCTCAGTGGTAAGCATATAATATGTAAGCCCAGAACGGAAAGATGAACATGAATCCAAATGATGCAACAGCTGTAAAAGCCCAGTGCACATCTAGCCTTTGATGAATGATAAGACATGGCTCCAAAGAGAGACACATGACAATGAGTGGAGTCTGAATGCCCAGTCTGAAAATGAATGCAAATTTAAAGGAAGATGCATATGTAAACCAAGGTTTTGGATTACTATTTGTAAGATACTGTATAGATGCTCAAGCTTGGGAATGACACATTTATTAACCATTACATACTAAATATATTGTCAACAGGTCAGCATGAAGATGAAAAGATATTTAGTCTGTCAGTACATATATTTTAGATAAATGCATTCTTATTCTTATTTCACTCTACCTCATCCTCAACACCAGAATGGCTGATTCTACCATTCTAATGTATTGCACTGGTAACCACTGTGCTCTATCAGTCCTCCTGGATTCTGCCACGCAAAGAAGCAAGATGTCTACCACATGAGGAAAGATTAACTTGAGAAACAAGGCATACACTTGAGGCTTTATGAATTGCAGAAACAAAAATGGTCACTAGCTAAGTTAGGTTAGTGGTAGCATTAGGTGTTGTATGGTAGGTGGCAGAACAGAGAATGAAACACATGTAAGAACCATTCACTTCTAGGACTTTCATTCTCTGTGCTTAAAAAAGCATTAGCTCACCTCTTCTGGTCACCCATGCACCTGCTCTCAGCTAAATAAACTCACTATTCAGCTCTGTATTGCACCATGAAGGCTGAGCTATACTTTAACCATTTTATTCATGTACACAGGATGTGCAGTCATCAATGCTTACACTTATAAAGTGTTGGAAATGAACAAGACTGTCATGATTTGATAGGTCTGTCATTTTAGTGCACCTGGAAGAAATGCCTTAGTACTGAACTGATGAAGTGATGCTGAATCAGACTGTGTTTCAAAATGGTAGACTGAAATTAGAAAGGTAGTCTGAAAAGATCAATTTAAACCAAGCTGACATAACATACTCCTCTATTACACCTATTAATTATCAAAGTACCAAACAAACAACTATGTTATTGACTGTACCACTTTTTTTGCTCCATCATAACTGAGCCCCAAGAGTCTTAAGGAGGTTTTGTTATAGACATTTATATTTTCACTGTGTCATGATGTTAAATTGTATCTGCTTCTCCTTGGCAAAGCCAAAATGTTCCATTGTATAATTTTACTGAAAGTATTTTAATGAGGCAGATAATTCACTTCCTGATTAAACATACTGGCAAAGAAATGAGCAGGAAAATAACTTGATACATTCCATTAATGACTGCAGTAAATGGCCATTTATTTTCCATCATAGATGCATATTGAGGTGACATTATCTAATGTGCAATCAGTTGGGGTGGTCAGGTGGGGTACTGGTGCTGTTGTGTGTCAACATGCTTTAAATGAACAACATTAGAACAGAAATCTATTTGATTATAAATGGCTGCCACTCACAATTACAGCATATGTGATTATTCGCGACTCATTGAAAAATATAGATCTTTATGTCCATCAAACATGGCATTTCAAAACCTTTGTTTGAAAATCTTAAACATGTTAAGCTGCAATTAATGCAAATGTAAATGACTCTCGTATTTGATAATTCCACATTATATTTGTCTTGTTTGTGAACAGAAAAAAAGAAAAACTGTAGTTAATTAAAACTCTTTTCATACAGTATGAGTCATTAATATCTAGTTTATTTCATTTGGACTAAACTTACAGAAGTTGCTATAGAGACATCGAGAAGCTATAAATATATCTTGTCATACATCTATCCTAACTAATAGGCTGGGTCATTACTGGAGCATGCAATCTTTGCAATGTTATCAAGGCTGTATTTATTCCAATTAAGTCAGTTGCGATGTCTCTTCTCTCAGGAATTTCAGTGTATTCATTAAATAACATCTGGATATGTGTCAATCTTTTGCTTAGTTGATGCAAGAGAACTACAGAGCTTCAGGTTTCAACTTCAATAAAGAATGGCTGGTTGCAGAAAGTGCATACATGCTTCAAGGGGAAACCTGAAGCTCTGTAGCTCATTTTACATTACATTTGCTTGGCAGACAAATTAATCTAGAGCAGCTTCCACAGCCTATAATTTTTATACAGTTGGCTATTCTACTATTTTAATTTGGATTAAGTATCTTGCCTACAGATACAAGGATTCCCACCAGGGAATTGAACTTGCAACCTTTGGATTCAAGCCCTGCTTCTTACCTCTACACAACACTCCACAGAATTAAACATAATGAAACAATAAATTTCTGTAAATTGATAGATGGACAATAGGTATGTGGTCAATAAAAGAATTGACCAGAGGGTATCTCCATATCTCCAGGATAACACAAAACCTCATATAATGCAACATTTCCACGTCCAGACAAGCTTTGTCTTCTTATTTTTAGTCTCAGGCACAAGAAGTAAATTCTTTCAAACACCGAGAGATATTTTACTGCATGCATAAAGCAGCGCATGAATAATTAATGGTCCCCTAAACCTTTAGCATTTCATGAAAGATACACTTACGGCAATGCATTATTGATGGGCTGGACTGAAATCATACCCCTAGTACCCCCCTTCCCCCTAGTCCCCCCAGTCCCTCAGAGATTCTTTTTTCTCACCTGCAGAATTATGCTGCTTTATAGTCATGAGACAACACACCCTCTGGCAGCCACAGTTCACGTAGCTTTAATTTTGTGATTATTTAAACAGCATTTTCCTTTCAAAGATGTATTGAAATATTTTATTATTTTCCAGTTTTATATGTTACATAGAAGAATATTCTGTGTAGATTTTTATCATCTGTTTATGTTACCTATCATTCTCAGTTATTGGACCTGACATCGCTACAAAAGTGGGGACAAAAGAGTAAGTACACAGGAGTGATAGAAATCGTGCACGCAAAAGTAGCTGAATTTGACTGTGTATTGGCTATGCATGGTAAAACTGCTAAAGGAATGACTTGTATGTTACTCTACTCCATGACCCCACCAAAGTGCAAACAACATGGATAAAAATGGGGAAAAAAGACCAATGAGTGACAAAGATGAGCTCCAGAATTGCTTTTTCCACGTCCGTTTTCATAAGCAATGCATTTCCATGTTGTATCTCCTTAGTGATTTACAAAACATTACACTGTAAAAAAACATCTTTCATGAATGAAAACTTTATTGAAATAAAAAGATGCCAAAACTAAATTATAAAATATGTATTGGGCCTTCAGTTTTAAACTGGTCAAATAATAGAAATATTAAAAAGAAACAACAACAAAAACCTTCCGAAGCAGTCTACACTGTAAGCATAGAAGTTTGTAGTTATTCTTTGTAAAGAATCAAATGTTTCTGGCTAGCTCAGAGACATTCCTTTGACCACAATGTGAGCTTATCACAATTCTGAATCAAAACCTCTAATAATAAAAACATTTAACTGGCTAAAAACTGATAATTTGATTTGGAGAGAGGGTGACTATGATGGAAAAGGACAAAAAAACATCATGCCATTATTTACATAAATAATAGCCAAGAGGAAAAACAGGACTTGCATTCCCATTTATTTTACCTTTGCAATCCATTGCCTCAGCAGGTTTTTGATGGAGTACTGTTAAACAAAATAAACTGAATTTAAATTAGATGTAATGTCACCTTCTGAATATGAGGTAATATTCAACCAAGAGCTACATTGTGACCTCATAAAATCAATTTTAAAGTTTCAAAAATCCAGGTTGTTCACCAAGGGAGCCATTTTCTCATGACAGAATCCTATAGGTTTTATAGGTTTATTTAGTATATGTCATCCCATTTCTGTTTACCTCAAAGCTCTAACACAAGGTTAGCTGTCAAATGCTTGTTGGAGTGATCAAAATTCAAAGGAAGGGGGTCTTGATTTCAGTCACAAACAATAATGCCACAGAGAATTGACTATGATGCTTCTAGTATAATAGAGATTGACAATGTAGACAATATATCACAACTGTCATTTTATTTTTAGCTTGATGATTATTAGTTTAGCAGGGTGGCAACAAACTTAAAGTGAAGAAAAAAGTTATCAATGACCTACAGCGTAACACCACAAATATGTTTTAAGGGCCTACATCAAATTCAATCACAGTCCATGTTCACCTGTGCTGAACTAAGAGTGAGGAGAACAGTTACCACCACAGTAATCTTACAGTAGTTTTAGTTACAGTAGTTTTCTCACTGAATAGATGTGGCAAAGTGAGCACCTTATTGCTGTAAGGCCTGTACAATGAATACGAATAGTAAATAAATAATTAAAATAAATAAATAAATATTGCTTGACACAGCTGCATAGTCATTTCTGTTATCTCCCCTGTCAAATATGCCCTACACAGCTAACACATTATGTATTTAAAAGTTCCCTCACTCAGACCTTATGAAAAAATACAGATTGAATGTAAAGGTCAGGATGTGCATTTTAAAACATATTTTACATATATTCCATTTTTCTAAAATATGTCATAATACTGTATGTATACGTAAATTTATAAATTATTATGTTCCTTTAATGTGTAAATGGAAACATTAAATATGTCCATGTATAGCCATCCATACACGTCTCACTGGATAAAGTTCTGCATTTGAGAAACAAGACTTTCAGAAAGTGTATCATCACTGCATGGCAGCATCTCCTGTCTCCTCATCTACCTGTGTCTTCACTTCAATTTTGGGACATACAAAGTAATAGATTGAAAAGATGGATGAGATGGCAGCTCTTTTCCTGTTTCTAATAGACCACATCTAGAGGCAAGTAATCTCAGCTGAAACTCTGTTTATTTCTCTAGTGCTTTTGCTTTGGCATAATCATCTGGAGGCATTCATTCAAACAGACAATAGATCAGTCCTGGCCCCTGGCTCTCGATTCAAAACTGAGCTGGACGCTGACCTCCGTAGAATGAAATGGTCCCAGCTCGTCATCAGAGGTCAGTTCAGGGATGGAATTTCATAAAAGAACAAAGATAAATGTATGCTTTTGAGAGTCTCTGTGAGAACAGCTGCAAATCTGTCTATGCTGGCACTGCAATGCTAGAGGTTGAGAAGACTTGTTGACACATCAGTTCCAATCTCCTGCCCCTTCACGGTGAGACATCCAGGGAGTAATGACTCCCCTGGTAGATACGCCTTCACTCTGCTGCTCCATGTGCTCTCCAGAACCCAGATACTCCCTGACTAATTAAAGCATGTGCAGACACATGTCAGCTTCCGTGACACTGTGCCAGATTAATCAACCTTCAGAAAGTAATTATGATAGAATATGGTCTGCAGGAGAATGCAATTAGCACATTTTGCCTTTTTTCTCTGAAGTAGCTGAGACAAAGAACTGATTCATTCTACAGGCAGCTTTCATCAGATTCTTAATATACTGTAGTTCGTGACGGTTTCACTTTGTAATGGCATTCTATGGCACTATCTCTAAACAAAGGAGTTCACTGAAGAACAATCATAGTTCAAAAGACACAACTGATATGCAAACTATACATCCATTGATCATATTAATTATGATTTCAGTGATATGTTTGACATGGGATCTATCCATTTAAGTTTATGCCGATTCATGAACATTCAGATCTTACAGCGAATAAAGGCAGGAAAAGAAGTTTATATGTAATACTCCATACAGTGTTACAGATACATACTCTAACATGGTACTGACCTCATGGATTTATCTGAGCATTTTATAGGTCTGGTTCATTCATGATGTGGGAAGCATGCTTGGTTCAATATATGCATATATGCATGTGTATTAACAATGACAAAGTACCATGTTCACAAATATAATGTATACCTGTATAAAAACAAGCAACTGTCTGTGCAGTACCATGAGGTGGCACTGGGATGAAAGGGGTTACTACATATATTTAAAATGAATTCTCAGTAACCTGTATCAAATGAAATAGATGGAAGCAAAAGACATCCACTGATAATAAAAAGTAGACCACTTGAAATCGATTGCATTCTTTAGGCAGAGCTGAAAAATTTCTCGCTCTACTTGTGGCTCAGCGAACAAAGTTCTGACAATACCCCAGAAAAAATCCAGTAGGAAATGTCCGATAGATGTGAAAGTGCCATCTGTTACCCAACACAATGAGTCTGTTGGCCTAGTTTCCTCTTGGTTTACTTTGTTTGATTTCACAGATGTGGCATTGCTGACAGTTCCTCCAGCAGCTCGGAGCAAGGAGGCGCAGTGCAAGTCTCCTCTCCTGGCACACAGCCTTCCTGGCTCATCGTCACAGAGTGTAGAGTGCTGGCAGCTTCGGCCCCAGCGTTTGTCCATTCCTGTGAGTGCATTCATGCAGACCATTACATAGTACTGTAAATATACATGGCGGTTTAATTTCCTTGTGGATCAAGATGGCAAGTGCAAATTGGCACGGGCAGAAAGCATGAGTGGAAATAAAACTGCAGCTACAGAGAGAGACCTAAATAAATTATAATAGTCATTCGTTTCTGTATTTCTTAACTTCACCCAATGGTTTCCTGAGTGCGTGCGAGTGTGTGTGTTGCGGGCGAGTGTATCAGATGATTGCATTTCTTTATCATGATTGCTTACTCATTTAGCATGCCACTATCCAGGATAGCTTACTTTATATGACAATATGCACCATAAATTTAATACAGGCAAACAAGAGCATCATTAACACTAATAATTACTTCGCTAATATTACAGTTCCTCCATAACCTGTGCGATGTCCCAGATGTACAATGACCCAAATCACCAAATAAACAGAAACAAACAGTAAAACAGATAGAGAGACTAGTCGAAGAGAAATGTGGATAGTGTATGGGCTGCAATGATTAATTCCCAACCATACTTGCCTACAGCTCCTATATAATAACGTTTGAGTTCCACCTTGGGTGACCGCGGGGCCGTTGCCAGAAGCCTCCTATCTCTCCAGGATTGATTCCTTGCCTGTGCTGCCTCAGACTCTGCCATACACCGTGAATCTGAGAGCAATGCATTAAGTGGTGGTTTAGATCGATTTGATGTGCAGTGGTAGCGCATTCACAATATGCTGACCAGCCGGCACACCTCATTACTTTACTCAGTGTTTTCCAGGAGGAAATGCAGTCTATTGTCAACGTTTTACAGTCCTAACTGCAGCAAGAGTGACCAGAGTGAGGTAATTAAATTGATGCAGCAAAATGGACTACAAAGCTACTTTTCACATATAAATGCACTGTACAGCCACTTACCACTTGCCCTTGATGCACTTTAGAGCCATGAAACACATTGTTGTATAATAACTACCAACTCAGGGTACCTTGGTTGGCCATTTTGAAACACAAACTATGGTACCAACTATGATATCACAACTATGAAAACACAAACCATGATATCAGCTTGAATGGATACATTTATGTTCTGTTGTGCTGGAAGTCATACAGGATAAGAGCATCTACTAAATGTAATGATACCCATAAAAGTGATGTACAAAAGTGTTAGTTACATGGTGAACACATTGAGCTGATCTTCTTCACTACACAACTCCCAAATTAGAATGGTGAAGACAGACCTAGAAATCCTGCTTCTGATCTTCTCTCCTGGTTTAACACAGCAATCTTTTAAGAACAGGAAGATGCATGTTCTGAGATGTGTTTCCCATTTTCGTGCCGCTTCTAAATGTGTGGCATGCCGAGTCTACAGCATGGCTTCCCCATTCATTTTTAAATAGAGGCACTGATAACACAATAGACTGTTTTGGCTCGAATGGTTTGCAGATGTGCAGATGGATGTGATATCGCTGCGTTTATGACTACAGCTATAAAATAATTGTACAAGAAAATGTGAAGACTTCCAAAAGTGGAAGGGAGGAGGCTATGTGGATGGTAAGAGCAAAAATGTCAGTGTCTCAGATTTCCAGACACTCTGGTGTGCACTGGCCAGCAATGTCTTGTCTGCAAACACAATACACAAAGACAGCTTCAGCTCCTGACTGACACTGGCCAGCTCAGCAACATACTCCCACCCTTGTGCAGTATCACTACATTCAACTGAAATCTCCCCCTAAGTGTACAAGGGGATGTTGTCATGGCCAGAGCAGTTTCCTTACAGTGTGGAGTAAGCTCCAGGATGAGGACACCGCACACATGGCAACCAGAATGACTGGCCTTGGGCGATATGTTGTGCCTGCACACGCACATTCTAGCGGAAACTGGCCAAATGCAAATTGCTCCAATGTTGTGCTCAGTGATGTGTCAAGGTTCAGTCTGTTCCAGTATGACAGCATGTGGAGAGTATTCCTCAGCTGAGGAGAAAGGCACTATATCTGTATAATGCATGAGAAGACTGGATGGATGTGTGATGGTATTGGCTGTGGTATAGAATGAATACACAGTGGTCAAAATGAATGTTTATTTAATGGCTGTTTGGCTACATTCTGCTACTGCATGCATTGCCTTGCACCTTACTTGGTGCAAAATAACGCCTTTATATTTCCAAATGACTATGCACACGCCTGTGGAGGACTCGCCACCCTTTTCTCCCAACAGGAATTCAACACAATAGAAGATATTAAAGTTGTTCATTGAAAATGTGGACCAATTGGAAGATTTCCTTTTTTGATTCAAATATGGTTTCAAAATTAAAGGCAATGCAATTGCCCTATCATCATTTGCAGTCCATATTTATTGCAAATGGCAAAAACAGATGACTTTTACAAGCAATCTTCAGATGTAATTATACTCCAGGAATTATATTACTTCCTCTGATCTGTTAGCATTTTCTGCTTCATTAACAGTATTTCTGTCCTGTTGCTATTTAACAGCTCACACACAAAGAGGGTTTTCTTGTGTAATGACACTTAAAGTGTTTTATTTTTTCCAAGTACTGATAATTGACCTAATTACTCATATTGTACTTTTAATCTTAAAAGCAGCCAGCTGTAAGTAGTGCTCCATTGCCCCTGTACTCAACACAGCCATAATTCTTAGCATCATGGCTATATTGAAATTGAAGTCAATTTTGCTTTAGAAACATTAATAAATTCCATGAAATGACAAATCAGAGAGGGTATACAGTCTGGAAAATGACACAATTTAATTTTTGATTTGAACAAACTAGAAATAGCAATGCAACCTGACTCAGACTTCAGCTAAATGTGATCCATTATGATGAAACACGATGTGATCAATGATCAATGAAACACACTAAGGGCTTAAAATAAACAAGAGAAATTTGTTAAATATTAATATTTCAAAATTTCTAAGAAAATAGCTCCAGAGACCTTAGATAAAGTCAACATACTTTATAAACTCAATGTACTTGCAAAAAAGGATTCACAGGATTCGTTTTTTTACTCTTACAAAAGGCACCACAGTTAACACCATTCCAAGATGTCCACAAAGTATAAGAGACAAGATGTGCCATAGCTTTATCAGGTTTGTCAGGTGTAATGTAGCCATTTCTCATGTAATACCTATAATTTCTTTCAGTGAAAGGCTTATTAAATATCACTTACATGGAATACTCAGATTTTCCTCAGCTCACTCAGGAAATGATAGGTGCTGTTAAATGTGCAGTATAAATAGGGCCTGCAGTTTTTCTCAACCACCTGACCTGTGAGGATTTAAACCAGTATTTCAATCATTATACTCTAAGTACAGCTGAAGGCACTCGATGATCAGTAATGTTAAAAAAAATAAGCACAGTCACCTGAATAATATATGTATAATTGTATAATGTAGAATTATTATGAATGTAATGGATGATTGTGACATTCATAGGAAAAAAAATATTTGGATTAAGAGGAGGAGGAAAGGAAGGGAGCCATGACAGGTATGTCAAGACTGTCCACAACAAACAGAATATCTTTGAGTGAAAGAGTGTTACAGTATCTGCTGTTAGTTATAATTTGGCAGTGCAAATATTTCCCATGGATTCCATCAATCGACAATTACCCCTCACTTATTGAATTTTGTAAGCATTCACGGACATTTTTTTAATCTCATTTGTCATTCTGATAGACAAAAAACCCTAAATATGTGATTTAGAGAGAGCGTTATCTGTGTTCTCTGCTGAAAATGATTTGTGTTGGTCGTCTATTCAGATTTACCCTTTTATTTTTTTGCTATGCCTGTTATGTCACTGCAGCCATTTATAGTCTCCGAACAGCACTCACTGCTAGGAATGCCTCAAAGCCTCTGCTGGAAATAAAAAAGGACATATCTATCTTAAAAATTTCAATAATTATTATAAGCAGTTAATTATAAACAACAGGGTTTAACATCCTGTTAATAGTAAAGTATTGTGTATGTTCAAAATGAAATTTTAGGAGCTAAAACAGAACTCATTGTGAAATTCAAGGAATGTTATGACCATTGCCTAACTGTAATATTCATTTTAGAGCATGCCAGCTACCAAGAGTTTGAAAAGATGTCTGCATCATACTGGTGATATGACATTCAGTACTAATGAAACGATCAATTGCTTACCTGTGAAAATGATGATGGCCAAAATTACATAATGACAGAAAAATTTTAACTCTGTCTGTCATTTGTAGCAGATCAGAATTTATACTAAATTGTGATTCCTCTTGAAAAAGTGGATAATCCCAATTTGTGTGAATTTTTGACCAGGCATGTAATGAACAGCAAAGCAGTTCCTTCAGTCAATCAACTTTGATGGAATTACCTTATGCAGACAGCTGATTTGCATAAAAACAAATTAAAAGAATTTCTGAGAGTATATTTATAGTCACAGACAAAGGCCAGTACGTTTTACATGTTTTGTTTGTTTTGCAAAGTCAACTTTGCTGACACAGTGCTGTGAATTACTCCTTGGGTTTGTTGCCTGCAAGCTCCTGCAACATTTAACATGTCAGCATTGTCTGTGGTTGTGAATAGACTGAATCCAACAATAAACAATATTGGTTCTACATGTCACTATCATTTGTGCTTAATTTGTGTTAATTAATTGTTCAATTTAGATGATTGGGGAGGTGCAGTTGGATGTTTGTTTAACAAATGGTTTGAAAAAAGCCTGTATCGACCTCTTGGTGTCTGAGGACTGGAACACATGCAAGAAAACAAGTTGAGAAAAACTGAAGGCTGTAGGTATAACTGCCGAGATCGGACTACCTGCATGTAGCGCACCATGCTCTGTGGCTCCTCAAATGCACTTTGCCATCTCATCTAACTAATGTTTTCATTCCATGAAGGAATTCTTTAAGTATGCCACGGTAGAGATGATTTTCTTTGCAATAGCAAAATTTAAACATAAATGTACCGACATAAACCTTCCAAATATAATAGGTTTTGATATGATTTCATTCTGCTATATTGCAGGTTTGAATATTTACATTTGAAGGTTTGTGCATAGGGTGAGTGGTACTAATTGCAAAAAATAGAAAACGTGTATTCAGTATAAATAATAAGATGTGGTTATAAGGTAGTCAGCTGAATTATGCTAGAACCTAGTGTTTTCAAGGCTTTCACATGAATGCAGTTAACTGTTTCCTCTCAAGTATTATTAAATGGTGCTCATCATAAAGCAGAAATATTGACAAGCAGCACTGCTGTCTAGACAGCAGCAGCTGTTACTAACACATATTGATAAACCCCAAAAGTCAGCACATAGTCGTACTAATTCACTTACTACAAAAAGTACAATATTGACTTGTTTAGGCTGTCATATAATGGGTTCATAAAGTACGGCATGTAGACAAATACTTCCATGAGACACTTGGAACTATTTTTTGCAATTTGTTAAATGCGGGCCACTGTTTGCTGTTTTAAATTCCAACTGGACTCAGTTAATCAAGGTTAATCAAGCTGTTATGATGGTTTGGATATGACAGCTCATGACAGTTATTTGATACACGTCAGCTATGGAAGAACTTTATATTTGGAATTATATTACTTTTACTAAAATATGACAGTAGAGGCATTTCTAAACTCTAAAAATCTGTAGGTCTTATATTTAAAATGCAGATTAAAGTCAAGGTTTGGATTATTTTATTCGACATTTAAAATGGAAGATTATAATACATTCATTTTACATGTTGACTTATTTTTCACAGGGCCAGGAACAACTGAGATGATGATTAGTATTCACTCACAATCAAACCTGATTAATTCAGCCGTGTTGGAACCAGTTATACATGTGTACATGAGTGCATTAGAGACACAGGGTAAAAGAAACAGAGAGAGTTGCATGACAGAGTATATGCTTACTTATTAATGTATATGAATTGCAGGTGCTTGTATGAATTGCGGTAACACAAACTGTATTGTTTTTCACGTAGTTCCCAACACAATTTACACACACACTTTAAACATTTTAGCTGGAGGTGGGTAATTTCATGATTAGAATAAAACAACACAGTGACAGTGCATGACATTGCCCTCTCCTGAAGCATATAAACTAGGACAGGGAAAGAAACAGTAGTACAACACTACACTGTGCAGTTTTTTCCATGTCTAAATGGCACTAGATTATCAAATCAATTTCTTCCATTTAAGTGGCACGGATGCCTCTGGGGTGCAAAAACAAGGTTATGGATGTTGCATCTAATTTATTTAAAATTCTATTCTTTTTCAAAACTTTACTTGGTCATCACAGAAGTACATCACTGTTGTTATAGTACCTGGCATATCCTTACTCTATTTCTGTTTTTCAAGAGGAAATAAAAGTGTATTACTTTTAAACAAAACTTAAATACAGAACAGGTAGAGAAATTATAAATGTGAATTGAAAACATGTCTATTATCAACTATTTCTATTGTCAGAGAACAGACATGCACTAAGTTTTAACTCTTATTTTTTGTGATCAATAATAATTAAAGTGAAAAGGTTTTCAATACTCATACCATTTCACAGAGCAAATGCAAGCATTAAAAAGTAAGTCTAAGTGCATTTGACTGCTTCTCAAAACATGTAACTAAGGGGTGACAGGCAAAATGAACATCAGCTGGTGAGCAGACTCTACACCATGACAGCTGATTTCATGCAGGATGCCTGATTTCTTCCCCAACAGCAAGGGGGAATATAGATCCAAGATGACAATCCCTAGACTGTGCCAAGCACCATTTCAAAAAACTAAACTGAAAAGTCTTTGGGAAAAATCAATCTCCCCTTGGTTTTAAATACCATAGACCAGAGAACTGATGTGAAGATATGTACATCATGTACTCCCACGGTATATAGATGTTGTTTCATCCTGACAGGTTTTGCTTTTGCAATGCGCAGTTCTCACATTTTCCATAAAAATTCAAATGTTGATTTACAGTTTCTGTGGATACCCTAGAGGAGTCAGTTCATCATTTACCACAGTGTTGTAGCATTGCCCACTGTCTGATTTAGCTGTTTCTCTGTCTTTTGAAATGGAGCACAAACTACTGAATGATAGCAAGTGGCTTGTTAGATATTGATGTGTATTTCCTTTAAGGGAACTGCCCCATTACACAATGGGCCCAAATTGCATGATCTTATTCTAACCACTACTCTCTCTTGCTGTCTCTGTCCCTCATGCCATCTGAGCAACACATCTTCTTGCAGGCCTCACAGCATTTTCTTTGCCTCAACAGACAAGACACCTGGATCATCACTGCAATGCAAAAAGCATTAGTTCTCTGCTCTGGATAGAAGGTCCCCCTCGTACCACAAATGAGCCCATAATGATCCCTTGGCTGCCAAACTACCTCTAGACTCAAACGGATGGAATTTTTAAAAATGTAATGTCACTGTTAACATTTCACTTTTCAAGGAGTCACTTGATCACATTTTCCCAGGGTGAAAGGTATAATTTTCCACTTTTTGCTGAAGCGGACTTTCGATTTCCTTTGGGAAACACACCATACATAGCTTTATGAAAAGTTAGAAAAAGCACAAAATTAGTGCACACTCCTGTGCAAAATTGTTCCTCATGCAAAGATAATGGTAGCTATCACATATTGCAGCGTTTTATCATTGATCCTCTTTCTTAACGGAGGTGTTCATACTGAAACACAGGCTTTAGGTCCTGATTGACCTTCGGACTGTTGATGGAAGGATAGCAACGCCTGAGCCTTCTGACACTTCTGTTGCTCACGGATCTGGGGATTTTCAGTCTTCAGCTTGTCGATTACAGGTGATGTTTCTCTGTACTCATTGATTTTGCTTTAAATACCAGACACTAAATATAGAGCAATGCTAGCCGTTGCACTCAGTGTTTTTATTCTTTATGCAGTAACACAATTGTAAAGCAATCTTTTTATCCATATGCACAGATATATGTCTGTGTGTGTGTGTGTGTGTGTGTGTGTGTGTGTGTGTGTGTGTGTGTGTGTGTGTGTGTGTGTTAGTAATTCCATCCCTCTCCACCTTATTTGATGTGTGATTATTTGATATTTATCTACATTATATTTTGATGACAACTAATTTTCTGTTATGATTCCAATTGTCTGCATTTTTTCAACAGAAATAAAATCAATGAACACTTTTCACAAATCTGAGGAAAATGGCTGGGGTCTACATAGTTAAAGCTAAAATATGCCAAACACATACAGCACATGTCTACATGCTGCATGCCTATGCCTTTGTTCTCAGTGTGTTTTCTGAACCATTATTTAGCATTCTGCCTCAGCTCCCTCCTGGTGCAAACTGCATCACAAAATGTCAAGGGAGTGAAATAAATGCTTCTCCACAGCAAAATCTCACTCGGCCCCAAGAAAATCTCTGACCAGGCAATTCCTCTGAATGAGACAATAACCACACCTGCAAATTATCACGGTGCTGACTGTTATTACAGCAGACCCTTTGACAATCAAGTGTCCGCATGTGTGCTACCTAAAACAACATGTTATTATTGGACTATTATCAAAGCTATTACTATTGCAATTCCTCAAAAATGGAGTGAGAGGGGAAGGAGACTGAGAGATCTTATTCATGTATTGCAAGGGGGAGACTCAAATCACCCTAATACATATGCTGCTATTAAAAATTGTGTTATGTGACTTTTGTGTTGACAATGAGCTCTTGCTGGAGAACTGTCATGAGAAATCAGCATAAGAGTTTTGGTGAGTTAGCTTCAATTGCATATACAGAACAACAGCATAGTCAATATATTAGATTGCTGTTATTTCAACTTGAGATAGGACATCTACGGTCATTTAGTCAACAAAGCGACACATTGCTACATGGTACAAGGTAAAACTCAAATGACTCCACAACCTCAAAGGAGATAGATGTTGTGAACAAACTGAGACATTGTCCTCCAGATATCATCATTATAGCCAAGAAAGTCAGGTTTATGTTGAGCCTTAGAAATGTTAGTTGTAATGTAAGATACTGACATCACTTCAAGGATAGAATAACATGAAGGGAAAACACACAGTCAAAAGAAAAACCCTAAGCTAATTTAAAATCTTAGTTTAACAGAGATCAAAAAGGCAGAAATTGATGCAGACCTTTAGCTAAAGCTGGTGCTCTGCTGTAATCCAAACTCAGCATTACAGACACATCAGGGTTCTTAGGACTCTTCAATGTGGTATCACCTCCATGTAAACCACAGGCAGTGTGTCATCCTTCCTGACAGTACACAGTTCAAAATGAATCAAAAACAAATATGTGGTTAACACTCATCAGCACCTGCAGGCATCTGCAATTCCTGTACATTTGCAAAATTGCCCACACACCTTCATGCATGCGCTCACTTTCTGTCTGAAAGGAGTATAGAACTGTATTGGCCTACATAAAGAGCTGCTTGGATAGACATATAATACTGTAGTTATTCAAATCAATATCTACAAGCAAAACTTCATCCTTGGCACAAACATTACCTCAAACATATCAGAAGTATATTTGAAAAACAGCAGATGCTGACTCCCCTGCCAATTCAATTGCCTCTCTGTCTGTGAAACTACAATGCATCACATTTTATGGGAGGTATTCAACTCTGTTTGTCTTTAGTAATATAAACTGGTTTGTTTTGTCCAGAATGTTGTTTGGACATTTCAGAAGCTTAGCAAAGCTCCTTCCCTCACAAAACAAAGATGTTAGATATTTTAGTTTCAGTACACAAAAATCAAAAAATAAAAAGGAAATTGGTGGAACCATCATTGATGGAATGAGAGTATACTTTAAACATTGAACCCCTGCACTCTATGCATCTCTATGAATCTATGCATGCCAATAGTGATAGAGAGATGTTCAGCCATCAGAGAAGGAAGATGAAACTCAGAAGGAAAATGGAGGACAAGTCATGTAAATGATAAACATCCAAAAAATGAGGAATATGAAAGGGGACAGCAGTATAACATAGCAATAAGGAGGAGGGCTCATAACAAAAAGGTTGTTGGTTCAATCCCCTGCTGAGACTCCACTACTGTACACATGGGCAAGATAACCAACCGAGAACTGCCTCAATAAAATATCCACCTGTGTAAAAGTAACCTATGTAAATCACTGAAGGTGAGGTTAGGTTAATACTGTAAACTTGGCAGAGTGCATAAAGGTATAGTATTTAACTGAAAATCCAGAAGCTAGGATTAAGGGTTTATTGATAAGGGTGAAAGGTTGTGTGACGGAGCGCAGCGCGTCCGTCACTGGGAACGGCGGCTTTTCCGCCTCCGCATGAATAATGGCATGAATGAAACCACAAATAATGCTTTACCGTCTGTTTGTATGATGTTATTGTGTTTTGTTGGTATGCTGTAGGATGTCTGGTCAAGGTCTGGGGTTTATCTTGAGTCTGTGATAAAACTGAAAAGTTGTAATGTATGTAACACGGATTCAATGAAAGACGCAAAACACGGTACATTGTAATTAGAATCGTAATTTATTTAAAGCGGCTATGTGAGAGTTCTTTAAGTGCGCACAGTTAACATCAGAACACTTGCTAGTTGACTGTTATTTATGCGGTTTCTAAATGTATGTACCTACTTACTGGTGGCCTGTACTCCTGATGTCTTCTGGGTGTGAGCGAGCAAACTGGGGTGCAGGACGGGAAAGCCTTTTCTGCGCTCTTTTCGCGCTCCGATAAGGAAGCGCTTATTGGTGCAGGGGTGCTCCGTGCGATTTTATTTTAATCATTAATGAAGTGTCTAAGGGCATTAATGGAATAAACAGCGGATTGTCTGTAAGGAATGTGTTTGGCCAATGTGCTTTGAGCAATGAAATATTGTGTGTAGGGGTTAATTGATTTGTGTCTGTGCAATGGTTGAGACCGGGGTTTTATATGGTTTCTGTGTAGCTCAGACGGGGGAATGCCTCTGAAGAGAGAGGTCATGCCAATGGACCATTGTATAGGGCCTAGTTAGTATTTGGGCATTGTCTCAGTGTTTTTTTTTTTTTTCCCTTTTTTCCACAGTGTTATGTTGGTTTTGTCTTTAGTGTCTGTATGTTGATAACCCTGCCGGTAGCCTGAAGTAAAATAACGTCTTCAAATTGGAAACTGTTGTCTGCAGTTGCCCCTCATTCAGTCTTGAACACATCTCCGCTCGGGCACACTCCGGTACAGGTTGGGGTTAAGTGTAGAGCTGATGACACATTTGCAATTCAATGGCTGAGTACATTTTAATAGTTTCTGGGACGTAACAGTATGCAACAGTAAAATATTGTTACCATTACATGTAAATAGTGTAGACTACATCATTTCACCTGTGTTGTGTATACATATATTGGTACATACACAATACATTTGGTTGAATACAGAGCTAAAGTATGTGTGGTTTCAAAAGTCATATACTTGTTGGAGAATTTTTTCAAATTGTTGAAAACTTAATGTGGGTGGCAGAAAGCTTATTTTCTGTGCTTTTTCCTTCTGTCTTTAATTCTGACAGTGTTGGCAGGAAATGCCACTGTAACCTTTTCCAAATCTTTGAGTCATCTTTACAAAAACACCAAATACCTGCTCATGAGATGTAATTATGAAGACATTTAAACTAAATGGAGACAGGGTGAAAACAGTAGGAAAGAGTCAGAAATGGGCTGCGACCTTTATAGTAATCTGGGTGGAGGAAGCACTTGTGTACTTTGAACAGGACACTGTGATTTCATAACTAGTTACGTCAGCCTTTGGAATAATGGCATTTCTTCTTGAGTAGAGCAAGCTCCAGATTTATTACCTGTGGTTGCCTTAAAATTTTGAGTTTAATTCCAGCCAATCTCTTCAGAGTGACAGGTCATAGAGACATGTTTTGGGTACTTTTTTGGGGGGTAGGGTGGGGGGTTCATTCGCTTTCTTTCCAAATTCAAGCATCATTCATCATTTCAGATCAAAATGTTACAGGTTTGCTGAGGGGCAGACAAAGAGAAATGGACTTCATATTTGAGAGCCAGACGTAATTACATTTCTTCCCAGGAACACAGAAACTCATATCACAGATCTGCCAAATCTGAAGCTGTGCTTGGTCACGTTATGTTCCGAAAAGGCCCTCCAAATGTGCTGACATTGAAACTTGAGGGGATATTGCAAAATCTAAGGTCCTGGACTGCATTGTCTGATGAAGGTAATACAACACTTACAGTCAAAGACACTGTGCTGCTGCCATTGCACTGCTGAAGGTGCCGCTGCCATTATGTGGCAGGGCTATACAATATTGATTCCCCCCCCCAACACTTTATTTGAGCTTTATCTCAATGCTACTCATAAAACCTTCATAGAGGCAATACATAATGCGTACAGGAGTGAACTACAGCTCCCTGATGATGTAAATCCTATTGTGGGGTTTAGATATTTGATTTGATATGTTTAGATATTTGATACTGTCACATGTGCGCTATCATAGCACTGTCATCTGGAGTGGCATACGGGCTGTTCGGGCGCACTGAGTACTAGAGTGCCCTCTCTATCAAAACAGTACAGTTGAAAGTGACGTTCCGTAGACATGTGCTACCAGTGAAGATGAAGCTGGGGGATCCCTCTGAATATAACCCGTCATAACAGGTGGAGGCAGAGGAATATGTTATAGAAGAAACCACACTGCAAGCTAGTACAGTGTGACTTGCGGTAATTTGTAATAACTCCTCTCTGATACTCTGAGAATCGCACAGTGTTTCATTCCTTCAGTATCTGAGTATTGTCATTGTTACATGCCGGCTCAGTGTTTCTGTCACCTACCCATTCCTCTCAATCACTGTTTCTGAACTCAAGAGCCATTTGCTTATCATCACAGCAAATTATTGAAACCTTCCCTTTCTTTTTCTTTTGAGAGAGAGGTAATGTAGAAACTCACTCAAGAAGAACATTGCAGTAAACATTATAGATGTCACCATGAAAAAGCCATTATGTGTGCTTTCCCTAAGGTATTGCCTGTTTCCACCACTTCACAGGACGAAAAAGCAATTCACTTAAAACCTGGAGGTCAGACTCGATGGACATTTAAAGAAAAGAGAGGGGATGACAGGCTTATCGAGTTGTATATAGAAAAAGAAAACAACACCGACGGATTGATGAATCAAAGGAAAAGCAAAGAAGTCCAGTGCCATCCCATGAAGAACAAGTAAGTATAATTAAATCAGCTTTTCATTTCATTTTTATCTCTGTGGTCCAGATGTGACGATTGTACAATGCAGAATTTTGATTTTCATCAATATTGTGTCTCCTCTGCATTAAACAAACAAGAACTTAAAAAAAAAACAATTTCAAGGAGAGGAGTTTGCTTTGGCACTCTCCCTTCCAGATAGTGATCTCAGGGAAGAGCAATGTTTGTAAAGTAATGTCGATTTGCTGCTGTGCTGCAAGAGGAATGTTGGTAACTGGGTAGCTAGCTGGTGTAGTGTAGCACAGTTTCCGCTATTGTTATGTTACATCATTAACACAACAATCACAGCATTAATATAATACCAATGGTATGTAGCCTATCAGAAGCAGGATATTTTAAAGAGCAGAGGGTCTTAGGCCGAGTACAGTAGCAGTACAGAACAAAGTGATTGGAGTCATACAATCTAGGTTCTCTGATCCAGCGAGGAGCACCATGCAAGCAAATCAAACACTAGCTCTCTAGCCCGTCATCCATCTCTGGCTACTGTTGGATGCAACTAATTGACCAGCTATTTATATAAATTAATAAGTGATGAAAGCTAGACTAAACTTACCTTGTATTGTAGTAATGTTGGTGTTCTGCTTGCTGTATCCTCAGCTGGGGCTTAGGCCAATCACATTAGAAAGGATTCTGAGTATCTGTGTTCTACTGCTTTTCCTGAGCAGCTGGTCTGTTACTTTCACATTTTGAATTTGACTTTAAGAAAGTGACTGGGTTGAAGAGGTTGGATGCATTTGAGGAGTTAAATATATCTTATATTTACAATATATTTTAATTCAATTTCAAACATAAAATCTAATATCAAGTTGTAAAATTTGATAATGAAATTCAATCATTGAATTGCTCTACTTAAGATGGTTAAATTCAGATTCAATCATTAATTTCAGCAAAACAAACTCAATCCGATTTAATTAAAATTAAATTCTCTGATGACATGGTTTTAACTCTCCATGAATTGTCCACCTCAGATTCATCCTTGGATGCCAGTTAATGAACACACTTGGAATTCTAATAATGAAATTAACTGTAGCTATTCAAAATCTGTATGGTATATGGAATTAATAAGTACAAACAAGAACTCTAGGTTAATTTTACAGTCTATAGACATGTACTAAGCAGGTAGGTATATGTGTGGTCAGAGTATATATGACTAGTGATACGTTCAACTGATGTAATAGGAATAGACATAACTCTTCATCCACCACTCAATGCTACACTATATTAATCAGAGCAACTTCTTCCCCTAACATACTGCTATTATAAAGCACATATTAAAGTACCCTCCCAGCTGAGGGATTGGGTTGAATGAATGGGACAGGTTTCACAGCCAGTCTTTGTTTATTTGCTTTACATTTGAGTCAGAGGCCTGCGAGCAGTAAGCTGGCAGAGGCACAGGTTTGAACCTATATGCTGTGACCGTGGCTGTAAGTTCAGTCACGCAAGCTTCACCTCGACATGGCTGGGGGGAGGGGGTGGATAGATCAGTGCATCGACCTAAAACACCCCCGCATCAGAGTCGCTTTTCTACGCTGCAGTCAGGTCTAATTACACTGGGATGAGTGTGGCTTGGCTGCGCAAAGAAGGAAATCAACAAAGCAGGCTCAGGGTCAGTGAAGCGAAAACTCTCTCCAGCTGATAGACAACAGTCACACAGAGGACTGATTAATAAAACCCTCCTGAAGAACAGCAAAAAGTGATGGCTGGTGGGTCGACTCTTTTTAAACTTTCATAATGATTCCAGCATGTTGCTGTTTTTTTGTTTTCTTGTTGAAGCTGGCAAACTGCACGTACCACATTGACTGCACTCATCTTTTCTTGTTGCCTTGACGTCTTGCTACAAAGGAAATTTGGTCTGCAGTGAGGATCAGTGAAATTTACGGGCCATCATAAACTATGCTACCACTTCACAGAGAATGATTTTCCTGTCAATGAGACCAATTTTGTCTTGTAGAATTTATTAAGATGTTGTGTACATAACATTTCATACATCTCAATAATGGTATTTTTTGCCCTTGTCATATGGTGGTAAACTGTTGACAGCTTTGAAAACATATTTTCAGTTACACATTTCTGTGTCTAACAAACTAATGAAAAAAGGAACTTCCCTTGTTCACTCCCACCCCTCTACTCCACAGATCAAGTCTCAGAAACCCCCCCGCAAAAAAAATAAATAATAAAAACAGCGGGATGCAACAAGAAGGGGAAAGCAACGGTTGCAGTGGACAGACATAAGGGGCTCAACCAGGGTGCTTGCAGCTATTCCTAAAAGAGGAAATGCAGGTAGTACTTTATGTCTTTAAGAGGGGAAATTAAGTTACACTTCCACACCAGTGGAACAGAACAAGAACTACTGAGGCATGGCTGGTACAGTGTTTAATACACAGCACTAAAACAAGGCCCTTTTTAGACTCGCTATTTCAAGCATGACTGTACGAGCTCCAAGCATTAGGGAATCTAGTTGTGCTTCACTTGAATAGGGTGCCTGTTTCTCAGTGATCTACAGATTCTGCTCTCTTCCTTTCACTTTCCCCAGCTCTTTTGTCTTTAATAGCAGAATGCCTTCAGCAAGAAAGCTGACATTTCAGTGGGCAGAAACTCTCTGTACGTTGGTGGAATGACTAGCTGGCTGGTAACACTGGAGGCTGCTCAGAAAGGAGAGCACAGTTAGAAATATCTCAGCAAATGTTATATTAACCATTTCAGTGTGCTTCACTTTCTGACTAATATAGTAATATAATTTTAAATGTGCAGGCTTTTGTCATGGTTTTCCAGCTGTTTTCAGTACATTAAAATGATATTTACACACACACACACACACACACACACACACACACACACACACACACACACACACACACACACACACACATACAGTGGTAACTCACAACATCAAAGTAAAAAGAAAAGGCAACACATTTCTGAATATTAATGTAAAATAGAAAAACTAAAACACCCTTTATGATGGGAGTTGTAATTGTGCCCAAGTCTAACTATTCACCATCCAAATTTTCCCAAAGCTAATTGACTTCACCCGAAATCAAATGAAATGATTTTGATCAGTTCAGGATAAAATTGGCTGCTCCTGTCGTTTTTTGTTGCCAGTATAAGGAAACAACTATGGCCAACAAGGAGCTACCAAAATATTTCCGGGATCAAACTGCATAAAGGTACAGATCAGTAAAGGGTTATAAAAACATATCAAACACTTTAAATATATCATGGTACACAGTAAAAACCATAATCAAGAAATGAATTAAATATGGCACCACCAGCACCTTGCCTAAATCAGGCCGTCCCTCCAAAATAGATGACCATAGAAGGAGGAAACTCACCCAGGAGACCAAGAAGAGGCCAACAGCAACATTAAAAGAGCTGCAGGACTTGGCAAGGACCAGCCACCATATGCACACAGCAACAATTTCATGTGTTCTCCACAATTGTGAACTGTAGGATAGAGTGGCATGATGGAAGCTCTTTCTCACAAAGAACATCCAGTCTTGTCTGAATTATGCAGAAAGACACTCTATATCTCCCGTTGCCATGTGGAAAAACGTCTTGTGTCCAGACAAGACTAATGTATAACTTCTTGGCCTTAATTCCAAATGATATGTTTGGTGCAAAGCCAACACATCCCATCAGAGCTCAGGAACCTACTGTCACTCATGCCAGTGGCAGCATCATGCTATGGGACTGTTTCTCTTCAGCAGGGACAGGAGCTCCAGTGAGGATAGAGGGCAAAATGAATAGTGCAAAATACCAAAGGATTTTAGAGAAAAACCTGTTAAACTTTGCAAAAAAGCTGAAGATGGGGAAGAATTTCTCCTTTCAGCATGACAGTGACCCAAAGCACACAGCAAAACTCACAGTGAAATGCCTGGAAAAAGGAAGATCAATGTCCTGTAATGGCCCAGTCAGAGCCCTGACCTCAACTCCATTGAGAATCTTTGGACTGACTGGAAGAAAACTGTTCATAAAAGGTTCCCTCGAAACTTAAGCGAACTTTAAGTCTACTGCAATCAAGAATGATAGAAAATTGTGAAATTCCCTCCTGGGAATTCCCTGCTGCCCCTGAAAATGGGGGGACTATGTGTAAAAATTGCTGTAATTCTAAACGGTTTATATGACATTTTTGTTAAACCCCTTGAATTAAAGCTGAAAGTCTGCACTTCAATCACATGTTGATTGATTCATTTCAGATCCACTGTGGTGGAGTACAGAGCCAAAATCATCAAATTATGTCACTGTCCAAATACTTATGAACCTAACTAAATATATATATATATATATATATATATATATATATATATATATATATATATATATATATATATATATATATATATATACACTTATGAATCTAACTATATATATATATATATATATATATATATATATATATATATATATATATATATATATATATATATATATATATATATATATATACACGTGTGTGTGTGTGTGTGTGTGTGTGTGTATATAAGTGAAAATCCTAATCGTCCCAAATAACTGTCTGTGGAAATTGTTTTCCTTTTGTTTTCTAAACTTTCTGTATCACAAGCTGGTTTAAACAAAGGCTTTCGCCATCAATAATCATAACAAAAAAAAATCTTGAGATGAGGACATTCAAAATTGAAAAGCAGAATGATGTCCCAGTCCTTGTTTTCATCAAAGCACAACAAGCCTATGAGAGATGAGATAAGTCTAAATCAAAGGGAAAATCTAATCAAACTGGAGAAAGTGCCAGGGTGATTTAGGAGATTGTGTGTTTGAGTCAATAGAGGAGCCATTACTGAAATAACAGATGCTGTTTGGCAACGGCTGAACAAATGTCCTTAAGAGAAAAATATTGCTGAGAGTGGAGGTAGCCAGCAGTCTCAAAGGGAACCCAGCCCCATGCAATCTGCTTGTCCCTGGTGATTTAGATGGGTGGCATGTACTGTAATCTTTTAAGCTGAGCTATTTACAGAAAACAAAGTGCACGGTCTCCGGCCTCGGGCTGGTGTAGGAATCAATAGGTCCTATTGACCACAATGACACAGACACGCTTTGGTCCTTTCTGTCCGAGGGCAGACACCCCTGTGCCGGGAAGAGCAATTTGGACAGGACCGTCCAGCCTGCCCCCTGTCCTTGGCGCAGTAGCGCATACCTCCCCACGCTCAAAATGTGCTGACGGATAAAAAAATACTGCCTCGCCATCAAGCCACTCACATTGATTTGTCAGCATGCAGACCTCTCAGGACATCCAGAGTCTTCTCCAAAGCAACTCTGCCTTTTAAAGCTGGTTTGTATCTTGTATGATGGAAATCTAGGCAGCACTACAAATAGCATTTGGTCTAAATAATGTTGCACTTGGAGGGACAAATTTAAGGAAGTATTGCATTTTTGCAGTTCAAAATAGAATATCTCTTTAACTTACATGTTTGAGACTACAAAGTGTAATACTTATATAACTGTATTTTATTTTAAGTAAGACTAGTGTCATAAGCTGTTTCAAACTGACTCTACCTAATAGGGCAAATGAAGTATTTCTGAACCATATTATTATCCTTCGAAGCATTATGTAATTCCAGTTATAAGCAGTGCTATTCACTGAACTGGAATGAGGTCTTTGTAGACATGTGAAATGTACATTTTAAATCAGTTTGAGGTCAGAATTAGTAGGTGTGCAGTTCCCCTCCTTCATCTTGACATGGCCAGCTGTTGCGCTGGACACACACACAGAGAGCCTTCTTCAAAGCAGAACATCCTTGAGCATGTGTGAAGCCCATCACTTATTTAGTGTACTGAGCGTACTGCAAATCTGAAACAGCAAAAAGACAGCATTAATTTTACAGCCACAAAGTGTTGCATTGCCACATGCCTCCCAAAAGAATGACACATTTCTCTCTGCAGCGAGATTGTGTGATGTAGTAATATTGTGCATCACTGAGGCATCATATAATTATTTGCATTTGTTTATCATGAATTATTTTACCCAGAAAATCTAATCATCCTCATCTGAATTTATGTTCCAAGAAAAGAAATATTTGGTATCCTTGAATAATAAATGCCAATAAAAAGATGAGACAAGGACAGACACACATTTGGGCATCTCCAAACATAGCAGAGAACTAATCATGTAAATGTGTCGAGATGATTTTTATGGGCACCATGAAATTAATTGTATAGATTTATATTCCCCTCATCCAAATAATATGAAGCCTTTTGCAACATTTTTATTGTTACATAATCCACATCCATGATTTTGTGTCAATAATTTAAATCTGTTGTTCTGTGCTCCTCTACATGAGTGTCCATTCGTGTTTTATACAAGAGCTAAAAATCAATGTCCACTGGTTTCCAAGAAAGCAATGCATGCTCAGAATAACCAAAATGGCATTTTGTGCTGTTTCTGCTGAGGTGCATTTGCCGTACACAATAGTGCATTACATTTGCCTTTGTTTTAAGCACCATGAATGTTAAACCTATTTTGTGCTGTATATATTTGCATATATTTGCAGGGCTATTTTTTGAACTGTGTCTATTCCCCTCACCCTTTACACAGTGTTAAGCCACTTGCTTAAAGATAGTCGCATCTCCATTAACAAATGGAGATCACTTGCATGTACTCTACATATTGAAACAAAAAAGGTTACATTAAAACCAGACACCCTTGAGTTTTCAGTTGTTTACCATCCTATAATCAGAGGAATGGATCATATTTCTCTCTATTGATGACAATAAATACACCATGCATGCTGTGTCTAACAAGACCTTTCTGTGTCAATAAGGCTATACCTTGTGCTGTTGTCATTCTTGTGGATCATATGGGGAGAGAAGAGTACCATTTTATGCAGGGGAATGCGGAACAAATTTATCCTGTGGCTTGCAGAAACTCCTTACTTCTTCCAATACAATAAGCAATACAATACCCACAGTGCTGACATTGCCAGATATCCAAGAGCTCAGGTTATACCTGCTATAACTGCTCAAAAGAAAGCATGTATTAAAGGTGTAGCACCACTGAGCACTAGTATTGATTGCATATCATTTCTTTTTAGACAAATCCAGTGTTGTTGAAAGCCATGACTTTCAGTTGAATTCTTTCTGTCTTGTTTTGTTTTATTTCTCTATATTGCAACTGAAATGTGTTTTAGGCACTTTGTATGTGTGTACTGCACAGTAGTGTATGACTAGATTAATATAAATATGTAGACATTTTTCACATGTGGAAGTGTGTGCTTACATTGTGGCATGCACATTTAAATGGCCATTCAGCTGATATGAACTTCCAAACAATGCAGTTGTATCTATTTCAAAGAGTAGAAGTTGGCTGTTTAATGCAAGAATATTAGGATATTAGGTTGATTATAAATCTTTGGCTTGGAGTCTGATGAAGGCATTGTACCTGGCCATTAGGACAAGGTTGTTGACCCCCATTTGGACATCATAAACATGGAAAAAAGATGAGATGGAGGAGGGATTGTGTGAATGGTTGACATAGAAGGAAAGTGGTAAGTGGGATTTATTTATAACAATAGTTAAAACAATTTTATTTATGTTTCATTAGTTTCATAGAGCATGACTGAAAGTTCACCTGCCACTGGGAACTGGGGAATATGCTGTTAACATAAAGTTACATTTGCAGAGATGGAGTTCTTTGAGTCCAAAGCTTTTTCACTAAAAATCATCCTTATAAATATATAAAGGTAAAAGAATTCCCTTTGTTAGATTCTTATTGTGTTTTTCCCAACCCCTAAATATTTCATCAAGAATACATTAAAACAGTAGTGCACAATGCATTTAAGTCTAAATAATTAAATGAAGTGTATATGGGTTTGGACCTCAGTTTCTTTGCCCTAAAAAGAGAATATAATTTCCCATATGAAAAACTCCAGAACCATGTTATTCATCAGAGATTACCAAATAGGTCAGCTGTCCTGAATTTGCTATGTTTTGCAAACATATTAAATGTAGGAGCTCATCTCAGTGAAGGCATGGCTTAATTGTAGCATGATCCATCCATGCATGATAACCTGGTGCTTCTTTTTTCCAGTTATCAGTGGAGCAAATCATATCAGTGAGTAGATACACAAAACACTGTCAGTGTGTAGACTCTTGAGTTCCTCTCTTACCACTCAGACAGTACAACACTATGGTGTCTGAAAAGGGCTTACAAAAATCAAAATAGGAATAATCCTATCATCCTGCCTCCTATACTTGGCTCATGGCAGCTATAGCATGGCATGAATGTGTAATTACTTAATGTACTCAAATCAAGCAATGTGACACTCCAGCCTGACAGTGCACTTCTTACAGATGCTAGGAAATCTGCCAAGTGGGATAACGTAACCCATTGAGGACAAAAAGACAACTATTCTCATCAAGGCAGGAAATAGGTTAGAACATGATGGGTTGAAACAGAATAGAAACCGTTATGATTGAAAGTTCTATCTGTACAAAGGCTGGCAATAAATTCTACCCAACCTGATGTTACATGAAGTGTGTCCATTATAAATTCCCGCCAACCAGAAACCCTCAGAGCAATGCACATAGTTTAAATTTTAGACTGTAACAGCTAGGACTCTCTGCCACACTGCCACACATATGGGAGCCAGCCTCCTTATCTCATTGTGAAAATTACATTCAACTTAGTGAATCCAGGGCTGCAAATAAACCAAGGAACTCATGCTTGACAAACTTATCAAGAGGGTTGAAAATTGTAGGCTTGTGGTGTGTGGAGAAAGAACTTATATCCTGCTGCTGAGGTCAATCATCAATCTAACCACAATGTGCTTTGTTCCTAAAATTAGGTAAGGCACATACATATATTACTTTTCCACATCTTACGCAACGTTTTCTGTTCATTTTACAGACCACCATTGCCATAATATTTCCCAAGTTAAGGACCAAGTACTCTGGTTAAATTGAATCTGGGAGGCTTAGGCTGAACCATTACAAGGGGGCTCAGAGAGGAACAGGGCCAAAAGACATGTTGGCTAAACACCAATAAAATATAAAGTTTGACAAGAAGGAAAGGAAGGGAAAAGAAATGGAACTGCCCAAAATAACTGAGGATAGGTGCTACTGCCCACAGAAGAATCTACATGATATTGTGTTTTTGTTTGCTGGGTTTATGTCAGCTTTCCTGTCACATTTGTATGTGGAATAAAGAATATTCAACAGTCACAGACCCTAGTCGGGAACACAGCTTCCCCAGTGCTGTGATTGTAAAGGAAAAGCAGAGTTTGAAGGCCTAGATAGCTGGGTTTCTCTATCTAAGCCATGACCGGCTATCAGTTGTCAGGCCATTTCCTCTGACTCACATGTCTCCTTGCATGTAACTACACAAATCAAGGAGATCTTTGCCTTGATGACAAACCAGACCAGAAACCAAGACAGACTAGGCCTGCCTGCAGGGCAAACATTCTCCTTTCCAAGACCTCTGAAGGATGGATCTACATTGTTCTCCTTCCTATCTGTCAACAGTCTCAATGTCACCCTAAACACCAACCTCTTCTCCACAAAGAAGATCATGTCAATGACAAACCCCAGCAACAACATAAGGCAAATGCTTTCTCTTCTCATCATCTTCTCAACCCAGCTCCTGGTCCAGGTCCCTATGCCATCCCACCCAATTTCCTTCAGAATGACGTCCTTAGACTGTGGCTACTTGGTTGAATTTTAACCTCTTGTACCAATGTCTCTCCACTCTGCATCGCTAGTCCCTTGCCTGTGATGACAGCTTACATCATGTTCAAAAGACCTTACTGCTAGCCTACCAGTCATTGACAGCCAAGGGCATGTTTGAATCTGTCAGAATATTACTGCAGAATCACTTACCGTCTTCTACCCATCATCCTAAATGTACCTATTTACACTACATCATGATTCCCAGATTCTGACATCTAGATCCTGAATGTACATCAGTAACTGCCAGCCCCATACTGTTAGTGAAATTTTACACAGTGTAATATTACTCTTGTCAAAAGTGTGAGGGGCTTTGTCTGTATCTGTATATGTGAAGTAATGTTGCTTCCATGGATTATTTTTAGGCACTCTGCTATTTACAGTTTACAGTTTACAGGTTGTTACTGGCAAAGGAGCAGTTTTTAGAAATATTTGTGAATGTTGTCAGAATATTGTCAGAATCACAAAGTGACTTTCACAGTTGGAAATTTAGTATATTTAATATGGATTTTAAAGTTAAATTTCAGAAAAAAACGAAAGCTTGATATTGAAAGAGAAGTGGTACCCTTAAACAGAAACAATGGACAAATTATCATATAAAGATAAAATGATAGAATAATGGTAAAATGAGGCAAATTTGGTTTTATTTCAGATTAGTTATTAAAACATGATTGAACTGGGTGACTCAGATGATCCACTTAATTATGATTTTACCCATGGTTTAATTAATGCTCTTCAAGATGATTACTTAGATTTCCAACATGGGTCCAATCGTTTATAATACCTTGCAGGCAGATAGCACAAAAACTTTGATGATGAGGCCATGAGTCAGACATTAATTGACAAGGATTTATTTTGTTTGAGAAGTGGGGGGTCATCAAGTATCGGGTTTTTGTCTGTAATTGATTTTTTGCTGGAGATTTGATAATTCCATGAGCTGGAGAGTTGTCCTGCTACAGTAAATGATTTAATGATAACAAGAATAACATCATTAATATTGACAGTGGTGAACCTCTGACCAATAAGCTTTTTTTTCCACTGGTGGCTAAATATTCATTCATGGTGATAATACTTCTTATATAAAGCACATTGTAGATGAACTGAGGAATAGCTTTAAAGATGCCCTGAAAGCTTGGAGCAAAACACTGTGGAGCTCAGTGGATAGTCACAAGAACATTTTTGACTCACTGGAGACAGAAGCCTTTTCCACCTATTCCAACATTTCCCATGTTTCCCATATTTGTCTAGCCCTACATTTTCCTCAGAGCATGGTGAGACTCCACAGTATCTCCTGCCTCCTGGATTCAGGAAAACAAGCTTGTCTACCCCCAAGCTTGAACGTTAACTGGCCCTTGGCTGTGAGTCACAGCTGTACTCTGTGTCTACCTGCTGATCGCACCACTTCTGAAGGCCATTTCTCTGATGATAAACATACTCTGCCCTTTTGGAAACTGGTCAGTTGTGGATAGAAATACCTCCTTAATATATGCACATAGACAGGAATCATGCTGTGCAGCCATGGTTGGTGGGGGGTATGGCTTGCATTCGAAGCCCTGACCAAAGTGACCTCACACCCACATAGCCCTGGCAGTGATGGCCGTGGGCTCGGCCAAACAGCACTTTCCATTGTGCTAAAGAGTCAGATCTGCGGAAATGCAAGTTAAAATTGTGAAATTTGCATACAAATGAACATGACCTTTAATCTCCATTCCTACTTCCTACAAAACTGAACAAAAATGAAATGTTTTGAAAAAAGGAAAAAGAAAAAGTGAAAGTGGCTACTGATTTAAAATGTAAAATGTAAAAAACTTGTGGAAAATTATCTGTGCAGGTCTGTTGTTCGGATGCTAAAATGTGAAAGTTGCCCTTTTTTGTCGTAACCACATTATTCATGCTCTTTTTTCATCCAAGCAAACTGCATCCACACCACAAGCATCCACCAAGTGACTAAAAGTAAATGGAAATGGAAATGGGCTTTGTGGCAGCCTTGGGGTCAATGCCTATAGAAATTTGACCTGTAGGGTTTTTCCCCTGAGGCTTCTTCTAGCACCCTGTTTCCCTTAGCTTTTACCCTGGCTATGACATGTAACAGATCTGTATCTAATAATGATAAACTCTGCTCTGTCGGGAGAGTGCTTACTTTCTTTTTTTATCTAAAAAAGAGGCAACCTTCTTTTTCTGTCTGTGTTTATGTTCACTGTATTAAAGGGCTATTTTGGAGTCTAGTACCCTGTTATTTTCCCCTAGTTTAAGTGAACTACCTACTAGTTTGCCAAATAATTTCACTTAAATATTTGTTTTGTTTGTTTCATTCTTTTGGATAAATGCTCACTCTGAAAAAACAGAAGCTCTGTATTCCAATCTGATAGCAAATGGCAGTATACAAAATAAAAAGGTGGATGAATAAAGGTCTTTGTCTGTAGTGCCAGAATAACTTATCTTTTAAGAATATTTTGTCTGTCCTTGTTTGCTAATTTGTCATCTGGTGGAGTGGCCAAGTTTTTTGTTTTCAACTTCTGGCTGTTGAGAACAATGAGGCTGAATGAGGTTTGGCTTGGGGTGTGGTTATGTAATAAGTCTCTGCATTATGGAAAAGACTAACTCCTAAGATAAGAATCAGGACTTACAGTATTGAGGTTTTATTAATGTTTTATGAATAGAAGTATTCAAGATGAATAGGCATATGTACTTTCAGCTGCAAATAGAAGCAGCCCAAGAAGTTAGAAGTGTTAATGCCTCCCATTCGCAGGTTGATTCCTATGACTGACTCACTAATTGAGTGGCTATCACAATGTTTTACCACTTCTGAAACCAGACAGCAAAAATCCAACAAAGCAGGTGCAGCTAGTTTTATGAGAGCCTGTTGAGCGGTTAGTCAGAAAAGTCTTACTGTTGAAGTGAGAGAATCAAAACTTTTTTTTTCATTTAAAAGGGCCTGGAATTGCTACTCTGCAAGCAATATCTAATCTCAGGAGGAGCCGGTCAGATCAGTGGAGGAGAAAGCGAAAATCTGAGCTGACAAGCTGCAGCATGCTCCTCTATCTGAGCTGCCAGTCAGTGCTGGCCAGTGAGAAGTGAACCCTGAATACAGGACTGCTGTCCTGAAATTTGAAATAGCTAGACCAGCCTCACCCATGATTTTTGGATGAGGCATATAAAATTAAATCAGTATTGTGTGATTTTTGGCACACACTGAAAGGTCTGTGTAGTTTTTATGAATAATCCTTCTGTACTGAAAAATTACATTTGCAAAAACACTCACAATCCGTTTTTTTCTTTCAGAATTTTTTACAGAAATATAACAGCAACACTTCACTTTGAGGGAAAATTATTGGAGAAAGCAAGGTCATTGCCCTAATTGCTGCCCAGAATGTGTTCTCTACAGAATTAATTTACAAATTCTCCTCCTCTGGACAGAGCTAGCAATTGAATGATTCAAGTTTATTCAGGTTTGTTTCTATGGAAGAACAGCTCCAAATGTGCTTTTAAAAGAAAAGAGGACTTTCAGAAAGTCTCTTTGGAGACAAACATTAAAAGAATGCTTTTCCCATTTAGCTTCACTGCACCTTTGAACACTGCCTTTGAACAAAAAAAACTCCTAATGATCCATGTTTCACTGCACAAGAAACTTTAAAGATCTTGTTCCTCCACCCCTTGTCATCCATAAGAAAGCATTTGATGTCATATCCTTTCACCACATGTAGAGAGGAGGCAGAATCAAATACAGAAGATTGATTCTTCAATACATTCACTCTGGATCCAATGGGGGCTGTCTGAAGCTCGATCAATGGAGTGGCTGAGTTTATCTGTGTAAATATGCAAGCAGATAGTTTACATTTACTGCAGAATGGCTGTGCAGACAAAACTCAAGAAGACCTCTGTGTCTATGGTAACAGCATTAATCCTACAACATGCACCAAGCACATATGAAGGGATTTCTTAAAGTTGTTTTAGTAAGCCAGACAGCACATTTCTCTATGTGCATGTGTGCCTGTGCGTGTGTGTGTCTGTGTGTGTTTTGCAGACATAAAAAGCCCTGAATCAAATATATTTATAACTTATTGCACTCACGCAACAACAAGCATGTTTTGTTGTAACATTTAACATTTCAATACAGAAACATCCTTCAATGGATGTTGGCATGTAAGATGCAAAAAGGTATACCTTCTAGTGACTACAACCACAGGATCCACAGAAAGATCTCTTGTCTTCCTTCCATTTCACATTGCCAGCCAGTGGATTATTTGCTTTTACTTTTCATGAATAATGAGCGAAAACAATCTTTTTGAGGTTTTTGTAGCTGTAATGTTCATCAGGTATTCAAATGAAAAAAATGAAATCAAATGAAAAAGAATAAAGTAACTATTTTTGAAATCCTGAAATTAAATGCAGCCAAATTATACAATTACAAGTTCAGATTATGTCATCAGCTATCTATCTGTATTGATACATGTAAACATTGGTCTTAAATTGTACATCTCTCTCAAAAGCCAATTCAGTTCTGTATGCAATATTTAAAGAGGCTGGCTCTCTGGTAGTCTTCCTCTTTTAATGTCTTCTGATGATTAATGTTATTTGTGGTTTGAAATAGACAATAATTGGAAATCTTAAACATACAAACTTGTTAATTATGAAAAACAATTGAAATCAGGCATAAAATCAGAATAACTACCAGTCTAAGTAAGGTTTAAGACTCCCAAAATTCTTCATTTGGACAAAAAAATAGTGACAGATATTACCCAAATATTACCACTACATTATTCCATTCTAAGTTCCATCAAGTTTCTAATTAGAGCTTACTGATTGAATTTTCAAAAATAAATCATCACAGATTTGTACTGTACCAGGGATCTTAGGCCTTCATCAGTTGTGTGTAAAAGGAATAGTACTTTTGTTCCTACAGGTATGTAGACTCACATAAGAGAATGTAGATGTTTCATATACAAAGAATGTAGACTATTCATATACTGTAAACCGTCAAATTACATTAGATCAATAGTTAATAGTTGCATGATTAATAGTTGCATATACCTTTGCTTTGTTTTCACCAAAGTGCCAGGGATACAGCGATGGAAACTAAAGGGTTTTGATCTGCAGCCAGATGTCAGAAACAGCACCTGATGCATTTTTCACTGCCACCTTCATGGACTGGATGGGAACTGGATGGGATTCAAGTATCTCTATCTGTATAATTAAGCTATTTGTTAAAGCAGAAATGGCGATGGTGAATACCAAAAGTGATCCACTAAGCCAGTTGGTGATTTTTGAGAAACAGAAATCACATGTGTTTTAATGCAATGTGTCTATAAACTCTCCATTATTTTACCTAAACATGGATTTAATGACTGCAAAGCTTGCATACAGTTATTTATGCATTGATCAGGGACAAGAAGAAATCCTTTGTTTACGGTTGGCATTTCATTCATGTTTTTGATGTGAATTAAATTCTCTTTACAATACACAATGCACTTACTGTTTATGGCTTTGCTTAACTCATGTGGATAGACCTGGATAGATAACTATTTATCGGGTCTACCAGCAGCTAGCCAGCTATAAACAGTCAGTGTAAATACACTGAATAAATGTATTATCCCTGCATGTCCAAATAAAGCAATTGGACTGAGAAACATATTTTCATCACAGGCTTCTAAACATATTTCTGTTCAAATGTATCATTTATCCCACAAAGGCATGCTCAGAATTAATTTTCATGTGTTTAGCAACTGCTATGGATGAATGCTGTACGTGTGTGTTGACATCTATAAATAGTTCACTGCGTAACATTTAAAGGAATATGTTTCTTTAAGCATAAACATAACGTAAAACACATTTCAGTTAGCCCAATATGTAGTTGTAGTCAGTTAATTATTAATGAAACATATGTATGCATTGGATAGTGTATAGTGTTCTGATGGCATGCACAGCTGAATTGTATGTGAAAGCAAAAACTAGGTTAACCGTATATGATATTCATGCAGTTACAGTCAAGAGGAAGCAGAATTGCCCTGCAGTGCCATTATTTGTCAGCAAGAAAATGTTTGTATGCATGATTTGGAGCGTGAACATGACCTGAAATTTACAAACATTAATTCAACACAGCATTCTGTTTTGATAAACCACACAATGTGCATGACAATGTGCACGTTCAAACCATGGAAAATATTGGTCTGTTGGACACATACATATATTATATTATACCTGCCTGCAAAGTCTTGTGTGTGTATGTATGTATAGACTTTGCAGGTAGGTATTATATTAACAGACATTTTTCAGAGTCCAGAAAAAGTGCAGCAGTATTCATCCAGTCAATTCTTTGCCTGAAGGCTTGAAAAAAATCCATATGATGTGTATTTGTTCGGGAATCCAATGGTAAAGATATAGATGATGGGAAGGCAAGTATTTACAAGAAGCAGAATTAATGAGAGATTTACTTCATAAGGCCAATATGTGGCTTCTCCAAAGACAGAAGAGGACCCTCTGCTACACCATATATCAAGTCTCACTACAGGGCCATCAATACTACAGGGCTGGCATTAGGAAAAGGTTTACTTTGAAGAGCTTTAATACGGGGTGGGATTTCATATGGTCATCCCATAACAACTACCCAGTCATCCTTTCAACAATCATAGGTGCAGACAACACATATATGCACAAGCACACAATGCAAGTTTAGCTCCATCTGCACCCATAAGCTTTGTGATGCCTTTACTGCATTTTACTGAAAATCAGTCCCTGCGCATGAATGTGCCTCATTCTTCACAAACTGTTGCTGATCATTAATTGCAACAAATTGCCCCTATCAGGTGGATGCAGTCCACAACAACACAAGCACTTCATTGTGCTTCTCAATTAATAGCCAGACTGGCACCAAGGAGCACATAAAAAGAGCAGTGAGTCACCTCTGGTCTTTCTTAAGCATTAATATGGAGTATCAAAATTATACATTATCAGTAGGAACAATGCCTATCTTGCTTTGATCCCTGTGGACTGTTTATGAAAATGTACTCTACAAAGAGTGCACTAGATGAGGCTGCCAGTGCCACTTCGACAAAAAGGATGGCACTGCAGAACTCTGAAGAATGTAATGACTCTGAGAGGTCTCAGGAGGTCTAACTGGGGAGAAAGGGACTACTAATTAGAAATAACATTTCCCCAGCCTCCTCAGAAGATAGAGTGCTTCCTACAGAGCTCATTATTCAATGTTTTTCATACTTTCTTTCTTTCAGTTGTGAAGGGGCATGAAACAAAAACAGGTCTTTCCACAGAAGATTACAGTGCATTAACAACCTGATTAGCTAAGAGACACATGAAAAGATGTATTATTATCATTATCAGGGCATTTACATAGTTTGTATTTCATATATTGTCAGTTTATACCGCTGGAGTATTCCACCTATAGGAAATCACTAGAGTTGGCCAGGATGATAAGATCATGTTTAATTATAAAATAAGGAGCCATGCTTATCCTGGAAGTTACTTTCATCTGATGAATTTACAATAATGTGCATGCTGCGGTATTCTGAGCCACAAGATCTGATGATTGTATAAAGGCTTGAATGCCCCCTTGAATATTTTTATCATTTTTTAAACATCATTTGCATAATTGTGTTAATGTCATGTTTTTGGCCAGCAGTTACATGATACATGACACAGCCGATTGCATTTAATGGCGTCATGACAAAGTGTGATTTTGCATCAGGAACCAGTTACCACCACTTGTGATTTATTTGGCTCCTGTAAACAAATCCATTATTTTCCATATCAGGTGGACTTGCTGAGGAAAACTGACAAATTGTGGTTCTAACGTACTACAGACTATCTAACCCTCATACACAGGTCAGAATGCATTTCTCTGCTCTATCTTTGTGAATTACAATACGTTATATTTACAAATCATGTTGTTGTTGACCATTCTGCAAAAAACAGTACTGCATCATTTAAATGCCTAATACAGGCTACATACACATAGCTCAGCTATAGATATAGTTAACGCCTCATACATGAAGTTTTTTGTGCATTCATGTATAAAATTTATATTCATTTTATAAGCGTACAAGACTTATGCTAAATGGCATGCAGTGAGACAAAATGCACTTAGGTCCAGATAAAATTGTTAGAAATATCAGATTTTCAATTAAAAATTCGAAGACTTAAATGATTTAGGAAATCCACCTGTGCAAGCTTTGGAAGCTCATGTGGAGATGAGCACAGCATTATAAAACAAGTGTACATGCACTGGAGGGAGGGAATATCATGTGGTGATGTCAGAGGATGAAACAGTTATGGAAGGTGATGGAGATTTCTCTGCTATGAAGCACTTTCTTGCTTAGCAACTGCACATATGCACATAGTGAACCATTAGGTAAGGAATACATTAAAGTCTATGCATTTGTTCTTTAAAGTTGGTCTTTAAAGCACTCTCGAGAAATGGTTTAAAAAATGTGGTTTCACTGTTAAAAAAAAAATCAGAGCAGCATTCAACTCATCCCAAAACTGTTTACCACACAAGACACTAACACATTCTGGTGAGATCTTGAAACAACAAATCAATACCATACAGCTCTGCCTCTGGCTGAGAGAGCATTATTTATTCAGAGGGTGGGAGAGGAGCACACCTCATAAATACTCATGGCACTCTTCAGTAACCTCAGCACTCATAATATATTTTCAAATACACAGTTTGTTAGAGTTAGGGCCACTCACTCTCGTTATGTACACACACACATTTGTTTTATTTGGCAGGTGCTGCCGTGTCATTGCGCAGCGTGAGGCAGCTTCCCTTTACTGCACGCGTCAAACACTGAACTTCTGACTAGAAGTGGAGGGTGAGAAAACTTGGCGGCTAACTTTGAATGCAGTGGAGACATACAGTACTGTACATGTTTAGTTTTAACGCAGTCTGGACTGGGAGACCACTACAGCGTTCGTCGGGGGCTTACAAAATTTTTAGTTGTTTCTTAAACACTGTTTGTTTTAGCCAGGATTCTGGTATACAGTGTTTTGTTTCAGGCCCACTGTGACAATAGGTCATCTGTATCCTGTTTGTATCACTGGGACTCGCACAGCAACATTTTGAGAGTCACCTGTTCATCATTAGGTCTGTGAAGCCCTGGTTTGGACTATCGCCACCATGCCATCATTTTTAAATAAAAATTCAAATAAGCTAAACTAAATGTCAAACCCATCGCTCTAGCTCCAGTGGCTGTGGAAGGCAGAGGATAGAGCTAGCTTGTGAAGAGGTCCCTAGTGTTGGTGAGTTCACCTTTTGTTACCGTGAACCTTTTATAGCCATGTTCATCTTTTTTTGTCAAACCAGAGGAGCTAGTTGTAACATATGGGGCTCGCCTGGGATTTGTTCTGTAGGTACTGATGCTTTTCGTAGTTGTGCAGATTCGTAGCGTGATGTGTCATTGTGTGGTTTGGTTTGGTTACAGCTGGCGTAAGATTGTTTTTGTTATGTGCTAGGATAAGCCTGTGTTTTGCTTTGTAGTTGGTGAACTAGTTAGCTAGCTTTGATCGCATGGTGTGTGGCTAATGCTAGTTTGGAAGCATTAGCAAGTTTATACTAACATATCCCAGCTATGGCTGGAAGAGAGTGCCATGGCAGATATGTTATTTAGGCCCTAAAATGGATCTGTGTTTATGACTAACCTTTCTATTGTTTCCTACTGCATGTTAATTTTGTACGTAAATGTACTGTAGTGTGTTTGTTTGGATGAAAAAAAAAACATGGAAATAAAATTTAAAAATAAATAAATAATTAATTAATTAATTAATTAATTGAAAAAAAAATCAGGGACATGCTGTGCGTATCACTGGGACTCACAAGATGGAATTTTGCCACCTGTTTCCTGTTGGTTCCGCAACTGAAATTGTGTACATTTGCGTCTATGTATAAGTTAATAATAATATAGGTAGGAAACAACTAAAGTGCTGTCTCAAGAGTACATTACAATGCGTCATACTCTCTTCTACAAGTAGTAAATGCAGCAGAAACCAGCTTGGAGGAGGCTTCACAAATTCTAAAATGGAATGGTCTGCTATGCTGCAGTGTGTATTGTACCAGATGTGATTTGTCTTTTGGAAAAATGTGTTGTCAAACTGAAAGCAATTATTCTATTACAATATAGTTACATAACAACACAACTCATCCTGCAGATTTCAAACAGGAGGCTACTTAACTGCAATGTGGTAATGGAAATATGTCACAGGTATAAAACACTGTAGATTGAAGTAATTTTATTATTCTGAGCATAACAAGGAACTTGCAAAAATTTGAATTGAATTGAATGAGTCATCAAAACATCTTGTTCTTTCAATGATTATTTTGTTCATGGACTTTAGCTTGTAAGTTATCTCTTTATAATTTTCTCATGTAGTCAGTCTGGTTCTCACAACCTCTGGGACATGCACATGTGGAAAACTACAACGTATACACTCTCTGGGAAACAATATAATGTTTACGAGGTTTTTGTTCTGGAGGCAGATCCTTGTACATCTGATTAATCCTTATTAAACTCCCTTAATGCCCTAGTCCACATCTTCTTCAAGAAACGTAATCTTCCATTGCACAAAAAGATATATGAATACTAGCATATTCAAGAGAAAGAAGACATGATTGCCTGTGTATGTGTGTGTGTGTGTGTGTGTGTGTGTGTGTGTGTGTGTGTGTGTGTGTGTGTGTGTGTGTATGCATGTGGAGGTTCCCCTGTGTCTTTTTAATTTAGGGTGAAGTCAAAACTGTATGTCATCTTAATGACTTTTCAACTCTCACCCTGCACATTAATTGTGCCAGTAGCATTAGATGTGCAAAATAGTTATCCTTCCAGTTTGCTTAGTCATTGAATGAAAAGCCTTACAATTAAGAGGCTGTCTTTGCAGAGAAGGGCTCTGCACACAACAAAGGTTTGATTGATGCGCAGATTGCATGGTGACTGTTCTTTAAATGTGAGTAGACTTAAGATGCCAGAGTTTTAGTTTTGCAACTGAATTAATTTTATTATGAGTAATTCAACTGCCATTTAAATCTGATATCTTTAGTGCTGCGAAGATAAAAAAAAAAAAGTTTTGAAGGACCAAGCAAAGTTATTCATTATTCGTTACAAGCGTGCTGCACATACGGATGAGCTTTAACTGTTGAATAACTGCCTACCACATTTTTTATTATTAATGTGGATATTGATGTACTTGCCTTTCATTTAATATGTCCCACTATACAAAAACAATAGTCTGCATTATAATTTAAATCAACCCCTCATGTGCATGCATCACATGCCCTAAAATTGTTTGTATACATTAACTCTTATTTTGATAATTACCATACTGCAAGTAACACTTTTATCACCATGTTGTCATTACTCCGCATTGTGGGTAGCATGCGTGACAATTCTGTTATCAATGTTATCATCAGCGACAACATTTTTGTTCTTTATGATCCAAAAAATAAACAAGACTCCACAGAATGTATTATGTATTTAATATGTGGCAAATGACAAGAAACACTCTGTGGACATCTAACAGGTGGCTGCAGTAGCACCTGACACAGGACAATGAATAGGATAAAAAAAAAAATCACTCACCATTAACAAGTGTAAGATATGCATGAGTATAATATCAGAATGTACATCTCAAGAGCACTCACCTTGTAGACAGAGAGACCACAGGTAGCTGTGGTAACACCAACAAGGATTATCTATACGGCTCTCAAAGTGAAATATATCCATGCGCTACAACAATGCAGTGATTAGAAAAATTTTGCGCTGTAGAATGTTAAATACATGCATAAGAAATGCAATGAAAAATCACAGGTGTCATATAATGCAACAATAAATGAGAAACATAACAATCAAACTCCATCCTTTGCAGGCCTGTTATTCTTCCCTTGACAAATCACTAACTCAAAAGCACAAAAAAATAGTTGCATGGGGCACACGATCTGAAGCAACATCAAAATGCTATTGTTACCATTGATGATTCAATCCTATGGTGCCAGGAAAACCCACTGACTGCTCCTGGTTGTCAAGGACGCTATTGGAATGTCAGTCTCTGATGATCTGGACCACTATACTAATTAGTAAGTACTTGGCTTTAGGTGCTGTTGCTGTTAATTATTTTCAATGCTGTGCACAGTCACATTTGGGTTGTCTGTGCCCTAATGATACAAAGGTTCCAAAGCCAGACATGGCACTTCCAAGACCCCATTACACTGGTTCAATGCCCTGAATGTTGTCTGTAAATTGACAGGCTTGCTTTGTTTGAGATGCCTCAGTAACCTGTGCCTCACTTCACCGGGGTAGCTGTTTGTATGAATACCAATTGAATTTGCAGATGATGCACTGTGTTTGTTCAAGTCACGCTCTGTGACCCTCACTGCTGCTCTGCCACTCACCGTGACAGTTTCAGTTAACTGGGCATTGAGGACAAGCAGTAATGAGCAGAGCCCAGGTTGCCACGGCTCCCTGTTTGCGTTTGACAGCACCAAGTTTTATAAGACATTGCACTGCAACTCTATCGGCCAGGACAGGCAAGATATTTATGCAGAAACACAGTTTTAAGAGTGGATTGTAATCATGCAGATTGTTTAAATAAACAGAAATCAATGATGAATAATAAATCTGGAAGATTACAAGACATATTCAAATGAATTACCCTGAAATAACTTGGATATGCAGATACACAAAGCAAATCCATGGAAGAAATGTTTCATTACAGTTCATGTTGATTATGATTCTCAAATGTAAAGTTTTATTTGCAAATCAAACACTTTCTCTGTGCTGAGTTGAGGCATTTTATTTTATTAAAAAAAGAAAAAAAAACTAAGTTAGAAGGCAGAGTGATTTGGGAGCAGTAAATTTAAGTTAATTGCTGAGCTGATGAACTGAATCTGATGCACAGTGTGTGAGCAGTGTGCTTTGGAATCAGATCCTGTTACTAGGCCCTGGCAGTGCTGGGTTAAGAAGCCCTGATCTGGATGACGTTACAGTTTGAAAAGGAGGCCACTCAATCTGACCACTATTGCTCAAAATCACAAATTATGCATCTTATGGTCCTGATAAAATAAATTTGTTTAGTTTGTGATTTCAACTACAGATATCATTTACATATTTGTTTCCTTATTAACAGTTCAATAAAATCGTAACTATAAAACTCTCTAGCCTTGATCCAGTGTTCACTACTGTAAATCGCTCTACACATGACTAAAATCCATTGCGATCCACAGTGATTTGTCTTCACATTTGCAAGAATTACTCATAACTATGGTGTGGACATCTCATGCAGTGTGGTTTAGGAAACACTTTCTGACATATCTTACAAACATTTTGTTTTTGTTTACATTTAACCCTCCTATTGTCCTGGGGTCATAATGACCCGAAATCATATTCAAGCCTAAGAAAATGATATAAAACATTAATCTAAGTACATGGCCTCCTATGTAGCTTCCTAAAATGAAAAATGAAATGGAAATTTGGTGAATTTTTTAAAAAATCATTTTCGGTGTAGCTGCCACAAAAAAGTAACGCCTATTGTCTTAGGGGCAATATGACCCGAGATAACTTTTGATGTTGAACTATCTTTATGAGCAGCTCTGGCTAACTCAGAGTGCCACGAACTCATCAAGTATTTCCTCATACTCATAAATACCTGGTACTAGGCCCATTTCAAAGCTTTTAGCATGCATGCTAGTTTAGCATGCTAGGTTGCTAGCAGTACACAATTTCCATGTTTTTCCATATTGTATCAAAACCACTGATGCCCCCTGACCTCTAATGATTGACTTGACATTTTCTACATGCTCAACTATTAGCAGCACAGAAGCTGACCTTGCACAAGCGTAGACTTTTCCTTGAACAGTTAGGGAAAGATCTTGTGGCACCTGCCACCTTGCCGACACCAGCCCCAAAATGTGTGATGTCATCTTTGCACAGGGTCTGATAATAAAACCCCAATGATCTGCCAGAGATGCAAGCGACATGCAAATACTATCCCTTTATCCTACCTACCCATATCTACCCCGATACAGAGCAGGCACCTTGTCGAGGTGAGGTAGCTTGAGTGTCTTAGTGATCATTTGAGCTATACTGATAGGGGCTGTACCAATCCCTGTCAGGTCCAACCATAACAGGAAGGCCAAGGGTGAGAGATTAGACTAAGACCAGCTCTTTTTTGTCTATTATTCATTTGAATTAGTCTATGTTTGGATTATATGGATGTTGGAAAGAGCAGTAACCCAAAGATTTTGTAATCAGTCTTGAAATCAACTTGTCTTGGTTGAAGCAAAAAAAAGAGAAAATTCCAATTCACACGCTTCCATTGGGCATTTTAGATGTGTTCATGGTAATATTACAGAACCACAACCTCCTTGACTTAGTTTAAATATGTCTGTAGATAGTTTCATTGGCATTCATAAGTTTATAGCTTTATCTTCTTTCTCTTACAAAATTTGAACATTCAGATGTTATAGTCGGCTACTTCAAAAGGGGGCCCTATAGACTTAATTTATGTTTCAATTCATAAATATCAGAATCTATTACATCTTAAAAGGCTAAGAGTTGTATTTTGGGGAAATTTATGACAATTTTACCTATGTCCAAAACACTTTTCATGCCATGGGACCTTTTAACAAAACAGCTTATGTTGTTTATGACTATTTGGCTGTATTCTACACTTATAGCTGTAACATTGTGCCAAATTTCACATTTGTATTCAAAGGTTTAGTTGAGTTATGAGATAAATTGGACCTAAAGGTAATAGGTGTTAGCATTTCTTGAGACAATAGGAGGGTTAAAATGTATCTTGATTTGCTGTTTATGATTTGTAAAGCTTTTTTTTTTAATTAAAAAGACAAGATGGTTTCACATTCAGTACTGGTATGTAGACAGACATACTGGAAAATCATTCTGTACTAATAAAAATGTGCTTTCCCTCTCAAGTTGCTCAACTGTAAATGATAAACACGTTGTGAGTTCAAGAAAGACTTTTGTACCTGGAAGACTGTTTACATCAATAAAAAAACTTCTGGATGACTTCAGTCAGAGATGACAGCAAGAGGTCTACTGCAAAGGCATTTCATACTGTCTCTGCAGTATGTCTAATTAGATAGAGAGAGGGGAGAACATCATCTCATTTGCTTATGATAGCTTTACATAATTGTTTTACAGGAGGGCATACCACAGGGCATGGATGAAGTCTGTTATGGCTTACCACAATGGATACAGGTGTCTGAATCTGATAATCCCATTATAAACAGTAGTATAATATACACAACTTTACTATGGTACACTACAATACACTGTATGTACAACACTTAGGGCTGACCTTGAAATAATATCCTCTCCATTTTGAAATAGCTATTTCCGAAGCACTGAAGCACTGTCTGGGAATGTGGAGGCTGAGATCTCCATACACTTAGGGTGGACATTCTAATCCATTCATACCATTCTTGTTGTCTAAATGTTACTGTAGAGGCTGCTGTCTCTGCCATGTTTTTTGCATCAAAATACCAATATGGCACTGGCCTCATATTTTTCAACTCATGTTTGAATACTACATTTCCATTAAACAACTTTCTTCAATTCAAAACTTTAAGCTTGTCTAGGCGAAACATTCGGTTGTTTAAAATCTACATCAGTGGAATGAAAATTGAATTTGTTTTTATCATTTCATCTGGCCTGTTGTATTATTGTTTAAAAGATACACTTAGGTTAATGTGATATTCTGGTTTCCATAAGGAACACTGAAAAGTCCATTAAAATGTCCTTTCATGTGTTTTTGTAGAAATATATGCAGTGTATCTCTTAACAAACCAGTTGTGCGATTGAAATCAGTAGAGCTGCATCATTAGTATATGCTATCACTGGTGTTTTATCAGTATGGATGACCAGGATAAATACAATGAGTCAACATAAGTACAGTGCATTATTCGCACTGGAAAATAATTAGATCACAACAGTTAAAGTGCACCTTAAAAAATCTGATTCTAAGATTCTGATTCTGATGCCAACAACACTGATTCTTAAGAAGGAGAAAAAAAAGTATCAAGATGCCTTTGGACTTCTAAAATAATTCCTCTCTTCCTCTTTCAAATGCAACCCCATTTGTAGAAATTTGACTGAATGCATTTATCAGAAATATACAAACCATCTAGACAGAGAGATTGATCTTTCTTTTGAAGCTTAGAAAGCAATATATTAGCTGAAATTGCATTCCTTGTGTGTGTGTGACTGGTGAGAAAGGAGATTACATGACTGTAAGTCATGTAATTCAGATCATAATAGGGTTGATAAGAAACTAGGTTTTTGTGATTTCAGTGGAACTGAATGAATGGGTGGTGTGACATGCTCTTTTCAAAATGATGATTACACTAGACTGAAAGTTTGATCATCTGACAGTTAACTATAAAAATGTTTCAAGGTAAAAGGTATTATTCACTTGTAGAAGGTGTATCTAAAAAGCTTAAAAGGTTATTTCAAAATTGTATTGTGCATCCACTAATTCGTATCACTTGACTAGTTTATTGAGTTTTCTCAGTTCTCAAAGCAGTACATCATCCTCAGCTCTACAGCCATTATGATTAGCAAGCACCTACTATCTTAATATGTAATTATCATTATGACCTCTATTGTCATCATTATCATCATTATCACAACGGTATATCTATAAAGTGCCAAGTGCAATATGTAACTATGCATACCTTCATAACACAACATCTGGGCAAGACACATAGGAGTGGGATGTAAAAAGCATTTAAAATCATCCACAGTTTGATTACTTCAGTTTACACAGTTTTGCCATTCAAAATCAATGTTAATCTTTTGTAATGCAAAAAATTCTTGCCAACATATGGATAGCAAGCCTGCATGCGCAGAGATGTGGAGCGGCTGCCTCCCAACAGCAGGAGGCAGGTGACAGCAATTTCTTATATGGCTACAGTAAAATGAAGTTATTCAAATGCAAATATGTATAATAGAGTTGCCAAAAAATGTAGTAATGGGCAATGTTCAACCCTGTTACATGCCCCTCAATACATATTCGCAATTTCTTTCACTCAAGATTTATGGTTCCTTACCGTCAGGTGCAGAGCCGCTGCAGACGTGACTAATGATTTTATGACAACACGAATGCTTTAAAGCTTGCTGGGCACATGCGGAGTTGCCTAAATCATTGACTAGCATAATTTATTTGGCCTTATTGCATTATCCATTTTGTTGTAACTCACTGATACAGCTGGATCGATACAAAAGCAAATGATGTACGGTGCGTCTCTCAGGAGTACAACAGCAGTATCGGACCTGGGGTACAAACCAACACCCCTCACAGTCCAACACTATAAAACACTTTGGCTGAAAGCTGAAGTATTTGTTTTTCATGGTATAGTCAGGAAAGATAGATATACAGACACAGATATCACAAATGCAGCACAGAGATTCCAAAAGATGTGGATGTCAGCAGTACAGTCCTCAGAGTAATGAATGGAAAAGCAAAGCTATGAAGAAGTCATGGAGCCAGAGTAGTCTGCATCCTCTGCATACTTGGCAGTCTCTTCTCTATCATGCTTTGCATTTCGGCAGGGAACAGTGGCCCATCTGGGCATGCACTTATTTTTGTTTGAACAGCACATATAAGGGGAAAAGAATAATACGTTGTAGGGAATGGATCATCCAGCCCACTTTGGCTTGCCATTTAAAAATAATCTATAATCACATCTAAATTATTACTATTCATTTACATGGTCTTTGTCATTCATCAAAAGCTATATAAATATGTCATCATCAAAAACACCAATTATAATATATAATTATAATAATAATCCATAAATTGTTTAAGCATACTGTATTGAATCTGTCTTGACTATTGCTTACAATGTAATTCTAAGGAATAACTCGAACAAACTGGCCTGTAGTTTCCTTGATTGATACAATCCTGTCTTTATATGTTGGTAGTATGCTACACTTTTTCCAGTGTGGAAATTTGTCTGGTGTTTTAGATGCATTAGGACTTTTGTTAATGAGGTTTACTGACATATTGATCTTAAAGATTTTTCAGTACTTCAGAATCCCTAATGGGATACATTTTCTGTGTTTCACTTGTTACTGTTTTATTAATTACTGGCATATTTGTAACCTCTTCTCTGTGCATCATACCTACACTACAACAAAGTAATTAATGAGGGTATCTGCATTTATATTATAAAGGAGAACCTCCTTCCTACTTTATTACACCTGACCTCTTCTTTGACTTTTTTTCCACTGCAGTGCTGAAAAAAAACTACTTTTGCATGCTAGTCACAAGAAACATTGGACCGGATTTTACAACAGGCAAACCTATCATTTCAATATTTGTCTTTTCTCTTTTTTATAGCTAATTGTGAAACTACTGGCAGAAATAAAGAATCCACATACTGTGTGTTCATACTTTGCATATGGAGCATCCAACAGTTTCTGACATTGTATAGAAACAGTTTCTGACATTGTATAGCATATTAATCATGACATCTCTACTGAAGCGGGAATATGTTTCATTGCTGTGCAGGCTTTTGCACTGCGTGGACTTTCACAGACTTTCAGGGGATGGTTGATCTATATATGGTAGATCTGGTAGATTTTAGAACAGTACACACACACACACACACACATACACACACACATATCTGTTCTAAAATCTACCAGGAAAAATATCTAAAGGAGTTGATACACTCACTTCCCAGATAGTTAAAAAATGATGGTCTAGTTAATAGGTATAAAATGATCTATCTGCAGAAAGTGATGGCTTGAAAAAAGCCTCTGTTAAGCCTCTATTTACTCTGGTGTGCTCTAACACCCTCTAATAGCAACATAGCTGTTTTAACACAAATGTGTTTTGCTTTCAAATTTTTGACAGAAGCCTGAAAATAATGTTAAGGAGTCCTTAGCAATATTTGTCTTGCAGCAACAGTCATTAAGTAAGCACCAATACCAGCTTATAGGAATGATTTTGGATCTGAATAATTGATAACCATATTTTTGAAAGTCACAGAGTAATCAATAGGCTGGCACAGATCTTGTTCCTCTTACCCATTGGGAGTGGAATATTTGGCATTGAATGTATTATTATTTGTCAGTGCAGCACCACATCTCTCCATGTGATCTTACTGCTATGCATCTGCCTTAAACTGGGAGCAGTTGAGAAACCCAATCTGTGCCAGCTAACAAAGCTGGGTCAGACCCAATGTCACCAAACCAGTGTCTGATTTCAGATCAGACAAATGATCAGAGAAATGGACTGAGGGCAACCTAATATGTATTCTGTACGCTACAGAGTAATCACAGAATACTACTAGCCATTTTCTGCTTGCTGTTTAAGTAATTCACCCAGAGTAGGGACTTAACATAATGTTAGTTCACAGGAGTGTTCCTGTTTTTCCAAAAAAAAAAAAAACACTGAGAATAAGTGAGGTAGCACACGGATAGATGTAAACAGAGAAATTTCCTTGCTCATCACCCTCCCCAGATGTTCAACCATATGAACACTATTACTAGAGCATGGATAAACCTTCGGATTTGACCACATTAAACCCATTTTATCCCGGATATTTGACCTCTCCTACTGCGTCTACAGCCCTGCACCACTAAACTCACCATCTGTCTCTCAAGTGAAAAATGAGAAGCGATCAAGAGCAGAGACAAAAGGAGAGATATATTTGTTTCATAATTAAATCCTAAGTGTCATACTCATTTACTGTATTTATTGAATGCATTGATACAAGGCATTTCTGTAACAGAAGTAAACATGCAAGACATGCAGCCTTATTACTGACCACAGAAAATCATGTTATATTGACCAATTGTATTGACCAATCAATCAATCAATAAAGACAGTTTACTGACTTCTGTGTCTCCATTCTATAAAAAAACTATTGAATTTACAAGTGGACATGCATAAACGTTAATCTCTCTGGCTCTGAACACCCACACAGCTGACCATACACTGAGAAAATCCGTTTATTGTTGTTTCCACCAAATAGGCATAATAATTGCTCAGCAATGTAATTTCCTCATTTGCATTCATCTAAACTGTGTCGCACCAACATTGTCACACTTCATACATGTATAAGAAGCTTTACAAGAGAACATATGTTGGTAATTGTTGCACTTCAAGATGGTAAAAGTAATTGCATGTAATACCCTGAGGAAAATTGCCAGAATAATCTTATCCTGGTGAATACCAGCTGTAAGATAAAGTGCAACTAGACAATGTAGGAGTGAGGTGCACTGCATGGCCAAAAGTATGTGGACACCTCTCCTAATTATTGAGTTCAGGTGTTTCAGCCACACCGATTGTTAACAGGTGCATAAAATCAAGAACATAGCCATGCAATCTCCATAGACAAGCCTTGGAAGTAGAATGGGTCGTACTGGAGAGCTCAGTGACTTTAAACGTGGCACTGTCATAGGATGCCATCTTTGCCATAAGTCAGTTCGCGAAATTTCTGCCCTGCTAGATCTGCCCCGGTCAACTGTAAGTGCTATTATTGTCAAGTGGAAGAATCTATGAGCAACAACAGCTCAGCCACAAAGCGGTAGACCACACAAACTTAAAGAGCAGGGCCGCCGTGTGCTGAAGCGCGTAGCACGTAAAAACCGCCTATCCTCTGTTGAATCACTCACTACAGAGTTCCAAACTGTCTCTGGCTGCAACATCAGCACAAGAACTGTGCGTCGGGGGCTTCATGAAATGGGTTTCCATCGCCGAGTAGCTGCACACAAGCCCAACATCACTATGCGCAATGCCAAGCGACGGCTGGAGTGGTGCAAAACACACCGCCACTGGACTCTGGAGCAGTGGAAACGCGTTCTCTGGAGTGATGAATCACACTTCACTATCTAGCAGTCTGATGGACGAATCTGGTTTTTGGTGGATGCCAGGAGAGCGCTACCTACCAGAATGCACAGTGCCTACTGTAAAGTTTGGTGGAGGAGGGATAATGGTCTGGGCCTGTTTTTCAGGGTTTGGGCTAGGCCCCTTAGTTCCAGTGAAGGGTAACATTAATGCTACAGCATACAAGGCATTTTAGACAGTTGTATGCTTCCAACTTCCAAGTTTGGGGAAGGCTCTTTCCTGTTCCAGCATGACTGTGCCCCTGTGCACAAAGCAACGTCCATAAAGACATGGTTTGACGAGTTTGGTATGGAGGAACTCCAGTGGCCTGCACAGAGCCCTGACCTCAACCTCACTGAACCCCTTTGGGATGAATTAGAATGCCAATTGCGAGCCAGGCCTTCTCATCCAACATCAGTGCCTGACCACACAAGTGCTCTTTTGGCTGAATGGGCACAAATTCTCACAGACACACTCCAAAATCTTGTGGAAAACCTTTCCGGAAGAGTGGAGGCTGTTATAGCTGCAAAGGGGGGACTGCATATTAATGTCCATGGTTTTTGCAATGGGATGTCCAATAAGCTCATATAGGTGTGATGGTCAGGTGTCCATATAGTGTATGTAGTCATTGAAAACAATAAAAGCTGTATATTTTACAAAAGCGCACAGGAAATGGATGATGCCTTATCTATAGCATTGACCATTATTATACAGCACCAGATAAATTAGCTTTGACAACATAGCTGGGAAACAGCAGGCGTCTTTTGGTCTCTGTATAACCCATGCAACAGCCTTGTCATTTCAGGTTTATCAGAAGAGATTGCACGGGGCTGTTACTGTTGTAGACTTCCCTTTACTATGAGAGCATGATAGTAAAGGGCCACATATCTTGAAGGAAAGGGGGAGCTGGAGGAATGGATTCAAGCAGATATATTGTATATTACATGTTTTTTTCCCAATATGCTTATACATCTTTGGAGAGGAGGATTATTTGGCTGTTTTTGGGCAAGAGTTGAACTTCACAAATAAAGTGCAGTCATCAGTAATGATCTACAGATAGAGTACAAAGCTTGAAATTCACAATTATAGTGCTTTCACAGTGACTACATCACATAGATATCAGTACATACATGCAATAAATGGTCACTGTTCCAACCAATATGGGGCTGAAGCACTCCTGCTGTTTCACAAAGCCCCAGAGAGGAGGTGAGCAGTGATGACAGAGCCACACATAAATCAGTGTCCTCCTGTGAGCTGGCGTTTCCTGCTCCTTCAAGAGGTCAGGGACATCGTTCCAGAGGAAGGACACACGAGTGTGTCGGTGAGGGTGTGGGGTATTGTTGCATAAATGTGTGAGGAGATAAAGTCATTGGTATGTCATTAAGAGACGGAATGGCACCACAAGGCTGAATGGTTATATGTTTGATTTTCATGCTTACATGCTTACATGCCAGCTGCACACATCACTCTTTCCGGTTGTCATAATCTGAGCCTGTTTCCACTGTTTGCACTCAAAACTTTTTTTCTGTAGAAACTAGGACAACAGCTGGATATGGGCTTGGACGTCAGAGCTTCCAGCAGGTAAGAACCAAACAAACTGCTGCCAGTCATGATGTAAGGGTACACTGTACGGGCACAAAAAAATCATAGCACATCATCATTTCTCTGTGGCAGGCCAGGGTATATGTGTTCTTGTTATTATGGCAACTGACAAACTCAGAAACAGACAATACAGAATTGCAAAAAAGTCTTTAACAAACAGTGTATTTACAGGTTGAAAAAGTCTGAGCAGAGGAACTGTGAGGTTATTTAATTAAGACAAATTTGGTCTACACAATTTTGGGGTGTCTGATGTTACTAAACAGCAGACAGCATCTGATTTATTTTACAGTCATTTAAGCATTTAAGCAGCCATTTAATCAAACATTTGAGGGGCGGGGGGAGGGGGCTACAGAGCAATTGAAAAAAATGTCCTGTGAATTCCCTTGCTATTTTCTTGTTAGCCTTGGTTATCTCAGTATGCTTCTAAATTACCCTGAAGACATTTTTACAGTGAATTTAATTTCTAATACAGAGAAAAATTACATCTTTGCCTGGAGTAAAAATCACTGGGGCAATGCAATGGTATTTCTCCCTGAAGTTGAGGAGATTTGGAGCCATTCTTCAAAGAGGTGTATTCAGATAATTTACTTCTAATATCTGGAGAGCCACCTCCCCAGTCCATGCATGTTAGTGAGAGGTGTAATTTCTGGGCAAATACTGTTTATAATAAATGAATATATCTGTTAAAAGTTGTGTTGAAAAGCAGAGGTTGAGTACAACAAGTAAAGTCATTATTTGTTTCTCCTGCTAGTAGTGCATCACAGAGCTGCTTCACCAATGTCATGTTGAAATAACACTTTGGAAGACTGGCATGAAGCAGTGACAGGAACTTATGAGGAAGAGAATGAAGAAATACCGACCCCAATACCCACGAGACAAGACGAGAATGCTATACTATACTATACTATACTATTCTATAGTATACTATACATACTATAGAAATCACAGCATTGTCAGAAAAGGATGGTGGGAAAATGCTATTTGAATTGTATTGTGTGTTTGGTTACTCTGCCAGACCCAAAGCCCCTACTTATCAAATGTAACTATGCTGGTATAATATCTGGTAAAGCAATAAGAGATGGCGACAGGGCCAAAGAAACTGGGTCACTGTGCTTAATGTATGTTGAGTGGAGTGTTAGGACTTCAGGGTCAGTGTATATCCCAGCTGGAATTCTGTTGTTGATCCAGTAATGTGCTTTAACACAAATGCTCTAGTATAGGAAAAGAAACCTAGCAAAGTGCAATAAAAAATTAGATTAAGGCAAACATTCTTTATCTGTTTGGCAGGCACTCTTGTCTGGGTCAACCTAGACTGCTCACATTTGTACAGCTGGATGTTTGCTGTAGTGAAACAGGTTAAGTGACTTGCTACAGGGTTTAACAGTAGTTCTACACCTGGGAGTTCAACCTGCAGCTCTTTGGTTGCAAGCCCAGTTCCTGAACTACGACACCACAATGCCAGCTGCCAATGATGTAATAGAATACTGGAACTAAAATGTAATTACTTGCCTTTGTGAACTCTTGTGATCTGCACATTTACTTACAGAGAAGAACATGATGTGGGCTTCAAGTGCCACCTATACTGGTAGTTGGTAAAAAGCAAAAAATCGAAGGCAATAGTGAATGACTAGTAATCTTACCTATATATATATATATATATGTGTGTGTGTGTGTGTGTGTGTGTGTGTGTATATATATATATATATATACACAGGTATATACACACACAAACTGTCATAAACTTGCATTTCATTACAGAATGAAACATACAGAAAATCATCTTTTGACCAGGGGCTCAAAGCTTGCTGGCAATTTGGAGTGGTATTCCTATTAATATCTCATTACCACTGCTGGTTGACAATTATGACAATGATGAATGAGTCCTGCTTGTCACGGAGGGCAGAACAAGGCATTCCCTGAATGGCACAGTGCTGTGTGTTCCAGAACGACTCAACTCAAGCAAATGAGCATTTGAGATTATGGGGAATGTTTGTAGGTTGCCCAGATTGTGCCAAAAATGGTTTGATTTCTGGCTTGCACCTGCTGCAGAATGTCTTGTCTCTTACAATGAGAATCTTTCTTGCCACTGGCTCGCAAACTGTGCTTCCCTCATAGCTGGAGAAATTGGCAACAAACCAAGCATTGATGTGAGGGATTTTACAGAGTGCGATATGGAAAGAGTTCATTTGCTGTTATGGTGCCATGTCTTCACCACAGCCCCAGCTAAGTAATTAATTCAATTCTTACTACCACCACTACACTACAGCACCAAGCACAGGTTTCTTTAAATGACCAAACTGAGCTATGACATGAGCATGCATTCACTTGCAATGAGCCTGAACCTAGATTAGAGTCAAGCACCTGGAACTCAGATTTTGCATCCTATAATCCAGAAAATCAAATTTGAGCTCTTTTGTTTGAAGTTGAAAATGTACATTTAAAATGAGAAAGTCAGATTACACAATTGTCAAATAAACAAAGTAAATCCCTGTGCAAAGTGTACCTGAATCTAGGTTAGAATGAAACACCAAGGTTTTTATATCATGACATAGCAAACATTGTTTTTCTTCTGAGGTTTCTGTTTCTATTTTCTCTTTTAATGAGCTTGTCTGTTATGACTGTGCCTTGATGGATGTTATTTTTATGCTTCATGTGATTCATAGGTCTTAGATAAATCAAACAGAGCTTCAAAGTAATTCATAAAAAGATGAATCTATTATCCATTTCCATCAAGCTTCTTTGTATGAGTTCATCTGCATAAAAGAACAAAGCAAATAATATTTCAATAGAAGTTAATGTGAGTCTCTTAATATTTATTGGAACATTTGAAAAAAAATCCTCACTTGACACATCAGTAATACAGAATATTTTAATATTTTAGAAGGAGCATATTCATTGATTTGCACATATTCATTGATTTGTGAATTTAAAAATATTTTATTAACATGTGCTGACGTACACTACTTTATATGCCATTTTTACATTATTTATATATTCCATCTAATTAGTGGAAAATGCCTGATTTCTTACCACTCAGTTTTTAGTAATAACAGCAGTTCTGAATCAGTTAAAGGAGTTATAGATTGGATGGTAAAAGACGTTAGGCTTTTAATTCCTGCCAAACTGTGTTTAGTGCCATTGCTCTGACTAGAAGACTTAGATGTTGGAGAAAAAATTTACTCTAGGTTCTGAGTGCAACTTGGCCCTTTTATGTTAGAACCCAGTTTTTTGAGGTTAATGTTTGGTGTGGAAACATCACTATGGTCTCACCAGTTTCACAAGAAGCTGTCAGGTTTACAGGAGCTAATAGGTTTGGTGTTTACCTTTCTCTTTTTATCTGATGAAGATATTTTCTGAGTTGCTCCAACTCAAAAGCTTGTGGCAAAAATCCCAAACATAATCAATTTCCAAAAGAGGGAATGGTTTGTCTTTTGCTTAAAATCTATCAGACATACCCTGGGGAGCATGTGAGATGGGCTGGTGGAGTTTCCTGTTTGATTAATTTGTTTCCAAAGATGGTTAGTGGTTGAAAGCCATCTATCACTAGAAGAGACAATTACTTTTAGGTCCATGCAAGCATCTATTTTTCATATAGAGCTTCCACAGGTAAGAGGTCTTATTGCTTCCCATGGACTTCTGTACAGTATGCAGATCATGTGCAATGTTTTCTTTGGTGGCACTTTGGCCTGAAATCAATGACATAAAGGAAGTACTTTTTTTTCATAAAAAATATGTTCTGAAAAGGGGGATGCTCTGAATGGCACATAAACAGCTGCCAAACTAAATCCCCCAGTTCTTACAAAACTGTGAAGGAAAACTTTAGCTATAAAGAAGCTTGGTTTCAGAGCTGTCTGGGTATAATTAAGTAGTGAGTTCAATGTAAAAATGTGTGACAGAAAACCACTGGGCCAGCTAGATGCTGCAAGTGATTTTTTTCTTAAGAGCTCCCTCCCCCTGTTTCAAACAGCTGTCACCTACAATCTAGTATGGTGAGCCAATGTGACAAGTTCATTAGCACTAGTTCACTGAGTAACGTGCTAGATTTCATTAAAAAGTGTGGAGTCAGAAACATAACGAACACACACTCTGTTTTTGAGAAGTTACATTCTTCACGGCATTGTCTTTGCAGTTTTTCCTCAGGTATTTGTACACTTATTGTTCTAACAGAGCAAATGCTTTGGTTGGGTGTGGATGTGAACAGGTTGCTTAGTAAACAGAGCCCATATTTGTTGCAAATTGGAATTAAATTTGTGTTTGATTCTCAAGTAGTAGAACTGATTAGTATGAGACAGCATGTGAGAATTTGCTACAGAAGGTGCTATCACCCCCTATCACCTAGTCTTGTTACCTACAGAGGCCACAACAAGAGCATAAGTAACTTTGCCACCCTTTCTACCATCATGATTTTGAGGTTACTTCTTGGATTTTAGCATTCCCATAAGATATCTCCCTTTGGATAGATATCTGCCACCATCTAACACTTGACCTTTCCAAATCCAAGCTTTTATTAGTTTCTTCTCCTTCATTGCCTTCTGTTGACCCTTCCATCTCTATGAAGTCTGTCACTATCTCTGCTTACCCCTCTAAAAGCCTGGAGGTCACTGCAGACTCCTCACTGTCCTTTTCTCATCATTTTGTCTTTGGCTCACCCTCCCTTTGCTGGCCTCTCTCCTCATGCTCTAGATCCTCTGAGCTAATGCAGGATTCTGCTGCTTGGCTTGTCTTCTTCTCCTCTCCTCTCTCACCCTTCAGTGCTGCTCAGTTCCCTCCAGTAGCTCCCTAATGCTGTTCGAATTTGCTTCAAAACAACAGTAATAAGAATCTGTATACTATTTATTGCTATTATTGTTATTATTATTATTATTATTATTATTATTATTATTATTATTATTATTATTATTATTTTAGTCATTGTTCCTGCTCACATTTTAACAAAATGTCACATTTGCAAGGGTTTCGCTGTGCCAATGCCGTAAAAACAAACATTGGGTGAATTCTGATTTTGCAATATTAAATATGTTTTTGTTGAAAGAGCAGAGCTTGCCAGAGGCATGCTTTACCCTTGACCGTCCCACTCAGAGCCCATCTGTCAGAATTTTCTGTATCTCACAAGTGGACATGTTACAAAATGGTCTAAATTTCCAAAGCAACACAAAGTTGTAATGCAGACGTCTGACAGCCAACTGCGGTGAAAACATTCCTGAAGAATCGCTTGACAAGAGTTGAGCTGCTTGTCTGCAAATGTTAAGGCTCAAAGTGTGCTGAATCCTTGAGCATTGAATCCTAGCCCTTTGAAAGCCCTAAAGTTAGTTGTATCACTTATTTATACTAGACATGACAATAGACATTTGACAGTCAATAGACAGGCTCTGTTTAGGTAGCACAATTGTTTGCCTGGTCTGAATAAAAAAATGTATTTTAGCAGTAATAATAAAGCTTTTGTGGCATGCGACCAACAGCAATATTTTGTCAAGAGTCTGTTATGCATAAGGCCAGACTCTAAGTTATCACATTTTCCTGTAAAAATGGCATCGACTTGTGGTAAATAAAGAGATAGTTGTGATTACTGGTGTTGTAAAATTGTAAACACTGATTTCATGTAATATGAACTAATGTGTATGTCTGTCTAACTGCAATTATGTCATCTAGCTAGGCAGTTGAATATCCAAATAGACCCAATCCAAAATTCACATTTAATTTTAATGTTGTATACCTACTAGAGCTTAACCCTTTCAATAACATCATTGGCATCTCTGATGCAAGCCATTATTAAACTGCAAGATCAATGAAGGACATTGCAAAAATGTCAATAGGGTCAAATTGTCAAATGATACCAATTCCAGTCATCTAGCTGTACATAACATCAAACACCGATTAGACCACAGTGCTATTTTGTTTTAGGTATACAGACATGTAGATGTGTGTGATTATCATAATTTTTGTTTATTTTGCAAGACGAATGAAAAATTCTCTCAAAAGGAGGTTGAAACAAGCTATGGAAGAATGAGGCTCCAAAAACCCCAAAATGGGTGGTAGTATTAGGTGATATGATACTGCTACTGAAATGACCACTACTTTAAACCAATAATGGTATATTATAGAATTAGTATATTAGAGAATATTCACACTTTTCACCGCCCCATCAATCATTCTCTCGTATTGACTTTTTTCTCACCAGTAACTCAATTATATCTGATACTTTAGATGCCAAAATTCATCCCATCTTAATCAGTGATCATGCCCCTGTGTCATTCAAACTAAACACCATCTAAACACCAGACAACTCAAACAACCCATCACCAGAAGGAAATTGAACACGTCTTTGCTAGAAGATCCTGATTTCAACACATTCTTCACAAAAGAGTGGGCATCCTTCATGGAAATAAACAATTCTCCAGAAATCATCCACACTACTCTGGGAAACAGCAAAAGTAGTATTGAGAGGAAAAATTATATCATACTCATCATACAAGAAAAAAAGGAAGAGGAACTCAAAAAAAATCTTGAACAAAAAATCAAAGAACTAAATGACACATATGCTAAAAATCCCACAGACCAAGTTCAGAAGGAATTGACAGAAACTAAATCACAGCTCAACAATATCATAAATAAAAAACCCAATTTCTGATACAAAGACTCAGACATGGTAATTTTGAAAACAATAACAAAACAGGAAAATATCTGGCAAACCAACTCAAAGTAATAAAGAAAAGTCAACTATACCAATCATAAGGAACTTGGCAGGGAAAACCATGCAGTCACCCCAAGAAATAAATGACGCATTCTGAGAATTTTACAGCAAATTATACACCCCTGACAAGGAACCCAATTCAATAGATATTAACTCCTTCCTCAGTAATATAGAATTACCCCGACTTAATAAGGAACAAGCAGATGAACTAGACACACCATTGACAGCTAACGAACTCCACACAGCACCCAATAAGATGCCAAACAATAAAGCTCCAGGACCTGACACCTTTCCTGTCGAGTTCTATAAACATTTTTGGAACACAATCTCTCCACTGTTTTTTAGAATGGTACTTAACACTAAACACAACTCAACAATTCCACCACACATGAACACAGCCCTCATCTCAATACTAATGAAAGACCCAACTCTCTGCTCCAGCTATCGCCCCCTATCACTCATCAATACAGATCTCAAAATTATCAGTAAACCACTAGCCACCCGAATCGAAACTGTAAACCCATCACTAATCCATCCAGATCAAACCGGTTTCATCAAAGGAAGACACTCATCAAATAACATACACAGATTATTTAATTAATGTATCAAAACAAAACAAAATGAGAACAATAATTGTATCATTAGACGCAGAAAAAGCATTTGATAGAGTAAATTGGAAATTTTTATTGGGAACACTACACAAATTTGGTTTCGGAGAATTGTTTATTCAGTGGATAAGAATACTGCACAGTTCACCAGTGGCCACAGTTGCTACTAACGGATTAACATCACAGAGTTTCACACTGCACAGGGGAACCAGGCAAGGATGCCCACTCTCTCCATCACTTTTTGCCCTGTTCATCGAACCTCTCGCTGCTGCAATACGTCAAAACAACAACATCAAGGGAATCCAAACCCTCAACACTCATCACAAGATTAGCCTTTATGCGGATGATGGTTTGCTTTATCTGCAAGAACCATCAAACTCTCTACAAGAGGCCTTCAACCTCATTAACTCATTCTCCGAGCTATCCGACTATGCTACAAACTGGACAAAATCAACAATTCTATCCCTATGTGGTGATGACTCGAATGCTGCAGCTCAGAGCCCACCTCTCCCCATTCCCACTGGTAATATTAAGTATCTGGGCATAAACATTTCTACCAGACTGTCAGAGTTGTTTCACCTAAACTTCACTCCATTAATAAAAACAATAGAAGATGACTTAAACCGCTGGATAAATTTACCCCTATCAATAATTGGCAGAATAGCAACTTTTAATTAAATTAAATTAAATTAAATTAATTACCTTTTCAGAATGAATTCCGACCCAGCCTACCACTAAATGGTTTAACTCACTAAACTCCATAACAAGCAAATTCTATTGGAAAAATAAAACACCCCGAATCAAAATTGGTCACATTACAGAAACACAAAACTCATGGAGGATTAGAAGCTCCAAACTTCCAAAATTATTATCTGGCAAATCAACTACAGTATATCACCAACTGGATTCACCTAAACCAACAGAACAGCTCATGGTTAGAAATAGAACAGTCAGAATGCAAATCTCAATATCTGATCTACCATTTCTCAGCACCACTATAAAACACCATAATTGCTTTAACAACACTGTAATTTCAACAACTCTGACAGCCTGGTGGAAAATCAACAAAATCTTCAAATCTATAATGAAACCTTGTAAATACACTCCAATTTGGCACAACCCTGACTTTCTACTCAACAAAACACCACTTATCTTCAACACATGGAAACAAAGCGGTATCACACATCTCCACCACCTTTTCCAGAATAACAATTTCATTACTTTTCAAGATTTGGTCCAGAAGTACAATATCAGGAAAGGACAATACCTTCAGTACCTCCAATTAAAGTCTGTCCTAAAATCTAAAATCAATATATCAAATAACAAGTTACTCCACTCCCCACTAGTAGAAGGAAACAACAAAATAACCAACCCAAAGAAAATTCTTTCCAAATTATATAAACTAATATCCACCGTAGACTCAACAATTTCCATCCCAATCAAAGCCTGGGAAAAAGACTTATCATTCACTCCCGATACCGAATTCTGGACCCAAATCTGCAGGAACACCTTCACAATGACCAACGATACTAACAACTAATACAGCACAAGGTAATCCACAGAGCACATATCACCCAGCACAAGATGTATAAGATGAGACTCACAGACTCTGACACATGCTCACACTGCACATTAAACACCCCAGATAATTATTTCCACTCCACCTGGCTCTGCCCACCAACTCAACGTTTCTGACAAGAATTTCTGTTATTATGAGCTGTAGCATTCCACTATCTCCATCCCTCTGTCTACTTGGAGATCTCTCAATAATAAACCGACCAATCCAAAATTCAAAACCTATACTCATCGCCTTAACTATTGCCAAGAAAACTATTCTACTAAACTGGAAAACTAGAAACAAATTAAACATCACGCAATGGTTAAACCTCCTCAAAGAATACATATCCATGGAACAAATTACATACCTTCACCAAACCCCACACTTTGAAAAGGTTTGGGGCTCCTTTATCATCTCATTAGACTTGCCTGTTAACTAACCCCACCAACACCAATACACACACACACACACACACACACATCACAAACCCTCACCACCAAAATCTTATTCTCTCCCTTTCATCATCTTACTGCCTGACCGCATCTACATCAGCACCTAAACTCCCCCATTGAGTTTCATACAACCCATTATATGGAATGCTTGGTCTTGTCATATCGGTCTGGAAGTCTGTCCGTCTGTCTGTCTGTCCGTTTGTCCGTTTGTCTGTTTTTTTTTTATTATGGTTCCTTGTATCTATTTTTTTCTCTCTCCCTTGTATTCTTGTCTGTGTCATTTCCCTGCTGTATTTGTGCATTGTACTTGTTTTAAAAACTTAACAAAAAAAAAAATGTGGGCGAGAAGAGAACACACCACAGGAAAACATAATTGACAAACAGCAAGCCTCCTGAGTATGCATTCACTGTGTCACAGAGAATTAACACTTGGCAGTATGTGAGGGGGTTGGAGGGTGGACAGAGAACTCTGCTGTAGGAGGTCTTGTACATAGGTTCTTCATAGTTCAAACCCCAGATAACTAAAATTTCAAGCTGATCTGGAGCTGCCAAAGGCTGCTTGGTCACTAGGGTTATATTCATCTACAACCGGGGGAGACTCAAGTGAAACCATTTTGGACTTTGTTCTCTTTACACCTACAAAGTAGGAAAAAAGTGGTGATATGCCACAATCTATTTTGGGAACATCACCTCTACATTAGGCTGAGATGCCAGTTCACTGGTAGTTTCCTGTGCCTCAGGATCCTCTCCATTGTGTCCTTACTTCGTACAGGTCATTCACATCAATGTTAATGTTCAGTGTCACATACAGTGGAGGGAGAAAGTATTCACCCCCTTGGAGTTTTACCACATTTTGTTTTACAATCTAAAAGTTTTGGATGTTTTTCCCCCGCTTAAATTGAGAAAAATAGTTTTATTGAAAAAGAAAATGGAAAAATATAAAAATTCATCTTGGATAAGTATTCACCTCCATGACTTATTTTGCATTTAGAACTTAGTTGTTCTCCCTTTTGCAGCAAATACAGACTCAAGTAAGAAGAAAAAAACAAACAAAAAAAGCAATTATGGTATTTTGATCGGTTCACTTGAGTCATTGAATGACTGCACCATGCTTAAAAATATGCAGTAATGTCACTTAAAGACTGTAATTCCAACCCAAGCCATGAAAGGCCTGTAAAAGTAAAATTGAATGCTCCCATAAGTTGGACTCTATAGTTTTTTCCTAGTGAACACTAACATTTCCTCAATGTTCTGTTCCATACCAGTTGGGCACACTTTCTCACAGCTGTGTGAATTCTCTGAAATAATAAGGATGTGTTTGCATTCATTTTATATGCATGCATTCAGTCTATCATGCATAATCAAAAGTGCAGAAAGAAACATTAACCAGTGTTTTAATTTTAAATGTCCATAAATTTAGCATAGATGGAATAAAGTGTTTTAATCAAATTGGCTGCTTGTCTTTCTGTCAAAATTCCACTGCACAATTCAAACAGACTTTCAGCATTTTATGCCTGCAGGAATGTTGAAAAGAACATGTTGAGTATTACATATTCAAAAAAAGAGAATGAAATCCAGAGCATATGATGGCAAAACTTTAATCAGTGTTTGGTATTACCAGGACTTCCTCATACATCAACATTATCATCACTCTCAACTCATTCTTATTTCATATCTGATCTTTGAGAAGCAGAAAAGTGAAAACAAGGGACCATAGCCAAGGCTTCCAGAGTCCCAGTCGATGAGTAAGCATGGTCTCATCCATTCAGATCCACTCATCCATTACTCGGAGCTGCCTCGGATACACCAAGATCATTAGATTATTCAAATGGAAACCAGTCTCCAAAAGCCTTTGATGTGAGCAACAGTATTAACACTTTGATTAACCCAGTTTTAGCTAACTAAATTAGTAGTAAATCAATCAGAATAATGTAAAATTAGATATGTGTATTTAAAAGCTGTACTGGCATTATTGTAATTGCAAATTTCTTACTTCTAATGGACTATACAGTTTTGCATGTTTTTTTTTGTTAAAAAAAAAAAAAAAAAAACAGATTAATGAGCGATAGAAAATGAGCCCTTAGAGAACAGTATCAATTAGTGGCTTATAAATGTGATCTACATGCATGAAGGATCTGCCCACACTCTTGGCACACAAGGCAGAACACAAGATTTAAGTACCAAGCATGCATATAATTCAGTATTTCTCATTAAAATATACCGTTTGCATAACCATTTGATTAAAAAATGTGAAGTGGAATGTGCCCTTGGAGGGTCTCAGTCCTATTCATCATTGATTTGCATATCCAAACTTCTAATCTGTTTGTTCTCTGTCTTACATGTGGATGTGTGGGAAGGTAACACTTGTCCTCACAATATCTTTTGAACATTTCCATGGCATAAAGCAGTGTTTCTCCACCATAATCCTGGCAGCACCCTGTCATGCATATCTTCTTTCTATCCTTCCTCTACCTACATGACTGAACTCATCAGTGGCACGTTTTATTAGCTGAGCACACCTGATTTAATCAAGCAGCAAGGATAGATAGAAGATATGTAGGACAGGGTGCCGCCAGGAGTAGGGTTGAGAAACACTGGCATAAAGAATACACTACCTATGATTTAAACTTCCATTGCACACTCTCAAAATATGCTTTTATAGCGAGATAAAGAAATCCCTGTGACAAAGAAATCACACTATTTCAACGACACAAATAAATAGCCCAGAGTCCATTTTCAAGAATATATTCAGTATCCATTTTTCCACAACAGAAATTAAGCCCTTGAACTTCAGCCAAGGAACTCAACAAAGAGAATTACGCTCTACCTTGTGAGTTCATGGTGTGTTTCCAGTTTTGGCTTATTGTTGCTTTACATTTCACCACATGATATCATTATGTACTAGTGGCAATTTTCTGATCGTTAGTAGTAACTGCCCTGTACTACTTTTCTAGCTCATTAATTGTTTTCACATGGTGATATTGTGATTCATTCCCATCTTTTCTAGCTACCTGGCTTTTCATAAATCATTCTTGCAAACAATACCACCCGTCTCTTTCTGTATTTCAGAAGTGGACAAAACAGCAAGCAGAGCCTGACAAGCATTGATTTCAGGTATTGAGATCTTCACAATATTCCTTGCAGTAGACTAGGTAAGAAAATTGTTGAGTTGGGGCTAATGAAGATATATTCAATATTGCTTTGCCTCTAGGTGGAAGGATCTGAATGCACACAATTGTGTCAGCTTCATAAGGATCTTTTACCGTCTAGTTCACAGATGTGAGAGAATATTACACCTAGAGAACAATAAAGACCTCAAAAGACATGAGAGGATCTAGAGAACAACATCACAACGATACCAATGCTGAACCCCAAATTAGGAGAGGTAATTTCAGGTGGTGACAGGAGTTTGCCAAGGAGCACCGACCAAGGCAGGTATGAGTGATAATTGTTGTTAATTAAGTAATGAAGCGCCCTGGATTTCTATCAATTGAGTTGGGACATGGATATAAGTAACGAGTGGGGATAAAGCAAGGAGTTCAATTTTGATGCATGACTCAGGAGAAGAAGAGTAAGAATGGGCTCGCTCTAATCTGTATGTCATTTTGGGAGCATTCTTCTGTTTTTTGATAACTTTTCCCAGCTGAGTTGGGTTGGTGTGTTTGTGTTTTGTTCTAAATTGCACAGAATCTTACAGTGGCTGCGGCAGCTGGAACAGACCCCCTACCTGTTGGTGGGGATGTTTTCCCTGTTTCTTATAGCCCCAAAAGCCTAAGGTCTGGTGGCCAAGATTGTCATTGCTAGCCATTTGTCTGCTGCTGTAATTTGCTGCTTGACTTGCTGTGTGTATAGTACGTAATACCTTAGCTTGAAGGTGGTGCACTAACTTAGCTGGTGTGAATGACTGCAGTGTATTGCTAGTATGTATAGGCAGGAGGGCACTCTCGTCTGAGGGCAACACCCGGAGCCATGAGAGGGGATTGTAAGGTGGAGAGAACAGTTGAACCAGGTGTCTCTCAATGAAGGAACTATTAATGAAGGGTGACTGTAAGGTAGAGAGAACAGTTGTACCAGGTGTCTCTCAATGAAGGAACTATTAATGAAGGCTCTTGTAAATTAAAAAAAAAAAACTTGAAAGCTTAAAAGCTTGCTTTATTGCTGCTTACCTGTCCTTGTATTTCAGTGTGTGAGGGGAGGTCTGGGTCTTGCTGGCTCTTGACAATATCACTCATTCTATTTGTTATGCCTGCCATTGGGTTAGCCATGGGAACTGTGAAGCTAGCTGTCTTACTTGTTACTTCCAGTACTTTAGGCTGAAATAATGACATTCGCAAGCTGATATCAGGCGATCTAAAACTGCCAACCAACACAGACCAACACCTTTTAACATTTACATTTACATTTATTCATTTGGCAGATGCTTCTATCCAAAGTGACGTACAAAAGTGCAAATAGTGGGCAAACAACAGGCACAAGAGCAAGATGTGTACAGGTCATACAATGCAAATAGTGCTGAAGCTGAGTGCAAGGTCAGTGTCATGAGCCAACTAATCTGAACTAGGATTGCATATCAAATACAATTACAGGAACAATAAAGTACCGCTATACTACCTAGGTAAGTGAGCAACAAGTACAAGACAGGAGTCAGATTTACAACGTCAAAGTTACAAGGTCAAAGTGGCAGAGGTATCAGTCCAGGTAGAGTCTGAAGAGGTGTGTCTTCAGCGCACGTCTGAAGGGTTGGGGTAAAGGAGCTGTTCTCAGGGGGGTGGGGAGCTCATTCCACCCCTGGGGGGCGATGATGGAAAAGCGTCGTTGTGAGGAGCGTGGGCCTTTCGTTCTGTTGGTGGGTGGAGCGAGGCGTCCGGATGTAGCAGAGCAAAGTACTTAACATGCTTAAAGGAGGCAGCCAGAGACCATTATTCCAAAAATGCTAACTGCACTTAAATGTGCCTGTTTCCCATCAGTGGTTAAAAAATGGAGAAGTAACAGCACGTAAGCTTCTGTTCATGTGTTCTTCCTTGACAGTGTCCTCCCCAGGTGATGAATAAGTTTTCCGAAAATTCCTAAACACTTGCCTTCTCCTCCCTCTGAGCCGCCACCAGTCATTGGCATGTTTTTACCACCTCCTCTCTCCTTCTTTTCACAGCAGACGCCTTCACAGCAGGAAATTGACCGTCATTTTCCCCTTGAGTGAGCAATTCCCAGCCCTTCAGCAGGGCAGCCATTTAAAACCGGTAAGGTCTGCTTGCTCACTTGTCTCAAGCAGGTAACCTGCGTATGCGAATCTGTGCTAAAAGTACACCCAATGTGAGCTCCACTATTACTCCTGCCTCTCTGTAAAGAGGGTGGGGGTCAATTTATATTTCAGAAAATTACACATAATATCTATGTTAATTATTGGTTAATATTAAGACTATTTGAGGCTGTTTTAGTTAATGCCAGCAGGGGCAGTGTGGGGTGGGGCTGGGGTAGGATGGGTGGTCAAATGGCTGCAAAAATCACCATAGAGCACAAGAAATGTCAGGTATTTGTATTTGCTTTTACAATGGTATTTGCAGCCAGCGTGGATAAGACTTCATGCATTGTCATCCACATCAGAAATCAGCGTGGACAAATCACCACCTGACAGTTATTACTTAAAAATAAAACTTTGTTTTCTTTCCCAGAAGAAAGCTTTTGATATTCATTGCTTGTTATCAGGTTCGTCTATAAATAGTAAATAATATAGTCTAACGATTTAGAGATAATTTAAAGTGAAATGTTGTTACCCTATGGTGAAGTGTGTAATAACCCCTTATACCAATGCTCTGTCACTTGCTCCTTACAGAATAACTGTTAAACCTGCTCCACCAGTCCTCATTCTAGATGCTTTATTAAAAGCAGCTTCTCCTCTGTAAGCCTCTGTACACGTTTTAAGTTTGGCTACAGTTATTCTTGTCTCCAGTTGAATGAATTCTGCTATCTTACTTCATAATTGATCTTAATGGAAGATATGTAGTTGTAAAGCAGGCCCATTTCTATCTCCTCATTTAAAAAATGATCCTTTTTATGTGCATATGTAGTAGTTGGAGGTTTCTAACTGATATTTAAACGGCTTGTATGTCACTGATATCATTAATGTAATTGTTAAGAAATTGTTTTCTTTGTATCTTAAATTTTTCAACAAAGAGTGGTCTCCATTTCACATGATGTTCTTGACTGTTATTTTATCTGGGCAAGGGGAAGACATGAGAGCTATAGCTTTTCCAATAGAAAAAGTTATAGAATGGCTTAACCTCGGTTCCGTTTTTCACTTGCAGCAATCTTTAAATAGGTCAATCAGCTCTAGCCCCTCCTTCCTCCTACATACTTCCTCTCAATACATGAATCAGCTTTTAACCCATCCTCTTGCTAATTATTAACTCAAGTGAGCTACAGTTATGTTACGTCATGACTCATTTATGATTGATTGAACACATAACAGCTCCAAAACCAGTACTCCACCACTGGATATTTGGCCTCTCTGATGGTTCTCTCAATGCCCCATTAATGCATTTGATCTTGCTTACAGTTATCAGTCAGATATCAGAGAAAAGACCTGGCCCAGGTCTATGGTTTATAGTACATGATGTCTGTGATGTTTTGCTATTTCTGTGCTTCTATGTCCCCTTCCTACTCCCTTATTCATTATGCTAAAGTCATGCTTTGGTAAGCTTTTGAGCTGATCTGCACAATGTGTGCTTCACCTCCTACTCATAGCTCTTAATTCTTCATTACTAATTGCTGTGTGGCACTAGGTGGGGCAAGCACAATCATGCAGGGAGAGGTCAGCTGAGGTCAGCTTTCAGAGGGAAACAGCTTTTCATACATGACTTGAGGGGTGCAATGTGTTCTTTATGACGGTACATGGCTGTCATCTTCAGCTCTGCACAGTTTTTCCCGTGATCACCTGGCTCTGCTGACTAGTCAGTGTTGCCGCTGCCAGAAAATAGGCTACCTGTCCTGAACACAAGAGCCATATCTTCCTGGTAGAGACACCAGGAAGATATGGCCTTTGCTTGGCCTGTGCTCTCCTGCTTGTTCTTTCAGTGTTTTCCCCACAGAACTGTTGGGGGAGCTGTATGATTTGTCTGATGGACAGGGGAGTCCCTGCTGGTCCAGGCTCGTCAGGCTTATGGCACTCTCACTCTCAGGGTGGTTCATTTGACTGATGGACTGGATTGCGATTCAGTTTCGGTCCACTGAAAAATTGTGCAATTTGAAAGCAAATGGATTCAGGTTCACTTGGAAATCAACTGCCCAAAAAGGTGCACCAAACTGTGTGACATTGTGTGAAGTGACATATTTTCCTTTTCTGCAGCTGCCTTGTGTTCTCCAGATGTCATTTATGAGTCCTTTCAAAAAAGCTTCCACAGATACATGCACTCTTTCAGTATATTCCACTTCTACTGCATTTAACTGGGGAAACCATGTAATACATTCTAAAAGCACAATAGTTACAGCATGTACAGTTTCAGTTTCTGTGGTTTCAATAATACCTGTAGATCTTCCAGAGAACTTCCAGGTAAGTGGCATGCAATCTGAGCACATAAAAGCTGCAACATGAAACCCATAGAATTGTGGACCCTTTGTTATAGCAAGTGACTAAACAAATTAATTCTGTTTGCACATGAATTGAAGTTTGTGCTGATTTTTCTTATGTAAAAGCAAGCTTAACCTGGAATATGCCTACTGATTTATTTCCTTTCTGCAGTTTTGATGTGTGTGGTCATTCACACCCCACACTCCATGACATTCTTCTTCTAATTTTTGTGTTTTTGAGAGTAGATGAGAGGACAGTTTGCTTTAATCAGTTGAGACTCCTCTCATATGAATATTGTGCGGGATAAGGGATATGCTGCTAGATTGTGACTTTAGGTATTCCCCTAGGCCTAGCTGATTACTTGCCTGAATATTTGGTTGATTAAAATGTGAAACAGCCTTTTAATTGCACATTAAGATTCCATGCCATAACAAGTTCTTTCTCCAAGGGTGTCAAAAGATAGCTGAAAGGATTGAAAAGAATAGATAATCTCATCTGATTGCCATTTGCAAGAAAGCCTTTTTCTCATCTTCCGGCACAACAGTCTGAATTGCAAATTACACTTGTTTGTGATTGTTTTGCCTAGGTAATTTTTTTATCAGATTCATTAAAATAAGCTTCCATTTACATGCATTAAAAATCCCAGAAATCTCAGTAATTGTTCCAGAAGCCTTGCAGTTTCTGTGGATGACAAAGTCGTAACTGCAATTGTTCTGTGCACTTTTTCAATTCGAAATGTTGATTGGTTCAACAGTTGAATTTAATAGCCAAGACTTCCTAAGGGTTTGGAAAAATATACTCAGCAGTGTCATTGATGGGGTAAGGGTAGATCAAACCCATGTATCTGCTGAAAATAGTTAAGGATAAAATGCAAATCCTGAGAAACTTAAAACATTTTTATGTACAGATCAAAGTAACAAGTTCAGGACTGTCTCCACTGCTTTCTTACATTAGAGCTCTCAAAAGCTAAAGAGACAAAAAGAAAAAGAAAGGGAGATCACAGGGACAAGGAAAACTAGAATTCCTTGTTCTTCCTATCAGTGCTGTCTGTGTGTGTGTGTGTGTGTGTACATTACATGTGTTTTCATCCATGTCCAGCCGTCCAACTGCAATGCGCTTTGTCTTCAGCTTTGACTAACTTTAGTGTAACATTGACTTGCTCCATTTCCTAATCTCACTGGTATACATGTTTGATATCCACAAGCTGGATGTCCTAAGAGGCATCCTCCAGAGTCTAATGATTTAGATTTTGGAAACAAATGCATGAGCGTCCTCTGAGAATATCAGTTGAGTCAGGGCGGCCATTTGTTTTTTGGCTTGCTCAAAATGCTGCATGCTTTGAGGCCTTTGTAAAGGCTGAATTAACACACTGCCGACTGCATCCCTGGAGATATACAGAGACAAAGAGCATTCGCAAAAGGCCTGGCTAAGCTCCTTGTTTCCTTGTTGAAATATGTCTTCTTCAGTCCACACCTTTTTGTGCAGGTCCTGTCTGTGCCAGCTGGTTTCTCCATCCCTGTGGTAGCAGCTGAAGCTACGTGACAGTGAATGATGGGATCTTTTTGAAATATCGAAGGTGCCACAAAAGGCAGATTTTTAATAGGAGCACAGCAGGCTCAATCACGATACATTATGAGGGCAAGGGCATGCAGCCCATTTATTTGCCACTATCGGCCATGACCTTGATGGTCTGGAACAAAGTACAAACATGTGAATGCAAGCACTGCTGCATCTGAGGAATACTGAAGCAGTGTAATGCCAGCATATGGTAAAAAAGACTTCCTATAAGAAAATATATCAAAATACACTGTATGTACGCAACGATATCTTATTGCCCCCCATATGTATGTTTTGATTTGTACAGCTGTACACATAGTATATGTGGAATATATTGTTTAGCATATGAAATTTTACACTAAATTCTGCAACATATGGGTATACATCTTTGTACATCATCTTTGTACATTGTACATTATACATCATCTCACATGTTTTGATATAGCTTCATTTATTAAAAAAGTCTGTTTGTTGAAGTTTTCAGGCATTGCCAGGATGGTGCATAAAAATAAGAGGAGGTATACTGAAAATGAGCGGGGGTAAAATGGACAGTTCCATAATATGTTGTTTTGCACTGTACATAGCTATCCCCATCTGTTGTTTTTCATATAATTAAAAAAAAATTGGAATATTATAAAGACTATGATAGAAAAATAAATGCAGTACACATACCACTAACATATCTATATTGTTATTGAGTACATTACCTGAAAAATACCTTGAGCCCGTTGGCCAACCTGAGAAATTACCCATGGGTAAAGCAAAGTAAAGTGCACCGTGCAATATGAATACCGAGAGAGAAATAAACAATCACTCACCTGCTATTGTATTAACCATTAGCACAGGAAAGGACCATTTAGATCGAAATTCATTCAGACACAGCAGGGCTTGAAATTAACTGCAGAACAGAATAGTGTGCTGGAAATGTTACACATTCAAGAAAAATATATTTCCCTTTGCATTTAGCAGTAGAATATAAGTTTGTGGCCGAAACTGTAATAGTCAGACTGCAAAGCCGTATTTATCTTCTTTATAACTTGTCAAGTGAAATGATCGCAAAATCCTACCTGAGAAAAAATGCTAGCTGAAAAACTAAAAACAGATGAGCATAAGAATTGTGTTAAACACTTACAGCACTTGTAGAAATATACCTTGAGGCTGTATTATTATGTGACAAAGTCTTAGAATGGCTGTTATCTCTAACATGCATAAGCTGCAAAAATTAGGTCTTGAGGGGTAGGAACATTAATTCTGGTCCCTGTTGTTGTTTCTGTATTAATGTATGGTCAATGGATCTGGCCATTGTGAGAGAATCAAATTGCTAGGAAATGTGCTTTGACTTGTCTATGGCAATATACAACATCTCCTGCTTATCTGTATTATGCTTTGATATTTTGTGGCTATATATATATATATATGCCTCCAGGGTGGAGAATTGTCATTTTATACTTGAAGAACACAGCTGATTTATATACACTGTGGCATAAAAGAGCACTATTAAACTATTGGAAGTCACCCTTGATAACTGTGTTTCATAAGAAAATACATAATCTTTTTAAGTGGGAATAGAAATTGTTTTTTGTTTCAGTATTACTGTAATTTGTTATGATTATCTTTGCATTCCTCTATTATTTGCTATCATATAGTAATTCTATTTAATTGGACCTTAAACTGAAAAGCAATTGTCTTTATATTCTCATTTTACAATTTTATGATTGTACTGGATATATTTTTGACTGTTATCATATTATAAATTCTGCTTGTATCATTATGGTCATCTATAAATATCTCATCTGATATTTTGATGTGCCCTGTTTCACAATCACTTTTCTGTGTTGTTCTCTACTAAGCATTGAGGTGTGGTTTTGCTTATGGCAGAGATTGTGGTCTCCGGGCATCTTCAGAGAGAGACCAGCCCAGACATCTGGTCTTGGATGTTGAGCCCTCCGTCACAGTGACCCGATTGTAATTCTGGAAAGGAAGCTGCAGCCCCAAGGGAGGTGGATGGGTCTGCCACCACTCAGGTATTCCCAAAAGAGAGAGACTGTGTCTCTCTCAAACACTGAGAGTGCAGTGCAGACAATCTGTATTGCCTCATATCAAAAAATTAACTGGTCCAATGCAGAAAAAATGTTTTTTTTTTTCCCACAGGATGTTCACAACTTATTGTTAAACTCTGAAAGAAAAACCCTGAAACTGGTTTCTATTCCCATTATTAGGGGAAAATATGGTTATGTATGGACAGTTTGACGCTGAATCGTGCAACTAGGGATTTTCTGCACTGTAGCTGATGGATAAGCTGACACACTGTCAGAATTTGTCAGCATCAAATTCATGTCCTCAGACTCATCTTAGATCTGTGCATACCTCTATACTGTATTTTGGATGACAGTCAATTTCACTATTTAATATAAATGGAATGTCACAGCTGACCTATTATGCAGCCCCTTACAATTTCCCACTTCTTGTGCGATTGTGTGTGTGTTTAATATGTGGGTGTGATGCCACTGAATTTCATGCCCAATGATGAATTTTACTTATCCTAAAAGTGCTAAAAATATAATTAGTAACGCTTTTCTTATAAAATATATCATGTGATAGTATCCACCACTTGCTAGTCTCTCTACCCTTTCATAACAGCAAATAATTATAACAATATATCACAGTCTTCATGACATAGACTGGGGATGTGAAATCATTTCTGACCAATGGGACACACAGCCTATTTGTAATTCTGGAAGAAGGCATAGAGATCAAAATGAATTACAGAAATTGGTTAGTCAAGCAGTCAGCTGGTTTATTCCAAGAAAAATGGCAAGTATCACCAAGACAGAGGCATTATCCATCCCTTTTTTGCAAGAATAAAGGAGAGGGAAGGGGGGCCAAGCAGGGAAAAAGCTTATAGAGGGAGAATATGTCAAATACATCCCCCTCACTCACTCTCTCCTTCGTTACCAACCGCCCACCCTGCTCAGAGCATGAGTGGTACGTGCCGTTAGCAATCCCCTCTCTGTAAGGGGGGGTGGTCTGTGCCTGAGATAAGAGGCTACTTTAGTCCCATATAAACACATTCACAGATGTCTCTCCACGCTCTGTGTCCTCCGCTCCCATTACGACAGCCTGCATCTGCTTAGCTGCTACACCACAGGAGCAGAACAGAATGCTCTCCCTTCTCCTACTGACGTCCGCGCGCGCGTGTGTATGAAAGAAAGAGAGAGAGAGCAGGGAGGAGAGGAGTGAACAGGGTAGGCTTCTCACTGCTGCTGATTCTCTTTTCTTTTTTGTTTTTTTTTATTTTTGTTTTTTTATTGGTTGAAGACTTGATTCCAGGTGTCAGCTACCACTGTGGGATAAAACAAAATAAAGGGCTGCTTTGAATGCCGCCTGCGTTTCTCAGAGAGGGGAGGACGAGCAGCAGAGCAACACAAGCAGAGACCAGCCGGATTTTAGGAATGAATGGGAGTCCTTGCACAGCATGCGCTGGGAATAGCTGTCCATTTGGACTCCTCAAGTAAGGTAATCTCCTTTCTTTCCCCTTTAAGCATGGATGCCTGCTGTTTTGTATTCCTAGAGCCTACAGGAAAGAAAGTACAACAGTATGTCATGTATCTTCTCTTAGAAGAGGGATAAAAGTGTAGAATCTGTATTCATGGAGAGTATGGATTACCATCCAAACTGCAGGGAGAGATTGCTATCTCTTGCATTCCTCTGAGTAATGGCATTTTTCACACAAAGGGTAAGAAAGCCATGCATAGGTTACACTCGCCTTTCGGAGTGGAAAGAAGGATGACAGGAAGGTCTGAGGAGACAATCGTAGATGACCATCCTCACAAGTGTGCTTGTGTGCGTGTGCTTGTGTGTGTGTGTGTGTGTGTGTGTGTGTGTGTGTGTGTGTGTGACGGGGGTTGGCGGGGGTGAGAGAGCACATGCGAATTTATTGATTTATTGTATACCAGCACCCAGAACTGCAAGCATGTATTCTATGAGAACAGAGGAAAGTCCTTCGTAGTCCCTCTTTTCTGCTGATGAAATTAATTCAATAGTTAATTCAATAATTCAATAATTAACTGCAATAGTGGTCAGACCTCCTCAATTCCTCTATGGTGCCTGACCTAGGTAAAAGGATTTGGTCATTAGAGGCTTGATGCTAAACAGCCTCCTTCCACCTGAGCCCAGAAAATAAGAGCCGTTTTTCAGACAAGAGCCTTGACGAAGTATGGTCCAATGAAACTGGACAACCCTGGAGCTCTAATACATGAGCCCACAAGGATTAAGGAGCTGCAGCCCACCACCCTCTCCAATCTGTACTAGCAACAGAATATTTTAGCTTGTCAAAGGGCATTAAGCTGGCAGGGATCTAGACCTTGATGTACAAATGATTAAATCAAGGCTTGTACTCCCCCTCAGGGCATTAATCTAAAGGCATCAACAGAGCTGTGCCCAGCTCTCATTGGCAGATACAGCTCATTACCTCAGCAAATTAATACCTAAGGCAGCGCTTTCTGGACTATACATCTGTGATTAAATGTATAACTGCTGCAGTGTCACCAGACAAGGAGTGGACAGCCATCAACAAATAACTTCTCGCAGTGTTTACATCACGCCATACGAAAATGTTAAAATTGGCTTTGGTTAACAGACTTTTTGGAAATCCTGTCTTGCATGATCTAATTCCATCACATTTACTATTGCAATCTACTTTGATTTCCTGTGTGTTTTATTATATCTACCCATATGTTTGGGATGCAAATTTTTGAAAAAGGTCCCTTTTCAAACTACTGTGTGATGCCAAGACCAGCAGCAACATTTGGCTAATTCGGCTGCACACAAATACAACCCTTGCACTGCAGGCCTAGAAAGGCCAGACCTGGCTTTTAGCTATCACCCATCTAACATGGGAAGCTTTCATGCTAGTGTTGTTAAAGTTTCATGTACTGACAAAGCAAGTTATGAGTGTCAACAAGGAGCATAAGGCAGATCTGAATTACTATTACAGTAACACTGTATTACAGTATTACGGTATTAATCTACTCTTGCAGAGATCATTTTAATGCTATAACATAAAACATGATCTAAACAAACAGTACACAGCCAGGGAAAAACAGGAAAAATCCAGGTGTTCAAAATATAAATGAATAAAGTGCTTTGAAAGAACTGTAACGTTATCATTTAAATTATTTATATTTGGACCATATTTGAAAAGGTACACTACCTTCAAATGACCCAGCACATTTGAAGTCTTCCTGAGTTCAACTGTGATGCTATAGTGGCAAGTGCCTTTTGTCTTTGGTTTGTTGCAGCTGAAAGCAATAATTCTGAGTAGAAGCAGAGATCCCTGGAGTAGAGAAAAAGGCTTGAGCAGGAGCCCAGTGCATGTTCTGCACTTCACCACCCTAACATTACTGAGCCACTGAGGCAGAACACTCCCTCTCTGAGTAATAATTTCACATAGAGGCTAAAACGAGGCCAAACACACCAGAGTTGCTCCTGCTATACCTGAGTCATTAGCTCACTGAGCCGATCAGGAGTTGCGCCAGGAAGTGATTCATGATGTCCCTCTTTAGGAGGAGGACTCCTGCAATGAATCTGCGCTATGAATATTACAGCAGCTGCAGCTACTGTGCCCTAAACAATGCTGCTGCTGCTCAGCATATTTGTGTCATATCATTCATAAATTGTTGCTCCTTCCAAGTGTAAGCACACTAGCATCTGTAAGCTGGTCCTTACAGATGCTTTATCTTTCCAGCAGTCACATCCAGGTTCCAGCAACAATTTAAGTCTATGCTGGTTTGCCTTAAAAAAAGGGGAAAAAATGCTTATATTCCTATGTCATTTGTTTCTCTGAACATACACAAGTTTCCACTGCAGCAGTTGTCTGCCCCAGGATATTGGAGATGCTCTTGGACAAATACAAGACCAGCATTGGGTGCTGGCCTGAGTTGTCCCATGGTGCGAGAACACAGGGCTCTCTCCCTCCAATCACTGTGAGAGGTGGCCCTTCTGGAGCTGATTTTGCCTCCAGGGATGGCATCTGTTTCCCCTGTCAGATCTGACTGTGAGGTCCCCGAGACTCCAGACCGGTTTCAGTTGGGCTGCCAGTTGGCGTGGCTCTATGCACAGCCTGAACCTTGCCTTGCAGCCTCTCCTGTTTCAGATGTGCTCCAGCACTAGTGCTGTGCTTAATATTTAACACTGCTGTTCTTCCGCTAGTTATTGATGCTATATTTTTGCATAGTTTTGTTGTGCTGTTTATTATTATTTTTCCCCTCTGCCCTGTGGGGTTTAAATATTTGGGGGGGGGGATGTACCCTACCTACAAAACAGTTATCTTTCTGCTTTGGAGGTAGGACCTGCTGCACATATATGTGCGTATTAGACAAACACAAGGCAACCCTCAGTCAGCATTGAGGAGCTGAACTGCTTGCATGGGAGCCAATGAGTTCAGCATCTCTCCACTCTCCGTCATAGCTCCCCTTCTCCGCCACAGAGCTCCCTGTGACACAAGCTTCACCCTGGCTGTGTAAGCACCAGCCAGGACTGTGCTCCAGCAAGTTATACTATGTCTACCGCATCTCTTGAGCTCCCAGGATCATGATCACACTTAAGTAACAAAGGTCTGCCCCAGTGCACTGGAATCAATTACCAGTTACATTCCGTGTGTATCATTCATACCCTCCAGACACACAAAATAATAGACCATTGGAATAGGCAACACGAGAGACATTCAATTGCAAAAACATAAATATGAGCTTTGTGGCAGCTGCATGTGTTGTTCGGGAATGGTAAGCTTTATAAGTAGCATTCTTCTTTCATGCCATTTTCATCTTTGAATCTTTGAATATTTCAGCTCTTTGAGGAAAATAGTGTTCAAAGGCTAGCGTGTTCTTTTCACTCCTTCTACAGCAGATCCGCTGTTAAAGCATTTCCACACAAAAACCCTCAATGGTCGCAACGTTGTCTGTTTGACTCCTCATTAAAAGAGATCCTTTTTTGCAAGTGTGGGAATTATTTTCTTTTCACAATGTGAAACTGTTTTTTTTTTCATGTCGCAGTTGTGTGAACAGTGTTTGCGATGTTTTCATTGAAGGCTTCCTTGCCTGGAGAACAATCATATTGTGGTGTTGATCTTGGCCTCCCGGTCTCACAGCAACGATCCCTTCAGGAGTTGTACTCTCCATCTAACAACCCGTCCAGTGAGATCCAGAACACTTTAATCCAGTCTGTTGGTGACTGGACAGTGCCATACAATCCATAATAATAGAGGAAGTGGGGACAGAATGGCTCACAAGACAGGCAAAATGGTACCTTGTGATTAAAGGCTGCATATTTTGCACAGGGGAAAAATGCAGTCTTCATGTCACAACCTAGCAACGGTCTCATTCCACATGAGTCTTTCTACAGATGCCAAAGTGTGGCATTGACAGCACCAGATAGCTTGCAAAGTTGGAAGGTGAAATATGTTTTATATTTGACCTGATGGCAGCCACAAAGAGTTTATATTGAATTTTTTTGCCTGCCCTTTCCCCAAGGATCAGAAGCGATCTAAAGACTTGAAATTATTCATGCAGGTTTGTTGGGAGATGGTTTAGCTAGATTTTTAAATTTAGAAGATTGGGTATGTTGGTGCCAAACTATCATTTAACTAATACAACCTATTTTAGTTTTAGTGGAATAAGTCCTTACAAGGATGATATAGGAAAGTGAATAAAAGTTAGAAAACATAGCTAGCCAGCTAATGCCACTAGGCATACCAATGATTGTTCTGCAAGAGCAAAATGAAACTTGCATCTAGCTATATTACAATCTTGGTATCCTCTTTTAAAATCCTCTAAATATAAGAATAATAAATCCACCACTGTTAGAGCATTATCACTTCTTATTCAAAATAACACCAGGCTAAGTGTTTCAGATTTAGTCCTTTATCATCAAGAACAGTTGACACTGACCAGCTTGCAGAAAGTACAGAGAGAACACCAATGAAATTATAAACTTCTGGCTCTGAATCACAAGTTGACAAAAGATAAATTTATTATGTTGAATGGTCCCTCAGGCTGTTTCACAATGAAAAGTTCTCAAGTGACAAAAAGTGACACATAGACCTGCTACACATAGACCTGCTACTTGTGTATTACAACAAGCCAAAATCGCCTCATGGTCCCATCATCACCAATCAAGCCAACTAGAATCACATGGAGGGTTAGTCTGTCATAAAAATCAAACAAAACTATAAGACATATGAAACCACTGCTACTAACAGAATGTGTTTATATGGAGTATATTGAATGAGATGAGATATGGGATATTGCCAGAGATATGGTCAAATTGAAATAGAACTGGTCAGGGATTATTTTAGAAGTTGTTCTCAACATGTAGTCCACATTCATTCAAACAACACATGCATATTGTTTGTATACTGCATATGTGTTGACTGCACCTATGCTGAAAAACCAGAAGCCTCTCCCTAACCTGTGTGATTATGATAATCTGTGAGATCTCGTGTTTGATCTTTGATCTGGATTTGGAATTGGTGATAAAAGAGAATATAATACTTGCAGAATACAGCAGTTGCAATGATATAACTCATTGTGCTGTTAAACCCTGTTACAGGCAGTGGGATTTTGATAGTTTACCAGTTAGAAATGGAATTTGGATGCATAGTGAATGTCAAAGCATGAAGTGCAGGTCCCTCCTCACAGAAGCATGTGGATATACACTCACTGAGCACTTTATGAGGAACACCTGTACACCTCCTTATTCATGCAATTATCTAATCAGCCAATTGTGTAGCAGCACTGCGATGCATAAAATCATGCAGATACGGGTCAGGAGCTTCAGTCAATGTTCACATCAACAGTCAGAACGGGGAAAAACGTGATCTCAGGGATTTCGACCACGACATGATTGTTGGTGCCAGATGGGCTGGTTTGAGTATTTCTGTAACTGCTGATGTCCTGGGATTTTCACGCATAACAGTCTCTAGAGATTACTCAGAATGGTGCCAAAAACAAAAAACATCCATTGAGCGGCAGTTCTGCGGACGGAAACGCCTTGTTGATGAGAGAGGTCAACGGAGAATGGCCAGACTGGTTCGAGCTGACAGAAAGGCTACAGTAACTCAGATAACCACTCTGTGCAATTGTGGTGAGCAGAAAAGCATCTCAGAATGCACAACACATCAAACCTTGAGGCGGATGGGCTACAACAGCAGAAGACCGCGTCAGGTTCCACTTCTGTCAGTCAAGAACAGAAAGCTAAGGCTGCAGTGGGCACAGACTAACCAAAACTGGACAGCTGAAGACTGGAAAAACATAGCCTGGTCTGATGAATCTTGATTTCTGCTGAGGCACACAGATGTAGGGTCAGAATTTGGTGCCAGCAGCATGAATCCATGGACCCAACCTGCCTTGTGTCAACAATCCAGGCTGGTGGCAATGGTATAATGGTGTGGGGAATGTTTTCTTGGCACACTTTGGGCCCGTTACTACCAATCAATCATATTGTTGCTGACCATGTGCATCCCTTCATGGCCACAATTTACCCATCTTCTAATGGCTACTCCCAGCATGATAATGCACCATGTCACAAAGCAAAAATAATCTCAAACTGGTTTCATGAACATGACAATGAGTTCAATGTTCTTCAGTGGCCTTCCCAGTCACCGGATCTGAAGCCAATAGAACACCTTTGGGATGTGGTAGAACGGGAGATTCACAGCATGAATGTGCAGCTGACAAATCTGCAGAAATTGCGTGATGCAATCATGTTAACATGGACCAGAATCTCAAAGGAATGTTTCCAACATCTTGTGGAATCCATGCCACGAAGAATTGAGGCTGTTTTGAGAGCAAAGGGAGGCCCTACCCAGTATTAGTATAGTGTTCCTAATAAAGTGCTCAGTGAGTGTATGAGAAACACACATATAAATGATAAAAATGAATTAATACTTTGGTCTGATGATACACTTTTTTTTTCCTTTGGAGGCGGTGAGTAATGAGAAAGGAGTTTTCCTCCAGACCCTGCCATTCTAAAAGGAACAAATCCTACAGTAATAGCATTTTATCAGTTCTGAGCAGTAAACTTTACCCTCAATGCTGTTGAATGAATTAGTTTCACGGAGTGCAGCCACTGTGAAGAGCATAGAACGACATATCATAATAGCTCTAATTACAGCAGTCACGGGAAACACTTGTATTCTTAACTGCAGCTATGCTATAAACAATGTCAAGTGCCAGACAAGGGAATGAGAGAGGACAAATCGGAAAGTACTGTTGCAGTGTGCACAGAGTATTTAAGTAGTCCAAAATAATATCAAATATGGGATTATGTCACAACATTGCACTGACACTAACTCCTAAGGACAAACAGACTCTTGCTGTTGATGCACTGATGGGCACACCTCCACAACTCCATATTAATCAATGCATTGAACTTTTTTAAAAATCATGATGGAATCATTAAAAAACATTGTTGCTGCTGCAAGTCTACTCATTTTCAACATTGATTTTGTGTCAAGCCTGATTACACACAACAAGAGCTGTCTATATCCTTGCTGAATTTTAACTTTCCACTGTTAAAAGCTGCAGAACACAGAACACATTTAGCGCATGCCCTGGAAGTCAATCACTGAATTTCTTCATGTACTTTCTGAGACCTGAATTAAGGTAGCAGCTCGAAACTCCAACACAGGTTTCAAACTGTTCACAGCGTGGATACATGGTTATCTGAAAACAAAAATGGCCACTGTAGTTCCATTCATTAATTCGCAATAGACCAATAAAATCAACCCCACATACACATTTAATTTGTATCTTTCAACAAACAGAACTTTCACCCTTTCTTTCTCTTGGACAGCCTGGCTAGGCTTTTGGAGTAAGTACAATTCATCCTGGTGCACAGTCGCTGAAGTGGACAGCATTATGGTGATTACTGCCCAATCATGGTCCAGGAGGTTTTAGCTTGTACATGCTGTTTATCAATAAACAGTGCAGAAAATTCAGGCATTTGCTTTTCATTCCTTTGCTTGTACCATTAGAAAACAGGTAGAAAGGAAAGGAATGCAAAAATGCATTTGTTAACTGCTATTTTTAACCAGTGCTATATTATAATTAATGACATTTCCTCAGCTACATGAGAAAGCACAGTGCTCCTTAACAAGCTGCATTTGCATAGGTGGAGGTGTTGATTTAAGCTGCTGCTGATCTGCTGCTAGGGGATTTGCAGATGGAAAACAGCATTAGATATACTCAGAATGGTTCAATCTTATGCAGGTGTGGTGGGCACTCTCTCATTCCTTACAGCCCTGTTATACATAATCACCTCACATTAAATGCTTGATTTCCTCACAAGTTGATTTAAATGCATTTCAGACTGAGGTATTATTGTTGAACTAACCTTAAATTTGAATAATACATAATTGTACATATAATAATTGTACGTAATTATTATATGTACAATATATGTACAATTGTGTATTATTATGTATGTACAATTAATAATAATTGTACATACATAATAATACACAATTGTACAATAATACATAATTGTAACAAATCTGACACAATCCTAATGTGTCAGATTTGTTAACTAACTGTGCAGCATTTTTGCAGTTTTTTCAAACCAAAGAAAGATTAACTCTTTCCTTAACAACTAAAAAAAGAGATTTAGAGAGACTGCCTCTTTAAAAAAATGGGTAAGGCTGAGCATGTTCCTGAAGGCTGCACCCTGCATACTCTGTATTTATGCTTGGCATGAATCATACGCAGTCTAGTCTAAGAGTGTTGTGGGCTGGGAAAATTGAGCCGGAAGGTTAGTGACGGCTTTGCATTCATTAAGGCAGGACTGGGTCTGTCACCTGTCAGCACGCTGCACTCATCAATTGAGCACCAACGTTTCCTCAGCCAAAGCCCATTAGCAGCTCCTATTAAACCACTGCTGATCTCGTGGTCTCTGCTGGTTTCTTTTTTTCACCCTCATTTCTATGTGGCTGGAGGGAGTGCCTCGACAGGGACAATGGCATGACATAGGATTGGCTCACGTGATAAAACAACAGGTCAGGGATTGATGGATGCTGTGGGACCAGCCCTAACAATGGGATGAGACATGCTTAGATATAGCTAACTGTTTTGGGAAGCTACTGTAAGAATTCACCTCTGGCATCCCCTGAAACCAAAGGATGACATGAACAAGGCCCCACATAAATCAGTTCTACCTGATAATTAACTAGGCTAGAAACTGAAAGCAGGGAGTGACATTAAACATATGAATGTTTGAGCTATTTAGCCAGTAGGCTTTAAGCTGCAAGTTTAGGAATATATTATTGTTCATTAATTCCTAATTGTTCACTGTACAGAAGCTGAAAGATCAGAGTAGGTGAGTTACAGTAATTGACTTCAGTATCTGTGTAATGAAACAGACTGGGATCCAGATGCAGTTAAGGGCTTTAATCACACAATCCAAGAACGTGGTCAGGGACAAAACAGGTTGGCAACAGGAATGGGTTACAGGTGTGCCTGATGAGCGGGAGTGGTTGAGCCAGGCTGAACTGGGCGTGGCTGGTCTGGCTGAGCAGGTTGAACTGGGTGTGGCTGAGCTGGCTGACTGGGAGCGGGTGTGACAATCTGTTTTTTGTCCTGAATGGTAAACCATAAAAAGTAAATCATTCTTTTCTCTTCACTTAATACTTCACCAAAAAATAAATAAAAGTTCTGGTTCTGGGTGCTTTTATACTGTTGTATACAATGTATGCATTGCTCATGGTGGGACAAATGTGGCAATGCAAAATTATTTAGTTCTCATACTGGTTAATCAAAATCAACGACAAACAGGCAAAACAACCAGCTTGCAGGTGAGTTATTAACAACTGGAGGGTCTGTAGCAGGTCGATGTTTAGGAAAGAATCAGACATCATAAGGCATTAATCCAGTGCTGATTCTGTCAAGTGACCAGGTCAATGTTCAACAATGCCTTTAATACACACAAAAATATATAGGCTTTCAGATATTTTCAGGAACCTGAAATGCAACAATTGCAATTGAACCATATGTTTTTTTCTGATATACTTACATGACTCACCATGGCTAACTGACTAAAATTAGTCACAGCAGAAAGTAGATCCTTCCCCCCTCCCCTTGGAGTCTTAATAAAGTCACATCACAAATCCCAAAAGTCAAGACTCGCGATATGCCTCAGAAGAGACAAATTCTCTCAATTTCCAAATTCACGTTTCGCTCTGCAGCCAAATGAACGAAGCAATCACAAGCAGCCTTCCCATTTAATGCACAGTGTGTTATACACTAGTGGGGCATATTGTAATTACATGCAAATGTATCACTTCCTGGAAGGATGCACAGTGTGTTGTCATCCGGTTCCCTACATACAGCTACCATTACCACTCACTCCGCTCCAAGCCAAATTAAACATTTACACAGTTCAACTATAACAAGCCTCTGCATTCACCTCCATATTGATTTCAGCCTTGAGGCGCGATAAGACGGCTCATGCTTTATAATAGGGCCTTCTGTTTCCACTCTTTTGCGGCTCTTTTATTGTGACTCTTCTATTGTCTTACTTCGCTGCTGTCCATGCGAGAAAAAAATGCGATGGCTGTTTTAATTTTATTGATTGGGGGAGAGTTCGCATGAAGACCTGCCAGTTACACAAATAATGTTTATGGGAGAGCAGCTGGCTGTGTCTGCTCATGCTGCTGCTGCAGATGAGTGATGAGGGGCTTATACCCACAATGATTATGATGATGGTGTTGTCAACACTTGATCTTTTTTTCTGCGCAGTGATCTGTGCCTGTGCATATACCATTGCATAAGATAACTAAAATAATATTTTTAAACAATGTTAGTGCACTCTATTCACCAAAGGTCATGGTTGTGAACATGAAGCAAGTTTAGGAGAATGAGGAACCACCATGCGTTTGTTTGAATCACTGGAGCATCCATCCATGAATAATTACACAGCTTCGTCTAATGAGTTCAATAAAACGTAAATCAATCCCAGCGGAGAGAAAACATGTCAGCAGGGCGGCCCTGCAGTGGATTGGAATTATTGATGCGCTGGCCTTTAGATCTGAGGAAAATTCTGCTTTTAGGGAGGCACTGGGTGGGAGCAGCTGTGGCTGAAAGGTCCAAGACTTCTCTTAGGCCATGTCCACACGTACACGGGTATTTTTGAAAACGGGGATTTTCCTCCTTTCGTTCTTAAAAAATTCTCCGAAAACGCAAACACACGCTGTCAAGTGCATGCTAAACCAACAGGTGACGATATAACCCTAACCGTAAAGCCACGTTGGCCAATTAGAAGCCTGATAAAAAGTTATTACGGCACACACTCTGATGTCATAAGCCAAAAACTCTGACGGCAAGAGGTTTTCTTAAAGATGGAGTTGGAGGAGCTTCTTTGAACTAAAACTTGACTTACTCTGTCTGGGAATGTACAGAATATTACTCTATGTGGAGAAATATTTTTTTCCTTCTCAAAGAGGAATCATTATTGGTACATTAATTGGAGAACTTAATGGGAAATATGGAACAATTTGAGGCCTGTAGCCATGGCAACCAATGAGGAAATAAAGTAAACCATTAACCATCAATATAGCTGCTCTATGGTGCAGTTTAGGGAGCTGAATAACAAGTGAAAAAACAAATACACACTACTAGCCTTTAAAGTCATTACCATTCCGTGGTAAAGGGCAGGGCATCACAAGGCCATTCCAAGCATACGAGAGCATGTCTCTGGGTATGGAGCCTCACTCTGGACAGCTCTCTGTCTGATCCTCCTGTTCATGGTCTCTCTGTCTTTCCTGAGCAGGATTCCAAGCTCTTTTAATGCAAACCCTCTGCTGATAGCTAAAAGAAATATTTAAGTTATTACATGTATAGTAGCACATACCTTAAAAGAATGGCCAATCAAACTTTAGGAAAATAGTTTGAATTTGTATTGTATTTAATATAGAACATGCTTGACAGTTGTAAACTACATACAGAAGGTGGGAGTACAGGACTTCACTTGGCATCAAATGGCTTGACAGGACCTGCAGGATAAGGCCTGACAGCATCAAAGGCATCAAAGTGTTATAACTGACAATGAGTGAAATTACTCAGATATGAACAATTTTTTACTTTCCTCCGACTTCTTTTTCTTCTCCATCTTTACCTGCCACATCTGGTCACCCAGTTTGTGTTTCTGATCTTTCATTTTTTTTCTATGTTCATTGCAGCCAACAGTAAGGCACTTTCTACCCTTAGCAGGCTCTAGCTGGCTCAGTAACTAAGCTCCTCACCAAAAGATTAAAAATAATTCTAATATAGCAATGTGACCTCAACAGGCTGCAAAACATTGTAAAATACATCTCTCATTTCAAAATTACATTACATTTCCTTGTATGTCAACTCACAACAGGTATCAATGTCAAAAATTAGGCCTTAACATCCCCAGTCAAGATTTCATTTCACTGAAACCTGTCATGACCTAGCATGTTAAAATGGTTGTAAGTCAGCCCGCAAGCAAGCTAGGTAGCTAATTCTATTTTCAGCCATTGGGCTATGTAGCTGTTTACTTCATTTTAGTATCAATTAGTTTTCTGTTTGCTACCTAGAGCACTCGCTACTTCACTACCTCATTGACTTGGTGGCTAGCTAATTATCCTCATTCTAGATCTCTAGGTAACTAGTAAAATAGTCAGGTAACTGTAACTGACACTTTCTAAATGGGGAATTCAACTGTCATTGTCACCCAAGCCACTACTTAGTGGTCAAAGCATCTAAAAATGGGGGGAGGGGTGTGTTATTTATTTAAAACCCATTCCTTCCGGCATAGAACCACTTTGGGCTACAGACAAAATCACATGTTTCTCATTGTATGTGAATCATTTTACTGGATTTTGCCATTTCCAGAATACATTAAGTTCCTTTCTCAAATGACTTTCATCAGAAGCAGGAATCTGCAGATAACTAGCTTAATTCCATTGCCCGATTCACATGGGAATAATGCATCTGATAACAAAAATAACTGCAAATGACAGATACATAGTAGAAAGTGGATCTGACAGGTAAACTTTTATCCCCTAATAATGAGGTAATTTGGTATCACATAATAATGTGATCATTTTTGATCACATAATAATGTTATACTTTTCTATCATATAATTACGTGATTATGAGACACTTGGACTTTCAGCACTCTTTGGTGTATTTTTTCAACCTCTCCCAGACAGAATGTCCCTTTGATATGAATCTATTTTTGTATATGATCTGACCCATTATTTGCAGTTCTTGTAGAATTCTCAACCAAAACCCTGTCACCGTCTTATCAAGTGTTAACATGATAAGGTTACATTTAAAAATGATCATCAATGACATGATATTCTCTTATCATGTAATAGAATGATGCTTTTCTAACTTGTAATTGCATGATCTTATCTTGTAATACAGTGATAAGTTTCTGAGTTTTTTTTTTTTTTTCATATTGGCAGCAATATGCTGAAGTACCAACACATAGTGATTTATGTGTCTGTACAGCATTTTTAACAGGGGCAATCAATGCACATTCTACATAAAGGATGAACAGGATTAATATGAGCATGAATGTATACATGATACATTATAGAGGGTTTTCCTTTTCAGATTAATGCAAATATTGCCTTCCTAAAGATGATAAATGAAGCAACACACTGAGCTCCAGTGTAACTAATTATCCAGATCCAGTTTAATGCAAAACCCGCTTTGTTCTGTAGCTTCACGCATGTTGGTTTTTGACAAACATGGTAAACTCCTTTAAGGGTATTCTGATTTGTTATTTGCATCAAAATAATTCCTGTGCAAATGCATTCTGGGAAATATTTCAACACCTTCTGCATCTTGACATTACATTACATGCATTTAGCAGACGCTCTTATCCAGAGCAACTTATGCAGCACAATAGCTAACCAATTAGATTAATAACATTAGTGACAACAACAAATTTCTTTTACGAGAAGAACTAAGAAGAAGTACTGTGCTTCTAATGCTGAAGTCAGTTTTTTTTATACAGAAAAGCCACAGGCTTGATTTGGGTTTATGGCTAATTAATGTTATTATGAATTACTGCCAGTCGTAAACATCTCCTCTCCCCTAAGGTCACTTCAGAAGCAACTTGCTAATGTATTAGAAAATAATCACATTGATTCTATCAACAAAGCAGACATTTTGCTTCAGGCTCTATCATATGAATGAAAAAGAGGCAGTCAGCCCAGTGTGGTTTCCAGTGGTACTGAAGAATATAACATTGCAACATAACACTGCAATTTTTGAGATATTCTGTTTCCCCTTCTGTCTTGCACTGCTCCATTTACAAATGATGCCATTTACAATGATGCCATGATGCCAACATGTGATAATAACCACAGGCTACTGGCAAAAATCAAATACCTTTATTTATGTTTGCGTGATGTAATAGAACAGTTGAGATACCATGCCCAAGTAAAGGAAAAACTTGTATGCCACATTTTTTACAGGAAATAAATATTAGCCTTGATTGGCCACTGATGCCTATCACCCAAAGGGGGTAAATTGATGTATTTACTTATAGTGAGTAAACAATCCTTTGGCCAAAAAGAACATCAATGATAATCAAAATGATAACCTCAGCAGAACATACAACACCCTTGTACCAGTCAACCTATTTGTTAGCCTGCAGACATACAACTGTTTTGCAGGCAGCTTAATATGAAGTAAGTGAGCTGTAGGCTGTATACTATACATGGATGGCATTCAATCATAGCACAGAGGGAAAGCAATGGAGCAGAAAACAACGCACAAGGAGCTTGTGCACCTTAAAAATGACAGTGGCATGCTGGTTTAAAAGAAATTAACATTAGTCTGCCTCTACAGAACCACTGCTCTCCTTGCCGTTTGATCACGGCTGTCAAGAGACGTGCCCATTTTAGACAGGAGGACAGTCATAAATGCATAAATAAGCAGAAATAATTGAAAGGTCATTGAAAACATCACATTTTACTGACTGCCTTGCTATCCTGTCCTCATGGTGTGTTTTCTGCACTGAGTGACACGGAGTGAGTCATCGGTGGGTATGCGAAGGAGAGAAGCGCACTGCAGGTGACATATCACCCTCATTAGCCACAGTTCTGCGGGCAGTAAAGAAAAGACATCCTGCTGTTCAATTCCATATGCGAAGTCTTCGGCTCTTTTGATTAAGAGCCAGGGGTTCAGGGGGTCTGGCCAGCTGTGTTTGTGCCCTGAGCAAGGATAAAAAAGGTCAGAAGTGCCATATGAGAGGAGCACATCTTTTTTTTTCTCTCTGCAGACTTGCTGTGTCATCCAAAGAGGTGATATTTGGCTGTGACCATTCCTGCCTGCATCTACCAGTGAATTTGTGCTTGCCTAGGAATTGGACTAGTTCTCTTATGCACTATCCACCATAGGTTCTCCTGAAACCATGTACAAGGGAGGGATTGTAAGGACAATGTGGAATTTTAAGGACAACACAGTCTAATTACATTCCTTTTCCCATAGTTAAACTGACAGAAATGCCAAAATAAGGGCAAAAAAATCTGACCAGTCTAAAAGGTGGCAAATTCATTCTCCTGTTTCTCATTTGCAAGGAATGATTTAAAATATAGTACATTTGTAAACAGGTTGCTTAATATGATCATCTGTCATACTGTAGTATGTACAAAGCACATTAATACATCTAAGTGACCAAAGGAACTGTTTAAAAATGAAACATTGTCAAAAGAATTCATATTCAGCATAAATTAACAGCAGCATATACCTACCCCATATAGTGAATCAGTGACAATAAACCATGAGTGTATAGATACAGTATAGTTTTCTGCTTGTGTTATAGAGGTTACATTACAAAAATGAGTCTGAGTCTGAACAGATCTAGACTGATGGGAAATGACAAAAGGTGCATGGCTCTTCTATAAACATGCCATGGAAACCAAAAGGAAAGACAAGTGAATGATCTTCACAAAGTGAATAAAGGAAGGACAGAAAAATAGACTTTTTATGCAGTATGAAGGAGGAAAAATCAACAGGACATAACCTGAGATGGCAAGTGAAATGTAATCATTTTTTGAACAACCCTCATATTGAGTCATATAATACATGTAACGTGAATCATAGACTACCATGATTACAATCTGCTTACCGTAACCTAAATAATATCATTTTGTGAATGAGAAAAAAAATAAGACACGCACCCCCAGCTGACTGTTCGAGATAATGGTAGGAAAAAGATGGACTGAACTTGACATGACCATAGTGCTGAATGACACTTGTTAGCTAGGTAGGTACTTACGCACAATGATGCAGGCAAGCACATACATCATTAGCTAAGTTGCTATCTAGCTAGTTATTTACACCAGGTGGAAAACAATTTTAACATTCAATGTCTAATTTGGCCTGATAAATCTGCTCATCAACTTTTCTGGCAAGCTAGCTAGACTAGCTAGCTTGGTAATGATAACCAAAGTTACTTGTAATTACTGAGAAGGTACCTAGCCAAGCCACATCTATGTCAACAGAGTGATAAACATCATGGGAGTTATTGTTGAGGATTTGTAAAGCAGCAGGCACCACCACAATCTACCATAGCAATATTACACACAATAAATATTGCATTGTGGACAGTGGTAAATGTACCACACTTTTTTTTTGCACTTTGACTTACCAGACCAGAGTATTCACTTGCAAGCCCCTTTACAGATGTCTTAAAGTTTTATGCTTTCATTGAGGATATTGTTGCACCAATGTTATATAATTATAATAGTTATGTTTGTAGCTTCACCATGTGTTCACCATATTTGCGCTAATAATCTTTCATGGATTCTGTTATAAACCCCTTTTCATTGTTAATCTTTTGGCTCTCTTTCCATACAATGCAACAATGCATTTATTCTTGACTGAAATTAATTAGTTTAAAAAGGTAAGACACATCAGGTGAGTTCACATTTCAGGACACAATGTTCATCAAACTACTATTTTAAGGAACAGTAGTTGTCTGTAAGCCCCTTATGAAATTAGGCAAACCCAATTCCCTAGAATGCATAAGACATGGCACACAAACTGATGAAAAAAATAATAGAAAGTGGAACAACTGGGCAGCATTTCTGACAGGAAGAGGCAGGGGCCTACAAATGAGTGCATAAACACAGGACATTATTCATCATCCCTGATCAGTGACAAGTCCCCTCTGCATCTGGATGCCAGGGGAGAGAGACTGAGTGGTAGATGTGGGAGAGGTGAGGCCCTTGCAGGCAAAAGCACACTTAAATCGAGCGTGACCCGACCTACACTGAGGGAGGTGAGGCAGGACTGGGCGGGCATACAGGACTCCAGTCCGGCGGGTTCCCTCTATAGCCATAGTGACAGTTGCTAAGCATAGCTGTTGTGGAGAAGTTGTGGGGTACCTGCTTTTAGTGAGCCGGGGACAGTTTTTTTTTCTTGTCAGAGCACTATTATGAGGTACCCACCACTCTGGAGGCACCTCAGCACAATCTATGTCTTTCTTTAAAGGGAAATGTGTTATGCATCTGTGTGTGAACCCTTGTAGGTACTTGATCCTGTGAGAAATTCTGGAGTGAGCAGGCAGCTTACGGTTGTTTCAATTTCAACCACTCATATTCTGAATTCATCTAACTCCATTCTCCTCATAAAATGGAGCTGAGTCTTTGAGTCTTGTTGTTGAGTCTATGTGGTCAAACTCAAAAAAATCCTCGCTTGGAAGATTAACACAACTGAATGAAAGTGAACAAAAGACAACTGAAACTCAGGTTGATTTTACAAAAGGGGGAGGAAAGGGTTTTCTGAAGGATTAAGAATATGTGTGTGTGTGTGTGTGTGTGTGTGTGTGTGTGTGTGTGTGTGTGTGTGTGTGTGTGTGTGTGTGTGATATTTGTGGTGGATATGTTTAAATAGAAAGACATCTCTGGGACAAAATAGGAGCAACAGTAATTGTTTGAAGTTTAAACTGGGGCATCTTTTGGTGGGTTGTGTCTAAAACAAAGAAACAGAGAAAAGCATTTCATGAATTGTTCAAGTTTTATACAGGCAGCCAAATCTGCATAATCACTCCAGCTACTTTATATTAGTAATTCTGAGCAAAGGAACATCTCTGCCCTGCAGGTAATAAAAACACCTATGGAAAATAATGTTTGAAGCATCCTTAGGGGGATGTAGGGGGACTTTCTGAGACTAGTTTTAAAAGACATCACAGCTTTCAGAAATGGCCTTATTATATCCCATTAACTGATCAGCACATATCTTGCAATGCGTCATGTCAGTGAACATTCAAGTATTTAATTTGTGTAAAGTAGATGCTGAAAAATTGATTGATTAATGTCGACATGTTAATTTCAATAGTTGTATTTTTAGGTTGCACTGACAACAAAGTGTTGTGTAGCAAATGAATGGTGATGTGTTATTGTTCATGGCTTACATCAATTTAACCACTAATGAACACAATATAGTGGATCTGATTTTTGACAATCTTTGTAGGCATTACTATGCAAAAAATGTTTAGAGTTTTTGTTTCGGTTAATATAATAATATAATAATATGTCTGCAGTGACTGAAGAAAAAAAACTGAAACACAAAAAAATCTTTAACTTACAAAAATGAAATCTGTTCTGTATGGCTGACCTTTTGAAATAATTCTGTTCATCGAGGAGTATGCATGGATGTAATTCTAAACAAATTATAGCTTCAATTCTTGTTTGACTCATCTTGCCATAAGCTATATGCTTTGAACCACTGAAAGGGTTTCTGTTGTTTTTTTTCTATGTCTATAAAGTTACTACTCTTGACAAAAAAAAAAATATATATATATATATATATATATATATATATATGGTACATGGCACATTCAGTGAGTCAAGGTCTCATTTCCTGTGGCATACCTGAATGGGCTTCCAATGGTGCTAAGGTTTATAACTCCATTTAGACCAGAGCTGCAGTGGTTCAAGGTAGTACTTCACATATTTATATAATCATACGTCACATTCCACATAAAATGCCTGCCTTGCAAGAGTAGTTTCCTGTTTTATAAATCTGCAAATTTGTCTCCAAATTACAGGTTGCAATTTGCTTAATGGCAATATTAAGCAATCCAGGAAGCACACGTTTTCTTTTTTTGGTTGCACCGTCTTCAAAGATCCAGGAGGAGAAAACATTTAGGATCATAATGGTCCTCTAAATGTGTTTTGTTTTTTTCCCTTAATTCCTGTCCAGAGTCAAGGCCAAACTTAATGGGATTTTCAGCTCAAAGGAGCTATTTTGTACACTGTACAAATGCTAGTTGGTGTGATCTAAAAACCAGAGAATCCCAACTGTAAGCACACAAACAGTTGTGCTCCCTATTGACTGATCTGTCTCCCTCCTGGGACTATATCATAATTACCAAGGTAAAACGATCTTTATTTCAGGCAGTTAGAGATCGGCTACTTGAATGGAGACAGGTGTTCAGTGCTCTAAACTTAGCAAACGTACGGTCATGTTAAGCATGTCATTTTCCCCTTGACACCATTTTTGTGCATCCATAAAGATGGAATAAAAAGAGTTAACGACAAATTTGGGTAGCAATGTCGCCTTTCCCATAATGACAGTGATTCAGAGGTATTTAGCAGTTAAATAGCTATTATACTGAAGGTAAAACAGCCTCTGCCAAGAGGGATTTGTGTGTAGGAAGTCGGCTAAAAGAAAATCTGATAAGACTTTCCTAATCAAATGGTTTCAAGCCCTCTGTGGCATTTCTAAATCACATTCAGCAATGATAGTTTGCATCAGTAAGCATTATATTAAAAACAAAAGCCATTTTGTTCAATATGTGGGAATTCAAGGCAGACTGCCAACTTCCATCCTCTCCAAACAAAGTTTAACTTTGTTGCTAGATGTTTTGTTAATGCAGCCATTCAACACTCACACCACTGCATTATTATTGAATATTCTATGAAGTCTATGAAGTCACCATGAAGTCTCTTCCACTGGAATTCTAGATGTTACCTTGAACATTTAGCTTACTTTACCTTTACTATTTACAATTTCAAACCAACACTACTGTGTGTTTCTCCTTTTTGACATTATGCAAGCAGTCAGAGTAAATTTAGAGGGTTAATCACATCTGTTTCCACCAAATCATAATGGAACATAAAGGCATTTAACACTAATCTATTAGTGGCTAAATTAAAAATACAATTCACCCAAAAGGGACATCAAATGTCCCAAGAAATTGACCTCACCCCGAACATAAACACAACCAAGCAAACATTCCTAAACATAACCTTTTATGTAATTTGTGTATAACAAATTGTGTAACAATCCATATATACATAGCAGTCATGCTTAACATACAGTACATGCAGCATAAATACCAGTAAGTATTACAATACCAGTAAGTACTTAAGTGCTTAAAGTAAGCACTTTGCTAACTTAACAAACTGTGATTGATAACCCGTTACAGAAACTTTTTTTTTTTTTTACAACTCTCCAGCATTTTCCCCTCCCAAAAAAGACAGGTTTCTGCTTCAACAATATAAAGTGCACATGCATGGTTCTGGTGTCAAAGGATGAATATATTTATGGGATTATAGAACAATGGTATAAAAATGTTTTTCTGCTCCAACATGCTGTATATTATGAAAGATGAAAATTGTGGTCATTGTTTTTTTTCCGGTTCAAATTGTCATTTGTTAGATTCACAGTTCTAAAATCTCAATTAATTGCTGACAGAAATTTTTCCCAGTGATGAAGTGATAAAAGGAGTGATCATTATGTATGGTGTATGTGGTTTTAGAATATTTCATTATTTAACTTTTCTGCGAGTAGGAAAGATGTACCGTATATCCTGAAACAGTTTTATCTGTCTGAGACCAAATTAACCTGCCTTTCTTTGTTCTAGTGCTGCTCATGTCATTTGCCAGAATCTGTTTATCATGTAAATGGGTTGTTACAGCCCACATTCAAGAAGAATCTGCTTTGTTTGCATGAAAATGCTTTCTGGGCTGTCTTTAGCCTCCAACCACCCACTCCCCAAAGCATAAAAGCTTTCACAAGACACTGCTTCATTGTAACCACAAATTAAGCATTAGACCTATCTCATTCCCTGTTATATTAGGACACATACTTACTACATTATACATAATTGTATATCATGTCCTTGACTCTTTAATTTTCATTAACCTCTAATGGGTCATGTGTTGGTCAGTAATTGGTTATCTCTTTAGGTTGTCTACATACATTTATATTAAATCAGAAAAGTGTTTAACATTGTGTCAATTGTGTCTCAGAAAGTACAAATACTACAGCTGAGAATTTCCTCTGCTTTCATACAGTCAGGGTTGTTGTACAGAGCAGGCTTTGACCTTTTATAATTGCTATCATGCTTCAGACTGAAAGAGGAAATAGAGTATTAGTTTGTTAAAAGTCTAAAGTAACCCTGCAAAAATCTGAGGCATCTGTGCAAACTACTTCAGTAGTTGTGAAGCTGTGAAGAAAGCCCTGCCATGATACTCTTGTTTAACTGTGATAGTTACTGTTATGTTTTGCATTTCAATTTGTTACACAATTTGTACAGTGAAGTGAAGCTCTTTGCTTTAAAAAAACACATTTGTTCCTTCATGGTTGACAGTTTCACAGAGTGCTTCTGTGAGAGATAGCCTGCCGTGAGACTAGAGATTAACTCAATCCTCAGTGCCAGCTATTGTGTCAAATGGCAGGAGCTCCAAAGACCGCACCAATGGTTTCGCGTTTTAGCCAGGCAAAACCTGAAAGTTTCCAGCCTTCACAACCCTTGATTTTTCATACACAGTGACCTTACAGCCACAGAGAAGAAAGTACAAAATGGGGTTTGCCTGAAGGCACACGAGGGAGGTCATATGTGTGGATGAGTTGCCATGTTATGGAAAAGAAGAGGCTTGCATTCTGCTCTGAAATTAGGATTCTATGATGTAACAATCCTGATATTTGGTGTCCATTTGAGGACATCCAACTGTGCCCGCTCATGAGAGATTGTTCAGGCCAGTTAGAGGGCATGTCACAACAAGTCCAATCATATTATGCAGCAGTGAACTGCTAAAATAGCAGCAATGCAGTACAGAGGCCTGTCAGGACATAGGATATTGAGGACTAATATGGAAGCATATTACATGTTCACAACGGGCATGCTACTTTTACTTGACTCTGAGATGAAAGCTCTCCTTCTTTTTAATTAATTGTAAAATGAGCTTCCATTCCCTCTGAGGCTAATATCCCTCCTGTAAAAAACATAATAACTGCTGTAATTTCTTTTTTATGGGATTTGACTGCTTTGTATAGATTTATTAAGGATTAATCTAAATCACATTTACAACCCACGTAATAACTCCCAGAAAGTGCAGGCCATGTAAATAGGAGTAAACGCATCTTATTTTTGTGTCAGTGCTGTTTATCCCTTCTCCAGAGGGACAGGTTATCAGCAGATGTCCTTTCAGCACACACACCAACATCCTTGTCAACATAAGTATGCTGACCTCACACCAGAAAAGCAGTCGTGAGTACTGCTGCATTCACCCTGCGACAATGCAGGCATCCGTCCCGTCACCTGGACAGGGGACAGACAGGGGACCGTGTTCCAAATGCTTTAGTGAGATTTCTTCCTTTGTAATTCCTTAATGACCAATGGAACGGACAGTGTGGAGGGCCATTTATCAAAAGCGAACACCTTTCTAAGGTCAGTCTGTCGGTGGGCTGAAAGAAAAATTGAAGACAACATCATTTGGATGGGTGAGGGAATTCTCATATTGCTCAAAAAGTGCTGCATAAGGTAAAGTGTTATTCTCTCAGCCCCCTACCCCTTACAGCATACACTACATAAATCCTCTGTATTGCCTGTGGAGTTTTATCTAGGGCAATGCAAGGAGTGATAGATCATTTCTCTTCCTTTTAGCCCAGCTCAAAATGGCCCAGATCACCACTTAAATGCTCACAGTGGTATAAAACATATGTAGTGATAGTTCGCTGCACAGACTTGTGCCAAAGCCTTCTCCAGTTCTTAGATCACACAGAATGTACAGTGCTTGAAATCTCAGTCGTCATTCACTTCGCTATGAAAAGGGGAGAAACACCTTACAGTTTCATTCCATCACATGGTTAGCTCTACATAACTCACTTTACTTTGGTCAATGCTCTCTGCTCTGCTTTAAGGAATATATTCTCTAAATTCATCTGCACTTACAACATAAATAATCCTCAGAGATAATTTTGTATTATTGTGCATTTGCCAGATGTTCCTTAGATTTATGGTACATAATCTGTAGAGAAGTTTTTCAATGTAATGGAGAGATTTACATTATTGTGGGCTGCTTTTTGCTCAAAGCGACCCATTTTTTTATGAAGACTGTATCAAACATCTTTTTGGTTGGATATTAGCATGTGTTATTGATTTTATATCAAGTGCCTGAGGTGGTGAAAATAAAATATGTAATCTCTGTGGATTTATCACCTTTGGTAGATGTTCAGCTTTATTTAGAGAATTCTCCTTGTGTTTTCTGCTATACATGATAATCCAGAGAACAGCTATGATAAGAGATGCATCAGGATTTAAGAACCTTACATATCAGCCAATGCTCTCAGCTACTTTTATATGTGATAGTGGCTTCATTCTGACTTACTATTCCGCTATAGCTTCACACTCCAAAACCTGTGAGATGAACTTTTGACCTACACACAAATGCAAAGAGCATGCATGCACCCACACACACACACAAACGAGCACAACTCCATAATAGAAAATAAAAATGGACAGATACAGAATATTTTGTAGATCGAAATGACAAGCTGGAAGGAGCCAATGGATTAGATGAAAGGTGTGTTTTCTGTTATAAATACCTTCTTGAAAGTGAGAAAGCATGTGGGCATCAGGGGCTAGGAGGTGAATAAAGCTGCTGTACAATCATTTCTCTACAGCAAGAGAAATAAGCAAGCTGGGGCCAGTGGTGTTCTTAAATGATACGACAGGAAAAGAAAACATTCGCAAAGGGAGACAACTCTTTATGACTGTTTTCACAAAAGGGCAGGCTCATCGCTTGGATGTATTAATTCAGGAAGTTGTGTTACTGTGTTTTCCTTGTTTCGCCTAATCAGCTATCAATTCCTATGCGCTGCTGCTGACCCAGCCCCCAACCTGCCAAACCCCCATCCCCCATTCCCACTCATACAGACCCTATCTCCCCATTCCCACTACATACTCATACAGAACCTTCCTCCAACACGCACTCATACAGACTCTATCCCTCATTACACACTCATACAGACCCTTTCCCCTATAACACTCTCATACAGACCCTATCCCCCCACATGCACTCATACAGATCCTGTCTTCCCCATTCCCACAATACACTCACATGAACCTTATGAAACCGCTTAGGGGATACCAAAGCACATGGGAGGAGGAGCTGTTGGATTTAAAGTAAGAGCTGCCATGTTTGAAATAGATGTTCTTCTTGATTCAGTGGTCTGTCATTAGGTGTTCACTCTCCTCCTGTCTCAGGAATAAAAAACACTAAGAATGCACGTTCTTGTTAGTTAAGTGGCAAAGGCCACAAAATGTTTGCAATTACTGTGAAGGTTTGCTTCAAGGCAGAGGGGTGAGAATTGACTGTTTTTCTAAGTTTGCTTTTCTTTAAGAGCACAACAAAAGGATCAAAAATGTGCTATAATGAGGGAAGGGAACAGAGATGCAGAACCAGATGTTAATTTCTTCAGACACACAATGTGCCTCATTCAGAATCCTAAAGAGACACTTCCTCTGTTTTGATCATTTGCCGTACTTGTGTCGTGTACCTTTGTTGAGTGTGCCATTCTGCAGCCAGACAATAACCCTAATCTCAATGCCAGCGAAGGCTGACATTTCTAATCATGGGCCTGCTTGTTGTCTGCAGATGAAAATCCTGATTGCTTTCAAGACACTTGTGCAAGCCAGCTAGAGAGAAAGAAAAAAAAAGAGAAAAAGAGACAAGGTCACCCAAGGATGTTTGATGATCAGACATCATTCTACATCCTAGTAAATTCTTTGTTACAGTGTCAACCCATCTGTTAGTTGATATATTCATGAGTGTGTTTAAGTGCATTTTGTTTTGTGTCAAATCCATAAGTGATATCTTATTGCTTGAATGTTTTTTTGTTTTGTTTTGTTTTGTTTTGTCTTTACTTTGTGGGTTTTGTGACCTGAGAATTCCTTAGCTGAACATCATAAGCATCAATATTAATAATGAATCACTTAAACTACCTAATTTTGATACTGTCTGTGTCATAAAACCTCTACCTGCTGGGTCAGTGGCTTTAACAGTAGAAATCAAGACTGGTACTGTCCACAAGAGCCCTGACTAAACCCTAAACAAAAGCATTTCCATTTACAATTTAAGAAATGCTCTGAACTTTAGGTTTGTGAAAACATTGTGCTCGGATGTATGATGAAAAAAGTGATAAAAAAACAACAACCTTGACATTTTCTGTTGGCCTGGTTGAACTTGTAAGAGATACACAGAATCAACTCATTTAATGCCCAGATATTGAAGCAATGTAAGGTCAGGTGACAGCATTGATTAAAGTTTTATATGAAGTATTAAATAGATTGTCTCCTGTAATTTGAAAACATCCACTGCAGAATTTTCAGAAGTATAGATTCATATTCTGGTGGACATACTAACATCTGATAAAGCTATTTGCACACGCACGGCGCAATGGTTCCAAATGAACACTGATCAATCAATTCATATTTCACTTACTCTCCTTTTTAATTCATATTATAAAAAGGCAGTGCATAGTGTGATCAAACCCAATGTCACGATAATACACATCTATCTCATTAAGCAAATATAAATGACCCCCAATTTTGACCCCATGGAGCACCATAAAGAAAATACTTCAATATAAATAGCCTCCAAGAATTTAGTTGTGAGCTTGTCATCTTTAGAACTCAAGCGCTTGTCTCATTTCCCTGCTGGGTGGGGAAAGACATTCTCATTGCAGGCATGTTATTTAAACCCACTCTTTTTAAATGTAGAAGGTATTTCTCTAAGGTGGTTTAAAAGTATAGTGAGCTACACATGCCCTGACTGTGCTTCATAACAGAAGGTCGATTTCCCCCAAAGGAACTTTTTGGGAGCTGCATTTAATTTGAATTCACAAAGTGCTTTCATTTTAAAGACTACAGGGCTTTTTTACTGGGTGAATGGCTTGAGGTCTGTTTGGGTCCATACTGCAGGCATCTCAAATGTAATGCAGGTAGTGCCTGTTTTGTGATGATTCTAGTTTACAATGATACACGTTTATTAAAATACTGTCATTACATATTACAAGACATAGTGAGTGATGTTTCTACAATGAATTGTAGTAGGGAGTCTGTGTGTTTGGAAGGTAAACAAAAAGTAATTCAGTTGTTACACAACAGCAGCCTATACACCAAAATTTCTAGCATTCTGGTCTTGTTGTATAAACAGAGAACCTTTTGAAGGCATGGACTAATGATTAAAACCATGTTCTTTGCAGTATTACAGGCTAAAGTGTTTTCCATGTCCTGTTATTTTCAAACTGTCACGCAGTGCATGTCACACCACCAATGATATATTACAATGCATATGGGTAAGCACATGTAAATATATAGTTATTCATATGATATTAAAATATTATGAATATTTGACTCAATCCCATATTCACTCAACCTTCTCAGGTTGACAATCTTGATTTATAGTCCATGTTCATGAACATAACCCTTGCTTACAACATATGGAAAATTACAATTTCATTCCAGATGGTCTGGTTAACAACTGAATATCCAGAAGCACATTGCATTATAAATGCAGGGGCCATCAGTATATAATTGTTAAAACTGGGTTTCATATGGTGATTCCTTCACTTTGTATAGTGATTTAGTCAGTGATAGTATATTGCATATGCAGTCTATGCTTTCTGATATTATCTCACAAACTTATAAATCAGGTTTCCTTTATTTTATGAGAACCCCATGCTTACATGTGTTAAGCATGAACAAATATCTATGTGGTAACACTTATAACATCACCCCTTCAATCAAGTTCAGCTTGTCTTTATCAGTATTAACAGCAAATTAAAGTACTGTCGGGAGAGTACCATGCATTTTATGGCTATGTGCCCTGGTCTGGGTTTTCTAGGATTCCTTTCCCTACTCAGGACCAGATCAAGCGCAGATAAGATAAGTCAACAAATACACACACATAGCAGGCAAGAGGGCAAATGGTCTACCACCATAAATACCCCAAAATCAGTGACCACAGCTGCAGGGGGTTGCCTTCTCTCCCCCCCTCTCCCCTTCCTGAGCACAATCAGCGTGTGTGTGTGTGTGTGTGTGTGTGTGTGTGTGTGTGTGTGTGTGTGTGTGTGTGTGTGTGTTTCTTTATGTGTACCTATACGTTCGGATCATTTACCCTTTTGTACCCCACAGTAATTGTACTCTCATGTCATGGAAGAATGTGGAAAACCCAATGTTGTGTGATAACACATGTATTTCTCAATATAGCAGCAAAACCACCCTTTTACCAGTTCCTCTCAGCTAACTCTCTCCTCTCAACCCATGCCTATTAATGTTTGGTGTCATTGCGATGCTCATGAAGAGCTGAATGCAAAGATGAGGATCTTGAAAATATATCTGGTATATCCAGATGTATGGATCGAAACGACAAAATTAAGTCCTGTAGAAACTTCCAGGCACTCCCCAACCATAAAATTAATCATGCGTGGGTCTGGGAGGTGGAGAGAGCTTCTTCTTAAGTCAGGCCTAGAACAGGCCTTTTAGCTCAGTTTCGCTTTGGCTCAGTCTTTTGTCGTTGATCAGTTTTTGCCACGGCTCAGTTCCTTGCCTACGCTCAGTCATCCGTTCAGTCATCCAGTCCGTGGCTCAGTTCATCCTGCAACTTTTTGCATTTTTCCCTTTTGGAGTTTTGCTGCTATCGTGAGTGGTTCCTGTGTTCTTCCTTGGGAGAGGTAAACAATTGGCTTGGATAATTTTCTCTGCACGCATTCATTCACCATTCTGTGATCCATCCCTGTTCTTGTTTTGTTAATGTCTGTATGTAATTTAGTGTCTGTTAAGGTAGTGGACCAGGTCTGTAGCCCAGACTTTGAATTTTGTCTTGTCTTAGTGTAACTGCTTAATAAACCTTTTTAATTTATTCCAGTTGTGGCTCTATATTTCTGACAAAGGTTGATCCACCAGACTGCTCATCTCCTATCAACGAATTCGGTGATTTAATTGATAATTAAAATCTTTGATAATAATTATTAAATTGAATCATTTTATTATTATTTTACATGTTGGTTAAGTGAGGAGTTTTAGTAATTGACGTCATTTGTGTCCGGTATTCAGAGTGCCGGACAATAAACAAGGGCGTTAATTTCTAAGACCACTGGGTTCAGACAATTGAATTTTTATTAAATCCTCACTTCCCCGACAGTACTAATGTCCTGAATTTCCTCAAAGCAGAAGAGTTTTGAATATCCCATATATGGACTAGCCGATTGACCAGAAAAGACATTTCTTTTAAGTCCATTTTGACCTACAGTGAAGCAACAATGATTATCACCATGCTTTCATCATGCTTACAAAAATATTGAATTGGTTACCTTTAGCAGACAAGATTGAGTGACATCTCAATATTAACTAAGACTGTAATGTTTGTCGTCTTCCAGTTCTGAGTTTTCTTTTATGCAACTCTGGTCCAGGCAAAAACTGATTTCATTATCTTCCTCAGAGGAATTCACAAATGCCTCCAAGCATTCCTCTTCTCAGACTGCCTCTGCATTGCTCTCACACTGATATAAAGAGATGAATTCATTAAATACCCCAAGATATTAATTGGCATGTTGCAAATACAGTATTATAGAGGACCTTGATGAAAATTGTCAACATGATTAGATCTAACATCACTGAATTTTACTTCAGTAAAAAAAGATAGACCCCCAATTATTTTAGTCTGTGTGAATAAAGGTTAGTACAGACAAAGCAGACTGTATGAGGCTTTGTAATCCAAGCCAAGAAAATCTATGTCATCTACCATGATGGTTAGCTGTGAACATCCATAGCCTGCAGCCATCTCACCAAATTCTGCATAATGAAAAACAGCCTTTAACCACCTAGCAACTCAGAGAGCAGGGGTTACAACTTGAATTGGTCAAATTTGGCCTCTGTATGAAGTTAACATTGTAGCAAATATACACAGACAACACTTTCAGCATTCATTGTTCAAAAAGGAAGGGCAGCAACTGTGAAGGAAAAAAACAGTCAAGTGAAGAAAAAAATCAATGCAACCGCATAACTATAGTGAAACTACAAAACCAAGAACATTAGGCTAGTGTTTTAAATAAGAATTTTAAATAATATTCATTTAAATCAGTATTGAAAATAATATTTTTCACTGTGTGCTCTTGTTATTCTTGATCATTCTGTCTGCATCCTTGCTCCTAAGAAGCCATTATTGTAGCAGTAATGGCCTTGCTGTTAAATGTAGCTGGAAAATGGCAGTGTCCCCAAAAAGCATATCAAAACCCCAGGAGCACCAATTAGGCTGCTGCTGCTGCATTCTTCCCCATACACTTGCCGTCGCGTTGCACGGAGCCAAGGGCAGAGTCAGCACGAGAGTTGCAGTGTAAACAGAGAGAGAGGGAGAGAGAGAGAGAGAGAGAGAGAGAGAGTATCCTTCGCACTGATCGAGGAGATAAAGTGTCTCTCTGCACTCTGCTAGTTTTAATTGAATCCTTGAGGCAATAAGACACTCTGTGGACCTGTATGACAGTAAACTAAGAGGAGAAGCAGTCGGAACAGGTGAATGTTGTAGTCAGACTGTGTATGCCTCTGAAAGGGGTGAGACTGACTTTGAAGTGTGTTTCCAGGTATTCCACTTTCACTGGGTGGAAAATGTTAATTTAGTAAATTTATTGAAAGGATGGTGAGATGTGATAATTGTGTAATTGAAAAAGGTCAAAAAGTTTTGACAGGATGACAGCAATGAGGTGTGTGACTCATTAATGGTGATTAATGGGTTTGAGATACTACAAGTACAAGTCAATGACACAGTGCAAAACAGCATATGTATCACCAGTGTAATGATTCTGTAAATAACCATTCATATTAATGATGTTATATACTCTTTCTCTCTCTCTCTCTCTCTCCCTCTCTCTCTCTGATTTTATGCAATGAAATGTTATAGCACACCTCAACAATAGTCCAAATTTCATGCTTTCACTCTGGTCATATAATTGTTCCCATTATAACTGGCTAAATAAAATTCTCCCTTTCAACCTATTATGTGAGCTTATGTATGGAGAGCATTCTGGCCCCAAAAGGATGCCATGCATCACTCAGTGAGTTAGAACAACAGTTCACATCAGTGGTGGTTGAGGCAAGTCACCTCTGCATTTTGATGTGAGGTACCGGGTGTTTTTTAATGGCAAATTTAGCTGACACTCCAGAGTTTGTGACAGTTACAGTGATGAACCAGAGACAGGTTCACATGCCTTAATGGAATTATAAATTACAGTAGCATGCATGCCCGTTCATCTCAGCTTCTCTATAAGGATTTAATTTTTCCAGTTTCCTTTCTTAGTTGAAGCTTAAGATATATTCTTTTCATTTGCTTGAGTGATTTAATTCCATTAATTCTGTTTACCTCTCAGTTACTTCACAGTATTATGTATTTAGTCAAGCACTAATCATTTATATAATAATTACAGCATAATTAAAATTTTATGGGGTTAAGTATCTGCATGCGCTTTCATATTCAACAATGTGAGAATGCTGTTTTTGCCTTAATGCATTTTCTTTTGAGACATTAGTGGTCTGAAGGTTGAGCTGGCATCCAGACAGCCCATGACAGTGGGTCAGATGGATCGATGGAGCTGCTCAGTCGAGAATCCCAAACCCTGACAGCTTCAATTACTGTTGATTGCACAAATCTTTCACAAGAACAGGGTCAAAGACACTTAGCCCTTCTCTATTGGAACAAAAAAAAAAACGCTGAAGCAGCACAGCTTAAAGAGAGCATGGGTAAATGAGAGAACTTTGCAGATGGGGATTCTGGAATCTTGCCAGCTCGTGCTGAATTATTCATTCTAAATCTTTTATTTTACAAGGCACTTAAATGACAGATGTCTTCTTCGGCATTTCAGCATTGTTCATGATTGTACTGTAGTCTTAAACATATTTTAATGGCATAAAATATTCATGGAGCATTTTGTTATTATGTCACATTACATTTATAGCTGCATTCACTCTGAGTTAAAAAAAACACACAATGCATATGTCCACATTGCATTCATTGAAACAAGGAATTCATGGCTCATTTGATTTGTCCTGTCAACATAATTTGAAAAATGCAAATATGTTCAAGAAAATCACAGGTCCCTCAGACATCTGCAGATATAGCTAAATGATGCTTACACATATTTGTTCATCAGTGCCTCCTGGTTACTGACATTAGAGCCTGTTACTGCGATAAAACATGCTGGCTTCCATCTAATGGATGTCTCCTTCACATTCTGGCAATGGAAAAAACAAGCTATTAAAGCATATTCTTGTTGAAACCTCTGAAAAAAATAAGATAGATTATGCATGTGAACACCTAAAGAACAGTAAACTAGCAAACCATATTAATTTCTTGTTCCTTGTTCAAGGCTGAACTCTGTACCTGAGAGATATGAGGGTCCTCTTTCTTTTATGTCCATACCTTACCTCCTCATTCTCCTGTGGGTGGATTTACAGGGGATTTATTAGGGCGAGGAGAGCTGGGGGTGGGGTGGGCAGGAGAGAGCTGATTCATTCCTCCACCGCTGGGTCTGGTGCAGGTGATCAATACTAATCCGCTGATCCCCGCAGGTCACCTGAGCACCCCATTTGTCACTGTCACTGTGTGCCATCGTGCCCTGCGGATGGAGACGAGCGAGTTAGCTGGGCTGTCTCCCGCTGAAGCACCAGCCAGATCTCACACTGCCAAAGCTCTGTCGCTCCCATGCACAGACTCTCCTCTCCCCTGCACTCCAGAGGCACAGCTAGAGTGGAGAGTAATAGCAGCAGGTCACCCTCAAGGCACATTTCTTTAAAACATTGTCACAAAATGCAGCTGGAGCTCCAGTTACAGTTAGAGCTGTGTTATCACTAAATGCTGTATTCATACTGAAGTCTGGAAGGGGTTCTTTTTGAAGCTGAGATACTAATAACTGACGGGCTTCCTATGAAGTTGAGATACTACTAACTAATGTTCCCACACTTTGTGCACACTACCAGTAGCTGTTGTTCGACTTTTTCTTTGGTGAGAGTTTTTTCACCAATAGGTGATGAGGTATTCTGATGAGGTTTACCCCTTTATTTTCTCTAAAAACAAGACTACATTAAACGAATACTGAAAACATCGACTGTGATGGCACATCACAATTCTTTTTTGAGAACTGGGCAGAAGGGGCAATACAAAGTAATAGGCAGAACCCTCATCTGAAGATAAAAACAATATACAGCACACACAAGTATGATAGGAGAAAACAGCACATGCTGTCAAGTTTCTCTGATTTTAAAAGAAATGCCTACTAGAGACAACACCAGGCAAGTGGGTTATAGAGTTGCCCGAAGGTCTCAGCAGACCTTTGATTGGAAGCCTTCTGTTTTTCACCCTTTTCTTCCATTTGTCTGGATGATCACATTTTCATCTTGCAACTGCCACAAATAAATAAATAACTGCATCCACAGACAGGAAGGTGAAAAAATACAATTATTCGGCAAGTCTTCTGAGGATACCCGTATCTTTATCAACTGATCAAAGAGTTCATTATTAATGCACAACTGAACTGTCCTTGTAGACATTGTTTTTGTTTCCTGATTGTACTTAATTGTAATTAATGATAATGGTTCTCTCTTAAGGACAGCTAAAAACATCAAATGCATCATGGACAAGGCATTGTAGACCCACACTGTTGAAGAAGCCTCATACATTATGTACAACACATATTTTTAAAACTTTGTGGGAAGTGGTATAGGAGGGTGAATGTTGGGATTGTTCATTGTAAGGAGAGCATTGGGTTTGTATGCAGTTAAGAAAGCCCTTGAGATTTTAGTTAGAGAAGGTTGTCTGTGCCATGAATCTTCTCTCCTGTGGCCTGAAACAACCTTGAATCCCTTTTCACATTAATGTTTTAATCATTATCTGGTCGCTTATACTGTTGATCTGAAGATAGGGGTGATATATTTTCTCGCCGTGTATTAGCAGAGTGTTTTGAATTGCAATGAGTTGTAAATACCACAGACAGCATGCACTTTCCTGCATGCCTGAAACAAAGTCAAAATGTTGTTTTTTTTAACAATAATTTTATGTTTACATGATAAACAGTAAATGTGGTGTTGTGGCCCATGGAAAATGAAGGATCTGAGATCCACTCAGAATGGCCTCTGAATCTCAGGAGGGGAAACTGGGCATATCTTCTTGGATTTATTTGGCTACATCATTATGCCAACTGCATGCTACACTTCAATTAGTGTCCCAGTAATAAATTTATTCATGCCACAGCTCCTCAATATGTATCAATTGTAGCAATACAGCAATACATATACAATATATATATATATATATACTAATATCAGGCATCTTTCAAAGTATTAATCAGTTCGTTGAATAGAGGCCAGGGTCCTCGACTGTGGACCTGAAGGGCATGAGTCTGAATCCTCAGAAGACTGGGTTCCCATTGATTACTTAGGTCACTGTTGAAGGAGACAGGTCATCTAGGCTATTAAACTAAATCCAAGTTGACTTGGATAATGGAGTCAGCAATGCAAATGACAAATGACACTATTGTTTCTTCTATGGCACTAGATGCTTTCTATTATGGAAAATGCTATCATGGAAAAATGCTACTTTTTCTCTGAAAGACATTTCTATTTTTATTAATTCTTAGTATTGCTGCAACAAGAACCAGGTGGACTTGGGTGAGCGCTGGTTGGATTACATAAGCGAACAGCTCAGAAATCCAGTGCACTCCGAGACACCAGAGTTTCACTCAAAAAGGATTTCAAGGCTTTAAAACAGAATTCAGACTTAGTATAACAAACCTTTTTTTTCCAAGGGCTTGTGCAATGCTGCCAAATTCTCAATGCACGTAAGTGTTCCAATTATAATTTAAAAACTAATTTTCTCTTGCCAGCCTGTTTGCATCGCAGTTATTGCTAATGGCATTTCAAAACAGCATGTACTGTCTGAGGAAAATGAAAATATGATAGCATAAACACTTCTTCTCTGAGATCACCTGAGCCATCCATCACCAAGAGAGCAAAACACCTGATCTCACCTTTCAACTACCTCTGAACTTTTACACCACAGTTTCCCATGTTAGGGGTAGCCGTACCGCAAAATCCACACTTTTCTGTAATATGAAAAACATGATTGATTTTAACTGACTGTCAAAATCAACCATGGGCAGCTAGCCTTTAAATATTTGTAAACATACAAAAAGGACCATAATTAATTTTAAAACCACTGGATTCCATGAAATTAGTTCATAACTGTGATTTGTTTGTAGCTGTGAAATACTTTATCTGATTGTCATGCACTTTGTGGTTTGTGCTTTCAGCTCTACTCAATGCAGATTAATAAGTATGCTAATAATGAGAATATAGAATGTCTGCATATTGCTCACACAGACATTAGAGAACTGATTGCTTTGCATATGAATAAGCCTTACCACAACCCAGACTGCAGAACAAAAAAAAAAGAATCCAGCTTCACTACAGCAAATTGGAATTTTCTTCCAGTGAGCTAATGTTTGGTGGTAGCTCATGCTTCAGATATAACTACCATCCCACACCCTCAAAATGAGGCAGCAATGCCAGAATAAGCTCATCTTATTTGACCCACTGTGAATTCATTTCCTGAGATGTTAAATGTATCTCGCTGTCACATTTCAAAGGCTTTCTTTTTTTTCCTGAGGAAAATTTCATAAAGGGAGAACATGACGTTCTCTGACGGGTCTCTATTGTCTCCCTTCCCCCACCCCACCCCCATGTCCACTCACACAATCCAAGCCTTTGTTTGTGAATGAGAAGGGCCATTCTTTCTGAGAAGTGACCTCTCGTTTGCACAGGGACTGGCACTGAGGACGTGACACTGCCGACAGGCGGACTGGATGCCACCAGCCGCTCTGCCAAGTTCGGGCCCTTCTGGGTTTGTCTTCACCCTCCTTCAGTCGTCTTTGCTCTGTCAGTGTTTGGGATTAGGAACACATGGAGCCTCCTCATCACAATAACCAACCTATCCAACCGTACTAGAGAGAAATCCTCAACTGCACACTTGTCAAGGAGAACAGCATTATCTGTGAGTACTAATTCCATTAATTTCATATGATTCAAACAAATCCATAACTGCTCCTCTTTCCACTTGATGTATGTGTCTGCAATGAATGAAACATTAGCGCATCCAAGTTCATTCCTCAGTTGGAGCCCGATACGTTCTTGAGCAATTGGAAAGAAAATGAAAGCAGGTGTGAATAACACAATACCTGGACAACAAAACAATTTATCTTTTTTTTTGTTTGGCACCAATGTTATAAAGTTTCAACCTTTCTCTTGAAAAAAAAAATCTTTTCTGATTCTGAATGGTTGTCATCAAATAAGAGACCCAGGACTGTTCTGTTGCAGTGACCATGAATTATTTATTTTAATGTCAATTTTGTCACTGATAAAATGAGCCTTAATGTTGTTGGTCAGTAAGGCAGAAATGATTACTCAGGCGTAGCTGACAATGAGTTTCAATTCCACAAAGGGAGAGATTTTCAGAGCGGGATTAGGAGCGTGACAGGGGCAGCTTATGTGACACATCTACTTATGTCAAGCATCTGTAAGCCCAGACACCTTTGGGTTGGGGATTGTGGAGGAGATACTGAAGAACAGATGCTGCCGGCTGGAAAGCTGGATAAACTCACTTAAACTCACTCACAGAGGCAGATCAGAAACAGAGGAGCAAAAAAACCAGACTGCTGAATATTGGCAGATACCATGTATCTCTTATAAAGTCTGTGGCCATAGGAATGAGTTCTCCATCCTTCTTTCACAAGCCCAAGAACACAATGCTAAGGCAAGGCAGGTTAAATCTTTATCCTTGTGGGTTTAATGTAAACTCTGACTGATGTTTTCTGTAGCGTAGCTACTGTGTCTATCTGAAAAATGAGGATAAAACATAGGAAGTAGGACCATGGTAGAGTCAATCTTTTGACCTACTTAACAATGCCTAGTAAAATTGTATATGTGTGTGTGAGCACCTACTGAGTGTTCAAGTTTTGAGCTCAGCACTTTACAGTATGCATGATATTTTTTTGCTAATGTTCTAGCACTGCAGATCAGATGAATTTAGGACCACATATGAGAGTTTCTAAGACAATAAATGTACTTTCGTAGTTTAATCTGAATAAAAATAACTAAAACATTAACACACCACTATGACAGAATGGCAGAAGACTATTGCTATACAATTTAAAAGATATGAAGACATACTAAGGTATTACATTCTCAATTCTGCAGTTTACAGAGATATTCTGTATTCTGTATTCTGTGATCATTTGGTCAATGGCGGAAATAATGGCATTTTAGAGTATATATTTGATGGGGATTCTTCAGGGAAAGTGCAGTCATGGCAATTAGTTTGCGTGCAGAGTCAAGTGAAACATGGTAATCTGTTCAACAAATTGAGCCAAGGAGACAAGGAGAGGTCTATCACACAGACATGTTTGCTTTAGACGCATCAAGACCTTGGTGTGTGTGTGTGTGTGTGTGTGTGTGTGTGTGTGTGTGTGTGTGTGTGTGTGTGCGCGCGTGTGTGTATGCACGTTAGCATGTAGACTTGCATGCCAGAGTGAGGGCAAAAAAGGAAGGCTTTCTGATCATGGACAGGTTCTCTGAAATGAATTCCAGTAATCAGTGTCACAACTACGGGCTTGTTGGTAAAATCTCCCTGCCCTCATTAGGTCCAACAAGCATTCCTAAAGAAAACAGAAAAGCTGCCTGGGTCTTTACTCTACAGTGATCAACATTATCTATTCGCCTTATTCTGCAGCAAGTGCAGTTTCAGTTTGCTCAGTAAAGTAAAACGACATAGCCACATTAGTTCCAGCAGGCAACTGCAGCTGAACCTGGAGAACTGTGCCTATCAACATGGAGGAAGCTGCAAAACATATGTGTGTGTGTGTGTGTGTCTGATGTTCACTCCTTTTCAGCTCTGATGTGCTTCTGCTCACCCAAACATTCAGCAAGGCCACGATGTAAGCAAACTACACTGACGTTGCCATCACACTGGTTCTGGAGCTTCATGGGAAATGAAAGCAAAAGATTTTCATAAATTTCCTTTCAGCTTTGTATTGATTTAAGGTTCTATACGTATTGGCATAGTTGCAATTAAGTTAAAGGCAATTAACTATTCAGTAATTGAGAGGGTTCTCAAGGGACTCGTGTCCTGTTCTGAAGATTTGCTGAGCAACCTTAATCCTAAATGTGAATTCCTTCTTCTTCTTAGACCTATGAACACAGGGATCTAGTAACTGGATTTTGGTCAATTTGAATGATTAGCTATCAGTTTCTCCTTGTCATTACTTACGAAAAATCTTCTTTTACCACTAAACATGATAACCTTTTTATGTGTGACAGTAACAGATCTGCATGAGACAAAAATTTTAATACAAACATTATTGGCATTTAGCAGACACTGTTACCCAGAGCAACTTACATTGGTGATATATATATATATATATATATATATATATATTTTTTTTTTTTTACAATGTTATCTATTTATACAGCTGGTTATTTACTGAGGCAATTGCAGGTTAGGTACCTGCAGTCTTCTAGCAGGTAACTGAAACGGCAACCTTTCACTTAGGTCCTGCACCTTAACCACTATGCTACACTGCCACAAACTTTACACACCATGGAGACATGAATTACCACTGTGCCAAGTGTTACCTGAAAGCACACAACTGTGATTTTTTTGGCTTGTCTGGAGGAAAAAGGCCACAGAATGCTTTCCCATTGAAATAAGTGAATGATTTTATCCCATTGTTAGTGATCAGATATTGCACTTGTCATCTCTGGAGTAGCATTCCCACCAAAGCAACATATTAAAGAACAACACATTCCAGTTATTCTAGGAAATATATGTTCTGAAAATATTGGCTTTCTTTCAATTCGTGAAATGTGAGCACATCTTCTGTGCTGCTTATATGACAGCATATTACACTTTAATGGCCTCAACATCAGAGTGGATTCTTTTGCAAAGCTGTGCAGTTCTTGGATTTAAAAGCTTTTGTCAGTGCAGCTCAATTTCAGAAGTTGTCTATTAATAGATTGCAAGCCTGCTATTCATTAAATGGAATGTAAGGAGCTTTCAATATTTAAGTGCACATAATGAGACGGGCTATCTTCCTTTTTTTACGCAGAGCTCACTCTCTGATCATGTATGGAACCCTCATTAGTAACTAGGCCAACAATGTATGTGTTTCACAGTTCTGCACATACAGTACACTCTTGTGCCAGTTTCTGACAGGGTGACACTAGTGCCTGAGTACATAGTATAATTCTATATAATGCAGCTATGAGCCTAAGAAATGCTTTCAAATACATTGTTTCAAGACATTTAAAATCCCTCTTAATCTGTCTTCTTTTTCTCTCAAATTTTGTTGCAGACTTCATCACAAGTGTAATCCTATCACTGTGGCAAGACTGTGCATGTATAACCATTGTCTATGCAAAGTGTGCTCAGTACGCTGAGGTTTCCCTTAAATGTATGTATGCAAATAACACAGACTGTTTAAATTAAATATGTCACTATATACAGCGTCAGCATACAGCTGTAACTGGAATATGACAGGTTCTCAGACAGTTATGCCATATTTCTTTACCAAGAATATATTCAGATTTTCCTAGGCTATATCAAAGCAAGAGCTAGCTGGAACAGGCTGTATCATTTCTGCCTGTTCAAATAAGGTAACGGAGGCTATGTGTGATGCTGTAATGAAATTGGGAGGGGAAATATGGAGAGTTTTAATAACTCTGCAGCAGACTAGAGCTCATCTGAATTCCCAGGTTCCCAGACTGGAGGAGGCCTCCATGTCCAAAATAAAAAAGCAGATTCTGTCCTTCTCTGGGGGAATAGGAAGATGGATGCTTTGGTATTCGGAAGCCTTGCATCTGTAGTTATAAAGCATTAATACGCCTACCCTTCCTAACTCTGCCCCAAATAAATAAATCCATATTGCTGCCCTTAGGAGAATCACATTTGCTTACAATGTTTCATTGTGTAGGATCGGTATGGGTTGAGTTTTTGATCATCTCCTTGCAGAACACATGGAACATTACATAGGCTGAAAAACAGATTTTCCGTGAAGAATAGTGTTGATTGTTGAAGCAATGATGACTGAAAAGAGGTGCATCCCAGATGGCCATATAATGTATGTACCAATGAGTTTTTTTCCATGTTTCACCTCAAAGGCACACAATACAATGGCTGCCTCATTGCTGCCTGAAATGCAGCACACACACAGCTGCTTGAAATAAATTGTTTGCTTCATGAGCATGTCAACAAATGTGGGGAGTGATTTCTGCAATTTCAGATCTGCAAAATTTCATCACCTGTGCATCACTCAGTTTGGAGAGACAGCAACAATGCCCTAAGCCAGAGCCTGTATAAGAAACACTCTGCACAATTTACTTTGGAGAGTGGGCTCAGGTGATGGGATAGATTTAGTTTTATACCATTTCAGAGGTGATTCTCTCAGGGCACTGGGTGAGAGGTGAGGATCAGTCCAGCAAGCAGCTGTGAAAAGCAGGACAGACACTGCCTGTGCAGTGTCTACAGAAATCTGTGTATGCACAGGAAATTATATAAAACATTTTAAACCCCAACTATGACTCAAAATAGAAAATATATTAGACAAGAGACATATATCCGTCTATTATTTGTCATAATTGGCATACAGTAGTTTCCATAAAGGGCTAATACATTTTTGCCGGGGTAGAGGTTTTCATTTTTCCCATGTATAGAATGTCTGCAGACAAACGAATGACCAAAGACTCTGTGCTCAGAAAGACATTATTATCATTATTATTATTATTATTATTAGTAGTAGTAGTAGTAGTAGTAGTAGTAGTAGTAGTAGTAGTAATAATAGTAGTAGTATTTATCCCTTTGTAATAATGGCTTCCTTGCATTACGTGTGAAAGGTGATATATGAATAACAAGCCTAGTACCTACAATAAACTGCTTAATTATGAAGTATGGATCACTGGAGGTGCACTTAACAAATCAAATTGCAAATGGTAACATGATTGTAGCTTTAGGGAAAGGAAAAGCCTCTTTTAAACTGGGTAGTCAGGAAGCCCTGATGAAAAGGTGACAGAGTGCCTAATTTGTGAATCTGTGTTTGTTAATTCCCCATTGATGACACCTGATTAAAGGAGCTTTCATCACCCTGCTAACCTCAATATAATTTCCTTAAAATTAAAAACTTAGCCTGCCTCTCCAGGATTTATGGCTGGAAGACTTAACTGGAGCCAACTCCACATGTAATCTTGCAGCTCCAAAGGCACTTAACAGTGTTTTTGCTTCCCCCCAGAGTGCTTAATGGTTTGGTCTATGGCCAACTCCCCATCTGGCCTATGCGCTTGTATTTCCCTTATGCCACCATTCTACCGCTCTGCTCCCCCTTTCCTTTGCATGGTGAGTCGGTCATGATTTGTCATGATTATGAACATGATAAAGTAGTTCATTGAATTGAATGCCAGTAGTCAGTAAACCTTGTTTCTGGTACTCTATAAAATGATGTTTAATATTTTACTGGTCATGGAAATGTAAAGAGAAAATTACACTCAAAAAATCTTCTCAAATAGATCAGATAAAGAGACTGCATAGGTAACTTCTAATCTTCTTGCCAAAAAAATCTACAAACGATAATCCATCAAACAACATAAGTATAAAACCTTGTCAGGTTTCGAAGAAGGAAAGAAAATGGGGAAACTCTTAGCTGTAATGATCAAAATGAAAAATACACAATCATACATCTCAATCATTGCCAGCAATGAAAGTGTAATTCTCAGAGATTCAAAAGAAATCAATAAATAATTAAAGTTATTATACTGAACACTGTACAGTCTAGTGGCTCCTCCATCACCAGATAAATGAAATAAAATCAATCTGCCTAAATTATCCATAGATGAACAGAGAACACTTTGGCCTTCCCTTTGAACTAGTGTAGCTTTTCACTTGAATGAATGCTTAGAAAAGGGAATCCTACATGGTACAGTGTCAGACACAATGACTTCAATAATCCCAAGCAAGGTTAAGACTCAATGCAATACTGTAACTATAGACACATATCTCTATTCAACATATCCAAAGTGCTGGACAGCAGACCTTTAATCTCATCCATTCAATTATCCCTCAGGAGAAATACAAGTTACATGCACACAAGAAAAACTAGGCTTTCGTCCAGTATTTACAATGTGGATTTCCAGCATATATTGTATAAACAGTAGAAACAACAACCCATAAACAGTACAAACCACCGCAGGAGGGCTCTCACGGCATTAATGTTAATTGAAAGAACACTATTTCTCTGACATTAGACAGAATAGAGAGCTTCATCTTTAACAAAATGGCTATATGCATGTTTAACAACAGCTAAATTAAAATGTGTTTTATTGGGTTCAAGTGGTAGACCACAACCTTTCACTGATACATGGGGAAAATTTAGAAAAATGGGTTTTTGAGCTATAAGCTCCAAGACAATTCTTATCTCCTCTACTCTTCTCTCTCATCTCATGGTTCTTGTTAATATTCCACAAAAATGTTAACTTAACAGTCCTTTGCCTCCTGCCCCACCACCACAATTAATTTCATTCTCCATTCATTCTTTTACATGTATTTACTTTTCTTCCTTAATAGCGTGTGCTGATTAAAGAGTGAGTTTGGGCATGGGCCTGGGTACTCACAGTTCTGGTGGTTGGGATCAGTGTAAGAGGGCTTCAGATCTTGTCTTATTCTTAAATGTTCAATTGTAAAACTTTTGCTTGTTCAAAGTCTAAACACTAATAAAGAACTCTCCTGTACAGGAGGTTGTTTAAAACATTTGTGAACATCAAAGAAAAGTTTCAATGGATTCCTGTGATGAGACTGACGAGGGCAGTCACTCTTTGTAGTGAAAATGTAGGGGTGTGGAGTAAACATTGAGCGATAAATAATATAAGTAAATAATGACCCCAGTGTCCCATTGATACTTTTCTACAGTTTCTGTTAATTAGGGTGCAAAAAAGAGCAATAAATGTCATAGTGCATACTGTACAGCTGGGTCCTCTCTCAGAGATATGAGAGGTACATTTTCACATGTTATAGAATGAAGCACAAAGTGAATTATTTGTCAATCCTTTGTCCACACCTTCTTTTCAATACTTCAGAATGTGACCTGCCTTGGGAATGTATAATAGATATGACACGTACAGGAACACTCAAGATGAAAAGAAAATCAAAAACATGGGATGCCAAACATTCAATTTGATAGGCTAAGACTGTGGATGCCCTGTACTGCCACATAGCTCCCTGCGCAAAGTTTAGTGTTCATGTATGTGATGTGGAACATTTTAAAAGTCACGCCAATTCTTCCAAATTTCATTCATTATAAAAGTGGAGACCTATACCATTCATTCCAATGCAGGAACATAAGCAATGATGCAGAGTATTGTGATTAAACACACATTTACTTTAAAGAAGAGGTATATTCTCCTTCATTGCAAAGGCACCAGTTCTCTGAAGTGCAATGAAAATCCACACTCCCCCATTTTGATTTATGATTTGCAGAGTTAGCATCATGAATATAAACATTTAATATCTGGCATTGTCAAGCTTCAAGGTGAAAAAATTTTTTAGAAATTTGCGCTCAGAGCAAATGGCACTCTACTTCCATCCAAAACGAATTAGAGTAAACTTTCATTTGATTTCAGTGTCTCATGGTAAAGTTGATTATTCTCACCCCTGAAAACTGAGAAATCATGAACACTGAATCTGAATCATTGATCTGAATGGGAAGAGTTAAGTCTGACAGTGTCCGTGCAGACACGGTGGAGTTCAATGCAGCAGCGGTGCAGCACTTGCAGTGCAATGAAATTTAAATCATACACATAATGCATTTATGTGGAGGAGTGGTGTTTATGTTTCCTCCACATGCTTTCCTTTATGCCGGAAGATTTTATTTTTCATTTTCATTATTTTCAATGTAAGACTTTTTTGAAGTGAGACTTCAAATTTTTTTTTTTTTTTCAAACATTATAATACTCCAGTCGGTAGTGGTTAACCATAGCTGTCTTAATCAATTAGGGTCTGTAACTCCAAGTTATTTTCAAAGGCTTGCTTTTTCAACTGTCTGCTGTTCTTGTGACATCATTTATTTTTCACTATATTGCAACTAAATTGCTAGATTCATTACTTCTATTCAATACATAAAATCATTCATGACACACATTTTCAATCCTTATAAAAATGAATAAAGCACCAAGCTGACACGCTCATATGCAACGCTCAGATTGTCAAATGTTATAGAATACAGTGCTGGTGGGTTGACAGTTCTGACTAAGAACCCTTTGGAGTTGTTGAAGGAAATGTACTTCTTAAGGTTTTTAGTGCTGATTTAATAATTTTTCAACAGAAAAAAAAAATCAGGCCCATATAACTCTCTGATCCCCAACTGCCCTTGAAGAGTCTGAGAAATGCCTCTTGCAGCAGACACTGTCCCATTATAATCATATTCCCAAAATGTCAGGTGTCCACAATGAAACCTTCGCTGGCTGGCAAACTTCAAAGGTCTATATTACCCTTAGAGATCAGTCACAGTGACAGGCTCCAAGCATACCTTTTAGTGTTTAAATATTCAGTAAATACACTTATTTTTCATTCACCTCTAACCGATATTAGCTTCCCAGTGTTGTGCATTTCTCTCTCATTGCTATTCCACAATTAAATTCATACCAATTACTGTATGTCTCTAACAAAGGCACATTAATTGACTTGATAAAGGAAAGCACTACCTTGAAATCACCTGGTGCATCATTTGATCTCTTCCCATCTACATTGTACAAAGCGCATTCATCCACATAATGCCTGCCAAGTCAACCGGAGGTAACAGATCTTAAAGACATTTGAATGCCTTGTATATTGTCCTCCCTCTTGAAAAGCATCCATTCCTTAAAGTGTTTCCTTCCTGCTACTTAAGTGGGTTGTTTGAATATGTAGCATATTAGAGCATGGCTTGGAGGGGGGAAATGACAGGGAAAATATAATTAGAAGAGGAGGTTGCAACTGCCGTCCCACATTGAGTCTTGACCCTTTCAGTTTGAGCACTGCCATTTCATTTTTTTATCTTAACCCAGTCTGCACTTTCATTTTTTCCTGAATTATTCTTCAACCATAATGAAAAACACACACTGTTCCCATCTCAGTGCTATTCCCTATGATGTCTACATAACAACAAAATTCTTATATTTTACGATACATGGGCCTGTAACTGGATGCTGAACCGTGGCTCCTGAGAATCCTCCTTGCAAAAATAGTAGACCTATATTTCATTGATTAGGCCCTATTAAACAACAATGCCTTGCCATTTCTGATGACGATAGACTACCAGAACTGGCGATGCATGCTGTTTGTTTGATGACTGAGCTCTGAAATAGCATCCCACAGAGAAAGCTAAAGCTGTGTTTTTAGCTGATTATTTTCTAGTCATGCATGCTTGCCAGCCACAATGTTTATCATTCCTGTCACATTGTGGAATAAAAGCTGATGAGATCAGGCTAGTCTTATGTAGATTAGTGGGTTATGGAATTAAAATGGCTTCAGCCAATGAATTATAGTGACCCTTTGACCATAATTGCAATTATTGACCATAATTCATAAGTATTTATTAGCTAACCTTGTAGGGGTCGATAAAGCACTTTCACTGTATTCTTTTTTCTAGTCTTTAGGCTTTTTAGAAACAAGAAAATTGTAATTCAAGGGGCAATCTGCAAAATATTTAAATGATAAAAAGGTTTTTTTTTGTTAATTTTCAACATCCAAACGGTGTTAAAGTACATTTTTTCAGATGGTTTCTTGCCATGTCAGGCACAGAAGAAAAACTGACAATGAGTTTGATTGACGAACAGTTTGAAATTAGTCATTTTAAAGACGTGTCTCAGCGAGCATACTTTCTGGTCAATTGACACATAATAGTCATATAAAGTTGTAGCACCTGAATGTCCATTTTTTTACTATTTTTTTACTGATAATCAAAATCAACGGTGGCAGCCTCCAAAAGCAGCAGCACATTTACAGTCAGGGAAGAGCCTGTTCATTTACAAACCATTGTATTGCTTTGAACATAGGGAGAAATGAGTTAGGGACGACGAGCATGTATAATTATGTGTCATTCAAACTATTAATCCCAAAGCCAATAAATGGCATTAAAGCCATTTCACCCTGTTCTGTTTCTTGTTTTTTTTAGCACTGTACAATTTTATCTGAAGGTAGTGCTACAAAGAAGTCTACTGATATATTTTACTTTCCAATCTGTCATTATAATTTTTTTCTGCACCAAATGTAGGCTATGTGCCACCCTTTGACTTGTATTTTTAAAATAATACATTTTGATATTTAAGTAGGAAGATGGGATATTTTTGGGTATCAGAGTCCAGCAGTGTTATTAATGTTGCACTGTTGGAAGCAGCATACCTGCATCCAGGGCTCCAATGAAGGCTTATTTTAAAAGCACTGTGACCTAACCCAGCTTTCAATTTCTTCTTGATTGCGTACCTGTTTTGAGACACTTACCCCCTCTGAAAAATGTATGTGATTATGTAGCCAAAAAATTAAATACACATCCCGATTTAGTAAAATATAATGCCATAACTGTGCATGTTCTACCCTTATGACAGACCAATACAGAGCATGGCCAAGCCAACACAATACCATGAATTTCTGAATAGAGGAGATGGAGGCCATTGTAAATTAACTGGGGAAAAATGTTAGGAGAGTTTTATTTTTTTTCTGCTTGTTATACAATGGGCCTGATTTTAATGCTAGAAAAACAGTGTGTGGACAGCAAACACATGCACAGCAAACCCTCATGGGTTTTGATTTTATGTGATTTCATGTTAGTAGTTTACAGGTTTGCAATTTTCCTCACCATTGTGCTAGCACTTTGCCCTGCATAGTGGTAGTTTTGGTGGTGGTGGTGGTGGTGGTGGTGGGGGGGTGTCAAACAATGCCAGGAGTGGCTGTGGATATTCAGGACGTTGTGGCACAGCACAGCAAGTCATATTGTGTTTGCTATTCAGCCACCTGAGACCTGGCATAAAGCACAGTGTCTGCCCTGACAAAATGAAAGGAGGCATTTGATCAAAAATAACAGCGAACATTGAAAGACAAGAGAAAGACATCTCCCGACAAACATTTAGTTAATATTGTATAATTTCATTGATTGCATTGGGTGCTTTTAAATCGGAGTTTGAAAGGAGTCAATCCCTCACCAGACATTATGGAACAAATACACCAAAATTAGCTGTCTTACATGGTTTGTAACATTGTCTAATTGCACTTACTGTCTGAATGGCAATAATCAATCCAGCAAAAAGTTTTCATTCATCAAATTCAAATCAAAGCACTGACAGCCAAGCATAATAAGATTTTGGCTCATGCAGACCTGGCTCACAAACACAATGACAGAGAGAATAAAAATAGCCTACTTTTAAAAACGTATACCAATTTAGGCCTGGCCTACATAAAAATTGGCCACTATAGACAATCTCATATGAATCAATTGTATAACTTATGAAATGGCCAAAAACCTCATAATTCATCAAATTCTGTGTGCCTGGTGCGTAAAGTAGTCCCCTTATCCATAATCCCTACCTCTTGTTGTGAGGGTGATGATGCCTTGCTTTCAGTTCTGTTCCTTGTGAATTCACCCTGACTCTAACCACCTGACATTGCAAGGTCACCGCTGCCATTATGTCACCATCAAGGGGTCCATTTAATCAATATCCAGGTAGTTTGCATTGCTAAAATTTTGTGGTTCTTGGTCCATGATTCCCAGTCTGAAGCACTTTGATAGTGATCTGAAGCAGGTAGTGATTCACCCCAATAGCCAGTGTAAATTTTCTAAATGGTTCCAACCATGAGCTCAGCAATGTAAATGTATACTGAGGATCAGAACAGTGCATTTGTGGCTACAAAAAATGTAAGATTTCTAAAATGTAGGTGACCACTCTGACACACACAGAATATCTCAACTGCACAAGTAGTAAGGGAATGTGGGTTAATGAAACTGGTTGGTCACCAACAATCTGTGCCACAACTGATCTCTGGGCACCAAATTTAAGAAAATAAGTATATTTCAGAGCATAAAATATCACAAAATCCATGACGTCACGCGAAACCACAAAATATTTCTTTAACATAAAATAATATAATCAGTAACACACCAGAACAGGCTCGGCTAAGCTACAGTACCATATGGTAAAAACTACTACAGTTGACTGGTGACATTACATATAGTCCAAAGATAATCAACAAAGCTATTGTAGCCACAATGCTATTAATGTACTGCATCCCTGTCATGATATGCATAGACTCATTATTTACAGGCTGAGCACCCTTTAAAAGTGTTGTCACCGTTCATCTGTTTCAATGTTTCTAGTCATTTGCACAATATCATTCTAACCTATAACAGGACCAACAGACATGATATCTCAGCTAAAAAGCTTTCAGCATACAAAATGCCAAGTTACTCACACATGCTAAGTATTTCGTTATATGTCAGTATGCTTGTTAAATCAGGTCTGCCATTCAAATAAGTGATTAAAGTGAAACAAATTTATACTACACAATTTTGGTAACATGACCTCACACAAACAGGGCAAACACTTTCATGAAGCAAACCTATATTGTTTTCATGTAACTTTGTCCTGTGTTCTTTCAGCTTTCATCTGAACATTGTGGCCCTTGTGTGTTGCAATGAAGTCTCAGATGCAGAAAACTGTCAGGGAGCTAGATAGCAAGGGTGCTCTCTAGTAAGGTAATGTACTGCTTTTGAGAAGTACTTTCTAGATGTGATGTGTCCATGCTTCCTTAGAATTTACTTGTCACTTGATCATGTCATATTTTTGAAGTCTCAACTTTGATCAGGACATGTAGTAATGCAGTTTCACTGTAGCAATTCTCGTCCATATGGTGCTTTTCTACATTCCTCTGTATTAAAGAGGTGCGACATGAAAGTGCCATGCACCAAACTGTGACAAACTAATATATCTTTTAAATTCATGTCACGTACCATGTCATATATCATAAACATAACCATCCAGAGCACATGTATGTATAATTGTTTGTACATAGCTTTGTACTTACTATAATATTACAACCTTTGCTAGTACAAAAGATGACATAAAATAAGGATCAAGTGTCAAACTACAGCTATACAACCTGGTATGTACACCACATTTCTAGTGTAAAATCAGTGTTGTAAAATCAGGAGAAACTATAGCATATTGATTTCTTACTTGTGTTCACAACACTGATTTGAATATACCACTTTTATACCATAACTGAATCACTCTCCTCCTTTATTCTTTCTGTATATACGGGGAATTTCATAACACTCCATCCCAACAACCAGACAAGCGAAAAGGATAATTTGTTTGATGACAGATGTGGCATCAAAGTGCGGTTGTTTCCTCAGATAGGTTATGTAGCCAGAATTTCGTGCCTGGTTCTCGCTCAGCTGCAACAATGCAGTGGAACACCAGACAGAAAATTTCCTGGGCCAGCAAGACCAGTATAAAAAGTTCAGTAAGAACGTTTTAGTTATAGAAATATTGATGCAGGATTCATTCAAATCATACAAATATTTCAAAAGAGAAAATCATTATGCACCACTTTAATACATTGTCACAGCCATACAAATGTGAACAAACATAGTTATTTTGATTATAAACATCTTGATCCTACCTTTTTCACTGTTTGATCTCCCATTTTATTTATTGCATGTGCCACATCTAATATGTGAACATCAGCTCATATTCTCAGTTCAATAAAACAAATACTTATGTAAATTATTATTTGACAGACTAAAACTTGGCACTGTGCTCTGTTTCAGCTTTTTGCTCAGGGTTCTGAACAAGGCACAAAGCATACTTTTCTCACCCTCCTCCATTCTACCTGGAGATAGCAAATGCCTGATATCTGAGGTACTTCCTGTGTTTCTTGCCTCGACAGTTTTACCTCCTGTGGACCTTGGTTATGGGCTCAAAAAATAAATGTGATTGAAAGTGGTCTACAGGTTTCTTTTAGCACTTTCTTTAGTCTCTGGGTGTCATGTTTTCATCTCTGCTGTCCTAAATAAAATGGAAAACTGCACTTCCAGTTGATCCTTTGGACACATTAAGGTACAAAACTGCCATAGATTAGGTGGTGAATTGGCCTCCCATTAAGTATATTGTAGAACATAAAGGCAAATGTGGTGTACTAACTAAGATGTGAACAGATACCTTTTATATTCTGAGAGATTCCGTCCATATTTACCTCTGCAAAGACAGCTCATTGTCCACAGTAAAAATGCTGTAACAGCTCCTAATCCCCAAGAGTAAATCCCTCTACTCCCCAGTGCAGAGTTTCAGTATCACTGCAAAATTTCAAGCATCTCTCACAAAGCCATTAAAAGGCATTTAGAAAGAGAAAAGTGCCAATCTGCCTGAACAGGCTTAAGGGTAAATTTGATTCCCTGTCCTGTTGATGAAGCTGCACTATCAATGAAATGTAGTGTATACTTGATGGTGCTCACTTTGTTGCTTTGGGCTGAGGACTGATAGATTTAAAGCATTTGATGCATGCGGTTTGATCTGAGGTCTGTGCCACTTATCCATACCGAGGGAAAGGCTTTTTTGGAAAAAAACATGTGGAGGGTTATTCAGGGAGACAAGGCTGTAGACAGAGGGGATTACTTTATTTGAACTGCAGTGAAAGATCAGGGGCCTTAGCACTAGCAACAGCCACAATACATATACACCAGTCTGTTTATTATTACTGCACGAAAATGGGTGCCAACGAAAAAGAAGATGAATACTTTTCAAGATAAGGGTCATGTAAATTAAACACTTTATATTAGAATTATCAGGATTATGTGTGGATCAGAAACCACAGTCACTGCTAATACAATAAATCTGATCTGAGTAAATAGAGGTTGATTTTCATCTCTGCAGTACAATCAAAATGATAACATGAAAATTTACATGTTTGATGAAGGTCATTTTTAAATATTTATTTGAAGGTCCAGGCATTTGTAATATGAGATCAACCCACACGATGCAAAATCACCACAATCAATGTAACACAAATACTCAATGCAAAGACATCAAAAGTAATGTCAATATTAGTGATAATGATATCTTATACACCTCATACTTTATCAATGTATGCTGGATTTCCAAAAGTTAAAGTTTTTTTTTTTTGAGTAACAAAAAGTCATCGTCTCAAAAGGGAGTGTCAAATTAGTTCTCATTTGGGATTAAATACTTATAGCATCTAAGTTTTAACTGTGTCTACATATCGGGGGAACATCTATGTTGTATTCATAGCATCAAAGAGCAGGACAAGCCACAATTTGCACAGTAAACAAACACCCTTTTGATAGTTTTGTTTGATTTGGTTTTGATTGGCCTTTATAAATGAGGTCCCAGGAGCCCCCCAATTTGCCTTCACTGTTTCTGGAAATAAACAAGTTGATGGATACTAGAGAAACAGGCTTTCTGTTCAGTCTGCAGAGCTACTAAAAGCATAAATGTAAACAAGCTTTAAAGATTTACGTTTTCAGTTACTGATGATTTTGACAAAGATTAGTCGATGTGAATTTTACCTGAATTTTTCAACAATGACTAATTGTTGCAGGTCAAGATTACCTCCATTTTATGCGTGACAATTTTCCTCTCAAGACAGTTTGTGTTTTCTGATTACCTCAGGTTTGCATTTTTTTCCCGGTAGAATTATTTCCTGTGCTCACGACCTTTTGAGTCTTGGCAAAACAAACCATATTCTGATGTCAAAAAAGCTTTTCTCCCAAAAGAGTGGTTGGTGCACTGACCTTTGGACTTCATGGCAACTAAAGTGCAGTAAATCAATATTTCATTCACACTTAGTGACACCTTAAGTTATTTTTAGGACTGTGACAGAATGCTGCTTACTCACCCCCTCTTTGTGCTGTCTACTGTCTTGACCAAAAGCCTTTGAATATTGTAGAATAATTTGCCAGATAAAGGCATAATACCAGCTCAAATAACAGAACGGAGAGGAGATGTCCTTTCCCCTGACATTGTTCAACATCTGGGGCCATTTTGAAGACACAAAGTGATGAACTTAAATCATTATGACTGAGAAAGTAACAAACAAAAAAAATGATTTTTATAGTGTGAAGCATCATTTAGTGAATACTGAATATTAGGACACTCGAAAAATGAGAGAGGCTTTGTACCAAAGAGAACCTACTGCCCTATGTATGACACTACATCTAAATGATTAAACATGAGGTCAATTTTTTGTCTATGAGCATTAGAAGTGCACTTGCAGCTAGCATGATACTCTCTTTTACTGGCCACCTTAGTAAATGGGTTGGAAACCATGAATGTGGTACACTGTACTAGTGTATCATTAAAGTCAACAACCCTCCTGAGCTCTTTACAGTAAAAAGAACCAATATCTCTGCCTAAAATTTGCCAGACTATACAGAGATTAATAGTTACAGTGGGCAGAGAAAGTATCGGAGTTTCACCACATTTTGTTGTGTTACAACCTGAATGTTTAATGCATTTAAATAGATTATTTATCCTACAATAAACAAAACATACTCAACATTTAAATGAAGGAAATTCACTTTTATTGAAAAAGAAAATGTAATGAAAAATACAAAACAGAAAAATGAAGCTTCAATAAGTATTTATACCCCTGAGTTATTTTGCATGTATTTAGTTGCTCACCCTTTTGCAGAAATTACAGCCCCTTAATCTTTTGTGGTAAATTTTGACAAGCTTTTCACATTTTGCGGGTTTAATTTTTGCCCAATCTTCCATGCAAAACAGCTCTAGTTGTTGGACATTACATAGGGACCTGTGGTGTACAGCAATCTTCTTCTCCTGCCAGAGTTTCTATTGGGTTTGACTTGGTTACTCAGGACATTCACTTTGTTTTTAAGCCACTGTAGGGTTGCTTTGGCTCTGTGTTTGGAGTCATTTTCCTGTTGAATGATGAATCTCCATCCCAGTTTCAGGTCTTTTGCTGACTTTTCTAGGTTCCGCTGAAGGATCTGCCTATATTTTTCCTCCATCCATTCTTCCTTCAGTTCTGACAAGCCTTCCAGCCCCTACCGATGAAAATCAACCACAACATAATGCTGCCACAGCCATACTTCACAGTGGGGGTAGTGCTGTCAGAGTGATAAGCAGTGTCCTTCTCTCACTAGACACAGCTTTTAAGCATTAAGGCCAAACAACTCAGTTTTTATTTCATCAGGCCACAAAATTTCCTTCCACATTGTCTGAGAGGCTTCCACATGCTTTTTGCATACTCCAAATGGGACTTTATCTGACAAGCCAACTAAGGCTTCCTCTTCATCATCCTACCATACAGCCCAGATTCGTGTAGTACCTGAGCAATCATTCATAGTTTCTCCCATCTCAGTCAGGAAACATTGTAGATTTTTCAGTGTTATAACTTGGCCTCTTGGTTGCTGCTCTGAACAATGCCCTTCTATCATAGCTGCTCAGCTTTAGAGGATGACCTGGTTGACAAAGATTCTGGGTAGTTCTGTATTTCTTTTATTTGTGGGACACTGAAAGCTTTGGAAATCTGTCTGTCCACAACTCCCTTTCCCTGAGTTGCTGGGAAAACTCCTTTGACTTCATATTTGCTTGTATGGAATGCCCAATACCTCACACAGACAGGTGTATTTAACCTTACAAAGAGGTATGTTCAATCAAGTGTTAACCACTTCAGTTACACACAGGTGCATACCATACAACAAATTGTGTGGATTCTGAAGGTAACAGGCTGAGCCAGAGTATATTAAGGGGAGGTATTGCTAAGGGGATGAATACTTTTCCAATGAAGTCTTTGTTTTTATTTAATTTTTTATCACATTGAAAGCATAGAGCGGGTATAGATTGGAGGAGAAAAAACATCTAAATTGAGCATGGTTTCAGGCTGTAAAACAACAAAATGTGGTAAAAGTCCAAGGAGGTGAATACTTTCTCCAGCCACTGTATCCAGGTTTTCAATTCAATGCGATGTAGAATGCAGTTAATTTTAAGCTTAATCCCACAGCTATGGCATCTTTTTGCTGGATTGCTTCTTGTTCTCAGTGTTGTCTAAGCTACAATGGAAGCAGCCCTCACATCTGATTTTGCCTCATGGATGTGCAGTGCTGCCATTGACAAACACTGGAAAAAAGGTATTTATCTTAAAAATAAGATCTTAAGTCTTCAGCCTTTACCCTCATAGTTTTACACAATTCTAATACATGGCTAAGGATTTGCATCAAAAGCTTTCAGCATTTTCTGTTCGATTACATCTCTAATCAGATATTAGATAGAGTACAGATACCCTACAAAGCTGGGACTTGAGATGATGAGCCATGGAGCCCATTATTATCAGATACCCATCTCAGGGTTCATCCTTTCTATCTTTATACATCCAGCCTCTAACTCAGAACTGGCAAACCAAAATGAGAGCATGATGGGGGTCACAAAGTGAAACTTCCCATATGATACTGTCACGCTTCATGTAGGCATTACTACCATACCATACTATAACTACTAGGGGTTGCACAGCCTAGACGACTAGTCTGCTAGTCGACTTTACTGCTCTGTGATGACGTTTTAAGCTTGACGTCGACTAGTCGCTGATCACGTGATTATGACACTAAAGCTACTTACACATGACTAGCTTCAAAATCTCCCAACGCTCGCTTTGCCATTGTTTTCCTATTAAGAGAGCGTCATGCCTCTGTTCCGACCTCAGCGTAGCGTAGTGTTCAAACCAGGCGTTGTACGCTCCGCTCAAAGTTCAAATTAGTTGAACTTCGACCTCGTTTGCCGCTGACCTTTCCGAGTGTAACTAATGATTTTACAGTGTGACGTACTGGGACTTGGGTGGCGCGACACTAGCACGAAATGCAAACATTGAATGTAAAGATCCAATCAAAGTCAAAATGGAGGACAAACTGGAGAAGCTTATACTGTGTGTGTCAGGCTTTTCAGAGTTGTATGACACCACTTGGAAGTGGTACCACGACCTTGCTAAAAAAAAAAAAAAAAAAGAGCATCGAGATGGGGCTACCAGGTTTGTAGATTCGGATGTAATAATTTATAGTTATTAACTACATACCCAGCATACTCAGAAGCTTTCTACATCCTTGGTTATTACCTAGCTAGCTAGCTGCTAGCTATCTTTGCTGTTCTGTGAAAGTGCCAAATCCAAACGTGAGTTTATAGTATTAATGTTACAGAGCTACAAAAAAATTGATAGCTAACTAGTGTATTAGTATCCCTGTAAGCACACATACATCTCCGAGACATCTATGCGATGTATGCCGATAGATCTGGAAGAGGTATTTAAAGGAGCATTTGCTCATCTGGAAGACGTCTCTGAGTCATCAAATTTGACTGTCTACGGTTTAACAACAAATTACAGGTAAACGTAAAACATCCGAAACATTTTAAACATTTTAGGGAGTCAAGCACACCTTGATATTTCAGTATTATTTATACGCCAGTGTCATTATCAGCGGTCGTACATAACATAACATGGGCTAGTTTCATGCTTTTCATGCTTAAAGTCTGTGCTGTTATCTTAAGTCTGTGTTGATATCATACAGTGAGTCATTTCGCAGTACATTTGAAGTACACATTTTAAACTTTAGCTACGTAAACAACGTTGATGTAACCGGTATTGTTAACCAATTATTATTATTATTTTTTACCAGCACATCATACATGGCCAAGAACTCACACAGACTTTGCTTAGCTGGAGAAAATAATGATAAATGGCATTATATGTGGCATTAAATATGTACGGTGGCACACACAGCTATACCGGTCAACAGGTTTGTTTCGACACGTTTGTTTGTCCTACGTCAGAACTTCCCCTTCTTCGACAGCGTTGTTGGCAGGGGAGCCAGAGCGAATTTTGACGCGCTCGCCGTTCCCGGTGTGAACATCATCAGCGATTAGTCGACGTTGACTCGACTTTCATCACATAACTGTCGACTTTAAAAAATCTTAAGTCGTGCAACCCCTAGACTACAACTTTGCTACTTTAGTCTTAAGAGCAGCTGAAAGCTCTCATGAACGCTTCTTATGTGGCCACTGAAGTGAGCATAAAGGAAAACATGCAACACTAAAATAAAGAACACAGAGAATGGGATACAATCCGGGATAGTCAAAATGTGCAGTAAGGATTACTGACAACTCATCTTACATCAAGGTCTAAATATACATTTTAATGTAATCAGTTTTCTGTTACAACTTTTTACACTCTCACATACCTTTCATCTCAACTGCAATTCTCCATGGGCAGCCATGCCTCACAAACCATGCATGGGGCTTAACATGTGAGTAACAATGAGCACCAAGGCATTCACCCAGTCATTCAATTATCCAATCCATAGATTCACAAGTACCATGACAAAATTTTACCATAGATCCTAACCCATGATAAACAGGCTGACACACATACGTATACATACATAAATAAACATGTCTTGCTTCAATCTGACACTAATTTTAGGTATGTCTGAAGGAAGAATTTTGGAACCTAGGCATGAAGAACATCTGAAATATATAGTGTGCATTTCACAGAATGAGTATACATTCACAGTTAGACTAAAAAGCAATAATCTTCAATGCCATTATTGCAGTGTGCTATCATACATCCACTTCACTCACTTAGCTTTATGGCCTACAATTGGATCAGTAGAGTGCAGTGGTATGCATTGAAATACTAGGTAAATTGATTTGCATATAAAGCACCCGTCTACTGCATAAGACACCAGCTCTTGCTATAGAAGAATTTTTCTTTTACAGTTCTTTTGATTTGATTAAAGCATATAAAAATATAACATGCCTTTTAGAATGGCCAAAATCTTCCTTTGTGTGATATATATGGCAATGCATGTTTGAATCCCTAGTAGTTTCATGCCACTAGAATCTCCATCCAGGCCCTTAAAAAACATTTTCCCTTTTTTCCCCTTTTAGGGAAAAAAACATACTGTGATGGAATGAGGTTTAGTTACTGTGAACATTGCCCACTACAAATGCTAAGGATGGGCACATTTCAAGAATGATTCAAGAGTAGGTTCAAATATCCCTTTGTGTGTCTGTCTCAGTAATTCAGGAACAGGGACGTACACCTCAAACATAGCCAAGCACAGTTACTACTACTACAGCTACTACAGCCACTACAGTTATCAATATCATGCCTCCTGGCCAGTGTACCTGCAGTATTCCTATGTCATGTTTAATCTGTGATACACACCTCATCTTTGGACATCACTGTGGAGTTATTTTAGCACTGGAACTGACACGGAATTTCCTCTGATTATCTTACAGGTCTTCTGCAGGAGGAGTTGTCCATTTCTTGGGTCATGGTCAGCTGAGAGATCCAGAGTCCCCTCACCACAGCACAACATTCTTTGCTGTGCAGCATTGTTGTGACCATGAACACTTTAAAACCATAGGTGAGCACAGGTACAGCACTCTATACGCGTTTATCTTACATCTCAAGATCCATAACCCAGCTAGGGAGGACTACATTGGCGTGGAGAAGCTGGCTGACATTTCTCAAAAATGAACAGAAGGAGTACAGTTTACAGAAAAAAAACAGACAGAAGGAAAGAGCTTCAGCTGCTGAAAAGTGTGCCTCTAACAGCAGTCACACACCTGTTTTAAACAGGCTTGTTAACCAGTTGCTGGCTCCTAAAAACAGAAAAGGTTACAATTATTCAGACAATAAAAATGACACAATTAATCTGTTCAGATGTGGTTCATTGAAATGAGTTCTGTCATGGATGAAGGTGAAATGGATAGACAAGGATCCTTACACAATTAGGAATAATTAAACAATTAGAGCAAATAATCAGCCTGGGGGGACAGGTGAAGGTTCTCCTTCACAATTAGTATTGTTCTATATGCAAATTCAAAGTAAGGTAGCAGCAATTTATGCATGTATGCTGTTACAACCCCAAAAAAAAAAAAACAAAAACGCATATGGATTTTGAATTTTTGTTTTATTTTTGAACTACAGCATTTCATCAGTCAGAGAGGTGATTGGGCAGGTTGATGAGGTATAGTTTAACCTGCTGTCGGAGCTGTTGTAAATCAAGACAGAAAAACAATGAAGGAACCAATGTACCAAAATGGTGTGTGGTGCTAAAGTGAAGAATAATTTCTGTCACTGACTTCTGTTTGGGTGTGGGATGATTTCACTTTACAAAGTGAAGCTTCCCTCATTGGGTGCTATTTTATGTGTGGAGAAATAAAATAGAGTAAACTAAAACAGAATTGACCCATGTCACAATGATGTGCAATTGGTTTATAGCTATACAGGTCAGCTATACATTGCTCTGAGAGAGTGGCTAACATAAAATAAAACTTTGCAGACTGTGCAGATTTCTTGTGGCGGCTCTATACTCTAAAGGGTTGTGACTCTGTTTTGTACCCTTACAGGTAATGACGAAGCATCAGTCTGACTCTGGAGATGCCGAAGAGAAGAGACGTCCTTGCCATCGTGTTGATTGTGTTACCTTGGACTTTACTCATCACAGTCTGGCATCAAAGTGCAATTGCTCCTCTGCTAACCATCAGAAAGGGTAAAAACCTAAACTTAATTACGGAGGGGTGGTCTTCCATCGCACAGAAAACCTGGTGCATTATAGACTTATTCTATTTATTCTGCTTGCACACATACTAATCATACATATCTGAGCTGAGAGATATAGCTTGTGCTTCCATATACCTACCACTTCACAATGAGTTAACGCTGATTTTAAGTTATTCTGTTGGCTTGCAGCAAACGCCTTAAGGATCATCCTTGCTATTTAAGAGGTTAAACAGAAATGAGCTTCTGGAGTCAAAAGGAGATTATATTTATTTCTTGTGGCTTTTAAGCAGTGGCCAAAGTAATCAATTCTCCAAGATGATGCAGAGCCTTCTTTTGAAGTCCTTGGCTAAATAATTAATGTAGTGTCCTCAGGCATATCAAAAGGATTTGCAAGGTGACACCTAAATATAAAAATGAACTCAGCGGCTCCACAAACAAATCTCACCAGTCACCAGAGTCACCAGAGAAGGCAATCCAATCACTTTGCTCTAAAGGGCAGCGCAGAGTCTATGGAGCAATCTTCCGGGACCCATTTACTCTGTGACAGTGCTGCAATTCAAAGCATATTAGTGCAGTTTAATATGTATTTCCTTTCCTATGGAAGGGAAAGAAGGCCTGTTTCTGGCAGAAAATCCTGAGCATATTGCCAAAGGTGATTGTGCTGATTTATGTGAAGCACAAAATCTTTTTAGTGTCTGGAATACGAATTGCCTCATAATGCTGCAGTGATTAAGGTCACTATCAGCGCGAATAAAATCAGCAGAGAATAAACGCCGTTTATGATTCAATAATTATTCCAAATGGTTAGTTGACTTGGGCCGTCCGATTTCTGTTTTGAGGACACCAAATCAAATTCCACCTTCTTTTAATGCCTGATAAAATTCAACTCTGTGCCACTGTGTCTGACTGAGTGCATAGGAGCACCTTCGCAGACCTTCATCCACTCACAGTGCCTGCTTTTACCTTTTCACAGCCTGTTACCACCTAGTAAAAGAGCTCTTTATCATACCAGGGACGCTCGCAGTTCGCCGACACCAGCTTGCAGGTACTTGCCTCATGGATTGTTGGGGTATTCAGTCTAAGTGTTATGGTACTTTGTCCTTAATTTTGAGGAAGAACCTTAAACAAGAATTACTTTTATTCTTCTATATCATCACCATCACTGAAATTAACATGATATATAAAGCATGATAAAAAGGTGATTAGAAAAGTAATTTTAAAATGCCTTGAACTACCTACTCAAAATTAAGGGCAAAGTGCCACTTCAAATAGATTGAATTGCCCTCTGTGATAAAAGACAGTGATACGTGGCAGCCAAACTAATGCACAGTCCTCCTCTGCCCTAGATGACAGGGGAAATGGTCGGCGAGACACGGGCCAGGGCTCAGACTCCAAGGAATACTGCTCACCAGACAAGGACATAGTGGAGGTGGTGCGGACGGAGTATGTGTACACTCGTCCCCCGCCCTGGTCCGACGTGCTGCCCACCATCCACGTCATCACCCCCACCTACAGCCGGCCTGTGCAGAAGGCGGAGCTGACCCGGCTGGCCAACACCTTCCTGCACGTGCCCAACCTGCACTGGATCCTGGTGGAGGACTCTCAGCGGCGCACCCCGCTGGTCACCCAGCTGCTCCACGAGACGGGCCTCAACTACACGCACCTCAACGTGGAGACGCCCCGCAACTACAAGCTGCGGGGCGACGTGCGGGACCCACGCATCCCCCGGGGCACCATGCAGAGGAACCTGGCCCTGCGCTGGCTCCGCGAGACCTTCAGCCTCAACAGCACCCAGCCGGGCATTGTCTACTTCGCCGACGATGACAACACCTACAGCCTGGAGCTGTTTGAAGAGGTGAGATCAAAGCCTCCGCTCGCTGCCGCGGGAGAGTTGATCCGGCTGCACACAGAGCGGCTGGTCTGAGAATGTGCTCATCCCCTTGGCAACACTGAAAATATGCATAAAAGCTATGACAGTGTTCGGTTGGAAATTGCTCATATCTTTCCAAGTCTGATTCCTGAACCATGCTTTCATATATTTTGTTTGATAAGGATCAACAAATTAGATTCAATTTTTACTTAATATTAGTTGGTTTTGATCTGATAACCTTCTGTAGTAACAAATGTTACTACAAACATCTTGTGTTGTAATGTGTGCAGCCCTGACCTTTTATTCATTCCTTGCTGTGTGTACACGTACCTGAGACTAAATAATTTAGTTGACCTCCATTTTTTACCAGATTTTTGAATATATTTATACATTACCTTCATTAAATATCTATGTATTAGAGTACTACATGGAATTGTTCTTGGATGAGGAGATGGGTCATTGTATGTTTTATGCATTAATCTCTGTTTTAATCATTTCTAAAGAGTATGAAATATGCATAACACATCAGCAGTATATATATCTATGTCCATTTAATAACTGAACTGAGCAGGATGAGAAAGAAACTGCAGTATGTAGTGAGTTGCAAGTATTGTAGCGACACTGTACCATTTAATTGCAAAATATTCAGCATGACGCTTCACCAGCAGAGGAATGTAGACAAGCACTGGGCAAAGGTTACAGCCAACAATCAATACACAGGAATACCTAAATTTAATCAAGTTGCCTCCTCACAATAATGGATTGGACATGACTTCAGAGCATTAGTCCCTTCTTGTTAATTTGAAAGGGATATTGATGAGACTGTCATTACCTTTCCCTTGCAATCATGTCTAGAGCACTACAGCTCAAATGCTCCATCATTCTACGCAGTTAGAGTAGCAACCACAAGAGGCATGGTTGTCTCCACAGTGACTGATGACTCGAGTCATTAAGACTTTCAGGCCTTTCAACTGCTTTGCTGCTGTTTCGAGCAGAGATGGACGTAAATATCCCCCCGCTGATTCCATCTTGCTCTGAGACTCACAGGTCCCATTATGGGAGGTGGGTCTTGTCTTGAGTATCTCGGAAGGACTTGGGTCACTTGAGAATATTCATCTAATTATGGAACAGAGCTGCAACAGAAAACCGGTACAGTAGCTGCAATCTCAAAATGTCATTTGTTATAAAATTTTATTCATAAAGCTGGACTGTACATGTTAGTCTGTTGGGCCAAAGGGTGGAATCAAGGATATCAGACAATCATCCTCACATAGACCCAGGTCCCAGCAGGTAATTGAACCAGCAACTTTTTGGTCACAAGCCCCCTGCTTTACCACTACCCCACACTGCTGTCCCATGCAACAGACAGAAATATTAGCAGGTTGCAGATCTCATTCTTGAGTCAAGGACTCCAACTTACATAATTAAACTAATTACTAAGCTCATGAACAAAACTGCTTTGCTGTCGAAGCGATCTCTGATCAACAAATTAGAGTGACCATCAACATTATCACAGGTTCCTTACGCCTTTATGTTGTTTTGCACCCCACATCTACAGATCCAGAGTACACCTGGGTTACCACTGCCCCTTCCCTGTTTCTCACAATGACTATCACTCGCATGAGCCTTTCAACCAAGGTCCCATCTCACTGTGTTAATTAAAGATCCCATGACGCTGATCATAAACAAAAGGGCTGGTCTCTTGCCCTATCCAGACTCCCAATATTTCCATCTCAAGCAAGCTATCTACTGGTCCCAAAGTTAGTTGGGCAAATAAATCTCTGACTCTACATAAGCTGATGTGTGGTGCATGATGGTTGCCCTGCATCACACAGGGAGTGTACAGAGCATTGCCTGGAGATGAAAACTGGTGTTTCAATTGGTAAGGCTCCTCAACATTCCTCATAGCTTCATCCACAGGCCCATTGCGTCACTCGGTCCCCCGGTAAAGACCCAAGGACTATTAGTTGTGAAACAGAGCAGTGCTGTCCCCATTCATCTTCCCGGCAGCCGGCCCTGACAGTGGAACACATTGCCTGGCCCCTCAGCGAGTTGCGTAAAATTAAAATGACCCATAAAATATGTATTTCTCACTGTAAAGAAACCATGCATCATTGAGAAGGCTACATTAATTATTTAGCCTGTATTTTTTAAAAAATGCTTATGCTGCCTCTTCAAACAGCAAAGCTTATTTACAGGAGCCCTTTATTTATATTCCAGGTGCAGCTCTTTCTCCCACATTCCTTCCATGTAGGGTTCTCTACCCCTTGTTTTCATTGTGTCAGGAATTTGGTAATGTGCTGTTGAATTTAACTCCTTACCCTCAGCATTTCTGTTCTATTTTTGTTGCGCTGTTTGTACTGTGAAAATCACAGGCCTTAATCTCTGAGCTCAGTGATTGTTCCATGGAAAGGGTGCATGCATTACAAAACCTGAAAATAAGCAAGAACATACCTTAGGAATAAGACGCACTTTTTGTTTTAAATCATCAGAGGGGCATCCCAGACTGTGCACGTACCTGCTTGCAAGGGTTACTGAAGTATGTGTATCCTGTTCACTTTTCATATGACTTCTCAAACATTTGTCAGTATTTTCAAGGCAGCAATTTCCTCATAGACACCAATTTTATGATTCATAAAGGATTCAGCCCAGTTAATGGAAATGCTATTGAAAAGAAAAGTGCCGATTTCACTTTTTGTAAATCTGGTATTTGTGTTAACACAGAAAGCAAGAGATATTGTTCATTTGCACATGGGGAATAATATTCCCTTACCTCTCTCTCATAAATGCTGGTTCATTTTTACTGTGGGCAGACGTGTCTTCGCACACAACTTTGGTTTCAAAGTGACTGTTTGCATCACCCTCCAAAGCCAGGGCAACAGCTCTGGCTGCTCCCAGTCGTTGGATTTCCCAGCCCCCACGGGCTGCAAAATGTAATTTAGTTTAATTCACTTCACAGCTGTACAGTGCACTCTGCTGAGTTGTAAACATATTAGGGGGGCAGAGACAACACCACTGATTCGATACAGCGGACAGAGAAGAGGATTCGTTGTGGCAACAGACCCGCGGTGCTCTCCCATAAACATCCCACCACATAAATCAGGGCTGTTCCTGCCACATCCTACAACCATGGAGATGAATAGATGCGATGATCGTGTCAGACGAATGGTGGACACTCCAATGAGGCAAGGCTGGGGACGCCTCCCGCATGGGCGGGGCGGGAGTTGCGCGGTCGCGCTCTCTGCTCTCCCAGGAGGAGAAATCAGAGGTGACATCAATGGCGACTCCTTCTCCGTGTCAGCCCACGCCAGCCAGGCTTCACTCTGGAAGACACCGATTCCCAGCAGCTGTGCCCAGGAAAAGAGCTCACCCCTCTAAAAAGTTATATTCCTGTATAGACAGCGACGGTTTGACCTGGTCTAGGCAGCTGGTGCGATGTCTCATGATGACAGATTCATTATCAAACACAACAGGCCAAGGTCATGCCAGTCTGTTACATTTTGCCCTAACACTTCAGCTGCAGTTTTGTGAATTCCATGCATTCTCCAAGAAATTAGGTTATTTTCGATCCTGTTTTTCTTGCTTTCATTCTTACAAACAAGCAAATAGGCCATTATCTCTACACAAATTAATAACAACATGTAACCCTTAATCATTAAAAGTTTCATTAATAATTAAAATATTATACTTCAAAAGTAATTGAACCTTCCATTGATAATCATTACAGCTTTCTTCGGCTGATTTTACTGTTTGTCATGCAGATACAAAAGTCTGAATTGGGGTTGAGAGATCACACATTCAGTGATTACTTTTCATGTAAGGTTATTATAGGATGAGCGGCAATGAAAGCACATATATCAATTTGAAATTTGTTGGCCAATATTGTACCAAAGCCATCTACATTGAAACTCAGATGTCATTTACATATGGTACCAAATAAAGTGCTTAATTTAACCATGCTTACAAATAAGCTATATGTTTGCCTTTTTTAAATGGGGAATGGGATCTCTACTTTAAATATAGTATTCTTTACCACACTGACAGTCTCATTTGAAACACAGATGCGGTCGACCCGGAAGGTGTCCGTTTGGCCGGTGGCCTTCGTTGGAGGCCTTCGCTACGAGTCGCCCAAGGTCAACGCAGCTGGCAAGGTGTACGGCTGGAAGACGGTGTTCGACCCTCACCGGCCCTTCGCCATTGACATGGCTGGATTTGCAGTGAATCTCCGGCTCATTCTATTTAAGCCTCAGGCCTACTTCAAGCTGCGTGGCGTCAAAGGAGGCTACCAGGAGAGCAGCCTGCTCAGGGAGCTGGTCACTCTAAATGACCTGGAGCCCAAAGCTGCCAACTGCACTAAGGTAAGGAGAGGGAGAGACAGCAGACGCTTATTCTTCAAGGGGTCTGTTGTGATTTGCATGACAGTATTAAATGGAAAAAAATATTTTTTTGGAAAAAAAAAAAAGAATATGAATTTGATGCTTGTTTGACTTTTACCAACAGATACACGTAAATAATCAAATGACCAATATACTTATATACAAAATAACCAAAAGGAAAGCAGAAATAGTCAGACAGCATATATTGGATTAAAAGACTGTCCTTGTTATCAGAATTTACATAATAATATGTTTCTGTGGATGACTCACTTGAATGACATGCTCCCTGTTGGCTTGTCAAAGCCTCATCTTTTAGATGTAGGCTGCTTCCTTGCTTCCTAGCCAAGAGTGAGTCTGCTTAATTTCAGCTGTTTTTCAAGAGAAGACCAAGACCAATGACTAATACCGTATTGAACTTGGTTCAGGATATTATTGTTTTCAATCAATTCCTAAAACATTGTTTAATGTACAGATGACAAGTTGCCATCTTATTGCAGATAAGATATTATCACAATGATTCAATATCCTGCCATTCCAAGAGGCAGACATAGGGCATCACTCCTCTCAGACAGTAGACAGAGTCATTTGGTTGAAGATTTGACCTGTGAAGATTCGTCTCCTGCTTCAAGGGGGGGGGGTGGGGGTGGGGGGTGGGGGTGTACTGTGTATTGTCATCACAGCCAGAGAGGGGAGGCCGGGGACTGGGCTCCAGCAGCTCTCAGACTCATAATCCCACTCTTCAGGCCCAAGTGTGACTATTAACCTCCTGTGCACCTGGGTAAAGACGAGAGTGCCTGGTGCACCTCGGACGTGTCCATGCATTATTCATTATAGCAGACAGGGGAGTCAGATGAAAGGCATGATCAGAGAAGCTGCTGCAGGAGGGACGAGCCAGAGAAAATGAGTTGTAGATCTTGCCATTCTTAGAGGAAGTCTATTAGGCCTTCCCATCTCCCCCCTGAAAGGGAATATGCACCCATGCAACTACACAAGGACACTGTTGGATTAATAAAAAGGGACCGCTAACAAGGGCTTATGTGAAACTTATATTGGAATTTTTTTTGAGGGGAAAATATTTTCTCTAAATTAACAGACATACTCATTTGACTGAAAAAGAAATCAGAACATTCTCTGGAATGCCCTCAAAGCAATATTACAAAACCAGAGCATTTTCTTTTCCTGTTTAAAAAAATCATAATTTATTCAGGAAGCTTATGCAAACCACCCATGATTCAGCCAGCTGAGTGTTGCTAGGGTTTAGCTTTCTGAAGCTACTTTTGATTCAAGCAAAGGAAGACATCACACGCCTCGCCCACTGTTGTCTGTCCTTTTTTGATTTAGAAAAGGATCTCTCTGCACTACAAGACAAGAACATATGACTGTACTCTGTAACTGAATAAAAATACTCTCATGAGCATCTTGGCTGAACAAAAGTTATACCTTCCAGGATTGCAGAACATTGATTGCCTATTTAAATATGTAAAAAGAACATATTAAAATAATAAAAAATAATGTAGAAACAATACCACACACAGCAATATGGCAAATAATTCAGCTGATTAACATTGTATGTCAGTGTGTCAGTGTTACATTTATGTATGGACTGAGAATAGACAGACCCACAGTCTCCCTCCTCCCCTCACCCATTGCTGGTATTCATTCTGCCAACCACTGGGTTCCTCTGCAGATTCTTGTATGGCACACCAGGACAGAAAAACCTGTTCTTGTCAATGAAGGAAAGAAAGGATTCACGGACCCGAACATAGAGATCTGATGCTGCTCCTGACAAGGGTAATAACCTATTTACTACAGGTAAATTCAATGATGTGGGGAGAACAGCAATGTATCTGCTGCTCTGTGACATGCAGAATAAGTGAAGAGGCCATCGTGAAACATGTGTTTTCTTCACTAACGGTGATGTTTGACAGACTGCTGCTCTGATGCCCAGAGCTGGCACTCTACACATGGGAAAACTGGATTGACACAGAACAGAAAACAATGTTTTTTCTTTGAGTGAAATTATGCCAGCTGAATGAACTGCAGCGTGGATTTGCCAGTTTTCATGAATCAGAATAGGAAAACTCACTGAAAACTACTGTTCTATTTCAAAATGAAATAATGCTGTATAGGCTGATATTTATTTGAATCCACATTTAACACATTTCATGGATGTTGTTCAAATTAATAAATTAAGGTACAAAATGTGTTGGCCAGAGCAAAAAAACAATTTTGACTGATTCCATTAAAGGGTTTAAGGAAGCATTGATAGTTGAAAACTTTGAGAGAGCATACATTTACATAAATTCTTGATGCATGAAGAATCAGAATTAAATGAATTAAATATGCTCAACTGGAGTAAGTAATATTTAGCGTAAATGAAATTACTGTTGAATTGTGAGTAGTTGCGTATTTGTATAATCTGCATTACCTAGATTGGTATGTTAAATATTTGGTAAAGATTTACATTAACTCTATCTACACAGAGCATCCATAAAACATTCACAAGCAATACATAAACAAGACACAACAAATAATAAAGTTGTTGCTGTTGGACACTTTTAAGTAAGACCTCAGCCAACAAAAGTAAAGGCAACTGAAAAATAACAATTCTATTCATGATAACAGTATGACTTTGAATTGATTTTTCCCTTATATGCAACCCAGTTGTGTAATCCGCATTGTACATTAGGCTCATCTCACTGCAACAACCTCTGTACCTGCACAGGAGAGCTGAGGCGAGATGACTGCAATCTTCCAACATAATCCCAGTCAGTCAACAGCATTTCCACGCTAGAAGTACACAGGACACGCCAGTGGAGTGGGCACTCATTGGAGATAGGTGCTACTCCTCTGACATCATCCGTTCTCCTTGAAAAGTTCCTTGAAAAATCACCGGGTGTCTGAAAGTGGTCAAATAAGGAAGCCCTGGCTGACTTATCCACCCCCATCCTCAGAATAAAACCATTTGCTCTACACCTGTCAGGGTCATCCAAATGACACAGCCGGTTTTAACCCCAGGCTATAGGACCCAGCATTCAAAGTGAATGACATGCTCACTAATCCACTCAGGACTACCAATATGATTCTCTGACCAATAAATTATTGTCAGTTACTATGGGACATGCTACAAATCAGTTTAGAAATTTCAAGTTCCATCAACCAAAAAAAGTATCATTGTTTGTTAACATTACCACCACACAAACTGTTTTCTTTCTTGTTTGTGCAGGTAGTTGCCTGTGGTTGGACCTTTGGGTGGACTCCAGTGGTCACCTGGATGGATTTGACAGAAATTATCAGGAATTATGGGCCACTGTCACCTGTCAGAACCTCTTTCATCAGGCGTCCAAAGTACCTGCAGAGGAATCACCAATCTAACAGTGTTAACTAAAAACAAGATATAAACACTTACAATAATGGTGACATATAAATAAATGTAAAAAGTAAAGCACAGATGAGTGTAAGATGGCAATATTTATCAATTTTAGTGTTAAATGAAAACAAACAACATGATGTAATGATGACAGCCAAAAGACCTGGCCCTGGCAAGCTGAGAAAAGGGGAAGGTTTTTTTCTTTTTTTTTTTTTTTTTCCTGCATGGCGTGATACTGTGACAGTTACTGTGTCCAATCCAGAGAGAGGGCGCAGCCTAGCCCACAGACAAGACCAATAAAATTGAGGGCAGTCATCCAGGAACTGACCAATCAGAGGGAATCTCCATTTGTCATCCATTCATTGGTAATTTGGCTTGCTGTGTCCTGACCTCATTTTGGGGCAGGAGGCTGTGCAGTAGAAAGACACCCTTGTCTGGCCTGAGTCAGCGGCAACTGACAGACGGATGGAAGAGGAAATGAGCCTAACCCCCTGCCCACACCACTGAAAAGCACTGTACCATTCACACGACCCTCTGCGACCCTCACGTCTATTATGGACAGTCGTGCGGATTCAGGACCAATAGGCTTTTGGAAAGATTGTTTTAACATTACATACCTCTTAACTTTACAGCTGCGTTTCATTTCTTCCTGTTTACATGTATTTTATTGGCAGTCCAATACTACTGAGTCCTGTTTGTATTTCAGAGCTTAGTCTGTGTCATTATCTCACGTTAAGAATTGTCACAAAGTGTGTTCTAAAAATATCTGCCACTTAAAAAAGTTCACTCTACTGTTTTTAATGAAATTAGTAAATGCTTTCCTTGGTTAGGACTTTCATGGCATTGGAGGACAAGAGCTCCATAACAGGACTTAAAATTTTACCATTAGAGGTATTTTAACCCTTGTTTTTCATGTTCATTTCCCTAAAAAGGAATAGACATGGTAATAGAATTGGTAAGTTACAGGCTACCATTGAAAAACAAGCAATAACTTGTTTAGTTTAGTCTTTGAATGACTGAACTTCCTCTTGGTCAAGAAATGGATGCAGCCTTCCTTAAATGTCATGTCCTCCCACTTTATCCAATCAATCTAACTTACACACAGATCAGCATTTTAATGGCAGCAGGTCAACTGGTGTTTTCATTTCAGCGTTGACAATGATGCCTATGGCCATATCGTTCCTGAAAAGCACTGACAAGTTAAACCCAGCATAGGTTATTCTTGGATTCTGTTTGAGTGTACATATTGATATAAGAAATGAGAAGAAAAAAAGATGAGATGTTTTGCCATTAAATATTGTTCATATGTAAATTAAGGTGTTTAACCACTGTAAGTATGACTTAAATGACTTAAAATTATACGAACTTCAAATGCCAATACCTCAATGCCTCCAATATGTCCTTGTTTAATTTTTCCATGAATGTGGCAGTTTCCCATTTCCCATCCTGCTGATCCAAACAGGTCCCAGACCCTTTTCCAGAGTGGATCCAGGCATTTTGAGAGGTAAAGCTGGGGATTCAGTCTTGGGCATGTACACTGACAAGTACTTACAGTACATCCGGTATTACTGCATTCTGTCTGTAAGGCAGACTAATACAGAATTGGAATATCACTCCAATACCTCATTTGAGTCTGCATTTTATCTGTCATCTGGATCGAGAAGCTCTTTGGCACTGAGATCAACAGAAAATGCATATTGCCTCCAAAATAAAGCCAGATGAAGCTGTCCCAGCCATCTGTTTGCACAATATCACATGACAAATGTTAAATGATGACTACAGTATACTGTGATTGCCAAAGTGTACGATCCAGTGCCTGTCAATTGTGGCCCACACAAGCTTCTCAAGTAAACCAATTTAATTTTATTTTTCTTATTTATTTATTTAGCTTCCCACAAAGGTTTGAACTGCCATCTGTTTTCTGCACAGATTTGTACCATTTATTTTTCTCAGTAACAAATAAATTGTTTTACACACTTTCTGACAATTCTTGACAAGTCGCCATGCAGGAGAAGGGAAATAAAGTCAAGGGAATAACATCTACCTGTGTTTTAGATGAGTCAAGCACAAAGCAATGAAAAACAAATAGTAAAGATTGCTGATCTTCAAAGCCACTTCAATGTGCTCTCTTTATCTAGGCCTACATAATCAATGTGTTAAAGCTGTGTGTTTTGTGATTGAAACTCAGTTCAAAGCTGTATTGTTGTACTGTGCATCTGACAGAAGTTGACTTAAAGCAGAAAGAGGCTTTTAAGTCCAATAGACATGCTAGAATCACCATAAATATTTGATAATGGACTGAAATAGCAGTGTGCAGTTAATCAGGCTTACCAATACATTTCCATAATGCTCTGGTGAAAAAGTACAGTCTGTGTTCAAAGGGACTGCATAGAGAGAAGAAGCTCTTCTTTCCCCATCCCCAAATCATACGTCACAGATTTCACCACTGAAAACATCACAGAGCTGCCTCACAATGACAGCTCAGTGGTAGCAATTGTTGAAACACCTTCCACAGCAGATCAGCAGCAGACTCTGTAGTTAAACGCCAACCTCAAAGCTCAAACACAGTTTTCCCAACTGACGTCTTATCTGATCCAACTAACAACAGGGATCATATCATTGAACACCTTCCTTGTGTAAACAGATAGGTATCAGAAACAGTGTTGAGACTGTTGCTTCACACCTGCATCAGTTAAATATGCAACCTTCAGTTAGCTCAGCAGTACAAGCTTACAGTTAGTTTAACAAATTTCCTTTCATGACAAAAACATAAATGTCAAGAGAAGCTTGCAGGCCCATTTATGTATATTTTTATATTTATACATGTTCTCAGTGATCTAATTCCAGGAGTAAATGCGCTGTTTTGCCAAAACACTGAGTATTCTTTTAACTGACTGAGATTCATCCAGCTTATACACCACATGCAAGTAAGAACAAGGTGTGTCAATAAAAGACAAAGTGGCAAAACTGCTGTTGACAATTAACAAACAATGTCAATTATCAAAGACACATGGGAACAAGCACATTTCTGCACCTCTAATACACACTTCAGCATCTGAGTGAAATCCCCATTCACCAGTCAGCCTTCACTGTCCTTCCTAATATATCTTGTATTTGCCAGATACTTCCTGTAGCTCTGAGTACCTGAGAGAGTGGGGCTGATATTTGCCTGGGTATTTCACTGGGAAAAACACACGTTCAGCAGCATACCCCACAGATTGCAGGATCTTCTCTAAACACACAGACATGCACAAGCTGGGATAAAACCCCAGGCTCCCAGGTTTTAGTCCCTCTGCCCACTGTGATCTCCAAAGTGCTGTCAAGCCACACGTAACCCTTCCTATTGTTTACTCTTTACGTTAGTTTTCCATTTCATTGCTGCAATTATCAACTCCATAAGAACCCATCAAGAGGAGGAACACAAAAATATTGGTATCCATGTTAAAACATGTATTGGATTCAACATTATTTTCACCAATGAATGCTAAAACTTAGAGAGGAGGACCTCTGTTTATGTATATTTCTGACTGACCCAAAAAAAAAAAAAAAAAGACACGTCAAAAGTGTACTGCAAATTAATAAAATGCTATGCTTTAAATTCCTGTTGCTTTTTTTGCGATCCAGGTATAAACTGTAATTCTGGAACACTTTTTGCATTTCACTTTTGCAGTTTTTATCCTCTTTCCCTGCATATTTAAGTGTTGCAACTCTTCATACTTTCAAGAACTACTACTCAGTTTGTACTCATTCAAAATAAGCATGCTTGTGTTCTTGAACCTTCCTTAAGTAATCACAGTGGGATATACTGAGAAGTGCTTTTAAAAGCTTCTCACTGTTTGCCTTCTCACATCCATCTCCACCACTCCAACTCATTGCACTGCAGGAGCCCACCACAACATTCTGTTTCCTCATCACAATGGTCAAACTCTACTCCAATGCCTCCTCCATCCCTGTGAGGGGCAAAGCACTTTCTGTATGTTATTTTAGACGCTGTTTTTTCCTTTAAGACTACTTTTTAAAAGAAGCCTTACTAATGAAAAATTTAAAAAAGAGAAAAGTGGAGAGGAGATGACAATGAGTTCCCTCTCTGCAGAGTTAAATTTAATTATAAAAAATTTAATTATAAATAAATAAATTTAACTTAAAAAATGTCATAAATTCACCATGTACACGTGAACATAAGGTGGAACAATCTGACCAAATTAGGCCATAGATAATGGACATGCAGTAGGTCTCAATCAGGCTTTTTAAACAAATATTGTGAGGAAGGGTCTGCATATATGTGCAGCTGTGATAACAAGTTCCTTTCAAATGTGTGATACTGGCTAAATCACAGACCATGTTTTTGGTTCAAATTGGCTAACTTTTTAAGACTGCAACACAATGGAACTAAAACCATATCTTTATTTTGTGGTACGGTTTAATAATTTACATACTAAATTGTTGCTAAAAATAAATCATGTTATATGAATTCCATCATTAACATACTAATGTGAAAAGATTTTATTTTTCATTTGCAGTTTAAGTGATGAAATTAATACTACAAGCAGACTGAATAGTAAATTTAATCCAACTTTATTTGCAAATTCAGTGCATTTGAGGAGTTAGGTAGGAGGGGAGAGAGCAGTTTTTCCATGGTGGTTGAAATAGAACCTTAATAAACCTTTTTATATTTTTCACATTCCTGTTAAAAACAAAGAACTTTTCAAGGATAAATTGCTATATTGCAATATTTCCACTTCACATCAAAGATGAAAGACCAATCATTACTTTGTGTGTGTGTGTGTGTGTGTGTGTGTGTGTGTGTGTGTGTGTGTGTGTGTGTGTGTGTGTGTGTGTGTGTGTGTGTGTGTGTGTACAAAATTGTATATGTGTTGTAGAATAACTGTCACATTAAAGTGTTCTTCTTTCATGTCAGAGTCCTTTAACCTACCCCAAAGTCATTTTTTTTTAAATATAGTCAAAGGAATATCTATGTGTCTAATGTGTTGCCAGCAAGACAGTGTTTTTCACAAAAACCCATACACATAAAATATCAATACATTGAATTGCTGCCATGCATATAAGCATACACTAATACACCAGTCTACAGTGTAAACATACCACAATACACCGGCCTGAAGAGTAAAAATTATGTTAATATTTGAATTAAAAAGTTGATCATTTTAAATATTAGTTTTTAATTATTAATAGTTTATTAACCTGACTTATCAACCCAAACCAACCCTTTCTTCATTTTAAGTTTTATATTGTATAAAACACAAAAATCTAAATTACATTAGGAAAATGCTGTAAATATTTTAAAAAATCTATTAGGCCTGTGCATGCTGGTTGAACATAGTTATATGCCCTGAGTTTGCGCTCCAGGAAACTATACCAGCCAGAGGCACATTTCAACAGGCAAACACTTGCCTGTCAATACCTTATAGTAGGGGGCAGCTAATGCTAAAGGCTCAGGTAACATTTAAGATAACATCATTGGAATTATATAATTTGTCAACAGGAAAATCAATGATCTGACTACATTCCAAACAGTTTCTGACAGAACTTAAACTTCACTCTCATGGTGTCTTCCTAATTTTTCTCATCAAATACTGCCAAGTCTTTCCACACTTACAAACAGACCTGGTTTAAGTTCATCTTAATGCTAACTGTAGTATATTACTTATACACAGCTTTGTTAGACTGCAGAGTAAAGATCCTTTATTTTACAAGGACAAATGCAATTTGATGAAAGTTTAACATGAACTTGGTTAGCTATTCTCTGCATTTTGCATGAAATCTTGTGTACACCCTTTACTGTACAAACTCAGTATTAAAGCAAGACCCTGAGAGTGAATGGAGATACTTCACAGCTGCTCCAGCTTCTGATGCCTCCTCCCACAGCTGGCCAGAATCTCAGTATCATTACACATTAGCCAATCATTCTTTTATCACTTCCTGTTTACCATCAGTATTTTCATGAAAATTTCTCAGATCAAAAACATTATGTTTTTTCAGTGTAAATGCAGCATAATAGGCTGTGACTAACCTTTAACATCAGGTACTCATTAAAGGAATGGCAGCACTTATCAGAGCTGCAAAAGATAAAACGAGCAGGTTAATTTACTATATTACACCACTGGATTCAGCACCAATCATTCATCTGGTTTTGTACAAGGATGGTATTAGCCTGAAAGAATATTGACTACACAACACAATAAAAATTGACAGGATTTTGCGAAACTAAGGAATGAACAGGGGAATGGCAAAATGCTGACACAAGACATAACCTGCATATTAAATCCTTTACTTTTCCATAAATTAACAGAAACAAGTGTAGTGTCAAGTGGGCTAACATGACAATATCAATACACAGCTCAACATACACCAATGGGACAATGTTTTAATATGAGTACTTTTACCAATGGTTACAAATTGTTATGTATAGCTTTGTTTCCTTGATGAATTATCTCTTTCCCAGATGCTTGATATGCTTGTTTTCACTGGATTTATTTAGTTAATATTAATTCAACATAGGTCATTTTACATTTTTTCCAAACTGCTAAGCAGTTTAGTCCCAGTATCACAACTCCAATAGCTTGTGTTATTTTCAGATTAATGCTTAACCTACAGTCAAGCAATAATTGGTCAAGGCATTTCTATGCATAATACATAAGTTCATTTGATTTAAGGATGTAATTTATTGAGCAATTGAGTCTTTTTCAATACCCAGCTGGATAGAAAGTGGTATGAATTAATAAATGAACACCCTTCAAGTTATCTGGTTCTGTAGCTCCTTTAGACCTCCCATCAGTCAGTCCACAGCATTGCAAACATCTCCCTGCTTTCTGAACAAAACTGTGAAACTGCCCACTATGTAAAAAATGAACAGAGTTGCTTGTCTTCCCGGAACCAAACAAGCGTCTGCCCCCACACTACCAGAAGTGTGACAAATTAGCTCACAAATGATCGTGGAATCATTTTTACTGAATGTCAAAGCTCATTCCCAGATCTGGAGAGTCTTCAAAATGGATTTTACTGTCTGCTTCCTGTTCTTCAAACACGATGACCTACAATAAACAAAGAAACAAGGATGTGAATGTCTGAGCAGGTCAGGGCAGGGGTTGACCTGCTATTATTAGGATATTAGGATAATTATTATTATAAGTGGAGGGGAGCTCCCGAACAGCTCAATAGTTAAGGTGCTCTCCTTGAGCGCAAGCTAAGCTCTACAGCCCAGGTGCAACCCTACCTGTATCATCAGCCAACGATGAGCCCACAGCATTGGAACAAATTGGCTCTGTTATGCTGGGGACTGTGTAGGTCAGTCAGAGTCCCCTCATCTCACTGCTCTGACAGAACCTTGCAATTTGCTCGGATGATGTCAGCAGAGCAGCATCTATCCTCCAATGAGTGCCCACTCTGCTGTAGTGAGCTGTGTGCTTTGCTTTGGGTTAAAAATAGCTGTTGGCTATTTCAGAGGATTGCAGTCATCTTACCTCAGTAGTCTTGTGTGAGTTCAGATGATGCCATAGCAAAATAAGACTAGTATATAATTGGCGATTCAAAATACAGTTGCATGATGGTGAGAAAAGCATAAAAAGGAAGTGTGGAGATCCTGAAGGCCACTGCAATGTTTTGTGTGCGATTTACACGTTTTAGAGGTTGGTACCTGGTTTATTCCACTGTTGAGCCATGGTCCTGGGAGGTAGAGGGCTTGCTGAGGTCCAATGGCCCAGTAACGTCCAAGATTTTGCCCATTTATAAACACCACTCCTTTGCTCCAACCCTGTGGACCACACAACATCACCACTGCATTAGACCTGAGGTCATTATACCATCAACCCTAAAACGGCACATCATTGACAGCAGAACGGAAAGATTTGAAATTGAGAGGTTGGCATGCAGACTTGGGCAGGCTTCACAGGCTCACCATTAAGCTTGCCTCTTGGTCTCATCCCTCCACCACAAAGTTTAAAAGTGGTGAATAAATCCACATTATTGTATAATCACTTACAGGGCAGACACAATACAGTGCTGCCTCTTCACAGCTAACAGTTCTAAACCAAGAACTAGAAAATGTATTTGAATGTCACAGCAAAAGGTTCTCAAAGTGATGAGATTCTTTGGCTTTTTACACAGAGGATTTTGACACTAAAATTTCAAACAGGTTAAAACAGCTTAACTTTTTATTGTATGAATACTGCTGTATTAATAAACTAAAAATGCATGGAAATTTAAAAAATCAAAACTGTATTTCATTTAGGTTCAGTTAGTTAGTTACACACATTGAGAATTCTTTGGCTTTACATATTATGTAAATATAGTTTAGTTCTCTTAACTGCACAATAAAATAACTTCAGTAAGCCTTGGAAAATAGCAGACTTAACACCCCATCACTGATTAATTTTTTGTTGAACAGTGCTCCTGTTAAAATTAAAACCATTATATAAAATCATGACATTGGCAGATGAGACTAAACTAACATAATTACAACACAAAATAATTTGTACTACTCTCCCATTAACAGGTTATCTTAAAAATTATAAGGTAACACCTTTCACATTCATGGGCACATTAACTCTATCACATGCTCAGTTCATCACAGTAAACATGGTAGTGCAACTGCTTTACAGCATTATTATTAAGTACAAAATAAATTTTACCACTTGATGAAAGAGGCTACTGTTTCTACCCATTTTAATATTAAACCAAATTTAACAGAACACATTTTTAAAGGAAATTGTTCTGTCACTCTGTTGCAATACTTGTGCCTTACTGAATGAAAAGCTTTGAAAGAAACATAAAAAGGTTTTGTGCAGCCTTTTTAAAAATCTATTTTGAGTCTGCTTAAGTCATATAAAGATTAGAATAAACACTTCCATGATCACATACAGATAGAGGCAAAAATCATGCATCCCTTTTCCAAATGCTCCTTATGTATTTTATACTGTACAGTACCAGTCAAAAGTTTGGACACATCTGGTTAAAATAATGGGAAACATGCATTCAATGACATCTTGATCTAAATATTTATGTTTAAATCCTTGAAATTTGTTTCTTAGATAAATATAAATATTTAAAAAAAATATTTTTTGCTACTTTGAAAAATCTAAAATATAAGATTTGTTTTGATTTGTTTAACACTTTTTTGGTCACTGCATAATTCATTTTGTGTTATTTCATAGTTCTGATATCTATCTATCTATCTATCTATCTATATCTATATATATTGTATTAGTTCACACTGTGAAGGGGTGACACAGGCTTTCTCACCGGCAGCTTGACAAAGGTGTCGCTAGGATAGCCATCAACAAAAATCCTCCCCTGAAAGAATCCTGGTAAGGTGGGCATGGCTGGGAGGTATTTCCAAGGTGCAGAAAACAGACTGAAATGTAAGGGGAGAATCAGTTTCAGCATAATTACTTGGGTAGGAACTATGTAATGGCCAGAAGCACAATTGTACAACTGCTTTGTAAGTAATTGTGACAGAAGTTGTGTAATTACATCTGACGGTAGGTTTGGGTTTAGGATAGCATAAAGCTGGGTATGGATTATTGAATTGGTGTCAGTTTTCCTGAGACAACTTGCAGCCCTTTTCCACTGTAAATCTGGAACCAGGCTAGCAAGTCCTGGAGGGAAAGATGGTGGACAGAGTATGGCTTGATTACTATTCCACCATAGTATCTGTAACCAGATCAGCAGATCATGACATCATGCTACATACAGACATCTGCCCAGATCAAGACAATTCCCTGACTTAGTACACAGCTGAGGTAAAACATGTGATGCCTCTGAAAAAGATATATAATTCACCTCACAAGAGAGCTTAATGCACTACAGTACCATGCTGTGCAACTTTCTCCACTGGAAAGCAAAATTGGCACTTCCCACAACATGAACCACAAGATCTCAGTAACAATACTTCTGGCAGGCTGGGAATTTGTCAGAACATCGTAAAATTCAACCATAGAGGCACGATGGCAAAAAAATGCCTGCATTGTGTACATTTGGTTGACAGTGTTGAACACTGTTTTAATTTACACGTATACTCTTCTGGAACAATGGAAGGTCTTTTAATAGTAACACAGAATGTGCAATGTATACTTGGAGTGTAATAATGAATTTTATGATTTCAGAAAACAGTGTCAAAGTACTGGGAAATACAAACCTTTCTATAAAACTGGGCTTCATTTCTAGGCTGTAAATTGTGAAGTCTCTTAACGGGATATTGTTCAATACAATGTCACCTACCAGACCTGAAACACATTCAAATATGGCATGTAAAAAATTTAGTCAGCACATAATCAATAACATTCTCTGCTGTGTGAAAATTAACCAAGCCAACTCAAGGGTAGATAATGTGCATTAATCCCATACATTTTCAGTCTTCTCCTCTATTTACATCCTTTATAAACAGATATAGATAGACGGCATAAGACAGGTACACATATTATGTATTACTCCCTTCATAATGGAAACTCTTTTTACACCAGGACTCTACAGGATATCAAAACTGACAAGACCAAACTGTTGTCATGGTTTATAGAATTTTTTCTTCAGCAGTTTTTTTTTTATGCCAGGTCATGACATAGAACCCAACAATGCCATGTCTCTCACATTGCCGCTTTGAGTTCATAATCATGTGAATGGTGTTTTTGAGTATTTACATTTTACATTTACATTTACATTTATTCATTTGGCAGACACTTTTATCCAAAGCGACTTACATAGGTTGCAGTTCTTTCACAATGTTATCCATTTATACAGCTGGATAATATTTAAGCATGGAAGTTATTTTTTCCATACCTTTACGCTGGTCATCTAAGTTTTTCCCATAGTGTACCCTACCACAGTTCTCTACGAGCAAACTCAGTGTTCGTTGGCCCTAGAGTTGAAAATAGAAGTGTGTAGTTAAGTAAATAAAATTAATGCAGACAAAATACATTTGATTGACTGGTCTCTTCAATGTGACTTCCTCTCAGAACAAAGTTGCCACGGGGTTAGCAGCGGAGCGCACTGGATCGATAACAACAGAATGAGATATCTTGTGCTGACCATTCCTATTAGTCACACAGGTTTACTTTTAATAACCGCAGTGTGCAAGGTCATCAAAGTGCACCACAATTCCTCCTCACCGTCCTGGTCTCTGATGTGCTCAGCATTTGTCCAGACATTATGTTGGCTTTCGCTGGGAACACATTTATCAGCATCATCACAAGCTCACACATCTTATAGGGTGCTGAATATTTACAGCTTCATTTCAAAGCTCAGCTCAGCAGTTTCAGCAGCATTGCTACACTATATTCAGAGATACAAATCCACCGTACCTTCCCATCAGGCACCGCAAGCTCCAGGCTTTTATACTTAAACACACCAATGAAACTTTTGTCCACAAACACCTAGAACATGAGAAAACTTTGATCAGTCAACTATAGGGTGACCAGATCCAAACAGACCAAATGTGGGACGAGTAGTAAGTTTGTGTGGCACAATGTGGGAGATGTTACCAACGCTGAGAGGTAACCTAAAACTTTGATATAATGTCTATCTAACTGAATAAGAAACATTTGTATTCTGCCTTTCGGCTCGTAAACACCTATACATTGTCCTCTAGTCGATTCCACAGCACACCAGTTAGGCCATAAAAGATACAGGCTACAGCTTTTGCTATATGAAACATGATAAGCACATTGCTGTTTGTCATCCCAAAGGCACACTAATTTTGCAACATAACTTTACTTTATGTCTTTATTGATAGACATCCAACATGCATTGGCCATTACAGGCCCATCAAAGGCAACTGTCCTTAAGCAAAGCAGCAGGCATCATGCAGCTCAAGTCTTTCAAGTTATACTCCTGACCAAATCCAACAACAACATAAATAAGGCACAAAATAAAATATTATATAAAATAAAACTAAATAAGACCTAGCATTGGGGCAAAGAATGCACATAAAAATAGGCAACTTATGATGGGCTTATGATGCACAAAGCTTACAGTATTTTCACTATTGAAATGACAGTGTTTATATGCCGAATTCTCACTAAAAAAGCCAAGAGAACTACACAGCACCTTGGCAAATTTCAATAAATGTTAGCCCACACAAGACGCAGCTAATTTCAACTAACGTTTGCCTATACAACATGCAAATCTCCAATTGTGATAGTGAGAAATGTTTACATTTACTCATTATTTATGCTTGAACCTGCATGGCATTTTATCTTGTTCACCATGGGCATTCTGCAGTGTGACCTCCTCCCGCATTACCGTAACTAATCGGCCAGTTGTTATCATGTGAATAGAGTTGCAAATAGGGGGGATGGGTTTGTGCTGTCCTGACGGAACTTTGTCTGTGGAATGTGCATAGCACTTATTTTAGATACTTTTCAAACAATAATTTGCTTTTTCATTAGAATTATTTAAAAGAAAAAAACACTTTGAGGTTTCTGTCAATGCTAATATGATGTTTATACACCAACGAGGTGTCAAGCATTTAATCTATGTTCAAGATGAAACTAGGGGGGAAAAGAAATCTGCATCGGAGACAATGCAGCGGACTTCAGGGGGTTAAATAGAGTAAAAAACTATGCTGCAACGGCATAAGCGGCTCAATTGCCGGGCGGGTAAAAGAACGCATCCATGTGTTCTTATTTCTGACAATTAAAAACCAAATGACCAACGAAAATGCAGGACCTTATCTCAATATGCGCGATGCGGGACAAAGGGTCAAAATGCTGTGCAGTACAACGCAAAGCGGGACACCTGGTCACCCTAGTCAACTAGTATTGCTTTGACTAATAAGCTATGTAATGAGCTATCTAATGAGCTATGTGTCACATCCACACTTGCTCTGTCACATTGTATTTTCTGAAGTCTTGCAGTTTCTCATTCTGGACTAATGGTAATACTGGACTGCTCATGACTGGCCAGACTCACCAAGGCTCTGTCACGCACATTATTACCAGAGTTCAGAATCCCTCCACTGGTGATGGTAGTCTCATATAGAGTGTATCCATAAGACTGGCCATTGCCATTGTTCACAGGGAGGTTCTCCATATTGACAGGTGTCACTGATCTGAAAGGCTTCAGAGAGCAACAAATACATCAGTTAACTCATCATGATCTTCTTTGGGGCCACCCACCGCTTCTGCAGTGATGCCCAGGTGGTTGTAACCACATAAGCCGCTGTTTGCCTTAGCTTGATGATATGTTATTTGTTTGTTACATTATCCATGACCTGAATTTACACAGGTTTGAAGGTACGTTTTTAAGACAGGCCTTCGGACATTGGCCTGGGAGCCCCCCTTTCCTCACCTCCTCGGTGAACTGCAATGCATCCCACAGAGAGAGGTGTTGATACATGATTGCTGCCTCGTACACTTCCCTCCAGCGAAGAGGAGGCATCTCAGGGAGCTTCTCAGCTGGGACAGACAGAGACAAGGAACACATGACTGCACAAAGGGGACACACAGACCTCTGCTGCCAGACATCAGTCCTGTAATACTCACTTGTAAACCTGCATTTATTGGGGTAATCATTGAACAGAACCACTATAAAGTCTTTCAAACAGTTTTAAAAAGTTAAACAAGAGATACATTTTTTTCATCTATACATGATATCATTTACTAATTTCAATGTCACCTAAACCCACGGAGACACACAAGATTAAAAAGGTGTGACAGTGCAGATGTTAACAACTTAAAGGAAATGCTTAGATCTGTTCTTCTTCTTATGTCTTCTACTTCTCTTTCACACAGTAAGATACACAAATAATATTACTTAGGTATGCCATTGCCCCTGTTTTACCTCAGAAAGAAGCATACATTAATGAAAAAATAGACAAACTAAACAGAAACAACAATGAAACACTGTAGGTCACATGTGTGTGGAGTGTTTGTCTGTTGTGTCCCCCTTCCCAACCCTCAACACCTGAGATAAACAGCTTTGGGGGAGGAGTGTGACTTTGAGATGCCTGAAATGTAACTTACTGTGATACCGGTTAAATAAATCCTTCAGAAGATGGTACTTTGGGGTGTAATCCCCTGATTCAGATAATGGGGCATCATAATCTGAAAGAGAAGCAAGTCTCAGTAAATGGTCATGAGAGGAGTGCTACGAATGCCTTATGGAGGTATGCTTTTCCTTATGTTTACATTAACACCACTCATTCTTCCCAGCTCAGAGACAGGATATTTTTATTCTTGTAGGAGACTGAAGCACATAAGAGAGGGCAGACAGGAGATAACACTACTCCTTGAACCTCACAAGGTATAATGCTCTCATTGCACATTATGTCTGAAATATTTAGGGAAGGGTTATGTTTGGAACAAAATTACTGTCACCACATGTACCAGGTTTACATCAGTTGATAACTTTGAGGTTAAAAACTACATGAGTCTGTTAAAAACCCATGACAACCGAAATGGAGGGACAAAACCCACACAAGCAGGTAGCCTGCTATGTCTACATGATGCATTACTATTAATTTGTGACAACCACTGGAGAACAGTGACAGTGCCATCTACTGCCAAGAAAGTGGAATTCTCCATAGTACCACAGAGTGCTGTAGCGCACAGTGCTACATTCATGCCACAGAACTCCAACAACACTATACACCAGGCTTCTCTTTTTAAGACCTACAGAATAATACACTTCGCTTACTATACTCTTGTATATTATAGAAAGCAGAGGCCAAAGACATATGCCTCAATAAACCTTTCGAATGAGAGGAAGACAACCAACCGTAGCTTGTGATCAAAGCCTTGTATGAGGGGGTTGCCAGAGCTCCGCTCATGAAGCCAAAGTTTGTCCCCCCATGAAACATGTACAGGTTGATGGACATTCCCTGTTTAAGAATCTTCCTCACCATGGCAACCATGTCTGTCAGAGAGGGGAATGGTTGTTATTGAAGCTGGAAAGAAGACAAAATGGTGGGAACCTAGTTACAAACCTAACATTTCTTCATATCAGTAGTTTCAGCTTTCAGGACTGCATTTCATCCTGAAATTTCTTGATTGTAATGAAAACACTTCATATCAAGTGCAAGGTCATCTTTGTAAAGATACATTATTTAGAGGTGTTCAGTACATTTTCCATAGTAACCATGGAAATTACACATTACACAAAACACAGTATTATTATTCTTATTACTTTTTTCTGATAGATATACTGTGCTGTGTTGCACCACTGCTGACCCACCTGCATCTACACTCACATTCATTTTAATATTTTAAAAGTAATACTTTGCAAAAGAACAAAAATTATTTCACTCCCAGACAGGAGAAAATAGAAAAAAAAACAGGCAAAAAGACATCACAATTGAAACTGATTAAACATCTGTTAGTTTTTGCAAAGAAAGGCAACACAAATTCCACACTAGAGTATCTTCTGATTCAGCAGATATAATCTCAGTCTGGCACATCAGATATACTCAGTGTTTTAATGAAGAATATACAAACTGTGTTAAACACATCTGTGGTGTAAGCTTACTCCTTACCCTCTGCGGGAAAGAGATGGTGAAGGTCACCCCAGGCATCAAACCACCCAGTCCAATACTCCATCACCATCTTAGGGCTGTGAGGCTTTGGTACCAGTGTATACACAAAATTAATGTTGAGAAGAGAGCCATATAAATGATGTAATCTTGTTGACTACCATTACTTGTCATTGCCAGGCAATACTGAAAAGTTGTTGCTTTTTCTTTCACAGATTTTTTCTGTGACATTTTTCTGTGACATTCCAGATTTTTTCAGACAGTATTGCTGTGGATAAGCACACCCTACAACACAGTTCTGAATACCTTTAATCTTGTTAATGAGACCTTTAATTTTCTATGAGCCAGAAAATAGCACTTCATATCATCTGCAGATTTTGTACATCGTTTCATAAAGTAGAACATGGTTGAAGTGTTCCTCCACATAAGGGCAAACTGCACAGCCCTTCCTCAAAGAGCTGTCCTTACAAGTTAGTTCTGTGGGTTAAAGTAAATTTTTCAATGCTGCCATCAACACAAAATGTTACACAGCATTTATCCACAGTGAAAAATAACACTTACCTGAACAGCGTCCAAATATTTCAGGCTTTCAGTATTCAGTTTCTGTAGATTGATGGCTTTGAGGGCTTTTATAAAGAAGGAAAGTCAAAGTGCTAAAACATCACTGAATGAGGGTCAATTCAGGAACAGGACAAGTGATACAAAAATGGCACCTATTTTTCCTGGTCAAGTACCAACAGCGCAAAGCTACAAGAGTCATATGTACAAGTCTTTTCAAAGCAGTTGCAGTCACTGAAGATCAACAATTTTCTTGATTACTCAACCGGAGCCATCAATTGCTAGGAAGCTGAATCCCCAATTTTTTCATGTGTTGAAAAGTATCTGGTTAAAAGCATTATTTTAAACTCTCAGGACTATGGATCTCCAAGGCCGGGGTTGGTTATCACCATTGTAAAGGTTAGTTGTCAGCTCAATACCTCCATTCACACCGCCAAGCTTCAATCCGTCATGGTTGTCCGATGTCATAAGCAGCTCGTCAATTCCACGAGATTGCAGAGCCTATGACAGGACACAACGGGATCACTTGACACCAGGGGTCCCTAATGCAGGGACTGTCACTTAAAGACAGTTGCAGAACCTGCTGGACTGTCATCATCCAGGAGGAGAACTGGTCACTCTTGATCTACAACCTCATAGACATACAGTAGATGATTATTAGCAGCCATTACTCATGAGGAGAGCGGATATGCAATGTAAAGACAGTGAAATTATACAGTGAACAGCCATGTTATATGCCTAGGGACAACTCCAAAGCACTGTGAAACTACACAGTTACTGTGCTCCTACCTCTTTGATGAAAGGCATGTAATTAATATCCTCTGCATAGGAGCCATACTCATTTTCCACTTGTAGTGCAATGATGGGGCCTCCTCTCTTAAACTGAAACCAGATAAATGCAAAAATGAATAAAAAACAAAATCTATAGATTTCTCTTTTTTGCTGAAAAATCAAATGCCTTTGAAAATTTCCCCCTCACTGCCTTGATTTGTTGTATTCTAATAAGTTGCACTTGACAACTGTCACTTAACAAACACATACAGGCAATGTTTGATCTGGATACAAGTTAATGAGTTTTTTCAGTTTTATACTGTTGAAAACAGTAACAAAGTGGAACAAGAGTGGCACCAGAAAAAGGCGTCCATAATTATCATTGGTTCTTGTTTTTCTTTTCCAAGCACAAGAATCAAACTTTAAATTCATTATAGCTGTTAATGTTTAGATGTACCTTGTTTGTGTGTTTGATAGGCCAAGCCAAGCTTTGATTAACTGTGTGCTTTGCTTAAATTACAGATGGATGAAGGTTTCAGTAATTACTACAGAAAGAAAATTCTTAATCCTTGTAAACACACACAAGCTATGGACAGATGTCACTCTAATTACCTGTAGTGGAACAACTTTTGGAATGAGTTTGTCAAAGAAAGAGTTGACTGCCTCTTTGAATCCTGGATAGGTTGTTCTCAGCTTCATATTTTCATCACGCAACAGCCAGCTGGAAGGGTATTCAAAGGGTTGCTTTTCAGGGGAAAGCTGAGAGCAATAGATGGACACTACAGATACTTTACTAAAGTAATCACAAATACAAGGTCTTCTTTTTTCATCATTCACCCTAGTCCGCTCGTGGAAATACATTAGAATTTATACAGAAACGTAGCGGGGAAATACAATTAAATTATGAGAGTATGCCATCTTGTTTCATGAATCCTCAATCAAATGAACAACCCATCAACATTTTTATACCCAGGGTTGATTTTAATAACAGTGGGGCAAAGAAGTTGAACAGCAGAGGCTTTAATTTTATTAATAGGCATAATCTTTCATCACAAACATTTTGGACCATATTAAAATAGAACAGACAAGTGTATCATACAGCACAAATTAATATGGGAACATGCACTGCACAACTTTACATGGCCAGGGGATCCTCATCAACTGTCACTCAAGATTGATTTCTTCTTTGTCACTAGCAAGTGCTGTCACTTGGTTTCCCAGGCTACCAAGTACCACAGCAACCAAAACAACCTTCCGTTAAAAGATCATATGCTTTCTCTACTCATGTATCTGTATTCTGATATTTCTTCTTTAATGTCTGCTCATGCATTTTTACCTCAGCACACTTTTCAGAGAATACTTTCATAGTCTTGTGGGAAGTGATATGAATTTAACATGGAATACAATGCTATTCAAAAACAAGAAAGAATTATTTATATTCAAGCAAGCCTGTTAGTTTGGATATTTGAGGTGGTCAAATTTTCTGCTGCCATGAGCAACCTGGGGCCCATTAGTATCATGTGCTGATTTACCCATATATCTAACTTGAGTAAAATCTACTCTTACCTCATCTCTGGGGCAACAACCCAACCCAAAATAGGTGTTACTTAGTCACTGAAAAGGTAGAAGAGAAAGCTGGAGAGTTAAGGAACTGAAGTAATAAGACTGTTGGGACAGAGGCTGGAAACTGAGCAGAGAGCACTCTGACCTTGGCAGCCCTCCCAGGTCCCATTCAGAGCAGATGTATGGCCCGGGACGCAGTATAACCCAGAGTCCCACTTCAGCCGCCAGGTTGATGTAAGCTCTGGGACATCAAGAGAAGAAAGCAGACTCAGACTCAGACAAATGACACCAGGAGCTCACCTGTTCTTATGAAGTTTCAGTACCGCTGAAGCCACGTTAAGACACACTTCGGTTCTTTTGTGCTGGAAGTTGCTCTGGATAAGAGCATCTAATAAATGAATGTATTGTAATGTAAGATTTTAAGCCGCTAGCATTTGTTGCTCTTCTGGGTAATGTGGGACCAAATGCAATTAAACACAAACAAAAATGTGTGATATCCCCACAAATTGCTTGGACACACACTACAAGGAAGATAATGATGTTTTTTATCTCATGAGGTATGCAATCTCTGCTCCAGAGATGATACACAAACTTTTATTGGTAAATTACTAATTAAGTTTGCATGACTTGACAAAAAAAATCCTGTGGACAGACATACTGAGAGCCGTGGCATTTTTGGCAATGTCCTTTGTTGCTAAAATTCTGGAACTGGCACAAGTCTAGTAAGCACTCTAACCATTTGTGAAAGCAAAGTCATTAATGACATGGCCAGCCTGTTGTTGTGGAAATTATGTTGTTGTCTAGTCAGGAGATCTAAGCCTGACTCCCCAGAGAGGAGACCACACTTAGTGATCATGTGTAAAACCAAACAACAACAATAATATAAATTCCCACAAGAATGTAAATCGAGTAACATTGTCAGGGGAGAAGTAAGCCAAGATGCGCTCAGGTTCAGGTGTAAAAAAAGAAGCAGACTGAACACCAGTGGCAGCTTTTCCCCCTTAACAACAGATTCTGATATCCCTAAATAAAGTTCAGCCAGCTTGTTTGTGATTATGTTGCTGATCCTTGCAATAATGTCCTGTAGGACCAGATGGTTTAAGAGTAGAATTTCACCAATAAAGAGTAATGTGCACTGGCCCACCTTCCAGGACTGGACATTTTTGAAAGGATAGAAGACCTGACATCTTCCAACTAACTAAAAAAATCTGTTTATAGTATTGGGGTTGCCTTAATTTCCTCCTGATTAAACCATTAAGTCAGCAGCCGGACTGGGCATCCTTACTCTAAATCCAGCTCCCTTTTGAAATTGAAAACGCCTCTCTCAGGTTCATGCAGATTCCAAGGGACATAGCTGGAAGAGAAATCACAGATTCCAAGTATTTTAAAATTAATCATTTAACATACCTTAAAACAAGACCATAAAAAGACCCAGGGGTGTAAAAGGAGAGTGCACCTACGTGGTGAGAGTGTTTAGTCCACAGGCCTTCATCTTCATTAGGCGGTCTTTCCAGTACGCTCTGGGGACACGGAAGTAATGGATGGACCCCCCCAGTATTCGGAACTTCTCTCCGTCCAGAGTGAACAGGGAGGAGCTGGCATTTAGCCCCTCTCTCCTGCTGATTTTTCTCAATCCCGGCTCCATTCTGAAAAACATGGGGCCGGTCTTTACAGGCATCTCTCACAAACGTGTTGACCACATATTTACATTGCTTCAGCAGAGTGATACACTCTGAGCTCACACAGCACCTGTCTGACTGTGAGAGTATCAGATGTATGGTCTCCCATTTGAGATCAGAAATAATTAAAGCTGGCAATATAATACCCCACAAGGGTTTCTACAGGCCTGGTGAAGAGAAAGTGTTTAATTTCTTAGTTGATTCATCACTATGCACAACACACTTTTTTAATATCTTTGGTGTGTTGTGAATTTTCACTCCAGACAACCTCAGTGCTAGACAGTCAGTTTAACAAGTAAAGATTCCATCTTCTTTCTTAGTGAAAAAAGTTATCAAACAACCCCATCGTCACTTTATATATGTATGGTTCATACGAAATCTACAGAATATTGACATTTTTGATGAATAATATTAACGAACAACGGAATTATGTATCGACTGAGAGTTGATCAATTCGGGAAAATAGAAAATGCAACATTAAAAAAGTATGACTAGTGGTGTGAACGGGTCGGTCACTGCATATAAAGCGCTAGCACACAGCAAATCTTGTGTTCACCGCGATAATTACGTACCTGATGTAGTGATATATAATAAGCCCAGCGACACTGAAACATAGAATGCCATAGTGTCTTCTGTGAGTTTTCCTTATTCTGAACACAACCATCGATATCTTCGTCTTTGTTATTAAAGAGCTAAATCCCAGTGCAGGGTACGCCTCTATCAAGAACATACAGATCCTTCAAGGTGATCGTAGTTTGCAGTTTACTAGTCCTCACCGGAGGGCTGGCACCGCCCAAAAGCTAAGGATCGAGGGGGGGACGTTCCTCCTGACAGTTTCCCTCAGGTGAGAAGACACATGAAGTTAAAAACACTCACCTAATAATCGGGGAAAAATACTTGTATCCTTCCATGAGCACAACCACACTTCCAGCAACCCATATCTGTAACAAAGTAGACCTACTAAAAGCCGTTTTTGACGTCAGATTCAAATCAGTATTGAATTAACAGCGTAAACAAAATGTAATTAACGGTAGGTCTAATTAACAATGAGCTCTTCAGGAACTAAACCCAACCCTTAAAGTGTGCTGCAAATGTTTGTATGCGCTTTTTGCCTTTTGTCTAAACAGTCATCTCTCGCTGGCCCAGCTGTTGACACAGTGAGTGTCAGGCCAACATAGCATCAATCTGTTCATACAGTTAATTATCGTACAATCAAGCCAAGTACGTTAAGCAGCAATTTCTAAGTTCCAAAAGCCACAATTAAGCAATCGACAGTGCCCCCACATGGTAAACTGTGTGTGCGTGTGTGTGTGAGTGATGTGGAGCATACATGAAAACATCATTAGCTAATGGTACTGTTTGAGCTGTAAGTTCTTTTCCATGACCACGTTGGATGTAGGTCCAAAGAGTTTGATAATGAAAATTTCCTTCAGACCTGTTAAATGGTTTAGGAGGATATCGATTTTAAGTGTTTTTTTTTTCCTTTTTTTCCTTCAAATTGACAGCCATCTAGCATGGTAGATGTCAACAGATGGGTCTTAGAGATGTTTTTCTTTTTTTTTTTTTTTTTTAATTTTCATGTCACTAAGTCAAACAGTGCAGAAGTTATGGCTGTTCTAAGGACATAAAGTTTAAAACGTTCAGCTGTGTTGCATCGTGCCCTCCACCCCATGTGGTCAATCACTGTGTCATATTCTTACTGGACATGTGATTATGACAGTCCAGCAAAGTTGGCCAAAACTGGTCAATCACAGTTTAGAAGTTACAGCCATTTGTGGCATAATAGGATCTTGTGGCAGTCTTAGTTTTTGCCTGCCAGCTGTCTTTTTCAAATCTTGTTGAGGTCCAACAGCTCAAATCATCAAGAATTTTGAAGTATTTCATAGTTTAGGAACATTTACATAAAAAAAAAAATGTGCTCCCTTGTGGCACAAACATGGGTGTCTCTAACAGTTAAAATAGTTATAATGATATATGGGCACAGCACCACAAACAATCTTGTGAATAAGACACATTTTATCTGATCAACTCTCTCCTGACAGACAGTTTAATTTTGCAAAGTGTGAGGAATCCAAGTGAAGGTGGGCAGGACGCTCCCCTATAATTCTGCCTAACTAGTTTTGAGATGTTTGTAGATTATCTTTCATGGAATTTGGGGCACTGGCAAACCAGGAACAGCAAGCATAATCAAAATGGCATTGGATTAGAGTCCCAGCCAATGTTTTTCTGGCCTCAGTGTCCAAGAAGTTAGAAAATCTACCCAAAAGGCAAGTGCTATGATTAATCTTTGTGACTACTATCTGTGCCATACTCTCCCCAGAAAGAGAATAATTTGGAGGGATTACTCATTTTATAAAATAATCATGTGCATATTTGTCTGCTGTGTCTGTAGTGTAGACTAAGAATACAATAAGCCTTTCTTAAATAACCATGTACAGCATTTGTTTTTATGGTCTCTGTGGTGCAGACATGATCTGAGGAACAATTGTTGATACAGTGCCTGGAGAAAGTATTCACCCCCTGGACTATTACCAGACTTTGTTGTGTTAAATTTGAAACCCTGCTAGTGCCCCACGTGATATGCAACAATTACAGCAGTTTTACAGCAGGGTTTGATTATAATGGATCTTTCAAACAACTTCATTGTCCCTTTCAGTGAAAAGTATATTTACATACTTGACACAACAGTGTGCACTAACACCGGTCTGGATATCTTCAAATCACGATAATAATAATAATAATAATAATAATAATAATAATAATAATAATAATAATAATAAGCATACAGCTAGCCTACGTAAAAGACGTTTATCATCAGTAAAGCCCCAGTGATCCAGCATACTGTTATGAGTTGTTCGCGTAAATTTCGCATAAACTATTAATGACTTAATGACGCAGTCCTGTAATGTTAATTACTCACAAATAACATTACCGCTCCCTAAATCAACTCAAGCTTTGACTATGTGGGTGGGGTTGTATAGCTATCTGCACGTCGCCTGTGCTTTATCTCCGCCCTTAAACGTTTCTGATACGTTCACGTCTATGGCTCTCCATTGGCTGATGTTCTTGTTTGTCCTGGAAGTCGCAACAACAGATGGAATTCACAATGTCTCTCTAGTAGATATGCGCGGCGTAACTGTCAGTTTAATCTGTCTTATTAAGTAAACAGCGGAACACCCAGCGACAGCAGGTTGAGAACTGTTAGGTCATTTTGAGTTGGAATGCTGTACTGTTCTAGCAGGCTCGCGTGTCATGTGTCCTTAACTAGATAGCTAAAAGTGTCTGGCTTTTATTAATTGACCATCGTAAGAACAAACACCTAGCAAGCTGATGCCTTGAGAGACTTTGTAAGGAATTAGCTAGCGAGTCAGCTAGCTGCCTTGTGACAGCACGGCATTCATGTCAACAGACAGCTCGGATTTGGCTAACTAGCTTGCTAGCCAGTTTTATGTTCTCATTCAGACTGAGCAGTGTTGGAAGTTGATGCGTTGCCAGCAAACTAGGACACAAATGATCGGCCGCTGTCTTTTGTAAGATAGTGTTATTCCTACTGTCACAGTTAGCTACCAAGCTAGCTGGCGTGTCAATCCTGTAATAAGCAGATCCATTTTGCTAACACTCTTGAATAAGTAGTTCGTCAACTTTGCTTCTTTATTGGCTTTATTTTCTGTAAATTAAGCATGGACATCAGCACAGTTTTGGGATGTATTTTTGGTTGTGTTTTGGGAGGGGTGGTGTTTGCAGCTTATAAACTCGGTATATTATACCAGCTGATTCACAAGGTAAGGACCATCACTTTTATCGCCGTGTTTTGAAGTTGTTGTTAACACATATTTCTTGTTTTAACTTTGATCCATCATTGATAGGGATAGACTTCTGGACAACATGGCTGTGCCAGTGGAGCTGCAGTCTGCGAAAAACTTGTTTGAATACGTTGTTTGTTGTGGTCCTTCCTCCAGATGCACCTATTGTAAAAGAGTGCACTTCATTAGACTCAGATAAATCGTACTTCCATTTAGGAAAAGGTGATTCTCAAGGTTGCTCAAAAACCTCCCAAGAGGCTGCACAGCACATACTTATCGTATTACAGGTCATAGATAGAATATAGGTGTTCATTTTGCGCAACACAGGGGAAGTGCTAATCCTTGACCTTTGACTGGTGTTTATACTCCTCACAAATGACTGTCTTTTTCAGAGCAATGTGATATGATGCAACTAATATAAGGTGCATCGGTGTAAACAAGTGGAATGGGTCACTTGCAGCTACAAGTGTGTGTTACTTTCCCCAGACGGAGACCAAGAGCCCGCGTCATGGTGGGGAGAGTGTGGCAGAAGTGCTGCGGGCCCACGGGGTGAAATTCCTCTTCACACTGGTCGGGGGCCACATCTCACCCATCCTTGTCGCTTGTGAGAAGCTGGGTATCCGCATTGTAGACACTAGACACGAGGCCACCGCTGTCTTCGCAGCCGATGCGGTTGCCAGGCTCTCTGGTAATGCTATCCCACCAGTCTTCGGGGGTATTGCTCTCAGTTTCCATTCTGGCGGAATTTTAGGTTATTTGAAATCATTACCTGACCTGTGTTCCTCAGGGGGAGGAGTCTGAAGTTATGTCTATTCGTTGTGAATCAAGCACAGAAAGCCCAGAAATCACATGCTGAGGCCAGCGAGGGAAAGGACAGAAAAGCATAGTGCTTTATGTGTGTGTCGTTGTGTTTTATCATAATCCCTTTTGATAGCTTAATACCAAAATTATTCAACCTTTGTATGTTTTTGCACTTTGATGAACATAATTATTGAAACCCATCAAAGTGTGCTGTTTCACCGAAGTAGGGAGTCAAGCAAAGTTCTTGTTTACTGAAAGGATTTGAATTCGTGAAAAGGATCTTGAAAGTTTCTTGCCCAGATTGTCTGACTGCATTCAGTGTCTTTTACATTGTACAGGCACTATTGGTGTGGCTGCAGTCACAGCTGGGCCTGGTTTAACCAACACAGTCACAGCAGTGAAGAATGCACAGATGGCAGAGTCTCCTTTGCTTTTGATAGGGGGAGCAGCTGCTACACTCTTGCAGGTTGGCCATTAACCTTATCTGATCATAGAACAGAATGATCTACTCAGTGTAACCATTCATTAATCTTATTCTTTTAATATGTTGTACTGCACATAATGAAAATGGAATCCCGCAATGCCCTGCTATGAAGTTAGGCCCCTTTCCATTAACTCTCCATGTGGTGTATTGTGTGCAGGGTCGAGGTGCTCTTCAGGACATTGACCAGATGTCCCTTTTTAAGCCACTGTGCAAGTTCTGTGCCTCTGTGCGGACAGTGCGTGAGATTGTGCCCGTGGTGAGAAAGGCCATAGCAATTGCACAGTCTGGGACCCCAGGTATAATAGTATCAATATGTACCTGTCTTAAAGCACTCTGATCTCCCATCTTAGATGGAAAGTCAGGTCATTTACATCTTGCATTTTGCAGAACTGACTTTTTTACTTTTCATCAGATCTAATTAGAATCACAATTTAGAATGTTTGAAAGTTGCACAAATCAGCAGTACACTACAAATTATGTAACAACAGTAGTCATAATGTAACATACAATTCATTATACATTGTTTTGCATTTTATGAGTAGTTGAGTTGTGTCCCATGTAGGATTTTTTTTTTTCTTTTGGCCACAGGTCCTGTGTTTGTGGAATTCCCCATCGACACACTGTACCCCTACCATCTGGTGGAGAAAGAGTTTGGTGTCAAGAACCCTCCCAAAGGATTAATGGGAAAAATTGTCACCTGGTAAAGAAAACGTTGTTTGATTTACAGTACATGGCATATGGGATACAAATAAATTGTTGCCATGTATTCAGTTAGTGGAATGCAGAATATTGTTTTTGTACCCATTTCATCAAAACACTGACATTTACATTTACATTTATTCATTTGGCAGATGCTTTTATCCAAAGCAACTTACAAGTGAAGTAGAGTACAACACAAGCGAAAAACCATTGAATGCCCTGTAATTTGTCAGAAACGTACAGAAACATGTTATCACAGTCGTTCCAGCTTTAAAATGGCTTTCCTGTTCAGGACACTCATAGTATGATAAAAAGCATATTTAAGTGAGATTGATTAAGTATGCAGGGTAATTTCTGATGAAAACTCCCATTATCATTTTATATACTGTTCTAGCTACAGTGTATTTATATGTATTTTTTGACAGTTATCATTAGCTTTTTAGAATTCTACTGCTCATGTTCTTCAAAATATGTGCAAGGGGAGCTGTGAAATTCAGCTTGGACCATTTAAATTTAGGTCTAGTTTAGGAGAATGTGGTGATGCCTCCTCATACGTCTAAAGTAAACAAAGAAAAGCATTTACTCATAGGGATGCTTATATTCTCCATCAGGTACCTGCACAATCACTTAAAGAACCTGTTTGCTGGAGCCTGGGAACCTAGGGACGTCTCCCCACTGCCCGTGCACATACCACAGGCTACAGATGCACAGGTGAGGTTATCTGCCATATGTGCACTGAGGCACTGTTTGTTGGGTAGGACAACATACCTGTTAGGGAGCACCTGAAATGCTTTATAACACTTGTTTCTTTGTCCTGATTCTGAAGAACTCCAGTGTGTTTTTGTTACAATAAAGCTCTAAATGACTCAGTCCCTTCCTTATCAAGCCTTAATTCTCTTCCAGTAAAGGTGGTGTTTTTTATTCAACCCCACGTGAGGTCACCAGGACTAGGAGGCAAAGTCAGATATGTCATGTTATGCATTGTCAGACAGATAACCTTACTTACTTACACAGCATTCTGTGGAGCATCATGTATGGATAATTGTTTCTGTTTCTGATAATTGTTTCAGGTACAGCAATGCGTGGAACTAGTGAGCAGAGCCAAAAAGCCAGTCATTTTACTCGGCAGCCAGGCAACATTACCTCCAACACCTGTGGATGAAATCAGGTGATGATCTATTTTTCCGACATGAAATAGACTGTGTGATAGCTGTCTGTAATGTTATTTATGTTTTAAATATAATAAATTATGTTTTAAAATATTGCAGGAAGGCTCTGGAGTCTTTGGGTATTCCCTGCTTCCTTGGTGGTATGGCCAGGGGCATGCTGGGGCGCGACAGCCCTCTACACATCCGGCAGAACAGACGAGATGCCCTGAAGGAGGCTGACCTGGTGCTGCTGGCCGGTGAGGTGCATCGCTTGTTCACCAGAGCATTTAGTCATTTGTAGGCATGATACAGAGTTCCGTTTCCAACAAATTGTGTGATTCACTGTTCTGTCTCAAGGTACACATCTACTGGTGGTTTAGAAAGTTTGTGCTGATGCTGCATGACCTTGTCTTGTTTTTCCTCTGCAATTAACCCTGAAAAATCCAAGGTCTAATCGTTTTGTCTACTTGAAGAGTGTCAGTTCTGTCTCAACCAATTGCATCCCGTAAATTAGAGTTGTGGATGGAAGGTGTTGAATGGGGGAAAAAAACACCATAAACGATGCGATTCATGATAGATACACTTACTGAGGTTAGAACCAGCATCAGCAAATTACAATTACACATGCTTCTATACATTTATATTCTTTCATCTATAACCTTACTATCTTACTTGGGTTTCTCTGATTTACAAGCGCATAAGCAAAAACGGCTGACCTGTTAGAAATGTTTTCTTGATCCAATTTGGGATTCCTTTCTTGGGTTTTGTCGATGCACACTATGTGTAGGTGTAACAATTGTGTTTATGTATGGTTGGATTGCTGGTGTTCTGCTGTTACTTTGATATGACATAAGACTAGGATCCTTAGTTCCTGTTATGACAGCTCTAGCAGTTCCTGCCTCTAGTAAAGGACTCTTACACTGGTGGTGCTCATAATTATGGCGATGTATCCGCAGGCACAGTGTGTGACTTCCGTCTGAGCTACGGGAGAGTCCTGAACCGGCGCAGCAAGATCATCGCTGTCAACCGTGACAAGACCCAGCTGCTGAAGAACTCTGACATGTTCTGGAGGCCGACTGTCGCCATCCAGGGTACGGTGCTAACTGGGAAGCACAGACTGTACAGACTGGTTATCTTCACATATCTTTTGCGTTTGTGTTTTTGCTATGCGTTTGTGTGTTTTGCCTGGCTAGATCTGGCTGTTGATAACCATTTTTAAAGTCTTCTTGTCACCTTCTTGGCCTACACATGTGCAGGAGATGCTGGATCCTTCTTGTTGCGCCTCTCCAAGGGTCTCACGGGCCACCGATGTCCAGTAGATTGGCCTCAGGGTCTGAAGGATGGGGATATCACCAAAGAGAATGCAAATAGGTAAACTTTCTGAAATCAGGAAAGCTGATTCTCTACCAAAAACACATTTAATAATGTAATGATAAAAATTCTCACTGATCTTATAAAAAAGACCTATTATCTTTTCATTATTTTGATTGAATTTAGAATGGGCATTTTATTGGAATGGCTGGAATTGTTTAAGCCAATATAGCATTTTAATTAATCAATGTAGCTTATTCTGTTATGCCTCAGTTTTACAACAAAAATTGATTCATGTTCTGTTTGAAACATTTTAAGACGAAATAATCACCTTGTCTCCAGATGGTGAAACGGAGATGGTTATTTACCATATTCTGAAGCAGACATCCCATATGTTCCTTTTCTACTGGCTTGGTGCACCTTCTGAAATCCATTCCATTAGGTGTCTTGAACAAGTGTGTATGGAATTTTCTGTTCACACACTTCTTTTTAACGTTGTAATGATCTGAATGTGTTTTTGCTCTGCAGAGAGAAGGCAGCAGAGAAGACAGAGCGACACCTCAATCCACTGAATGTACTTCACCATGTGGATGCTTTGATGGCTGAAGACAGTATCATTGTGGCAGATGGTGGAGACTTTGTGGGCAGCGCTGCCTATATTATGAGGCCCAGAGGCCCTCTGCGCTGGCTGGATCCAGGTTAGACATCCCAACACTGTATCATTGTGTTCCCAACAAGCAGTGCATACTCTGCAAATCAGACTTTGCCCTTGAATGTTCTTCTTACTTGAAGGTGCCTTCGGTACTCTTGGTGTTGGAGGAGGATTTGCACTCGGAGCGAAACTCTGTCGGCCTGAATCAGAGGTATGGTTTAAATATGACTTCCTGAGTAACGCTGTAGCTATATTCAGAAGGAGACTGATGATAACTACAATGAAAATATGTAAATTGTTCAAGTTCAAATGAATGAAACTCATCACTAATAATAATAATAAAAATGAACTTGAACAAAAACCATAGCGTCATTGACATTTCAGTATTTTAATACGCCTTTCTAACATACATCTAATCAATCCAGGTTGCTTACCTCTTCTCAGTATGGTTTGAGATTTTATACTGATACTTTATTTTTTCTCACACTCACTCCCTTCTTCACTTTGTAAAAGAACTTATATCTATCTTAGATCTGCTTAGTAATGATAGCAAAATTGGGAGTATTATGTATTAATATTTATTACTTCACAGTTTTAGTGGCCAAGTTTTTAAAATGAAACATTATCTGTCGCTTACTTTTGGTTAGGTCATTTTTGAGTAACAGGTGGGTTAAATGTGAGGGAAGATGATCTTCATGTGTGTTTCACAAATGTTGTAAAATACTTTCAGGTGTGGATTATCTATGGAGATGGGTCACTGGGGTACAGTGTGGCTGAATTTGATACCTTCACTCGGCACAAGGTATAGTTCATGTTCTAACTTTGCACTGAAAGAAAGGCTGCATCACATTAACTGATTACTACTCACAGGAGTCCATAGATTGTTGCATTGTTATGAAAATGTATGTTTGAGATAGATACAAACTGTTAGCTTTGTATAGTAAGTGTCCACAATAAATGTTTCCATCCCTTTGTCCAAGACACCTGTCATTGCTCTGGTGGGGAATGATGCCTGCTGGAGTCAGATCTCCAGGGAACAGGTGCCTATCCTGGGCAGCAACGTGGCCTGTGGGCTGGCCTTTACAGGTGAGTGTATGTGCTTCACCCAGATGTTGTAGCCAGTTGTCTGTCTGCCTATAGCCATGATTTGTGGCCTTTCTTTGTTATTGTAGTTTAAATATACCTGTACTCCTGTTACCCATTACTAGATTACCATTTTGTGGCTGATGGTTATGGAGGCAAGGGCTACCTGATCAGGCGAGAGGATGAGGACAGGTTGGATGACATCATCTGTAAAGCCCAGCAGGAGAGTCGCGAAGGCCGGGCGACATTGCTCAACGTCCTCATTGGGAAAACCAACTTCAGAGAGGGTTCCATCTCTGTGTAAAGCTCCCCAGTCTGTTCTGGTAGTTTCTGAGAGCTTTTGTGGTTAACCTTCCTACCTTGAAATCCAAAGTTTATGAAGTGCAGTGATGTACAGGATACGGTAGAAAGCTTTCTGACATTCCTCACAATACACTGCTTTTAAGTGAAAAACAGGAAGTCTTCTCCATATTGGCTGGTATTGTCCACTGAATAATGCATCATGAGGCCTGATTTTTAATTCATTATTTTGCTAGTATGTGGTTCAGTTTTGATGAATGGGTTTCCACAGAATTTTAAAATGGCCAGTCAAAGTACTATATACTGGCAAACACTGCATACTGGATAAAAAAAGATTGCAAAGTCCATATTTTAAGAAAGACATTTATGTTGCCTGAAAATTGTAATATTAAATTCACTCACTTTGACACCACTCAGTTGTTCATGCTTTGCCTAATTAGGTGGTTGAACAGTTTTCCAAGAATTTCTATGTTGGCAAGCAAATGAATGATGTAAAAGTAAATAGGGGACTAATTTGTCGCAGTAGTACTTCACAGCATTTTCAGAAACTGTAGAAAAGCTGCTGGTGAAAGACTTTTCTGCTTTGTCATTAGACTTGAGAAGACTAAATGGTTTTTTTATTGTCTGTTGAGCTTGAAGATAGTGTGCCTCTTTGATGAATGTAGAACTCTACCGGTGTGTAATCAAACTGACTGATGACACAAAATATATTAATATTATCAGGATTTAATCTTAAATTTGCTGTTTACAAACAAGAGACGCATATTAACTGAACCACTGCCTGAGTTTAAATTGCACTGACAACCTGTTGTTTTACATTGTCATGTGGATTTTTTTTATGCCTATGTATAAGCAGGTTAAGTCCAGTTTTATGCTGTGTGAATTGGGAAATAATGTCTTTTATTTTTTGTTGCCTATTATATCCGATTTATTTCATGGGACATTATATTTTGAATCAATTAAAGGGAGCACTGTGGTACAAATCAAAAGTAGCTATAACACCATTGATTTATTCTCATTTTGATTTTTTGTGGAAAAAAGTTTGTCTTTTATTTTAATGGGGCCTTCTGTTGTACAACAAATGCTAATAGAAGCTCCTATATTATTATGTAATTTTTATAACAGATTGCAGACACCGTTATGCCTCTCCATGTATCAGGAGATTGAAGGGAATAATGACTTTGGGAAGGATTGCACTGTTTGGGATGGGTGACATATTGCTTAGTTGCTGAAATAAAGAAGGAAATCAAATGAACTAAATGATGTCCTGATTCCAGTGTTGTTCATATGCTCTTTCACTGTACATGCAAAGTACTGACCGTACATGTGAAAAAATTACGTAACTAAATGTTGCCAGCCATACAGACTCTTTTTTTCTAGCTAGCTAGAATGTGTGCTTGGCGCTGTACATGCCGATTTGAAACGAATAATTGCGAGGCTTTCATGTGTGGTGAGAAAAAACACGACAAAAAACGACAAATATTTATAAAAATAAATAAATAAACGAGTGGATGTGAGAGGCTGAATGGTGGGATGAGAGGTCAAAACCTACAGAATTGAGAATGCAGAGTTTAGCACACCGATGAGTTTTTCGACAAGAGTGACATTTGTTGACTTCCTGGACGCTTTGTTTTCGACTTTGTCACTGCATATCCCACAATCCTGTTTGGGAGTGGAGAGTGCGTAATGTCCTACTGTACAGGGCCCAAGAGCTGGGTTGGTTTGTGTTTAGAGTAATGAGATAATAAGTCGTGAGTTAAGGAATCGAATAAGGTGATCAGAAGGTGTCAGAGAAGCGGATGAGGTAAGAGAAGGTGAATGGGGGGGACTTCAGCGGGATCCTAACAGCTGGATCGTCTCACCATACCAGTTGTTGTTTTGCTAGTTAGCGAGCACTGTGATATAGCTACCTAGCTAGCTGGGCTGCTTTGCTAGCTAGTAACGCTGTAAGTACTGTAGGTAGCTAGCTATTGTCTAGTAAGTACTTGAGGTAAGAAGCCAGCTAAAGCTTTCTTGCTCATATATGTTGGCACATTTACCTGAACACATTTTCTAAACTATCAAATACCAAATTACAGTGAGATAGCTTGCTGATAGATATATGGCTAGAGATTTGAGCTAACGTGAGTCAGCTAGCTAGCTAACTTGTGTATGACACTCCATTGGTAAATACAACAAGCTGTTTACCATTGATTAACGTTACTTTATAAACTTATATCTAGCACTAGTTATTACATTCAGTCGTATTTTGAACATAACAGATCGGCTAGGTTGCTTGCTAAGTTAGAAGGCCAACTAGCCAGTTGGTTGCTTGCCCTAGCTATTCTAGCTAGCCTACTAGCTATAATAACGATATCGCATTAGTTAGCAAACGACAGCTCTAACAAGCTAGATAACTTACCGAGCACATTTTCTGCTGACATTTTTCCGTTTTCCACTGTTGTGTGGCTAGCTAATGAAATGTACTTTTGGTGTGTTTAGTTCTGTTTTTGTGCTTATATATATATATATATATATCCTTATTCCTTATTATTGGTGGCGTAACAATATTTTTACCAGCTGTCTACAACAGTCGTTGACGTATCTAATACAGATGTTACTTCTATGAAGTGATATTCCAGTTACTCATCTCGGCAAATCGCCATACCATCTGTCCATCAGAACTCATGTATTTATTACTTTACTCTTATATTAAAATAATAGTAATAATAGTAATAGGTCTAGTAACGTTAGTCACTGACGGGATGCCCCACCTCGGAAACGTAATACGTATGAAATAATGGTAAAAATACAATAGCAAGCAAAATCTCTAAAATGCACTGTATTTTGACATAGAAGACCACATTAAAAATCAAAATAAAATTATGATTGAAATGTAAATCCTGTATTTTGGTCAGTACAAGCCACCTGTGTTTCAGCCAGTTCTTAAATTTTGAAAGAGAAATACGGTTTGGTTTTTCAACCTGTAGAGTTCAAATATGGTCTTTTTCTGCTTCGGTGGTAACTTAGTATATCAGCCTAGGGTAACTTTAAATATGACCAGAAAAAGTCACCTTGAGTTCAGGTTAAATGTTAGCATTATTTGATACAAATGTCTTGCAATGATTATAGTAATAATAATGGAAAAATAGTGTCCCTATTTTGGAATGTTGCAGAATGTTACAGTGGGGAAGTGGAAGTGGAAGCATCAGTTTGATGCTTCATGACAGCTTTGACCCATGGATGTTAGTATTTCAGAATTTTTGCCATTTGAAAGAACAGCTTCAGTTCCTTGGCATGCCATCCTCAAAATATTATTCATTTAATAGTGAGACATTTGCCGTTGTCTCTGTGGTTGTGAAAATTTAGGCTTATGTTTTGTACATGTTAAGGTACTGGCCAGCATTTTTAACTTTGAAACAATTTTGACAACCTTTGTCTTATAAATGGAATGTCAGCCACTAAGTGGTAATTACTATATTCTCAAGTGTGCCATGTGCCAGCAAATGTTTTTGATTGAATACTGTTCCAATAAGTACAGCATCACATAAAAGTGATAGATCATAATATGGAGTCTAATGTTGAATGTCTTAGTCCCACATTCATGCTCATTTTTTTCCGACAGGTTGTTGGACTCTCTTCTTGCCACCATGAGTGCTTCCCAGGTCCCCAACCCCCTCCCTTCTACAGTTGATGACGCTGCAGCTGAGCTGGAAATGGCAGACAGTATTAGGACTTTCCTCTGCTATGTCGCAACGGTCAGCACAGCACTCGGTCTCCTTCTGAAAAGACATTTTAAAAATACATACTATGTTAGAGTCCGCATTTGTGAAGATTCCATAATTATTGCTAACAGTAGTCTTGAGCCATTAAACAAATGCTGAGCTCATCATAATCAGCTCTTAATCTGATAACTAACTGTTGTTCATGTGGTTGCTGTAAAAGCCACTTGATGTTCATGAATGTTCATTACAAGTTTGTTTTTCCAGATGTTGTAATAGGATACTTGTGTGCTTCCGAACCCTTCACTACAATTCATAGTATAGAAATGTTTCAGTCTGGTGTGTTGCTGTGCTGTGCTGTGCTGTACTGTGTTCAGAAAAACACAATGCTTTCTGTTGGAGGCAGTGCTGGCTACACCTCTTCGGGCTGTACTTTATCATTGTACACTTACCTGTGTATATGCTTTGCTAAAATTTGAGCTACATTTTCAATAACTATTCAAGAAAAATGAATTGCTGCCCATTCATACTGTGCCCACAAAATGAGGAAAAGGTACTGCCATGTATCAGTGTGGTTGATATGGTTGATGTGAGACTGTGAATCTTTCTTAGTTTGTGCCTCAGTTATACCATTTGGTTGATTAGAACAAGCCACTTTTTGTCGATAATTATGTTACAGAGAAAAGAAAAGAACACTTTTACATTAACAGTGGAGACTCTTATTGTTGCTTTCTTGTGCAGAGTACAAACAAGCAAACAGAAAATGACCCAAACAGCACTCAAACACAAAGAAACCCAAGCAAAGTAGATTTCAAGTGTAATGGGTTTCTTGGTCAAACATAAATCACTGAATCATTTGTGGTCAGTGTCATTCTTTGAATGTTCCACACTAATGTAATACAATATACAAAAATACAATATTTTTTAAAGAAGGGCTGATTTTTTTAGAATATGCCAAGCTAAGTGGCCTGTTTATTTTTGGTTTTCCCAAAACCCCACTGCAGATGTTTCTGTACTTACAGGGGTAGTCCTGCTATGGCCTAATTACAAGCAGAGTGGACTTCATTCAGAGAATCAGTCAGCCATCTAACTCCTGGTCTGCTGATATTATCTCAGGATCAACAACGAATATTTGACCGCATTGCACTCAGTGACTCCCTTATCTTTTCCTTGAGCTTTATCACTTCATGTTCCCAGATGGCACATTTGAATCTATATGAGTATCTACTGAGGAAGTATAAAGATATGCTTTCGTAGTATGTTTTACGTAAATGAGACAATACTGGTGGATTTGTACGCTTCACTTAAAGATAATGTTAGTCGTTTGTGCATTGATGGAAGAAACAAAATAATGTGCTTTAGGAATCGTTTGGTAGGGGGTATGTGTCACCACCCTGTACTTGTTTTGTAGATGACATCCCTCTCCAATAGTTAGAGATAATGTGTCACTTGCGCAAACAACTGGACATGAGAGCAGCACAACCACTGTGTGGTTCATAGTGTGGAATGTCTCGAGTTATTCATACTACTATATGTTTGTGCCATTCAAGGGGATTAAGGACTCCATTTTGGGGATCGGAACAATCTCCAAGCTGGACACCCGCATTCAACAGAAAAGGGAAGAACAGAGGCGAAGACGGGCCAGTGGAGCATTGGCACAGAGACGGGCACAAAGCGTGGAACGGAAACATGAAAGGTTGAGTGCTTAATTTAGTACTGAATGATATCTGAAGGGTGAATTTACCTGGCAACAGTCCCTGTTTCTCTCAGATACTTTTTTCCATGATTTGCACCTTGCATTGTTCTGAAATTACTGTGAATTTTAATTGCTCTGAAATCTCTACTTTGAATGAAAACTGTGCAAGGTAATTTTATGTGTGTTTGATATTCCTTTTCTAGTGAACCCAAAGTAGTAAGCCGAATTTTTCAATGCTGTGCTTGGAATGGTGGAGTGTTCTGGGTAAGTGTCCCTCAGATGGTAATTTGTCAATTCAGAAGAAGAAAAAAATTGAATAACTGTGTTTTTTTTTTTTATAGAATGAAAATCTAAAATTAGCTCTGTGTTTGGATATGGTGTCTTTGAAAGCATGTGGCAATGTTTAACACATGTATGTACTGCAAAAACAAAAGGTCATGGAACCAACATTATGACCATGGTATTCACTAAGTAGTTTTCAATTAATTTCTTTTTTCCTTCCCAGCTCAGTTTATTTCTATTCTACCGGGTGTTTATACCACTTCTTCAGAACCTTACTGCAAGAATCATCGGTATGTATACCTGGTGGGCAGTAGGACAGATTCTTTCATGCATGCTCTTGGTTATAGGCCTGGTGTTAACTGTCACTGAACCATTTCCTGTCAGGTGACCCTTCTTTGCATGGTGATGTCTGGTCCTGGCTGGAGTTCATCCTGACTTCTGTGTTCAGTGCTCTCTGGGTGCTGCCTCTCTTTGTCCTCAGCAAAATCGTCAATGCTATTTGGTTTCAGGTGAGCCTCTAATCACAGTGCTCATAAAGCTGCATGTTTGTATTTTCACTGAAGTCTAAATAAATGTCTTCACAATCAGTTCCAGTTGTGGCATTAAACAAAAAGAAGACCTTGTGGTCATGTGTAAACCAAGACATGATGTCTGTATAGGTGGTCTGAACTTTGTTCCAATTACATGTCTTAACATGGGAGGGAAAAAAAAATCTCACAGGCATTGTGAGAGATATTTTGTCTAGTCACAACAATTACACTTTTATCATTAAAACTTTCATCATTACACATTTATCATTAAAAGAATACAACTACAAATTTTATTAATAAAATAATGCTTTTTATTTTAAACAAAATAATCATAACAACTGCTCCAGCAGTGTCATGAACTACCTCAAATATCATGCAAAGTTCAAACTGTCATTTCCTATTGAATGCTGAAAAAATATATTGTAAAGCTGACTCTAGTGATTTGAGAGCACTTGCAACTGGGCTCTGTTATGTTATCAATCAGAAGTATTTGCAATGATTACTTCACAAGATGAGATGCTATTCAAAATATTCTGTATTAGGTACTTTACTCATAATATAACTGATTAGAGCTCTGATGTCCTTTCCTTATGGTCAGCAGTTACATGTTTAGTTTTTATTTCCTGTTTGGGTTGTCATGGGACTTTCATGTTAAGTATGTGGCTCACTGTCTTAGTCTAGAGTGTATGCACCAGCATACTTGACAGTGAACCCGACAAATCAAGATCCTCTCTATGTGTGACCACTTCAGGACATTGCTGACCTGGCGTTTGAGGTATCTGGACGTAAGGCCCAGCCCTTTTCAAGTGTTAGCAAGATCATTGCTGACATGCTGTTCAACCTCCTCCTGCAGGCCCTCTTTCTCATTCAGGTACTTTATCCAAGTTTGTGTGCCTTAAATAAAGACTTCACCTCAATAACTAAGGTTATTTTCAGTCAAAATGGACCTGTTAGTCAGGTCAGGTTATTGTTCTGTTGCATTTGTCTTGGTGGATTTAGTGTCCAGCAGATTGTAGGCCAGCATATAATTAAATGGATGTTATTACTTTTAAGGGCATGATTGTCAGTCTCTTCCCCATCGATGCCATTGGTCAGATGGTCAGTCTTCTCCACATGTCTCTGCTGTACTCGCTCTACTGCTTTGAATATCGCTGGTTTAACTACGGTGAGTACACTTATTCTTCTGTACTGTGGCTTTACTGAGGAATACTGCACTTAAATGCTTGTATCAAAGTTCAGATTGGCTTTGATGTGTTCACACTGCCCAGTGGTCCAAGTTTTTGACCCTTAAAAAGGGGTATTTTTGTACCTTCAAAGAAATATTAATATATATGACACATTTTGTAGGTGCTTGAACTGTCAGGTTCAAGGTGTAGGTGCTTTACAGTTTATGCCAGCACATCTCAGTGTTGGTTTCAGAATAGCCTGCTTGCTTTGAACATATACACTGTCCTACCCAATTGTATTTTCAACCAAAGTCCCCAGTAATGACTCAGTATTCTCCCTAATAGGCATTGAGATGCACCAGCGGCTTTCCAACATTGAGAGAAACTGGCCCTATTACTTTGGCTTTGGTTTGCCCATGGCTTTGCTGACTGCCTTGCCATCTTCCTACATCATAAGGTACATGTTGAAAACACATTTGTCCAGAATAATTGTCTGATGGATCGTAACACCACTGTTTTTCTTATTTCAAAGGGATAGGTTGTCTTCGTCATTCAGAATTTAGTTATAACATTCATCTTCCCTCCTTCCTAGTGGCTGCTTGTTCTCCATCCTGTTCCCACTCTTCATCATCAGCGCCAATGAGGCCAAGACTCCAGTTAAACTGTAGTGAGTTCTGCTTTATGTTCTCCTTGCTATGATATTGTCCTTTCCATGAACTTAATGACCCTGAAACATGATCACATCCCTCCTCTTTTCCTGCAGCCACTTCCAGCTGCGCCTTTTCTCCCTGGTGGTGCTCATCAGCAACAAGCTGTTCCACAAGACGGTGCACCTGCAGTCCTCCCTGACGGCCTCTGCCTCCTCCGAGAGACTGCCTTCCCCTCGCACCTCCCCGACCCGTGAGCGCCCCCTGCCTGCACAGTGAGCTCCACCAGGAAGCAGCTGAATGCACCACGTCAGTTCCCAAAGAGAAGGGAAGCACAAAATCACACAGGCAGGAGGACTGAAACGTATAGACCCCGAAGACCCTTCAGACAAAGGGATGATATTTGCTTTTTTAGGAGAGGGGGTTTCTGAAGTCTTTGTTTTTTTCTTTTCTTTTCTTTTGTAGTGCATTTTCATCGCAATCTGATCAGACATATTTAATGTGAATGATGTGTGCAACCACAGGACTGCCCTGTGCCTCACATATACATATATACATACATGCAGATATTTATATGTATAATTTTTTTCTTATATTTTTAATGTTTTGTACAGATTATGTGCCATTTGTCTAAAGAACTTTTCAATCACCTCAATGACACAAGTGTACAGACACTTTTTCCCCTGACTGATTTTCCTTAAACTTATATGTGATGCATTTATGACTCTGAACCCACTGTGTCTTTTTAATCCTAAAATTAATCCTTCATGCAAGGTCAGAATTAGAGACCAGGCATTGTACGAAATAGGATTTTCCCATTACTGACAAACTGAACACCATGGAAACGTTCAAGTGCTATGTGATTTTAGTCACAATATTTTTCCCAATACAGCTGTGAACACCTGCATCTTGGTATTGTGTCTGTTAAGTGAGTGAAGAGAGGCTGAAGTGAGTACTCTTTTACAGATAATAAATATATCAGAGCTAGAGGCAAGTGATTTAGGTTCGCGTGTTATCATTGAGGGAAACATCTATGCTCAGTAGAACAGCCCTGTGGTCTTTCTGTCATGTGATTTTATTCTGTCATGTGAATAATAGGATTTTCCTCTCACATCTAAATCAGATTAGCTGCTGCTACACATTTCGATATTTTTTTTGAATTGCTTATCTTCAACAATTCATCTCTGTAAATTCAGGGAGTTACTTAACTTACTGGACCTGCAGTCCGGGGATTTTGACTCTAAAGGGAGATGTTTTATACTGCCTTATGAGAGGAATCTCATTTATACAGTTCAGAATATTCTACACTTCTCTGTTTCTATGAAAAAAATAAAGCAATCTACTTATACCAGCCAATATTGTAGGCAATTGAAGGTTAAGAAATGAAGCTTATTCAAGACATGTCATATCCATCCCTTAAGTTGGGACACAGGATGCCATTCGTCTCTTACATTTAGATTTTTTCAAAAAAAATTTTTTTTCTGCATTAATGAATACTGGCATAAATACTGGCATTTTGGTTGTTCATATTATCCCTCAACAAAAGGCAGACATGACTGCATACCACACCTATCTTTTCTTACCAGCAGTTTAATTTGGGAATTTGATGTTCTTTCTTTGAACCTCTTCAACTCACTTTGAAGGCAATTTGAAGGCAGCTTTTTGATTTGCGTTTATGGGCAACATGAAGAGATCAATCATATCTGGTTTCATGTAAACATGTTTTTAGAAGTCCAGTTGTATACAGATGCAGGGACGGTTGCTGTAAAATGAGTGTTGGTAGCTTTTTGTGAGCCACATAACTTTTGGTACTGTAATGGATAGCTGACGATTTTTGACTCTACTGCTGGCTGTAACACACTTCTTGACCAGACCAGCATCCTGTGTTTTGATGGATCCAACACTTAAGTACTAAAATGCAAAAAGCATCCTGAGAGTTCAGTTCCAGGCTTCCACAAGCACATACCCATCACAGTAACAGTTGTCTGTACAATGTGATCAATGTATTCAAATGACTTGAAATGTTTGTTGAAGGCTGAGGCATATTATAAAACACATTTTGGAGGTCAAGGTTCCAGTATGTGTGAGAAGTAGAAGTAGTGTGTTGTCTGGGAGCAGTGGCAGATTTTACTGACAGCCTCCTGTGTTCCTCATGTATCACAGTAGGCTCTGAATGTTCTCCTCATGCCCGGACAGGATCACCATCACCTAACTTTGATGAAGTGATGTTTGCTCATGGGTTTTGGGGAGGGTATTTTTATTAATGGTATTTAATTATTTTAAGGAGCATACAGTGTTATGTATGCAGACTCATAATTGTGGGATTTGTAAAAGCATTACACATTTATTTCATTAAAGGTGGTCAGTATACACTTCATATGGGAAAGTGCGTTTTCTTTTCACTTGCATTGTGTGTGCATGATGATGCCGTTCCGATGCTGATTTGTAAGTCATTCATTTTGCCCAAGACAAGCAACTTTGTTTTAATTCCATGCTTACAGGGACACGTTTTGCATGTGATGATTATTTAGAATTTTTAAACCAACCGTAAATCCAATGAATATCTAAGTAGCTTGAGGTTATTCATAATTTCACACAACCTCACATACTTCCTCATTTGAACTTGATTTACCACTGTTCCATGGACACGTCATTCCTAAAGCGCCATGAGAAACTTGACTTAACCTTGGAGACACGCCCGGCCAGGTTCGATTGACGGCTGTTAAACGAATGAGAAAATCATCTGGGTTCTCGGAGTAAGCGAATAGCCAATAACCACAAGCTCTAGTCTGGATGGGCGGGGCACCCTTGCTGTAAAGCTTGTGTGTGGAAAAGTGTGCTAGCGGAGCAGAAGTGGACGGAAATTGCTAATGAAAGAAGGTAGGTAAATTTAAAAAACTAGCTAATGCATTAATTTTTTAATTCGTGGAAATTATTGATGCATGCATGAATAAAAAATTGAATATAATTTGCTAGATGGGCTAATTACTGGAAAATAGCGTTGAATAGCTCTAGGTTCATACTGTCTAGACTAGCTAGCCTTCCACTAGTCAGCTAACATTAGCTGGTTGGCTAACGTCACAGACAGAATGCGCGAATGTTTCTTGGAGAATGCGAATTTTCATTTCAGCCTTCCTCATTCCAGTAGGTTTTCCAGGAGTTTGAACAAGTTAACGCTGGTGAACTAACGCATCACATATCGGTGAATTCACTTATCTAAATTAGAGGGGCTTTGAGTGGTTGTTTCTCAAACGAGCTTTAAAATCAAGGCGCTCCATAGTATTACAATAAGCAAGTTGTCCGGAAAGCTTACTTGTGTTTGAATTACGTGTCCACTGATTGCGGTTGGTGAAAACGTTGACTTAGAACAGGGATAACCAGCTAACTGCAAATTGGCGACTTATGCCTGATTACAATACTTCTACATGTCTAAGACAACCTCCCTGGTTTGATCGCCAACTAATCTCCACGTCACTCCAGTGCGTGCTTTCATTTTATTGCGGCTATGGTGTTTTTTGCGTTCTGACCTCAAACGTGTAGCTGACTGTCTAGTTACATTCACAGCGAAGCTACCGTAGTGCCTCTTCCACAAAAGCAGTTTTCATGTCTCGTTTGCAGTAAGGTTGTTAATACTGTAGGCTACTTAGCAAAGTGAAATGAAGAAAACTCACTTGCTGACGCGCTCGTTAGCTTAGCCAGTTGTGAGCCCATATGCGTGGAAAACCAGTGTTTCTCAATCCTACTCCTGGAGGCCCACTGTCCTGCATATTTTCTATCTATCCTTGCTCCAAACTCACCTGATTAGTGTGATTAACATGCTCTTCATTAAATCAGGTGTGCTCAGCTAATCAAAAGTGCCACTGATGAGTTCAGTCAGGTAGGTAGAGCAGGGAAAGATGGAAAACGTGCAGAGCAGGGGGGCCCCCAGGAGCAGGATTGAGAATCAGTGACGTAAACAATTATCGAGGCTATAAACAGCTTATTAGTTTAAATGTGGAAACCCCTTTAAAGTAAATCCTCACTAACATGGCATGAATATCTGAATATTTTTGACTTTTCATGGTGATTATCGGAACGACAGAATTCCAGAGAAGTACCACTATATTTGCAGATTCAATAAGGCTATAGCCATATTGGCCTTGACATTTGAAGGCTGGAACAGCTAGGCTAATTCAAGCCAAAGTTTAGGAAATTATAATCACTCCCTTTGCTACATACTCTGTGATGAAGAATTTTGTGTCAAGCTCTGACCTAATGTCCAATAGACTGTAAATGTCTTCCATATGCATGCTATAATATAATATGCATGCTATGATTTAAAGCCCAACTGCAGCTGCTTTCACAACCGCCAAATATGAGGTTGAAGGGCACAGTGTCACTGGATTTCATGCAAAACCTCTTCACGTAAACCTCCAAAGCAACCACTGTGAAGTTCAAAGGATGAAAAGATGAGTTTGAATAACCTTAGATGTAATGGTGATGCGGCTGATCTCTGTCTCTGTCTCTCAGAAGGTATCTAGGTTTAGCCCTCCCCCCCTCCTCACAAAGATGACCAAATTGGGCTTCCTGCGGCTGTCCTATGAGAAGCAGGACACGCTGCTGAAGCTGCTCATCCTCTCCATGGCCGCTGTACTCTGTGAGTATGGTCCTCCCTCTACATCTCAAACAAGCATTCAGATCTCCCACATCCTGTTAATGTGGGACTTAAGCTCTTGCATGAAAGAGACCTGAACACATAGTTGCATATTATTTATACCTCAACAAGTCAGTTGGCTCACAGGAACCTTTTTTTTCTCTGTGCTCTGCAGCATTCTCCACTCGGCTGTTCTCTGTGCTGAGGTTTGAGAGCGTCATCCATGAGTTTGATCCGTAAGCTTCTCTTATGCTGTTTTTGAGAGGTTGTTTAGTGTGTAAGATACCAATGTTAGTGTTATCTAGTGAGAAATATGAATGAAGGATGTAATGTTTTGTGAGAACATTGGAATTAGTATTTAGGCAAATTCTAAGAATTTTAGAACAGTCACATTTGTTGCATATCAGCAAATGCATCTTATTTAAATCTTTTGTTGTTTCTTGGTTCTTAGGTATTTCAACTACCGTACCACCCGTTTCTTGGCAGAAGAGGGTTTCTACAAGTTCCATAACTGGTTTGATGACCGGGCATGGTACCCACTGGGCAGGATTATTGGTGGCACCATTTACCCAGGTAAGGATGAAAAAATGTCCAGATTTCCAGGATCCCAAGTGGATACGCAGTGAGACCCCACAACCCCAAGCAGACCACATGTACACTCTAAAGCTTGGCCTCATAAAGGATAGAAGACAGTTTAAGTGTATGATCATGTTCACGAGTTACTGAAACTGTAAATTAAAAATCCTCTCTTTATTTTATCCACTGTGTGTGTACATAGCTCTATATTTTTTTTGCCAAACAAAGAATGTATAGACCTCAGGAATCAACATACAACCTGACTTCTTTGATTTAGACATTTGAATGTGCTGTTATTTTGTTTGGAGAGGTGACCTTGAATGCTATGGTCACTTTGAATGCTTTGGTGTGGAAGAGTGCTGGAGCTCGCTCATAGTCTAGTGTGGGAGCATTGGAGCTGACCGTCTTATAGTCTACTGTGGGGGTGTTAGAGCTGACTCTTCTGTGGTCCAGTGTGGGAGATTTTTTGGAGCTGAGCTCACTGTACAAAGACTGTGGGGTGGGAAATGGTGCATTGTAAAAGACTGCTTGGCTGATGTGTCATTACCCTGTTTGTGTATGCGTGTTAGTTCTTTCTTGACTTTTATGAGAATGTGTTGTACCAGCCTGTGAGAGAGTTCTTTGTGAGAGAGAATACTGGTGCTGCCTGGGAGTAGGCTGTCTGTGTGAGTGAGTGTTGGAGCTGATTCTCTTACAGGAGTTTGAACTTACTGCCTTTGAGAGAGTGTTGATGATCCTGTGTGTGAGGGAGTGGAGAGGACTAACTCTACTCTCATGCCCTCCAGGCCTGATGATCACCTCAGCGGTGCTCTACCACGTGCTGCACTTCTTCCACATCACCATCGACATCCGCAATGTGTGCGTCTTCCTAGCACCCCTCTTCTCCTCTTTCACAGCCATTGTCACCTACCACTTTACCAAGGAGCTCAAGGTGAGATGCCCAGATTCACAGCTGTTTTTGTGTCTTCTCGCAATACATTAAAATCTCCAAGAGGGAGAGTTTTTTACTGCCACTGTCTTTGCTTCCTTTCTTCTAAATGATAGCTTATGGATCATTCCATGCCAGATGAGGTGCTTATTGCAAGTCCAAACAAAGATTATTTAGATATATGCCTAGAAGATGCACTACAAACAAAAAAATGTTTGGTACCTGCTAAATTGGGATTTTTGGTCAATGGTTGAGTTAACAGTCCATTTGCAGATGGTCTTAAAAGAACTACATAGTGCTGAAAACTGGAAGTTCCTTCAGGTTTTAAAATATTTTCATTGGGATTTTCAGATGGTTGCTCATTGTAGGTATTTTAATCTAAACTTGGTTAAAATTCATATTTTTCGAGTTTCAGAGTGGGTAAATAAACTGTGGGGCGTGTGCTGAAAACAGAAGTGTTAGCATTTGGAAGGGTGGGGCTGAAGTTGGAATGAAACATTCCAGTTTACCCATTGCCTGGCAACTTCTCAGATGTCATCTAGAGACACGTGTCATTGTGAGTCAGGTGTGACACATGGTAGTTAAAATTTGTCAAAAGTTTTTAACTTTTGGTTGATTTTGCCAGGATTTAAATAAAAGGGGAAATAAGAATGGTTGGTTTGTTAACTCATGATGACTTATGTGAATTTTATTAGCAATATCAGATGGGCTACCGACCAAAATCATAATTTGGTTTACTTTAATATATTTTTTCATGATCAACCATGTCCAGCCTCTGAGCATAGTTTGTAATAGTTGAGAGTAGCTTTAATTTCAACACAAGTTGTCATGCTGTGAAATAAACACGACTGATTTCATACAGTTGTCTGTCAAGTTTAATTCCCTTCTCTAATTGCCTTGTCTGCCTCTTATCAGGATGCAGGTGCTGGACTTCTTGCTGCAGCCATGATCGCAGTGGTACCTGGGTACATATCGCGCTCTGTCGCCGGCTCATATGACAATGAAGGTATCGGTTTTAGCCATTTACTGGTGACCCTTCCACAGGATCATAAAAAAAAAAGATTACCATTGGTTGTCATTCCAATCATCCTGTCTCTGTGCACAGGTATTGCTATCTTCTGTATGCTGCTGACGTACTACATGTGGATCAAAGCAGTCAAGACAGGTTCCATTTACTGGTCCTCCATGTGTGCCCTGGCATACTTCTACATGGTAAGTGTATAACGGACTTTCAAGATCCTGACACAAGCACAGTAGTGGTCAAATGGAATTGCTCACCTGAAAAAGGTTTATATCATCATACAGAACTTAATTACGATGCCATTTGCGATACAATGCATGTAACAAAATGTTTAATATCGAGTAGATCACCCAAGGTATGGAGATGTTCCCACAGCAATTCGTCCTCCTAGCTTCACAGGGTATTGCTTTTGTATTGTGGCTGTATTGGAATTCAGTTCATGAGTCAAGAGCCTCAGCTTCTACCTCCTCTAACTGCACCTTCTCATATGTTCCCGTTTTCCCATGCCTCCACAGTTTTCAGTCTACACTAATCATAGGAAAGAATTTAGTTTACATCAAAAAGGAATGCATTGCTCGGGAGAGGTATGCATTTCCATGGATTTTAGTTATGTTTTTACCACAAGCTTATGTCAGGTAGTATTATTCAGGGCTCAATAGTAATTGGAATCTCCAGAATGTCCAGAACGGACTCGGCTCTGGATTATAGGTTTTACAACAGTATAATACAGTCAACTTCCAATTATCTGTCTGCGGATTATCTGGGTTGTGGATTATATGTGCCTGGGGTTGAAAATGTATTCATGAGCATTTTACATTAGAGAATTTTATTTTTTTCACATTATATACTCTATCTGAACCTTTTCCACATGGTGCTGGTTAAGGCAGAGGTAGGCATTCAGGCAAATCCATATAGAAGAGGAACGTAACATTGTGCTAACAGTATGTAAAACTACAGCCAAATACAAGTGATTGTTTCACAAATAGTCGTTTTTTTACAACATCCATTTATCCATGCTATGGCTCCCCTTCATTAGCTTTGATAATTGAGAGTAGATAATAGGAATATGCGTTATTTATTCTCATTCTAATCTGTAAACACTGCCAACAGTTGTGGAATGCAGCCGTTCTAAGGCGGTGACATGACCTGTGTAAGACTAGTAAAATAATTGTTAAAAACAATAGTTAAACAAATTGAAACCAAGGAGCTAAAATTTTAACACATTAAGCTGTAAATGTTAGTGTAATGGGGGAAGAGTGCTGTAAACCATTAAGTAGCTTATGCAGGTAAAGTAGTGGAAAAAAGTGGGTAGATAGCCAAGATGGATGGTTGTATTCTAAGTATTGCTTCCGTGTGCCATCAGGTGTCCTCATGGGGCGGCTACGTGTTCCTGATCAACCTCATCCCCCTGCACGTGTTGGTGCTCATGCTCACAGGCCGCTTCTCCCACCGCATTTATGTGGCCTACTGCACCGTCTACTGTCTGGGCACCATCCTCTCCATGCAGATCTCATTTGTGGGATTCCAGGTGAACTTCCATTTTAATGTGGCTGATGTGGGTGATGAAGCCAAGTCAGCTACACAGTAGAAGATTTTGAGGCATGGCTGACTCCATCTGACCCGTCAAGTGTCAGACATGAACCATTATGAAATTATGTGGAAAGTCACCTCGTATGGGCCTAGTCCGTCTTCAGTTGATGACACAAGCCAGTCTGTCTATATTGAGACTATATAAAAAGCACACATTGATAGATTTAAAATACATTTTTTCTTGATTCTTTGTGTCTTAAAGTGCTTGTAATGCTGTTAGCTGAAAAAAAAAACTTTTATACACAAGGTTTTGTGCTTTACTCTCATGAAGAACTTGGCTGGTAGTAAGGTTGGTTTGCTTAATGCACTGGAGGAGGACTGTTGGGTTCTTAGCTTGCAGGATGCTATGTGGAATGCTTGGTCATACATGTGAGTTTGTTTATTCCTGGTTAATAGTATGGGAATATTTGGGATTGTGGTTTGAACATGTTGTAATTGCTCTTGGGTTGGTTAAAAGAGAAAAGATTTCAGTAGTTTCATGATAGCCTTAAATTACTGTCAGACTAAACATTTGTTAATGTGTGCTGTGAAACCATTATTGTATATTTTGAACTTTTTACTGCTTTCATGTGGATCAGCCAACACCAACCTGCCTCTCGTTTGTCTCCATGGCAGCCTGTGCAGTCTTCAGAGCACATGGCTGCCTTTGGAGTGTTTGGCCTGTGCCAGATCCACGCTTTTGTGGATTACCTGCGGAGCAAACTCAACGCCCAGCAGTTTGAGGTCCTTTTCAAGAGCGTCATCTCATTGGTGGGGTTTGCCCTGCTTTCCATTGGTGCAGTGCTTATGCTGACTGGTAGGTAGCACACTTTTGGAAACCTTTTTAAGAGAAGATTGCAAGGATCACATGAGGCATGTTTCCTGAATGAAAAAGATTTTATGTGATTATATCATCCCTGGTGTAAAGGACCATGTGAAGTGGTGTAAATTCCTAAAAATGCTTAATATCCTGGTGACCATTGAATCTTGCACTACAAAATGCAGTCCTCACTCAGAAATGGCATGTGTGAACCTTTCAAAAGAGCTGTAAGCTGTAAATACTGGTTTGTTTGTGCACTTGCTGCAGGTAAAATCTCTCCCTGGACCGGACGTTTCTACTCTCTGCTGGACCCCTCCTATGCCAAGAACAACATCCCCATTATTGCCTCTGTGTCAGAGCACCAGCCTACCACCTGGTCCTCCTACTACTTTGATCTCCAACTGCTGGTCTTTATGTTTCCTGGTAAGGAGCAGCATGGATATAGTGCACTGCTCTGTTGTGGCTATACTAAGTGTGTGAGCAGCCATGCATAAAACTCAAGCAAAGGCAAAACTGTAAACACACATGTAGGGTGATACTAGAAGTAACCATGCCTGAAACTCTTGAATCTTCTCTTAACAGTCGGGCTGTATTACTGCTTCAACAACCTCTCAGACGCCAGGATTTTCATCATCATGTATGGAGTTACCAGCATGTACTTCTCTGCTGTCATGGTAAGCCTTTTTGGGCTGGGTTGCAAAAAACACTTTTGCATAGGCAGGTGTAATAGACCATTTGTGAGATTTGCTACCTGACATTAGCTTGCATTGGCAATGGCGATGATGCCAGTGAGACAGGTGAAGAAATACAGGACATAGATGACTGTGTTTAAGCACTGTGCTTCTAAGTGGAGGTCATGGACCATGCAGAGATGTGAAGCACACTGGTGATGGTCATGGTGCAATGAGTGATGCCACTGGTCTCTGCAGGTGCGTCTCATGCTGGTCTTGGCCCCGGTCATGTGCATCCTCTCAGGCATTGGTGTGTCCCAAGTACTCACCACCTACATGAAGAACCTGGATGTCAGCCGACCTGACAAGAAGACCAAGAAGCAGCAGGATTCCACATATCCCATTAAGAATGAGGTGAGGGGGCAGCCGGTTTTCCATTTATGACAAGTTCTTATGGAAACCGGTTTCACACACCTGGTCCTGGAGGGGTGCTGTGCAGGAATTTCAACTTGACACACTTCCAACTTCAGTTGTGAGTTCAACCATTACAACAGGTGATCCCAATCTTTATGCTGTCCCTTAGTTATTGGCTTTGTGACAGGGCACCTCTATACTAAATAGGCACTTAAACTATGCAACTGTGCAAATACTTGTTCACAGTACTGTAATGTGACTGATTGCCACTGGCTGATGAGCCATCTGTGTCTTTAGGTGGCCAGTGGGATGATCTTGGTCATGGCCTTTTTCCTCATCACCTACACTTTCCACTCAACCTGGGTAACCAGTGAGGCCTACTCTTCCCCCTCCATTGTGCTGTCTGCCCGTGGGGGCGATGGCAGCCGCATCATCTTCGATGACTTCAGAGAGGCCTACTATTGGCTGCGACACAACACCCCAGAGGTGAATGAGAAGGGGATCCACTTATCTACCATCTGAAACACATCGGTTTAGTAACAACATGCTTATTATCTATGCTTCTTGTAGGAGGATGTTCTTCTGTTTTTATATCTATAAGGTAGATTTTGTATACTGTCTGACTGATAGGACAGTACTATTTATTAAGGTGTGTGTGTTGATAGCACAGGTGCGGTAGTTAAAATCTAGTACTCTGTACATTACATTACATTACATTGCATGCGTTTAGCAAATGCAGTTATCCAGAGTGACTTCCAGCAAAACAGAACATAAGTATATCCATTCAAGTTACATGACACTGTTGGCTCGCGACACCGACCTTGCGCTCAGCCTCAGCACTATCTGCATTGTATGACCTGTACACATCTTGCTCTTGTGCCTGTTTGCCCACTGTATGCACTTTTGTAAGTCGCTTTGGATAAAAGCGTCTGCTAAATGAATAAATGTGAATGTAAATGTACATGAGCAACAGTCATATTCTCGCCAGTGTGATTGGTGCTGACTGTTCTCTGTGGTTTGTAGGATGCTAAAGTGATGTCGTGGTGGGATTATGGGTATCAGATAACAGCCATGGCTAATCGGACCATTCTGGTGGACAACAATACATGGAACAACACACACATCTCTAGAGTAGGCCAGGTAAGCAGCCGTCTGGGCTTTCATTAGTAGCAGTTTCTGCAGTGCTGTATTAAAGCCTGTGTTCACTGTATTCTGAGAAGAGCTTGTTTCCCCTTGCAGGCAATGGCTTCCACTGAAGAGAGGGCCTATGAGATAATGCGTGAGCTTGATGTGAGCTACGTGTTGGTGATCTTCGGTGGTCTTACAGGATACTCATCAGATGGTATGTCAGAAAAGGATATTACTGGTGTAGGAACCATTGGGCTTTTCCAGTTAAACTATTACTAAATGTTTGTCACTTTTTTCACTTGCGAGAAATGGATTAAGGGAAACAGGTGGATGTTTACTGCCCATGCAGTCAATGTTACTCAAGGATATTCTAATTTATAACTAAACTATGTATTCCACGTCTGTGCATAAGCTTTACGTAATAGAATCAGAATGCAAAAAATCACTAGTACTCCCAATACTGCATTCTAATCTGTATATGAAGATTGGACCTAAGGTTACAGAGCACAGTGGTGTAGTTTCTTCATCTGTGTACATGTTTCCCCCTTGACACAGACATTAATAAGTTCCTGTGGATGGTGCGTATCGGTGGCAGCACGGACACTGGGAAGCACATCAAAGAGCACGACTACTACACCCCCACTGGAGAGTTCCGTGTAGACCGGGAGGGTTCTCCTGTGCTGCTGAACTGCCTCATGTACAAGATGTGCTACTACCGCTTTGGCCAGGTCTACACAGAGGCCAGTGAGTACCTCATTGTCTGTGCCAGTATTTGATTATATGAGTATGTTTTATCTAAATATTAGACTGTTTCTGTTTTACAAAAAATAAATCTAGTAATACATTGCCTTTGCTTTTGCAAAGTAAGATTTGTCCTCTCTCTGGGAGGATGCACATGTAGTTCTGAGATTGCATGTTTGGATAGTTCACTCTTGCCCTGATGCAATGCTCTTCCTCTCAGAGCGCCCCCCTGGTTATGACAGGGTGAGGAATGCTGAAATTGGCAATAAGGACTTCGAGCTGGATGTGCTGGAGGAGGCCTACACTACAGAGCACTGGCTGGTCAGGATATACAAGGTGAGGGGTCCTTTCCACTTCCAGCGTGGCACACACACAAAAGTGCCTGTCTGGACTCCACAACGCTTAAAGAAACGACGATAGAAAGGCAGCTCACTGAGGTGTGTGAACTTGGTGGCTTTAGTGGATGAGATCACAGCAGGAAACTCCCTTTTATGTCATCCTGCCTTATTTGCAAGAATGTGGAAATGTGATGTCAGCTGTAAGCTGATTTGTAAAAGTTGTTTGTCTTTTATATGTTTAACTAACTTCATCTCTTGTTCTCCACAGGTGAAAGACCTGGATAACAGAGGCCTCTCTCGAACATAAAGGTCTTTGCTGCCCAACATCCACATGCCCTTTCAGCACGCAGCACTGAAAACCTTCCCATATGATCACCCAATAATGAGCGTGACTCCTTTTTATACTTTGATTTGTAATTGCAGAACGATTTTTTTTTTTTTAATTGCGTGTGGCATTTCTTATGGATTAGAAAGGAAATGTATCTGTCAAATTTTCAATGGATGTGTGCTGGCAATGCCCAAGAGACCAGATGGGCAGTTGTGCGCTATGGGTTTTTACAAAGTGGTCAAATAAACTGATGGATTAAATGGGTTTAATTGTATTTGTCTGCCTTGCTTTATACATGACTTGTATTTCTGTCATTTGATTACATTTGCTGTACCATCATAAAGGTTGTGGCAGATGTGGACAGCTTTATCCAAGGTTTTAACAGACATGTAGCATTTTTCATTAATGCTATATGTGGATGTGGTTTGATGTCCACAGATACAGCTAGAATTGGCCTTGTAGACATTGTAGTCTGTGTTCTTCAGTGAAATTGTGTACTTTATATTTGCTGTTAATTAACATTGCCACATTTTAACATATATTTTATTGAATGACAAAAAGGAAAACACTCTTCATGGAGTTAGAGTTCACACCGAAACTCCTGAAAATTTATCTACAGACGTGACAGGCTTATTACACCTGAAAAATTTAGTTGTAACCTGCTATAATGATTACGTGGCAGTGGTGATTCAGTCCTCTGCAGAAAAAAGTGCCTCATAAATATATTTTGACTACAAAAGTTTTATAGTGATGCTATCTTTGTTGTTAGTAAACATGATTGTGTTTAATTTTGTGGAAGCATGTAACATTTCCTCAAGGACTTCATACAGCTGTGATTGTGACATTGAGGGGAAGATTTAAGTAACGTTGCACAACAACCACCCCTACCCTTATGTCTGAATGCAAGGACCATGACAACCCTAACACCCACAAACCAGTCGTGGCTGAGCATGTGCTTTTTTGACGATCAGCTGTGTGGTGTTACAGGATCACTCAGAATATGACAGAAATATAGAAAATAGATTAGAAATGCTTAATTTAGCAAATGACAATGTAATGAGTAATGCGTTATAGTATTGGACAGTTAGGTGAAGGTAATGAATGATGAAGCAGTTGTATGTGGTGTACATATGATCACTGGGATGAAACTACTTGTAGTAATGTAGATTTTTTTTAAAAAAATGTAAAACTAGGTGGAAAAATGTAGCTGTCCCAACTCCACCACAATGTTTACTAATGAATACGTGTTTTAAGCTTACTTGGCCCACCCCCTGTAGGACACCGTAGTCTCTCTAATCGTGCTAGCTTGGATGGAATGGTTGGCTGTCATCCGCAGAATTTCAAACGCGAGAGACGGTCAGCATTGAGGAACGATTAAGTTAATTTAGCTGAATTAGCTAACATTACCAAAGGTGTTTTGATACAAGTAAAGGAAAACGTCCAGCGGAGTTCAACGGCAGTATTGCTGAAGTTTCTGGGGGTGAGTAGCGTTACAGCTAGAGAGGTTACTAGCTTGCTGGCTAGGTAGTTAATGGTCTTAACACAGAGTCCAAATGGTAGACAACATAGTTTATTGATTTGGGAATAACATATACATTAAACATCTACAAATAATATAGTCGCGAATAACACAGTAAGGCACTTTCAACTGGCTAATAAAATCGACTAAGCCAGCTAGCGAGTCCTGATACCGGTTGACTAGGTAATTTATATCCCTTGCTTTGATTTCGGAAGAAAGTGAACTAAGACGTGGCTAGAAATCAGATTGTTAGTGTAACGTTATATTGGCCCATAATGCTGTTTGACAACGTGTCCCACCACGTAACTGACTAGCTAAGCATGACAAGGGAGCTGCCCAGGTAAAATAAAACGGACTTTCCATTTAGGTACTTAAATAGCGAGTTTGCTAAGCAACAGATCTTTAGCTAACGTAGCGATAGCTAACATTAGTTCCGGTAGACGTTACAAGCTAGGTAGGAAGATGTGGCATTTTGAACCACTCATGGCTGACAACACTTCATATGAACTTGCTTTTAAAATGAAGCGAAATCAGTGGGAAAATGCGCGGAAATTCCATATGTGGCTCGCAGGGTACATAGTGGGGCTCCAGTCAGCAGTGGCTACATTATAGCTACCTGTTATAAAGCCCGTAAATGCTTTGATAAGGTCGAAATCAGAGTCAGGGGCTCGGCTCTATCCAGGAAGCTCAAGGAAGTTGTGCATTAAATACAAAATAGTTCTTTTTATGATGTTGAAAGCGAGAAGTGCCTAAGCAAAGTAATACTTCACGTAATTATATGTATGGTTTGCTTATGTTTGTTTTTTAAAAGCCAATTTAGGGATCGTGGTTAAGTATTAACAAAAATGTTTTTTTTTGTTTTTTTTTTTTTAAATAAAACTAACAAATATTTCAAACCGAAATTAATGTGAAATTACTCACAGTGAGCCGATTCATAGAAAAAAAAAAATTGGCTACCCTAGTCACGGGGAACAAAGTGTACTTCGGTTTCCTGAACAGACATCATAAACGGCACTGTAGAGCAAACGTGCGTGTACATGAGGGATACTTCCTCAATGATGGAAAGGATTATTCCAAACTCCTGATTTTTGTAAATCTGACGATAGGTGTATTGACAGTGTAAGAGGATAATTTTTAAATTGTAACATCAAAAACATTGAACAATAAATACTAAATAGTGGGGAAATGAATGTCTGGGTAATGTTTTGTTTATCAGTCATTCTGTAATAAATCAATGAGGAAAAACTGCTACTCATGAACCTAACACTAGGTCTCCAAGTCAAATAATGTTAATCAACATGATTATAGCATACTTCATTGTGCAGACAGAGCTAGACTCCCAGTGGTCCTATGGATTTTATCTGTCAAAGGGTAAGTGAGTGTAAAAACACAGTGTGCTATGTAAGGCAGCATGCATCCTTGTGCCAACATCCAAATGTCATGCAGGGTATGGCTCTAACCTCTGATGAGGTTACCTCCCTGCCCCCACCCTCTAAAATTTCCAGAGTTGTCGAGCACTGACGGGGTGGCTGGTTCTTCAGGAGAGTTGTGTTGCATTCAGCTTGCAGGATTGATGCAGCTGACTATTATTGCATTGCATTGCAGGAGCTGGATGGCCTCGGTGGTGACTGTGAAGACGGAAAAGCGTCCTGCCCAAGACCACCTTGACTCAAATGGCAAAAAGCCCAGGTAGGGTCCGATGCAAGCTCAGCCTCATTGTGTGCTTGAATTTGGAATGCAGATTTCTATTCCATTCGTCAGAGTTAATTTGAGAAGGAGAAGACTGTCCCAATGGCTAAAAAAGATGTGCAGAAAGAAGCATGTGGCACACAAGACAAGACCTGTGGTTTTATGAGAATGAGTGTTTTCAGAGATTGATTAAAGTTTGTGTAGTCAAGTTCTCATTTTAATATTAGTCAATTTAGATGACTATTTTGTATGTTGTATTGTTTTTTTACTAATTGGTGACTGATATGACCATTAAAGAGAAGGGTGATACAATAGTCACCCACAGCAGGGTATTAGGAAAACCATTACAAAAGGACCAGAGCATGTGGATGCTTCACAGGGGTGTAACTGTGAGGCTGCGTGGTTCTCTGTCCCATAGGAAATTGCTGCCCAGCCTGAAGAACAAGCGGGCCCAGGAGCTGGTGCTTGTTATTGGGACAGGGATAAGCTCGGCTGTGGCACCCCAGGTGCCGGCTCTGCGCTCCTGGAAGGGTCTAATCCAAGCCCTTCTTGATGCGGCCAATGACTTCGACCTCCTGGAGGAGGAGGAGAGCCGGCGCTTCCAGAAAAGCCTGCAGGAGGACAAGAACCTGGTGCACGTGGCCCATGACCTCATCCAGAAGCTCTCACCTGTAATCAGTCTCTTCACTCCAGCAGACATGTGCATGTACACTGTCAAAGGCACACAGAGGCACACTCGCTTGTATACGCTCTTGTGTTTACCCATTGGGACATTTAGTGACCCCTACACACTCTCATACACCAGGACTGACACACAGAGAGACTTGTATTCATTCAGAATCCTTAGGAGGCGAACATAAGAGATGCACATGTTACTTTCATTTCATCACCACACAAACATTCCCAGGTTAAAGCAGTCTCTTCTGTTCATCCTTTGTAACAGTAGGATTGTCACACATGATTAAAAACAATTACCCATCTGCTGTTCAATACAATACAATCCAACTAAAAATGAATACAATTACATGAGCTTCAGTGTTTAAAATATCAATATTTCTAGTCCATGTAGTCCTAGATCCAGGTCACCAACATATTGTGCAAAGTGATTTACTTTTGAATCATATCAGATACTTGTATTAAGTTCTGCTAAAAACGCTATTTCTCTTGCATCTCCTTCTGAGTCTTGTATTACATTAGCCATGTGCTGACCAGTCCCAGCATTTTAAGGCAGGCAGGCAAAGGCCTCCTCTGGAAATGCCGTGACCGACCCTCACTGCCCCTCCTCCCCCCTCTGTCCCCCAGCGCACGGACAATGTCCGCTCCACCTTTTTCAAGGACTGCCTGTACGAGGTGTTTGATGACCTGGAGTGCAAGATGGACCATGCTGGGAAGCACCTGCTGCGCTCTGTCCTGCAGCTGATGGAGAGTGGCGCTTTAGTCCTCACCACCAACTTCGACAACCTGCTGGAGATCTACGCCGCCCACCAGGGCACCAAGCTGGAGTCACTGGATCTTACCGATGAGAAGAAGGTAAAGACTATCCTGTGCTTGCACCCATATGGACTTGAGTTCATTCTGCTTTAAGAAGTGGAGGGGTAGAAATGTTTGGAAACATCCTTATTAAATGAAGAGTTAAGGCCATTGTTCTGCCAGACTACTGAGGGACTGAAGTGATGAAGGGCTGTGTGAAATGTGCTTGTGCGTGTGTGTGTGTGTGTATGTGTGTGTGTGTGTGCGTGCGTGCGTGCAGGTGCTGGAGTGGGCCCAGGAGAAAAGGAACCTGAGTGTATTGCACATCCATGGCGTCTACACCAACCCCAGTGGCATTGTATTGCATCCTGCCGGCTACCAGAACGTTCTGAGGAACACAGAAGTCATGGTGAGAACAGCCTGACAGCCGTATTTACTGTTCAGACGTGCATATGCTTGTTTGCATTTCTTACAGAAATAATTCTGCTCATGCAAATGTGCTTTGGTTAGTTTTGTAGCATTCTTGTATGTGTGATGAGATTAAAATTAGTTTTATATTTCTGTATTCCTGCTTGTATTCTGTATTCTTCTGTATTTCTATATGAATGCTGATTTGATGGTGGTGCTGGGCAGTACCCCTCTAATTGTTGTCTGCAGTGTTTATAACACACTGACAAGGTGTGATTGCTGAAATTCATTAATCTGTGATGAATAAAAACAGAAATCTGTATATTTATTTTTGGAAAGTGTAAGCCTCACTTTGTGTAAAAGTTTTCGTGTTTCTTGTCCCTGCAATCCTCAAATATTTTTTAACTAGGATTAAGCTTCTCAATTTTCCTTTTCCCCATCGCTGTGCCCATTAGTGGCTTATGTGTGTGACACACATGTACGATTCCGCCTACTTTATTGCACCTGACAGTTATGTTTGCAGTAGGGCCATCAAGTTGTTCTTTTGCTTTTGGCACAGTTTAGTTTCCCTGTGGGAAGATAAAGTCTGTAGCTATGGAGTACCCATGGAATGCTTTAATGCCCTTCTCATTAAAGAGCACTTTACTGGCTGAAAGCCTAATGAGCTGGCTTTCAAATGCACCCCAGGATTTGTCTCCAGCTGTACTTAATGTCCTACATTAACTGTGATAGTATTTTGTCCTCCACCAGTCTTGGTTGACTACAGTTAGTGCTGGTCTCTAGTCTAGTATATGGGCAAGAGGGAGCGAGAACAATTTAAAGGACTTAACTTTTTATGCACAAAATCCCAGGTTTATATACAGGATAGGCACAGCTTATGTACACCTGAGCAGGGTGCTTCACCTGAATGTCTTCAGTAAACAACCAGCAGTAAAACTGGATAAAATATAAAAGAAAGGTCATGAAGCTGTTACAGATAAGGGCATTGCCTATGCAAAAAAGGTCATAACTGTTAATGCAGCTCCTTCCGAGTTGACCAGTTCTGCCCCCATGATATGGAGGTCTCCTGCTTGCTGTTTGTGATGCAGAGTGAAATTCAGAAGCTGTATGAGACGAAGTCCTTCGTGTTCCTGGGCTGTGGACGCACGGTGGAGGACACCACCTTCCAGGCACTGTTCCTGGAGGCAGTCAAGCACAAGTCCGACCTGGAGCACTTCATGCTGGTGCGGCGTGAGGACGTGGGCGAGTTCAAGAAGCTGCGCGACAACATGCTGGACAAAGGCATAAAGGTGATCTCCTACGGCAATGAGTACGCTGACCTGCCGGAGTACTTTGAGCGGCTAGCCAACGAGATCTGCTTGCGCAACACGGTCAGTCACAGCCGTGGTGAAGGTAAGACCGTCTGTACATATTCTCTCACATGTGACAGGAACACCACCCCAATGTTACCATACACAGGCTATCAGCAGTGTTGCGAATGGGTGGTGGAAACACAAGAACCTATTTAGTGGAATTCCATTTCACAATTAGATCTGGAGATTGAGTCTGTTCTCTAAAGGATTTATTAGTGTTTATTTGTTTTAATTAGTTTCTTTCACTTTTTATCTGCGTGTACATTTTTAAAATGGCTCCTGGGCCTGTCATTATCATATTGACAAATGTGCAATAGTAATGTAGGTTGGATGGTGCAACACAGTGTTAATATATTGATTCTTGCAGTGTGCTCCAATCAAGAAGCTGATACAAACCAGAATGGCTTTGACTCAGAGAGGAGCCTGTCTCAAGGTTAGGAATGTGCAGTTTGTACTGCTTATATTCATTTCAGTAAACTATTCTAAAGCCAGATATGTGACAGCTTTATTGGGTGCATGCTTCTAAGATGTTATACATTTGCAAATGAATACAAGATCTGTGATAGAATCCAAAGTGTTCTGGCCTCTTGTATTTCTTTACTGATTTGTGAGGAGGTTGATGCACAGTGGAAGGTGAGGCCATTGCCGAGTTCTTTTTCTTTCTTGACTTCTTTCTCTTTCTGCACAGACTGCCGTTCCTGATGAGAACACAAACAGGCGGGTCCATCTTTCTCCCCTCAGTTCACCATTCTGAGGGGCTCCATCACAGAGAGCAGAGGCTCTGCAGCAGAAGGACTAAAGAGGACTAGAAGACTATTAAATCACTACTCCCTAGTGCATTCCCTTAGGTAAATTGGTTTCATTAACAAAGGGAGAAAAACAAAATCACCCCAGGAGGAACTGCCATGAGTGGCTGTTACAGCGCCTCCCACTCAGACTGGAAAAGGACAAAAAGGAATAGAACAGCTGGGAAAGCATGCCAAAAGGTTGGAGATGAAAAGGGCTTTTTTCAGTGATTGTGAAATACCTTGTGGCTGAGGGGAATGCGTCCAGAATGCAAATCATCTCTGATAAGGAACATTCAGCGGACATGAGTCAGGATGTCTGTACAGACCGTCCAACTGCCTGGTGAGCTCAGCAAAGGTGTCCTAGACCAGAAGTTCCACAGCTGCGTGCTCCACCAGGGACTTATTTCTATGCCTTACTATCACTGGCAAACTTAAACACAAAAAGTAAAAAAAGACATCTCCAACAAATATCACTTATAGATTGACATATTTGTAATCATTTACATGTTACCCATTTTTACAGCTGGATATTTACTGAGGCAATTCTGGGTTAAGTACCTTGCCCAAGGGTACAAAAGCAGTGCCCCAGCGGGGAATCGAACTGGCAACCGTTTGGTTACGAGTCCTGCTCCTTACCACTATGAAACACTGCTGAAACCTGCTACACTGGTGCAATAACTGCAATGTCAACACTTGCCAATATGACTCCTCTGTCATTGCAGATGAAAATGTTCATTTCTTAATTGGAATGAGTTTTAGCTAATCCCTTTCATCAGGATGTGTATTCTGTGGAGCAAAGCCACTGTTACAGAAGGTGTAACACTTCAGTAGCCATCAAGCTTTTAATTCCTAAACCAGTACCATCCAATGTACTATACCATTACCACATGGCCAGTTCTATGCTGAAAAAAAGTGTACATGTATACAGTTTGTAAGCTTTTGTATTTGTGGTATTCCTTGTGTGGGTCTTATGGAATAATTTCATTGTGCAAGGTATTTATAAAGTATTTTAAATAAATATTGTTTGTTATTCCTTGACTTTTGTCATGTCATTTTATACAAAAGAGAAAATCTGATGTGGGAGCCAGTAACTGATTGAGGTCGATTATCATAGAATAGAGTGTGGCCATTTGACAGTAATGGAGTATGGACAATTTTCAAAACTGATTTTACAGCCAGAGTAACAAGGATATCTTTTCAACATCAAAGTGAAGCAATGGGTAGTGTTCAAGACAAGCTTGCTATCTGCTGCATTGCAGTTAGGAAATTTAGGGCAATATATAAATAAATCAATGTTTTTATAACTTGCAGATAGGGATGTCTTTGCAGTCAATACTTTCACAACAGATATCCATCAGTGTCAACGTGTATTTAAGAAATTATCATTTGAAATTATAGCTCTCAGGCTCTACATAGAACTGGATTCATGCCAGGGTGGTCAAATGATGCATCTGACTAAATACTTTCCCAGGGTTCATTATTCTATATTTTTCTTCACTTAGATGGTTGTATTGAAAGCCATTGTCAAGGGAGGTTTGGTGGCTGTGAATATTTGAAACTTCAGAATTGATTGATGACATTAAGATATTTGTTAGACAGGGACTTATCAGTAGTGCTTGGTCAAACAAAGATCCTTCTTATTCAACCAGTTTGGGAAATAGTAAAAATCAATACAAAAACATTAAATAGAGACATACAGCTGTGGTTGTATAAACCAAGTTGTGTTAAGCAGAAATCCTGACAGACAGTGCATGGCAACCTTGGTCAGTGCATAACAAAAACAGCCCGCCCTCTGCTGGGCAATCACGCCGTCTGAGCTTACCTCCGATCTTGGACGTGATCCATGAACACGGCCGGGCTTGAACAATAAGTGGTTGTTTCCCAAAGAAGAAAAAGCATGGTATTGTGTTTAGTGAGAACTTGATCAAGCATAAAGTTCAAAAGATCTGTCACCTAATTTGGCACCAAAGTGAAGCTTGAGGTGAAGTTACAAGTGCCTGGTAAATGTTGAACCCAGAGAAAGGGGATAATTCACTCACTGTTCCATCACCTTGTTATTGTCCAACACCTCACCCATCAACAGTGGAAAGTTCAGTGTGCAGACAGTGATCAGGAGTTATGTTCTGCACACATCCAGAGGTGTCTCCAGTGAACAGTCAGATAGTGAAACAGCCAGAACTGATCAAAAAACTCAATTCATACTTGTGTTCTGGTAATGGAACTTCTAATCTCACTTGCTCCACAGTATCAGTCAACAGAGACTCACAGGAAAAGACACACAATAGGCTATCTGGTGTTTCTTTATGCCTTATCAGAACTGGTGACATTTAGATGGCACCAGTGCCTGTGGTTGGTAAAGTGGACAGAATGGAGTACTCACTGGTGAAGGTGCTCAGTACTCCTGATTGTTTCCCACAGAGTCACAGATCAGATAGACTTTGGGTAGCAGCAATCCTACAGTCCACGTACATCACACTGACATGCATACTTCAACTCTGTGCTATTCTCAGTGAATATTACTAACAGAACTGTGATTTGCTTAATCAGAGACTTAATATGTGCATTTTAAACTGTGCACGTTTCCCACCTATAATGCTGGACACTGAAAGTAATTAACATTAAGCATATATGCTCAGTCTTCTACTGGATACAATATATACAATATACATTCACCCTGCAGCTAAGCTTTTGTTTAAGAGTCTAAAATATTTCTGCGGTATTCAGTTATCACGAATGCTCTCTTACGTTCTCTTTCATGAGCAACGCAAAAGATGAGGTTGTCCAATAATTTTCACTCTCGTGGAAATTACCTCTTTACTATGTTCCCCACTTCAGAACCTTGCAAAGGTAGGAGGTGATAGTCTTTCGGAAGTAAAATATCTTTGCTCGTTTTTTTCTCCTCGGGAACTCTCACCCCCGTCACGTGACCAGGAGTAAGCGCCGCCTTTCCTTTACTGGAGGCATTGACTGCCATGTAATAAGTTGCTACACCTGGTTAAGTTTAGTTATATATAAAATAACTGTTAGGTAATATGAATGATCAGGGGAGTCTAACTCACCATGCCGGAGGCATTTGACTTGCTGCACCAATGACAAGACGCAATGGATCGGTGTAGGAACTGCTGTTTGTTTGCCGAAGAGTATAAAATGGCATGAGGGACAAAATCCTCTATTTGCCATAGCTAGCTGACGTACTGCTTTGACATTATCTTAGGTCGCTACTTCGCTTGCACGAGAAAGAGCCAAAATGAACACGTGGAGGGTGCTGGCTGGCGCCGCCAGTGTTGTATATACTGGAATTAATTCGTCGTCGCGAAGCATCGTCCAGCATGCTTACCGCTGTTCATCGGGTTTCCGAAGCTTCAGTACTGGCAAAGCGCTGCACACGGACTTTTATAAAGGTGACTCCTACTCATTTCCTTCACGTGTTTCTATTTTATATTTTAGCCTGTTTCAGATGAAATGGAGCGATTTATGAATGGAGGAATGTCTCTCAGTGCATGTCTGCTCAGTTCCATGCTGTTTTAAGTATCAAATAGTATTCCATGCATTCGTTCTCTCTCAATTGTATTTATTTATTTATTTTATTTAACAAAACCACAGACATTCCCTTTAGCCTTGGTTCGAAAGTGGTCTGCACACTGGCTTGGCTTTAATTCTGCATTACTTGTTTTAGCATTATACCCAAACTCAATGAATTGCCACTAGAAAATAATAAGTGATGAAAATGCTTGCATATTCAGAAGTCTAGCTCACTCAGCCCCTCAGCCTGATTCCAAGCATACTGCACTTCACTACTGTAGAATTGTGGAATGCTGGTTCACAGGGATTCTTTCTTCTTGTGGCACAGATCTGGAGGCACAGTTCAAGGCATTCAGAGAGAAAGCCGCAGCTGCCATGCCCAGCAGTGACTGGAACCCCGTGGAATTGACACCTGGTCTCCCGCCGGAGCGAACTGATGTTCTGATTGTGGGTGGGGGTGTATTGGGGTGGTCCATTGCCTATTGGCTGAAGAAAAAGGAGAGGATGCGGAATGGGATTCGAGTGGTGGTGGTAGAGAAGGATACAACAGTAAGTAACCGAGCTGACCCAGGCTTCTGCACTGGACTTAAATCCAACCTCAGCAGGTAATGGGCACACATTTGCCTGTGCAGTGCCCACAATCTCACTGGCTCTCTGTTTGCCTCAGTACTCCCAAGCATCCACTGTGCTGTCTGCTGGAGGGATTCGACAACAGTTCTCCCTGCCCGAAAACATCTATCTCTCCATGGAGTCTGCCGACTTTATGAGGAATATCAATGTACGGTGAAAGAGTGTGTGACACTGGAATAGCCAGTCGACTCCTCTCACAGCTTTGTTCTGCACATCTTGATTTTACAGCCATACTTCTTCTAACTTCATGCTGCCTTATTAAGTGTTGTTTACTGCTTACTAAGGTCTTGATTTTGGTGAACATTTGATGTCATTCAGTGTTGTTTTGTGACTGTGTATGCTATGGTATCTCCCCAGGAGCACCTCAGTGTACTGAATGATGATCCAGTGGACTTGCAGTTCAATCACTCTGGATATCTCTTCCTAGCAAGTGAAAATGGAGCTGCGATCATGGAGGAAAACTACAGCACCCAGAGGTGAGAATGTAAGGCAAGAAAAAAACCATGAAACATTAACCTTTAAAATAGATTGGACTTGTTTTGAGTCTACTTGCCGCTCCATTTTTTTATGATTGGGCTTAAACATGTACTCTGTTTTGTTATGGAAGTGACCGTAATAACTCCTGTAGTTTTTTAGATATACAAAGGAAACATATGCAGACTCTTTTTCCTGATGGATGCCAGAAAGAAGTATAGCTAAGAAAACCAAATGTCCTCCCTGTTTACTCCAAAAAGCAAATTGATTTTTTGTTTTACATATGTTACGTTTTGATCCAAGATCGAAGTGTGTTTGTGTTGCAAATTTGTTCTGATGAAAGGTCATATGTGAACCACCAAAATAATCTGCTTTAGGGAGCAAATGGTGTATAGTAATATTGTTCTTTCTATAAATGTTTTAGTTAAAATGTCCATTGGATGAAGCAGAATTATTTCTTTCTCTGTTCATTCATAGTTAACACGTGCAACCATGTATGGAAAAACTCCTTCTCCAGGCTGTTCATAGGACAAAATGTGCTTATTACATAAAATCATGTACAGTCTGCCCAAAATTCAGAAGAAATTGGAAGGCATTGCAAATCAGATTAAAGGGATTGGATTCTCCCTGTTTTTGATGGCCCTGTTAACGATTTACCAGTGGTAAGTCAGATCAGTGGTAACTGTTTCAAGGTTGTTCAGGAGCTGTGTATTTTCATGGTGTTTATATATTAGGCATGCTGGGGCGAAAGTCACCCTTCTTTCACCGACACAACTCAAGGAGAAATTCCCATGGATCAACACTGATGGAGTGGCCTTGGCTTCCTATGGTAAGCATGACTTTCTGGCATTAGTCCTTTGATTAACAAGTCTTTCACAAGCTGATTTGACTCAAGGTGGATTTATAAATTGCAACATTAGAGTTGTTCACAGGTAATTTTAATTGATAAATGCATATCATTGCTTTCTTTTCCATCAGTTGGACAGGCCTCTGTGGAATAAAGTTTGCCTTTGACACACTAACATAGGTCACAGTGACTGTAGTATCCATGAGTGATGTCCCATGTATATCCAGGCCTGGAGAATGAGGGGTGGTTTGACCCATGGACCCTGCTGAATGCTTTCAGGCGCAAGGCCATGTCAATGGGAGTGTACCAGTGCAACGGAGAGGTCACAGGTTGGCTTGTGTCTATGTCAGCTTTTGCATGGGATGATACTGATGCAGTAATGGTAGTCTTCTCCTTATATCCTCTCTTATCTGACTTTGTTAAATTAAATGTGCACTAGACACAAACAGATGATGGCTACTTTATGCACAAAGTGTGTGTTATGGAACTAAAAATAAAACTGTCATGACATTGTATACTCTTAAATTTCTCTGTGTTTCAGGGTTTAGGTATTCAACATATCCAGTTACAACAGATGGTGACTCTATGGATGTGAAGAGGATTAAATACGTCAATGTAAGCATAAATGTGGTGATGTCTAAAAATTGCTTAATATATTTTTTCAAGTCTCTCTGTTGGTTAGAGATGAGTTGATATTATATTTACCTTTTGGATGAACACATGCCTGGTCTTTTTCATAGTTATTCTATTATTCATTTGAAGTGCTTATTCCCAAAAGTTCCTGCAGGTTGAAGTTAGACCTCAGAGGAAACATTGAACCTCTAGTCACCATTGGAATGATTACATACTTTGAATAATGTGTTAGGATTTTGAGGACATACTAAGTTAACACAGGGCTCCAGCTTAAAATATCACGTCTGGTGTATCAAATGAGTAATCCATAAACTGTCTTCGAGTTGCCCTTTTCCCCTGTTGCATCTACATAGTTTATATTTTGGGTTGGTAGTTTGGGTAATGGTATCTGATGCCTTGGTCTGCCAATCAGGTCAGGATGCCCAACAGTATTGAGTACCAACCTGTGGAGTGTGCCATAGTGGTGAATGCAGCAGGTGCCAACTCCGGGAAAGTGGCTGAGATGGCAGGTATTGGCTTTGGGCCCAAAGACACAATGGCTGGCATCCCAGTTCCTGTGGAGCCTCGGAAAAGGTATGTATGGATGTATCATCTACCTGCACAAAAGTAGTACTTACTACAGCTTGAGTAGGATATTTGACGAAGTGGGGCTTTTGAAATTCCTCTGTATAGCGTTGCAGCATGCTCAAAACCAATGGCTTACATTTTGAACCTGTGAGAACTGTTATAAGGCAATCTGTATGTTGTGAAAATTTGACCAGATCTTGAACACGTCCCTCTTTTTCTTTCTCTTCCTGCTCAAGAGTCACTGTGGCATTTTATGCTTGACATCAGGGCATGTGCATTTTCTGTGTCACTGAGATCTGTCAACTTGCAGGTACATCTATGTGCTTCACTGTCCAGATGGGCCTGGTTTGGACACACCGTTTCTGATTGACTATTCTGGAGTCTACCTCAGACGGGAGGGTCTGGGTGGAAATTATATTGCCGGAATGTCACCTGAACAGGTGGGCAATGGTGGCATTTTTGATTAATTGATTTAGCAGCACCAGTGTTTCTTGGAAGTCTAAATAAACTCATTTAAATTTAGGAAGATGAGCCAGACACTGGTGACTTAGAGGTGGATCATGAGTTCTTCAAGGAGAAGATCTGGCCCCTTTTAGCCCATCGTGCTCCTGCATTTGAAAGTCTCAAGGTAAGAGGTGAAAGTAGCTCTGTTTTAAGGCTAAATGTAAGAGAGTGGGTGTGGTGCATGGCAAGCCTTGCATAACTAGTATGAGATACTCTCTTCATTCCATATTGTACACGTAACCACAATAATTATGCATTTATCTGAGTTATTTGACTCAGTTGTTTAAGTTAAACCTTAACTATCCCAACAAATGAATCAAGTTAAATGCCCAAAAAGTGGAGGGGCTACCAAATGCGAGAATGAGACCCCCACAGAAAAGTTCTTAGTGCTGTGCTGTTTGTCTCTGTCAGGTGACAAGTGCCTGGGCAGGTTACTACGACTACAACACCTTTGATCAGAATGGCATTTTGGGAATCCACCCTCTGGTCAATAACATGTACTTCGCTACTGGCTTCAGTGGTCATGGGCTGCAGCAGTCTCCAGCTGCCGGCCGCGCCATAGCTGAACTAATCCTGGACGGAAACTTCAAGACCCTCAACCTTAGCGCCCTTAGCTTCCAACGCATCCTCTCCCAGCAGCCTGTTCTAGAGAGGAACATTGTATAAAAAGTGAGGGAAGGAGGCTGGGACAGAGAAGGCTTGGGGAAATATGGGAGCACAAGGAAGGAGATGGAAAAGCTGGCGCTGCAGAGGGAACACCATGGGTAGCCTCCAGGAAGGAACTACAGAGAAGTGTTGAAGATGGCTGAGACAGAGCTTTTGGAGGTGGAGGTACATTGTTGTGAAGGGAGGGAAAGAAGGAAGGACAGGACAAGGCACTGCTCAGGAGGGAATGAAAACAGAGTAAGTCACGGCTGCATTTTCACAGTCCTCTCAAATCAAATGACCAGGGTTATGGGCCGCTGTTACTTTGAATGATCCAGTCCATCTTGGAGAGCTGGAAATCAGCATTTTTCCTAAAGATAGCATCTTGCAAATTGTTACACTTACGGGTAAGGTGCTTGACTGTGAGAAGTCACCTTGTTATAATAATTATAATTATTACCTAGTAATTATAAATGCATAATAAGGAATCTACAAATTTAAGTAAACAAGCTCACGTGAATTCATAGGAATGGTAAATGCATATTATTAAGAAATGTCAAAACTGACATATTCAAACAATTTGTGTTTGAACCTTTATTTCTGAAGTGATTTTAAACATGATATATTAATATTTATATCACTCAGAAATAAGTAATGTGATTAGTATGATATTGTGGTACTGTTTTATTTTTCTTGTGAGATTTCACACTGCCCAAATTTCCTTTCTTGTGATGGCTTATAATACCGGACATCTGTCAAACAGCAGAACAGCAGACTGTCAATATTAAAATTTTAATTACAGAAAATGTTTTGCTACAGGCTTGTGTCAGGTTTTTATTTATTCTAGTTATCCCAGAGGCAAGTAATAATGGGAAGAAACATAGTGTAAAGTTAAAATGTTCAAAAAAATAAAAAGAACAAACAGGCTGAGCAACTTAAAGAGACAAACATTAAAGATAACATACAAAATGTCTCACTTATACCTGCACTCAGGACTGCACATGGTTTGACGTTGATCTTCATCAGTTAGACTTCCTTGACATCAAAACTAACCTCTATATGTACGATTGCTCTCTCTTGCTCTTCTCTGGTATATTCTGTGGTCTGTTGTTCATGTATATAAAATCTCTACATTTAAAGATAACACATTCACATACAGTATATTCCCTTACTCCCTCAACAAAAAATATTTCCTTCAAAATGAACAGTATGAAAAAGTTTACCACTGTGTTTTTGTGGAATGTAAAGATACTCCACTGTATTGCAAGGAATACAAATGGAAAATAGTTGGACAAATGTTCTCATCACTGGATAAATGTTCTTTTGGCTTAGACACATCTTCAGTTCACTTTGACCTTTTTCTTCATCAGCATATCAACCACTGAGGCTGCTTTCCTTTTTTCACCTAAAAAGACCATTGCAGTAGGTTAGTGGATTCATTCCGGATGATAGCTTGTCAGTACAACTTCTGATTTAATATTTGAGTTTGGCTACTATTGATCATAGTGGAGAAGAACAATTACAACACTTTTGAGTCTTCAGGGTCTAGAGGTCAATGAACTGGACAGGTCCACTGACAGTCGCACAAATACAGCACAGCACTAATACTAAGGGTTAAATTATTTTAAATGCTACTCCTCCACGTTCTGGTTGAAATTATATTGAAGATTTTAAACTGTGACTTTGAGACATGGGTTACTGTTCATTACAAGGTAATAATGAGAATGATGTGTTTCTGTGTTGTTTAGTCACCCTGCAATATAGCACTTTAGTTTGAACTAGCCTTTACATTGGAAACACATGTCACAGTTGTAAAGCAGACATTCAACCCAAACTCACAATCATTTTCATGTAAGTTACCTCCTGTTTATACACTCAAGATTTTGGGTCGAGGATGAGACAGGTCTCACCTTTTGCTTTGCCATTTGATTCATTAAAGGTTTTGGAGCGCTTGGAATAGGCCATTTTCATCCTCTGCATGTTCTCCTTACTAACAACCTCATGGTCCACTATGGGCCGGGGATAGTCCTTTCCCACAATGCACCCTGCTCGCTCCTGGACACTGCGTGGTGCCTTCCATGGCTCGTATATGTAATCTGCAGGAAACTTCTTCAGGATAGGGAGGTACTTCCTACAACAAATAGTTATAGTTATGCATGAATGTTAGATTATTTAGGAATTTGAAATGTATAAAACATTCAATATACTAATAGGTTGGCTTGATATAATACAGTAAGCTCACAATATGGTACCTTCCTTCTTACTTTATGCAGCTATTTATCTATGTACTAAGAAGAGAGACCAAAATTAACAATGAATAAGTAATTTAGTGAACAAGTAACGCATGAGTAACAAATAAAGCGCCAGTGCAATTAATATCTAGCTTGTTATGATATTGTTGCTAACCGTAGTGTTCCTAAAGGTTCAGCTGAATTTGTTAGAGAGCCAGTGAACGAGCTACAAGCTGACTTTTGAGACATCTGTGTTCATTTCATATTAATGTCATACAACAGAGTTCAATTGCTGGCTTACTACAATAACCACTTGCTTCTCAGAAGAGGTGGTTTCCATCTTTAGTAACTTAACTTTGTCTTGCTCTTACTGATGTGGAATGGATCAGTTACAATATTTATGTTTGTCAATGTACAATGATATTAGAATGATATACAAAAATTATATTTACCCAGAATATATCAGTGAATATCTTCAAGACTGGAAAGCAAACTGACCAGTAGGAAGTGACCATTTTCTAACATAGTTTTTGTCATAGAACTGCTGAAGAGTAATGCACAGAACAAATAAACCAAGTAAAAATTCCACTGACATGATATTTTAGGGAAAAAAATATCACTTCAGGTCATAGGGCTGGGCGTTATAGCTGTCGCGATACATCGAATAGCTATTTTTAGCACAATAACAGCTATCGCTGGCATGTGGCGTTAGGTTTCTTCCCGTATTTTTTTCCCCTTTAGTCATACCTGATGTGGGAGCACACCTCCAAAGTTCAGTGAAATGCTTCCCGGGGCAGAAAAATATCACTTGTATCTATATGTTGGTTAACTTACCTATTAGCTTTGAAAACACATAGCATTTGTTTTCACTCTTTTTCTTTGTAGCTATGCATTTCTACCTACCACATGGAAACAGCATAGTGCTGTTGCTGTGATATCAACATTGAATAGATACAAGTGGCGTTTTTTCCCCCGGAGGCATTTCACATGGCCTCGGTAAACTGGAAGTGTGCTCCTGCATCAGGTATGACTAAAGGGAAAAAAATACGGGAAGAAACCTAACGCCACATGCCGGGGATAGCTGTTATTGCACTAAAAACAGCTATTCGATGTATTGTGACGGCTATATCGCCCAGCCCTACCTTAGGATATTATAAAAAAAAATACAATAATGTGGCCAGGTTTATTCTAAGATACATGGTAATTTATTTGATTTTGTGTTTTTGTCACCTTCATTTTTCACAAAATTCAATACCACGATATTTTGTCACATGCCTACTAGTAAGCATACAACCCATTTAATGCAATATGCAGTGGACATTGCATTAAGTTTCAGTGATTACTTAATTGATTTTCATCAGGACCAATGGCACTTTCGACTCATGGCACAGGGAAGCTTACTTGATGTATTCCCCACTCTTGTCAGTCTTCTTCCCGAATGCGATTGGGGAGTAAACCCTGTAGTACTGGTGAAAGAAAGCACTGGCTGAGAGCCACTGCCAGTTGCCAGCATTCAGGGCCCAGTCTCCGTCTAGCAGCAGCTCCTCAAATACCTGTAGAAGACAAACAACACCCATCAACAACAGGCCAACACCATAGCACACTGGAGGCTAGTCTTTTATCCAACAAACCTGGCTTCAAATTACTAATGTAGGTTAGAACTGCATGACAGTTTTTACTGAATTATTATTATTTTTGCCCCATGAAGAACTTACTGCTGCCAGCCAGTGACTGAACTAGAGTTGCTGCAAAATTCACATTGACATGCCCCAATGAGAATTGAGCTGTGCTTCCTTCCCACGTGTTTACGGTACCTTCTGCCCCTCCTCCCAGCTGATCCATAAGTCCCCACGGGTGAGGAAGCAGGCCACAGCGTGCCGGGCCAGGTGGTGGATCCAGCCCTCCTGACGCAGCTGGGTCATGATGGCGTCAATGAAAGGGAAACCTGTTCTGGCCTGCACAGACACACATGCAAACACAATTCTTAACCTCGTAACTCACACTAATCACACTTGTGTGTACCAAGGTTAGCATACACAAGCATGTTTGCATATTTAAATATGAAGATTGAACTATTTTCTACCCTGACATTGTGGAAGTTGAAGGAGCTGACCAGACATGTTTGATGCATACAGTAGCAGTAGTTCAGAAACATATGGCTTACCTCTCTCCAGGCAGCCAAGTGCTCTGGGTTGCTGTCCCAGTCCACCTGCAAACATATGGGATTGCCCTCCATGCGGTTGAAGTTGGGTATGCCCACACTGGTGGTGTAGAAAAACTCCCTCCAGAGCAACTGACCATGCAGAGAGACTGGAGGCTGGGAGTGCTTTCTCTGTAATGTGGAAACTGAAAGTCAGTGTTACTCTGGAGTGGTGAATGTGTAAGGCTGTACAGTGGACACTGAATCTGACTCTCACCCCTTGGTATACATCAGTCAGCCTCCACCAGAAGGTGCGCACTGACAAGCAGCCGTATCTGACATAGGGACTGAGTACAGTGGTGCTTGGGCTCAGTGCATTGGGAGAAGTCTCTGGCTTCTGGAAATGGCACACCCATCCCTGGAAGAAGGCCCAAAACATTACAAGGTTAAAATGACAGATATGCAAAAATATACATAAGAGATATGGCACAGTAATAAATCCCTACCATATATACATTGAGTTCCTTTTCGCGTTCCTCTAGAGTGATACTCTATTTATTAAATGTTATATAGAGAACTACCCTGTTATATAAAAAACTACAAGCACAAATTCCGATGTGTCCTGGCTCAGGTGCTCAGAAGGTTGTGAGAGGTACCGTTCTCTTCATGTGCTCATCCAGCCTACGCAGAGCCTCCTGCTCCCCTCCGGGGTACAGCTCAGGTCCTGCAGACAGGGGGTCCAGTCCCAGCTCCTCCAGAGTGGGGACCTTGTAACTCTCTTCATCTTTCTCTGAACAAGGAGTGCGCACACCTTTGTTGGGGAAAGTGTTAAGTCATTTCTTGAATGTTGACAACAGGTCATAAAATATATGAATTGAGGCAGTGAAGGTCTTTACCCTTCATATCCTCCAGCGTTGGTGGAGGGACAGGCTTTTCCGGTGCTCCAAGGCTCTGCACGACTGCCTGCAGCCGGTTGAAGGTCAGAGGAGGCTTCCCGTTGTTCTTTGCTATTATCCTGGAAAAAGGGATGATGGGGCTGCTAAGACAGTGTCTTCAGGATTTATTAGAGAGATCAACATATCCATACTGACTGCAGTCATTGCACAAAAAACATCCTTACAGAGGATGGTGGAATTTCTCAAACCCAAATGACACAATTGTTGGAACTAAAGGTGAAATAAAAATAAGCTTAAAATATCTTATATATTATAATTATTGCCAGTTAAACTAACACTCATTATGACAACAATGTGTTGTTAATGGTGGCAATATCCCATTTATTAAGTATTCTTACACCTGGAAACTTCAAATGCTGATGTAAGGTGTAAAATATTAACTTCCCAAAAGTGGTATGTGTTTTCATTTCCTTTTTTGTAGGGAGTGTCATTGAGTTATATCACTCATATAAACTTACATAATGCACAAATTGCATGAAACACATGCAAAAAGAGATTGCACTAATGCTTATTTACCTTTCTGTGTCAAAAAGTGTGTGAGAGACCTTCTGAATGACCTCCACATTGTGCTGCTTTGCCAACTTTACCACCTTCTCATCCTGATCCTGGCTGTAAGGCTCAGTGTCCAGCTCAAAAGTCAGTCGGGTCACCTTCCACCTCTGAAAGAGTCTGGGGAAGACTTCCTCAGGTTTCCCTCGTAAAACAAAGAGCCTTCAAAAACAAAATTGACTTATGACTTCACTCTATTCACCCTTTACAAGCTTTGCTGTGTGAGCATAACACAACTAGAATACTGTATCTCAAATTCACAGCGAAGTTTTCCACCAATGCAAAGTGTAACAACCTGGAGTTCAGTTTCTTCAGACTGCAGTCTAAGTCTTTGAGGGCTCCAGTGAGGAACCTCCAGCAGTTGATGCTTGCATGTGCTTGGTTAGGAACCCCAGGGTCCAGGACAAACACAGGGTATATCTCTGTGCAGTCCTGCAACGCAGCCAGCAGAGCTGGGTTGTCATGCAGTCGAAGGCCCTTACGGAACCAGTGGACGGAGATATGCCTCATGTCTGCCGGGCAACCTGATGAGGACATCAGACACATACCAATTAAATGAGCAGGAATTAGAGGAGACATCCAAAAAAGGAATACTCCACTCAATATGCTACAGTGTTGCAACAATGCAGTACATTTTATATTCCAAATTTACACCTGGCCTACCCATAATGTACTGGAATATGATAGTCAGCATTTTAAATGAATTAAGAGAGGATACCACAAACTCACCAGTTCTAGTAGTTACAATGCAGTTTCGAAGTACTCAAACATTCCATACTGTAACGTGCAGCTACATATATGAGAACAGGCCTACAAATGTTTCCACCTCTAATTTTACACTCCTCTTTCAACTTCCAAATATCATAAATCTACAAGGATGCAATATGAGAACGCGATGAGAATGCGATCGCGACATACTCTCTGTATACCTCGCGCACCATTCGCTCGAAACAGAGGTTGTCCGAAATATTCTAAACTTAGCCACAGTAGGCCTAACAGAAAATTGGCCGTAGATCGGCATGACACTCGATCTCTCCTTCTGACACCGCTCAAAAATGTAACCCACCACACTTAAATTTACACCCTGATATCACTACACATGGAAATATCAAATTACGATAAAACTACTAAACATGAACTTAAGCATTAAACTGTCTGCATAAACCTGTAACGGGGTTCAAATCCCACTATCCAACCCTTGAATACTTTACATAAAGGTGATTAAAGTACAAGCTCGGGGAACATACCGGTATCTCTTTCGCATCTGTTTTGTAATTCTCTTTTTTCCAAAGCTCTCTATCTCCACTCGTCTGCGTTTCGTAAGCATACTACATGTAGTTACAAAACATCTGATTGTAAAACACACGTGGCCACGGAGTAACCAATCAGCAAGACACAAGATACTGCCAGAGGATAGGTAGTTCTGTTCTTTCCCCAGTGCAACGTATACACCAGAACTGTAGGTGGCGATATAGAGATGTAGTTGCTTCTTACCGCTACACGAATGCACCAGAGAGGTAAATCATGGATTCGAACACAAAGATGGCGGCCTCGGAAAAACGTAAAAGAGAGGTAGCTGATGGTAACAATGAGACAGAGGGACAAGAGGAGACACTTAAGAACGCTGTCTGCAATAAGGCAGGAGGCAACGATGATGCGCCTTCTGAATTTCTGCTCTCTGGTTTCGAAACAAAAGCGATTCTGCGTGACTCGGCGCGGGAGAAGAACATTTTCGTTCACGGCAAGGTAGCTGTGTTAAGATACACCTACATTTTAATGTTATCAGCTAACTAGCGGGCCCTGCTTGCAATAAACTGAATAAAGGCTAGTAATCGGCTAAATATACAGTGCAAAGTGTAAAAGCCAGCCAGATAGCTAATGTAACGAACTTCGTTTTAGCATGCTGCAGATTCTGTTCTGTTCTTATAAAGTTAACTAATTCGTACAATTAAGATACTTGAGCAGCTTCGGCAGGCGTGCGCTTGTTACAAACCATATGTTTTTCTAACTAGCAACATCATACTGTCCCTTACAACAGACTGCATGGACCATCTTTTGATTTTAATGTTTGTTTTCGTCGGCGACATGAATATGAATGTTCTAAGTTATATAGTCAATTTCACTGTTCTGAAGTCAAAGTTGTTCAGGAGCAGTCCATTTAGAAATTGTGCAAGATTTTGGAATACAGTTCATGAATTTAAATGTTTAATGCTTGAACTGCGTAAATTTGAATAAAAGCAGATCACATTCTCCTCACCTCTCTCAGATAGATGACCAGGAGGCAGTGGTCATTCTGGAGAAGACTCCGATCAGAGAGGACAGTCTTTCTGAACTTTTCAAAAATTCCCGCCTGAAGCTAGAAATGAGAAATGACATCTACAGTACTTTCCACCTACATCCTCCCCCTCAACTCAATGGTAATTGCCTGAGTGTTTCTTCTTAACTGTTATTATATATGTATATACACACACTTGGCCCAAATCTTTAGGGCAATGTTCCTTGTTATGGTCATGATTTATGTCAGAAGTTATGCTTAAACGACTGTCGCTGTCTCATTGTACACAATGATTACTATTGTTGCATTGGTTTGGCTCTACATGAAGAAACAGTTCATTTATGAGAAATTAATTTTAGATAACCTGTTTAAGTCCTTATGTCTAAATATATATATATATATATATATATATATATATATATATATATATATATATATATTTTGTTCTGATACTCTTGCAGAATAATGTGCTGCTTTTGCCATTTTGTATTCATACACAGTTTTCCTGAAGTGTAGTTGCAAGCAGCATTTTAGGTAATGCTTGGATATTAAGACTGCAGTCTGGCTTGAATGTCAGTGAGGCCCTGATCAAATATGCTGGACTGTTTCATAAATAATTTGCTACTGATAGCTGTTGCTATCTTGCTTATTTGAATGGATTGTGAGGATTGTAAGCCCAGGAGTCTGGTGGAAGTGTGTGTGTTTGTTCATGGTAAAATACCAGTGCCAGAGTGACTGTACGATAATTATTCCTTGTTAGGCATGTTACGAGGGGGTAGTATCGAGTCTGTAACAGGCAGCACATGCTTACATATCATAGATTTTCACACCATATTTTTTTTATTCTGCTGTTCTAGATCAAAATATATAAATATAAACTACAGTCATATGGTGGTCATTCTGAACATGATTTAGATGGTTGTAGGTGGTACTGGAAAAGTTCTGCTCAAAAGGTGTTTTGGGATCAAGGGCTCTTGAGAAGTAGATGGGAGTCCTTCAGTTGAACCACCATAGTGGTTTGGGTAAAGACAGTACATACACATCAGAGGTAGGTCAGAGGTGCTCAGGATGGTGTCACTGGATCGTAGCATTTGGACTGAAGAGCCTTCTGCTCTGCTTAAGTTCTTAATGGTCATCTGTGCCAGAATCCATTCCAGTCATCAGCACCTTTGCATGTTGCCCAGTCCATGGGAATACACCTCAGAGGTGAAGAAATCTTTGCTTTTAAATCTTCACTTTAGCAAAGGTACTGCAAAATCCAGGTTTTCAGCCATGGTAGGTAGGGGTCGACCGATTATCTGGTCGTTAGATAATCGGGGCCGATATTTGCAAATTTTTGATTATCGGTCATCGGTATATTTTATCGAAATTCCTGATTTAAAAAAAAAAAAATGTTAAAAGCAATGCGTGTACTGTCCCGACACATCTCCTCTGTCAGAAAAAAATGCTATTGGCTAACATTCTTTCCACAAAATTCCGTCATTGGCCAAGACAGACGTTATCTGACCTTGAAAATCATACGTTTTCAGCTGCTGGAAGCAAGGATGGAAGGTAAGTATCCAGTAAAATGGTAGTTGTGCTCAAACCATACCGTTACCCAAATTGCACTAGGCTAATTGGGCCTTTTTGAATCAGTATAAGTACTCTACCCTTAAGCTAAAAAGCAAGCAGAATATAAAAGAAATAAGGACATGTTATAAGGACTAATTGGTGCACTTATGCTATAAGTTGCAACAGTTTGACACTGCACATGTAACAAATAGTAATGTATATTTATTCTTTCAAATGAAACATTCAAATAAATTTACCCTAAAGCACAGCCCTTCTGAATTAGTCGTCATTTAAGCAACCGTTCATGACATTAAACTTCAGCTCGCTTGGGGTTGCACTGTATATCGGAACCTCGCGGCAAAGCTGAAAATATCCGTTTGCCGCTTTGATCATGGAATCACCATCATGGAAGTCGAGTTATTAAAATAAAAAATTGCAGCACACAGTTTGCACTTCACAGTATTTTCACTAACTTTATCACAGTCCTTCCACACGGTACCTTACTTTTGTATGAGCTGTCCATTTTTCACATAAATGACTTATGAGCATATGGGCTCCCAGAAACTCCCCGCAGCTTCAGAAAAAGCATGGACGCACAGGCTAATTTTAAGGTTTGATATTTCATACTTTATGATGAAAATGCAGCCGAAATGATGTATCAATTCGCTTTATTTCTTACGCAATGATTGCCATCGTTCGTCCGATAATTGAATGCTTGTGAAATAGCGATAGGCATCTGTTGCGTAGCCAAAATAAGATAACCATGGAGAAATTTACCCACAACGTCAATATTACAATGTACATTTTAGTTATTGCAATTTTTAGTTTATTTTTTATCTTTGAGAAAGAATTTTCATTTGATCTTTTTGCTCTTTATTTAACTTTAATAGTGGTGATGTATGCCTATTTCTCTTCACACCAAAAAAAAACATGTTAAAAGCATTTAAATATCGGCCTGAAATATCGGTTATCGTCCTCTTTTTGTCACAGATAATCATTATCGTATCGGCCCTGAAAAAACCATATTAGTCGACCCCTAATGGTAGGCAGACCTGGTTACTGCTGCTGTTCAGTTGTAGAAGCATCCAGTTAGGTAGATTGACACAAATGAAAAGGGGGAAGCAAGTTCTCAGGATTGCTGCAGAGGGCGACATAGACAACATATTAAGGCTGATAGTTTCTTAGTCATTGGAAATGAGCATTTGTATTATACCTGTAAGTCCTGGAAATGTAGTGAGGTCATGCATGTGATTATATTTCTTGGGAACATACATACATTACATTTATTAAATATACTGCTAATCCTGACTTTGCCAGGCCACTTTAGAGAGCAGTTCGCTTTACCTCCCTGCCTAGTAATGTAGTTACAGCTATGAATGCATACCTCCTTATCATGTGCTTTGTGTTTATATTGCTTACTTCTGTATTACCTCTGTAGAGTCTACAGACTCTGGATAGGATTCAAGTAAAGGATGTGTCCCCTGATTGCATATTACTGTTTTCACAAATTTTAAGGTTTAGCATTGAGCACATTTTAAGTTGATTTTGTTTAGCAGGAGTACCTCACTACTAGTCTAGTAGTGACTAATCTGAGTTTATTACTGATTCAGTAAGTTTGTAGGTTGTTCTCTGAACATAGCTATTGAGCTATGACTGCATATCTTAATAAGGTATGTTTGCTTAGGCGATTATTAAGAATTTTTCAGTGTTGGTATTGGTTACGAATTCACCCTGGTGAGGGTACATAAATAATGACGTGGTGCTGTAAATATGTTGTTGGTGCCATTTGAGTGTCTGCCGTTCTGTTACTTTTCTCTAGAGGTTTTCACTAGTTTACTCATGGGTGTGCACTTCCTTATTTTTCTTTAAATACCAAAGATGTGAGTATTATGTGCATTGAAACGCTCAAGTTGTCTCAGTGCAGTTGGTTTGAAAAGTTTTTTTAAAACTGTTTTGTGCTTTGAATATAACCTGTTATCTTCAGCAAGTATTCTTTATTTGTTGAAATTATCTAAGAATTACCAACAGCCAGCTCCAGGTGCAATGGTGTTGGCTTGAGATGTCAAGGCCTTTTTGTGAGAAACATGAAGTTCAGTCTGTGGCTCCTACATGCAAATGCAAGCATCACACAGTGTTTGAAAAATTGTTCAAGACATTGGATTACTTTTCAGTTGGCAACTAACAAAATCTCCTGCTGAAACCAGTCCAATCGTCAGCAGATTTTCACCTGACTTCTGGAAAAAGCAAAGTAGTCGGCCAATTTTCACCTCATGACTTTGTAGTGAGTTAACATTAAGCATAATAGCAACTGAAAATGGTCCAGACACTGTGTGGAACAGTTTTGGAAAATCCTTAAAATTGAGCAGAACCTTTGAATCACAGCCAAAATTGTCATTGTCTGATATGAGCATTCTTTTTGTTGAAGATTCAGCCTACACAGTTGCAAGGCAGGAGAGCACAGGGTTAGTGCCAATCACTAAAACACACCCAAAGAGTTTTTTTTTCTTGCTCTCAAGTGATGATCCAACAATAACCGAATGTTGCATATTTTCAGGGCTTTTGCCCTCATTATAATGTATCTGTTAATTAAAAAAAGTGTTATACTGACAAGATGTACCATATGAGTTGACTTTCTTCTGTGAATGCTTTCAAAGTCCTGCTGGAAAGCTAAAAGTTAAAAAAGTATAAATACATGAAATGAGTAATAGTGTTTCAAGTAACTTGGCTAACCGTAGCTCCATGAGTAGAATACAGTGGCAGTAAAATTTGTTGATGTGCAGTCTCAATGCAGCTTTGAAGGTCACTAGTCAATGCTACAAATATGTCAATGCCACACTCAACTGGAGTTGCTGTTTTGAAAAGAAAGCATGAAGCAGAGTGGAGTCAATTCGGTAATTCTCTGATTAGTCACGACAGATCGGAAAATCATTGCAGCACTTAAGTTTTCTAGAGGGAACTTTGAGCAGAGTAGCTACATAGCAGGGATAAATGAAGTGGAGGAGGGCAAATAATTTTGGGAGAAAAAGGGTAAAAAATAAATGTGCATTCCATTTTTATTTTTTGAAGTGTCCAACTCTACTAAGCAACTTTTAAGTTTTAGCCTGACAGTAGTGTTAGCCTGGAAAAAGTCAGACACATAAATTTGACATGAGCAATTTACTCTGTGAAGTCACAATAGATTTATACTCCGCGTACACAATCCATTCCTGATAACATCACCTCTATGGACTGAAAGGATTACCAACCCTTAAAAATTGAGCTTTCTGAAGCATTCCATAAAGGCCCTTTTGATTCTGTTGTACCAGGCCAGCTTTTCAAAATGAATTGCAAGGCCGATCATTGAAAGGCTTTTGATGTTAAAACAATGTTTCTTTTTTGATAGGTTGCTTCTTTTTTTTAAACACCAGTGGGCAGGCTATAATGCGCCTTGTTACTAAGAAGTATAGACTGCTAAATATTTCATTTTGTATCACTCAGCAATGAGGGTTTGGTATAGATTTTAAAATTCAGATGAAACCACACTTACCAAAGAGAATAAAAACCAGCAAATGGAGTTCAGCATTACTAGTCTAAGGTGAATAGGGCTTTCAGAAGAAATTCAGCAGAAAGTAGAAGGGGGAAAAAAAACATATGTTGTGTGCTGTGCTGCAGTCTTTTCACAAGAAATGAAGTAACACACCACATGAGACTTGATTAGATATAGGCTGATGTGGGTGTATATATTTTTCTATTTAATTGTACACATTATCAGCTCTCGTGGCAAATGCTCCAGAATTGGATGCTTGAGCAGTAAATCTTCCCTGAAGCAAAGTCGGAAGTGGGAGACAGCTCAAAAACCCCAAATGAGAGGTATGCCACATGTCCTTGTTATACAGGACGCGCAAACCAGACAGAGAAACCACAGCAAGACTGGCTAAAAGATGGCTGGGTGGCCGGTTTGAGACCACCTACGTCATAGAAAATCCTCTGTGCTGTGGTAGAGTCTGTGGTCAGGCAGGCCTGGAGTGAGAGCCAATCTAAACGAGAACCAGCCTTCTTTGGCCCCTGAATATGGAGTGCTCTCAGCTGTAGGATGCTTCCATGGTCGTGGTGCAGGCGTCTGGCAGTACGCAGAAAGTACTTTTGATTTTGAGTGACTAATAGGGGATGCTTTCTGTTCAGCCCCAAAAATGAGTGATCATTGTATGAAAACTGAAGTTGTTTGGTTGCTGTGATTTTATTTTTAACTGAAGTTCAGAACTTTTTTCCATCCATTTTAGTATGCATTTTGCTGCACATGCATGCAAAAGTTTTACAGCTATTAAAAAACTGTAGCAGTGTATTCAGTTGTGAGGATATTCTTCAGTGCCTTTGTTGGAATTCCATTGTGTCCTTGAAAAATTGAATTTACTCTGCTGCTCTGGGTGTATGGAAAAGGTGTGTTTTATTTGTAGAGCCAGTCAGACTTTCAGACTTTCACATCATACTGAGAAGAAAGAATGAAAAAAAGGTTAAATCTGCTGGGCAAGTCATTTGTTTACCCATGATATAAAGGAATTTAAGTTAAACTTGCTTAACTTAAATATGCTTAATTTAAGCATTTTAAGCCAGGGTTTTCATTTGGAAGGAAAAGTCATCCTTTTTGGTCACCCTCTTCACCCTCTGTGTGGGTTAAAATGAATGTGCATTACTTTACAAGCCAACATGATAACAAGACTCCACATTATTTGCTTGCTACACAGAGATCAAAACCACAGTGGTGTGTCCTGCTACAGAGAAGCATGTTAAGAAGTACTTGCTCCAGGAGACCTTCCTGCTTGAAGAAACGGGGGAGGACTACCGCTCCATCACCCTACCCTTCATCCAGAGTCAAAGCTTCAGCGTGCAGGTGTGTTTGCTTCCACTCTCAGCCAGCCGTAATGTCACAGGCCAAACTCCCAACAGCATTTAAAGATGGCAAAAAATGGCTTTCTAACTTTTGAATAACCTCAGAAATAATTGCTCACCTCATGCCAAGTATATTTAGTTTTGCTTTTTCATGTGGTGTTACTCCCTCTGAAATATCTTCACAGTCAATCTTGAATGTTATTGAGTTGTTAGATTGTCTTTCACATCATCATGTGAAATGGGGGGGGGGGGGTGGGGACACATGGTTATTTTTGTAAAAATGGTATGCTAGAGGGTCAATCCTGTATTAAAATAGCATAATAATATACTGAGACAGCACTGGCAATTTGTAAAGACATCATGCATGTCTAAGAGAACATTGACAGTACATTTTATTATCCTTCAAGAATATCATAGATGTTAGATTTGGTAGTGTATGTAATCTGTGTACACGTCTTGATGGCTCAAGCCTTGACTGCACTCAAGCAGGAGTGTGGGGCGTGGTGATTGCAATCCTCCAGTGCACTTGCATGCCAACCCAACTGTTTTTCATACTGCACATTGCCCAGCACACCACAGCATCAGTGTCAGTTGGTGGATGGGTGTGGATGAATGTTTGTTGTTGATGGTGCTTGGACCTTACAGTGGGTCTACAACATACTGGAAAAGAAGGCTGAAGCCGATCGTATCATTTACGAAGATCCAGACCCGGATGTTGGCTTTGTCCTGCTCCCAGATTTCAAGTGGGACCAGAAGCAGGTAAGAGGATCACCAAGTCAAGATCACAGTTTGTTAATCACATCCCTTTTCAGAAAATTGTCTGAGCGCCAGCCAATGCATATGACATGTTTTAGTTATGCTTCCTCATTCACTTCATTTTGTAATGCCACAGATGAAAGCTTAAAAATAACATTTCTCAAGAAGACGGAGGAGGGACAAATTATTTATTACTTTAAATAAAAAACAATAGTGCTTTGTATCCATGCCGTGACAGTGCAAGGGTGAAATTGCATTGGCTGTGTTTGTAAAAAATGGTATCGGTCAACTGTTTTAAATGTTCCTCCATGAGGTCACAGTTTCGATGTTTCAAACAGCTCACGTGGGTCACAGTTCTCATTTTGCAGTCATGCTCTTTCTTAATACCTGAATCATACCTTGTTGGTAGGATGAGAATTTGTTTCAAAGCTGATACACTATATGAACAAAAGTATTCGGACGCCTGACCATTACACCAACAGGGACTGTAATGAGATTGTATTCAAATACATATACTTTAATATGGAGTTGGTCCCCCTTTTGCAGCTATAACAGCTTCCACTCTTCTTGGAAGGCTCCACAAGATTTTGGAGTGTTTCTGTGGGAATTTGTGCCCATTCATTCTGTAGAGCATTCATGAGGTCAGGCACTGATGTTGGACGAGAAGGCCTGGCTCGCAATCTCCGTTCCAGTTCATCCCAAAGGTGCTTGATGGGGTTGAGGTCAGGGCTCTGTGCGGGCCAGTCAAGTTCTTCCACACCGAACTCATCAAACCATGTCTTTATAGTCCTTGCTTTGTGCACTGGGGCACAGTCATGTTGGAATAGAAAAGGGCCTTCCCCAAACTGTTGCCACAAAGTTGGAAGCATACAACTGTCCAAAATGTCTTGGTATGCTGAAGCATTAAGATTGCCCTTCTGGAGATAAGGGGCCTAGCCCAAACCCTGAAAAACAGCCCCATACCACTATCCCTCCTCCACCAAACTTCACAGTTGGCACAATGCAGTCAGACAGGTAACATTCTCCCGGCAACCGCCAAACTCAGACTCGCCCATCTGACTGCCAAACAGAGAAGCATGATTCGTCACTCCACAGAACACGTTTCCACTGCTCCACAGTCCAGTGTCGGTGTGCTTTACACCACTCTATCCAACGCTTGGCATTGGTCTTGGTGATGTGAGGCTTGCATGTAGCTGCTTGGCCATGGAAACCCATTCCATGAAGCTCCCGCCGCACAGTTTTTGTGCTTACATTAATGCCAGTGGAAGCTCGGATCTCTTTAGCTATGGAATCAGCAGAGCGTTGGCGACTTTTACACACCATGCGCCTTAGCAGTCGTTGACCCCGCTCTGTGATTTTACATGGTCTTCTGCTTCGTGGCTGAGTTGCTGTTGTTCCTAAACGCTTCCACTTTCTAATAATATCACTTACAGTTGACCATGGAATATCCAGCAGGGATGAAATTTCACGAGCCATCTTATTGCAAAGGTGGCATCCTATCACAGTACCACGCTTGAAGTCACTGAGCTCTTCAGAACGACCCATTTTGGATCACAAATGTTTGCAAATGGGGACTGCATGGCTAGGTGCTTGATTTTATACACCTGTGGCAATGGGTCTGATTGAAACACCTGAATTCAATAATTAACAGGTGTGGCCAAATACTTTTGTCCATATAGTGTAGATTTGACAGGTTTTTGCTCTGAATCAGCAGTAGATTTATTCATTTATTTATTTGTTTATTTAACAGGGACAGTGAGCAGCCATTTGACTGCCCCACAATGAAGCTAAATTTCATCTGGGGAGTGTGCCAGCTTGCATTAGTTTTAGTTTATGCTTCAGTGGTCAGTAATCATGATTGGCATGGATTAGTGTTTTAACCTGTTCCCATGTTACCCCATGCTTCCCTCTCCAGCATGACGACCTGTATCTGATTGCCATTGTTCACCGAAAGGACATCAAAAGTCTGAGGGACCTCACATCAGAACACATTCCATTGTTGTGCAACATCAGGAGGCGGGGAGAGGTGGGATCAAACATTCCTTTGGTTTTATTCTGTTAAGTCGAGCCATGAATGGCCTGAGCAGAAGTTTCAGCCAGTTATTCTTTGCTTCTAAACTGTAGCTTCTAAAGGAGGAAAGGCAGCCCATGGTCACACAGCATCTCGCACCTGATTTACCTAATTTACTTGGTTTGTCCAAGGTGGTATGATCAGCTGCTTTACCCCCAGATGGGGTATTCTTTTTCATAGAATATTCATATTTTCAGTTCCTCTGACATAAATATTAAATTTCCTCTCTGTAGTGAGTAAGAGGGGAGTAGATGTTTGATTTCAGATGACTCAGCATTTTTAGGATCTCAGTGTTTGCCCTCAAAGCATGTTGAGTTGGCAGTCCTTGACCAGTTAAGCCATTTATGTTTTTTACAGGGGTGCTAGTGTTTTGTAATGTTTCAGTTGAAACAGGGGAGTAGTCTCTTGGTGAACTCCTAGTTCCTGGGCCCCTGGGTGGAGGGAGTGACTTTGGCTGAATTATATCATAAATTAGTCTCATACAAAGTGACAGTGATGCATCCAGTTTTTATTATTTTATTTATTTTCTTAGCACATGCTCTTGTTCAGAGTCACTTGTATGGCTTACATACCATTCATTTGTACAGCTGGGTATTTTCTAAAGCAATTCAGGTTAAGTACCTTGCTCAAGGGTACAATGGCCATACCCCACCTGGGAATTGAACTGGCAGGCTCTGGGTTACCAGCCCTGCACTTTAGACTTACCTGCTGTGATTGGTAGAGGGATGTCTACTGTGAAGTGTAGAGTTCCATGGGACTCCTTAAGGGAGGTCACCCAGCACTTTGACCCATCCCAAATTTATTAGTCCCTCATCAGTGCTTGGATGCAAGACCTGCTGGAAGTGTACTTGGTGGTGCAGTATGGAGCACTTCTCTCTTGGGATGTTTTTTCATTTGTATTTTCAGTTTGCTGACAGGTCATATGGGGCCCACATGCAGGTCAGTCGTTTGCCAATAACTCAGCGTTCAAAGTGCATGAAAGTAAGGTGTTTTGAAAGTAGTGAAAATTTTGTTTCCAAAAAAGTATATATGTATACATTAGTAGTAGGTTGAAAGTTTGAAATGAAAGCAAGTTGGCTGGCTAAGCATTGACAAACATGGACTGGACTGTAAAATGTAGTTTGGTATTTGCTGCTTTATTTTCTACCATGCTGTAATATCCTGGTTGTCAGAGTATTCTTTGATCCTTAGGGAACATTTTTTGCCTTGCTCTGTATGCTTTTTATGAGCCTAATATAATAAGGGCCTATGCATAGAAGTAATTTCCTCTTGGGGAAAGCCTGTGCTGATTTGTTTGTGAGATGAGCTGCTTTAAGAACTAACCTCTCCCCAGCCTATTGTACACGAGTTTCCCAGTTTCACTAACTAAATGACAATTGAGGACTAAATGACAATTAAGGTACAATCAGTTATTTTAGATATATCTAAGAATTACTTTTTGAACAAATATGAAGTTACACATTGCTCTGCCTTCTGACCATTGAGTCCCTTCCTGTCCTACATATTCTCAGTGAGTGTTGCTCAACTCCATTTAAAACAACATGTGTATCACACTTATCTAGAAACTCAAAGCATTCCAGAAATAGTGTGGTGAATGTTCAACCAGTCTCACACAGAGCTTTGACAATGCATAGCAATATGCAGTTTGAACTGCTTCAGATCCATGCCCATGGTATTAAATACCATCTCTTACTGCCACCCTATTATAAGTTATAAGATAAGATAGATAAGTCTTATATTATAAGACTTCCCTGACATCTATGAGCACAGGCTAATGCCTTTCATGTAGGCATTTGGTTTTCCACTTATGTACATTTTAGCCTCTAGAGCCTGGAATACAGTAAAATCATTTTTATCATTGTGTCTGTTACGACAGCCATTAAAGGTTAACTAGCAAAGCATTGTGTCACTGTTAAGTCAACATGCAAAACTTTGTGGTTTACATGCAAAGATTCACGGCAGACTGGTTCATTTTGCATGGGTTAAAGATCTCTTGCCCCACGCCGGATGAGTTTTCACTAATGGTAGCCTGTTTTGGCGACGTACTGGCACGAGAGCACTGTTCTTATCCAATTGGCAACTAGTTTCAACTTTCTGTGAGGTGGTGCCAGGAAGTATTTGTGGGGACTGTATCAGTTGATTACTGCACAATAGGCTAGCATGCATTCAAATAGATGGAGCATGGGAGTGAAACTTGTGAAGGTTGGCGCAGACACAAGCCCAATAGAACCCGGGGGGGTGAAAAATAAATGGGGATAGGCTTGGTTAGATGAAAACGGTAATGACGGACAAACGTTTGGTGTATGTTGTCACAAATGAAACGAGCCGGGAGCTGCTTTGCACCGTGTGTTCGAAAAAAATACAGTATGGGACAAGCGGCAAAAGGTATTGTCTCGCCATGATACAGATCCCTCACACAAAGCAGCTGGTCGGGCTCTTCGTTATACGTCAACGTTGCCGGGAGCAGCGTTGAACTGCACTCACAGGACATAACTGCACTCTCCAAACTTAGCGTGTCAAAGAGATAGCAGTGTTGTAATCTATCTTCAGCCATTTGACTCTTCCGCTCCAATGTAACAACGTAAACTGAGACAGGAAGTAGCGTAAGGGTGCGCCACTAACATTAGCATTACCAAACCTAGCCTGCTAGTAACGTTACCGCCAATGGCTGATTGCGAAAGAGTTAAACCAGCTCCCGCGGCGTACAGAGCTGAAGTGTGGGCTCATTTTGGCTTTGGCTAGATTAAAAATGGTAATATATCGCCTTGCTTACAGTATCGCAATATATTGAATCGTAACCCCTGTATCGTGATACATATCGTATCGCCAGATTCCTGCCAATACACAGCCTTAGTGTTGAATGGTGACCAGTGAGTGAGGCAATTGAGATGTTCATTTGTAGATCTGTGTGAGACTGTACTGTTAATTAAATTGTAAAGAATAAAACTGCCACACTTACTGTGGCTCCATACTAATCTGATTTTCAGAACATATGCTATATGAACATATGTTATGTCTTAAAAATGTTGTGAAACTCTCTGGATAGTTCACCTCAGGGTTTGCATAGGTGCGTGGTGACTGCATTTAAAATATATTGTTCATGTGGTCAGTTTTATGGTGCTCAAGGACATACGCTGGGACAGTCTGTATTTATTTTTAGGCTTCCCCCCATCAGCTGACTGCTCATCCACTTGTTAATATTGATGTCCTCAACATACAGGCATGAACATGGCAATAGGGAAATGATACAGCACTTTGTGTAATAATTATAGGTATTTTGTATTTGTCAGTAGTCAGGAATGGTAGGTGACCCAGATTCAGACAGGTCAGGCATTGCCAGATTTGATTTTGTCAGATTGCTAACCGCAAATGCCGTGTTTGTATCTAGGATGCCATTCTGAAGCGATATGGTTTCCCAGCCACCAAGCTGCGGGTGTATCTGCACTACCAACCATCCTACTACCACCTCCACGTCCACTTCACATCACTGAGCTATGATGCCCCTGGTTGTGGAGTGGAGAGGGCCCATCTGCTCTCCGACGTCATCCAAAACCTGCAGAACGAGCCCCAGTACTACCACACCCGCACCCTGTCCTTCCCCTTGCGGGCAGATGACGGTCTCCTCAGCAAATTCAAGGATGCTGCCAGGCTATAGAGCTAACAGTTCTCCCTGCCAAGAATAACAAGGATGTGCATCTGTGGTATCTAATAAACTGTTGTATTGTTCAGCTTTCATTTCTCCCAGATATAACTTCTGTACAAGTTGTTTTGTTTTATAATAAAGCTGATTTAAAAAAAAAAAAAAAAAAAAAAATTTGGTTTATCGGTGGATGGAAAAATGGAACCATCTGAACAATGTGCTTGATAATCCTAATATGTTCTTGTAGTTGTTGAAAAAGACTTTTACATAAGTTTAAGTGTATTGAACTAGCAAAGGGTTTTGGTTTATAACAAAAATATTGCAGATTTACTCAGTCTCCATCACAAATGAGGATATCAATACGCCTATGGTTCCATCTGATGACATGAAAAAAGGGAGACTAAAGCATTGGAGAATTTAGTGAACAAGTGAGAAAGCCCAGATGGCATATACACAATAGTATTTAAAGAAAGGCAAAGATTATAGAAGTGTGTCAAATGGGTAACTTCTGCATGTTTCATGTGTAGCATGTCAAACTGTAACAACTATATTTCAGTGGTAACTAGAACATGAAGTTGAGATGAACATTGTATGGTGATGTCTGCTGTACATCCTCTCTGTAGATGGAGCATTAGGCATATTTAAGCTACTGTTCACTTGATCTATCAGCATCTTTGTGTAAAATTATTTTAAGTTATTTTAAAAATGGTAAAGAATCAAACTACCACACTTATTGTGGCTCCATACTAATCTGATTTACTGAACATATGTTAAGTGTGGATAATATTTCAACCATACACAGGTGTTAAGAATGTTTTGAAACTCTCTGGAGGGTTCACCCCAGGGTTTGCATAAAGATTGTGTATGTTCCATAAACAATTTTTAAAATTGAGAAAATCTGTTTGAATTTGAGAGATTCCCGGTGATTGGAAACAAAGCAGTACAATACCAGTAAAAGGGATGCATTGATCCAGGAATCCACAGGTAAGTTAATTTAATGTTTGTTACATGTATAACTCATGTAAGGTTTTTGCAATCTGTTGGTAGTGACAGACCATAATTGTCTTTGGAACTGGTTTTTGGAGACTAACAAATTGCATGCACTTCAAGGAAGCTTTGAAATGTGTTTACTCATATTGGGCTTATTTTGATTTCCAGAAAAAATAAATAAAATAAGTACGATGTTGGTGGCTCACTGTCAAAGTGAAATTGGCAGGAATTAAGGAGTTATCTTAACATCAAACTGGCTTCAGTGTGGAATACTAATATTGACAATAAGTTCATATCAGAGTGATGGGAAGTACTGTAGGGAATGTTGTTTGAACTTCTTTTCCTTATCTGCATAAATAAGGACATTAGTTTTAGAACATGTAAACTTTTTATGAACAGTGAAGCAAGCAGTCACTCAAATAATTAAGAATTTAAATGCAATCCAGAATTTGTCTACTTTAGCAATTGAACTTCCATATGTGTAGTTCTTTGTATGGACAATAAGAAAACATGTCTATTCACTTTATAGACAACCCACTATTGTCTAAATGAAAACCAAACCACAATGTTGCAAACATACCAGTCCATATGATCATGCAAAGTAACATGATCATAATGAATTTAACCATTGTCCTTGAATTCTATCAGATAATGCTGTATAGTAAAGGCCTGTGCTGAGATTCTCAGATATACATCTTTCAGTACTTACAACAAGTGTTTGCAACTGAAACACAGAAGATGATGTATTGGCCTTTCTGGATTCTGGATTTTTAAAAAATGTCTTATTGCCAACACAAAGTCAGCTGTCCAGGGGGTTTGGCTTGGGAGAAACTGTTTTCTGATGTATATGTAGCCTGCCAGCTAATACAGCTTCCCTTCAAGACATTGAGTGATTTCAGTTTTAATTAGTTTGTCCAAGCTGGTGAGAGCTAAGTTGGTAAATGTACTACATTTTAAAATTATTTTCATATATAGTATTTGCTAGCCAGGCACCCTTATCCAGGATATCCAAGTTGCTCAAAGGGAGATACAACAGAAAAGCCCCATCTGAGAATGGAACCTACAACCAGCGGGTTACAAGCCTGTTCCCTTAAACAGATATGCTACTCTCCTACTCTAGCCTCTCACATTGCTTTGTGCCTGCTCTTCTTTTCTCTTTCCATCTGTTATAGCTGACTAGCTGGTGTAGGAAGAAAAGCAAAGTAATTACTATGGCCGAATGACAAAAGGATCATTTGACATTTTAAGATTGTATAAGCATGTAAGAACAATATAATGTTTCACAAGGACTCTCTTCAGTGTATGAGTTCGTCCTTCATCAAGAGAATTTTTGCTGCCAAATCATCCCTTTATCACTCACACACACACGCGCATGCGTCTATAGGCAAAGGCGTAAATCCGAAGTAACGTTAGGTACGTTCCAACAGACTTTCTAATCGGGAGTTGTGACGGATGAGAGGCGGTTCGCGCAACAATTTTTCTCTCGTACGTTCTTGCAAGGAAGTGTTGCCGTTTCAAAGAAGAAGCAAACCAAACTGAACACAGCGTATCACAGAGGAGGTCTTACCGACAACAAAGCCACCACTACTCATCTGGCACAGCTGAACCCTGGTATGAGAAGCAACTAGCTGGTTGATGGTAGCCCTAGTCACAAATCACTGGTGAGTTGGCGATGTTATTTCAGGTTGTCAGGACTTAGACTGCGCTATAGCTAGTAACAAGCAAATACAGTATCGCAATTAAGTCCAGACAGTTATGCTAGCTAGCTGTTGGCTACTATTAAATATTGTCGTTTCTTTGCGATCCATCATATCAGTACATTTTTGCATATTCTGTGATGCACTGCATTCATTTAAAAATATCTCAGTCTTGATGTGAGGCTGTATTTTGTTTCTACATCTTTTCAAAGCTTGGTAGGCAAATGTAGCTGACTACCGTTATCTCTGTAGACAGATACCTAGCGAGCAATCCACCCTCTTTCTTGCCCAAAGAGCTCGCTAGCTATCTTAGCTAACTAACATTAGCTGGACAACTAGTAGTCTCGCTAGTATTCCTTTTTATTGTGAGGTTCACGTGAAGCAATATAGTTAGTTGGCCAACAAGCTAAGGTTTTCCTAAGATGTGTTTTACGTACCCCTTTGTGCGAATTGAGTAAGATAGCGGATGAGTAGCTACATTTTCACAAACCACCTTACTTTTAGAGACAAAATAAACTAACCTACAGGCAGTCCATTCTAAGAAGACCACATCACAGGAGACAACATGTTGCGCCCATCTAACGGTAGTTAACTAACTAGCGATCGCGAGCTAGTTATTGAATCGGAAAGGAATTGGATAGCTGGATGGCTGTAGTTTAAAAAAAGCAAATAACGACGATTTAGGCAACGTTAAAATGCTCTTTTTGTGTGTGTGTGTGTGTGTGTGTGTGTGTGCGCGCGGGACTCTCATTTAACGAGAGCCAACACTACTTTGATAGCTGGCTAGCTGTTGGCTGCATAAGAAGTTGTTGGTTTGTGCACATGAAAACGACTTCAGCTACTTCACACTGATGTTAATTACTGATTAATTCCCTACTTATTACAAGTTATAGGTACAAAACGAAATTTTGTGTAGGCATAATGTTACATAATTGTATGAAATGATAACGTCATCAGTTAGAAGAATAGTATATTTTGTGGCGTAAAACGTTCCCCCACAATGAAGCGGTATTTTTCGCCATGTACAAGCAAGTGCAAGGCCGCGTCTTTTAAATGTATTGAGCTGGTTTGATAAATGGTACTTCTATCTGTGACTAACAATGAGGGTGATTCCTTAATTTACACGTAAAGACTGACTACACTACAATGCTTTTGGATTGACACATGGATGATGAAATTTGCCCACAGCCTAGCGTTTGGAGTTTGTGTTGCATTTAATGTTACTGGTTAACTTCCATGTATTGATTATTTCTGAGTGTACAAATGTTATCATCACTGTTGTAATTTTAGGTATTGTTTTTGGACTTGTAATGTGGGGTAAATGGGGGCAGTGCTTTGATTTGATCTCTATAACATGCCAAATTCATGGCAAAACAAACTTGATGTCATCAGGTATTTCAATAGAGTATGTTTCAGAGATAAACATTTCCTCTTCCCTTTTGTGAAGAAGCAAACCATGTCGCAATCTGAGGGAAGAAATGGCGTCAACAGTTAAAAGGAAACTTTCAAATAAAGATGTGTGAAAGATGATTCTCTGATGCACCTGCTCTGTGTTTTGTAAGTTTTCCCGGGCAAAAGTTCCTAGGACCAGCAGTGTTGTATTCAGTGGTGAGAGTTGCAGTCACAAGACCCTCCACGTGTTGCCTGACCTTTGTCTCCCCACCCTTAAGGTTCCTCTCTGTACCCACAGGAGGCATTGTGTGCAGGTGGCGTGTGAGGTATGGTGCCAGACATTGCCACCCACAGGGCCACAGAGGAGAATCTAGTGTAGTGTTACTGACTCTGACTCCCCTTTTTCTCATGCAAAGAAGAACCTGTCAGGTGCCCCACATCCTACAGTCCCGCAAATGTGAGCCAGAGATGCAAAGGGTTAGTTTTTCAAGAAAGCTCAGGTGTGGTTATGCATGTGAGGAGTTTGTATTGAGCCTAACAGGTGATTTTTGTACTTGGTCCATGTTGCACATTTGGTCATTTTTTGCTTGCTCACAACTGTACTTTGGTGCAACCTCTTTTTGGTTACATGATTACTGAATTCAGAATGTCCAGAAAGTCCAGTATGACTTTTGTTTTCCTTTTTCCAAATCTGAGATGTACTCAATAGTTGATGTACTGGCTATCGGTCTTGTACACTTTGCATAGAATGATTCAAATGTCCTTTGACTGTACAGAATACACACCACAAAGGTAGGTTATACTTAGTGGTTGTATTTGTCTCCACATCAGCTAAACGTGTTGGCTGCACTCATGTGGATATGCTTTTGCACAATTTCTCATGTTGTAGTTTTCCTGTTTTGTTCAGTATACTGGTAGATTCAGTTCAGCTGTTTGTTACTTCCATATTTCCTGCTTCCAGATATCCTCTTTAGTGCTTCTGATTGTTTTGTAGCGTGCACCCTTTCTTAATCAGTTGAGACTCTGTGGGTCAGAATTTGACAGATTTAGACAGTGATAGTTCAGACTCAAAATGTCACTGCTTTCAGTTATGGTATTAGAGTAAAACCACAAGTTTCACTTCTTCCCTCTAATTGTCCCCTGCAGAAGGGTCTCAGAGAGAGAGGAGTGTTATCTCATACCTCTGGTTGCTGCACATGAAATAAAACTGCAGCACTGTGTCATGATAATGTGAAGGTCAGCTAATGATAGTCAATTGAATAAATTAGTAACTTGAACATTTCCATTCCATTTAGTTTTTTTTCTAACCTCATTTGCTCAGAGGCTCCCAGGGCAAGTGGAAAAAAATAGCTAAAATATAAAAAAATGAAAGAAATATGACATTAGTGATAGTAAAGAAGAATAATAGAAATCAGTCTTCGGTTTGCTGAATCAGAGAGTGAACTGCAATACATTATTTTAATAACAATGCAGAAGGCGCTCACATGTGGTCCTGTTTAAACCAGATTGGGTTTTGCACTCTTAAGACATAGGATGTTGTTGTAAGATTAGAAACCTGTTACGCCCAATATAACTGAAATGGTTAGTGCTGGACTATGATAGGCTGTTTTCACAAAAGTGAAAAAAAAAATTCAGTTTATAATCACCAAAAAAGTTTGGTGCTTTTTCCTAACCTGATATATGTACAATATTATGTCAAAAAATTGTTATTATGTTGTCATTATAAAAGGATCCTAGTTTTAACTTAAAATAGGCTTGGTATTTAAGTCAAATACCTGGTTTAATATCATTGCTTAAACACTAAAATATTACTTGATTGTGGGAAGATGGCACATGAGCCAGGTTGGTTGGATCAGGGGTTAATAACAAATCTGCCACAGAGGAACAGATTTACCTTCATTTTTGGTTAATGCATTATCAGAAGGCTGCTCTTAGTGTTGTTGGTAGGCAGACAAAACAGAAACAGAGAGAACTTTCTGTTTACTACTACCTCTTTGGTCTTGAAAGTAGTACACAACATGACTGCAGATCACTGATTAAATGATAAATATATATATTTAAGCTAATTCCAGCACTTTTTCTAGATATCATGGTTAAGAAACTCGCACCAGTGACATCTTGTCCAGTATTATGAGCTATTCTTTGAAGCACAGGTCATACTGCCATTGCCTGGCCGTCACTGCTCTAAAACCGCTGTGATAATTATTTCTAGTTGTCTCTTATGCAGAGTTCAGCATTGTATTTCACTCCTTTTGCATTATATGTGATGTTAGTGTTCATGTAGGCCATCATGTCAGTGAATTATTTTAGGTGGGATAGTTTTAGTCATTGTTAATAACTCTTCAAATACTGAAGTGTATTTAGTATGACACATTTCCCTTAATGTCTGCCTGGATTCCGGGATGTAATCTTCTTCCCACATAATTACATAGAGGAAGTATTGTACTGGAACATAAAGTGATATGCTGTATGTACTTAGCTGAATGGTTTGCTGGTGAAACTGGTGAAACTGTTCAGTATAGTGTTTGCATGATCCGTTGAAAACTTCATGACTGAGTGCAGCTCACTGTGTTAAATTGGTCCAAAATGGCAAACAACCCAATTGGCAAGAAGCACAATAGTAGGCCCAATGCTTACCCCTGGATTCAATCAACATTTGTCCTTAACTTTACCTTAAAAATGCAAGTGGTACTTTTTAAATACAATCACATTTATTTAAATTAATTTTAGTGATCGCTAAATCCTCCACACTGTGTTTGTTAAGAAATAAGTATCGCGTGCATTTGTTTGGAAGTCACTGTGAAGGACAATTGCTAATTAAATCCAGGGGTTTGTTTCTTGTAAGTTAGAGTAAAATTGCTCTAGTTGCTAAACTAACTAATTGTACAACTTTTTGTTGTACATTTGTTAAATAAAAAAAGGCTTCCGCAGTGTAAAATTGTAAAAACTGTAAGAACAGCCATCTTCCTTATCTGGGCAGTGTGATGTGACATCGCCAGGGAGGAAATGCTGACTATTAATGAAGACCTCACTACTGCCTCTCTTGGCCATTTGTGCCCGTTTTTTGTCTTCTTTGGGTTGTGTTTATGTCATTTTAAAAATTTATTTTCTGGCATGTATGGTGGATTGCCATATACTTAGGAGTGTCTGATGTGCTTCACAAATATCATTTAAAACTGTTTAAGTCACATTGTTTAGAGAGAATTACATTTCCAAATTCCAAAACAACATTTTTGATTTAACAAATAACATATCTGCATGTGAAACCAAACAAAAATCTCACACCTTGTTTTAGTCACTTGGTGATATAGTAGAGGGCAGTAGTCTAGCAGTCAATCAAAGGTGAAATGTGAAATTACCATTAGAATCATTTGGTATAATCAGCCATGACAGACTTGGGATCCTTAGTGTCTGGATGTTGTTGATATTTCCTCCAAGGAAATGAACTGTTATTTTGAAGCATGGCCCAGTGGCCCATCAGAAAGCAACATTACAGATGACATCAGCTAATCAGCGTTTTCATACTCTTGCTAGCTTCCTTTGCCCTCTCTCTTCGGCCCTAAAGTGAAGAACACTTTATTGTTAGAGCACATTTCACCCAAACGTTTTATGGTTTAGTTTGTTTCTCTGGAGCGCGTACTGGAACAGTCTCAGGAGAAGGTGATGTCTGTTTTAATTAGTCTGCACCATGTATGTGAGTGTAAAACTATGAAAAAAGAGAGGATCTCCAGAGGACCTCAATCCATCCTTATAATCACAGAGCACAGAGTTGCAGTTGCACATGAGGAACTGGAGCCCGAGCCGGCTCCCAGCCGTAGAGCTGGACCCCAGGAGTTTCTCCACAGCCAACGGACTTGGAGAACTGCCAGCCCTACTGTAGAGGCAATAACATACACTCTGTTCTCTATGATGGCTAGCCACACGCCACAAAGCCAGTCACTGTGCACGGGCCTGTACCTGTTGTTCCGGGGAAGTGTTCCTCCTCAAGTGGGAGCATGTGGAGCTGGTTAGCTCTCCCTGAATGAAGCATTCAAAGGCCTCACGTCATGGAAAGTGCATGAAGAAGGAAGCTGGAGTTATTGTAGGCTGGTAGCTGCCCTTGTGGGAATTGCAGAAGTGTCGAGTCAGCCTTGGCAGGATATTTAAGGCTTGAGTCCTGTCATGGGGAAGGCAAGAATCCAAGAGTGTTTATTGTATTTATATATTTATTAGTTTAAAAGCGTTTAAGGCGAGTTGCCACCAGTTGCCAGTATCCACTTCCCATAATTGTTTGGCTCTGCTCTCTCCACCATTTAAATATTCCAGGTGTCATGCTGTGCAAGTAACAGATATTATGTAAAATTATGTGAATGGTGTCTAACTAATAGCTACTGTAAATAGTAGATTTAAGCACCATTTTGTATTTGAGACTCTAGTTACCTTCATGGAGGCCGGAGTTGGGTTTTGGGTTGTTTGGGTGTGTGTTTGTGAGCATGTGCATAGGTCTTCATTTTCAGTCCACTGGGAAATGTGAGGTCACACAGAGTGCAGGGGTAGCTTCCTGTAAAGGGCCTTTCTCTGCTCCGCTTCCAGAATTGCTACCACAACCCCAGATGCGACTCTCGCCATTACACGAGTCTGCTCAGACAGTCAAGACTCACGTTATGTCGCTCAAAATCCCATAGATGAAATGGGATAATGAAAAAGAACAGGACTGTCATGGCAGGGATGAACAGATCAGATTGGATGATCTGTTAATATGAAGTACCGTGTGAATGAACACAAATTGACCCTCAAGCAGTGCGGACTCAGACAAGGAGTAGCCTAGATCTTCTAAATAAGTTTGTAAGTGGTCCTGCTGTTAGAGTTAGAGCCTTGACATTAGAAGCTTTTGTTTAGCAGACAGACAAACTAAATTTTCATGTGGACACAAATCCCAAAGTTGGGCTTTGGAAAGGTGAAATGGCTGCAATTTTTTTTTTGTATTGCCAGCATATAGCATGCAGATTCCGCAGGATGTCCTTGCAAGCTAAATACGTTACCGCTGATTCCATGCCGTAGTTTGTGAGGAACTCCAATTTGTGTGGTCCTTTGCTTTGATACATGTATCTCTGTAGGGGCATGCATAGCATGTGCATGTAGGACTTCACTGCCCAGTACCTGACCAAGAGTCTGAATTGGCCTTTGGTCCTGTTAATTATCAATGTCCTGAATAGCACTGTTGGCTGAAGATTAGACATTGTCTTTGCTGTAGGTATAATGCTATATTTTTTGCATTCTTTTTTTTTTTTTTTTCCCTCCATTTCTCTTACGCTGCAGAGTAGCATTACTGAACCTTGGCTTACTTGGTTCTGTGAGTGTGACGTATAAGTTGTTACTGTGCAGTAGCTGTCTGTTATGGAGTGTCACTCATCTTTTAGCCTGGTGGAGTGTGGCATTAAAGCCCCACGGTCTGGAGGAAATCTGACGCTTACCTGTAAGGAAGGTGGAGGGTGTCTGTGTCCAGGAGCAGCTGCAGAAGCATTTGAAATGACAGATTGTCTCCGCTCTGAATTTCAGGTGTTTTCCAAATGCCAGAGAGGTGTTGCTTCCACGTCCACATTGCTGTGTGGATGCCTGTGCTTCCTTCATGAGCATGTGGTTTTGTCTGTCATGGATATGTTGTATGCTCACAATCTTCCATTTTGGTGGTCACACATGAGCTCAATCAGGAGGGTTGCCAGAGTGGCAAAATGCATCAGTAACATAGCCATTCCTGAATTGGCAAAAATTGTGTTCTGTTTATTTTTTCCTTCCTTCTTTGTATCACATATGTAAATGCATATTTTTTTCTTTCCTTTTTTCTGGTCATTCTACTATAGATAGTATAATTATTGGGCCATTTTGTAATCTGCAGTATGTTACCACTAAACTCACGTTTTAGGGGATTATATAGTGTTTCCTCAACCCTCAGTTTCAGACAGATTCATCATTACAAGTTGAGAACATTTTTGTTATTTACAGTCTGCACCACATCTGCACCGCATACCTCAGTGAGAGAGGGAGAGACTCTCTGTCTTGTTTTCCGTTTTAAAGATGTGACTCCTATCTGCGGGGAAGATACAAGGGTCAGAGAGACGCCTGGGTTCCAGGGCGAGGTGGAAATGACCAAAGGCAAAGACATGAGAGGGTGTGAGTATGGTCCTCAAATGCTCTGAAACAGCTGAGCACACTCTATAATTAGGTTTAGTATTCCTCAGCAGCTGAACACGCCGCTGTGGCAGATGGTTAGTCGCAGTCCCCTAAGGTTCAATCAAAAGGATGTTTAACTGGAGCAGAGTCTACATCATATTTTCAGTGGGGGATTAAGGCATGTGACATGTGCTGGTTAAGGATAGGTTTACAGATCTGCTTTCGCAGAGGTTACCGTGTGTTCCGCAATGAGAATGAAAAAAGAATGGACTGAAGCAATCATGTCTCTGCTCACTCTCAAACAGACTAGAGCTCTATTTTTCCACCATGGCAGAGTCAGTGAAAGGATTGTGGAATTGACTTATGGAAATGGAATTTTCATTTTCAGACAGAATTATTTCAAAGTAGAATCAAATAGTTTCCATGGCAATGTAATTTACTGTGCTGCATCCAGTGTAATATACAGTGTGCTCTGCTTGTAAGAAATCCTGATATAAGTGTCAGTTGCATTTAGTGGTCAAAAACCTAATCAGGACTATGACAGAATTATTTGTATACTAATGAAGTTTAAATACTCCACTTGTAAGAATTGAGCAGCCTGTTTATTTAATATTTAATGAAGGGACTGTATGAAAGACTGTACATATAAATGTTTTGTTCATTGTTTGAAGCTTTGGTGATTTCTCACTTAAATATGAAAAAAACATTGTTTAAAACATAGACATTGATTTTGTTTATTCATTTGAAACTCCACTTTTTAGAATCAACAACTTTGAATAGTGTGATACTTGTCAGTGTAGTACACTGTAAGTTTAAATTCAAAACCAATGAGATAAAGCCGAATATGTGTACAGTTGATAGTTTCTTAATGATTAGCCTGAGTAATTCACATGCTTTGTGCTCGGTGTGTAACCTCCTTTATATTGATGCCACTTACCATCCTGTTTCACAGAAACGTGCAGAAATGAACTGGAGTGATGTTTGCTCAATGGTGATAAGACTGTGGTGACTATAGAGACTGGTGAGAAGCAGAAGGTGGGCATAAGAGGTGTTGCCTCTGCCTGTGGTTAACTGCAGCTACTTTAAATGTGTATTTATCATTGAGAGTGTGTCTTCAAGGTGGCTTTGTGTTACTACTCTATTTTTGTATTTCACATCATTCTGTCAGTAGATGAGTGAGTGGTCAAAGAAAAACAACAAATGGTAAAGAAAAGGAAAAAAGGAAAATGCAGTGAAAAGTTTAAATAACGGAAGAATGTATTTGAATGTTTCCCTGCATAACTACAAACAGCATTTATACCTCCAATACAATTTCCAAAGGGGGTGGACATCAGTCCCTGTGATTTAGGTAATCTGAACAGTGCCCAATAGATGTGCCATTTCAGGATGTTATGGATGGAAGTAATGTCATTTATACCTTGTTCAGTGACTGATTGACTTTTTGAAATTCTGAAGAGACTTGTGAGAATGTATACCTCCTTTTGTTTCATCAATTGATTATTGTCTTATTGGAGATGTATGGGCTTCTAGTATTCACTGTACCCCAGTCATTGTTAATTACGATCATCAATGGAATGGGAGTTTGAATCACCTGTTGTTACTGGTGTTGATCAGATGGTGGTTTTAGGCTTCCCCTGAAACACCAGTAGTGAAGCACACCGTAAACCTTTAGAGGTGATTTTTCATTTTTATTGCATTCGGTGTTAATACCGTGATGGTTGCATTTCGTGACACTCAAAGAAAATGAGGCAGGCTCCAAAAAGGGCTCAGACAGTAAACGTGCTTATTCCAGGTGTAGGCATACGGCCTGGGAGTGATCCGAGCCATGTCATCTTCTGTCAATGAGCAGGAACCCACAGTGGCAGAACAGATCGGTGTCATTCTGCTGGAGATAGGGCAGAGTGTGTAGACCAGGATTCCTTCATTGCTCCGCTCTCGGCACCGTGTGACTCATCCTGGCTATGAGTTGCTTGGATGATGTCGGGGAGATTAGGCCATCCTCCGTTCACTGTTTGAATCTCAATTTGCGTGTCTTTGACCAGGAAAATAGCTCTGCTCAAGGCAGAGTCATCTAAAGTGCATCGACGAGTAATAAATGTCGCTGGGAGAAGGATTTGCTTAAAGTGGTGAAAGAATCATCTTCCATTGTCAGATGGCTGCAGTGGCAACTTGATGTAGGCCACAGCTGAGTAGAGGTCTTTGTCACTGTTCAGAATGTAGAAAAGGAAGAGTAGAGTGGTATTACGTGCTGCCACTGATAAAGTCCCTGATCTACATTTTCATAATCAAATTGTAAAAAAAAAAAAAAACAGACATTCGATTGTGAAAATTAATATTCGATTGTGGGGAAAAAAGAGAAAAAGCAGCACTACCGCAGCTGTCTCTGCTTTCACACTAGAGCTTTTGGTGTGGACCCGAGTCCACTTCAGCCGTTAGTTTGGTTCATTTTCTTGATGTGAAAGCTGTTTTCCGAGCTCGGGTGCGCACCAAGGGACCGTACCCAGGTCCTCCAGAAAACGGGGGTTTGGGGTACGGTTCACCTTAACTCCAGTGTGGTTCGCATTTGGTGTGAAAGCTGTCCGATTTAAAACCAGGAAGTAAATGCTGTTGATGATGTGTAATTTGTTTGACGGTCGCACAATCATGAGTGGGAAAGGTGCATGCAATTTTCAAAAACACTAGCAATCTTAAAAATGGTGACTACACTGTAAAAATTGTTTGTAGAAATTACGGTTAAAAACTGTCAAATAGCAACAGTAAAAGACCATAAAATCCAAAATAGTATATCACCATAGTAGATACATAGAATTACCCTAAATCAAGAAACAGTGCATAACTTTAATTTTTACTGTCATAATATGTAGAAAACACACAATTTTACTGTGAAAATATAAAAGTTTGGTAAAATTAATGGGCATATACCATAATGTCACAAGCAAGTAATTACCCTAAAATTAACGGTATTATTCTGTCTAAATCACAGATTTTGCTGATGACAGTGTCAAAATAATGTTACCCGCAGAGCATTACCCATAATGCCTAGCTTGCGCCATTTACAGTTTTGTTGTTGAATAACTGCTTAGTTATGTGTTTGTTTAATTATCGTTTATATTGGTTATCTTAGTTAAGTCCTTTGCTTTCATTGTCCATGTTTGTTTTGGGCCAGTAGGGTGCCACTGTTAAGTGGTTTGTGTTACTGTTTGTTGGCTTCCCTTCCCCTTTTCCCTTTGTTTTTTGAAAAATAAATGTTTGTTTATGTGCTGACTGGGGTGACAGTGGCTCAGGAGGTAGACCAGTTGACTGGGATTGGAAGATCCCTGGTTTGATTCTGCTTCCTCTTAGCAACATGTCTAAGTGTCCTAGAGCAACACACTGAACCCCCAACTGCTCCCAGTGGCTGGTTGGTACCTCAGCCTCTGTCACTGGTAGGTGGATGTGAGGCATAAACTTGTAAAGTGCTTTGAGTACTCAAATGAGTAAGCAGAAGTTCAATGTGTGCCTCCTTCTTCCACACAATGGAACCGCATTAAATGACAGTCTAATAATGAGGCTTTTACGGTTAAAAACTGTTATTTGTTTGGTATTTTTCAGTGAAATTGAATGGGATTCAATGTACAATAAGCAACAACTGCATGTAAATCTTACTGAAAGAATTAGTTTAATAGCAGTGTGGTCATGCTAATTCAGCAGAAAAAGGCTGTTGGATTTACAGATTTAAAATGTATTTTTTTTGTAAATTACAACAGTTTTAATCTGTAAAATTTACAGGTTGTTCTGTAAAGTTGTTTACATTTTTACTGTATTTTTTACGAAAATTTTCTGGCAACCACAGCTGCCAGTTTTTTTTCCCTAAAAACAACGGATATTTTTTACAGTGTAGAGGACAGCTACGTGGCAATTCACGCTTGTCGCATCTAAAAACTATTTGGGAAATAATTGTAGGTAGCCACCCTGTTCGCTCACCTTCAGGGTATGCGTGTATGCTCTGCAAGCAAAGCTGCAAATTCATTTTGCGTTGCCACCTATCTCCACAAAAACCCCCTTATCCGAGCAGCTTGCATCACTCTCAGACAGCGGGACACATTTATGGCATAGTGAAAATGCAAAACATGGTTATTTTGGTGCTGACACCATAAGATGAATAAGAAAACAAATATAGAGTGGCTTTCCATTTTGCCTCCCTTTTGCATCGTTGCCTAGCTACATTGGTAAATAAAAGCTGCACGTTCCTTACATGTTGATGGTGTAAACCAGGGGTGTTCAAAGTTTACATTCAAAGGTCCAAATCTGAATTCTCATCAATGTCAAAGGTCCGGAACAATTGGTTATTACAAAACTTGTTTTTAATAAACATGCTTATAACTTTATATAACAAATCAACTTTATATAACAATTCAACGCTACTTTTTTGCAAAAATAAAGTGTCTTTTGCATTCAAAATACATTCATAACAGTGCAAAAGTGGCAAAACAATTAATTAAAGTGTCTTAATTAATGTGAGAAATGGCACTGTCTGTCTTTCATCAGCTGCCTAAACCATGGCACAAAAGGTGTGGTTGCTAGACGGAGACACTGGCCTAAATGTTCATTAGTCAAGCTGCTGCGGTATGAGTTCTTCACAACATTCATTGCTGAGAATGCAGACTCACACCGATAGGTCTACCCAAACATGGTAAGAACACAGATGGCTACTTTCTGTAGGTTGGGAAAATTTTCAGCTGTGACCATTTTAGTCCAAAAGGTAACAGTGTCACAGTCCACTTCCTGCAAAGGCACATTTTCCTGCAAGTCAATGAGTTCAGTCTGCAGAGATGCCATGCTTGCCCATGGGAAGATGCTCTTGGTTTCTTTTGGAAACTCCTCAACATTCTTGACCAGGAATGGAGATGTAATGCAGAGCAGCATTTGTCTGCCTACATTGAAGCCCTCAAAGTGCTCCCTGAAATTTTCAGCTAGCTTCTCCAAAAAGGAAAGATGGTGATGATGGTGATTGCCATTAGTCTGCTGGAGAAGAGTTGGAAAGTGGATATGTGGCCCTGTGATGTCACTCTGAAAGATCTCCAGCCGCCTTTCAAAGGAGCGTACTGCTGCCATCAGATCACACACTGTGTTGCCTTGGCCCTGGAACTTCAGATTGAGTTCATTTAGATGAGATGTTATGTCCACTAAAAAGGCCACAAGCTCCATGCTGTCATCATTCCTCAGAAAATCCAAGTAATGCCTGGCTTTGACATTCTTCTGGGACAAAAACATCTCCAAATCTTTCCTGATGGCCCAAAACCTCTCCAGGACCCTTCCCTTACTCAGCCACCTCACATTGTTATGGAGAAGTAAGTCATCATAAGCAGCATTTACCTGGTAAGAGAAAGAAGAAAAAAGATAAAAAATAAATAAATAAATAAATACATACATGATCTTTTTGTATTCCACCAAATATTCATAAAATGAACACAAACACCTTGTAAATGCTGTAAATGTAAATGGTTAAAGTCTGTTGTGAGTAGATTTTGATGAAAACTGTTAATACTTCCAAATGCATATAATTAGATTTTCTCCTACATTTATTCACAATTGAAAATGATTATATACATGAGAAATACATTTGTGAAATAAGGGTTGACCTATCATCAGTCAGGTGTTTACAGTGGGGAGATATTCAGCATTTTCCCTATTGTATGAGTATTAACTTATGCCTTAGTTTCCAATTAATTAAAATTGTTAAAGATTTAAATGCTTTGGCTCTGAAGCAATATTTTTTATGTGTGCAGTCTGTGTGTGTGTGGTCACCACTTAATAATCCCCCATTGACCCACCCACACTAAAACACAGTAGAAGTAAAAAGTAAAATTAATACTCACCTCAGTCAGGAATGCTCGCAGAAGACGGTGCTGAAGGGCAGAGGATGCTCTCAGGTAGTTCACAAGCTTCATAGTAGTTTCCATGACGTCTGAATATTCTTTTCCTAGGCTAGCACACAGCACTGACTGGTGTATTATACAGTGGTATGTCAGCAGGTCTGAGTGCTCCTCTTTCAGACGCTGGACAGCTCCCTTCTCCTTCCCTATCATGGCTGGAGCACCATCAGTAGCGATGGACACAACATTCTTAACATCACTTCCCCTTTCATAAAGCATCTGCATGATAGCTTCATAGATGCCCTCTCCTCTAGTGTGACAGAGTGGAGTAAGGCCCAGTAAGTCTTCACAGAATGTCCCCTTTGCCTTGCTGAAGTATCTGACAAACACACATAGCTGGGCTTGGTCTGTGCCATCTGTTGACTCATCCACCGCAAGTGAAAGGCAGGGTGCATCTTTGATATCATCAGTTAACTGCTTAACTAAGTCATTGGCAAGTATCTGTCCTCCTGGTTGAAGTGTCGTTGGATAGTGGAATTTTCTTTAATTTCTCTGACATCTCCTGTCTCTACTTTCCCTCAAACAAAGCCTCTGCTATCTCCACTAAACACTCCTTAACTATCTCTGCATCAGAGAAGGGCTTCTTGTTTTTGCCTAGTACCCAGGCCACTCGGAAAGAGGCTTTTGTAGCTCTCTCTTGCTGTGTCAGAGCTCTCACAAGCAACTTATTTGTTGATTCATATGAAGACTTTAGCTGTCGTAGTTTTGTTGTCCTCACCTCTGTACTCTGTGGATATTGCTGTTCAAAATGTCTGTGTTTTGTTTCATAGTGGCGTTTGACATTTCCACTCTTCACAACTCCAACTGTCTCGCTACAAATCAAACAGAACGGCTTCGTACTGGATTGGGGCAAAATGAATGCATACTTCTCTGTCCAGTCATCTTTGAAAACTCTATTTTCTTTGTCAACTTTTCTTTTTTTGGAAACTGACATCCTCACCCATCTGAACGCTCACACACTACGGTGAAGTGTCACCCGATTGCCCGCCCGATTACGTCAAACGTCATAGGCTCACTGGATGTCGTGGCAACAATGTCACATAGGAAAACTTTAACAGTGGCGGTTGGTGAGCTGTAAACAGGGGAGGCTGAAACATTACCTTTAAATCTATCATTACTTTCAACCTGTTCCCCTTTATCCTCCTTGATTAGCAATAATATAAATAATTCACAGAATAATTGACACCAATCGCCTAAGTAGAGTAAATGATTATGCTCGCGAAATAGCGCAGATTGTCTGTAGTTTGTGTGCTATTGCGAATCACAACCAAAAAATGTAGCCTAATGTGAAGGAGACCAGCGGGGGCAGGGGGAGGGGGGAATAATCACACTCGAGTTCGGACCAACAAAACGGACCAAGTCTGAAAACAGCCTTATGGACATAATGTGCAAAAACAGATATTCGAACGGTTCGAACCCATGTGTTTTTTTAGAACGAATAGTCGAACGGCATTTTTGGCCAATTTTGACAGCGCTAGAATGAACTGGTCTCTATTGTGCCTACCTATGCATGAAGGGACTGTCTGACACCTTCAGGTTTACTTGAGTTGACTTTATAGTAGATGCAGTTATTTAATGCTGACACTGTATTTAACAGGTCTTGTAAGAACTTCCCACACAGTAAGCTACATTTAAAATACAAATTCCTTTAATTCCAAATTATGTTATGAAACTGTCCTGCAGTTTCACAAATCTGGGGCCAGTTGGATCCCTGTAAACTGTACAGCTTGGAAGAATTTAAAACACGATGGAAGTATTTCCTCTGTTGAGTCATTTTTTTTGTTTTCATAAACAAAATACACAACCTGAGTAAGGTGATGAGACACACCAAGTGTGAACAAAGACGTTTTTGACGTCTCTGAGGTGGTAGTTCAACACACTAGCTGTGAATGTTCACATGTGGCATGACTCATATTTGCAAAGTGGACACTTGCATGTTAAGTGAGGTCACCCAAAGCATATGGGCAGTGGCATGGACACTAAATATATGTGAGAAGTAACAGCTCAAAATCGATGGGCCTTAAGTTACCAAATGATGAGCATTTGATGTGAAGTGAACACCCCATTTAGCATACAAATTAATGAGGACACTGTAGTGTACAACATACACAACAGTTTATGTGAAGAACTCTGAATTTGACACAGAACTGCAAATAAGCATAGTTTATTCCTTGAGCCCATCCATGTGTGCACACAGAAAAGTTTACTTCAGGCGTACAATCAAATTCTAACTCTGTGCACATGTTGACTGTAGTTCCTGAGTGCAGTTGTTGGCAGCACAGCATATGAGTGAGTACATGACCGTACATGGAAAAATCTCTCTCCCAGTGAAACATTTGAGTGGTTAATTATAGGCAGGGTTGGGGAGTAACGGAATACATGTAACGGCGTTACATATTTAAAATATGAGTAACAAAATATGAGTAACTGTATTCAGATACAGTTACCGTTTAAATTGATGGTAATCAAATTACAGTTACATTTTTAAAATATTTAGATTACTGAAGGGATTACATTGGATTTTTTTCATTTACTTTCATTTATTTTTTTCATTTAATGTTTATTCAGTTGGAAAATCTATCCAATGATAGACAACTCCGGGTTGTATCTCCCATATGCCTCTCACGAAAAAAAAAGAAGAAAAAAATCGCGCAGCCTGCCTGACTCACAAGACAGTAGAATGGGGAGTGAGACGGAAAGCAACCAGCGCAACGCATTTATGTCATGGAAATACCGGGACCATTTTACTTTCAAATTTGGCAAAGGTCACAACGTAACGGTACAATGCAAGCTGTGTTTGCCAGCAACCAAACTGCTATCCACTTCAAGAGTCGACCTCTAACCTGAAGGAGCATCTTGAAATAAGTTCTCTTTTTCACTATTTAAGCTAATATTGATCGCTAGCTAGCTATCTTACATAGTTTGGCTGCACTGGATTAGCTATTCAGCTAGCTAGTAGGCTAGTAGGTATAGTATTAAAGCTAGCTATGGAGTAGATACAGTGACAAACAAGTGAAATTTCAAAACTGCGATTACTCCAACAATTTTACACTACGCATATAATACATTAAATTAAGCTAACTCATGTTTTCATGTACAGTTTTTGAATTAACATTTACAATTCTGAAGAAACTGTGATGAAATGCCCATAGACTTAACATGGGGGTGCCAAAATGTTAGCCACAACAATGCTAAGTGAACATTCTAAAAATCGTTCAGAACCTTAGTCGGATGAACATTCTTAAAAATTTTTTTTTTTTTCATGTGAAATGTTATCATAATTAAAAAATATAGACTGTATTTCATGTATTGCAGTAAAAAAAATCACTGAAGTTTAGCTATTTAGATTTTGACATCACTTGGACATAGTTTGTGAGAATCACCAAACCAGTATACGTTCACACTTTTACTTACATACTTTTAAAAATTAAAAACACTGTTGAGAAAGTAATCTAAAGTATTTAGATTACGTTACTTACCTTGAGTAATCTAACAGAATGCATTACAAATTACATTTTAGGGCAAGTATTCTGTAATCTGTAGTGGAATACATATTAAAAGTAACCCTCCCAACCCTGATTATAGGAGTGTAACGGTACGCAAAAGTCATGGTTCGGTACATACCTCGTTTTGAAGTAAATGTTCGGTACGTTTTCGGCACAGTGAAAAAAAGACATGCAAAACATGAAATTTCTTTTCATTTATTATGAATTTAACTTGTAAACATATTATATGAATTTAACTTGTAAACATATAAACTTGTCCAAACTTGTAATCAGTGGCAAACTGGCCATAATTTCCTGACCACATAAGGAATGCACATAAAGGCACATACCTTTCTTTCTTAAAAAAATATACCTACGTCTAAGTATTATTAAAAAAAAATGTCAGTTAATATTGCTGCAACCTGCTAACAAAACGTAAAGTGCTTCTGAAGGTTATCAAATAAATAATAATAAAAATAAATAGTATAATAAAATAAAGAGCCATTAAAGTGCAGCATGTAGAAAATTACTGATTGATTCTATTACTGATTGATTCTGTTCTCGTGTTTTTTTTTTTTTTTAAGAAAAATTAATGTGTCCACATTGTCTGCAGGAAGGGCAGATCTGCGGGCACTAACAATGCCTCCTGCATTTGAAAAAACCCTCTCGCTCGGGACAGAGGTAGCAGGTACCGCAAGGTAGCGCTTTGCCAATATGGCAATGTTCCCAAACAGGAGACCTGAAGGATGCGGGAGGGTCCTCAAACTCTGGCTTTGCGATCGCCATACTTACGAGGCTGCATCACTGAACATATGCTAATTCAGTTGCTAAGTTACGGCTCCATTATGGAATCGGAGAGGAAACTGAGTTTTTAATTTTAGTTCCACACACAGAAATGTAGAAGAGAGGGCACGCTGTATCTTGTCAAGTATCACTTTATGCGCTATCGTTTTGGGTCGACTAACCATCAGAGCATAAAAAAGTCATGCACGTAACGTGCATGGTTAAAGCTAGACTATATTCACTCGGATCACAACACGCACCGAACTGAACGTCCTGTACTGAACGGTACAAATACGTGTTAATTGTGAAATGAAAAATGAGTTTTGTTACATTATGATTATTATTATTATTCTTGTTATTTAAAGTGCCATTTTCTCTGTTGCAACCAGGACATAGGTGAAGTGAGTCAAATTTATTTGGAAAACGGGTTCACTGACCTGGCTTTTAGGCTTAAGTTAAATAATACTTTGTCCTGGTTGAATTACCTGTTACGTGAGAATCATTCCGTACTACAAGAGATGTAACTGGATGTCAGATTCTCACATTGGACTTGGAGCTCTGCCATTGATCTCTACGGCTTAACCAATAGAAAAATTCACCTCCCAGATATTCTCAAAATGAAACCTTTCACATTTGTGTTTATTGTCTTATTTTTTGGAAGGGCTGACAGGAAGCAGTGCAGAAACAGGGTTAAATCCACAGAGATTGTTCATGGTCACTTTGATAGACCATGCAGCTTGCACTCAGCCACAGCCTGCAAATTAAAGTAGCCCAATGGTTTGCTTTTACATTGCAGCTCTTGTATGTGGTTTCTCCGCAGAGGGTAAGAGTAATGGATTTTTAGATCATTTGCTGTGCCGACTGGACTGCACTCCAGAGCAAAGTCTACATCAGTAAACAGTGAGAGCAGCGTTGTTATTTTTGTGTCTGAGGACTTGTTTCTGTCAGACTGAAACCTTTTTTCATATCTGATAAACAATGTTACCCTGATACTCAAATGAACAACGATCTGCTGGAAGAGTGCTTAAGGATAGTTAGGCTAGCAAAAGTACTGTGCCAGGACATTTTGTTAGCAAAACATCCCTTGTTAAAAATATACATTCATAAAAGCTTTTCATAAAAATGATTGTACACACACACACACACACACACACACACACACACACACACACACAGTTTCTCTAATATATAGGCCTAATTGCAGATGAACTTGGATAATGTTATCTTCATTAAGATCACCAGATTTTAATGAACCAGTATCACCAGTATTTTTTTTCCTTTTTGGTTTTTCAAAACCACTTACACACAGCATTAGTTCCAATATACTGAATCAGCTCTTTCAGTATATTTTCAAAATTAATGATTTAACCAGGAATACCATACTTTACCATACAACCATCCAAAGATCTGGATCTCTCAGCTGCATCAATGGTTATCTTTAGGCAACTGCAAAATCCATGAATAAGCATGGTCAAATTGCTGTTCTTAGTTCTCATTGTAGCACCATTAGATTATAGTGGAACACTGCTGAAGTTGCGCCCCATATAGTATCACATACCTGCTCTGCACAACTAAAATGATATGGAGGGAGGTAATATAAAGAAATAGGGGTCTGGTGTTAAAAAAATGTGAATTAAATGTAAATTATTTTCAGATATTAAACATCCTTATGTAAATTATGATGATGAAGTTCACTGCTGCACTGTGTATACATGGAAAACCACTGAATGGATGCAGTAATTCTAGACTGTAATCTGTATGAATCCGTCTGCTATGTATGACATCAAAGGCAGTATAATCCCATCTAATCCTTGATCTAATGTTGGAACTTCTAGAGCAGAATTTAAGGCAAGCAGATTCTTCTGTGCTGTATGTGACAGCGTGAGATTGAAGTGACCTGGATGTATGGCATGTGACCATTACCATGCCATATCCCTTTTCTGCATGTGTATTTAAAGAGGTCCAAGTCGATGTGTCCCTCGCTGTTACATAAATATGGTGTGTTGCTCCTTGATCTCTAAGAAGCAAGCTGATGTGTTCCTGTATTTTTGCAGGGTAACAACATGTGCAATTCAGAGATAAGAATACGAAGGAGCATGTGAAGATGTCCCTCAAGGCTGCGAAAAGTAAGCACTCTTTTCAGTGGATGACACTTGTATACCATGTGGTCAAACGCAGGTTTTTTTTGCATGCTGATTAGTGATTGTAGGGTGGGGTACCACTTTACTTTCAATTGCATCTACCTGTTAACCAAATTCTTTCTCGCTATGTCGTTAGAAAGAACTGAGTTGGTAAAGGAGAAGCTGTACCAAACTGTTGTTTTATACAATTCACTTCTTAATCTAACCCAACCTAGCTGTGCTATTGTTTAACTGACTACATACATTGTCTCATGACCTTGGTACATTTGGGGAGATTGCATTGTATTAAATCTCTTAATTAACAATGGTATTATTAGCGATCTCATGTTTGTATGAAGGTATGGTACATGTATGTAGGCCTGTCACTTTTACAGTTTTGTATGTTTCTTTAAAGACACATTGTATGTATGTATGTGTAGCGAAGGGAGAGAGCAGTCACCCCACCCTGCCTCAAACCTGGGTCTACAGGGTACCAAACTGCAGCTTTGACCGCAACACCAAATGAGCTTATTGGACATCCCATTATAAAACCTTGGGCATTAATATGGAGTTGCCCACCCCCTTTGCAGCTATAACAGCCTCCACTCTTCTGAGAAGGCTTTCCATAAGATTTTGGAGTGTGTCTGTGGGAATTTGTGCCCATTCAGCCAAAAGAGCATTTGTGAGGTCAGGCACTAATGTTGGACGTGAAGGCCTGGCTTGCAATCGGTGTTCTAATTCATCCCAAAGGTGTTCAGTGGGGTTGAGGTCAGGGCTCTGTGCAGGCCACTGGAGTTCCTCCACACCAAACTCGTCAAACGTCTTTATGGACGTTATTTTGTGCACAGGGGCACAGTCATGCTGGAACAGGAAAGGGCCTTCCCCAAACTGTTGCCACAAAGTTGGAAGCATACAACTGTCTAAAATGCCATGTATGCTGTAGCATTAATGTTACCCTTCACTGGAACTAAGGGGCCTAGCCCAAACCCTGGAAAACAGGCCCAGACCAGTATCCCTCCTCCACCAAACTTCACAGTAGGTACTGTGCATTCCGGTAGGTAGCGCTCTCCTGGCATCTGCCAAACTCAGATTCGTCCATCAGACTGCCAGATAGTGAAGCGTGATTCATCACTCCAGAAAATGTGTTTCCACTGCTCCAGAGTCCTGTGGTGGCGTGCTTTGCACCATTCCAGCCGTCGTTTGGCATTGCGCATAGAGATGTTGAGCTTGTGTGCAGCTGCTCGGCCATGGAAACCCATTTCATGAAGCTCCCGACGCACAGTTCTTGTGCTGATGTTGCAGCCAGAGACAGTTTGGAACTCTGTAGTGAGTGATTCAACAGAGGATAGGCGGTTTTTACGTGCTACGCGCTTCAGCACACGGCGGCCCTGCTCTTTAAGTTTGTGTGGTCTACTGCTTGTGGTTAAGCTGTTGTTGCTCCTAGACGCTTCCATTTGACAATAATAGCACTTACAGTTTACCGAGGCAGATCTAGCAGGGCAGAAATTTCGCAAACTGACTTGTGGCAAAGATGGCATCCTATGACAGTTCCACGTTTAAAGTCACTGAGCTCTCCAGTACGACCCATTCTACTTCCGAGGTTTGTCTGTGGAGATTGCATGGCTATGTTCTTGATTTTATGCACCTGTTAACAATCGGTGTGGCTGAAACACCTGAACTCAATAATTAGGAGGGGTGTCCACATACTTTTGGCCATACAGTGTATATGAGAAACATAGGCTACATAACTGTATGTATGTCTAGTCTTACTTGGCAAACCTTATTCACAGTGACTGGTAGAGTTACACCTTTAGTTTTGTACTCAATGTCCTGCTGATAAATTGAAACCAAGGTTTCACATGACATGACATGGATATGAACATGATTTAGGTCAACATGATTTAGTTGTAACTGGATGGACTACCCTGTTGATCACTGGTGTTTTTGTTCTGACTAAGACTTACTTTTAATAAAGCCACAATAAGAAATAAAGCCACAGTTTTCTAATTGTAGATTGGCTGTTGGAATACCCCTTTCCCAGTGTTGGTGGAACATAGGGTCAGAGCAGGTCATGTTTGCTTTGGTACTAGAAATCGGTACAATTATAATAACCAGTACTGAATGCCAGTTTTTGTTTTGTATTCCTGGAACAGATCTGTTGGAAAATGTGCTGTGTAATTTACCAGCGAGTTCCTTCAGAATCATCATTATTTTTAATAGAGGCATGTCTGTTCATCTGTCTTCTGGTGGACTGAGATCATTGCTGTGAGCAGTAATGAGGACACCATTTGACACTTATTACATGAGCTAACAGCCTTATAGAGCAATGGTTTTAAGGCTGAGAAATATGTCCCAAGTTTTTTGTCATTTCTACAGTGAAAATAATACATTTAGAAACATGTCATCTTATGATGTCTATAAAATTACAGCAAGGGAGAAATCATAATGTCCACTAACCATCAGTTACTGCTTTATGACTGTCATGCCACTGAACATCATGTCACACCAGTGGACAATGGATAGGACTGTTAAAGCAGAAGTGAGATTTTTTTTAAATTAAAAATTAAATCAAAATAGAAATGTTCATGGATTCATTAAACATGCATAAATACCCAATTTTGTTCTTGTGTATGCTATCTCTGATTAGCATAAGTAAAGGTCATGAAAATCCCATATAAGGACATTCTAGGTCGCTGGTATAGCCAATTCTGCCAATGGGGAAAAAAAGGAAGGTGTTTTCTCAGATCTAGAGACGTAAACAATTCTGACAAAAGTGGATGCAAGGGAAAAAAAAGATTTTGGAGCGTGAGCAGGGGAATGCCCGGGACATCAGCAAAGCGCTGGTCGAAAATTTAGGACTAAATCGAAAGGACTAAATCAATTTCTGGATCGAAAAAGTCTGTCCTTGTCAAAAAAATGAAATTTGTTGTGTCACATGAGAGGGTACTGCTGTCACCTCAGAGGAATTTGCACGTTCTAATCTCCCTCAATAAATTCAATCTCTCTCACAGCATGGTCCATCAGGCTGATATCTGCGGTCCTGTTCTTCATCTCTTTCTATTACTCCCATGTCTTTCTTCAAAGGTAAGGCCCATAATGTTGCCATCTTCTCACCATGAGCCCCCCTCTTCTCTCTGTAGAAGGGGCTGTGAGGGAAGCCATATAAACAGCAAACTACCTTAACAGGCTACCCCTGAAGGGGGTTTTTGGCAGGATGTGTGATGGCACAGTAAATATATAAGCGGCAAGATATTAAAATTAAAGAGAACCTGCATTTGAAATAGCCTTCTGTCTGTCATAAATGCCGTTCCCACTATTAGAAATAAGTTATCAAATCTGTTTTTACTGAAATAAATGTAAAAATAAATGCTCATTATGGAAGCTACAGTATTGTGGGGAAATTACAAGTTATGAGTCCATGTATCATGAAAAAGCCTGATATTTGATTTATAAGAATCACCAAATTTCTCGCTAGCTAACAATCCAGTCAGCTATGAAATTAGCTATCCTTTAGCCTTTCAAATATCAGGCCTCGCCATTGGTGGTTATCCAGTTGCCTGAGGCAACCAGAATTCACTGATGAAGAGGTATTGACAACCATTTCATGTTGCATTTTTGCCCATCTTGGCAACCAAAACATACGTACAAAGAAATGTAAACTATTTTTTCCCCTATCTCTGGCTGAGTATGATTGTAATACGGCAGCATTGTGCTGCTGATATGGCAAACAGTGCAAAAATATATTTTTAGAAATTGGATAGTCATTTAAGAATAGCATTTATGGTAGAATGCTCTTTCAACTATGGATTCTGTTTGACTCTAAGTGACAGCGTAGTTCTTCAGTATGAGGCTGTGGGTTATAGAGAACAGGCCCAGGAAGATAACTGATGTAACCGCTTTGTCCGTTTGGGCCTTTGCTTTCAGTCATGTGTGTCAGTGCCAGCCTGATACATTTGGAGTCTACTTTTCTTTCAGCTATTCAGCAACCAGCAAGTCTCCACCCCCCAGCAAAACAGTATGTGACAGCTGGGTAACGTCAAAGAAGTGGGAGAACCTCAGCTTTAAGTAAGAAATAACACGGCGTGTTGTGCTGAGTGGGGGGGGCGTTGAACGAGGTGGACATAAGTTATACGAGAGTCTCTCTGCATGTTATGATTCACACGCTGATTCTGGTACGTTTTGTGCTTGCTCGCGATTATTTATAGGGTAGGGTTGCTTCCTCTGCACATTTCCTGTTTGAAGTAGGATGACGTGCCTCACGTCATCTTAAATTCTTTTTGAAGAATGCTGTGAGTGTTCAGTTGTTTCGTAAAATCTCTGTATTTTTCTATGGAGTGTTTATGTAAGTATGCAAGTGTAGAAGTTGTCAACACATGCATAATTATGTATTCTTGATATTATTTATATATAATTTTGGAATTTTTGAAGTTTAATCGTATAGTAAGTGAGGTCAGTTATGGATGCATTGTTCACCTTTGTCATCTGAAGTAATAAAATCAGATAATTTATATTTAAGCATATGTTTACATATATTTAATTCTACAATTCTTTCATTTTTGTCTTTCTTCTATAACATACCAGTGTCACAAGGAATACACGGCTGTTCTTGAGACTGGATGATTTCTTTTGGAAAGACTGTCCATCAACTTTGCCATTACCTTATGGTATTAAGGGCAGTGGTATGTTCCCCCCACTTTCTTGTTGTGATATCAAGGCTCATGGCTGTAATTTTGCCCCACTGCTGACAGTTTTATTAAATATGAATATTTTGTTTCATCCCTGATGACTGTATGTGCCGGTAGTGTATTGGGTGCTTAGCTCCATGTCTCAGCAGTGCTATGCTTTAATATATTTATGTCTGGGTGGGTCACAAGAGCCTCGCTGGAGAATGTTCTCTACAAATAGTGATGTCACGTCACTTCTTTCTAGTCACTTCTTTCTAGTCACTTCTTTCTAGTCACTTCTTAGTACTTTTTACTACTTTCTTTTCAGTGTAATAACAGATCACACGTAGATATGCTGCAAAGAAGCATCAAGGAGTGGTGTAAAGTGTTGAGCGTGCAGAAGTCTGATCTGATCTGATCTGTACTTTCCAGAGCTTTACCTTCTGAAGGTTTTAGCCATCATGACCAGCTATGAAATGCCAGCCGGCATCGAGAAGTAAGTGAGACAGTGCATCATCCACCACTGACAGTTAACAAATAAGCCAGTAACTTATAAAAATATTTTTTCTGTAAGCAAATCCAGCTCCTTCAAGTGATGCAACACTTAAGAGTGGATTTCTTAGTTGGTATTTTGTTTGGGACTGGACATCTTTTGTTTTCATGACTGTAGTGAGTGGACATCTTTGACAGATTTAATTTCTTTTTGTTTCTGCTCTGTCCTTAGCTTGAGCTGCAGAACCTGTGTAGTCATTGGCAATGGGTTTGGTATCAAGAACAGCTCCTTAGGGGGCACTATCAACAAGTATGATGTGGTGATCAGGTAAACACATAAAGTGATTCTTTCATTCCATTTGTGTTTGATACCTTTTGTTCACAGATTCAGCATTTAACATTTATAGTTTGATTTTTGCAGTAACTCAAGTGGAAGGTTTTTTCAGCCCATTCTGCAGTAGCCAGCACCACTCATGTCATGTGGCCCTCTGTGTCGTGCACTATAATTTATACAAGTTGTCTGACTGGTTATTGTCCTTTTATTAACACAGTCATTATGAGTATTGCACAGAAAGCATCACAAAAGTCAAAAACATTTAGCTATTTTTATGTACCTACTGTTGACTGTGACACTGAAGTCTTCAACAGTTGAGTCTGATCTTACATTTACCATAAGACTGCTGTGATCAGTCTGGACCATCACTTAATTGGCTATCTAGTTATCTAAAGAAGTCAAATCTCTGTAAACCATTTCTTCTTGGCAAAGAAGTAATAGCACATGTCTAAATCTGGTAGGAAAATATCCACTCAATCACTCAGTCCACCTGAGGCAAATTATGTTCATTTGTTTTTTTGATGATGGGATTGTCTCTCATAGCATGAAAAGGAGATAAATAGCTACAGTATTCAAAAAATGTTGTCGGTTTTGTTGACATTTGGTCTCAGAGATCACATGCTAGCTAGCTTGTTACCCTGGTTTTGTCACTGTTAACCTTTTGCAATAAAAGATGCTGACAACATTTTCTCCAGTTTTAAGTATGACAAGCATCACTGCCTCATCAGTCTCATGATTAGATTATGTCAACCTAGTTAGTGAGCTTACCCACATCAGAGAATCAGTGACTAAATGCAAGCAAACATTACTAGTTAGTATCCCCTTAGCTATCCTGCCAGCTAGCTATGCAGATATTTTATTGCTAGCTAGGTAGCTATCTGGGTAACATTATCCACTTGTTCGTATGTTCATTAGGACATTATTGCTTTCTTCAGTTGTGTTTTGTGTGCTTTATAGTATTGAACAGCTATAGTTTTTATAGCATAAAACCAAAACAATAAAGCATGTAGATAACAAACAACATGAACAGTTCAGTTTTGCCAGTATAATTTCATAATGAAATCCTTGTGCTTTAAACTCACTGTCAGAGGCCTGGCTGAAATATTTAGAACACACATGTTGAAGTGCTAAAAGGATGTACGATCTGCCAGTTTAGGAAAAACAAAGAAAACAGCTTCGAAACACTAAAAAATGATTCTATTATAAACCCTTCAAAAGAGGTAGAACTCCTTTAGCAAATTTGACTGCCATAAACAACAAGATACAGATGTAATATTGGTGGGAAAAGTCTGCAGTCTTGTTTTCCATGGTAATAGCAGGAGATTGCTTTCTTTTCGCAGGTGCTTTCCTTGTGTTTTGGTACATGCTGAACTGGAACCAGTATAATAACTAGCAGAATATTTACTCCCTTGCCCCTGACAGGACAGTTTTCCCACTCGCTTAACCCCCCAAGGTCATACCATGAAATGTGACTTGCAGTGCTTTTTCCTTATCGCAGACATGTTTTTTTTTTTTTTTTTTTACCTTGGGACGGTTTGTTATGGTAGTGTTAACACCTGTTGTTGCTTATAACATTTTGTGAAAGTGCAGCAGTTGCTGATTTTTGGGTTGCAGGTCTGCTAATCCTCAGTCTTTTCTGCTCATGTGCAGGTTGAATGATGCCCCTATAAGGGGCTACGAGGAGGACGTGGGCAACAAGACCACCATGCGCTTCTTCTACCCAGAATCCGCCTCCTACAATCCCACTATCCACAATGACCCAGACACCATCATGGTGCTGGTGCCCTTCAAGCAGCAAGACCTGCGCTGGCTGAAGGAGATTCTGTATGATGAGAAAAGGGTACTGTGCATATAGTCTGATCACGCTGTGGGACACCACTGTGGCTGCAGATGGGGAGGGCAATTGTCTCTGCAGAGGAAAAACTGAGGATGTGTATGAGTAGCAATGCCCATCTAATTCTTGCCTCTCCCTCCATCTCTTTACTAGGTAAGGAAAGGCTTCTGGAAACCCCCGCCTCAGATCTGGCTCGGTAAAACCAGCCACATACGCATCCTGGATCCTTTCTTCCTGCGCCAGACGGCCAGCCGTCTGCTCAAAATTCCCCTCAATTTGCCACCAAAGAGCAACCAGGTGAGGTGGGCTCCAGACCCAGCCATACTTCTTCTCTGGTAATGGAGAATATTTGAAATGGCACAGCATTCAAAATTGTTTATTGAGCAACACTGCCGTGACTTAAGGCTGTTTCTCCAGACATAACTTGTAGCTTTGGAAGACTCAATAAAAGTTTCTGTTCTGTCCACTGTGTTGTTTCTGCCAGAGGGTGTTGTCATGAATTTGCCAATGAGAAGGCATTTATTCAAGGAAGGGACAGCAAGCAACTCTGTAAGCTTTAGCCGTGTACCACAGACTTGGAACACCTGGTACATATTAAAACGGCAAAATGCAAGATCTATTACCGAGAGTCTGAATCCCAGACAAAATAATCAATCACTCGCAGTGATCAAAACCTTTTGAGATAGATGTTTTCAAACCCAAATAAAATGCTCTGATTACAAGAATTGACAGCTTGCAAGAGCTGGACCACTTCAGGCCAATGTGATTCTTGTAATGTATTTGGAAAGAAGAGAGGAAGGTTACATCAGCTTCTCCTTCAGCTTTCATGTGGAAACAATTTGTCCTTACCCTCATGCGCAATTTGGAAATCATTGACAGAGGTAGCAAGTTAAATCAAACCAAAGAACCCTCCTCCTTTCCTAGAAAACGTATTATAAAGGGGACGAAGGCTGAGCCATTGACCCCTTGTTCTAACGTTCTGTGTGAAAACTGCATTAGTTTTTTGTGATGCTGGCCGGAGTGCTAGAAATGAAGAGGAGCTTGAAGGCTTTAGTCCTGCCCTCAGTCTTGAGATAGCATGCTTGTGCTGCCACCTGTTGGTTCAAATGGACAATTATGTTTACAGTGTTCATGTCCTGAAATCTGTATGTCTCTGTTTTGTAGAATCCTGTACACCCCACCACAGGGATTCTGGCTATATATGTTGCCTTGAACTATTGTGATGTAGTTCACATCGCTGGATTCGGGTACCCAGAGTCAAAAAACCAGAAGCACCCAATTCACTACTACGGATATGACACTATGAAATCCATGAAGGTAATAGAGTAAAAAGAGATGGAGGCTTTATACATGCGATCCTATCAGTCTGTATACCTATGAACCCTGTGAGCCCTAGTAAATCTGATTACTTGTTTAAGGAGCGTCATGCTTAAGTCCCTCTATCCAGAAGTGCTGATCTGTTTGGTTTAAGAAGTTGAGGATTGGAGTGTCTGAGTTTGATTTTGTGTGTGGTGGTTTTTCCCCAGGATTCCTACCATGACCTCAACCATGAGGCAGAGGCTCTGAAGTGGCTGGAAGATTCTGGTGCCATCCTGTACCTGCATCCCCATTCATGACACGTGTCCCCGCACTGCCCACTGCTCCCTCGCTCAGGCACACACTGTGCAGGACTCCTTCCCCTCCCATAGAAAAACGCAAGAAGAGGAAAGGGGGTCACAAGGTAGAAGCTTTGCCTGCAAAGCAGATATACATTTTTTTTATCTGAATATCTTCAGACTCCTTGATTCCTTTTTCCACTGGAAGTTTTATAGAGTAAAATTTTTTATCAGAATGACGTGTGCCCATTGTGATGTAAAGCAAACTGGATTTGGCTGTCCTGTCTTCGTTTGGATTTTTCTTACTGGATTTTTGGTGATGCCTTTTTTTCTTTCTCATCATGCAGTACTTTTAAACGTGTGTGGGACACCAGGAGCAAGTCACCTGTAGGTTACATAGGGGCATTCTGGGTGTGCTTCAATGCAGTGACAATTTGTGTGACACCAAAAAGCCTTTAGCAGACCACACAGGTTCGTCATTAACTGGAGTGCATGAGACAAGAGCAAGTATTGGTCTTCAGTGACCTCAACAGAAGATACCAGAGACTGTTCTCTGTTTCTGAACTATAGAGTGGATCTGGGTGGGATCCACTGGCTCATGCAGGCAACAGAAAAGAGCAACCAACTTACAATTCAGGACACTTCAGGTGTGTGAGATTTTACATCTGAGTGTGTCCTCTAAAGCAGTGTTTCTCAATCCTGCTCCTGGAGGCCCACTGTCCTGCACGTTTTCCATCTTTCCCTGCTCTACCTACCTGACTGAACTCATCAGTGGAACTTTTGATTAGCTGAGCACACCTGATTTAATCAAGAGCATGTTAATCACACTAATCAGGTGTGTTTGGAGTAAGGATAGATAGAGGATATGCAGGACAGTGGGCCTCCAGGAGTAGGATTGAGAAACACTGCTCTAAAGGCACATCTTCTCTGTCAGAGAGGGGCGCCCACAAGCTTGATCCCAGATGTGGCCAGAAGAGGGTGTCTGTGGATGGACTTGAGAGTGGATCTGGCAGGAGTGGCTAAGGGAAAGTTTCACACAAAAATATGTGTGGAGACAAACAAGCAGTGGGAACAAATAATAGCCCACAGACTCTGCATAGCTTCAACGTGACTGTGATACATACAACACTACGTACAGATCAGAACAGTCCACATCATAAACATTTGCTGGTATTTCAGTGCTGTGACTGAGGGAAAGTCTCCAAACTGGAGGCTTATTAAAATTTCTGTTCTCTTGTTTGAATCACATCCATTCATAACGTGCAGTATTCATACTGTAATGTATTTACATTAATAGTTGTAATGTAGGTAAAAGCTTACCTTAATTTGAAGGAGGTCTGAGGGAGAGGGCTGGCACTCTTTTTTTTCTCAATGCAAGGGTTATCTTGCCATTTGCAAGCTTCATATGAGTTTCATGTCTTCCTACATGGTATCGTGTAATGTAAGGCGAGAAAGAAAATATTGTATAGGTCTGAATGCTATGTGTGCTATTGTGATTTACAAAAAAGAATAAAAGGGAGAACTTAAAAACCAAACAAAGTACTAGGAGCTGGAGATTACATTCAGCATCACTTGAATCTTGCAAATTTAGGTCTGTATATGTGGATATTTTCAGACAAATTTGCATTTTAATGTATAATGCAATAGGCTGACAATGGGTAGAAGGAAAACCACACACACGCACTCACACACACACACACACACACACACACACACACACACACACACACACACACACACACACACACACACACTCACAGACACACACACAAAACAAACAGATTAAAAAAATAACCACACAAGCAACCTTACCTCATGCCTGTGTCATTCACATGCAGGTTGTGTTCACTTGAATTATGTATCTTTTACACAATAGCATTTAAGTATATGGAATATAATCTGTTGAGTGCTGTTGACATATAAATCAATCAGTTTGTGAATGGAAGCTGCTCACCGTGGTGTGTTTCAGCATTACTTTGTCTATAAAGGAGAATATGCAACTGTGCGTTCAGTTGGACAACAAGACCATGCAGTTTTGTGTGATCGTTGTACAGAGGTATTCTTTTTCCTGGTTTTATCCTATCTGTGTGCAGTTTCTGTGTTTCTTCATTAATTGGCCAAACAAAAGCCTTCAGTAACTAAGGCAAAGGTGTCAAAAACAAGGATATAACTTTAAGACCGGTGATTTATACAATAACACGAAGATGATATTTGTCTATCAATCAATATGTCAGATGGCTCTATAACCATCCTACAGCATTCTGTTCTCAGTACGGAAACTTGCATTTTTTTGTAATTGTTTTAAGTCAGTTGTATGTGTGGAAATGTCAGATCTGGACCATGCAGTAATGAATTTCTTTGAAATTTGTTTGCTTGCTTGAACAAAATAAAGTACCTTTGTAATACCAAGATTCAATGCAACATCAAAGGGCATTTAACATGTAGATGAGCCATTGGTAAAAGAGGAACAAACGTCAGCCAAACTACAACTGTAGGACGTTGAAAGGCGCCCCACAGATGACACCTTGAAGAAGTGAGCGCTCTTGGGACAGTGCGGCCATACCGTTCCACTCTGCTAAACAGTGCCGGCCATGGCATTCGTACAGGTGCTAACTGAAGCTGGAATACTGGAGAAAACAAAAGCTTTACTATTCTCTCATCTACGTGGGCAGTATGATCCTTTGGGCGCTGTCAGCAAGTGACACTCATGAGTGCAGTTTTTAGGAGAACACAAATCTTCTGTGTTGAGACAGTTCAGGTAATACAAAGCTGCTGTACAATGGCATAGGACAGAGAAAAGCACCGCATACATGCACAAACTTGTCCATATACGTGGTACTCAGACCTTGAAATCCACTTTCTTGTTAATTGCTTCGGGGAGATTAGTCGGCCTCATGAGTGAGGACAGGTTAAAGCTTTGTACCTCTGTGGCCTCAAACATGATGGTATAAAACAGCCATGAATCAGCAGCCCTCCTCCGTAATGTTATTTTTAGGCCGCGATTAGTTTGCCCACTTGGGTTTAAAAGTGTTTCTTTTTTAGTTTTTGTAATGAATGTGCTAAACAAAAATCTGGCAGACAGTTGTGACCTGTGATCAGAATTTGGGTGACTGTGTCTTGTCAAGGTGACGTTACCACCACATGACATTCGAGCTGAGGTGAAATATTAATATGTTCTTTCGGATTTCTTAGTATTTTTTCTCACCTACGGCGGGCAGCTGGGCTCTCAAGTTCAACCGAGCGGAACAAATGCTGTTCATAAACCTTGAAGCCCTCATTTCTTGATGATCGCTTGGGGCAGATCAGTTGGCATGAACAGCTTTGGGAGCAGTCACGTTGATGTGTTCAGGTCAGTTGGCGTTTGCCCTTGCCCTGGCTTTTGGCAACTCACTCGGGAGTTTCGAAAAGGGCATCACACTGTCTGTCAGACCACACTGCCCCTAAAGAGCGCTGCCAGCAGATAACAGGATGGATGGCATGACAGTGGAGAGACGGGTAAACACCCACAGGCATACCCACAGTCATGTAAACGTCACTTGAAACTGTCTATTTACCCCTGACATTCACTTGACCATGTCTGGCCACTGCCCACCTTATGGACCCGATGTACTAATGCATGATACCTTTTCACATGGGATTTAAGTTCTTCCTGCTTGTTTAAATTGTAAATATACCATTGGGCTCAGTACCATTGGGATTTTAAAAGCTTTCAGGACAATCCTGGGGGATACTCCCCAGAACAGCATTAGTTGCGGTAGGAAATGTTATAACGCAACACTCGGTGAGAGGTCATGACTCAAACTGATAAATGTGATTGTTTATCACAAGATTTGATTTTTTCAGCCCTCCTGAAAATACTGCACATTGTAAACCACTTAATATTTATTACTGGGCATTTGTGTCCCCTTATTTAGCTTCAGACATGCCAAGCTTCAAGCTGCATTGGGGTAATCCAGTTATTTGAATTTACTGCAACGTTTAATAAGTTTATATGATACATTGTATTAGTGGGTGACTCTCATCCTGTATACTAAACAACATTTTGAAATGTTGAATATTTTATTTTAAAATGATCTAACGTGTCAACTATAACACTGTCCCAGGTTCCCTGCATTATCATTCACTTTACCCTGATAGCATTTTGTAATTTAAATCAGTATAGTAACACTGTCGTGACATGAAATTGAATGTTACTTCCATTGCAATCACTCCAGTGTATCTAATGATACAAGTGCATATGATTAGCTTTTTGGAAAGGGATGATCTCTGTAATTGAGACTCAGATTTCTGCTCAGCATTTTTTGTTACAGATGTGTGAATGTAATTTCAAATGTGTGAATTCAAAAATTTCATGTGCATATATACACCATATATACACTTGCTTTTGATGAGGGAACCTGTCAAAGAGTGATTTCAGTATTTCTAATTGCGATATTTGGAAAGCACAGTAAGCCGTGCAGGTGGAATTGTGCCTTGGCTTGGCCTCCCAGGATTGCTCAGAGAGTAACAGAGGGGTGGTAGATGAGGCATTCATTCCTACAGCTTGGCAGCCATTGGATCTGCAGCACGCAGCTATACGCGGCAATCCGGGAATGAGGCACGTCGCTGATGTTCTCTTATTTTCCACAGAGGAGAGCAAACTGCTTTTCCGTGGCAGTGATAAATGATGCCGTCAGTACGATCACTGGAGCCGTGCTACACCTCTCGCCTCAAACTGGATGAAAATGGCATGTGTGGACCAACACAGCTGTGTCATTAACTGTGGTCCCCATCTTTGGGAAGAACAATATACCAATGGCACAGTGCCTTGTCTATTCCAGAGAGGTAAACCGGCAAACGGCATTTTAAGTTTTGCAATTTGCCGAGGGCGATGAAAAACAATCGGAGAGTAGCATGTGGCCTAAATCCACATGACAGAAATCTAGAGCAGGCTTAATGTTGGACACGAAATCTACGCGGTTTGGTTCACCTGATTTTCTTTAAACTGGACTGTATCCACCAGGGTGAAATTGATTTTGCACCTGAATAACAAAGCCTCACTGAACAGGGAGAGGAAAAAAAAGACATTAATTGGCTCGTCTGACAATTTACAGTGCAGGTCCAATGCGTTGTCTGAGGGAGGCAAGTTCAGTTTTTACATTTTACACAGCACACTGTGCAGGAGAGAAGGTGAGGTCATTGAGTGGTCACATCTCTTCATCTTATCTTATAAGATCAAATTGAATTGTAGCATGAGTAAGTGATGTCTTGGACTGAACTGATTGTGTGCAATGAGGCACATTGGAAGGAGGAAAGGAGCATTTATTAGCCAATCAAGCCATGCTTTGGAAAGGTGCACCAAACCAATATTCTACATAATCAAGTAAAAGACAAACAGAACACCTGCTTGTCTACCAGAGGGTTGGGCCAAGTAACGATTATTGTTTAAGGCAAATTTATTGTATAATTTTACGAGCATTACTCCGATTCTGTGTTTTCACACTGTTAATTTGATTGATTGTTATTTGCTGGATTTCAGCTGCTGCAGTTACTCAAGGGAGGGAAAGATTAAATAGAAAGAAATAAATCTATATCTGTCCTTTTAGAGCACAAAGGCTTTGAAGCAAAGAGCCTTGCCAGGAAAAAAATCCATACAATCCATGCAATCTCAGAGGTCACATGATCCCAGCAGGAACAATCCTGGACAAAATGAAGATGTTCATGATTTTTATGAATGGACTATCCCAGTTCTTGTAATCATCTCTATGTCTGATTGACAAGATGAACTCCCAAGTACCCCTGCCAGTTGGCATGAAGGCTTTAAGTGTTTGTGTGTCTAAATCTCCACAACACTGACGTTTGCCTCTTTTCACTTGTTTTCTACACACTTTTCAAGATCATGGTGCTTTTACTCTATGGCATGCATAATTTAAATTAATTCATTGCTGATTTGATTAGAGCCTTGTGTGCCAAAGTGACTAGAGAATGTGGTGGTGTATTATGCATCACGAAACAAGTGTCTGCTTTTCCGTCACATTTAGTGTCATTATAGACTTATATGAGTGAACACCATGGATATACACTATCTTGTATTCATTTAAAGCTGTAAGGTGTTATGAAACTAATTGTTTCATAATTCTGAAATATCTCAGAATTATACGTCAGTATAGAACATATCACTTTGATATGTTTCTGTACTGAGTTGCATTTTTTTAATTGTTATGCTCTTGCATGACTGCACCCTGACTGAGGCCTATTGCTACAGTAGATAATAATGCACAAACCAGAAAAATACAATTTTTGTAACCAAGCTGTTACAACAAGTGCTGATCATTGATCTTCCCCTTGGTTGTCAGCATTATTTGGACAGAGTTTAAATCCAAAATCAGCTTTTTATTTGCTGATTTCCCATAGGTATCCCCTCCTCGTCCTTTGAGACCTGGCCTCAAAGCCTTGCTATTTAAGCACTAAATGAAACATGATAAAATTGCAGAGAGTAGGAAAAAAGGTGTTTCGTGTTGCAATGAGGATTGGAGATCGTCACTGTCCCTGGACATGGAGTAGCTTTTTACCAGCACAAAGGGTGACAGGGGAAACCTAGGTTCTTAAGTTTAATTTCTTTAAGTTTAATTTGGCGTTTTTACTGAGCTGAGTTATTGATATGTGTCATGTGCTAAATGAATAAATATTGAATGAAATGCCAAATGGACATCCTTGAAAGAAGATCACTTGGCACTGTACGTTTTGACACCTGCATGGGCAGCTGTGCTATTGTGTGTAATTTGCAGTGGATGTCCACTGGTTTGATACTTTATTTTATTACCAACACGCGTGTTGTCTATTAAAACTTAGTTCATTATTACCTTAAATATGAGAGTTTATTTCAAAGGATCATTTATTTTTCCTGGACAACAGTGGTTACTAAACACATGACTTTGTGTAAGGCTGATTTTTCCAATCAGTTTTTAGTGTCAGTGTGTATAGAATGCTCACATTCGTAACCAGTACAGCTTGCTTCCATTCCGGGGTTCTTATAAATCAGTTGAATTATGCACTAGATAGTAGTCTTTCCCACATTTAAACATCAATTTCCCAATTTAACTGTCATTTACGGGTGTAATTGGGTGGGATTTATGTCTCTGAGTAAGTCTGAAGTTTGTTAATGAGAAATGAAACAATTCAAATGTGGAAAGAAGAGTTACGGTTCGGGTTCAACAAAAAACATTAATCTTCACTTCCATATACTGTGTTTGATGCGAATCAAAAGGGCTTCCATGATTAGAACATTTTTTCAGGGAGTGTGTTGGTATTTGTGCCTTTACAGTTCCCCTTGTGTACTTACAATTTGTGTAACAAATTAAATTGAAACTGAACTGTGATTGAAGTGCTTACAAGCACATATGAGGAGAGAACATAATTGTTACATAAATGTGCAGTTGTCAAATATTTTATTATATTTTTGTTGTATAGCAGTATCAGAAATGTAAGAGTTAATTACCTGAAATAAAATTGTCAGAGTCCAGAGGAAAAGACATTCTACCTCTGTTATACCTCTGACAACTGAATAATAGATTCATTCCTAGTTTTGACTTGCAGTGACAGCCAGGCCTGGGATGAGGGGGACTGATACAAATATCAAATATTTGACAGCTGGACGCAAACCTATAATATTGAATTCAGATGTGTTGCCTTTTGCTATTTTCCAAGGACACAGTCAGAAGGAATTTAATGTGGGCTTTTGTGTGAGGTCCCTGGGGTATTTAGGGACATGGGAGCAGCTGGAAGCAGGCCTCCCTCAGCTCCTGTCCTAAATTACAAGCGAACACGGGACATGCAGTGACTCTGGAGACGGTGTGACGTGTGAGAGCCACAGTGCAGTCCCTGTCATCACTGGACCTCTCTGCTGGGTAACCATACTCTTGGGATAAGATAATGTTCTTGTGATGTTCTTCTAATATCTAAGGGGACTGTATGTACAAGGGAAAGACCTCTGAGAAACATATTACAATTGATAATTAGCCATTTGTTTTCAATGGAGTTACAGTGTAGAACAAAATCATTTCGCCTTCAGTCTGCATTGTATGCCCTCAATTTTCAGTTTCTGCTCTGTTGACCCCAAAAGGAATTCCAGTTCATTAGACCCTGGAAGTACAGCTCAGTGGACGATCCATAATTTCTGCAGTTTCCGGTCATTTATTCTGCACATTTGACTGACGCACTGTTGGTTCTTAAGTTGGGAGACTTTCTCAAATGGAATAGACGTGTAAACGGGGTGGTGTGGCCTCTGTCAGAGGTGATGTCCCTAGGTGTGGTCGCAAGGCCTGGGATGACTTCCCCCAGTAGGAGGTCAATAGGTGTGGCTTTGGCCAATGCAGCCTCTTTGTTCAGATGCCACTGCCACTGCCGCTGCCAGGTCTCTACCTGAATTACTGCAGGCACCATTGCTTACATCTGTCTTCCAAGTCAAACACTGTTGGTGCTTATACCACAACTCTTCTGGCTCTCTTTTTCTTCCACTGGCAGGCTTCATTTACCCTTTACATTAATGATCTGTTGCTGCTGACAAGGCTGCTGAAAGCCCAATGATATGGAAACAAAAATGAATCCTCAATAAGGCCTGATACAGTTTCAGTTTCTCATTTGGAATAACTGTTCCTTTCGTTCTCTGTTATTCCTTTCTGGAATGGTTTATTATAGCTGAGATTAGAGATAAATTTAAGTAGAGGTCATATTTAATAGATACTTATGCTTTGCTAGTATAATCCATATTTCCTGTCATTGACATCCTTGTTCCTGTCAATCACAGACTTTATAGCCCCGTCTTTGTTCTTTCCCATAAGCTCCTAGAGGGGATCTTAAATCTCTGAACTTCCTACACCCCTCCCTCCCAATCCCCCATGGATGTAAACATTGGTTGGAGTTCAAATCAGACTTCTGATTCAAATCTGATTCATCATTTTCCCCAAGGTTGCACCTACCTTTTGCTTTGAAGCCCGCCCTCAAAGCCTTGATATTTAACAGCTAAATGAATAGCTCTCAGAATCGGTGATAAAACTGTAGGTGGCTTAGAAGCCTCTTCTGCACAGTCTTGCAGTGTAAAAGTCTCAACTGAAAAAAAAAAGATGAACAATGTGCAAACAGTGGATCAGACAATGTTCGCTAGATAATTATTGCCTTTCCAGCTCTAACCAAGTTACTGCCAAAGAGGAACTGATGTGAACTGCTGATAAAAGAATTTAATTTCACATTTGGGTGCTATTATAGCTGTTGTAGCCCTGCCCCCGCCCCATGTTCCTTTCCCTTCTTTATATTCTAGTCTGCTCTCTGCATACAGATCTCAGTTACAGACTGTGGTAGACTGTGTATTATGGACAAGCTTCTGAAATGTTGTTTTGTTGTTCTGTCTTAAGCTGAATTAAAATAGTTACCCAGTGGAGGTACAGCAGCTTCAAACAGAGAAAAGCAGAACACCATCACAGATAATCATTTGTCATTTGAAATAGCTTGTGCAGTGAAGTACATCCTATATTTTTTTTTGTATTTATCATTTTATGAAGACAGTCAAATTAAACCAGGCTGATTATAGGTGCTCATTATTTCAACAGACTTCATTGCACACTGGTATTTGCAAAAAGAGGTATGGGAGAATTTGTGTAGTAATTAATGTCACTACAAGTATTACATCCAACAGAAATACAGGGTCAGCTGTTTGTTTATTGATCAAATGGTAATGCGGTACTTAAAAAAAAAAATAAACAATAGCTGATGACACTTAAACTGCTCTCATTCCACTTCATATTACGGCTATTTTATTCTTTGTGTCCATGCAATGATCCACACACACACACACATCTGTACCACATTATTATGCCTTTGTCCTGAGCTGTACAGTAAAATGCAGCCTAGTCAGAAATAAGTATAAAGGCATACAGCCAAGCAGGGAAAGATTGATGAGCATTTGTGTAAACAATGAAGTCTAGAATTCAAAAGAATGGCTGTAAATCATGGAGTGCTGGGCTTTTGCATCTAATCCAGAGGGCAGGAGCTTGACTATTCAGAGGTGATTACAGTACCCCAGAAACTCTTCATCACTAACGAAGGGCAGCAGGCCATGTGGAGTTGACTAAACGGAACAAGTGATATCCAGTGAGGCCAAGTCAGTCCAATCACTTTGCTCCTACAGATGTATGCAAAGCCTAACCCTCTGCGTGTAGGGTTGGCAGAGTTCAAAGATGCTAACAGACCTGAGCATGACAGGTTCCGTTAGGACTGTTGTGTGCTATGGGCTCTGTGTGCCATGCCACACAACCATGACACACGTCTTTCAGTTCAATGCCTTGTATAAGGTACTTGTCAGAGAGTGAGGTGACATTTTTACATGAATTGTAACTAGATTATGAATAAATCCATTATTTTTTAATTACCCGGATAAAATAACAGAATATTAATGTGGAATATTTCCCTTGGCGCATACTGTTAGTGATTTAGGAGGGTTGTAAAGCTGGACATCTGATAAAACAAATGTCAGATTAAATGCTTCTGTCCAGGGAGCTGAAAAAAGTGGAAATGACATGGCACTGAGGTCACCACATGGTTGCCCTGGAGACCCACTCAGCTGGTTGAGCATCTCTGACAATGACGGTTCAGTGGAACAGAATCCAAGTACAGAGCAGTGATATTGATTCATGACAAGAAATGTGTTTATGTAAAGTAAAGTAGCAGCAGTGCATGAATATGTGACTAAAGAATAAAAATTGTCTATCGCTCGCTGAGGTTTCCTTGATACTTCTTCACTGTGCAGATAACTTCCTGCCAAAGGGGAAAGCGGGTTTGTTGTATGCTGGGAAATAATGTTTATAACATGTTACTGAATGTTACTGAATACCTTTCTTAGTATCTCTGATATGGCTTGTATTCTATTTTTGTAAGGCTCTGTGTGTCACAGCAACATGCAAGCAGGCTAGATAAACACAAATCCAGCATCCAATATACTTAAATGATGAAAATATCACAGTTTATACATTTTTCTCATAAGATTTCAAACAAATCGAACACAAATATTGTTGTGATTCAGGGAATTACATTGCTAAAATGGATACTTTTCCAATCTGTGAGAAAATGACCTTTTCTTATCTTTCGTGCACAAATGAGCAATGCAGCGTGTTCATACATCACCATCTATAATGAATTAATGTTTTTCATCATAACGTTATGCCACATTGATTTGAAATCAAAACAGGTTAGGATGCATTTGAAACATTTCTCATTACGTAACTGAGAGATGTATAGAACTGTCATCATTTTTAGGGAAATTATTAAAGATGACAGACATTATTTACGTTTCCTGCTGTCAGGCTCCATTTTCCTATAGGAGACACTAACACGCAACATGTTCATTCAACCATCCCTAATGCTACCAATGTCTCAGGAGATGCAGACTTCCAAATAATGTAAATGTAGAGATGGAACTGTATACAGATTCAAGTGAATGAAGCCTGCCTTACAAATCCATCTCTTTTATTTCCAAATTTTAATTTCATTTGTGAAGAAATATGATCATTATTTTTTTAGTGACAAGAGTACAAGGGAACAAGGGTAAAATATCGACATAAATGTTAAAAGTTGTATTAAAACGACAGGTGTACTGTACAGTATATATTGCAACTCTTGGCTCATGTCCTGATGGAACTTGAAGTATAATGCATATTGTATTGAGAACTTGAACTATTGCTGAAAATGTTCTGTTATTTATTACAATTCATCAAGTTTTCTTTTCAATTTTTTTTTTAGTATCGGATTAAGAGTTGCATATATCACATATGTATGAACACTGATATTTTTCTGAAAATTTAAATGAATATGCATGTATTGAGTATTTGAATATTGTAATCACAGTCATTATTCAGAGCGAGCACTGAAAGCAATGCACAGGGTGTTTTTGAAAGAATGTATTCCTGGCACAGAAACTATTGTTAAAGTGAATGTATTCATAGAGCAAGGTACTCATTACCATAACTAATACCATCATTGACTCTTAATGCACTTCTTGTACAGGTTACTGCAGAGCTGAACACGTAATCCCTGCACTGCACAATTAGAGATGCACACTCTTATTAGAGTGCGTGAAAATGCACTCTATTGTTATCCGAATTTTTCTTATTCTTCTTTTTCTTCTTCTAACCAATTTGCGTTTAATACAGCTTCAACCGTTTAACGTAGAAACTTCATTCAAACTGTGTTGCGTAGGTCTTACAAAGGACACTTATACTATGTATTTTTTATTTTTGTAACATTTATACTTTTTAAACTATTAATTAAAAACTATCAGAATTTTCCCCATAGACTTAACATTGGCCTTTATGACATCACAATAGAGCCATTAAGCTCTTGTGGCAGCTGTTCTGACCACCTACATCTGTTTGATGTAGGCCTATATACTTTTATCTATGTAAAATTAGACTGTTTGCATTTTCATGCACTCGTAATTCCCTGGAATTACATTCTCTAGTTTTGAATTAATCTCTGAATTATTGAAGCACTACTTTAGCTTCTTCCAGGTAATTTGGGATGCCATTTGAAACCAATGCAGTGATTGCAGTTCTGTAGATATTGACCCTCCTTGTGTGCAGACGTGTTCATCCATTATACCCTACTGGCGTGTTACCTATCCCTGACTGAAGTCCTCATGGGTTCAGCCAACCAGACTGAGTGGTACTTTATAAAATGGGAGGAGTCCACAGGTAATACTAGCAAAAGAGACATTAATCATTATATTGAGACAAATCATCACTGTGAACTCAGCAAAGAGCCCCTGCGGACACGTCAATCACTTCACACAGTGAGAGGATGTTTAGAACTTTCATGTGTGCTTGTTTGGGATGCAGAAAAATGACTCAACATGGAGAAGTGTGGTTTACTCATCCAACAGGGAAAGCATATTGTTTTTAAACCGGGTTTTGCCCTCTAGGAGGATGTGGGTTGAACAGAACTCTGAATTCCTATGTAGGGAAGTGTTTTTAGCTCAAAGCCTACTGATGTGAGCTCCTTTCAAGGGCAAACACAACATGTATTTGGGTACCTCAGATTACAAACAAGAAGTTAACTGCTACATGTCCACATGGAGCCAGAGGCCTCTACAGATGTTCACCACAAATGTGAAACATTTATGGGATAACCTCAACGCACACCTGAGTGGAGCAGACCCGAGGACGCATTGGAAAAAATGAAAACCTTTTCATATCTGGGTGGCAGAATGATGTGGTAATTTGGGGAACTGGACATATAACCAATGAGTTGCAGGTTTGGTTCTTTGGTGTAACACTGCTGTCATCCTGTATGCCAGCAAAATACATTTTAAAGTAAGTGCCTCTTTTCCAGTTGATGTATGATTGGGCTGGTACATGTAGACAAATATGTGAAATATCCTTGTTTTCAAATGTCACCTATATTGAATAAAAGCTGACATACTAGAAAACATTAAATATTGAAGTGGTGCTTTCCAAATGAACTGCTTTTTAGATTGTTATTTTATTCTGCTGCTCAAGTACAAAATGTGCTTACAATTTCCCCCCAACAGGAAATAACAGTGCCTTAATTTCATGGTAGTTGAGTTTGTTAGCTTGGGGGACTCAAGTAATCTCTGATTATTGACCCAGTGCTGTAGCCTAGGAGAAGATACTTGATGTTATGTGGCGTTCAAGTTCTTGCAGCTATGCAACTGTGCTACACATTTTTTGCTGTCAGGAAAAAGAATCTTGGAAAACACTATTGGCTTCTGATTCAAGTCAGTACATTGCTGGCGTAGCAAATTTGAAATCCTTGAAACAATGTCCCAAAGTGATTACAACAACAACAAATAACACCATACTTTACATCCATAACAATTGTATGCTCATATACCGTAATAGCACAGAGTGGACCAATGTGTGGACACTGGGATCACTGGGACATATTTTCAGATTCCAATTATTACATCACAATATACTGTATGTTCTACATTCTTTTTCTGATGATCTGAATAATCAAAATGGGTAAGTCTGAGAAAGCAATCTTTATTTCATGCAAATTTCACTTTCTTTATCTCAAAATGACACTCCATATGTCAGAGAGGGAAATCTGATAACATTTCTGACAGTGCAGTGTTCCATTTACGCAATAAGCAGCACACCCAGGGATCTCAGATCAACCTCTCCATTAAAATTTCATATTAGTGCAAGTAAAGCACAGGGCTGGCCAGGGGGAAATCTGAAAGGTGGAGTTTTAAAAGCCCTGCTTTCTGGCTGCCTGATCAATTATCATCCCCCAATGCCCACACCAGTAATGCTCAAGTGTATGTGGGGGTGTGTGTGCGTGCGTGTAGCACTGTGAGATTCTGGAGTATGTTCAATGTTCTGCAGCAGGCCAGAGCCTCGGATTAGGGGGAAAGCTTTATTGTGCTTTAACAGACCGTTAATGAATTCCTCCCACCTCTCCACTTCCGAGGTTGCACATTCGTTCTGAGACAGGATGTTTGGCTCTTGTAACATGTTAGTTAATGGCAAATGTGATTTCCTTATTCATTTGAGGACCTGCATAATTTAAAGGAGGCGGATATTTCACTGTCGCGTCTCTTTCCAGCACAATAAGATGTCCAAGTACCATTCATGTGCTTTAGCTAGGTAGAAATATTCATCAACCTGAAGTTTTTCTACTCCCCCTTTGTGTTTATTGTATTTATGTACTGATCGGTTCAAAGTAGAGGTCTTTAGCCTGAAGTTGTAATTGTACATTTAGAATTTTTGAGTTTTAATTAAAAAACTTTCCTCTCATAGCACATATCTGGAGACACCTGCATACTCCAGCCCTTCAGTCATAAAGGCCAAGAGAGAGCTCATTTTCCGAGACATAGAGATAGAATATTTGTATTCGGGCTGCTGGAAGATCTCTTGACCATGGTGTACAGGTCTCTGAACCCCAGAGCCCCACAGCTTTCAAATGCCGGGGGAAAGATATATATAATTCTAGTCATGAAAAAACGAAATGTCTTCCAAGAAATTCTCTGCATTTCTCCCTGAAAGAGACTTTCAGTTATTAGCTATTCTATAGTTTTAAATTAAAACACTTTGACCGATTGACTGACCGCCTGTGCCTTCATTAGCCCTGTTTGATTTATGCATGCTTCATTTCATTCTGATGAGGGCAGTTTCAGTTTATGTGGCTGATGCATCAGTATTTCTATCAAAAACTCTTTAAATTGATTAAAAAAATGACACATAATTCTAAGCAAATGGTGTGCTTGCACTCATATTAATTTGGATTTGCTGTTAGCTTGGCTTTATTTGCCATGAGAAAAGCAGATCTTTTCTACTTTTTTAATTTACCCTGACAGGAGTTTTTATTTTGTGGGTTTCATAATCTTAAAAAATAGTCGGTATAATTGTAGCGAAGGGAGAGAGCAGTCACCCCCCTTCGCTACAATAATTATTGTGATGTTTACGTAAGGATTTCATTGATATTGTGTCTGTTATCATTTTCCATTGCTGTATCACTACAGTATGTTATATTGTATATGATAAAATGTGATTGACTGATTGATTGAAATATTGCTTGATTGATTAAATTATTGATTGTCACAATTAAGCAAAACAAAGGGATGCTGAGATATTAGCTATACATGTCTGATTATTAAAGGAACTTTCTTAATTATGTGGTAGATACTACAAGTCAGTCATGATCTGACATTGTAAATATAATGCTATTATGGTGTTGTTACTATTATTGCAGAAATGTTTTGGAAATTTTATTAAAGTAAGGTCATGGGTCAGCCAGAGAACCAATATGATCTTAATGATCTAAAACTAGAATGGCACAATATTGGGTTCCTAATCTAAAGTGTCCCTGCTTTATGGAGCTAGCTAACATAAATTGAAGCACTGAGTAAATATTATGGGTCATAGTATGTCCCTCTGTCCATTTAGCTGCAGGGAAAATCAGATGTTTAATGGTACCAAATGACCAGCAGGACTCCTCTTAAAAGCCTCCTGCAGTCGCTACTGGACATGCACCACACTGTGACGCCATGCTGTAGTCACAACTAAGGCACTGGCCTCCTCAGACACCTGGCAACCCTAATGGCCGCAGTATTTGCAAGACGATGCGCTTTTCTTCCGTATGTTATCACTTCTACTATATTATGTAAACAAGCAACATGAGTCAAATCTCCACCAGACACTTTCAGATTGAAATAAATGATGAAGCACCATCAATACAATAATGTGTGGGTCCAAATAAGAGCTAACACGCATTGACAATAAACCTACAATACACGCACACAAATATACACAGGCCAGATGCAGTGCAGGGCGGGCCCGACATTACTCATTGCCTCCCTGACTGTCAGAAAGTGAAGGAGCTGCAGCACCATGGACAACGTCCATTCTACCTGAGCTGCAGCACTGTGGAGAGGTTTAAAGCTGGCTCTTCAGAGCACGCATTACACCTACAGGTGATCGCTCATCGGGGACATTAGGGTGTGGATTACAGTTAAGAGACTTGTCTTCTGTCTGTTTAGATTTTGAAATGAATAACCATCAATTTGATTTGTCTTTGGTTGTTGTCTTCTGTGGAGGTACCTGGTGGTGAGGATTTTTTTTAGTTAACCTTTAGTGAAAATGGAAGGCTCCCATTGGGCTCCTCAGCCCTTACCTCAGTATCTATCCAAAACCAATGTTTCACATATATAATCCACAGCCAAAGGATAACATGTTTTAACGTTTTATGGTGTGGACAAGTATGGACATACATGCCTTGTTTATACATGTCTTTCAATTTGTATTTTAAGATTCTGATGTGACATACTTCTGACACTGAACCTTGGTGCATGTAATCAAAGAAAATAAACATTTTCTATTACAGCCATTATTCGGTTTTAATATTTGAATTGGTCAAGTTTCTGTAGAAAAAGAGATTTGCGATTCTTACCAGAGCAATGAATGTCTTTACTTATCCAGAGCAACACACACAGCTTACAATTAACATGTAATCCATTTCATACAGTTGAATTGAATTAAATCCGATCTGCAACCAATACAGGCCCAGCAGTGCAGCAAATGAAATCCATGAACATATTGCTAAAATTTAAATATTTCTTGCAAAAGAAGAGCAAAACCTTGAAAATATCCATTCATTCTGGGCTACTGGCAAGTAGAGGACATCTAAAGAATAACATTTACAATACTAATATTGCTCTGACTGAACAGGGCTTTACAGGTGAGAAACAAAGTGTCAAAGAGTTCAGTGTATCTGAAATATTGTCTTTAAAGAAAATGGAGCCTCTTGACTCCCAGAATATCATAAAATATGAAATGTAATATTAAAAATGTATGATCTTTTATTCTTCATGTTCTGAAAGCTGAGTTGTAAAATGAAAACACATTAGGTGTACACTCAGTACAAATGTAATGTAATTTCTGCAAGTCCTTTCAATTCCATCTCATCTCGTGTAACCTCTCACATTTAAAAGTTATTCATTAGTCTGACTTTCCTATTCCACAAAGTGAAAACCAATGAGGAATTCTTAGAGACCATTTTAAAATGGAACCAATACCCCTAGGTGCGCTTCTCCCTTCATCAGCTCCATTGGCATCCATTTATTTTAATGTTGCCTGAGGTTATGGCAATCCACAAAATCCAGGCAGTCCTACTTTTCTAAAATATGGAAATGCTGACTGAAGAGAACCTAGCTTCTCAAACACTCCTCTAATCATTCATGGATATTCGCATTTAAATTACATTTTAAACAGGGAGACAATTTCTGAATTATGATCGCAATCTCCACTTAATGGTTTCATTGAACTGAAAATACAGTACAAAAATACATTACAAATGGAACTGCAGGTGTACAAATGCTGGTAATTAGCTACTCCTGAAAACATCCCCTGCTCCAGTTGCTTGCTTTCCTCATTATCACCAGTCAGATTGCATATGGATTGGAATGTCTGTGCTTGTAGCCACCCTGCAAATGCAGCAAAGTACCTTTTCAACAATGTACACAGCCAAGCCCACTCCTAACTGGTATGACACCTCTCTGGTACTATTCACATGGAAACTCATTGGCATTTTGGGCCAATGTCACAGGGAAGATCATTTACAAAGGAAAAGAGGATAATCAATGTATTTCAAAAGTATCCATCCAAATAACCAACAAACATTTTTGATGTCATGAAAGATACTTTAGAATTGTTAACTCTCTAAAAGGATGCAAAAAATTTGTTTTCTAATCATGAAAATTTGGTAAACGCATTGCAAGGAAAATCTTCATAATGTCTGCATTCACAAAAATGGGAGGATTCACAAAGGATGATGGGAGAAAGTCATCTGAAGTGCTCTTTGAACATCACCTTGATTATGGAGAGCCAAATGTAAAGCACAACACACACACACACAATTACATTATTGTCATTTAGCAGACATACATTACAATTCTATCCCTTTATACAGATGGATATGTACTGAGGCAATTCTGGGCTGAGTACCTTGCCAAAGGGTACAGCAGCAGTGCCCCAGCGGGGAATAGAGCCAGCAACCTTTTGGTTATGAACCCTGCCCCTTACCACTATGCTATACTAAATTCCATAAAAAAAGCAAATCTCATGTGTTCTTGATTGGCAACTGTTTTGTCCATTGGCAGCAATGCTGTCAGAAGATACAATACACAAATAAAACCAGTGGACAAGACAAGACACTTCTCCTGAAAACGTGACACATTACGTTCACATTACATCACGTTTCACTTTGAAGCATCTTAATTGAGCATCCTAATATTGTACCATACCCTCAAGTCTGTTGCACTTCTAACAGAAAAATGCCCATCAGGAAAAAAAAACCTACTCTACAGTACACTGACCATGCACATCCATAAACAAGTATGCAGTACAGTGGAATTCAAGTGGCATTCAAATAAATGAAAGATAATTTGTCTTGCACACACAGGTGGTCTTTTACAGTAAAGATTTCCTGTTTCACCGTCTGATATTTTTCTAAGTTAATTGAGAAAAATAAAACAAAACAGTAGATTCCTTTTTAATACCATACCTCAATGAACAGTTGAAATTATCTCATCTTTTTAAAAGCAAAATCTAAACAACTAAGAGAAAAAACACTGACCTCCTTTGCTTGTATCTCAGTGCTTTTACAAGGATGTTATCACCCAAAAGCTACTCAATAACTTGAACCTTTCTCTTTTCTAAAGCCAAATTAACTTGAGAAACATTATTATATATTGTATTAATTTTGTCTAAATCACCAACCTGTTTTTGATCCGATACAAACCAAACTCATGAAAGATCCCCTCTGTGTGTTATGTCAGCTCACATGAAGCACCAATGATTCATCTCTACCTTCAGCCTACATCCCTAAATGCCTAAAATTAGCTGTAGTGAAGGCCCTCCTGAAGAAATCAAATCTAGATCCTTCAGGCTAATATCAAATGGCCCTTTCTTGTAAAATATTCTGTAGAAAAATGTTGTACAATTCTTTCTGGCTTTCTGGAATTGAAATTATATCTTTGCTCAGTCAGGATTTCAACAAAAGTGGTGTTGAGTCATGACTCTCATTAAGGTTGTTAATGACATACTTTTGTCTTCTAACTGCATTTTGATTTATACTTGTGCTTCATGACCTAAGTGCTGCTTTTGACATAACAGATCACTAAATCCTTTTGAAGAGACTTGAAAGCACTCTTTGTCTAATGACCATCCTGGTTTAGGCCATGCATATCTGGTGGGTTTTAATTTGTTTAATTTAGGGAGGTTTTTTACCCAGAGTTCAATACAGCTTCCTGCAAGGTTTCATCATAGGGTCTTCACTATCCTTGTTATACATGCTGCAGTATAGAGATGTTGTCTATAAACACTAAATTAAGTTTCATTGCTAGACAGACAATACACAACTCTAGTCAGTCAAATCTGGCAAAGATCTACATATCCCAATACTGGAATCATGCCTTCAAGGTATTAAACTTTGGATGACATCTAATTTCCTGCTCCAGAACACAGATAAAACAGATAGCACTGGGTCCTAAAAACCTTTAAAGTGCTATGACAAACTTTTTTTAGCTCAACCTAAGTGATTACTAAATACTTATAGATCTTGGGGTTACAGTTTTTATACTGTATCTATATTTATATTTGTATGTCTTTTGAAATTCATATTATAGTATTCCCAGAGTGAAATTTTAACCTCATTGCCAAAATGAGACCTTTCCTTCCTTAAAAAGTGCAGAAAGTGTTTTACAAAAGAATGTAAAATCTCTGTGGTTTGCACAAACCTCAAAAAAGGATCCTGCTCAGAACACCCCACCCCCAACACCTGCATTGCAACAGGACTGCTTCGTTGGCTAACAAATGCCTGATTGATTTGTGCCTAACCTATAAGTGGGCATGTACCTGCTTATCTATTAACTCCCCTGCCCTTACTTATATAATCCCCTTCATCCCCCTTGTATTGTTTCATTCATGACAGGCTGGCAATTTGGCTGTTCCAAAACGAATTTTAAAAATATGGTGGTATAGCTTTTTCCAACAGAGACCCTCTACTATGAAAAAGCCTTCCAAACTTTCTCTGGAAATCTGACACTCATTCGCTTACCTCTTTAAATTTAAATGAAAGCCTATTTATTGTGTTGTATTGTGAATGTGGGTGCTCAGATGGAGGGTAGATCATGACTAGAGAATATTCTAGTGCTAAGAGCCTTGCTGTGGCCTCACTGTGAGTGGGCCTGCCTCACTTCATCTTTTAATCAAGTGGTACTGTCTCAGATCACCTTCATGGCCATGGCTTATCCTTGCTTTGCGCTTGCCTTTTCACCATCGCATATTTGTGGTCTATTGCCTTGCCTTCTTTTCTGACTACTACTTCTCTCTTTCCCCCCTTCTCTCCCCCTTTCCTTTTCAGTCTCATGCCATCCAAACAGCAAGTATATCTTCAGCCTAGCCGCCAGCGGTGAAGAGGTTACCACGAACAGCATTCGCTGTAACACCCTACATCACTGGATTGAAAGCCTGGGCCATGGTTGAACAAAAAGGCCTTCAGATCTCTCCCTCGGACAATTTTGGATAGTTAGACCCTGTAGCCTGCCTCAAACCACAGAAGGATTTATCTGACAAGCCAGTGGGTGTTTTCATGCCTCTCTATCATGCTTTTTTTCACATGGTTTTTACAGTGTTTTCTCAGAATGTTTGATGACTGCATTGTGAAATCATTTTATAATTTTACAGTTTTTTCCTAGGTGGCACAGGATTTAATATGGTTGCCCTCTGGAAAACACGCTTTTGTGCTTTGTCATAGTAACAATTGTAAAGATGCACTATAACTATTACATTTTGATTGATTGATCTTTAATTAGTAAATAGATTGGCCTTTTAGACAAAGAAAACAGAGAGGAGAATTGACCCCACAGTTCTAGACCATAATTATAATTATAATGTGACTATAGAAGGAGGTACTTTCTGTGTATTGAAATTCTATATAATACAGCATGATATTTAAACATTGCAATTATACATATTGAAGGGTAATTGTTAACTTTTAAAAACATATTTACATAGGCTCTGCCATCTAATGAATCAATGTTTTCCAGAACAACATTTGCAGAAAGCTTCCATTGGTGTGTACATTCCAAAAATACCCTGAACTGTATATAACAGAATATCAAACCTTCCTTGACAATGAAAACATTTAAAAACAAATCAGTAAAATAAATTCTCTCACAGATAAAGGATATGCTTGACAGTAAACTCAGAAACGACAGTGTCACAAACACTGGGCTGGACATACAATCACAAAATAGGAACTGCAGCTGAGACCCAAGGGAAAACTCGATTATCATGACACGCAGCACCTGGGAGTGAAATGACACCATCACTGCAATGATACAACCACATCAGTATAAGATACACTTTGTGGTGAGGAAAGAAAAGCTTTGACATATGAAAAGTGACAACAAATGTACAAACCTATTTTCTCCAGCAGAGCCGCCCCACCCCCCCTCACCTCCACTCAGTAAAAGATGCATCAGCCATCAGCACTTGACAGGAGGCATTTTTACAAGCCGCTTTCTGCAGCATACAGCTTGCGGTCTGCTGTGAGTGTGATGGTGATTTAATTTAAAATAAAAATATTTCATGACCACATGATTTCCATAACTACCATGTATCTAGTTGAGGTAATCCATGTGAACTCCAAAAAGGAATTCAAGTCACACTGGTTTCCTGGTCTCACAACGGATACACGTTGCTATGTGCCTTAAGACCATCACTTGGGACGGGGTGTTCCTTGCTCATGGTAATCCAGTGTGTGGAACAGGTGTAAACTTAAATTTGGTTTGGGGATCACCCTGTGTAGTATGGGAGCACAGCTACTATGTTACAAATCCTTGAACAAAAAGACCCCTGCACTGGCACACAGGCAGAGAGAGCCCCACTGATGTTATTGGTCACTGTTCAAACCAATTTGATTTAAGTAAACAAGGCTGATGAAGATCCCTGCAACAGTTCAAATGTCTTCTGTTTAACAGCCTTGCTTCTTCATACATAGTGTTGACAGAATCCATGGGACTCTGGATGGCAAAACAAACATTCCGGCAGTCTGTTCTGCACCACCCAAACTCAGATTAAGAATGAAACTGTGGCCATACTGCATGAGGCGTTTTTATCTTTTCCAAGCAATGTGATGGAACTGCTAAACCTGCCAAGCACGCATCAGAGCGTGGCCTGGACTGTAGTCTGTGGGGTGTCACGGTTGAGCTGGGAGACTGGCAGCTGAACCATTGGTTCCTCCTTTTTCCCCTCCCTCCTCCCTGTGGACCTCCTCCTGCGGCAGGGGATCAGGGGTGGAGAGCAGGTCCTGGAGGTGGGCTTTGGGGGTCTGGGTGTGGAAGGAGAGCTGGGGGAATAGGAGCTCATCTCGAACCATGGAGGCCAGCTCTTTTGCACTGCAAGAGGGAGTGCTTGTCTCATAGATGTCATGAAAGTTGTTGTAATCCACCTCATAGAAGCCATTCTCCAAGGAGAGCACAGGGGTAAAGCGGTATCCCCACAACACTTCCGTGTCTAAGTAAGAGCTCCGAGCCTGGCAGGTCATGCCTTTGCAAGGACGGGGACAAAAAAAGAGAGAGCAGGACACATGGAAATTCTGTTAAAACTGGGAAATGCAAAATTTGGCTCAAATTAATCAATGTGACAAACATCTGAAAATGAAACAGAAAGTTAGCATGCAAATCTGTTAAGTAATGCCTAAAACATTAGATTAAGAATTTAGCAAACTGTACACTGAAGTCTGCATTGTCAAAGTCACAAAGTCAGATTCAGTGTTCAGGGCAATTTTAATATGTTTACTGCAATCCCTAACAAAATGCCACACATGGTATCATACCTACACAGTATCTAATCTTGAGCTGCCCATTGTGAATCAATGCAATAGCATGTGTTAGGGGGGTTATCTCTGATGTACATGCTGATCAACAGCTCATAATCCTTTGTCTGTTTGCAAGGGCCTGTTGTGTCACCAAAAAAGCTAACACTATGACATCTGAACAAAATATAAATTGATAAAAGACATGGCTATAGGGAATAAAAATGGAGCACTGTAACATTAAGACACACATTACATTATGTTAAAAGAATGCTCTTTTCTTGATGTATGCAAAGTCTTATTGACACTTTTATCAATATAGTTTTCCCATGTGTACTATCCATTTTTAAAGACACCTTGAAAAAAAGTATTTTATTCCTTTCTTATTAGTGATGGGATTATTTTAAAGAAACATTACTGCAGATGTCCACTTTAGGAACACCTGGGCATGCTCAGAGTTGTTCTGTTCAAATCACCCTTCAGATTAAGCCAAGAGGCTGCTTTAACAGAAAAAAAACTTTAACAAAGCCATTTTCACTAATTAATTTTCATGTGCAAGGAAATATCCAAAGAGAAATGGCATGTCCCCTGAAGTCACACTTCTATGAAAGACCAACTGAGCAAGGATCTCAAGGTGAATTCAAGGTACAATCAATGATATTAAAAACAGCTGCAGAGAATAGTGTTTCCAGTCATCTGCATGCACATCTCAGCTATCCAAACCAAATTAGCTTTGATGGAATTATGCAGCACAGACTTTTCTTTCTCCTGTGTTTCCAGTATTTTTACTTAATAAATATAAATCTTTTTGAAAGCTGGCATCTTTTGGAAGATGGTAGCTGGAGGCCTCATTGCTGATACAAACATGAACATCTAAGACAACATGAAACATTTCAGGATAGCACATGGAAAAAACCCTCTAAAAAAGCTGTCACAGTCATGTTCTTCACTTTAATAGTAATGATTTAATGCTACTTTCTCCACCTTTGCCAGTTGCTTCAGACGTCTACATAAAAATGTACCAAAGTGTGTTATAAACATAAAAAAACAATGTATTTATTCTGTGTAAGTGTGTGTGTGTGTGTGTGTGTGTGTGTGTGTGTGTGTGTGTGTGTGTGTGTGTGTGTGTGTGTGTGTGTGTGTGTGTTCACAAGGGTTTCTCTCTCTGGAAATGATATTAATACTCTTTTTTACAAATTATGAACAAGAAAGTTACCGATGCATTTTTACATAATACTGCACGCTTTAGATGTCAGAATAGGTATCTTAGTTATCTATAACCCTCAGTTCCTTATGTACCTAACACTGACAAGATGCAATGCTATGCACTGTTAGAGCATGCATTCTGATGATGCAGGGTGAGTTTTTAGCTCCAGGAGATGACAAGTCAGGTTTTTGTTAATGGGATTCTGATGTTTATGCAGTGAAATGCATGCTGTGGGACTCTGACTTCATCTTTCAGCAAGATTTTCCCTGCAGTAATGTATTCCCTGGGAAAGAGAAGCAACGTATGGAAAAATGTGAGGGAATACTAGTACAGATGCCTAAGTCCTTCAGGATAGTTTCTGAGGTAGAGGCCAACACAATTTAAAAAAACAGTAAGTTATATTGAATTTTAAACATTTCAAACTGGTTCATTTACTTAGGTTATAGGTTATGGAAAGTAAAATCCCTTCCTTAATTCAGCTCAGTAACATGTTGACTCCAAAGATATATTAAATACATAGCTTGTTCTTTATTCACACCAATAATCAATACCAGTTGCAAGATTTATTTATATATTTTCACTTTGAAGTAAGGTCATTATTTTATAGATATTTAATATGCAGAAGCTGAAATGAATGATTCCTGTCCTGCACAAGACTGCACAGGGATTCACAGAAAATGTATTGCTGAAATGTATGGCATCAGAAACATCCAGAGGCATGAACTAATGTGACAGTTCAAAGTAAAGGTCTTGAATATAGACGTTTTTTGAATGATGTATCCAATAATGTGCAGCCTATTGAAGAGATGTTTCATGCATTGTATTTGAATTAGAACAACCACTGCCATCTGCCCTTGAACAACGACTGATAAATAGCTTAAACTGCACATTGTGGCTGATTATGCTAATGTATCCCTTACTGGGTATCAGAAGTGTGGAATGAAAAAGCAATTAGCAGCTAGGGTTAAGCCAATAAAAATGATCCTGTTCCCTGGGTGCCTCTGTGATAAATAAACAGATTCCCAGATCGATATTTTCCGCAAGCCAGGTTTCGAGGAACCTTGGAATCTCATGCAAGTGATCATTTTTTGGATCTGTCAGACATGCTGGTGGGAAAAAAAATGTTTCCTGCTTGTTTTTATCATCGTGTTCTTTTGCAGTGACTGAAGATGAGGCGTGCAGTCCCCCATGCCTTTTCCTCACTCACAGGCTATTCCAGGTTTGATGTGTAAATAGAAAATAATAAACCAAAGGCCACGCCGCTGAATTTGCATGTTAATATTTTGCACTAAATAAAAAGCGAATCTGTCGGTCAGGAGTTACAGAAGCTGTTAGCATTAACCCCTCATGTGCCCAATGGTCCCCACCACAGAAACAACATTGGAAGCACATAACTGAATTGATTTAAATGTAATTTGAGTTAAATGCAGGAACAGTTCTAGGTAGTGAGCTGCTTTGCAAATGTCTCAAAACTAGGAAAAAATAACTGTTGACTTTTAATAGGGCTAAATGAGCTGATTTTGACTTGTATGAGGTGTGAAGTCTTGGCCCACAGAACAACTTATTGTACTTCACAGCGCTGGCAGCTGCCGGAAGGGTCATTTACTCCATTTCAGAACAGTCACCAATGGGACCTTAAAATGAACACTGAAATGCCAGTGATGGAACCCCACAGAAAATATAGTCTGGCGTCCAGCTGCATGGATTTGGAAAGAGTAATAAATAAGAACAAAAGCACTTGTGTAGGCTGGGGATGAGTACAGATGGACATTGTACTGCATGCATCCATAGGCACGATAAAACAACAATGGACAGTTATAGCGTGCGCAAATACATCAAAGTGCAGTGAAAGACTCTGAGTCTGAAGATAGGCAGGGTTCCAAAGCACCAGGCTGATATCTTGTGAAATGAAATTGTTCATACTATTGAAAATAAAACTAACCTGTGGCCTCCACCATGCCTTCCAGGATGACCACGATCTCAAACTCCTCCTTCTCCATCTGGGCCTGGCTCCACTCCCAGAAGGGGCTCTTCTCATTGATCTCGTGGGAGATGATGAGCGGGGACACCAGGAAGAGGCGGTCGTCCCCTGTGTCGAAGCCGATGTTGATGTCGGTCTGGTTGAGCGGGATGAACTCGCCCTCCTTGGTCTGCTGGGAGCGGATGAGCTTGGCCCGGATAGAGGCCTCCACGATGTGCGAGTTGCGCAGGTCCCCGACGCGGAACATGAGGCACAGCTTGTCATCGCGCACCGAGATGACGGCCTTGTGGGAGAACATGAGGGTCTCCGCCCGCTTCTTGGGCTGCGAGATCTTGACGAACATGCAGCCCACCATGATGGCGTTGACGATGGAGCCCAGGATGGCCTGCACCAGCAGCAGTATGATGCCCTCTGGGCAGTCGTTGGTAATGACCCGGTAACCATAACCAATGGTGGTCTCTGTCTCAATGGAGAAGAGGAAGGCAGACACAAAACTGTTGAGGTTCTCCACACAGGGTGTCCAGTCCTGCTCATCTCCATGGACTAGATCGCCCCGGAGATAAGCTATGATCCACCAGAGAAGGCCGAAGAACAGCCAGGTAATAACATAGACCAGGGTAAAGATGAGCAGACTTAAACGCCACTTGAGGTCTACCAGCGTGGTGAAGAGGTCGCTGAAATAACGGTAGGTTTCCTGAACGTTGCCATGGTGGACGTTGCACTTGCCATCCTTTTGGACATAACGCTGTCTGGGCTTCTTCACCGTCTCGGGAATCAGGCGAGTGCGATCAGTGGTGATCTGGGCCTCTCTGATGTGCTTTGGGAGCTTCTTCATCTAGAAGGATGTAAATATAACTTGGTGAAAAAATCTTGAGGTCCTCTATTCATGTCTCAACACAATTCTAATTAACCACAAATGAAAGTGTCCAGACATATTGTGTAGAAGCAGTCGTCTTATACTACTCAAAGAAACAAGAAATAAAGAAAACTGAAAGGAATTGTTTGTCTACATGACAGCATGACTATGTCTGCAGAAAAACAGACAGCATATTAAAGAAAAAAAACAGCTGTGCTTTTCAATAAATGTTTGCAAAAAATTCAAGGTTGATCACTGTATTTTCTATCTGAATGTTCACTTTTCATTTCTGAGCACATGTTTGTTACTACCCCATTTTTGATTTTCAGTATTTACCATGGAGATGGATTCCAGGGCTTGAAGAAAACCTAGTTCATGGTTTCACCATTTACATGACAACATTAATGAGATTTTGTGTGCATAAATGGCATTCTTTACATACAAACAGGTAATTCAAAGGCTCTCCTAAACTATACATATCCCCTTTCAAAGAAAAAAAAATGCCAACCTCTCTGGGAATTACTCCTATCTCCATGTCGTGGTCCATGTGGGCTCGAGAATCCCCTGCCATCATCAGCTGGAGCTGCAGACCTGGGGGATGGATTCAAGGAAAAGAAGGAGAGAGAGAAAGAGAGAGAAAGAGAGCAGAAGGAGAGGGCAGAGGGGAATAATCAGGGGACTGATTTACAAAATCTGTTGATTTTAGTCATGCATGAATGCATTATGAAATAGGATGTGTAATCTAGTGCTCACAATCGTAAAAAGGTTCTAGATAACATAGAAATCTAGTTAACAAGAAATGCAATGTACAGTACCTTTTCGGGACAGCCAATTAGTATGCAATCAATACTTTTAAGATTGCTTTAGAAACCAACTTCATAAAAATTGCACCTTTGATTTTATGTATTTACATCCATACATTAAACCATTTCCTTCCAAATGTGCTGCACCAACAGTACACTAATCTGTGGGAGAGAGTCAAGATTTGTTTGGAGACAGGCCCCTGTACAGCTGGCTCATTTGCCTTTCAAACGACTGTCCTCTGCTCTCCCTGACACCTGCGCTCACCTTTTAAATTTCCCCAGTGAAACAAAGCAAGGTCAGTGATGATTCAGCCCTGTTGCCAACTAGAGTATAACCACTCCTATGCCAATCTAACCTGAAATAATTCATCAGTATGATCACATGAATATCTCTCTTGGAAAATGACAGCAATCTACAAGTCTAATAATGCCTTTAAAACATAAATTCCCAATGAATACTACTCCCACCAGCAGTAGAATCATAATGTGTTCCTTTAGCTGTGACAGATCAAATTGCAACTACCATTTAGACGTCTTTGTTGACATAGTATGAGTACATCAGTACTTTTCAATAACACGTTTAGCTTGGCAGCTGCGATCTTCAAGTCTGTTACTATTATTATTAGTAGTAGTATCCTCAGCAACTTGCATAGTTCATGCATACATTTACATACAACCCATTTATTGAGATGAGTATTTCACAATAGCAGTTCCCAACCCGGTAATCAATCCTGAAAACCACACTACACTGCAGTCTAGGAATAATGCTTTGAGAAAAACCTCATGATTTCATGAATAAAACATAGACCCATTGTGAGATGAGTATGTGTTCCTTTACCTACAACACATTAATGCTGTGCCATGCAACTACCATTTGATGTGTCTATTTGTTGTTTGCCTCTGCACTTTTCAGCAATATATATAAATGTATATGGTATTTAAATTCAGACAATTGCATTGAGTTAAACGATGCCTCAATGTAATTCAAATGAGGCCCTTGGTCTAAAAAATATCCCCACAGAGCTTACTAAAAAACTTGCTGACTACCATAAAGGCTTTAAGTTGAGAGTGTTTGATGTTAGTTATTAATAGAACACACATTTTACATGGACCACAAATGCATTTAAGGAAATAAAGCACATTTGTCTGCAAAGATTTTCAATATTGTTTCATTATTATTCATTATTGTACAAATCATTATTGTTTGTACCTGATCACTAAATGCATACACCAATGTCACATAAATCAAAGTCCATTTTACAAATTTTGGAACAGGATAATTTTCAGAAAGATAGCAAAACGTTAAAATGAGAGGGAAAAAGCTATGCACACTGGAAGCTTAACACACATTCCTGGCCTTGTTGCTAGAAAATGCAGCAAGCATTTATCTCGCTGCTCTGAGCCAGACAAGGCGTTTTAGTAGTGTTGCATTGAGACACAGATAGTGCTACCAATTTGCTAAGCACTTGGCTGTCACATTTAAAGCAAGGACATCAACAACTCACAATCAATATAGTTTCCTACTTAAGCAGGGAACCATATTCATTTTTCTCAGATGAAAAAAGCTTTACAGTACGACTGTAATGACTTTAAAGAGACAACATATTTCACATGCAGCATATTTGTGAACTCTTTCTATCACCAGTGGGTCTTCCCACAGTACTCTGCAGATACATAGGGGTCATGATGAGATCTTTAGCCGCCTCAGTGTTTGAATCTGTATTTTTAGATCCTGCGACAGCCTCTCTTTTCCTTCTAGAAGGTGCTAAGTTTGAGTCTTGCCAAAAGCATAACTATTGCAAGATGCTATATTGGCATTAAAGTAATGCTGTCAGTAGGTCTGCCATCCATATTGCCTTTCAAATCAGTAAAATCAGAAAAAAAAAACAATTTGCACCATTACAGCTCAGCTGTATGATATAATCACATTTTTACATCATTTGGCTATTATTGAAAAATAAAGTAAAACAATATATATTCATAACATGTAAAATAAACATCAAATTCATCAAAAATACATCAAAACATAACAGACAGTTTAAGACTAGAGTGTTGCTGTATTTTGAAGTATGAGCTTGCAGTTTTCAATCAAATATAATGCAATACAGAACACCTGCCATAACAAAATGCACAAAACAGAGTCTGAAGCAAAGTCAACTGGATAACTTGCAGTGTAGCAGTGCCATATATTTCCTCCAGTGCTCCAGCTCTCTGGTGTGGTTGTCCATTCTGCAGCCGGACACTGCCATTGAACAGCTGCCTGTCCCCGAGGTGCTGATCTAGCATGCACTGCAGTACTATGCTTCAGTCCTATCTACACCCAAGCTGTGACACTGCCAGGTCATACGGGGCAAACTGCACAAAATTTCCAAAGTGGCTATCAAGACTTGTTAATGGCTCAAGGCTTAATTGCTCCAGCCAGCCTCATCCACATGCCACTACTCTTAACTCTCAGACTCTCAGAAATTGCTCTCTGCCTGCCACTCTGCTTTCACCAGTCGTGTCCTGTCACCACTAAAGGCAATTAGACTAACGAAATGACAATAAGCACGCAACATGGCCGATGCTGAAAACATTGTGCTTGGGTTCCAGTCATTTCTGTGTCATTCGCTGTTGTGTGTGTTTGTGTGTGTGCGTGTGTGTGTGTGTGAAAGGGTATACATGGGTCTTTGAAAGCAGCTTTTCCAAATCCCCCAAAGGCTGCTGAGGGAGGTTGGAGTGAGGATTGAGGGCCTAGTGACACTCGTTTAATTCAGCTGAATATGTCTGCCCAAGCGCACAGGATTACGGGGAAAGGCCTCTGCCGCACTCACGGGTGGCGTGTCAGATGCTAATTTTGATTGATCATTTGGGGTTGAATACACAGCTGGATTTAGAGCCCAAGTCCCATGGCTCCGTGCTTGAAGGGGGAACGAAGGGCGCTGCGCGGAGGACGAGTTAACGGGCGAACCGTTCCGATTAGAGGCGTAATTGTTTCCCCAACAAAGTTTACAGAGCCATTGGTGCTGCTGTTGAGATCCCAGCTGAGGAGCCCAGCAAAATGTGAGTTTCATACCAAAGTGAATGTGGTACAGCAGGAGACCATTAACTCCACTGTGTTTTGCCTCTTAAAGGTCAGCTCACCTTGGTGTGCCCCGTTCCATCAATTAGGATGAAGTGTCTGAATGCTCACTCATACCCCTTGAGGCAGGAACCTCCAATCAACCTGGGTAGGGAACGCCTACTCCAGTCAGCGAATGCTTCAATAAATGTATACAGCAAGACATGGCAACTGCAATGCACCTAAAAGGACCACTGTTGTGGCTTTGCAATGAAGTAATCTGTGAAACTGCCATTCCCTGATTTTTTTTTTTTGCTTCTACAGGCACATTTAGACCTTTTTTACAAATGTTTAAGGCTATCATATCAGTCTCATGGTATCACATTTGAGGAGACTGTGTCTGATGAAAGCAGTAGTGAATGATGTTTTTGCCATTCAGTTGGAATGTTAAAGTGAAGAATCATTAATCAAGGAAAAATCACAGCTTAATGAGAAGAACACTTGTCTGGTAATAAACATACATTTATTTTGCAGGCTTGGATGGGTCCCTGATATTGTGACACTACGAAACAAAAAAGGATTGTTTCTATATGCCATCCCCGGAAAGTATGCTCCTCCTACATAAATATCTGCAAAAGATTTTCCCTCGGTTGTTATTCAGATAGCTGTCTTGTTTCAATTTCCAAACAATGATTCTCAGCCCAGATCTAAAGCATCATAACTCTGTTTGGAAGCATGCAAATGCCACAAAAATAATTTCTTAAAAATAACTAATTTGCATTACAGAGAGAAACAATCTCACTGTGTGGACAGAACCTATTGTTATTAAATTTGAAAGTGAAATCCTGAAGATGCCTACCGTCGAAAATACACAGCCGAGTAGATTTTCATCTGAATCAACTACCAGAGCACACAAATCACCAGGGGAAATTTGTTGTCACTCTCAGTCTTCTCTAATATGCAGTGATGGAGCTGACATTGCTGGAGTAACTGTTTCCATGTATGAGCGGGATATCTCACGGTTCTGTCTGTCCCAATATCCACGTTGCAGCCTCCACTTGAAAAACTCCTGCATTGCACAAAACAATGTGCACAGACATCTTGTCAGGTTTTACAATGCTTTCCTTACAAACAAATTTTAACCTGGTTACTGAGGCCACTTGAGGAAGGCAAGTGACATGCGAATGTGAGGAGAAATATATCCCAATAATGGCATCACTGGTGACAAATGACTGCATGCAATCTCTTATGGGACAGGGGTTTCTGCACGGGAAACAGATGTCTCACAGTTGTGTCTTGGTGCATGATCCCCCTCAACTCTTTCACCCTGGGATGAACCAATCAGACATACATGTTAATATAATATAAATGATTAATGGTTCATAATGAACACAAGTGACTACTAATCACTAACGGGACAAAAGCTGAAGCATAGAAAAGCAGTTCCACTTTACGCTTTTCTCCTCTGCCACGGTCTCTCCGAGGTGTGACGGGCTTACCTTCGGTTCCCAGCAAAAGTAGCTTCCAGGCGCCCACCGTGGCATCTCCCGGCTGCTCCCCCAGTGTCTGAGCTCCTTCTCTGCCTCCAAGCAGTAGCCCTTCCACCGATTCTGCACTGCTCCTCTGCACTCCTGTGCCTGTGTGTGTGTGTGTCTGTGTGTGAGCATCAACTCTCTCTCTCTCTCTCTCTCTCTCTCTCTCTCTACCTCACTCCCACATGGAGGTCTCGTCTCTCAGTGTTTGTGTGTGTGCGTTTGTGCGTTTCTGCCACATGGCCTGCCTCATTCTGCAGAGAGGTGGGGGAGAGAGAGAGAGAGAGAGAGAGAGAGAGAGAGAGAGAGAGAGAGGTGTGCGCAGGGGAGAGGAAAGTCGTGTCTGAGCAGAAGAGAGATACTGAGGAAGCAGTTTTAATCAGCCGCACTAAAACCGCAGCCGGAGAAAAGAACCTTGGGGATGATGGTGGTGGTGGTGGTGGTGGTGGGGGGTTGGGTATAGGGGGAGGCCCAGATGCAGCAGGGGCAAAAAGGATCAGAGGGATGAAATGTCGGAGCAAGGTCATTTGTGCAATCAGATTCATCCATCAGTCGTCCACCTCCCCGAGAGCTCCATTAAGAAGTAAGAACCTGTACTGTGCATATCTTCTCTCCATTTCGACATGAGCACAATTGTTTTGCATGGAGCATTCCCATGATTTATGGCCCTCCGGCCTCTTTGTTACAGATCTGATTGCCCCCTGTGCAGTGAGACAGGAGCTTGTGTCAGCTGGCTGGTGGGGTAACTAATTGAAAGTAAAAAAAAAAAAAATCCTCCACTGGTACTACTAAAGAAGTGACCGTAAAGACCCGGGGGGGGGGAGGATGAGGGTATCATAAAATGTCTCTGTTGTAGCGATTCCCCCACCTCCTGGCTGTAATTACGTGCCTGTCACGGCTATTGATCGGATGGCTCGTTAGAGTAAATCCGGCTCAGCTGCGCCACTTTCACACTTTGCGTGGATTAAAAAGCAGGGAGCTGTTAATTATAGTTGAGGCAGACCTGTTTGCTTAAACAAACCATCACTACAAAATGTGACTGCCTGGGTGCTCAGTGAGCCACATTCAGTACTTTGCGAACACCAGACTAGGAAAGCATAAATGCTCTCTTCCTATTCCATCAGTACCTTTTTTACCCAACAAATTAAATTACCCACTGATGATGGACTCTGTGCTAAAAGTTTATTCATATGTCATTGGTCCCATTATGTACTGAATTATTTCGCTTTTCAGTTGCGCTTATTGCGGCAGTCTCAAAGTGAGTTAAGGTAATGGCACTGGGATATGGGAAAATATTGTCAGATGGAAAGGAAAAGCCCAGAGTGTGCATGTATGGACTGAATAAAAGGGAATAAATATTCTGAATAATTCATCACGATATGAGTGGTATTGGGTCAGCACACACAGGAGCACAACGAGAGTTGAAGGCGGCCAGCAAACAGTGTGAAACGACTGGTCAGCCGCTCCACACCAACCACCCTGTTATCCACCACTTAAAATAAGCCACTGCATTTTAAACTCACCAGCAAATTATAGCAAAACAGATCTAATTCACAGACAGGAAAATATTTACTTAACTGTGTGAATGAGCTACAAACAGAATAGCATGACTAAAATTCAGCTAGCACAGAGAAAATCCTCCCTTTGCTTTCCTTCCCCTCCTAAGAAATGTCCTTCTCTTACTTGCTGTCTTATCTTCCTAAATTCGACTGAATTGGTTAAAATGAATTCATGTTCATATCAACAGGAGGACTTGTATTTAAAAAAACGCTATGGTTTCATTATGACATCCTCAGGTCATTGCAGTCGATTTGCCTTTCAGAGTCAAAAGTGGAGTTTGGGGTGGGCTGACAGATGACAGGGACATTATTGCTTGCAGTGCTTACTTTGGAGGAGTCAGCACTTTATGATAAGCTCAGTGTGCAGACAGCTTGCTGCAGTGGGTTACCTACAGTTAGCACTGCTGCCTTGGTGCAGCCATACCTATGACCCTAGATGAATAATATATACCAGAAATGAACAATGAACAAAAAAAAAAAATACACCCTGAAAAACTGAAATCTCACTAGACAAACCCAGGAATATAAAACAGCAATACACCATGCTAAAATTGTTCTTATACCTATTTCAGCATTACAATAAAACATCTGTATGTCCCCTTAGTCTTTCGCTCTCAGTTTGCCTACATCCTTTTGAGCCTCCAGCTTCATTAGTCCTGATTGATCCTCCTGTCAGAGCCTATGACACCTCAATGAAGTGAACTGTAAGGAGCCCCTGAGGACGAGGACACTAGAAACATGAAAATCAGAGCCTGCCAAGGACTCAAACAGGAGTAAACTGCTGAGAGAGAAATAGAATGCACAAATCATTGGAGTTTTACAATACGCTTCAAAACCAACAGCTGTGTGTGAGATTTTGTATATAAGAAACTTTAAATTGGTTGGTCATGAATAAAAAAGAATATATATGTATATGCACGCTTGTGAAAAATTCTGAATTATTTATATATATGAAGTACCAGTACTTAATACACTAAGAAACATGAAAGAAAGAGTGCCTATTAGCAACTGGAAAATATTTAAATTATAAATCATTTCAAAGTGTAGACTCTTACTGGCACTCCTTACTCATGCATTATTCACATACCAATTCACCATTTATTTAGTACATACTGGACTTAGATCAGTGCACTTTTTCATTATTTTCTATATATATATATATATATATATATATATATATATATATATATATATATGCAAGAGGTAGATAAAATAGTGAAAACACCACACAATTTATGAATATTTATTAACTAATAAGGAATTGAGCTGCTTTTTGCCTTCAGAACAACTTAAACCCTTCATGGAATGCTGTTATACAAGTTTGAATGGTTTTGAGTAGGATATTGGACCACTCCTCTAGAAGGAAACCCTCCAGTTCTTTGAGAAATGAAGGACGTGGAAATCTACACTGCACTTTGCATTCCAGAACTTCCCATACAGGTTCAATGATGTTTAAATATGCTGATTGCAGAAGCCCTGGAGGGTGTTTGACTACACCCTGCTGTTAATGAACCCACTCTTGAATCTTTTTAGCAGTGTGTACAGGGGTGTTATTGTCTTTGAATATTGAAAAATCTTGAGGAAATAGTGTTTGCACCATAGGGTGCACCTAGTTGCCGGAAATGTCTGTGTTTCCCTTAGGTGTAATTCTACCATGCAGAGTAATAATTGGTCCCAATGATTCCATGAGAGGGTTGCCGATACCATACCAAATCCATCACCATTTTTAACAGTTGAGGACAGGAAATGTGGGTTGAAGACCCATCCAGATGTAGGCAAAAGAGTAACAGAGGACTCATCGGACCATATTACTTTCTTCCAGTGCTCAGAAGTGTAGGTTTTATGCTAATTATACCATGTTATGCTTTGCTGTGCATTGTCCTTGGTTACAAGCAATTTCTGAATGACAGCTTTTACCATAAATATCAGTTTTGTAAAGCTCATGATGTAAAGTTTTTGTTGAGACTCTGAGACTTTGTCACAGAGGTGTAAATTCACTTCTGTGGTAATTTTGAAGACTGTTGTTCTGTGGGTTTTAGTAACTATCATGTCTATCTCTATCAGTCAGCTTTGACTTACGACTAGTGTTTCTGTGACTGACACCTGCAATTCCGACAACAATCTTTTCAGAAATCTGTTAGATCTCTCATATTGCTATAGAAACTCAACTATTAAAGTGTTGAAATGTCTTGAATATCAGAGATATATTGTCAATCAATGAAACACAATTACTTCAAGATTCATGTCTTTTTTCATTAGATGTTTTGATTATTTTATCTCCTACCCCTTGTGTGTGTGCGTGTGTGTGTGTGTGTGTGTGTGTGGGTTATTCTAAAATAATGTATACAGTAAGACATGCATGGTCCCTGCTCTATAATTTGACAATCTTCTATGACTACCTGTTTCATGCACACTAAATTAGCGCCCATGTTGAACTGTCTTACCAGCATGCAACCAGCTGGATGTCTGCCAGGAGACACCAAAATATTATCTACAGACATCCCACTGTTGGTAAAACCATCTCTTGTTCTTCTTTCTTGCTTTTAAAAGTGAATGAGGTCCAATTAGTGTTGCAACAACATAGACCATCTTTACCTCAGTATGGTCTTAGGACTTTTCTTTTCTACAAGCTGCCATGGGGCATACTTATATATACACTCAGCTAGCCAACTGATAAAATAAAGGCAGTGACATACAAAATTAGCTCAAACACAGAAAGAATAAAAAAGAATGAAGAGACTTCTTGTCTCTTTAATTTGATAAATATGGTATCAATAGACCATTCATGTGGTGTGGATAGCTACCAAACAACTAGCCTTTGAATAGTATAGTGGAAAGTCATTAGCAAAGCCTTTTTGGCATGGAACCTTCTCGATGACTGACTGATGACCTAGTCAACGTAAAAGACATGTCATGTTCATGTCACAGAGGATTGTAGAGAGGAACAAGTAGAGAAAATAGAGGGGAGTTAAGATGTGAAATGAACAGCAAATTAAGTGTGAAATTGAGAACAAAAGAAACAGGCAGGAGGAAAACTTTACTTGGCAGGGAAAGGTGGTGAGCAAAAGTAACAGCATGACAGCAGAGCTTTCCATCTTTATCTTAAATGATCCACAGTCTAAACATATGAAAGGAAGACAGAAAATAGCACATCATGTCCATACATCTCAGATTTGGACTTATTGTATATTAAGGAATACATTCATCATTCCTAAATCTATTTCAACCTGATACATTCATCATTCCTAAATCTATTCCTAAATCTATTTCAAATCATTTCAACTCAATTCAATTCAAAATGTTTTTTTTTCTTAATTTTTATTTTTCATACATCATCATAAACATTATTGTGTTTTTTTCTTTGCTAGTCACATTGCCTCATACATTTTCTTTTTGTTTAAGTATTACAGATTTGAAATGGTTACCATTTGACTGCAATTATAATGATATGCACTGATTAAATGAAACTGCTATGCATCTCATCTACATTTGGAAGGAGTAAACAAGTGAAAAATAATGAAATTGCTGAAAATGAACTCTGTCAAACTGTTCAGTTCTTTCCCCCTCTAGACATACACGAGTTGCATTTCCAAGTAATAGAGTTTTGCTTTCAAACATCAGAAAAGTGAAAAGCGCACAACAGTTTTGACATGATGTGATGTTCTGTAATATCTCCCGACAACATGCAGATCCCGGTGTTCCAGAGAATCCCCGAGATCGAGAGAAGCTGGTCGAGGCAGTTCCAGAATCTGATAAACATATGCCCTATGAGGATTTCTTTAGACCTTTACCATGCCACCACATAGCAAAGTACTCTAGGTCAACCCGGGGCGTGATGGAGGACTTACAGATCTTGAATGGCCAACCACCCTGGGGGATCCCCTCCAGATAAAATGGAAACAGGTCGCCTAGCTCTTCATACTCGCAACACTGCAGCCGTAACCCTCACTAGTTAAGCGTAGCTGCAGACAGACACTCATGTCAAACACACATCGAACACGTCTAAGCATGTATTTATGTATGCATATAAAATGCTGATGTATGTTTCAGTCGTTACTAACATAGCGCTTAAAAACAACAGGCAGCACTCTGAACAAAGTGGTTCCCCTTGAGCAAGTGTCGGCTTGTTCACGGGAGCTCTCCGGTGCTGAAGCACTCCGTGATATTTCCTCAGGCTTCAAAATAACTAAGTGCATCGGTATTACCCGTGAGTTTACTGACTCTTGTCAGCACACCCACAGTACGCAGAAACATTCATTAAAATAAGGTTTGCCGACTGTCGGAGTTCATCGCTGTGTTGTGAGTGATAACACGAGCCCTTTGACAATGAGTTCCTGGCGCTGTGTCGGAGGTCGTTGGCTAGTTTCTGCGTTGACAAAGGAGCTGAAAGGAATTTAGCACGGGCTTGCTTCTGCTCAGAATTAAGGACCGTTTCCGAGGCATGGCAACTTTAGAGGACCTAAGACAGTTTTACACACGGCTATATTTAATTTACTGACACTAACCCACCCCCACCCACAGTAGATGTGGTAAACCTCCTGCCTTTTAGTCGTGTCGTGTGCCCTACATAAACCACTGTGTGTATAGACATATACACGCTTTCTGACCATCTCAGCCCTCAGTTTTCGACATGGCCTTCGGGCGCTGGCTTAAGCGTTGTTTGCAGCTTCTCCGACCATTTCCTTTTCGGTTGTTGAAATCTAAAATTTCATGTGATTTCATGGAATGTGATTTGTTTATAACCTAGAACAGGGAGTAAGCACATTTGAAGCACACGTGATATGACCTATAACATCTTGCCCTTGGGCCTGTTTGCCTACTATATGCACTTTTGTATGTCGCGTTGGATAAAACGTCTGCTAAATGAATAAATGTAAATGTGAATGATATTCAATCACCGAGTGTTTCAATAATTGTAATAGTTTTGTATGTGCACAGGGCAGTGAGAATAGGGGCAACACTGCAGTGTCTATAGTTTATATCTAGATTCATCTTAGACGTTGTCTTCTAATTATGTCGATGGGTTATGGGTTCAAACGTAGAGATTTTTACAAAGAGAGAGCACAGAAATTGTTGTTGTCCAAAACTGTACCTTGGAAATGACACAAGATTGCAAAGATAGTAATAACATATGTGGTAGCTCGACATAATGGTAGCCTACTACTGTGCAAACACTGCGTCAGTTAACTCAAATACATAGTTGATATCTCAAATTACATGTCATTTTACCATATGCATGCCACGAACCAGACAGACAAGGTAGCTCATACAGTTTCATTGATAACCTAATTATTTCTCAGGAGTATAAAACATTGTTTTCTAACCCCCTTTCACTGAGTCCATAACACACACACACACACACACAAACACTATGTGCTCAAAATGCTTTGTTATAATGAATAAATTAAATGTTACATGACTTCATACAGTTGCTCCTTTCCGCTTAATTATTACTAACAATATGAGATTCGAATAAAACGTTTAATAAAATATCAAAGACAACAAATCGGTCCCAGTAGGACAAAAGAGTGTGAATAGGAGAAGGTGTTAATGTAGCCTACTTGCGCAACACTAGCATCTCATTATGTAAATTGCAGATATCTTTTCAAGATTGTGGAGAAACATGAATAAGAAAACGTCTCCGCATTTTCGCGGTCACGCCCAATTGAAAACTACCTGTCAGGGGTCAACGTTTACAACAGTCATACAACTCATACGACAGTTAATCAAATCAAGTTCATAAGAGTTTACTTTTTGATCGTAGAGAACTGTCCTGCATAAAGGTTTTTTTTTTTTTTCTGAGAGATCGTTCTTGAATGTCAAGCCTTCGCTGTTATCGTACCTGAACATTTCGTAAATGTAATTCAGATGGAAATGAGGGTTCCAATCCCTCAGACAGAGCAAAAAAACTTGCCCCTTAGATCCTGCAGATAAAGTCCCGACCCGTGACCCTGGTACCTTTGTAAAAAAAAAAAAAAAAAATATATATATATATATATATATATATATATATATATATATATATATATATATATATATATATATATATATATATATATACCACATGTAGCCATCAGTATAGCCATTATTTCGGATAGTTTGAGATATCAAACCATCGTTAACATGATTTGAAGTGCACGGTAACAACGAACTATATACGTTAGCTATCTACCGATATGATTGCAAAGGGTAGACTTTTATAGTTTACCCACCACTTTTATCATAGTGGGGTGTGGTGACAAGACGCAAGGCTCATAACCCAAAGGTTATTCTCCTCTGGGACATTGCTGTTGTACCCTTGGGCAAGAGGCAAGATGGAAGATGTAATCCAAAAGAGATCCATTAAACATCCAGTTGTATAAATGTTAAACATGTTAAATTGTAACCTGTGCAAGTCACTCGGGACAAGAGTGTCCGCGAAGCAACTAAATGCAAATGTATTACTACGCTACAGTCAGCAAGAACCGTGAATATTTGTTTGGCTGAAGATACCCTTTGATTTTTTCTTCAGATTTTCTTTAACATTCCACATGAAAGATTAGACTGAAAATTCACTGTGTGATTGTGCTGAGTGTAACATCTATGATAAAGTTAAGGTATAAATTTAACAACCAGATTAACAAGTAAGATTAAAGCAACAGGTGCCCATGTTTCTCCTTAAACAGAGTAGACTTACAAGTGCACATGACCTTTCTAACAGAGTATCAACAGTGAACTGCCCTGTGTTTTTCATCTTAACCTATTATTTAGAACTAGGCCACAGATAGGATTGGAGCAAACCTGGACATGGGAGTTCATGGGGATAAACACCAAGATATTCTATGCTTGAAGGGTGGGGGTTGGCACCCAAACTGGTTTCAGTGAACCTGGGATATCTATAAAAGCAGCAGGTACAGTGGAACATGCCAGAACATTTCCTACAGCTCAAAGGACACACTTGAGAGCACACCCTCTGACACAAGCTAGAGGACAATAGAACACCTGAACTCCTAAATTTGGATTTTTTTCTCCTGTAAGTAAGGTAAGACTTACATTTTAAAAGTGTTCATCTTTTTTACAGGATCATTACCACTCAGACATTAAAAAAACAACCTATCTTTAAATATTTCTACAGTTAAAATGATTAAAAGTAAGATGCATGTTTTAGTATCTCTGCACATCATAAAATTATTACCCTTTCATACTTGACTCCACTGAAAGAGGTATACAGAAAGCCCAGTTCTTAAAATTACATAATTCACTAAGTAAGACAAAACTGCTGAATTTTACAGTGATTTCTGTTTTGAAAAAAGTCTTGTTTTGTCTTTAAAAAATAGTATAGGATACTTTGTCACACAGAGTGTGATGGTTTTACACAATAATTACAAAAACATGTATCATACCATATCTAGTTCAAGCTGAAATGTAGTGTTCACCACTTTCATTTTAAAAACTGAAGGTGTATGAGTTTAATGTAGCATGCAGAGGAAGTGGAACATATGGTGAGACTAACTGGTTGACATGCTACCTGTGATTTTATGTGCTAAATGCCGTGATGAGCTTATAACATATTTAACATGGTGCATATTTTCTTACAAAATAATAATTACAGAAGGGCATAGACTCACCTAATGATGCAAAATTTACTAAAGTATGAATTATCTATACCTCGTCAGATGCATGACATTTTCACAAATTGAGTTATTGAGATATTTCTGTTGTCTCTCTGCCTGACTACCACTAGAGTCTGTTTCACTGCTGGGCCACGTCTGTCTGCAAACCCATATATTTGCATCACCAGTTATACAGTCAGTTATACATGCTGTGAGACAAGTATCCTCCTATCTCTCACTCCCAGGCCCAGCAGCTTGGGGTAGAAATAAGGAGAAGCAGTATCATCATCTAGCTGTGTTATAGGTAGTAGGTTGGACTTGTGGACGGGGTTCAACCATGTTATTGTTGTATGGCTGTAACATTGCTGAGCAAGGAAGGTACAACATTTTAGCAGTTCAGTGTTTTCCTCCCACTTTTCCTGCTCTGCTGACCCTAATGTTTGCTGCTGCTGATTTCATTCACAGCCTCCCTCATTAGCATTCGACTAATGGCATCTGTTCTCCCTGAGGTGGGGCTGTTGAATTATACCTTATTCGGGGCAGTTTGCAGAAAGTTAACAAAGTTAACTTCCCCCTATTTAAGTGAGAGATGAACCATTTGTACCTACACTGGGAAAATAATGTGAAAGGACACAGTATTATATTCATCATAAACACTATACCTTTTATAATAAAATGGTTACTAATGGTTACTAAGGTTCCTTCCTTGTGTTTCCCACACATTATTCTGGTGCGCATGTTTGGTGGGGTAAAGTTGGGGGAGGGGTCGGGTAGGAGCACAAACAAAAAGGGAAATGTGATTGAAGGATTTCTTTGTGCGTCGTAGCGAAACGTCTCAGTGTTCTCTGTGAAAAAAAAAAAAACAGCAGGGTGCTGAATTGGTCACGTTGTCCTCTCACACGCTCAATGGGAGCACCACTGGCTGCTCTGTATTGTGTGTTTCCTGGCATACAGAGTAGCTAGAGATTCCAGCATTTTCCATTCCTGTTGCTAATCTCCCTGGTAGTGATATATATCCACCACATGGGCTGAACTGGGATGGCTGAGTCAGAGTGTACCATTGGCAGCATTTAGTGTAGATTCTCTGCGTGGGGGTGGGGTACACAGTTGCCTGGGGTGGGGGGTGGTGGGGCTTGGGGGTGGTGTTTGGTGAGTTTTTGGTTGGGGGCTGATGTATCTGGGCCAGGAGAGTGACACATTTTGAACAAGGCCTGTCGTTCTATAAGGGGGCAGTGTACACTGCGACATGTGCCTAGGATTAGAACATTGCACTGGGGATTAAAACTTGCAACACATGCAAAGCAACTTGCAGGGAGAGCGGTGTAAGAGAAAACAAAACAAAAAAACATCATTCCAGTTTGGCTAAGGGATTCAAACAGCAGGTATGTGAAGTGGTTTATACTCACTGATTATTCATGGCTGACAGATGCACGGATCCATTTGTGATTGGATTAAAACCATTCGTTTTTACAAGCAAGAAGTTTTCCATGGAAAATGTCTATGAGTTAACCTTTCTCCACCAGGTCAGAAAGAGTGCTGCCTTTTAATTCCATTAAGAGTTTTGCCTCATTAGTTTTACTACAGGAGCAGTGACCTGTGTTAAACAGTTACTGGTATGTTTTCATTCTCATTTAAGTTAATAGTCGTAAAGCTGAAGGACATTTCTTTGAGGATGTTTTGCCTCACTGCATATGTTGAAATGTCAGGGACATTTAATTTTGTTTATTAAAAATATTCACACCTAAATATGTGAAGCTATTTTGGAAACTGGACTCTTCTGTTAGAGGTAAAAAAAAAAGTTTGCTTTCATGCACAGTGGCTTTTGTAGAGTGATGTAATCATGATGAAGTAGTTTTTGGAGCATCTGAAAAAAAAAACAATTTATGCTTGAAATGATCAGTTTGATTCATTTTTTTAAAATTATAAACATATTAAAGACAAAAGGAGTTTAATTAAACATTTTCACCTTCTGACCAAAGCTGTCTTATAAAATAAGCTCAAAGCTCGCTAGTGCCTTTCACTGCTATGAGAAGAAAGAAATATTAGCAAGCTGGCAATTTTGCACAGAATACTGATGCAACCCACTCAGACCATGAACTTCTGTTTTGCTGGCTTAATATGGATTATATATGACTTTGTGAAACTTGGCCTACTTTCCCTACAAATTTATACTTGCCGAGCCTGGCACTGTTAACTGCAAAAAGCCTGACCATGTCTTTCTTCTCGTTCCTCCACAGCTAGACGATGTTCAGGTTCATCCAGAAGCGAATCCATGACCACTTGGCAGAGCGCAGGATCCGCCGGAGCCGCCTGGTAGCCAAGGACGGGCGCTGCAACATTGAGTTCGGCAACATTGAGTACCACAACCATTTTGCTTTCCTCAAGGACTTCTGGACGACCTTCGTGGAAATCCGCTGGCGCTTCATGATTTTGCTTTTCATTGCCTCCTTCACGGGGAGCTGGTTCATCTTTGGGCTGCTGTGGTACTGGATTGCAAAGAGCAATGGAGACCTGAGGGGGGCGAGCCTCCCAAAGGGCCACATCCCGTGTGTCGCTAATATCAATGGGCTCACCACTGCATTTCTCTACTCCCTGGAGACCCAGACTACCATAGGGTATGGAGGGCGTGCTGTCACTGGACACTGCGCGGGCGCCGTTGCCCTCATCATTATCCAGTCTCTGATTGGAGCCATCATTAACTGCTTCATGTGCGGGGTCATCCTGGCTAAGATCTCCCTGCCCAAGAAGAGGGCCAAGACCATCACCTTCAGTGAGACAGCCATCATCTGCCAGAAGAAGGGAAGTCTGTGTCTGCAGATCAGGGTGGCCAACATGCGCAAGACCCTACTGATCGGGAGCCAGATCTACGGCAAGCTGCTGAGGACCACCGTCACCCCTGAGGGAGAGACCATCATCATGGACCAGGTCAACATCGATTTTGTGGTGGACGCTGGCAAAAACAATCTCTTTTTCATCTGCCCCCTCACACTTTGCCACATCATCGACAAGACCAGCCCTTTCTTCGAGATGGCTGCGGACACCCTCCACCAGCAGGAGTTTGAGCTGGTGGTCTTCCTGGATGGCACAGCTGAGTCCACCAGCTCCACCTGTCAGGTGCGGACCTCCTTCATCCCCCAGGAGATCCAGTGGGGATACAGCTTTCTTCCAATCATCTCTCGCACAAAGGGGGGCAAGTACCGCATTGACTTCTCCAACTTCTCAAAGACTGTGCCAGTGGCTACGCCTCACTGTGCCCTCTGCTTCCACAATGAGGGCCATCATCATCAACACCACCCCCACAATGAGAAGAGAGGCATCGACAATGAGGGCTTTGAGGTGATTGACATTGACGATTCGGCAGACGTCACCATGATGTGAGCCACAGTGAGCTTTAAGCGAGAATGAAGTTACTCAAACAGTGCTTAAGATCAGTAATTCAAAACAACTGAGACTGACCTGAGGAGTTCCGGTCTTGTATAGGTCCTCCAGAGGAAATGAGTGATCTTTGTTTGAAGACAAGATTTCAGGCACTGAATAGCACCTGTATTTGTGTCTGTAGGCCACTATGTGGTAGGTTCCTGGTAGTGAAAAATGAACAGAACTGGTACCTCTAACTGCATGTATTCCATCAAAATAAATAAGCAGTTTGTGTTGCCTAGCTTGAAATAGATAAGGTGCACAGATGACAACATTGCCTTTCCACGGGAGACATAATGAACTAGCTGGTTTTTCACGCCATAAGGTTAACAATGCTATGGAATGTGTTCATTATTTCATAAGGAGCATTTTTGGAGTATAGCTGACAGAGACAGATGAAAAATGCTTTCAAGTCCTCTGAAAGCACTATCAAACTGATAGGGGCGCACAGCCTATGGTCGTAGGCTGAAAGAAATACCAAAAATGTTTTTGTGCCTGAGAGAATATGAGGACTTCAACCTTAACAACTTTAACATGCGTACATAAATATATATGTATATATGCGTCTGACTTGAAGGACGGATGGAAATATTGTCCATGTTGCTGGTCCCTACACCTCAAAGTGACTCCAAGAGTAAAGAGTAAAAAAGAGTAATATGACACCGGTAAAATTAAGTAGACAGAGAGTTTGTTTGGAAATTCATGAATTGAGAGGGGAGGCATGAAAGGTAACTTTGAGTGGATTATGATTTAAGTCCTTTTTAATGAAATATTTAAGAGCTAATAGAGTATCAAAATGGTTGACTCCCAAGTGCTTTAAAAGTACTATTTTTTCCTGTACTGTACTGTGTTTTCATTGAAGTAATAATGCAATAAGTGGATTAAGTTTAATTTTGTGAGCATGGCAGCCTCCAGCAACAACTACATGTTATGAGTCTGTGTTCATATGAGACTTAGTTTTATATTTCATCTCAGGGGAATACACATTTGTCACAATAAAATTGTTTGGACAAATCATGATGTCACACTTTACATCCATGACACATCTGTCTTTGGAGGTCTGGTTTATGGTTTCTAGTATGTCTTCATGTTCAGGCAGATATAGATGTTACAATCTCTCATAGATACATGAGGAATTTAAAGTATTTGGGTTTAGGATTTGAGTTTTTGTATATCTTAACTACTGTAACCATTATCTGTTATCTACATAAGTGAGACATGAATGCATAATAGCGTAATTTGTGATTGTAGACCAATCATAGGAATTCCTTTTGGTAAATCTAGAATCAGGTAGGTCATACATGATACATGGCCTCAAACCTTGTGATCAGTGTTTTCAAGCTGAGATTAATTAGACCATAATCTCTGTACAAAATACATATGCAGGGAATAAGTAGCAGAGGTAGCAGGATACTCTAAATTATGAATCAAAAATGCCATTCAACTCAAAAGACAATGAAAGAGTTTTCATATAAAACAAAAACACAAAACACCCCCATCTGAAACGGGCTAAATTTGCACAATGATTTTGATGGCAATTGTTTCATTATATGCATTATAGTTTGTAAATATTTAGTATTTTTATGATAAATGCTGTTTTCTTGAGAATGTACATTATTGGCTATCTGATATTTCATTTTAGTTGAGTGTACATTAAACAGAGGTAAAGGTAAAGTGAGATATAAGGACTTGTATTAGCAAGTCCATGCAAATATCTAGGTTGAGAAGCCTAATTACAGCCTCAGATAGATCTGAATGTAAGGGATTTCAGTAGTTTGACCAAAGCAAAACAGAAAGGAAACTCAACATGTTTTCTTTAAGTGAAGTTTGCATCGAATGAATTAACCTCTTAATGAATTAATTTGATAAGATGGCATAATGAAAGTCAGTTTAAAAGGAAAGCGTGCACATGTGTTTGCTTCTGCCAGTTGAATAGTGTAAAATGACTGCAGTTGATTGCAATTTGATTTCAAGCCAAACTAAGTAGACAACATCCTCCAAAAACCACTGGAGGGCAATGTTGACATGCTGATTTTCAAGTCCAGAAGTAGTCTCCCCCATGTATATCATTGATGTTTTTTTTTTTCTTTACAATCACATGCATAAAACTATAATCCTGGATTAACTTTCTGTATTTCAACACATCACTAAAATGTGAAACAGTTTCTTGGGCTCCTCTTATAAAGAAATATCAAAGTGAAAGAATGGATTATCCTTTGGGGTTAGATGTGGCCACTGGCTGCTTTATAGAATGCAGATGCTATTAACAATAACACTTGGAGTAATCTCCAAACAGAGAGGGGTTAGAGTGCAAATCCAGCAATTATGACTCCTGCTTTGGTAAATTATGAAAAGCCACACCCTGTCCAGTGCTGTTTAAAAATCCATGAGATTCCAAAAGCAGGCCTTAAGATACAAAGGCTATGGCTATGTCACTATGATATTATCCCCCCCCAAAGACAATTAGTCACCAGGAATGATAATGCTTGTAGAATATCACTTTTCCGAGAGCATCCTACCATATCAATATAATTGCCTTTATGGTCTTTATCAATAATGTAGACAGCACACTGGTGCTCAGTCTATGTCAAAACAGAAAATGGGATATTTGTCACACTCAGCCTGCAGATCCGAACCCAAAGCATTATTATAATTACCAATCCACAAATCACTCAAGGACTTCATTAAAGATGCTGCTCAAATCTCTCACTGAACCACAATTCCACTTTCTACACAGCTTGTGATTAGTATTTGAGACAAGGCTCAAAACTTTCAGCTGGAAATCTGTTTCCACTCAGCCACCAAACAGGTCCCCCTGGGGGTGGAGGGTGGGGGGTTGGGGCGCATTCAATCTAACCACTGCAGTGCTTTGTTCTTCACTTTGGATTATAATTTCAAACAAATAATATATTATTCTCTTCCCGTACAATCCGTTTTGCTAGTTTCATTGACTGTTGAGCTCATGATGACGCACAATAGTAGAATGAGCACTTGAATAGTATTAGGAGAATAATACTTGTTTAGGTATCTTACGCAAAGAAAGTTCAGGGCACGAACACCATAGTGAGTTGATTGAATGCTCCCCAGTGTTCTGTTTCTGGAAACCACACTCTGAAAATTCAGACTTAACTTAGCTGTTGCCAAGGAGGTGGGAGTGGGAGTTTGTTCTGAAAATATATGAACCAGTAAACCAAGGACAATTTTAGTCTCCAAAGTCAACTTCCTGGTTTAAAGATTATTGCACATACAGTAACATTTAAAGGTTTAAGTATGTCATGGTAATCATGAAAACAGTCCTGTTATTATGTCATCTTATAATAATAATAATAATAATAATAATAATAATAATAATAATAATAATCACATGTCAATTAACTACCATTCATGTTTACAAATCTCATAGAAGGCAAGTACACACTGTTTAACTAAATATAATACAATAGCCAAATCTAAGGCAATCTAAGGCAAGTTTTGTATCTAGAGCAATGCATTAACAAAACTCAGAAGAAATATTCTGAGAAAAATCTCAGAAGAAATAGCAGGTTTATTATACAATTATCCCTTTAGCAAGGGAAGTATTTAACATGTTGCAGGAATAATAATAACAAACAGATTAACTGCAAAATTATATATGTTTTATATTCAGAAGTACATTGCATATACAAAGTAACCCAATGGTGGTATGAAGTGAAAGTGGGGTGTATGTTTTATTATTACTGCTATCATGCTACATAATATTTCTTTTATTTGAAATTTGCAAAGCAACCAGACATAAACAAGTACAGATGGGTTTAGAAAACCTGTTTAATTTGATTATTTGATATGTCTGTATTATACATCAAATTGAAGACAAATATTGGGTAAGGTCGCCTGCCTATGGGTATCAGAGGTCATAATCTCATAATCGAGAATTCCCTTGATTATGAGAATTGTCTTGACAATAAAGACAAGGCATTTTTGTCCTGGAAAAAGAAGCAATGTGTATAAGACAGCGGGGATTATATAATTGGTTATCATTACAAGGCACTGAGAAGTAAAGTAACAACTGTTTTCAGTATAAAACAATCAGTAAAATTAATTGCCCAAATGTACAGATACAGATACAATAAAACAATGTACACATTACACATTGGAAACAGATCTGTTCCTCCTTTTTGATAGTTACAAAAATTGCAATTGTGACCGAGGTCAACTCGTATTAATTCTCTTGATCTTTCAATACTGCGTCACGTATGAAAATAAATCTGCATAATTTATACAGTAAGTTTCTTTAATGCCTAGTTGACCAATGTTGAAAGAAACAAACAAGAAAATAGGTCTGACGAACGCGCAGCATTCGTGAATCTGAGGGCTTCTATATTTTTATCTATTCATCTTGGTTTTATTTAGTAACATCTTTACAATAGTTCTTGGCCTAACTGCTAAAACAGCATATGCATGGTGGGAATGTAAGAGCTCAAGACTATTCTGCAATTCACCAAAGCATGAGGAAAAATAACATGTATTCACATGGAGTGGAATGTGAGTGTAGATTAAATATGGAAACCTGCTGTTAGCATCAGCAGACTTCCACACAGAAAGAAGAGGAATCATTGCAGGGCAGACAAAGGGCTGACAGAGAGAGAGAGAGAGAGAGGGAGAGCTAACTGAGTGAGTTTCAATGGTTTCATCAAACACGATGACACAGAATTCCCAGTAGAAGCTCCAGAATAACAGCTGTTTTATGGAAGGTGTGTCACAAGGCTACAGGGCAGTCACATTGATTCTGGTCTGGTCCAGCAGAACAGCTGGATGTGGAGCAGTGTACAGCTTCTATCCAGCAAATCTCATTCAAAGATCCTACAAAAAGACAGCTCCAGTTAACTGGTTTCCACACATCCAAAACTGGAATACATATTAAGTGTGAACAATGTCCAGAGCTGAGCTGCAACATAGCTCCACAATACACTCCAGGATTCAGAAATACAAAACAATACAAAGTCTGGCAGAACACAATGAAACCAAAAAAAAGGCAGTATTTTGTGGAAGAATCATTTGAGACCCAGGGGGGCTGGGCCTATGTCTGGTCCAGCAGCAGACAGCCTCTTATTTTCCACAATGCCCGGTTCGGCCTGTACACTGGTGTCCTCCAGGTCATTGTGAGTGGCCCAGGAGTGCAGCTTTAAATGGTACAAATCACATAAACCACAGAGGGAAAAACAGACGCATGAGTAGTATTCATCCATTAATATGTGGATGCTGAAGTCCAGTATATTTCCCTTTACTAAAGAATCCTTGATTTCACTCCACCTTTCCTGGTTGGGGCTTCCAGGAAAGAGCTCCTCCACCCACTCTATCTGGTTTCTTCAGAAGTGCCAGATGGCTTGAGTATGTGGAGAAGGGGGGGGGGAAGAATTAATAGTAACTCCCAAGATGGGATGGCACATGCGTGTTGGGATGGCGGGGAACGCTGGGGTTGGGGTAGATGCCTCCTGTCGTTGAGTTCCAATAAGGTGGCGCTGGCCCAAAAAAATTGGAGGAGCTGACTGGCATGGAGGGGGGGTGTGAGGAGACAAAGTTGACCTTCTGCTGGTGGGCGTGGTAGGAAGGCACGTAGGCCAGGTCTGAGGGGTACTTGTACACAGAGGAGTCGGTGGGGTGGGGCTGCAGCGCCTGGGCGATGCCGTGGAAGTCGAACTTGTAGGCGTAGCGCTTGCCGTGCACCTTGGTCATGATGTTCTTGTCATAGTAGTAGCGCAGGGCGCGGCTTAGCTTGTCGTAGTTCATGTTGGGCTTGCTCTTGCGCTCCCCCCAGCGCCGTGCCACCTCGTCCGGGTCCGTCATCTTGAACTCGCCGTTGGTGCCCTCCCAGGTAATGCAGCCGGCGTTGGCGCTGTCTGACAGCAGCTCCAGCAGGAACTGCCACAGCTGGATCTGACCAGATCCTGGGGGACAGGGAGCAGGTGCACACATGCATGTGCATGTACATGCGTGCACACACACACACACACACACACACACACACACACACGCATATTAAATTATTACATATCATGAAATCCTATATATCTATACTTTATATTCAGTCCCTTATCTAGATCTAGAGAGGACCTCTAGCTATCACTATGCAGAAATGAGATTTATAAGAGAGATTTGTAATTCGCCATTCAACTGCAGAGGTAAAAACTCTCTCACCAGGATTGGCCAAACGGCTGCTTGTTGGACCCAAGACTTGGTAAGGATCTAATTGGAGGGAGAGGGAGAGAGAAGGTGGATTTGTGTACCGAGTTCCATGTGTGTTCATGTGTACTACTGAGGGAGCTGGGTCATTGCTTTACCTGGCTGGGGCCTCTGCTGCTCCGTGGTTTTGGAAACATTCTGCGGGACTGCCGGAGAGCCTGGGAGGGAGAAGTTCGGAAAACTGAGACAGTCGCAGACCACCACAAGTACACTCTCACAGCACCGCCTAACATTTCCAAAGAAAACATGGCTGAAGCTGGCCGCACCACTAAGTGCTTAATGGAGCTTAAGGTATGTGGAGCTCCAGGGTGGGAGCCTTTTAACCGTTTGAACACCGCTATGTGTATTTAGTGGAATTTGGTGCCTGAAAAATGGACTGTTCAACTCTGGCCCAGTGTTTCTGCCCCAGCTGGAGCGATTCAGCTGTCTCTCTCTCACCTTTTCCACTGGTCATGTTGTTCGACCACCCTGTCCGACGAACTGCTTCATAAGAGAGATCTGAAAGGGAGACAGAATTGGCAACAGACACATTTAGCAGTAGACTAACTTACATGACTTGTTAGAAAGTTACACACCCTTCCTAAAATGGAAAATTGGCCTGTGTGCCAGTTAAAGGCACAGCAGCAAAGAAAGAAAGCCTGGCAAGCTAAAATGCTGACTACAGTCTGGGCACTGTTCATGTTCAGGTATTTGAACATGCAATTAAGTAAATATGTGCCTCTTGATTTTGTTTATATGAATAATACAATGCCTTAAACTGAAAAGGAACAGCAACAACATTAAAAATAAAGTCTCAGTATGCTGCCTGAGGAAGAATGTTCAGGTTGGATCCCATTACATGCTTGCTCTCAATCAGTTAGATGTTTGTGTTATTCCCTGTGTTTATGAGTATTTACACTTTAGTCTAGCTTGTATACTGTGATTGCTTGTGAAGACTGTACGGTGACAAATAGAAATACCAGTGCCACCTAGCTGCTCATAAGGCAATTACAACCACAGTTAAATATGAAGTAAACTTGAGACAACTACTTTGAGAAGTTCAGCATGCCAACTGGACTTGCAAACAGGAGGTTCAAATCATGAGTAGAGCACTGCTGTTGTACTTTTAAGTAAATAAATTCCCCCAAAGTGCTTCAGTAAACATTGATATATCTGAGTAAAAAATATGTAAACATGAATTTTTAGTATGCAAAATGTAGGCTGTGTATGTTGTTCTAAATAAGGATGTCACCCTAAAGGCCACAGTCTGGAAAGATCACAGGATTCCACCTTTTTCTAGTAACCACTGTACCCTCTGCAGATGAATAAACAGATAGATGTCTTCACCATCGAGATACCAAAAGATCTATGGCAAAAGCTGCTGACGCAATGCCACTATGACCACCTAAACCTGAGTTTCCCCATCCAGACCAGCAGTCTAAAGGATTGCTGTGGTGATAATCATGCTTCCCTGCACATGGCCAATGTTTTCCCTCCTGTGCCTGGGCCCCACATGGTGAACAGGACTCTGCTCTGCACATCTGTTCCTTGCAGATGTTTACAACTCTCTCCACGGGACGTCCCCACGGCTGACAGGGGCACGCCACACATGACTCCCCGCAGTCCCCCCGCAACAATAGGAACGAGAATGGAGCAGGCTGGACAGCTAAGGTCTGTCTCAATGTGACAAAGCAGAGTTTCAGAACCAGATATATGCAGTCCAGCAAGCCGCACGGCCTAAGGTTCTGGACTCAGACAGTAAAACACACCATACACAGAATGGGTGAGATAAAGCAGGAATTAGCACAAATTAGCAGTGAGGACTGTAGGCTTTACGGCCAGCCACAGAGCAGACAGACAGGTAGCTCTCATGTACAGCTGACCCCAGACTAATGGCCAGTACGTGCATGCACCCATGTGAGGCTGTGTATGCGATTTATGAAATTAAAAGGTCAGTTCAAATCAAGTAGGCTTGGCACTGAAAAGAATCTTCAGCTGTGGTATTGATGCACTCCTGATCTGAGCGCAGGACAATGCTGCCCCCCTCTGGTACACATAAATACGACATGATGGAAAAGTTCAATATTAAACATATCAAAGTGGGTTTTTTAATAAGGATTTTAATTTGGGTAAAAGCTGAAATGAACTGCCATTTAGCACTGCTCTCTCTATATATAAAGCACATAGCTTGAATTAATATTTTACTAGAAAATGTCAAAGCAAAGAGCAATTTCAAATTGAAAGTGTTAACTGGTTCCAACTAGCTGAAGCACTGCCACTGAGTAAAGGAAAACACATTATCTTTATTCCTTTAATAAGCCATGCACGAGATCCAAGCAAAACAATATGAGAGAAAAGAAAACAGCACATCTATGCCAAGAATTCCACTGTTTCACTGTGCCTTTGTGGCTATAACTGATAACAGGCTAACCTAACTGTATCAAAACAATTCACATTTGATTACTTTCATTATTAATATTTATTTATTTGGCAGATCCACTTATCCAGGGCAATGTAAAATGCATTAGAAAATATAGAGCAGAATACAAATAAGAAATGTCAAAGTGCGACACAAGCCATTGCATGCTACCTAAAGTCAACATGGAGCCATCTTGTTCAAGTAAACCACAAATCCCTATGTGTAACAACACCATATGTAATAACCTGCTGTCTGCTATCAACACAACTAAAAAAGTGAAACTGGAAAAATGACATTCATGAATAGCTCAGGAGGAATGTACTCATTCCTTTGCTTATTTGTGAACTGAGACTTTTCTATTTGCCCTCTTCTTTCCATTAGAAAATGGACCTTTTTAACTCGTTCTCCATTTCACTCATTTTAATCTGTCTGTTCTTCATTCCTGTGCTGTCTGAGTCAGACCAGTAGAAAGGAGCCGCCTAGCCCTGTCTCTGCGTTGTTTGGGGGAGAGGGTGGAGGGCTGTCCCAGGAGGGAGGGGAGAGTAGTAAGGAGCGGGCGGTCGGAGCACGGCAGAACCTGTCAGCTCCAATCTGGGGTGGGCTGGGGGGACGGCCGCGGAGCAGTGGCTGGCCCAGGTCCTGGGAGAGTTGCGTTTCCTGCCTGCCGTTGCCTGCAGACAGCCCCTCTTTGTTTAACCAGCCCTTTCCCCCTCTTTTTTCCTCCTTAAAAAAAACACAGGCGCTGCCTCCTTCCAGGAGAAGGTAAGGGTCACAAACCAAGGGGTAGGGTGAGGGGTGGGGGGCTGGTAGGGCTTCACTTTTAAGGGGGAGGGTAAAAAATCCCCACCAGAAGAAATACAACTTTGGAACACGAAGGGAAAACTACGAGCGATCACGTTCTTGGCTGAAAGAGCAGACAGTTTGTTCCAGATTTGCAAATGGTGACGAGGGCACATAAGCAGTAATATCAGACAGAAAGCTCTCCACTAAAGGGGGTATTACTGTTCTTAATTTGATAAGTGTATCCCCAAACAGCAGGGATGGATGAGTTAAAGATAGAGCTGTGTGTGACATCCTAAAACCACTTTGAAATAAGACGGGCCGTTAGGAGAGCCAAAAAATGGGGGGGGGGTAGCAGGTCAGGGTGAGAAGAGGCCAAAGCAACACAGACGCTTTCTGGAACATAGAAGACTCTTAGCTCTAGTCCTCAAACTTCTACTCGAGCTGTACTCCCCAGATTTCACTGAAGGTCGATGAAGTGGCGGCAGTGTAGCATACTGGTTAAGGAGCAGGACTTGTAACCGAAAGGTTACCCTTGAGTAAGGTACTTAACCCACAATTGCCTCAGTAAATATCCAGCTGTATAAATGGTTAACATTGTAAAATACTGTAATTGATGTAAGCCGCTCTGGATAAGAGCGTCTGCTAAATGACAATAATGTAATGTAATGATGCTAACTACTGAGACAGTCAAATGAATACCTCAAAAGGACAGCGAATGTGGCATGAAGCTATGTGCACATTTGGTCTGAGGGCGCAAGGAGACTGATCTGGAGATCATTTTTGTTTAACACTCTGTTCCAGCAACCTAATAGTGTTGTTAAATGAAAACATGTCCTCAGTGATATAACCTGTACCGAATACATAACACATGCTTAACAGGGGTAATTCCATTGCATATCGTATCTTAACATGAGAGGCCAAGCTTGATGCAAAGATCAAGGAATCATTCATAAAATGGTGATACAGCTAACTAAAGTTTGAATCATGGCCTGGGTCTCAGACCTATATTTCCATAACAACGTTCAAACCAGGGCTTCCCTGATCCATACCTCCAGTCACATTTGTCAGTCACAAAAATAATATTGTACAGGGGACACCCAACCTTAACAGAATAATGAAATGGCCAAATTAAAGTTCATTAAATTATGCAGTTTGTGAATGGAGGGAAACTGAATGTTGAATTACTATATACTGTGCAGGGAGGGTCTCATAGTCGAATTCTGCTTTATCGAAAACTACTAACAGTGTTGCTATACTTTCACTTCAGTATCATATTAATTCTGTGGAAACTGCTTGAATAAAACCGTAACTTCTTGTGTGTTATCTTTTTTAAACCAATAAGATGAGCCTGCTACATGGTATATGTTGTTCATCAACACCACTACCACTGATGTTATAGACAGTGCGCACAAATAGACCCCACGCCTTAATTAAAACCACAGATTTAAACCGCTGGGTTGGAGAAAGTCGCTGCTGGTTTTAGTGTTTTCAGGTTGTGGGTAAGCTTCCAGCCTGAAATCCCTTTTTAATGATGCAAGCTGTGTTTTTATTAATGAGATCTAGGGGAGGCTGGTTTCAATTAGACAACGTGGCTGAGATATTGAGTTGGACCGCATTCTGAGGACAGACTTGATTCTTCCCTGTGCAAAGGACTGGATATGATGATGATGATGATGATGATGGTAGTGTTTGTGGAATCTGTCTCATAGCTAAGCCTGAGAGTGATTGAGAGGAAAGCAAAGGTGAGATTAGCTCTGTGGCTAATCACTTTGTAATCTTGTTCAATGCTGGCCCTCAGGCAAACTGAGGTAATGCATGGGGGGTTCAGGGCGCCAGGGCCCTGTGTTGGGATAATAGAAGGCCCTTTTTGGCTCTTATCGAGGCAGACTTTCCTTTGGTCCCATCTTGGCAGAGCTGCTCCCACACCCCAGCCTATCATTATTTATGCAGCCTTGCTCCAGATGTGTCAAAGACAAAACACACATGACACATACAAGTTCCTTGCTCTCTTCTACCCTCACACATATATACAGAAATGGACAGCCATGCAAACACACACACACACAAAACGCACACAAAACGCACACAGACACACAAACACAGACACACACAAGCACACACCACACTGGGGTCCATCAGAATCATGGCAGGCTGCTTAATGTCTCTCTCTCTGTGCTCTTATTGGCATTCTGTTACCTTGCCATGTACACCAAATTTATACATGTGCCCTTGTCCTGAAGTGTCATTTTCCACATGTCACTCCAGCTGAACCCTCTGCAAACATTCATATATATATATATATATATATGAGACAGGCTTTGTCTCTGCACCTGTGTCCCAACAAATTTCGCCTCCCTTTCCTCTCTCCTTCAACAACCGAGAGAAGGAGACTTCATCTGCCTTTAGTCTTCTTAATGCCTCAGCTTTGTGGAGAGGCCACAGAACACTATTGCATTGGTTAGTCGCGCAATGAAACTGGAGTGGTTGCTTCATTCACTCTTGCATTGCCTAAAGTCATATCTGTGGCTGACAGCCTCCTAAGGCCTCAAATGATGTGCTTGATTTTGCTAATTTAGAGGCAAGCTTTCATTTGTCATCATGTTCAGGTACTGTGTGGGTTTCTGAAATAATGCCTTTTGTAATGAAACGCATTGTATTGTGTAGCTCTCCTTTTTCAGCATTTTGCAGATTTCTATAAAGTTTGTGCTCATTTTCTAATGAAAGTGAAAAAAGTCTTAAATTTGCATTACACACGTCAGTGTCACTCAGAATTTCACTGTGTGGTTAGACTGAATAAACCCCTGGTGTAGTCATAGAAATTGCCCGAAAGACCACACAACAGAAGAGAATGTGACTGTTTAGCAGTCAGGGGCAACATCATTACTGTAGAGATGAAGAGGCTGTCTTACCTTCCTTGACAGCAAGACGAGGAGATTGTTCTGTGTGAGACTGAGTGCTGTATGATAATGATGAACTGCCTGCAAAAAAAAAAAAAAAAAACATTATGGGTTAGGATCTTGGAAAAACATTGTATCTGTCAAGATATTCAGAAAAGTCTGTACAGATTTCCATCTCTTTGACACTGAATGCTGACTGATAAATAAAATAGCTTTTTATATTTATACACATTTCACATATTTGGCATTCTGCTTATTACATTTCATATCAACACCCATATCAGCCGATGCTTGACTTCAGTGAACTATTCCTTATACTAAAATCACAAATATACATACACTTAATATCTTCATTAATATCAATTAATAGCTTCATTTTAATTAAATCATTATTATTTAATTGATACTTATTGGATATGTGGCATTGAACAACATATAATGTATAACTGGAATATGAAGTTCAAAACAAATGAATGAATCTAGTAGATGGTTTTAAATGGAATTAATTCAATATAAGGATTAATTAAAACTTGAAATTAAAATCTTGAAATCCTAACTTCGATTTTGGTTGCAGATGTTGCATTGCAAATAAAAGACAAAATGTCTTATTCACAATCCGAATCACCTATGCTATTATTAATGCACATCACACCAAATAACCCATTAAAATAGCATGACAAAAATCTTGTTTTTCACACAGCAAATTAGTAGTGTTCATGTGATACTATAAGTGTTCCTTTAACTCTGAAAATTGTCTGTATTGTTTCACTTTCCCACACTTTTACAATTACAGTGTTGGATTTGCACTCATTTTTATGTGCACAGTCTGAAGAGATACACAGTCTCAGAGAATTTAGTGTTACTGAAGATCAAGAGATTAAATAAAGCAGTTACATCATTCACATGAAATGCCTCCTTCAGCATAACCTTTGTGTTCCTCAGTTGCTTTGGGCAGAAATGTGGCCTATTCTAACATTCAAGGTGAGAGCGCAAAAGTACCCTGTAGATAATCAAGAGAAACGGGGACCAGCTCAGAAAATGCAAGATTAAAAACAATAGAAATTTTCTGATTGGTACGCTTGGCTTTCCTGGAATGGGGGAGGGCATGAAACAACATAGAACTTGATGTTATTTAAAGAAAGCAGAACGCCTTTAGCTAATTTGGATGGAGAGAGCTGGTGCCTGCCCTGTGGACTGGTTGTTTGTGTAGGGGGAGGCGCTGTACTCATATTTTTAAAACCCCCAGAGTTCTGGTCCTCTCCTAGACCTGTAGCAGTCAAACAGGGAAGCCATTGTGCGAGGCGTGGTCCCTCCCTGGCCTTCAAACGCAGCTCCCTGCATGGACTAATTCCACGCTTGCGATGCAGAGTGTGTAGACAGGCTGGTCATGCTTCCCAAGAGAGGGGTTAACCCTTCCACAACCGCATTCCAACCACAACGGCTGGCACGGGCTTGGAGACACAAGGTCTCCTGCACCGCTGGAAATGACCACGACTCAACCGCATATCAAATGCCAAACGCTGAACAGGAAGCTCTGGGAAACACCCGTGCACTGGAGCTTTTGTGAAAAAGGCGTTTGGCTGTGGTGGTTGTTTTTGGACTCAGCTCAGTGTCCTCCAAGCCTGATGGTTTGAAGGCTGTGAGCTAACGGGAGAAACTGTGGACCAGCTTCGTCTCCTGACCCCTGGTCTCAGTCCTGCTGTCCCGCACTCTTATGGTCCTCCCAAGCCCATCTTCCCACAACCCTGTCTATGTCCCATACCCTGCCTCTCTAGAGGGCCCTCCTGGCAGTGTCCAGAGGCAGCCGGCTATTCCACTGTCCCCCACTCCAGCGTCAAACTGCCAATGCAAACGACTAAAGCAGGGAATTCCATTAGACTGAGAGTGAGACTGAGAGAGGTCCAGCCCCCCTCCTTCGGCTCATTCGGCACAGATGTTTATGGTCTGCGTAAACCATTGAGGGGCCGAGAATGCCTTCACACAGGGAAAACTGCACTGGGACAGTTATCACCCTCACCGCCCTCCCTCCACCCACCTCCCCCAGAAATACAACCAGAAACATTGGTAATGGATAAATACAATGGAAAAATTAGTACCTTAAATGCCACTCATTCAGTGCTATTTTGAAAAATCTTTTAGACCCTGAAATCCCTCAATGTTCACTGCATTACACAATATGCTCCATCCTTCCAACAGGTCCACATCCAGCACATGTGGTAACTAAATAATATCTACGTGTGTGATAGAGCGAGTGGTCCACACTTCCCCTCAGCGGGCTAATTTTAACAAATGCTCAAATTGCACTCAAATTGAAAGCATATTGGGAGAATGAAGGTGAGCACTCACGAAAATCTGGATAAGTGATCAACATTTTGGTGAAAACAATGCATGGGCAATCACCCTATTACTGACAACAGCTAAATATGTTAAAATAAAGCAGTGGATGTACACTTGAATGAAGTGAGCAGTGTCTAAACTGCATACACTGCATTCAGGCAACATCCACTGACAGACAGTGCAAGGCTTAAAACTGATCCACACTTCCAGGGTCTACTTTCCACTGCCTAGCCATTTCTCTCAGACTGGGAAAACAGGAGTCTGCCCAGCCCATGGCAGCAGAGACAGAACTGTTTGGTCAAATGGCTTTGCCCTTTCCTTTCTCTCTCAGTTCCCCCTGACTCCCTGCAATTTGTACTCTTTTCATTGGGGGTATGCTCTGCTATTCCACATCTCCAGGCATTCAGGGGTTTTCACAACATTTCTGTGACTGTATCCAGAACTGTATCAGACATCCTTCCATTTCTCTGGACCCCCTGCCCAATGGCTACAGGCCCTTCACAGGGCATGGGGCAAATATGTTTTGCAGAGCATTTCTAACAGACTGACATTACTCTATTTGGCACAAAAGGAACATAGACCCCTTGCATGGGACAGACTCCAAAGTGATTTAGAGTGTAGCACGGAGGATTCCCAAATATCTTTTCTTTTTCCAAAACACACATCAGCTAAATCAAAAGCATCGTATGCTTGAACGCTCCACTTCACTGCGTGTAAGCCAGGCTAAGCTCTGCAGCTACCAGTACTAATGAAAAATCGGCTCCCAAAACGAAACGGAGCAGTCAGAAACACAAACCTTCCCATGCAATGCACAACGGACCCATTATGCTCATAGCAGCCGTTTACGACGCTGGCCTTGAACAGCGTTCCCCTTCCACCGCAGGGAGGCCTATCATAATTTCAGGTACACAATCAAAAGGGTCGCCTCCACCTCTGCTGGGACTCCACCCTCTGACAGCTTATGTCACAACGCTTGGAAATCAAAGACAAAACTATCATTTGCGCTGATGCCTTTCAGATCACATGCAGGCTCTGAAGCATAAGCAACATGAAATAACCATTAAGGAACGCTTCACGCTTTACCTCATTGTGAGCTGGCCGGTTTCAGCAACCCAGGGGGATGGCTGATACAACAGAAAATCCAATGCAATACCCAGACCACAAAACGGATTTATTCATTTTCAAGTCCAGCGGATTCCAGCCAGTTAACCAGATGACATGCTACTGGTTTGAATGTTGCATACACAGACTCTAAGGACATTAATACAAGCAGAACTGCTTCTCCCAGTGCCGTCTTGCTGCAGACCATTAACTTATGTTTATTGTATATTATGGATAACACCTTAATTTAGAGAACAAAAGGATGGGACTTATAGAAGTTGGCTATTTTAAAACTCCCGTCTCTATAGTTTTTGCCTTCTTAAAGGCTGTGAGTGAAGCAGTTCTGAAGAGAGTGGGGTTTGACCACTAGGACAGAACAGGCAATAATCTGATTTCCCCTCACATGGCAGTGTGGGACTAACATGATGTCACACTCCTCCCTCCCCTTAACATATGATGTGAACACCACATGGTACCACCACACGGGTACGTCTTTGGAATTATCTTTTTCTCAAGATTCAAACACCACTACCAACAACATCTGAGGTGTAGTTTCCATTATATTCTGCACAAAAACTGACTGAAAACAAATGGTGCTCTGCACCACCTAGGTCAATTTCTGTAGCTGCTAGAAATGTCATTTTATTATTCCAATGTTACACATGGCAGCTTCCCTGAGGATGTCTGAATGGCCTTGAAAGTGGCTCCATGTCAAACACAGGTAAGGAAGAAGCGAGAACTTACTTTCCCTGAGGTAATTGAGATGTGACAGCAGAACCTCTGCATTGTACAATGAGGTGAGTCTCATGAAGTCCTCCTTGCTCATCTTGCAGAGCTCCTTGCCATCTGTGTTCTGGAAGGCGGATGTGTCCACCTCTAGCAGCCCATACTCCTTGATGGCCCATTCCAGCCACTGCCGCACATGATCCTGGGACCACAGAGAAGGATCTGCAAAGCATGATCTATGGTCAGTCTATCTGACTATGCCAATGCCAGACGTGTGCTACATACCTTTTACAAGTGGGCATATTAATCTCTTGCTCACATTATTGTAATTTTGTTCATTTGTTTCACTCCACTTCTTCATTTTGTCATTGAGATCTGCGACCACCATGTTCTAAATTGCAGTCAGTGAGTTTAATTTGAAAATCAGCTGGCTTTCCTCCCATAATATATTTTATAAAAAAGGTGGATTTTAAAGATTAAGTAATTTAACTGAAGGATTAGGTCAAATTGCAACACAAAAGGATGTTCATTAATTACCCTACAGGATAAATCATAGCTGTCAGTGCTTGTGAAAGGAAATTTTAGCTATATAAACATATTTGGGATTCATAACTAAATGAATTAATTTAGTATGCGCATGCAGCACATGTGCATTATGATGTTACTGAAAAGGCAGCAGCAAATGGGCCTGATGATTTGTCATGCTAATAATTCAAGCCTCATGTTAAACTCTCGGCTTCTGCTGTTCCAAATGAAGAATAATATCAACAGAACTTAAAATTGTCTGAATGAAATTTGAATCAGAGCCTTTCATATCTGCTCATAGAGCTGCTATCTATTGAGTGAGACTACATGTACTCACAGTGTAGTTTCTATCCTAAATACCAATCCTTTTTATGAAGTGGAGTGCAACCATGCTTACATGTAAACAGCTTGTTTGGAACAGTTGTTCAGAATTCACATATTCAGCACTCTGAACTACTGAACATGGTCAATCAATCAGGAGTGAACATGGCAATGATGTACATTTTGTATGCATGGTGTATTTCAACAGATATTAAAATATGTTCCTTATTCTCTGATTTTCATATTTCAACATATTATACTTTTTTTTGTAATTAGCCGCCATATGCTTACTGTATGAGTCAATAAGCCTTTCTGAATTTCCTCAATGCCCATTTACCAAAAGCAAGTCTTCATTATAGCCTTCTGGCTCAGGAGATGCAAGAATAATGTATGGGACACACATGTATTCAATTATAGTGTAAAATTGTGCCCATTTGGAATGTGAGAATACAATGAGAAAAAAATCCGACTGAGAGACCAATGAATGAATGATTGCCTCAGAGCACAAAGCAGAGAAAATAAACCATCACCTGTGGGATGTGTTTCTGGAATGCTTACAAATGACTCATGTCATAATCATGGCCTGAACAGAAACAATGTTTGCAATAATTATTTGTAAAACATGCTGTTGCTCTGTATCATGTTAGCAGATTTAAAATTGTATGTATTTCCATTTATTGATTTAATGGTGCACTTGTAATTCCTTTGTTAACTCACCATTATGCTACGGTATTCACAAACTATGAATAGATTGGGAGATCACTGTGAGCATATATTGTATACAAACATACACATGGGAATTCCATCCTGAAAATGTGTTAATTGAGTAAAAATATCAGGTTGCACAGAAAGGGCAGGCTGAGAATGGTAGGATGTGGCACCCTCTCACCTGCAGGCACTATAACCCTCCTCTCATTGGTGGTCATGTTTGGGGGTGGTCCATTTTTCTCATCCATGTAGCTCCCGTAGCTCATCTGAGATGCCTCTGTCCCACTCACCAGCTTATTGCATTTTCCCTGACTGCAGTCCACTGGGGAGCCCCTGTCACACAAACAGCAGAGTGTCAGTGATAGAATGGGGACAAGCTAGGGGACAGTCAGCACCGGGTCTTACTTTCCAGACAGCATCAGGTGAATCAGGTTTTGACTGGAATTGGAATGAGAGGGCTATTCCAACATTCCATCCAGCCTAAAGGAAGCTGATACCACCTGCTTCTCTCAGGCTAAGGAAAATGAATGGCATTTTCTGATGTTGGTGTTTGCCATGTGAATGAAAGTTCACAATAAAAAAGCAGAGGAATGTACTTTTCCACAGCCCTCAGCTCAAACGAGAGTTACAAAGCATTACCCATGGCTGAAAGGAAAGTGTGCAGAGGTAAGTAGCAGGTGAAAAGGACAGCAGAAACAGGAGTGATGCATGAATAAGAGAGACAGAGGACTGGCAGCGGAAAGAGAAGACATAGGCCAGTTCTAACTCTACCTTGATCCCCCTCCGTTGATATGGTTGTACTCTCGCTTGACGTTGACCCGAACGGGCTGACTGAGCCAGTCCTGCTGGGGAGGTAAGGGGTTGATTTTGTGAGGTTGTCCGAAGTCCTGTGATCCCGACGGTGTCATGTCTGTCTTGGGCAGAGGCGCCGCGGCAGCGTACGGTGGCTCAAACAGAGACTGGTCCTCACTCACCACAGACAGTGCCTCCTAGGGGCCAAAGGAAGACAAGTTTCAACATGACCCACAATGACTCTCAAAACTTTGCAGGGAAAAAAAGTGATTACCCATCTTTATGCAAACATGGCAACCTTTCTGTAACATTTTCTGTAACACAGCCTTTTTTCCAGTCTATTCAATGGTAAACACAGAATAATACCTGAGATTTTCATTTTTAATAAGAAAAACTGCCAGTTGAGTAATGCAGACCACAACAGACTACCAAAGCAACAGTCTTGCAGTCAGATTCAAAGTTGTATAAACATTAATGTTAGCAACACTGAAATTGAACAATACAGATTTTGGTATACACAACTTGCTCATGACTATTGAACCTACAAGCTGAAAATAATACCTGATAGTGGGAGACTAGCAGAATGGCATAATTTCCATCAGGCACAAAAGACAGACTGTTTCTTTAAGGAGCCTTTGAGACCAATTACACTTAACAGATTGTCTGCATCAAGAACTGTCCTTAAATTTGTGTATGTCAGTGAAGTTCTCTCTACTCAGATAGTTGCCTGTGCTCAGCAGAATGGGGAGTTAGCTCTAACCCTATGTCTGACGGGGTTCAGAGGGAACAATGTAACTTTATTAAAGAAAACAAACGGAGGGTCTACGCCAGCTTCCTCTGGAAACTTCTTTGTTGAGTCAGTGTATCCTTCCTGTCAGCTTATCTCCAAACATCAACATATGAACATTTCTTTTGCCACCTGCCCTTAATCCTGTCCTCATCCTGTCAATGTAAAATGCCATCAACCTAAATCAGAACAAATGCGTAAATGCAAATCTCTGAAGAACTGGGTCCTTAATGCTGATGTTCACAAACTAAACATCCCTAAAGTACCAGCCTTTTGTGGATAAGTGTGGCTTGTCAATTCAACAGCTCAGGATGTCCTTTTACTGCAATAGTAAAGAGACATCCTAGCAGCAGTCATCATCCCAGTAAGCTACTGTGGACAATCATGCTAGCAATTACTTGACTTTGTTCAACACACAGACAAGCTAAGAATAACTATATAAAAGTACTAGTGGATTCAACGAATTCAACTTCAACATCTCAGTCTAAGAAAAGATTAGCTTCCTCTTATAATCACAGTTTTATGAAAGGAAAACTTTCAGTAAAGTGAAAATTTGTTTACTACAAGCATGATTTACATTCATGTCACAGCATAATGCAAAATATGCCTCAGGCATAATTCTGTTTTATTTTAACAGCTCACAGGTTTGAGGTTATGAAGTGGAGCTAAGTTTATGGAGAATGCAGAATATTTTCACAGTTCTACACAGATCTGAATTTCAAACAACTTCTTTAATAACATACTGCTGACGATAATGTTTTGTTTAGCTAAAGTTTTGTTCAGCCCTCATCCTGTGGATTAAAGCTGAAAAGATGCTAGATGTCACTGATAACAAAATATGGGCATACATTTCACTTATTAGTGTAATGGGTAATTTGGTTTTCTCTGTAATGGCCAAACATTTCTCTGAGGAGACTTACCACTGATTCTGAATTCAATGATCTGTATTGCAAAACAACAATTGACTGACTGACATTCCCAAGCAGGACTACAACTGACAGTAAACTGTATAAAACACTTGCCACACACAAGACTTTAGCAAAAAAAAACCCATTCTGCCATTGTCAGAGACCTGTAGAGATAAATCTAATGCATAATCGATTTCAGGAACATTTGCCAAGGCATGGTCACCCTTGCACACTATCTGTCCATGCCATGCCAACTGGTTGGCACCTGATAAGTGCTGAACAGTAAATGAATGTGTCAATGTCATTAGATAAGTGTGGCTTAGCCACTGCAACTGTTGCACGTTAGGCTTTTGGACACATATCAGCCCCAACCACATACCATAATTCATGATTGGCAGGCAGACTGTGCACTGAAGATTGCACTCATTTTTAAAAATAGGGTAGTCTAAATCCACATGTACTCACACACAGCTCACGCAACAGAAAGGCAGTTCACTTTGACAGTACCACAAATCGCTGATGAACAGACAGAATGACAGCAGTATGACAACAAACACACTGGACTCTAACTATCCTCTTGTTCCCCCCCCCTTTAGAGTTTTTCTACACCATTTGATGGGCAGGAAAAAGTCAATCACACTGAGCTCCTGTCTTCCTACAGATGTCAGCATATTGTTTTGTAAAGTACATTATTTGGAAACTATGAATTTCATACCAAAGCCCATATTCAACGTAAGCACAATTCCATTTGTCCTTAACAAATTTTAGCAAGTACTATGTTCTAATCTTGCATTTCAGCCTTTTGTTTGAGGCGGGAGAGGAAGCCTGTCAGGAAACCAGATTGTATAGAGCAGGAAGTCTATCACGGCTTGATTAAACACTCCATCTAATGAGCTGGTTGGGGCACACTTACGAGTCAATCAACAATGCAGGACTTTTTCAGTTAGCAGTATAAAATATGCAATATGTGTTATGGATGTCTCTTTTTTGTTGTAAAGGTAATAACATTGCACTTACATTTCACACATATAAATCCAGTATATGTCTTCAAAAATTAAGAGGTGCAGGCTGTGCTTCATAGTGCCATGTTGAGCTTTAATATAACGTTATGCTGATATAAACTTACCTTGATGAAAATTACTATTCAAATGATGTGGTGGACATGTTTATGATAATATAAACAATACTGCAGACCCATGTTTTAGCATAATTTACTTCGTTTGTTGTCCGATGGATGTTCTTCAGGTTTACTTGTTGGTTACTTCAATCTGCACTGTGAACTTTCCTGAGGGAAATGACTTTATTTTGTCAGACATATCTACAGCAATATTCTTATAATACCCCAAATCAAAATAATCCAAACGCCGACACTAATAGCATTTTAGCAACAAAAAACGATTTACCTTGTTTTTGTGTTACGGGACCTGCATTCTGCAAGTTCCATCAAATGAATTTGGACAAGCATGTAAATTCGAATTTTCGCACAGTTTATGTGTAAATAATTAATCACCCATTCCCAAATGTAATACTTTCATTAAATGAGGCGGAGCTCGAAAACAACCAGTCATAGTGCCATCATGACTCATACATGCAAGTGTTCAAACGTTTAACCACATGCTATTTTTTCCATTGAAATGAATAACTTACGGGAGCTGAAGGAATGTAAGTGCCCTACCGTTGTCGATAGCGATGAATTATGATGAACGATGGGAACTTATGGTTTTAACATTTACGTCTGAATTTTACACTTCAAGTGACAGTTGAGTCAGGACTGACTCTCCTGATTTAGAAGCAGCGTCGCTAACAAACTATGCATTCGCCTGTGTTTGATATCACACGCGGATAATAAAATGGGGGAAACACATACAGTATTTTTTCTCTAAGAAGAAACTACATAAAAGCCAAGGACTCTTCTACTTCATTTAAAAATAGTAAATTAACGTATGAAATTATTCTCTTAGGTGTGGAAATAACCTGCGTTTTAAACCCAGTATGATGATGGTAGGGGCGCTGTGCCACAGTTATTGCAAAGCCACTCTGTCACTTCCAAGAAAAGAAAAGAAAAAAACAACTGTGATTACGATAGCAAAAAAGTGTTTAACCAAATACTACCACAACGGTCGCTGACAAAGAAAAAAAGACATTGCTTTTACAAATAATAAAATCTACATTTCTGTATATTTATCACTAATCCCAGATGTGCGTCTGCCCTGCGCTCTTTCCAACTTCGAAAAAAACATCGTGTTTAAATATTTCGTAACCTAGAGCAGCGCCTATTCACTTTCAACAAAGTTGAGATGCAAAGGAAAAGGAAACTTGGAGGAACAAAGAAGGAAATCTGGCTGCTATGTTTCGAGCAACAGAAACAGCCACTCAACCAGCATCGCGCCCATGCGTAAACAGGCAATGCAATCCTGTCGAAAAGAGTCGCAATTCGAGAGAGCAAACGGGATTAATCCCGTTTACCACACTTACCTTAACGGTTTCGTCCATTTTGGGCAATTTTCAATGTATTCCAATAATATTCCAAACATGACACGCTGCAGATTTAATTCCAGCTCCCGATATGTTGCTGAGAGAAAGACAGTTAACCGGACGATTTTTTTCTCCCAAAATTTGGGAAGTGAAGTCACTGCGCTTGAGAGGCGAGCTATGTGTGTCACTGCTAGCCCTGCCTTCATTACAACATAGAAGAGCAGGATACTTGTCCTGAGGAGATAAGCAAACGAAAACAATGGAAGTTTTTCTTCTCTATATTTTTCACTCGGAAATGTTTACTGAATCCTTCTTAAGAGCTCGCAAACGATGCAGCCGTGTTTTTACAATGGAATGCCAGACAGGCTGTCAGGAAAGGTTGGTCTTAATATTTTTCCATCCCTCTGGAGACTATAAGAAATGTATCTTTGAAACTGATAAAAAGCATTCCTGGACTAAATTAAGAACAGCCACTTAATGTCACTATAGAAATTGATTCTAAAACGCTGTACTTCAGATTACAGACGTACAGTTTAAATAGTTCTATAATACAAATACTGTAAACGAAAATCATAAAGGCTTAAAATCAAAGGGAGATCAATGCGGCCATTGTCCATTAGCCGTTAAAATGGTTATTTTCTCGTGGATCTCTCGTGGATCTCTTGCATTCTGACAAGGAGGTAAAATAGAAACAGCTAAAAACATCCGAAAGCAGCTGCAGCTCATTAAAATACCAATAAACTGGGCGTAAATCAAACTGAAGAAAATGAAAGCTTAATGTACTACCTGCGACAAGGAATTCAACAATACAGCCTTCGCAATAGTTTTCCAGACCCCAGTAAGTAAACCCCATTAATAAGAATCCGGGGCTGCGCCTCTGCCACTCGATTCTTAGAGTCTGCTCCACATGTGTGCCTTCTCCTGTCCAACACTGCAGTTAGTGATGGATTGCGTATCTCTTTAAATGAATGGACGGCATATCTGTTGAGTCTAATAATGAGACCCTTGTTCCAAATTGTCCCATTTTCTCACCAACATTGGACAACTTTTAGATTGACTTTTAGAAACTACAGTCTGTGGAACATATCTACAGAACCTGTCTGCAGAGCTGGTTTAAGACATGCATTTAGGTGGTGCAACATGGCACTATTTCAGAACAACGCAGAGCAGTATGAATGTTATGTAGATACCAGACTAGAAGGAGTGGAGTAGTAATATTTGTAGCTGGACAGTCTGAAGGGTCTGTTTATGCCCTGTATTTTGTCAATACAGAGCATAAACAGCAGCCAAGGGTATCGTTCAACCATCCAATTTAAGCTGTCCTCCTTAAATTATACTCATCAATTCAGCCACAAATTCGGCACGTACACCAGACATGGAGCCAGTTGAACGTGACCAGACCAGCAGGGCTCTCCCGCTGGGAGCTGGAGAAACTCAGAGGAACAGAGTCTGCACCACCATGACTGACAAGAGGCTGGCTGCTCTTGATTTTGATGTCTGTGTGGGGGGAGGCCCCCTTGAGAGTCCCACATCTGGATCCTGCTAGGGTCAAGGCCTGCCCCAGGCTGGGGCCAATTTGGTGAAGTCTAATTAAGGGGGACACTTTATTCCTCGGCACTGGCCCCTCTTCCGCTCCGTTAATGTTGCATTTTTTTTGGTCAGAACCATTTGTCGCTTGTTACTTGTTTGAGTGAAACGGTAATGGGTGCATCTGAAAATGTGAAAAGAGGCGTAGGTGCACTCTTTGTAAATGAATGACGGACACTTCTACACCCTGATGAAAGGATTTGGGGTTTGATTCTCTAACTGGTAAAGAGGAAAAGAAGTTGGGTCAGGCAGTTCATTGAAAGCTTGAACAGTTTTCAGTGTTCAGTGATAGAATATTTTGTGTGCGTGGTCACTGACTTCAGTATTGTTCAACTAAGATGCTTTACCTTTGGTCTGCACAAAATAATGTCAGAAAATGAAAGTTTGGAAGTTTGGAAGAGTATTATGCTGGATGTACAGCCCTTAGGCTCTGGGACAATTACCCAATGTTTAAGTTTAATTTATGCTAATGACTTTCTAAATTGGTAGCACTGAGTTTTGCCAGGTGTAATACCATAGTGGTCATTGGGAGAAAGTATGGTTTGGGCACTTTCAGCCCTCAGCCACTGATCCTGGATCAGAATCACTATTTTTCTACTAAATCGGTTAGGATTGAAGATTGGCTAGTTTATTTTCAGTTGGATTGATGACAGGGCATTAGAAGCAAATCTAGAACTTTGTAATCTATTTTCTTTGCTGCTTAGAGCTGGTACATAGCAGCACAAGTGTCTTATGGCTTTCCACTGAGTAGCACCCTAACAGACTCAAAATAAGTCTGATAACCTCTCTCCTCAAAGTAAGTTTTCACACTATTACCTTGAGTTGAGTGATGATGAAATATGCTATTCAATACGTTTTGCTTTGCAGATGTTTGTACATATATGGGAACATCACAACTGTCCACATTCACAGACTGCGTAGATTTAGTTTGGTCAATACGTTTTTATGGTAGCAAAATGTTTCATTTGGGTTAGTTTCTTTGCTTTTAATTCGAGGAACAGTACAGCATTGGCTAATGTGCTGAAGAACACAAGATTGGCTGAATGTGTCTTTATGAGAGATCATCACAGTTCCCATTGTGGATTTTTTTTTTCGGTCCAGGAGAGCATGTACATTGCTTCTAGTGTTTTTGGGGATACCAGGGGAACTGGTGAAGGTAGAGTGCGCCTGATTCTGATATTATTCTGGTTCAGCTTTGTTTGACTTTTCATGGTGAATGTTAAAACAGAGGGAAAGCAGTGGGATCAGTGCTCTGTAGGACATCAATACCACATCATTCTACCTATGTGCAGAAACTTCTCTGACTTCAATATGTTGATCATTCATCATTAATTAGCATATTAGCACATTGATTTTAGCCATAGCTAGCTGGAGATTTTAACCATACTCTGTTTATCATTAAAAGACAAAGTTATGGGAGAACACATGTCACACTACCTCTGCATTATCTAAACATCATCATGCTCCAGCGTGATTGTTTCCTCACTGCTTGTTCCTCTTCAGCAGGAATACCAGGTCAAAAACATGTTTATTTAATTGAAGATAGCTTGCCTTTTGCATTCAAAATGAGAAAATAAAATTCCTACAATGCATTAAATCAGAAAAAACAGGAATTTTACAAGTGTTGTGCTTGCTATGCAGCTCTAGCAAACAAATTCAGGAGCATGTAAACAAATACAAATCGGTTTATACAGGAGACCACAGAACATCTGGGTAGGGGATAAAACTAAATATTAAGATTTTGTTTCCCTACAACCAGTTGCAGTTGGGGAGAGGCCCCTCACCATTGGAGAAGACATGAATGTGGATAGGTGCCATAAGGGGCAGGCTAGATTTAATATGGTTGTTCATGGCCATCTTTGCTCAAGAAACATACACACACACACACACACACACACACACACACACACAAGTAATAATAGTGGTAGCTGCTGGGACAATGACTGTTGCTACAACTAAAATTAATAAGAAAATATACAGAAGCTGCTTCACAACCAGCTATGCAATATAAATGTAATCTTTCTTCTCCAATTGTAACCATGAGGATAAATATGTTATTCAGAAAAGTAACACACTTGTGACAAAAGAATTCATTACATTTAACCTAAACCACAAACAGTTTCAACTGATATGAATCAGCACTTAAAATTCTACAGTTCAGGTTGCTGGTAAGCCCCTTCCTTCTTGAGTAAAGGGAGAGCCAGTAAAAAAGAAGAAGAAGAAAAAACAACAAAGTTAAAATACCAACGGCAAAACATGCAGACTGCAGCACACAAGCCTGAACTGTCTGGCCCCATGCTTAAGGCCATAATTAATTTGAGATTTATTTTTATTGGAGGGCCTGAGTCTCACTTGACCTTAACCAAACAAAACTACAGCTAGACAGTGGATTCGCTTGAATGAAGCACTGCATATCTTTAAATTCTGTCCTAAGGCATGCTTCGTTCATAAATATTTCTGATGGACCGTGACCGATATTTTGCCCCATATATGGCACATTTAAGCAAAACCATGATAATGACATGACTTAAGTTTAAGTTAACTTGAAAATAAGTTTCTCTTAAATATTTTTTAAAGTCATTTCAAGTAATAGTAGCAAAATTAGGTGCTAATTTAATGTCATTTGTAATGGGGAAATGTGTGGTGATTGCAGTCGGTGCAAAATGCAGATTGTTTATGTACTCCTTTGCCCATCGGTTGAAAGGCAGGAGGACCACCATTAACTGAGGTATCCTCAAAAATTCCCTATGGAACATATGTATGTTTTCTTCTTTTTTACATCATCATGTGTCCCATTTGTCAGATTCCCAGTCTGTTGTTTTTGAACAGACTGTCTCAACTCAACATTTTTTTTTCAATTTGGAAGACAATTGTGATTGCCTTGACGTTTCATCTCTCCATTCAGTGGCCTTCCAGATTTTCTCCCCCGGAGAGAAACCTAAAAAACATACTCTCCCCTCTGGCATCCACCAGCAGTCAAAGCTACTGGAAACAAACCGGGAATTGTTCTCAGGATTCAGGCACACACCCATGTTGAAAACCTTTCTTCGCGCAAGGCAAAACAAACATTATGACTGCAAGAACAAAATCTCAGTGTCCAGGGCAATAGGTCCTACTAACATGTCTTGTTTTAGAGAGCCTTCAATATGTGCAAATAATTAATGGTACAACCAGGTACAATGATTCACTTACACAATGCCACAAAGACCCACTCTCCTTAGTCCTGTAGGGTGCTGCATGATATCTTAGCTTCTCATTATACATTAACATTTTTGATGTAGTCATATATGTAATAAATCAAGGAAAATTACATATCATACCTCAAAATATGAAGAAGTCAGAGCATAGGCTTTTGTTTGTTTCAGATATATAAAATCCGTAATTACTTTTATCTTACCATTTTATTCATATAGGTTCATGTTTAGTGTAATAATATCCAAAACAAAAAGTTCAGATGTTATAGCTTTGAAATACTGCATCACCTCCTTGAACCCAAATGTATCTAAATAAATAATACCTGTGTTTTAAAATGTTTTAATGTGTATGTTTATTCATACACACGTACATGTTACTTATTCATACATTGTTTTATGAATAAGAAGCGGAAAATGTCTGGCCCTGCCCCCATTTTTTCTTTTTCCTTTTTGTAAGTAGTTGAAGAACTCTGACGTAGACTAAGGAATGCAAAATTTCTCTGCTGCTGTATCTTCTTTTTTTTCCTTTTTAAAGACTCCAAAGAACGTTTTTCATTGGCAAAAAAGAGTTTTCATTTTTCCTGCCATGTGGAATGGCATATAGACACTTAGCTGAACTGCACACATTATTTTTTCTCAAAATGGTGGATAGCAGTTGTAGCCTAATTAATGACAAATACGGGATTCACTGTATTCAAATTCTAAATGATATTTTTCCGCTTAGTATGGACACTCCACTAAATTTAGTGTTATATCACCTACTGCAAGTCCACTCCAAAATATTCTTAAAATTAGATTGCTTGATTCTTAGAAGCAGAATATTTAAATAGCCTTGTTATTCTATCCTAGTGTCTTGATCACTATATACAATTGATACTTGCATAATTCTCATAAACGGAGTATATCAATTAATTAATAAATCAGACTTAATTGAGTAACGTCAAAAAAAAAAACCGGAATATTTGCAATAGTATACTATTTCTTTAGTCCTGTTTATTTTCTTTCTGGCGTATTAACATTGTAAGTAAAAATGTACAATCTCAAAGCATTTTCAAGGTCTAAAAGTTACCAGATGAATTCTCGTTCCATATGGTCTGATGTACAGAGTTTTTCACTGCGTGTATACCAGATGTCTGCTATTTGGTTTGTTTACATTCTTTGAGGCTGTGGTGGAGGGAACGAGAAAAAATAGGCCTACAATGTGATGTCAGATATAGTAACGTGTTAAGTAATCGGGATGGCTTACGGCACAGGGCAAAGGGAATCGCCTCATTTTTACCTGCAAGGAGGTAATAACTTAATACGAAAGCTGCACAAAGAGCCAATTGTCTGCAGCAAAATTAAACTTCTAGCATACTGGGTCAATTTATCCCTTATCCCCTTGATTAACGATTTTTTTTTTTTGAACGTTTATAGGCTACACCGTTTATCGTCCATTTCAGTTGGAAAATCGTTTTAGAGGAAAATAAAAACACACTTGAGTAATGTCTTTATTCCCTGGCTGACTCGAGGCTCCCAGATATCCCGTTTCGCGCACACAATGCTTTTTTATTTTATTCGGAAATGACTATAAACTAGAGGGGGAAAATAGTAATATGAAAAAATTGTGGCAAACAGGTAACTTTGTTTCTAAAGGATATATTTCAATCCCATTTGTTAAATGCCATTTTCATATAATTTACTAGCGCATGGTAGTCCCAGGTATCTTCCCCAATATTAACTGGACATGCAACATGCAATGTTCAGTCCGTTCAATTCAGTCATTCAGTTACGTTGTCTTACCTTAACGTAATGCGAGGTGTCTGGGACCGTTTGAAACATTTTCATTGAGCAGAAAAGCGTCTTGGCCTCGCCTTGCAAGCCCTGTAAAATGCACAGGTGTGTACATATATATTAAAAATGAAAATACTACTTTCATTATTCTTCTGTGGTGTGAATCATGTTTATCGCTCATTGGTTTACAACTGCATACTTTATGAGTATGTCAGAAGTAGCAGCGTGTTTTATTTGCATATTTGGCATTGTGTTTACAGGTTGCACTCTAAAAATGTCCTAAAAAGGCAATAAATACTAGCAAATGATTTCAAACAAATACAGCTGTGTAAAAATTGGTTATTGGTTAATTTGGTTATTATGTTGGGCAGCCCATAAATATCCTTCCATATGAATACAGATCGATTCTACTGTACATACATTCCGTATTGTGATCTCTGAATGACCTGTCAAAGCCAGTCTACCATTAGTTTCAGTCTAAGGACAACAGCAGTCATTACAGGTAACTTTTGTCCTGCTTTTATGGGGATAACAAATTGAATTTGGATATTTATTCCACCCACAAAAGGTTGAATTGATTTCACATAGAACGAAATAACACTATTATTATTATTATTACCACTACTACAACTAATAATAATAGCAACAATATGTACGTTATTCGTTTAAAGTTCGTACTTAAGAAAAAATTCAAAATCTTACTCCCTTCACCCGCCATTTCCTCTAAAGTACTTGCAACACGTTGAAACACTTTTCTTTTTAATCATCGCAGCTTACAAAATCACTTGCGAAAGGGAACCTCAAGAAAAGTGGTATTTGAGCAAAACAACCCAGCTGAGACGAGCAGACCTTTAAAAACTACGAACAAATCTCCTGACAATCGAGTATATGTTTCCTTGTTGTCTATTTCAGAACAATACTGTGGAAATTATTATTATTATTATTATTATTATTATTATTATTATTATTAGTAGTAGTAGTAGTAGTATTAGTAGTAGTAGTAGTATGACAAGACGTCCTAAATAAGTTAATCAATGTTAATAATTACAATGTACCTTGGAATATTCTTTTGAAGATTTCATGATATGCAAAAATATTCTTTCAGGGAAAAAATCTGAGCATTTATCCAGCATCTGCAAAATGTTATAGTTTATCACTCTAATACATATTCAGTTATTTTCAAAGGTATTTTGTCAAAAACGGAATCTTATTAAAACACTTTCAAAACGCATATGTACAATAAACAACCTAAATTTAAGAATAAATGGTTATTAGAAAACGATGCAGGGGTTCAGTCGGTGATAGCATTAGTCTACCACGAAGACAAGCTGAGATGAGAAGCAGGGGAATTGATTTTCAGAAACGTGACACCTTTTGGGGTCCTACATGTACCACTGGTTTTATTTCTCTTTACCTGGTCAAGGTCCAATAGAAATGGGAGAGGGGCATTGTTATTTATATCAGAGAACCACTAATGTTGCCTTGCTTTTGTAGGCCCCTAGGTTGTAAGGTGAATGTTGGGTTCGCCTCATAAAGTTTCCCAAATGCATCCAATCCTAAACGGTAAAGGGGCATGCAATTCCGCATCTGCACCCAATTACCCGGCTCGAAGAGCAAAAAGGCTGATAAATAACTGCCTCCACTTTCCTCTAGGACAGGCTGTATGTTAAAGAGTCTCTAACTACTGTTGCATTTTTATCATCATACATTTACCCGAGACTTTATCACTCACAAATGAAAACAGCGAAATCACTTGACTTTTTATTTATTTTCTTTCATTTTTTTTCCATAGCTCGATCTTCGTCACATTCAAAAAGACGTAACACTGCTTCGCAGTCAACCCTCATAATTTAATCTAATAAAATCATGAGACTTGGAGTCTGCGAGAACTCCCGCAATTAAACTTTCTAAAATAAATCGAAAACATTGCCAGCACGTGCAGATATTGCATACGAATGTCTATTTCCATGCAGTCGAAAGTTGGGATCGAAGCCTAAGGAATGACGCATTAAATTATGCCGACAGAGTCACGAGAGTAGATAGGAAACAGAAAGAAACGTGATACGACTAAACATTAGAACTGTAGGAATATTAATGAATGAACTGAATCTGCTCTCACAACGTAGTCGCAGTTGCAGTTGAAAAAAAAGTTCGTTTCACCCACTCACCTTTCGATATTTCGATGGCAGTTGGTCAAGCAATTATTTGGATGATCGTCCAGTTAGTGGTTAGTCCTTTTTAGTTGAGTAGCTGTTTACATTATAAGTTATTTCTATAAGTCGAAAAAATGCATGGGGTGCAGGATGTATGAATGGGCATGCTAGTGTGATGCTAGAACCATCAAACGGCAGCCAATGAAAAAAGAGGGTCAGGCTTCCCCTCGCATCCCACAGAAGGAGGAGGTTCGAGCTGTAAGTCAACTCAACCGTGAAATAAGGGAAATATGGGAACTGTATCGTAAAACCAAAAAAGCGCGCGGTCGTGTTCTACATCGGGAATCAACTGACCTCCTCGAGCCCCAAAGAATCTTAACACCGGGGAACAAAAACGACAAAGGCGAATTAAATGGCTATTGCAAAGTGGTCTAATAACAAACGTACTAATGTGTGTCAAAGCACCTGCTGTTTAACTGTTTAACTTTTTATTCGATAACACCTGGAACGTCCCGTTTGTGACCGTCTGTGAAGGGCAACCCACGTAGATCTACTTTTGGAATTCTGAAGTCATATTATTTCTCCATCGAAGACATGTAAGACATCGATTATTAAACCCCATACACAGTATAAAAGAAATTACAATGAGCGGTGCACCTCATATCAAAGTAATAAGAGGACAATCCTTCCTTAACCATTACGCTTCCTGACATAAATGTAAGTGACAGATGAATGTATTTTACAGCGGTACGCACTTATTCGTCACTTTCATAAAAAAGACCCCCTCTCATGTGGATCCCAAGCAGATGTTTTTCAAATTACAATTCCAATATCCCTTTTAAACCGACTGCTTTTGTGCCTATGGTGACAGTTAGGTAGCAAGCTAACGGGGGCCCGTGGTCTCAGAAGCTTCTCAGAGACAGAGAAAACAACCTCCTCGTTTAATGGAGCGATTGCTTTGTTTCTGCGTATCTGCTATACACAGTCCAATTTCGGTGCAGGAAACTCGCTACCAGGATCCGCGCTTCATGGCCTCGTGACAGAGACACGCGTCTCCACTACGCCCGCTTTCCTGTTTTATTGACCCGACTGAGTTCACTGACTCCATTTCCTATACAGTTCTTGCATCCCACGCCATGCAAACAGCCTCCATAAAGGAGGGAGTTACCCGAGCAGCCTATGCCAAACATCTCTGCTCCTTCATTTGAGGCAGTTTAGCTCTGTGAAATTATTTTGGCAAATATAACCTACCCAGAAGGAAAACAAAAATGTAAACGTATTTCATTATGCCTGTGCTTCAGAAATACAGTGGTATGTTTTGAGGTGTTCCAAAAATATTAGAAAAGAAAAAACCTCATTGATCAATTTGTTGATTCCTCTTCACAGTGAGTGACTTAATCCCCAAAATGGTTTTGTGCAAAAAGCAAAAACATATAGAGCCATAAGAGTATCATTACATTATTGTCATGTAGCAGATGCTCTTATCCACAGGTTACAAGTTTTACACGCTATCAGTTCATACACCTTGATATTTACTGAGGCAATTCTGGGTTAAGTACCTTGCCCAAGGGTACAGCAGCACTACCTCAGTGAGGAAATTGAACCAGTAACCTTTCAGTTACAAGCCCTGCTCCTTACCAGTATGCTACACTGACAACCCTCAGTAAAGAGATGTGCACCTTTGACCATAAACATTCATGACATGACTGCAACAAATGTTCATTTAGTTGTCTTTTTTGGCAGAAGTATGATGATCTTTTGGATTTTAAATATTTTAGATATTTCATTGACTGTATGAATATATTTAGAATTAAGTGTATTTTGATCTGGGAAAACTGTTGAGTTCTGTAATATATACAATACAATTTATAAATCTTGAAGGGTGGCCTTTGAAGCATTGTTTCAGGGATAATCACAGACAGCAACCTTTGGTTTGTGCTTTATTGTTACTTTTGACTAAGAAATATACATAGTGATGATCTCTTCCACCAGTTTTTTGTTATAATGCTGTCCAGTCCTGCTGTTGTTTTGTTATGTTGTTAGAGTTTGAAACTTCATCAATAACAGAGCTCATGCCAACCAATTTCATCTAAACCAGTTAACAGTTTAATCATAATAGTTTCATTTTCTGACTGTTAGACCAGCCGTTGTTTAACACGCTTCACTTGCCTGACTGAAGACAATACAGATGTGTGGTTGGAGAGCTGGAGCTTCTGTTCTCCAGCAGTTTATCTGAGGACTAAAGGGTGGTTCCTTCTGTTCATTTTTTTGTGAGAAGTGTTGGCCAGCTTCTCCACAAGACCTTACCAGACATTTTCCTTAACTACACATTTTGGTAAACCTAGAAAAGTTCTCTCCCCAAGACATTTATCAACAGTAATTGTTGGAAAGGTGAAAATTCTGCAGCAATTTCTGATTTTTTTTTTCTTTTTCAGAACTGTATTCAGAAATGTGAATAGGTTCACCTACAGTCTTTATAGAGGCAGTATTCATAAATAGTATCTTTAAATGACTTTTTTTCATCAGAACAAGGCCTTTATCATGAATTTGTAAAAATACATATTGTATGGTACTTATAATAAACAATCCTTTGATCACTGCCATCACCTTGCATCAGACAAAACCAAAACATTGTCTGTTTTACTCATTATACCTTTCCATCGTGACATTCTAATATTACTGTAATTCTAAAAAAAGTTATGAAAAGGTTTTGTGTCTACTTGAACAGGGAACATTTCTGCTTTGACTGTTGGAATGAAAAACATGGAATCATGCTATTGTACACACTTAAAGTAGAAAGCAATGTTAAATTATTTTCAAATGTGAAAATTATCCATTGACAAATTTGTCTGCTGAATATTGCCTCATCAGGTGACTGATAATGGTGTATTTGGCAGCTACGCAGCCAAAGGAATGAGTGAGAGAGATAGTCATCTGTGTTACATGTTTCACTTGCATGGTCTCTGCGTTTTTGAGATGCAGTTCATATTCTTATTTTGTAATGTAAAGACGCTAAATCCAGTGACATTTTCAAAATAAAGTCTGCTATACCAGTTTGTGAGATGGTGTTGGAGACATATGAGAGATTCAGGCCAGTTGTAGTGTCCATTCAGACAAGGAAAAAGATTTGTGTAAGATCTATCCATTTCCTCAGGTGTGATTAATGCGGTGTCTTGTTATGGTTGGTAATCATGCCGTGAATGCTAAATAAAGCTATGGACATTTATGTGTTTTTCTTGAAACACTTTAATGGTTTAGAATTCTAAATAGCTTAGTTACCTGTTTCAATTGATTGCTACAGAAATTACAGTCAGGGCTAGTCAGGGCTGTCCATATTTAGCTGGCAGTGTCAGGCAAGTTTTAAATATGTGCTGTTGTCATTAGTGCCTACTAACCTGGGAAGTCAAAATCGACATCGCATCAGGCAAGTGCTTTGTTGTATGTGTCTATATATATAAATTTCTCTCTGTTCCCTAACCATGCTTGGAGAGATTTGTGTCCCTTCAGCAGGAAAGCATTTATATTGTTGGTATAATTTCCACAATATTGTTTAGATACATGTTAATAAACATAATGAACTTTTAATTTGAAATGCAATCAATGAATAACTCTCTGACAATTCATTTGTTATTTTAGTTTTTTTTTTCTTTTCAAATGAAATTTGCAATTGATAGGGGCAGAATTTGGATGAGCTAGTAAGCTATAGAGATAATGACTTAATTGGTTTGAATTCTCTGTATTATAATATATATGGAGGAATAGTAGGGTTACATATGTGCACTCAAGACCTAGGTTAATTTTAGGCAACTAGCTTGCTAGTTAACAAGCTACCTTGCTACCTTAACAAGCTTGTTGTAATACACTATGCTTGTTGCTACATTGGCCAACTTGCAAGCTTTATAGTCCATATATTGTACACAGAAGGAGTTTGAGGTCTTAAGACATACCTTTCACAGGGGGGATTCGTTTTCAAGTTATGTGACTACTACGATCTCATGAATACCCATCAGTTCATATGCCCTACTCTAATGTTCTGTTATTTATCTGTTGTACTGTTGTATCTGCAAACAGCTGTATTATGTAAAAGGCTGGAACAAGTGATTACAAATTTATGTTCACTTGGTTTAAGTGTAAATGCCATATGTTTTTCAGTCACAATGTTAAAACCATGGTTATAGGACATGATGATGTACCATAACAAGTAGAAGTGAAACAAAGCTGAATTCAATATGTTTATTGCCTGGCAAGGTCATCTGTGTATTTTCTACTAGATTAGTTTATCACCAAAATATGTTTTTTCAATTACAAATCAAAAAACAAAACCAAGTCATCTGGTAATGAGAAGTGAAATGTCATGAATGGCTGAAATGTCAATAAACAAGAACCTTAACTAGCTTAACTTTGACAAATGCATACATATTCGGCTTGATAAAGCCTACATGTTCACTTATATTGAATTTGGAGAATGAATCAAAGCTTCAAATGAATGAATGAATCAAATCTGTGGCTATGAACGTTTAGTCCCAAAAATCATTGTACCTTTTTTGATGATAATAATGGCATTCTAACTGACATTGATCCAGAGAAGCCACTTCAGTCCTTGATCAAATAGACATATACAAGGACAAAATAAAATACAGTTAAATCCAGGTAATGCAACAGATGACAACAACAACACATTCAGTAGTAGTAAATTCATGACACAAAAGAAAAAAAAAACAAACACAAAAAGAATGACAAGTAAAAATGGGTTAGGTTACTTTGAGGTATATTTTTGAAATGGTTCTTTGTAAAAACTGAATTTTAAAAAGAAAAGCCACTCATATTACAAACTTTGTTCATAAGAATTTCACCCTGTCCACAGTTTGAAGTGTTAGTACAAAATGTTTCACATACTCTCTGGAGATTACATAAAAATCTTGAGAATGTTGTATTTAGAAATTCAGGGCAATGCAGACATCTGTGATTACATCGACAGAAGTAATGAAGCCACTTTTTCTGAAGTATAATCGGTTATTTATTTAGCTGATATAATTGCAAAGATGGCAGAGATTGAGAGGGCTCATTTTCAGAAGCCTTTTTGAGGACAGAAAGTGGGCAGGCAGCGTGAGGGAAGTCAGGATTGAATGGGGACTCACAGTAACATGGCGGGCAAATAAGATGAAAAACTCACTATGAGTCTGTGAGAGAAGTAACTCACTTGTTTCTATACCACAACGTCTTAGGCTTTTAGGAGTTTGGGCATAAATTTCCCCCAAATTCATGGCATGACATATATTTACAAACAGAAGAAAGAATACTAAACATCACTAGATGCTCACATTTGTCTGTCATGAGCCTCTGACTTCAATAATTCAGGACATTTTGCCAAGACAGGCATTGAAACTGGCACAAAAAACTGCTGAAAATAGCATCTCAGCGACCTATCAGGAGGTGTTTGAACTAGGTGGTGTCTTATTAGTGAAATCACTGGGGAAGAACATGATATTTTTGAATAATAATGTGCCAGAGGTCACCAACAAAGAATTGAAGCCTGTGCACATTACCATACACCAACCCCAGTTAAAATATATTCACATAATTACCAGACATACCATGGTGTCAGTACTGTATATGGTATTCATTTTAATTGAATATAATGACAGGCTGCAGAACAGTTGGGCAGATAGAATTTGTGTCGATGAGGTTTCACAGTTGAATCTCTGCACAGGCTTTGTTGGTTTTGAGGAGAATGTGGCTGGCATTGAAGCAGGCCTTGCTGGTGATCTGTGGGGTAGGGATTTATACATGTGAACATACTGGACCAGGATCTCAACTGTTCTGTGTGTATATGTGCAAGCGTGTGTGTGTGTGTGTGTGTGTGTGTGTGTGTGTGTGTGTGTGTGTGTGTTTTTGTGTGTTTTTGTGTGTGTTTGTGGATACATGTGTGTGGTCCTGCCGGAAAGTGTCATCACTGCCGCCTCCTTTGGACTCCAGGGCCAGAGATGAAGGCCAGAGATTGTGAAAAGTGTCCAACAATCACGTACACGCACATGGACATGCACACATCAAGAGACTGAAAATGTGGCAAATGGAAATGCTATGAGACCTTTATTGCTATAAAAAATACATGACATTTAGTGAAAGAGGTAAAACAGCATAAGCTCATAAATCTACTTATCCATTCATCATTCTGAGGCATTGTAAAATTCCCAGAAGAAAAGCACATAATACAATAAATATGCTTCGGCCTTCAGATTCTGCCTGTTCTTTTGTTCAATAAAGTGGTGTTGCCCCCTGGAAGTCACTGCAACTCTTTGGTTTCTCATGCCATGCATTCCCAGACATTTACTTTGAGGCCCATGTCCCCCAGACACATCTGACAGCCTGAGCCTGATGTGGGCTGCTCCGCAGACTGCAGAATTCATTAATCTGTGCCTTCAGACGGTCAAATCTGGATCTTATAAAGAAACTGACTATTGATCCCTCCTTCTTATGGGCGCCATTATGCTGTCTGGTCACTAGAGGGCTCTCTACTATAAGATAGCAATGGCCACAAAGGGTAGTCTCTTCTGTATTTGACAACAAATTCTGTTTGTGGATGCATACTTTAGCTTCCTAGAGAGATTAGTAACGGATTTAAAAAAAAAAAATACTAACCTTGCTGACAAGCCGGAAAAGCTGACCTAATTTGTACAAGTCACAGCTTTAAAGCCTGTCTTCCCATTGTCTTATTGACACTATACAAGAGGCCGTGCTAAAAAAGTGAAGTGTTTGTCCTAGCCAATGAAATGTTGACATTTAATCACAGCCATTTTACGGAGTTGTGTGTATATTCTTGTGCATCTTGTGCATATGATCTTCAGGAAGTGGGTTTTTTATGGGGGGGCGGCTTTTCTTGTGTGAACCTCCCCCCCCCACCCCAAAGCACCCATTCCCTTGGGTGAATGCAAACATGTGAAACGGGAAACAGACATTACAAAATATAATGCCAGCTAGACGAAAAGAACTGTGACGTTGTTCTTCAAAACACTGGAATGAAAGAAAAACAGGCCAGGAAAACAAGATCCATCCATCCAAAATAAAAGGGGAAAAAACCCTGAACCACACACAGGCCTCAAAATGGGGGGATGGAGAGCTCGGTCCAGGCTGTTTTTGTGTCGAGACTGTGAGGGTAGTGCCCCAAATGCCGGGGCGAAACCACAGCATTCTTTCTGCTCTGAAAGCAGCACAGCCTCACTGTGGACGCACATATGTGATCTGGCAGACAGCCCCCAGTCAGCCTTTCTGCTGGTGTCTTAACCCTTTCAGACACAAAGAAACCAAAGTAAAACACAGGCTAAGGCACAACTCTGAGGATAAAATTAGCCACAGACTGAAATGCAGACAGTCATATATGGTGCTGTAGGTCCTATCCATAATGTTGCAGAGTGGTTGAGAAATAAATACATACAGAATAAATATTAAGAAAAAAGGCACAGTCATTGTACAGTACAAAAGAATAAAACTAATATCAAAATGTTTGCTGAAACTAGGGAATTTTCATTGAAATGCAATTTTTGACATGGTATATATGCTTAGCTGCGACTGAGAAGATTAAAACTCTTTATTTTTTCAGATTTATGTGCTGTAAGCCTCATTTTCATTGATAGAGGGCACAGTTGAGCCAGGAACCCAACTAGGAACACCCTGTGAAATATGCATGCAGTTAATATCTGCCCTATCTATCATAACCTAAATTAAAAGCAGGACTCAAAGAGAACAAATGACATTACTTTTAACAAATATGGCTAACAGCTGACATAAAAGGATGCTCATAAAAGCACAGCATGTTTTAATAACACAAATTAAGAAATGTCTGTGGTCTGTTGTTCACCTAATTGTTTGTCTAAGAGTAAAATTTTTTATTTCTACTGGTCTACATAATATTTTGTGGTGACCTGATTGATTTGCCACAACATTCAAATGTGTATAAAACATTGTTGGAAAAATCCATAACTATGTAGGTGGTCAACAACCTGAAGCTGAATGTGTCACGGAAGCCATATTTGTTACTTGTCTGCACGTCATCCATGATGTTTCCACCATCATAGCATAATCGACAGATTTATTGAGTGACTTACATTGATTACACTTCACATCTTACTTTGTTCCTTTTCGTAGCATTAAGAAACAGTAGAATATCCCATTCTTCATTCAGAGAAGTTGTGCGCAGTCTTCTCTATATGTGGAGAGGCTGTAGGCTGGGAAGAGGCTCCACACAGATGACAAAATGGGCTAACACCCCTCTGATGAGGGCTCTCTCATTAAGGTCTTCATAAGTAACAAATGAGGAGAGGGGAAAAGCAGGGGGCTGAAGATAAAGAAAGCTGTCTGCTTCCTCACAGGAATCGTCACACAGGAAAGTCCTCACATCCTTGCAATGTCAGAGACAAGCTGAAAATATACAAGAGGCTGAGCGATAGGCAGTGGGGTGGGGGGCATGACAGGGACGCGTGGGCAGGGGGTAGGTTGGGGGGGAGGGGTGGGGCGGGGAAAGGGGACAAAGCCTTCGAGACGATAGCGGTTTGGCGGTGAGAAATGGGGGGGCGGACAGCCACTGTTTACACAGATACGTGATCTCTCCCCTTTTGCAGCGCTACACTCTCAAGAACTGCAGAGCAGCACCAAGGTCCAGCAATTCATTACAGAGATGGCTCTGTAAACATTTCCCTCTGCAGGGCTTGCAGGGGACGAGGGGGCCATTTGGGGTTTCTGGGCTTCTGCTGTTCTCAGGGTCAAAGCAAGCAGGTTTTCTCTCCAGGGAGACAGGGTTCAGAGAGAAGTTTGGGAAAACCCTGCAACCCTAGCTTTAGCGGGGATGAACCAGAGTTTCCTCTTGGCACCCTGCGGTGCCGTCCCAATAACCTTGTCCCAATAACCAACGCCTGTTTTGAACGAATGAGAGGAAGGACTGCATCCATGCTCAGCTGCCCAGGCCAAAACTGAAGGCAGTACTCCTGGGCCAGGATATTAACCAGACACAGGTGAGGATCAATCTGTTGCAAACGGGGCGATCCCTCACTCAGCTGCTGAAAAGGAATACATTCCCCCTGGGACTGCAAGGGATATACTGCTGAATGGAGCTGACAGATTCACATGCTGGCGTGCCTCCAGTCCACGGAGCCCCACCATTCTACACAGCCGTGGAGCTGAAGCCCAATATCAGTATCCGCATCATCACAGATGTCAACAGAATTTAGACTGTGCTACTGTAGATGACTGGTGCAGGATCCTGCAGCAGAACCCAGTCAAAGAATGTGGAGCCGTGCCTGGCTTCCTTAGATACAGTGAATCTCCTCTGACACTGTGTCCCTCTACTGCCCCTTTTGCTAGTTGTTCTCATTACATTACATGCATTTAGCAGACATTCTTATCTAGAGCAACTTCCAGCACAATAGAACATAATTGTATCCATTCAAGTTAAATGAGCAACTTGTCTGGCCAACTATTGAAACTTGATCATGCAGCACTTCTAATATTGTTGACTCCTTGTATGGCTTTTTGCTTGTGTTATACTCTGCCTCACTTGTAAGTCGCTTTAGATAAAAGCATCTGCCAAATGAATACATGTAAATGTAAATGTAAATGCAACAGTGTCAGACCAGGCTAACAACACTCCCAGACCAGTAAGTGTGAGCATAACACCACTCAAGCTCTACCACAAGTTAACTTGTGCAATCTGACTAGGTAACGGAAGCCAAACTCATATCATTAATGGGAGTCCACTGTAAGAACTGAGCACGGTCCAGTCTCCCTTCCTCATTAGGAAACACGCATCTTTCTTTGGGTTGCTAACTATGAGGGATAGAGAGTGATTGGGATTAACACAGGGTGGAGTGTAGGGGTGCGTGGGGTGGGGGTTTTTGTTGGCTCAGGCTCTGCTGTTTATCAAGGTCATACTGGGACACAAACCAAACTGGGATTTCGCCTGTTACTTATTTCTTTTTCCTGAGTTTCTTTTTTTAGTTACCCCCCCAGCCCCCTGATTCACTCCACTTAACTTTTTGTGTCACAGTTTTAGCAAATTGTATTCCCTTTGTGAACCAATTGGTGAATTATTTTGAATTTTTGTTGGTTTTCAAATCACCAATACAAAAAATAAAAATAAAATCATAAAACATCATAAAACCTCAGCCTATTACCAAAGGTGTGTTTTTGCTGCAAGAGAATGTATGCGCAAATATTCAAGTGAACAAAGCCCTCCAAATATTTCAAATGATTCTGTTGTTTCATATATAAAATATGACATTCCTGTAGCTTTCCACTTTGTATATTTGACTTTCCACAAATAATTGAGTTAATTACTTTATGCTCCATGACTACATGGCTTTGGGTATTGGTGATGCCTTATATTAAGAGGGCCCATCAGTCTGTTTGGTCGCCTAGACAAAACAAGTTAATGGAATGACAAATCTGGCTTGTTGCAATCAGTTGCAATCAGACAAACTCTCTTCAGAGTGAGTGGGGCTAAAATTGGGGCTTCGCCAGAAACACAGTACACAGTAAGACACCATGTGATCCTCTGGAACTTTCCAGAAAGAGCTGCACTCAAACAGATTACTGTCCTTCTCCGTCATGACACAAATTCGACATGAAACATCTGGACCCATTGCACGCTCTGAAACTTTCAAAATCTTGGAGTGGCTGTCCGATTTAACAGGCCTGATTCAAGATGTCTAGGCGGCTCACTGAGGGGATAGGTATCTTGATTAAAGATGACATCAATTTTTAAAGTCTCATGGTGCAACAATGTCTGAGCTCTCTGGGTGGAGGAGAGGCTCAGCCATTAGCTTGTGGTGTTGATTCATGCTAAACAATGGAGGAAGAGATGTCCTCACTGTCAGGGAGCAGTCTCTGTGTTTGAGCTCTATCACTTGCAAAAAAACGATTTTATATAACATTGTACAATGTTCAATACCTTGCAGAATGCTTTCAGGTAAATTGATTTTGTAGAAACAATGTGGCTGGATTATAACACAGGTTCTATAAAAACTGATTTTGCTTTGTTTTTGTGTAACCTTCCTCCTTCCTTATACTTGCCTTGTGTTTTTTTTATAAAAAAAATGACTGATCTGACTTAAACAATAAAAGTAAAATAAGAACAGAAGTTCTAAAGTACTGGTGAGGGAGGAAAAAAGCCTTCCTTTTCCTTGGTCTAAATCTAGACTGGTGGTAAGATACTGTCATTAAATATTTTATCCCTGTGTTATTCATTAAAGCCGGCCTTTAATCTAAAAATAGCCTAGCAGGAAATAAAACAAAACATTGGCTCAGGGGTGAGGCCACCACCTCTCAAAGCACCTCTGCTTGGAAATGGAGGCCCCAAAATAAGAATTTTCCTCATAAAGACCTCCTTCTTTACAGTCGGTGTGCACTGCAGCAACATCTGTGGTGCAGTTTCTGTGGGGAAAAGAGCCGGGCAACTTATCAAAGAAAACTCAGATCTCCTACAATGAAGAGTGGGAGGAGACCTCCCCTTCCCCCTGAGCAGACAAAGACACAAGCATAGCGATCTGAGCCATGCGAACGTGAAGACGTGATATTATCACAGATATCTTTTCTAATCACCTGAGGAAGTGATTTTATAAGAACAAAAAAGTTTAAATGAGGATACCAGGACATTCAGCGCAGCTAGGCACATCAGTTTCAATGGAGTTTCCAACATGTCCAAGATTAAAGAGAGAGACTGATGGATGAACTTTGTAGCTAATGAAATGATGAGTATCCTATGCCAATGGCAAATTACTAAAAGGTGCAATTACTTGGATCCTTGTCTGGGAGGTCGTGGGAGTCCTTACCAAAGTTTAGGGAGAATTCAAATTTATCTTTAGTGTGTTTTTCCTCTCTCTGTATAAATCCTGTGACAGAGGTGAGACATTTACTTACAGAACAAAAGAGAACAATGGCAGTGCATTCCCAGATTTGTAATCTCCCAAGTCTGTTGGTTGAATGTAACATTAGATTAGATGGAAACAATGCATGGGACAAAATGTGACAGGGAAACATGATGAAAAATTGGTCATTGTGAAGGGTCTGCTAAATATCATGTGAACAAGACAAAGAACATAGATAAAAATAAACCTTTTCTGTAGAATTGCAAGGGATATTAGCAGCCAAACCACATATTTGATATAGTGATAATGTGTGTATTCTCCTGACTGAATTCACTCAGCATTTATGGGCAGCCTCAAACAAATCATAAAAAGGGGCAGCTACTAATACTAATACATGCACAGTCCATCATCCTCGCTGTGGGAATCCATTCCATATAGTTGTAAAATTTACAGAAGTAGAACAGACTGAAAACCTCTCAGATCAGTGTGGGTTGTACAGAGATTTGCTTATGTTCATTTCACAGCCTTGAATTCTCTTTGATTATGTTTGGCAGCAAAGAGACAAGGATGGAGTTTGAAAAAGGAGCTGTGTAAAGAAAGATAGAACACGTTGAATGCATTTTGTATATTTCTTAATAGCATGGATGCAATAAGAAGGGAGATGATCAGGATGCCAGAATGGAGAAGTGAATAGTATGGTGTAAGGGATGGCAGCCACTGCATTTGAAATGGTTTTGCACCAAATTCATGCTTTGAACTCACAAGACTCTCGTTATAGCAATACAATGGCATCAAAAAACTGTGGATAACATTCACGTTATTTTGGGTTTGGCAAAAGGGAACATCCAGCTCTTCACATGTTAAGAAGTGATCCCCTCTGTTCTGTCCCTGACATGCTGCCTGCATGCACCAAGAATGCCACTGAGAAGAGTATACAAACATGGGCTCTGTGTGACACTTCAGGGCTAACACAGACTTTAAAATCCTTTCAGATTTACACAGATGGTTATTAAGTTGCCACTTGGGAGATACGTTGACATTATGCTGATACCAACACAAAAGGGATTAGTAAATGTGCAATATGCAATATTCTGGAAGTATCATAGGTCTTGTGATTTCTAGAGCTCTTTATGCTGTTACCATAGCAGCATCTGTTTGTAAAAGAACTTCGTCCTCCATGGGGAAAGATATTCAGTGAAGGCCTTGACCACTGAGTGACTCCCATTCTTTCATTCACTATGCCCACTTGATATATTGTACTATGCATGCACACTTAAGGACAAGCTGGATGTGGACATCAGTTCCTCTCTTTCCTGACGTTCTTTACATGGTCATGTTTATTCTGCTGATGCGTTCTGGGTAGATGATGTCACAGCTTCATGGTGGACATTGCAGTGGGAATGTACCAGCATGCGAGACTTTGCGTATGCATGTGTGTGAGGAAGCATGCGAATGATTGTGAAGTTCTCTTTACCACAGTATTTGTTCAATTCAATTCAATTTTATTTGTATAGCGCTTTTTACAACACAAGTTGTCACAAAGCAGCTTTACATTGTTCCCAGGCCTGAGACCCCCTGAGAGCAAGCCTAAGGCAATGGTGGCAAGGAAAAATCCCTAATTAACAGGAAGAAACCTTGAGCAGAACCTGGCTCAGAGGGGGAGCCCATCTGCTTCTGGCTGGCACTGGGCAGATAGAATTAGAGAGAAAACTTAAAGTTGTACAATGTACTTTAAGACATTTGATTTTGATAGACAGTAGTAATTAACAACAGAGTAATCATAAAATGTATCCTAGAATGTCTGGTTCTTGGCATGCAGTTGGCTTGATAGGCAGGGCAGCAAAGTAGCAGGACTGGAAAACGGGATGTGACGCTTGGGCTACAGCTCCAGGCAGAAGTCTGGAGCAGGGATAGGAAACAAATAGAAAACAGTGATTATTGGATGTTGATTGCAGGAATGGAAACATAAAGGCATAAAGGCAAAGGAGGGAACAGAGGGGGGAAGAGGGATGCATGTGTGTAATAAGGAAAAATCCCAGCAGATAAGCACTATGGCAGCATACCTAGGGGATGAGAGGCAAGGGGCCAGCAGGATCATGAGGGTGACCCTAAGGCAGTCAACACCAGACCACAGCTGGATCAGCTGAACACAGAGTACCCAGGCCATGATGTAGTGACAGCAATGACCACTTAGTCTACCAGAGACTTTACGATCAATGTCAGCACCGGGTGAGTGATGTAAAAACATCAGGTGAGTTTGCTCCTGATAGACTTGGGGCTGATAAGCAATATTTCTGTTTTGTCCGAATTTAGGAGGAAATTATGGGCCATCCATGTCTTTATGTCTTTGAGGCAGGCTTCCATGTTTGATATTTCCAAGGGGACATCAGGTTTGGCTGATATGTATAACTGGGTATCATCTGCATAGCAGTGGAAATTAATGCCATGTTTACAAATGATATTTCCAAGAGGGACCATATATAATGAAAAGAGCAAAGGTCCAAGCACGGATCCTTGTGGTATTCCATGTCTTAATCTGGGGAGTTTGGACGACTTATTGTTAATGAAGACAAAGTGATGTCACTCTGAGAGATAAGACCTGAACCAGGATAGAGCCTTTCCACTTATGCCAATCAGGTTCTCAAGTCGGTCTAATAGAATAATATGATCGATGGTATCGAAGGCTGCACTTACGTCTAGGTGCACAAGTAGGGAGATACATCCATTGCCAGAGGAGAGAAGTAGATCATTAAGTACTTTTAGGAGAGCGGGTTCTGTGCTGTGATGCGGTCTAAACCCAGACTGAAAGACTTCCAGAATATTATTGGACTGTAAAAAGGAGAATAGTTGCCTTGTTACAAATATTTCTAAGATTTCTGAAAGGAATGGGAGATTTGAGATGGGCCTGTAGTTCGACAGGTCATTCGGGTTAGAGTGGGCTTCTTCAGAATAGGCTTGATAACTGCTAATTTGAAGGACTGAGGTACATGTCCGGACGTAAGGGAGGCATTGATAAGATTTAATATCAGAGTGCCAATTTCAAGTAGCAGATGTTTTAAGAATCTTGTCGGAATGGGGTCTAGTAGGCAGGTAGCATTTTTAGATGAATTAATAAGGGAGGAGAAGTCGCTAAATTTAATGGGTGTGAAAGAGTCTAGGCACGTGGCTGGCCTATTGGACATCTCTACGTTATGTGAGGAATAAATTAAAAAAAAAAAAAAACTGACAAAGCACAACAACAGAATATGAGTAGAATATTTTTTAAATGCCAGGACAGTTATAGCAAACAGCTATTGGCAACACCCATGATTATAGTTTTGTTCTTTTCCCTTATTTTGCTTAATTCAGATTTTGAAAGTGTAGATCATGCTCTCAGTGTTAAAATCACCTGTTCTTGGTCCCTTGTCACATAAGTCCAAACTTCTACCACATAAAACAGACCCAAGTTCCTAATTGGTTGATTAAGGTTGAGTGTAAGGGGCCTAATGTATGATGCACTTAAGGTTGACTCTCACAGCATATATACAGTGTGTTGATATATGAATCTGTCCACTGTTCTTGCCCTGTTCTGCAATGCAAAAAGAAAAAACAACCAGAACAAGTGAAGCTTATTTCAGAGACTGGAACACAAACAGCAACGTGAAGGTGTGTACTTCCATCGTTCATCCACTACAAAGAAGTGGACCAAGACACCTGGGGCAGGCATTCCACTCCCACTGTCACCCACAGAGGACATATGGTGCTGTGCTCTCATTGATGTGGCAATAGGCAGTGGCTGTGCTGGTGAATTCTGAGCAACAGCTGCTGATATACCTGGGACAATGCTATCTGTTCTCTAGAGGAACTCCCTGGCTCATTTTAGTGTTAGATCACAAATTATTGACAAAGAGTGTTTTATAAAAAATGTAACTTAGTGAGTGGAGAGAGTGGAGCAGATATTCCAGAACGATGATAATCTATTGGATATATATGTAGGGATTTAATTGCTAAATCTTCTAAGTTCATGTAGTCTTATGGACCTAACACTCATATGCATGCTTCCAATTCAATCCATGTGCCTCACCTTTCAGAGAATTATAATGGAAATAAACAATTATTATATATAGTCTACCTACAATGTTTATAGCTTCATTTAAATTATTTGTATTTTAGGAAAGCTTTTGGACCATTATTTGTTTCTTTTTTATTCATAATGCTATTGGTATAAATATTGTTGCTGAAAAACCCAAAGATCTTCAAGTTCATGAATGCCAGAAAATATCATTTAAAAACCGACATGAAAAAGCATTGCTATGCTGGTTTGCTACATTCAGGGTTATAGCACTATGGTGGGTTATTGTATCCGGATGAAATGATCCACACCTGTGCCTGCTCTGCGTCTGTAAACGGGCTTTGACTGATGGGTTCCTGTTCCACCTGAAACAGTGTCTGTGCTGTCCCTCTGCCGATCCCAAAATCCACCATGAGTTACTATGGGGATCCAGTTTCTGTAACCAGACACACTCCCTCTCCTGCAGTCACCTCGACCTGACGGTAAGACCTGCTGTAAATCACATGCCTCTGTTTAGCATCTGTGTGGGGACACTCACACAAAAAGTCATGAAAACAGCAGCACTGTGACTGCTATGAAGGAGTCACAATAGTTGTCTCTCTCCCTCTTTGTGTGTGTACGTGTGTGTGTGTATATATGTGTATGTGTGTGTGTGTGTGTGTGTGTGTGTGCGTGCGTGTGTGTTTGTGTGAGCATACATCTCTTATTTTAATTAGGGTATTCTAGTGGTTGCCATGTTAGTATAAATGATGTCATGTAGTTCCTGATTTGAATGAAGGCACATTCAGACATACTCTGTTTGTGTACTTCAATTGTGAGTGGAAAAAAATTCAATACAGTTTGATTTTATTTATCTCCATCAGGGTGATTAAAAAGGCAATGTTACATGCAAGTCCTCAACGCATAAACAGAGACAGTACCATGCACAGATATTGCATTAAACACTCTCCACATAAAATACAAACTCATATCGTGACAACATAATTGGAAGAGTCTAGGTTTTTTTAAAGTGCAAATGCAGAGACAATATTTACATGTGATAGGAACAGACTGAGGTGAAAAGCAACTGAGAGCAATGATTATGTCCAGCTTGGGACTGGTGGACCATTAACATAATGTAACATTAACGTATACGGAAGACTTTATTATAAGAATATAGCTTTCCTTCTATTTGTGTTGTACTTGGGAAAGTGCAACCATCATCCAAATGGGAGGAGTTCGAACACACTGTTGAGGATATAGGTTTTGTCTTCCAATATTAAGTTGGGTTCTTGATAATTTACTTCAAACAGGAAAGTCTGTCTTCTCTGTGGTTAACCAAATGATTTTGGAGCAGAAATGGACAAATCTGAGAAACCACTTTTTGTCAATGAAATTTACAAATTTGAACCAGCAAGTGAAGGAGTATGTCATGACAGATTCAATGATGTGCTGTAAAAGGTTGTTAAGGCGTTTTTGTTGACATTGAATACACTCAGTTCAGTAAGGAAATATTGGCATTGCTGACATGTCAAAGATCATGCCAGGTACATGATTGTCAAACCAGCCACAATACCACAATTCCTGATTAATCCCTGCTGTGAGAGAAGGCACTGACCCCTGAGTTGTGGAAACAAGCTAACGCTCTCTTTATTAACAACTCTCGCTTGTGCTAACAGGTTGTGCAACTGATGATCCACTGATGAAGCTGGCCTCACTTTAATGAGAGACCCCATCAGACAGTCAGCCGATCGCTCAGACACTGAGCTCCGTGCTTAATGAGGGCTGGAGACAGCTGGCAGCAGGGTAACCAGTCACCCCACAGGGGTCCTATTAGGACCATCATTGAAATGGAGCTGGCTGGCACAGTCACCAGTACACTGTCACGTAAATGTTCCTATTTTCATTCAAACTAAGCACAGGCATTATCCCTTCAATCTGTTTCAGTCTGAAACCTATTTCCTTGATAAACTCACTTCTTGCAAGCATCACTTTTTCAGGGCCTAACTGGATTAGGATATCTAGGTGTATGAAATCTTTAAACACTTTGCATCTAAAAATGAATAGGATATCAAGTTAGTTGCAAATTATTTTGCCATTCTCACCTTCCTCCTACAAGTGAGGAAATAAATGCTCTAGCTTTTTTTGGTATGAGTATGACCTGTTACCATTACGTTATCACTTCTCATATGCAGTTTTAGTCTGTTCTATTGCAGTTTCAGACTGCAATAAACTGTGTTTGGATTGCTGCGCCTCTTGTGTTAAGTGTACAGCCACTATGCTTTAATTGCATATTTTAATGTGTTTTACATTAATGTCTTTTAGTGAAAAGCAAAGCTACTTCGATTTTGATGTTCAAATCATAAAACAATATGCTGTGGCTGACAATGAAACAAATGTCAATGAAGCATTCAAAAGATTACATGAGATGGCTGCAATGCATGCCTGAAGGAACACGTCAGATGTTAAATGTGTCTGAATGTCAGAGAACAATTGGCTGCTTTGTCAAAAGCGGATATGTAATTGAACTGAACTGAGTAAAATGAAAGCATCTACTGAATCAAGGAAATCCATCTAATTTATGACACTAGCCAGGAAGACTTAAGCTGCTACGCAGCTCTGCTTCAGTAAATATTTTTGGGCCAGATCTGGTGTGCGTGCAAACAGTCACAAAGAGACAGTCAGCGTTATTAACCATTTCCTCCTGCCTCATCACTCCTCAGTCTATCACTTCTCTATAATACATGCTCCACTTTATTCTGTAAAATAATTTCTCTTTAAAACAAATTTTGAAATATTTTTTTCTTTTCTAGACACCACTTTCTTAGTTCTCATTGCAGCTTCAATGTTCTAAACAGTGCAGGGATGCATTCAGAATAGTTTTGGCCTACTCACAAACTCTCCCATCAATAGAAATCTATCTCTGAAAACTGGATTCAGCAAACTACTCTGTTGTTTCTATTTTTTCCTATTGACATTCACAGAGACTTTCTGTACATCACATTTGATTAATAAATACCTCTGAGAACTACAGGATAAAGAAACTGAAGAATCAAGATGATACACAAAGCGGAAGTTTGATCTTGGGGAGGACAAAAGAGAAGAACTTTTAAAATGTTTATCAGAACAGTCTGGAATGGAAGTGATATAAGTTTGATCCAGAGCTGCACCCTTAATGCACAATCTCTCTCATTTGGTGTTTGTGCCATACTGTCCGTCATGTGCAGCACCGGGAGTTGAACCAATGTGAGAACAAGTCTGCAGCACAGTTAGAGACACTGTCCAAGTATGGAGTGATGTGTGCCAGTTCAGATGCCTTGTATTTTCAGTGGGAAAGCATTGTTCAGGATTTGGATCACGTGGTCTGTTGACTGCCATCTGTCCCTCACAACAGGGTTAATCACCCTGGCCCCTCTACCTTCAAGAGGTGGAGATGCATGAGGTCCTGGCCACTAATGATTTCTCCAACTCAAGCCAGAGCCTTAAGAGTGTGACAAGGCTGTCAGTGGGACACATTGAATGTGCTGTGGACATGTCTATATTTGCCTGTTGATATAAAAAAATAAAAACAGAAATGCTGTAAAACAAAAAGAAAGCAAATGACACATTGAATTGGCCCTCTGAGAAACAGCATACTTGGAATGCCATAAACCACACAAATGTGGACACTCACACATTAAAGGGGGCATGGTGCTTGTGATGGACTTATTTTGAAGTGGGACTTTCATGTAAACTTGAGCCCTCTCTGGCCTGTCTCAGGGGTGCAGGTCACAATGATCCCTGAATGCCGGCTTTCATGTTTCCCACCCGAGCAGAGTTTGACGTTTGACTTTTCAGCATATTTTACTTTTTCCGACTATTTTTAACTGGAACATTCCTCGCTTAGCGCCGCCCGTTTGACTCTGTCCCCCTTTATTAAAGGGATATTTACATTGGGGAGAGGGCCACATGCCACTGCGGAGGGGGCACTCTCCAGGCACCAGCCTTTCACCCCTCTACTCCCAGGCTGCACGCAAGGGCAAGGTCTCTCCAGTCTCTCTCTGAAGCCTCTGCGTCCCAGGGGCCTTGGCCTGTTGTATATTCTGGGGTGATTTGGGCATATTGGCTGCTGGAGCACTTTAAGCAGGCCTTCCAAGAGCATAAAAGAGCAGAAAAAATATGTGCAAAATTCATTTGTTATTCCACATTTTTGAACGCAGCTGACATTAGTCATGTAAATCTGAATACACCATTAAGAATGGAGTTTGTTGATACTTGTCCGATAATCTTTAAAATGTGTGTAGACTCAATGTTTGCCCGTGAGTGAAATGTCTGCACTTTCTCACATAATTATAATATTTGAAGAAGCAGAAAATAAATACGATAATATCACTAGGCTGCAACATACATACTGGGTAGGAAACAACATGTAATAAAATAATTCTTTTAAACAAGGTATCCAATCATGAATGCAATTACCACCATGTTGTCTTGTTATTTCTACCTTTTTTGATTTTTTCAGTATTGGTATAATTACATGTTGAAACATTCAATCACATACTGCTCACCCTTTCTCCTTTCATTAAATTCCTATCTCTGCCCTATGCACTTTGTATGTGTCTATTTGATGCAGAAAGACAGACAAACACAAGCATACATACCAAGTCCACATGAAATACCCTCAAGGGTAAAGCTAATTTATCCCATGCTGTTAGCACTTGAAAGCTTAAGGTTTTAAAAGGTACTTTCCATTTATGAAACTGAGCAATTAAATACATTAAATACAGAACACTCATTCATTCTAACCTGTGAATGGGTCTTTGTTTTGCAGCCATAAAGTCAGTGGAAACATGCCTGGTGATTTATTTGCCAAAAAATAAAACAAATGGATTCAATTCCAGAGCAGGTGAATTCTGAGTAAAATTAGATCCGTGTTAGCTGTCGAACAGACATTTTAAAGAAAATGTTCAACATTAAATGTATGAAAAATGTAATAACTCAACATATTTTGCAATGTAACTTTAAAATCACCCAGTAGGATGAATGTACCAGTTTTAAACTAACTTGTAGATCGATGTATGACCATGGGAAGAAGTACTGAATTGCCTTTTCCCCAAGCTCAGCTCTAACTCTTGGAATATTAAAAAGTAAGTTGATTTTGTGAATACAATGACTTGACATTTGTAGAATTCACAGATGGGAGATCCAATAACCACTTTTTAAATAAAAAATATACCAGTTGTCAGGTTTATGAGTTGTTAAGAAGGACCAACCAAGCTTTTGATATCATAGACAGTGATGAATAAGGGGTTTGCAGTCGGTTATGTATCTCAGCGCTCCATGATAAAGAGTCTTTGACAGATAGAGGGATGAGGTTGGTGCAAGCATATAGATTATTTCAGTATTTGAGTATTGGAAGGAAGGTACATGTAACCATTTTTTCTTGCATGGGATGAAAAACCTGTCTAAAAAAGTTTTTATTTCTTTACATGTTTATCTACATGCAATGTAAAATACAAATCAGTGTCTGACCACACTTCAAGATATATTTATGATCAGGCACATACACACAAAGTATACACACAGTACGTACTATCCACACATGTGTACACATTCACATGACCTATAATCTCACCAACACATTGTACACTCTCACACACACACACACACACACACACACACACACACACACACACACACACACACACACACACAAATATTCCACATACTGTACAAGAGCACACACACACATATGCAGCTGCGGTCTGGCTTGTAAAGAAGGATCCCATTGGGCCCCGTTTTATGTGATGTGATTGTGGTTTGCTTTGCAGCTGGATGAAGGGGGGGTGTCGGGTCACAGGGCCATTGTGGGGGGTTTCGCTGATGACGAGGAGCACGTCCTCGCAAGCACAGGCAGTTTTTTACGTCTGAAAGTAAACAGACGGTCGACTCGGGTCTGGAGGTTATGGGAAAGGAGGAAACGGCGATGCTAATCAGCCCACTGCACACTTCCTCCAACAATAAAACAAAAACGCAGGGAGTAAAACGGGAGTCCCACCTCTCTCTGATTGCATGGGCACTGTCAGACAGGCCTCCTAAAGATAGAAGAGGACCTGTTTTAGAGAGAACAGGAACCTGTCTGCCCCTGTAGGTGAGGGGTTTCCCCTGGGCTGGGCCCTTCTCCCAGGAGGCTTGGTATTGTATGAGCCTGTCTGTCCACGTGCAGACAGTTCAGCATGATTCCGTCCGGTGTCATAACAGAGAAGCAGAATGCAGGCCTTGACACAGTGCTGGCCACCTGTTGAGCTGCAGGACCAATACTGGCCCTGTGTTGAATGCCCTGCATTTTTAGCACAAAGGAACCAGATTTGTAGTCAGAGTGGCGGATGCAGGGTGGAGCTGTGTTGAGGTCTAGTATCTGTTTAATTAGTGTTTTAAGGAAAATGAGGTGAATCTCATCCCTGTTTTGATAAAAATAGCAACAACCAAGCAAAATCAGGGAGGGTTAATTGAACGATCTCCACCATGGAGTGAGAGGAGCACAGGGTTGCATTAATGGAAGAATGGTCCTTTTTGCGAGGTTAATTGGTTGGAAAAAACCAGGCCTTTGTTTGGCATGCACCCCCTCCTCTGTTCCCTCTGCAGGGGTTCTGTGATCTTGGCAGGACCTTGTCCAGCCCACTGTTTCCGCAGACGGCTGGAACATTGAGCTGGGCCAGGTCAGCACGGGCCACAAGAGACACATTGTATAAAGCCAAGCAAGGCTGAGTGAGAAGGGAGCCAGTCATTTGCCTCCCTAAAACCACCTACGCTGAATGAGATGACCCACTGAAACATCCTTCTGCATGCCTGTCTGTGCCCTGGGTATTGCCTGTATGCAGATTCTTTAATGTTGAGGCCAACATACAAGTTAGCGTCACTGCGTCTGACCTGAATTAAAGGGTAGATTTACAGATGGAGGCACTGCTTATCGAATGAGATCGAGCTGTTTATTGTTAAATGGTGTAATGGAACTCAGAACAGAGCTTTTAGGGCAACTTTCACAGACAAGGAACTTTTTAGTTTAGGATTAGGCTTAATCCCTGTCTATGAAACCAGCCCTTAAAATTATCATAAAACAATGGAGGATGTCTTTTCATATTTGTCAGTTGATTAATGCAAAAAAGTAATGCAGACAATGCAAGCAATGTCACTCAGTTTGGACGATTTCATAAATACAAGGATGAAAATACTTAAAGATTTCTGTGCAAGCCTAAATTAATATATAATTGTACATGGAACTGTTTCTTGTCTGTTGATGTAACCCCTCTGAATCTTAAAATTGGAAATAATGGAAACCATAACTCTGCTTTGCTCTGAGCAGCATTTTACACTTCACTGCAATAGGAGTAACATTTACTGATATACTCCTAAAACATATTTGTTGGTTTTATGATGATGGAGGTTATTGTTTTTCAATAACTTTTTTAATTCCTCCAAAAATCATTTTAAGTGAAGATGCAGAGATCACCAACACATTAAGGCAGACAAAGAGACAGACAGAGAGAAAGAAAGAGAGGAAGAAGGGAAGAAATATAGACTGAAATTAGATTTCAAACCTCCCCCTCCTCAGTACCATGAGTGAGAAACCAAAATGCATCTCATAGATTCCCATCTCATATTCATCAATGGAAATACGATCCAAGTTAGCTAATGGCAATGAGTAAAAACCCCTCTTCAAAATCAATAGATAACAATACATAATTAATGGAATATTCTCTCAGTTCACATTCCTATTAGATGACATGCACTAAAATGCATGATGTATAATACAACATGATATTGACAGTTATAACTGGATTCATAACATACAAGTTGTGTCAATCTGTGTAGCCTGGGTTGCACTCTGTGAATGATGTTTGTGTATATTTGACACATATATCTTTACAAATTACTACACAACAAAAATACTTTCCTTATCAAAAACAACACAGGGCTCATAAAATGTAATTTATTTAATCAGTGGATGGTTCTAAGTCAAATGTAATAAATGTAATAAATCGCATTGATGCATGTTGAACACTAAAATACTGCTCTTCAACATATGGATTATATAGGCGATTTTCTGTTAGTGTTTCTTTTCTGTTGGTATTGGTCTTTGGTATTAAAACCAAAACTGATGTGGTTACTGGCAAAAAAAAAAAGCCAACAACTGTCTACCCACCCTTAAAACCTCCCAAATTGTTATCTGTGGCTTGAGAACCAGAATCTGTGGCTTGAGTACCACGTTTACGTGTATTTGTGCCAAAGCAAGATTAGCTTCTCATGCATTAGTGCATCTTAGTTCTTCCTTACATTCTTCTGCGTAAATACTGGACTTGAATGAAGTATGACACATTTTCAAAGTAAGTTAGAAAATTTCCCCCGAGCTTTAAGGTTAGATGGCAACATATTTCCGTTTGCGTAACTTTTACTAAGTATGAAACGGCACGACGTTCACTTGAGCTGTGCTGTACTTGCGTGTCTCGTTAAGGTATGTGATTAGTACTACGTAATAGTGAGATAGCAGTCAGGAACGAAACAGCGTGGTAAGGGCCTTGGTTCTCTACTGTAACACCGCCCCTTGAGGATGTCATAAGGATCAGCCTTCTCGAAGCCGAAATGGGTTTAGGAGCACAGACAAAGGCACAGAGGCTGGTATGACTGAGTGAACAAGAAAGCAGGAGAAACGGTGTTTAGAAGAGGTTTTACGCACGAAACTACATTCAATCAAGCAATAGAGAGAAGCAAGAACAGACAGAAGCGGAAGAACAGAAGAAGAGACTAAAACATCACTTAGCTACAGTGCTAAGTCGAAAAAGTATTTCTGGAGAGCAAGAGGATAAAAGACATATATTGTTTTCGGAGTATTATAAAACATCCTTGTCTGCAGTTTTTGACTGAAGATCATGACCGCAGCTGTTGATATGAAACCAACGTTAACTATAATAAAGTCAGAAAAGATGGATGGTGAGTACCTTATATGTATTTACTAACTTTGAATGAATATTGTAAAAACTAGCTGGGGGGAAACGGTATACACCGCTAATGCATTTGTTTTTTGTTTTTTTTTTATTTTTTTTTATTTAAATTTCTAGCGCAGACGACTGGTTTATGTTACTTAAACTTTAGCTAAACTTTTGCAAAGCAAACGATTGCAATTAGCGAGAGTGATGTTTTCCTTATGTGGGCTGATAGTGAAAACGGTGAGTCTGGGATTTCATTTCGTTTTCACCTGTCAGATTTTATGCGTACGACGACTACTGTCATTACATCGAAATCAAGAAATGTAGACAGTTACACAAGACAGGATTATTTGAATTGTCCATGTTGTTCCTGAGTGAAAGGCACTGCTCTCACGTTGACTGGCAGACCGCTTTCTTGGGGAGTTGTCAGTTGAATTTTACTGACAACTCCCTAACAGGAACGAGCTATTTGCATGTAACGTTGGTCAACATTATTGTCAAAGATTAAGAAGCTGCAGACACCATTTAATGCCGTTATAGGACAAATATCACGTAAAATGATAAGGTATATTTGATGAAAGGTGCAACTTAAATGTGAGGAACCCACGCAGGTGTATCCTGTTGTTTGCCCATAAGTCTCGCCCATGCATTTCAGCTCTGTCGTCCAGGGTGGACTTTCCTCAATGAATTTGCCTCTTTTTTTAAAAAAAAATTACATCAGTACCCTTTTATCTTATTGCGACCAGTTATGAAATTGTAGCTTGTACCAACAGGAATCTTATATCAAGCACTTAGACTAGTCTCCTATATTTGTGTCACTTTGTTAGTAGAGGAAGAGAACTTTGTGTTTTAAGTGATGTAACTTGCAACAGGTTAATGAAGGTTTAAATCTGTACCACATGTTTCAGTAGTATAGATAAACTGAAGCTGAAAAGATGTCTTTACCTCTATCACTATGACACATTCTTCCATCCATTTCACTCATAAAACACTAACAGCAGACAATTGTAAAAGGGTGTCAAACCTATATCAGTATTAACAGCTTTGTCAGACCTCAACGATTAAGAGCCCCATAAAAAAAAAAAAATACAAAGGCCAAGAAACATTGATCTTTTGAGCTTGAATAGATACTGACATACTGATCAGTCATTTCAGAGTTTAACACGTCAGTTAAACTTTGTGATGCTCTGATTTGCCTCTGAAGCAAAGGATCCATGTCCAGTACCCTTGAAATTCCCCCCTTTCATAACTTTTGTGGTTGTTTCAAGTCTGACTAGCTCCTGATTCAGTCTTATCCTGCTATGTGTGGCAATATGATGGACATCTTGACTATATTAGGATGTTTAGCCTACCTCCATATGTATACTCTGCATACCCCAACCTTCATATGCATATTAGCCTACCTGCATATGCATACATAAATGTCTACTCAATCTGTGTTGCTTTATACATTATGCATCACAAAATTATGGCAGTGACTTTTCTATTCACCATTAGAGGCTACAGTTCAGCTGTGTGGGGTGATGTTTGTAGTGGAGACTGTAGTGTCTTTTAGCAGACGTTGCACTATGCTCAGCTTTTCTCACTATCAGAATAGCAAAGGGTGCAGTGGTAACGCATGGGCTCAGAGGCCTTCCACTGCAGTGTCATCAGTATTTACCTCAGTGTTCACCCGGTGATGTTCTGCCGCTGTCTTGAGAAAGAAGTGTTAACTGACGGAGCTTTTTCAGAGCTGACAGAGTCTGTTTCCTCCGGGTTGACTGCCTGCAGTATTTGTAAGTGCTCCCCATTGGTGGGGAGACAGAGTGTGTTGGGATATGTGGAAATGTTTGCTGTGGCTTCCTTCCTATGGTCCTTTCAAGTGTAACCATATTCCCTCAAGGTCAGGCAGGCAGGAAGAGTTCATTATGGTGTTTTTTCTCCTGTGTATCTATTTAGTTTTATAAGGGATGGGTAGCTATAACTGTCCTCAACCCATTTTTTGTATTGTCTGTGACTTGAAAGAGGTCATGCTCTCTTAGGTGTGACTTGCTATATGCAAATATGCTGTAACCTAATCAAGCTGAAAATAGAGTGTGATCACACTAAGGTAAACTGAAATGTGATGTGTGCCAGCTTGACACCTGCAGAAGGTGCATGCACATGCAAACATGCTCTCAATGCGGTTGACAAAATTATCGACTATCTTGCAAAATCATCTCTTGACATGGGCTGTCTCACTCTTCAGTGGCTCTGCTGTAGTGCCACAGAGCAGCTTCACATTAAAATAGGCCTATGCTCCTCATCACTACAGAACTCAGTACATTTTTTTTCTTTTCAGTACATAGACTTTTTGGTGGTTTTTTCTGAAAAAAAAAAAAAAAAATCTCAAGGCTGAAGGCCACATGATTTGCATTTTTGGTCATCTTGCAGGGTATCACATTGTGATGTAAGTTGTGACAGAGGATATCAGGTACCCAGCTACTGCAGAATGTTAACATAAAGGGGGTCATGGGCATAGTTCCTGCACTGGGCCTCATAGGGGCTTTTAAAACATGCCTGTGCTGCTGTGTGAACCAACATGCTAGCTTGGCTTATTGCCATAGTACATGCACAAGCATGTATGCACACAGACATATGCACACACACACACACACACACACACACACACCCACACACACACACACACACACTTTAACTGGAACCTATTCATAGCATTAAAAGTGTTGCTGCTTTGTGAGTGCCCCAAAGCTGCCCAGAGAAGCAAAGTGGTTTAAAAATATTTCTTAGCTGACAACTATATATTTTAAGCATTTTCAAAAGTGAGAAATACATGCTGTGTTATTGGGTGCATGAGTGATGGCCATCAATTTTATTGCCATCAAAGGATGAAAACCTACAAAAGAAGCGGCTGTCTGCCACTACCAGAGGAGAGAGATGGGCCCCTAAGCAACATGTGCCCCTGCAGTGAATATTTCCATTCAAGTAAATGACCTAGCTTGTCACACATTTGTTCTGTTATTATGCATGAGAAAATTTATACTTCCAGAACTGTGTTGTAGTGGAACTTGGATGATCATAGCTGCTTTTCAACTACCTGGTGTAGTGACCATTTTTAAAACACATTTGGTTTAGGCCTGTATCCTTCTAAATAACATTAGTAGGATCCAAATACAGAGCAAAGTAAAAGATACAAAGTATAAGAACAGCCAATACTAATGCTTACAACAATGCTGTTATAATTAATCAGAGTAGATCATCAGTTCTCTGGAAACTGGCACCATGTTTAGAGTGCATTGTTTAGTCTACTGAGTAATTTCTACGAAATTCTGACTGTTAGTCCAAAGGGAGTTTCAATGAGAATTGAAAGTGAGGATAAACTGAACCACAGACTTAACTGAACGATCACCTCCAAAACATCAACATCTACTGTATTTTGTTCTTCTCATGCCGATCAGTGATGTGTCCATCCTGAATGGCAGTGAAATAATCATTCATTCAGACAAACTGGCAGTCTGTCAAGCTTTCATGAGTTGGCTTGACAAAAGGGAGCCCTAATAAAGATGGTCAGTAACTTGTCTGTTTGCAAGGTAAGTAGGTGGACAACAATTAAGCACTGGCTATTCAAGTGAGTGACTGACAGGTCATAGAAATAGGTCCTTTAGTGAACCTAAGTCATAACACTTCCCTGGTGAGGACTTATTCCCTCTTTATTGAAGGTGAGGTGCATTCTGTTTGTTTTGCTGGTGAAGCCTTGTCTGGCAGGCAGGGTTGACCGATTTTGAGGAATCTGTGCTAGACAGGAGTGCTGAAGTTGAGTGCTGCTCCTTGTCTGATTGAGACACCGAGCCTGTCTTAACCTGAAAACGGCTGTCTGTATTGATCGCTTCCTCTTGTAATGTATCCAATGGCACACGCTAACGTAGCTGGGAGAGTGCGAACTCTGTTCAGAGCGGTGCTAGCAGCACCACAGCAGAGCATAAAAAAAGACCAGTTGTATAAGGGCTCACAGGATGGGTGCTTGTTTTTTCACTTTGGTTCTCCACGAATTCATTCCCAAGTCTGCCTCCATTTGATCTGACCTCACTGCCTACCACTCTAGAAACATGAAAGTCATTAATGCTGGTACTAAACTGGTTTCACCTATGTGAATCCTTTGCTGAATAAGTGAGCAGTTGCACTTGGGTAGTTTATAAAAGTTTGCTTGTAAGGAAATGTGGATCCAAGTTAGATTAAGACTAGCTGAGGTGGGGTGGAGGGCTTATTGCTTTGGAGAGAGCAGTATAAGAAGATTGCATCAGCTCATGTTTGATGTGTAAATTCAGAGTTCAAATACCTGTGGTATGTAAACATTACTGTTCTCATATCCTAAAATGTCACACAGGTACATAAGGCGTTTAAGTACATGAGCAAGCCACGTAGGCCACCTAAGGTCTTCCTTGTGGTCTTGAACACTCTATGGGACTACGGGACTGTTTGAGCACAATGTTACTGAGATCACAAGAATGAACAGGCAGTATACGTGGTGGTTTCATTTGTCACAGAGTGGACTGTGATGTAAACCTGTGTCATAAGTGGCCCGCTTGGCCACAGCCCCTCTCTCTGGCCTGGATCTCGGTCCACCTCAGTGAGTGATTTCCGCAATCGGAATGTCTCTCCTATGACTGCTGGGCTTTATTGTGCCTTTTAAAGCTTAGTCATAAAAACGACTCCATTATTGAGAGGTACGTCACAGCGCTAAATGGTAAACATGTGTGAGTGAGTCTGGAATGGAGACACTGACAGCACAATAGCTTTGTTTTGGACGGCCTCACACGCAAGCCTGCGCAGAGCGAGGACAGAGTTTGTGTGCAGGATATTCTGAATTGTTTCCATTTGGTTGTTCCCAGCATTGCTAAATGTACAAATTCAGTGCATCTGTCGTAAAAAGCTCCATAACAACACTGTTACCTTAAGTCAGTGAATCTGTCTGTCAGTGAATCTTATTTGTCTGGATAGGAAAACATTCACTTCAAAGAGTCAATGGAAAGGTGGATTAAGCCCCCATTTTAGCCTAAAGGCTCCTCTCATGCTGTTCCGGGCCTTGATGCGGCTGGAGTTGTGCTGTCTCATCCAGAAGCCCAGCATGGCTAATTACTGAGTCACAGCTGCAGCGTGCTCTGCGCCAGTGAGTAACTCCCCACTGACGCCACCGGCGCTCCTCCTCTCACGGTTGCTCCATAATCCAGCTGATCTCACACTGCACCTTCCAACACCTAGCTCCAACTTTTTTCTGCACTGTAGGTGTGCCAGTCTCCTAGATTCCACTCTCTCAGTCCCTATCTGTGGCTATTTCTGCTTGTCTCTTTTGAGACAGCTGGGGATACAGTTGTTTTTATTCTGTGCTGTTAGTTGTATAATTGATTTCCACAGGATTCCATGCCTCTGATCTGTTTTTAAAATCACGCTCAGGCATTTTGGTGGAGTTCCACTCACCATCAAGGCTCCATAATTTAAATTAACCTTGACTTGTGCCTATGTTGTACCACCTCAATGTGTTTTCCTTATATTTGCATGTGTGCTTTTTTCCAGTCTTTGAAGTGGGTTTGTAATAAGACTATTATTTCCTCACAAACAGTAGCCATCGCTTTTAAAGTTTTTTTTTTCTTTTTACAAAAAGGCACCACTAGCAGTACAGCTCATGCCTTTGAGTTCATGGATACGGTCATAATGACTTTATGCTCTGTGCTATGTATCTTTGGGGGCTGCTCTGCTCTAGATTTGAGTTGATGGTGCTTTGTTGAGCCTAGTTTGGTGACACACTATCAGATGGAAGGCATATGTGTCTAGAAATGAAGGGGTGGTTGGACTGGGGCTTTTATTCCCCCTCCCCTTTCCCATACCAGCATATTTTTAACCAGATGGATTTGCAGTTGAGAGGAGGGCTTTTCTAACTGCAGTTACTGTGGACACCTGGAGGAGATCCAATGGGCTACAGTAACGAGCACTTGAATTTGACATCACTCAAGTCCACTGTGGGGGCTGGTGTGTAACACTGTCACCACAGTTTCTCATAAAACAAATTTAATAGCTGTTTGAGATGTAATATTTATGTGACCTTGTGTACAAGTTTGGACACTGACACAGGGTAGTTTAGTCTAAGGGAGAAGAATTGATTGTCATGTCACAGATCCTCAAGGAAGGCCAGAATACACAGAAGAAGACACAATTTTGAAGTAAATCCGACAGTGTATAGAATGTCTCTCAAAGCACGTGACATTAAGTTAACCGTGTGAATTCTTTACCAAATGTACTCAGCTGGATGATATGTCTCAGTGTAATTTCCTAGAATTTCCTGGAGGAGAAGGGGTTAGTGGTACACCTCTCCAGCTCCTGACATGTGGTGGGGGGGAGGGTGTGGCCTCTGGCAGTGGATTCACGCTAGATCTCGTAAACCCCCATCACGAACCAAGTGACACTAGTGTGAGTCAGATCATGAGCGTCAAGTGCCTGCTCTGTGCCGTTATTTTCCATTCATAAAACCTCCCGTTGAATGACTGCAGTGGCTTTCTGATCCTCCTCAACTCTCCACCGCCTCAAAGTCATTCACCTTTTTGTTTTTCCACTGGCCTCACCCTCTCGTTCGGCTGAAGCGGGTTTTTTTTTTTTTTTTTTTAAGGGTGGCCTGTATAATTATGTCGTGCAGCCATATTTCAGTCACTTTGTTCCCATGAAAAGAAAACAAAAAGCAGTGTGCCTTAAATTAGTGACAATAAATTACTCTTGGAATGCATGGCATTCAGCTTGAAAACAGTGTACTCCGAGGGGAATCAATTTATCAAGCATGCATCTGGCTGCAATTTTTCTCTTCCTCTATTGTCAAATGAGCCGAAGCAATCAATTCATTTAATTATGTACAGGATCATAACGTTTAAAGTGTTGCATAAAAAAAAAAAAAAAAAACTTTATAATGATTGCACCAGAAGCTCTGGGTTTTGTCCAGGACAGCCATTGTGGTATTTCACTTAACTGTTGGGAAGCTATATTATGGTATAGTTTGGGGTATACTTGAGAAGAGTTTCTTCTATAACATTTTTGAAGGCGACATGGAGGGGGGGGGGTGGGGGGGTTTGGGGGGTGATCATAAACAGAGTTTTTTGTCTGTCTGTCATGTGTTTGCCTTACTGTCTAAACAGTCCATGCACTTTTTAAACTGAAATGATGGGTGTATTTCTAAGCTGCACTGAATCTCTGAGGACTGTTTACAGCAGCTGCATGGCCTGGTAAGTCAGCGGTTTGACGTACTCCGTCCACTGTGGACCACCTGTTAGGAATTACTGTAGGAAATCCAGCTAGTAAGCAGTACTGGTCTGCTTTGGTCCAGATCAGTAGCAACTTCACGTCAAGGGTCTTGTTCTTGCTTGTGGTGACATGTACACAATGCAAATTCCGAGGTTTTTTCAAGGAGTTGGGATGGATGTGACTGTTGTGGCAGGCTGGACAATAATTCTTTTCAGATTGTTCTGAAAATGTTAAACTTGTATTTGAACAAGTTGTTCTCCTAAATTGTCTGTCTGGACAACAGAAAAAAAAAAATGCATGAAAAACTTTAAAACCTTTTTCCCCAACAGCAACACACTGACATTTTGGCCTCGCCTTGCCTGTGTCACCTGCCAAGTCTCTCCGTTTGACTTCACTGATGCCGCATTTCACACCTTCATTTCAGTTAGCCCGCTCACTTTTACAAAAAATGTCACAGTCAAACTTCCCCTGCTTTGAAACCAGGTGCAAAATGGTGGCTACACATAGCTACTGCAAAGCTGGCATTCTATATGCACAAGTGACTGCATAGCAGCCATGTTCACTGTACCATGCAATGAGCACACAATCATTGTCACATTTCACAACAAAAATGGCTGAGCCTGAGGCTTTCTAGCCTGCCCCACTGTTATCATCTGCCAAGATGTTTCTGTCTGGAAAAGTTTGCCCTTGGCCCACAGCTCTCCCTGTTTCGATTTTATGGGCAATGTCTGATTGGTTATTGTCCTTTTAGCCACACATGCCTCTGGCCATGGGCGAGGAAAGGATTAAAAGGTGTGTTTCATCATCCTATAATGGGTAAGTGATGGTGAAAGCTTCAACTGAGTGTACTAATATATGATATTGTAGGCCAAACAGAAACAGGGTGGTCCTGTCCAGGCTAAGTCCTATGCTACTTCCTTTAACTTACAAACCTCAGGAGGTGCTGGGAAAGAAAAGGAACTCCTGCTGATCGAATGAGATCATCCTCTCAGGCTTGGCTCCAACTGGTCGAAGATGAATACCAATTGGCTAGCTGTCAGAATTTATCATTATGTTAGCCGTCTTCACTAGGTAGCTCTTACCTACCTAGCTAGCTTAATGAGACTGCTTCCTTGCATTGTACCCTTAACTAGAAATCAGGCAAGTTGTTTTAGTCATCAATAATCTTTTTTAAATGAACAATGACAGTGTTACTGGACAGCTAACTGTCAGATGCGGTGCAATTCATGCAAAATATTTCCTAGTTAGCAAGCTCAGGTATTATGTCTTTATGTTTGTGTATCAACAATGCATGCTGTCTTGAAGAAGGGATATTAATGTCAGTTAATTTATAAAGTAATTAATTACTGAGTGTCAGGTTGGGATCTGAGATTTCAGGCAGCCTTAAATTTGAGCGATGCATAGCGTAACATTCTTAACATTGGGAGGGAAGCTGCAACTCTTTCACTGTGATGACTACAGGTTTCAGTTTAGAAGCACAGCCTCTATGTATGTCTCCACATTTCTGTTTCAGTCATAGGATAGGTTTTCCTTGTATTGACAGGCTTTTAAGCACTGATAGCCGAGGGTATTCTCTCTCAGTATCAAAGCATTTTATTTAAATCCAGCACTCATCACAGCATCCGTTTTGAGACTTCTCTGGCAGTAAGTAATCAAAAAAGAATATGAAATACAATTTGTGTGCCAAAATATGTGTAAAAATATCTGCTGATTATTACAAAATATGTTGTTTTGTTTTTGTCAGTCGTGTGACATTTAATGAATATCATACAACCTGTGGTGTCACAGACAGATGCATAGGATTTATTGTGGGTGGGGAAGGGCTAACGTATAGTACTACCGGTCTCAGCTGTAATTTATGCTGCAGTTTTCCAGATTGGTGTAGGAAATCAGATATTGGATGTGTTTCATGTTGTTATGGGGAAGGATCAGAGCAGAAGAAACCTTTTGAAGATGAAAACCCCCATGCTCCCCACATAGAGGTTTGTCCCAGAGGAGCTCTCGGTGCACTTGAATTGAAGCTGTAGGACCTTCCTGCCAGAGGCACAGAACAGTGGTGCAGTGTGGATAAGGAGCCCGGTGGAGGCCTAAAAATAGAACAGACGGGAAGGGATAACCCTGGCTGGAGAGGAGCACTCCTCTGGAGCTTTCTGTCATCCTGGAGGAGGCAGGGCCGACCTCAGTGGGCTTGGCACCGCTCCGTTGGGGTCGCAGCGAGCGGGCGCCGTTTTCTATTCCTGTCCGTTCAGACGGAAATGGCAGCAGAACAGGCTTCTCTCTCACTGAGAAAAGGATTTCCCTTCACAGCCGGTCAGGCAGAATGGACTGGGTTTTACCGTTCATGTGCTCCCCATCTGAGAATGACAAGGATCACCTTAAGAGGGTGGCGCTGTTAGCAGCACCTTTAGGGTCATTGTCACCATCGGTTGGATTGAATGAATTATGAACTGTTAGTGTTCTCTCTCTCTCTCTCTCTCTGATAGGAACCCTGTAGTGAAAATCCACATAATTCAAGACAGATTTCTCAGAGCAACTGACCTGGCCCGTTCCCTGGCTTTGGAATGCGCTTGGTTCCATGCTCTCAGTAGTGCACGCAAAAGCACGCCCACACTTGGTTTTAGAAGCAGTGTCTGATTGCAAGCACCATTATTCACACTGAGAGTCAGAGGTAGTTCTAGGCCCTAGCTTTATGAGTATGAGTAGAGCAGTGAATTAAACAACATAAGAAACCAACAAAACACTCAATAAATCAGCATTGGCATTTTGCCGTTTTAAATTACGTCCCTCCCTCTCTCTCTGTCTCTCTCTCTCTTTCACACACACCCTTGCATCTACAGCTAAATATAGCTGTGTTCTGAATGCTTTTTTTCTTGTTTGAATTCAGAGTGGTCAGATCCCAGTGTGGAATTGCATAATTTTGGTGTGAGGTTATGAATGAACTCAGTTAAAGCTGAGAGAAGTAAGGTATTGTTCCTGCTCTGAGGTCAGCAGTTGTGGAGGCCTCTGAAGTCTCCCATTCATCTCTGTCTTGTGGTCGGCTCACATTTCCACTTTGTGAGTCATTCCAGTCCTCCTCGAACCCAGTCTCAGCTACGCAGCTGGGTCATGGAATACCGATTTCACGCCCGCCCCAGCGCTCAGGGGAGACGCTGCTAATTGGGTTCACGTGTTCCCCCTGCTGATTCTGGGTGTCCTGCATTCAAACCAGGCAGACCAATAATATATATATATATATATATATATATATATATATATATATATATATATATATATATATATATATATATGTTAATTGAGGCTCAGACAATGGTCTACAGGGCATTTTCTATGTGATAAACACCCTGCCCTGTTCAGTCAGAGTATGGGTCAACAGGGTGCTGGCGTATAACCCTGACCTGTTAAGCACAGATTATGTGTATGAAACTTCTCAAATCCCACCCATTGTTATTTTTTATTTAGAGCAATATTAGTAAGCATTCATGCTTTTCACATTTAGGTAATTCGTTTTCAGGGCCTCCCGATTGTAGGTTCATTACACTGTTTGGGGGTATGGCATGCTGGACTGGGGAGAACATTCTGTCCGAAATCCAGCCCATAATCACTAACTAATGAGCCAGTCCATTAACCAGAGACTGTAAATGCTGCACAGCTGGTGGAGGGACATTGAGTACAAAGAACCAAGAAAAAGAGCTGTCCTGAGGCTCCTGCCCTGTCCCTGTCTCCCGGGGTTGTGGGAGTGATCAGAGAGGTGGAAACAAGTGATCTCTGATCTCTAGCTGTCCCCATACTTCAGTTCTGGAGTAGAGCGATATGTGCTCACCCCTTACTGCGACCATAACTGGGTTTTATCCATTAATGGGCTTTTCGTTTCTTGTACGCTTTTTCAGGAAATTTGCTCCACAGTTGTTTTTTTCCCTCTATATTAATACTCTCTCTGAGTGTTGAAGCTTTAGCTGTCCCATCTCCTGTGAATGGCGAATGAGTCATGCAGTCAGTGCGTGTGAAGACAGATATGCATATGATAATAAAACTTGCTGTTTGAATGCGTTTTCAAAACAGCAGTTCCATTTTCAAAACCAGGCATTTGTCAAAACCATGTTCATATCTCTGTTCAAAGTTTTACATTTGGAGTGATGCATAATGTGTTAATTTTTTTCAATGCTGGACAAGAAATAGCTTAAACCTTAATGGCCTACACAGACTAGTGTCTGTCACTTCATTTATAGTTCTGCTATGAACAAACCACATTCAAAGATTGGAAGTCACATGCACAGCAAAACATTCAGCGTTGAATGAACTCTTACAGAGTACAATTTGTGTGCAGCTGGGCTTGTGTAAACTGAACATTGAATATTTTGATGTACAGGTAAAATGGATGAGGTTTCAGTTGAGTAAAAGAAAAATAAAACATAGAATTGAGGTGCCTGTCTTTGGAACATACTTTAGTTCAGGCCTGTTACAGTTATTTGGGTGATAAAGGGCATTTAAACCTGAGCCTTAGCACAAACCCCCTCCTTGAATCCACATAGATAAAAAAGGTGCTTTTTGAGCAAGTTTGTTGCATTTTTGGAAGAGACTGTGAAAAGAGGTGCAAAAGTGATTGGAAAGTACAGACCGACTTTGCCTGATTCAAGGAAGTGCTCTGCCTTACCTGTGACTTCACTGTGGTTTCACCATGGCTTCAAACTTAACTACAGAGGTTAGTGTGGCAATGAGTAACCCCTTGCCTGCCTGATTGTGTCTCCCTCCGAGTGTGGCTCTCAGTCCCCGTGACAGGCTTTTGTGTGGTAAAAAGCAAGTTGCCTGAACAACCATGTTTCAAAAGCAGAGTGGTCAACTTTTTTTTTTTTTAATTTCTGAAAACAGTCAGCGGATCTTGTCCAACCTTGTTGGTTGCGATACCAATGGCTGAGGGCTGAGGAGTGATGAGCAATGTTATCATAATGTGAACAGCCTCATTTCTAAAACACCACAGTATAGAGCTGTGAAGGAGACCTTGTGTATCTGCTTGTTTTGTCTGCTCTTTTGGAGACCTTTCTGTATGATTCCTGTATAAGTCTGTGGAGGTGCCCTTTTGTGTACTTAAACTCTTTATTGGACCTGCAAGTTAAAGTTCAGTACTTTCTAGTGTCAAGATCTGCTCTGTTCAAAAAAGTAGAAAATGAGTAGTGGAGTAGAAATTCAGTCATCTCTCAATATATTTGAATTCTTTTTAAGAAGAGGGAGACTGCTAAGGGCTTGATTGGAGTATCTCATGTCAAAATGAGGCCTCTTGTGTTGTTGACATGCTTGGCAAAAAGCCAAGAGAAGTAATTCTCTAATGCGCAATTACGGCATCTAAACGAAAAAGGGCGCATCGAAGAATAATCCAATCATGTGTCTGAACATTACCGCCTGTCTACTTAGGAGCCCAGCGTAAAGTAACATGCTTATTTATCACGTGAACCATTTCAGTCTTCAAACTCTGCTTTTACTGCCGGATGGAGGTTCCATCAGGAAGAACGTCAGCGGGAAGGAAAAACAGCTGTTGTGCATTCCCAGTGGGGCATTTTTGTGAGCAATGAAAACATGCGTGAACTTCAGGACACATTGTGACATTTCCACATGGACAGAACATCTGGGTATCTGAGAGATGCGATAATATTAAAAAAATTGTCTCTTTTAAGGGTTGCTGTTGCTGATTGCTTAGCTCACATCCTGATGATCAGCAAACATCTCTTGGGCTTTATTTGTCTTGGTGTAGCTCCTGTTACACAAAACCTTTAATAGCCCTCTCTAGTGCTGTTAACTGTTAATAGGTGAAAGCCTATCCCACTTAAGTCCTGCTCCTTGCTGTGACATAGAATGCCATCAATGGAGAGAGCTTTGGCCATGCAATGAGGAGCCACACTTTTATTGATCTCTTGATTCCCCTCTGTCCCCAGCCCCTCTCTGTTTCTGTCTTTCTCCCTCACACATACACACACACACACGCACACATACCCACACATGCACAGAACCAGGGGATTTTTCCTCAGGCACTCAGTTTTCCCAGTGCCCTCAATCTCAGATTAGGCTGGGGAATCTAATTAAGTGTGTGCAAGTCATCAGGCACTATTTAAGCCATCAAAGAGTGCTCTGTCTCCCGCGGTGTGTGCCCAGTGGCTGCGATGGGAGAACACTGGGTAATGTGTCGAGCAGCCCTCGCTTGGCGGTTCTCAGCCTGACATCCGTGGCTTGCCCTATGACCTCTGACACTGGCGTTTTGACCCTGTGCATTTCTGGCTACAGTATCCCCTCTGTCTGCGTGAACATGGGAGTAGGGTTGGTAGAAACAATGCACATCATTAGTAAGTGCCAGGCCCTTCCAACTGTTTGTGAATGGAGGAAGCTGTAATGGTCTTGCTCACACACGGTGCGTTTTGGGGCCAAATCTGGCTGCGGGTGCAGGGTTAAGGTTCAGGGGTCAGACAGTCATGATTCAAACAGAGCAGTCAATAACTAGTTGCAGGATACATGGGCAAGCTATGAAACAAGCAGGCCTAAAGAAAGCAACTCCAATAGAGACTGGTACTCCAACACCAAAGGAGGGAAAACTTAGCATATTAGAAATGCAATGTTGACCATGAGATTTATCTGTGGGGGATCTGACCATGGGATCTGTCTTCTATGTGTGATTACTTAGGGAATGTATGCCCCAGGATGTCATTGCAGAACTGTGAGCCCTATGTTAACTGTCTGACTGGGTGCACATAGTGACCACACAGCTGAGCTGTTTTCTTTGTCTTGATTGACAGATCTGGAATGTGGCGACGTTCCGTTGCTCACCCCTGGGAGTAAAGAGATGATGTCTCAGGCTTTAAAAGCCACCTTCAGCGGCTTCACAAAGGAGCAGCAGCGACTTGGGATACCCAAAGGTAAATAACTAAGTCCGTTCTTTACCAAGTAATGCACCAGCTGATTAAGAAAATACTAACAGCATCCTATGGGAATGTTGCCTGTATGAATGGAAACCAAAGGGCAAACACTTACCTGAGTCACTTAATTCACTTACAAACGTGCTGAGATTTTGAAGCTGAAAGGATCTATGTGTGGATTCAGATGTGTGTGATAGACCTGGAGAGTACCTGAAGGCTCGCCTGTTAACCATTTAACGCCATCAGACTTTTGCATATATCAAGTCAGAGGTCTCAGAATACTTTGACAGATGTGTGGGAGACATGGCGCATCGCTAGACAGTGATTCAGCCATTGAGGGAAACCAGAAAAATGCTCCTATCATTCTTGGCCGTTTGTGAAATGTTTCGGTGTTGGGGAGTTTCAGTTCCCCTGCGAAAAGCTTGACAAGAGAAAAAATGAAATGTCTGTTCACTGTCTACTGTGGTTCACACCTTATTGATAAAACACTATAAATGGAAAATGAATCTTAAACAGCCATTTTACTGAGTATGTGATATTTTTGTGTATCTCTGAAGGATATAGTCAATGCTGGCTTGTCCGAAGCATTATATGCTCTATTTATAACTCTGAGTCATATTTCAAAAACATTGTACACTCTATTTCATTTTTGTCTTGCAGTATGCAAGTCATCTGCAAAATTTTAAAAATGTGAAACGTATGATGTAAAACCATTACAGATCCCAGATCGTGGACGGAGAACCATGTAGCAGAGTGGCTGATGTGGACAGTGAATGAGTTCAGCCTGAAGAATGTGGACTTCCACAAGTTCTGCATGAACGGTGCCAGTCTCTGTGCGCTGGGAAAGGATCGTTTTTTGGACCTGGCACCTGACTTTGTGGGAGACATTCTTTGGGAACATTTAGAGATGCTTCAGAAAGGTAGAGTAAGGCTGTGACATTACTGGGGTGCCATAGGCATATACCAGCAGCCAGAAGTGTTTGCATATCCTACCTCACAGAACAGCCAGGTCCCCATCACAGTTAGTGATCCAAGCCAACACATTCCACAATAAGCTCAAGATACTGTTTTTCTGGGTTATAGTGGAAAAAAAAAACAGATGGTTTTGTCTTTTATATGAGATGTTGCAAGACTATTGATTTTCTAACTATAACTTGTCCTTCTTGAAGAAGATTCTAAGCATTTCCCTGTCAACGGTCTGACCTCAACCTTCCAGGAATCTCGCTATACCTCAGATTACTTTGTCAGTAAGTACAGCTCCACCCTTCACCCCAAATGTGTTATTGCAATGGGCACTTATCTGAAAAGCCTAAATAGGTCTACTTTTGACCTCCTTGTGGGAATTGTTCTGTTATTATTTGATACTATTTGAAAACTGGCTAATCAGATGAGTGTTGAGCCTAGTTGAGCCCAGTATGATGGAAAATACTAAAGGTCAGCCTTTTCTCTCTTTCTGTCTCCCTTTTACACTCTCCAGGTTATGGGATTGAGAATGCCCAGTGTGTCCCCCCATCTGAATACTCTGAGCCAGGCTTCATCACAGAGTCCTACCAGACACTGCACCCAATAAGCTCTGAGGACCTGTTATCACTGAAGTATGAGAGTGTATACCCAAATGTCATTCTACGGGACACGCCCCTCAACCCCCCACAAGGAGACTACTTCTCCATCAAGCAGGAAGTCATCTCCCCAGACAACATGAGTGTGGGCCGCATCAGCAGAGGTAAGACTCCTCAGTAGCACTAACCCTTCCTCACGCAAGGGGGGCAACATCAGCATTAGCTGTTGTTCTGAAGCTGATATAACTTCAAACCTCAAACTGTAATATCACCCTGTACATGGCATCATACTGAAAGCAGACATCCAGTGAATGCAGCTGCAGTGAGAAGAGGAGAACAGATACTGAATGACTTTTCCATTCAGCTTGGCAAACTTGCCAAAGCTGAGCCATGCATTTCTCAAGTGTTATGAAGGTCCTTTTTTCCATGACAGAAATGGTCTAAACACATAGGGATGCTAAGTGTGTATGTCAACTGTGACGTGGGGCCTGCTGAGTGCATTGACCTTTGAATGGCAAATGTGAGCTTGCCATTTATTCATTACTTCCACAACATATTTTCGGTAACTGCTTAACAATGTGCAAGCAATAAAGTAACACTTTAAAATTAAATAAAAATTTGTTAACCGCTAATCACAATCTGGGGTGGCTGCTGTGGCAGGCTTCATGCATCATACATTAAATGTCTTGTGGCCGTTCTTGACTTTTGTTTTTTTCTCTCACTGTCCCAAATCAGACAAAATAAGAGACTATTTGGCTACTTCTTGTAGGAATGCCTCGGTTGCTCAACTCGGCTGAGTTTTTTTTTTTTTTTGTCAGAGAGAAAACCCAAGGAGGTCATATAACTTTCTCAGACTTGTCTACCGCATGGTTTTATGTAAAATAGCATGAGCGAGGTAACCTTTAAGAGAGCGTTTTTCTCACTTGCATAGCGTGTTACTTTGAGGTTCTGAAAAAACACAACTGGTTCCAAGAAAAAAAAAAGAAACACCTCTGTTTGTACATTTCTCAACTGTTGAAAATCTAGTACTCTCCTTGACAATCTAATAGATTGACTCCACAGAACTAGGGTGATTCTTTCATTAATCCCCATCTGAAGAAACCATTCGAATTTCAGTAAAATTCTAAAAGAGGTTATTATTACATTATTGGGGTGTTTGTTCTGAAGGCAAGTCACAGAGGATTAATCTTGTCTTTGGATGAATGGCCTGTCAGTGTTTGTGCCAGCCTCACACTGTCTGCATGTGGCTGCAATTCAAAATGCAATACTTTATCAGTGATTATTTTTTAAAAATTCCATTCACAAGGCAGCAATTATCAAGAATTTGTGAAAAGCTTTTTTCTTGATTGCACAAAATGCAGTGAGTGTGAGATGGTAGAGCACTGCACCATTTGCTTATCCTTATCTTGGCTCAGAGAGATGTTGAGGCTTTTTGCTTCAGCTGTATCAACCGCATGCATGGTGTAAGCTTCTTTTCCAGTCTACCCTTTACAAAGCTATTATTTGAATAAACATACATCACAACAGCATGGTGTGAAATAGCAGTCTAGACTAGTAAACTGTAGTACAATCAACAGATTGACTTTTTTGTGTGAAAGACCAAAAAATGAGATGTCATCCAAGGATTTTGTGTTTCATTAACCTGTCTTGTTGAATGAAAGGAAACAGTTGAGAGATAAAAAAGAGAGAGAACATAAAACAAACGTGAACAAACATGCAATTTGACCATATGAACATAATGTGCACTGCATAGTGCTTGGAAAATGGAGGAGTCATATTGTTGGACCCTCAGCCCATGGACTCCCCCCTTCTGCCTCTCTCCAGGGAAGCTGGGGGGCCAGGATTCCTTCGAGAGCACAGAGAGCTTTGAGAGTTGTGACCGGCTCACGCAGTCATGGAGCAGCCAGTCCTCCTACAGCAGCCTTCAGCGAGTGCCGTCCTATGAGAGCTTCGACTCTGAGGAATACCCCAGCGCCTTGAACGGGCACAAGCCCAAGGGCACCTTCAAAGACTACGTGAGGGAGCGGGCGGACCTCAACAAAGACAAGCCCGTCATTCCTGCTGCTGCGCTTGCTGGTTACACAGGTAGCTTCCTCACATTAATTTCAGCCTCTGCGACCACAGCTGCTGTCTCAGGTTAATCATCCCTGACTTTGTCATGTACAGAATCTACCCAGTGATGCTTTGCCCTCTCTGTGATATTTTTGTCATTGTATCTGTTGACTTCAGATATTACGTCACCAGTTCACAAGAACATGTTCCCCTCATTTAGCTTTATATACTATAGAGTGTCAATGTAGCATAGTGGTAAGGAACAGGGTGCATAACCAGACGGTTCCTGGTTTTATTTCCTGCTGGGGCACTGCTGCTGTGCCCCTGGACGAGGTATTTAACACAGAATTGTTTCAGTCAATAGCCGGCTGTATAAATGGATAGCATATAAAGAATGTAAATTATGTAAGTTGCTCTGGACAAGAGCATCTTCTAAATGACAATAATGTAAGTGTTAACTTAGTAGGCATCTAACTATCTTTGCAGTAAATTGTCCTTGCACTGTATTCAAGGCTTTTTGGGTGATTTCTGTACAAAGACTGTGCTGGATTTGTATGCATTTAAGGAACATTGTCTGATGACGTGTGTTGACATAAAGATATAATTTTGTTCATTTTCTTGGCCAAGCCCTCATAGTGTGTTCTCAATGGCTCAGGCCATGTAAATGATTCACAGATGACCAATGGTGACTAAAGGAACAAAGCATGATGTAATGCGATACTGTCTTTGGATGTGGACAGACTATGAAAGTTACACCAGTACTGTGCTTCTTTTGCACAGTTTCAGTGTGGTGTACAGAAAATCCCATGTGCCTCGGTGGGCTTCTGTGTAGGATTGGGTATCTGACAGTATTTTCAGACAGGAGAAACTATGTAGATGACTGAGGTGAGATATATACAGAAGAGGAATGCAGTTCTGTTTCTGTCCGTGTTGTTGTGCCTAAACCGTATGAGTATGTATCTGCATTTTATCGTCTGCCCCACATCTTGACCTATTTTTTGTTGTCTCAGCAACTCTAGAGCATCATGATACCTGTTTGTACCATTACACTCTGTGGTGAATTTATCAGTTCATCTCAGAAGACTTGTCTCAACCTATATATGAAAAAGTCTTTCAAACAAGTCCCAGATTTTAAAGGAGCAGTAGCCTCCTGCAATCTATTTTAAACATGTATGGTGCATGTCATAAATGCAAGGCTTAATTTTGGGAAAGGTATCTATAGGTTTGATTTTGAATGGTATCCATTAATCCATAGGTGTCCATAGATAAGAATGTTGTCTCTGAAGTAATTTTTGTTAACCTAGACATGAATAAGTGACTCCACTTGCTGAACACATGGGGAGTAATAACGGTGTTACTGTAGCCATCACAGTGCTACAGTAATGTCTAGGCCCGATTCTGCTTGTACATTGACTACCTATGAACAGCTGAATTGAAATTTCTATGTAGACATTTCTATATTACACATTATATCAGGAGCAGTTAATATGCTTATAGGCATCTGGAACTCACAATGGACACAGGATTAAGACTGTAAAGAGGGAAAATCACTGAGTGAAGGATTTGTGGCACAATGGCTGAGTAATCCGTTATTCATTTATTGACTAATGTGTTGATCACAGCAATGCTTGCACGGATGCACAGAGACTGCTTGTAGTGGAACCTTTGTATTACTCAAAATTATAAACAGATATGGAGTCAGAAGTCAGAGAACACAGGATGAGAGAGGCATGGTGGTGGAGGGTGAGGAAGAGACACCAGTCAGGGGTGAAAGGGATTTATTGAGAATCACTAGGAAACACTGTTACTAGCTCCTCAGATACTCCTTTTAATCAATGCAAGACAGGAGGCTCTGAGACAGGATCACCTCAGTAAGAGAAGAGAGGTGAAAGGCCAGCACAATTGTGATTAATAAAAATATCAGCAAGAGATACAGCTTCTCCAGAATAATTTCCTGTTATCTTCTGTCACATGTCGCATGGAGATTTGATTTTATTATGTTTATTTTTTTCTCATTTATTCTCACTGCATGCCAGAAAAAATGCCATAAAATGAACCCAGGAGTGAAATCTTTTAAGCATTTTCCTGTGTATTGTCTTTGTAATGTGTATGCTTATTGTAGTTTATCACTCCTCTTCTGGTTTTGTTGGGACTTTCATTTGAATGAGCCATCATGTTTGTCTTTATGAGTGAATTCTAAGTATTTATCAATTCATATTTTCTGGTTTCCTTGGATACTAATTGAGTTAAAGCTATATCCAATTTGATTTTGCAATTTGAGAGGCTCTTAATATGCTTTTACAGAGACTTGCTGTAATGATGGGGCTGCACTATGTTTCAACATAAAGGCCGTAATTATAAATTAGGACCCAGTTAATTGTGTTTGCATGGCATATCGCATGATCTCCTTAATGTGCATTTGAATTACATACATATTGTATCGTAAACATTTAAAATCTAAAAATAATTGTGAAGTACAGCAGCGTTGTCAGTGTCTAGCTGGCAGTGCACATGGCATAGTAATGTACTGCTAGCAAAAGCAACTATCCTACATTAGTCATGCATTTTAGAGCATTCAGCAATTCAGGTTGTTTGATATTTAAATGAAAGTACCATAAACAAACTATGATCCTTAGGATAGTTTCTGATTTGCAAAGATGAGTGTAAACTGAGTCAAAACAACACAACCTAGACTTTCACCAAGTAAGGAACCCTTGAGGAAAAACACTAGATACACTGTGTGTGTGTGTGTGTGTGTGTGTGTGTGTGTGTATGTGTGTGTGTGTATATATATAGTGTTTTCCTATATATGTATGTATGAGGATCAAGATCTATATCTTCATCCAAAAACAGTTTATGAAAACACAGCTCTCTTTTCCTGTCCCTACACCACAAACAGATGCGATTGACATCTCTTTTGTGGAGATGAAAGGTGAAAAAAGAGGCGAGAAAAACGATGCCTCGGCTTTGAGGTTTTCTTGTTTTTCACTGCTCTGCGAAGAACTGCACCCCCCTCCAAGCAGCATACTTTCAAAACGCTGCCTCAGCCCAGACATGAGTAACGACTTTTAGAGCCATCTGCTCATCAGCAAAAACAAGCAGGTTTCCTTCATTTCAACAGCACTGTCGTAGTCTTTACTCTGCTGTCTATCTGATATACATGAAGTTAATATTTCTGGGGACGCTCTTTGGGGATGCAAACTTTTGAGGCATTCTTGCATAAGACTTGTTTGGAGGTCAGGTGACTGCTAGCTAACTTGTACCTTGTCTGGCCAGCTATTGAAACTTGGCCATGCAGCACTTCTAATATTGTGACTCTGTGTATGGCTTTTGCTTGTGTTATACTCTGCCTCACTTGTAAGTCGCTTTGGACAAAAGTGTCTGCCAAATGAATAAATGTAAAAATAATGCTGCAGCTAAGTGGATTGAATAATACTGTCTTAATAGAGAGTACACTGATCTTATCATAAAAAATGATATGTCTACAGGAGTGGTTAAAAGGACACATTCTGAGGTATAGAACAGACCATTCTGAAAGCTTCTGTTTTCAGAAGAGCGTATTTTTATCTGAGGCATTGCATAGATTGCATGTGCAAAATCCCTGTGGTTTCCTCACTGATGAAACCACAAGATAAAAGGTAAACATACCTGATCGAGCTCCGTGCAAAGCAAACAATGATGAAGAAGAAAAGCATACAAAACCAGCAAAATGTACAGTATAATATTTCATAAAACAGCTCTTGTTGCATGCCTCTGCTCAGAGTGTGAGTTTGTCTCCAACAAAAGCACTTGGTCATGTAAATGAAAGGTGTCACAACTTGTGATTGCACATCGACAGAACCAGGTTTCTTGCCTATGCAGCACTGTAAGTGAACATGAAATGTATTTCAACCCCTGGAAAATAAAGGTCCCTACTTTTTACACTAGTATCAGTGCAAGTAGAATGACATTAGGGTACCTGTAGAGGGAGTGGTGAGAGAGGGGATTGGATATAACTGAATGTAGGTCTGGCCTACACAGAAAAAAAGGCAAAATACAGGAAAACACAGAAAACTGAAGGTCCTGCACCCATAGGGAGTGGTGTTGTCCATCCCCGACATAATGTCAAAACCACGCAGTGAAAGGTAACTGCACAGGGCAACAAACAAAGAAGAAAGAAGGTGTTGAACAGCATCAGGAGCAGCTTAGTTATTAGGTTTCCAGTAACTTAAAGATGTGTTGGTGTTGGTTCTGTGTTCTGGCCTGGTGGTTGAGTTGAGAATCTATAGTGTGTGCGTGGGCCTGATCCACTGTCTCCTTTCCACACAACAGGCAGCGGGCCCATCCAGCTGTGGCAGTTTCTCCTGGAACTCCTGACAGATAAATCCTGCCAAGCCTTTATCAGTTGGACAGGAGACGGCTGGGAGTTCAAGCTCTCTGACCCTGATGAGGTGAGAGGCCATGGTGCTGTGTGATACCCTGTCTGAACTGTCTAGACTGGAAAAAAGCTGACATCAGATGGACATTTTAAGCAGGTCACCAGCTCATGCCATCCTTCACCACAGGGGCTTCTGCTTGTGGGTGACAGTACATCACTGTGAAACCTTTCATGGCAGAAGGTGTTTGCTGCTAATAAAGGCTCAGAAATTGCTTTGGTCAGTGTTGTTCCAGTGACTGCTCATGGGCCATCAGTGTCAAGAAATACAGCATAAATACTCAGTGAGAGAGGCAGCATTTTATGGAGTGTGACCATGTGGTTTGATTGTTGGTTTGGTGTCCACAGGTAGCCCGCAGGTGGGGGAAGAGGAAAAACAAGCCCAAGATGAACTACGAGAAGTTGAGCCGAGGCCTGCGTTACTACTATGACAAGAACATCATCCACAAGACGTCTGGGAAGCGATACGTGTACCGCTTTGTCTGTGACTTGAAAAGCCTGCTGGGCTACACCCCCGAGGAGCTGCACGCTATGTTGGACGTGAAGCCTGATACAGACGAGTGATTGCGCATATGCCTGCGGGCGAGGCCCTGGAGGATGTTTTTGTGGCTGGTGCAGCGGGACCAAAGGAGGTCTTTTTAAAGTGTAGCTTCAATTTGTCTTACCATTTGTCCCAGAGTGATCGCACCAAAAGAAAGTGCATCAGCATTTGCTCAAATGCCATCCAGGGCCAAATGTATGACGCATATGTGACACATATTCGAAGCATATAGACAAGAAAGAAATACATTCAGATTGCAGCTCATGGTAAACGGAGAACTGTTGGACAAAAAAGACAAACCTTTTTTTCCAAGTAGCACAAGAAAACTAACATAGCAGCAGGCTAGGAAAATAGTGAGGAGTTCCTGGATCGATGGCCGGATATACGGAAGAAAGTTGACAGAAAGTTCCTGCTATAAAAACTGGGGTTCTCAGTTCGGACCAAAAAAAGTATCTGTTTTTTTGTTGTTTTTTTGTATTTTTATTTTGTGCCAGTATTATTGTCTTAAACGTATGAAAGAATGAATTCCGTGTTCCATCAGGAGTGGAAAATTGTTTGGCTCCTAAAGTAGAGGTAATGGGAAATGTTGTCTTGCTCAAAGCTGCCATGTCCACAACCAACACAACACGCAAAGAAGCACACTGTATTAAAAAAAAAAAAATTGTAATGATGATTTACAAATGTAACTCACAGGGCATCTAGGTACTTCTTAGGACTACTTGGAAGAGCTTTTAGAGCTCACAGTGTAGAATATGAATAGAAAACCTCAAATACAAAGTTCTTTCAGTAGCAATCCTGATATTATATATATGCTTCTACATGTTCTTCCAAGTAATCATTGTTGATACCCAGAGGCCCTGCACCTTAAATTGATAAATTATCATTATTATTTTTGTTTATGATGGAGTAATTTTTACTTAGGTAATTTATCCTTTTTGCAAGTTTTTACACTGAAGAATGAAGAAAGCCATTAGAATCAGAATTTAAACCTTTATCTCCTTGTGGCTGTTGTGTTATTGATAGAGTCACTTGGAGGAGAATCTGAGTAAAAATGAATGCTTCTCAGACCGCATTGGAGATAATGAGCTGGTGTACTCATTTTCATAAACGTTATAAAGACCTTAAAATACTCATATTGAGACTTGTTGATTCTCAAAACTGAAAGTGACAGTTGCTTTTAAACTGTTGCTGTCACCTTTAACCACATTTGCTTCACTGCAAGTAAATGAATACAGGGACCCATTGGCAGTTACACATACTGTCAGCTTTCAGACAACTGCAGTTGGTATTAAGAACTTTGAGCATAGGGAGCTATATGTTTGTGCCTTAAAACAACTTGCCAGCAACTTTTATTGTTACACAAAATACTCATATTTAAGGGTATGTCAGTTAAGGTGACATCAAAGATTATATTTTGTGCGCCACAACATTGGTAATTCTTGTACATACCTAAGACAAACTTCTGTTGATGTTGCAGGATGCTATGAGCAGAGGACGAAGATGTTTTTAACATGAAATATAATTTAATTGAGCCATATACTGGAGGTTTTGTTACAATATAAAGCTTTTAAAATGTTGGTTGAATGTACTGTATTATAGTTTATTTGTAGCAGCAAAAAAAACCTTGGAAAAGATGTAACCTTGTGTGCTTACACTGTGTTTAAATGCAGAACTCCATTATGAAGGAGACCAGCCATTGCAAAGTAAATGTTTTATTGGACAAAGAGATAGGGTAAATAGCTGAAAAAGATTATGGGGGATGGGGTGGGGGTACTAGGGCTTTCTTTAAGGTTATGAAGAAAGAGTTGGTGATAAAACCAAAGCTTCGGAATTACATTTCATTAATAGCTTATGGAGGGAGATGGCTCTTTGTAAAGATTCAAAGTACATCAGCTGTTACAAAGCAGTATTTGCCTTGAGTGAAGCAGCAATGGTGAAAGTCATGTTTGTCTTGAAGGAAAGTATGTTAACAAAATGTTTCATTTCAGTTTTTTTGGCTAGGATCTTTGAGAACCACAAAGAAAGGTAGACTAGGAATGAGAGACATTTTTGCCACCAAAATGCTTTTTTAAAAATATTTCAACCGTGAATGCTATATAGCCTTCGGGTTTTGTGAAAAATATGTTTAAATATCATAGCAGTCAATACTATGAAATAGTTGTCAGGTAGGGAGAGTAATTGTTTGTGGCCATTGCCAGTTTTGTTGAACACCTGCATGGAATGATCCATTTTTTAAGAAAGTGAAATGACATTGTCTCAGTGGGCAGTTTTCCAAACCCAGATCCTGCATGAAAAGACAAAATCCTATTTCATTTTATAAAATACAAATGTTATTGTTTACAATGGCTGAATGTTACCCATTTGATTATCACAGTTACTGTTGTTTGCTTATGCAGATTGTATTTCATATGTTTTATTAGCAGACCTCAATCATACAAACTCAGTACTAAAATAATAACCAAAGGCCTATGGAGTATGAAGACAGGGACCAGAATTCTTTTGCCTTAAAAGATGTTATTATTCATTTGGGCTGATTACACTTCTTATATAGTGCTGGGATTTTTCCAGTAACATTCCGTGTGGACACTGAATTTTTGGAAGGACAGCATTCCTTCCAGACTGACACTTAGGTTGGTCTGTAGGCTAAGAGCAATGACTTTCTTCTGGGTGTGGTTCTAACATCCTCTCCACCCACAGAAGCAATTGATACATGACAAATGGTCTGCGCTGTACTTTATCATAAACCTGAGACCATCCATCAAGCGGACAACGTTAACAATTCAGGTTGACATATACTCACTCCTTTTTCAGGATTGTTGTTATTCCAAAGAATCTTTATACAAGCACATTTACCTGTATATAAGATATGCTTGTATGAATAGAAGCTTTCTGTTGAAGTTATACTGCAAGTGATAAGTGATAAGAAAATGTTTGACTCCCAATTATGTTATATATACTACTCCATGACCAGCCATGGCAAACATTTCATGTAGTGCTTTATGCTGTTGAATTAGGACCTTGAGCAATAGTGATGCATGGACCATGGACCTTACTTTACATACCACACAAATGCCTACCACAGAGTATTCAACAAGGAACACTTTTTTTTGTAATGTCCTTGTTGTTGTTTTTTTTTTTGTATTTTTATACTGTCTGTGTTTATGTTATTGAGATCATTTTATGTATTTGTTTCACAGCTGTTGAATATTTTTCAAATAATTTATGTTTTGTAAACCTTGAAATATAAAATGCAGGCAGCATGCGTTTCAATAAGAAATTTGCCAGGTCGTTATTGTAAAAAAACAGAAAATGTGTTCTCAATTACTTTGAAGAAGAAACATTAAATAGATAATTAAAATAGATTTAAAATATCAGGTTGTGAAAAAATGTCAGTGATCTTTTCTATACAAATATCAATATAATCTTGTCTGCAAAATGAATACATTAATTAAGAAAATGGCTGATGCTGGCCCATCATTGATTTCTGTTGTAAAGTTTTATAAACTCACTTTTGTTATTATTTTACTTTACAAAGTATGTTATGAAATAAATATATGTGAATGGAAAAGTGACCTGGAGTTCCCTGCTGATTTCATTTCATTGTTTAAGGTTTGCACAGTCACACTATAATGAATCAAACTTCAGCACAAGCAAATATCAAAGCAAAGACAAAGCATTGTCTCACAAAAGAATCTCTGAATAGTGTACATGACACACACACACCTTTCCTGAGACAGCGACATATTGTTTGTTAGTGTAGTGTTGTTAGTGTAAAATACCATGGAACTTAAAATAAAGTACACATCCTTCAATATAACAATGCTTTATTGTCAATAGTTCAGCTGCATGGCCTTAGTTTTCATGTTTTGTTGAGCACCTGTATATCATTATTTAGATTAAATGCAAATGATGATATTTAAGATATATATATATATATATATATAAAATTCTCAATGCAGTACAATGACAGAAAACAATCACACGGGCTCTACATAACATTGTTTCCAAAAACGCAATCCAATAACATGTCACTGCTGCAGTATGCCATTTGACAAGCATCCTACCTCTCTATCTTTCATCCTCTCTCCCGATATATCTTTTGATTTTGCCTCTAGTGATGATGTGCTCAACTGCCCTAGTTGGATATGGATAGCTCTTCATCAGAAACATGATGCCCCTTAATACCATGCGGCATCTTTTTTAGCATCTTTCTAGGTATGAACTGAACATTTGTCACACACCTAAACATTTTGTTGCTTTTCCTGTAGGGAAAGGCTTGAGAGAAACAAGATGCAAAAACATATCAAAAAGCATACAGCTTTTATTATATTCTTTGACAGAGAAGCATTTATGAATATGGACACATGGACAATAATGTTATCACTTATCTTTGTTGTAATCTTTCAGAAACCCTGTGTTTAATGAAATTAGCAGTAATCATATTGTATGACTCAGGTAAGCGGGGTAAGTGCTGAGTTTTTAATGCATGATGAAATAGTAATTCACCTCCAAATACGAGACAGAGAGCATGCAACGTGATTTAAGCTCCTTCACACTAATTCAAAAAGGATTCATTCTATGTGCATATAATTGCTTTAGCATAGATACATGCAATGCCCTGATGAATTGCTTTGGGATGTAATGCTACACTGTGTTCCAGGAGACCTGTGGTGTGCTCAATGACAATACATTTTTGAGACTGTATGCCATAGAGGGAAGAAAAACCAATCCAGCTTATCGGGAGGCCAACCTGTACACCTCCCTCCCTTTCTTTATCAAGGCTGTCTCCCCTCCCCATGTGCGTAGATCTGTTTTCACTTAGCACAGGGGTTAACAGCATCTCCAGGGAGCTAATGCTCACTGTCAGGTGAAAGGAGATTGAGCTGTAGAATGTAATTCTGCCCTGCACACTCCTCTTACTGCAGGTTTTCTGTCCAACATCATTGAACCACCACCCCCCGCGCCACCCCCCCGCATCCGTCCGTCCATATATGCCCGCCATTACACAGAAAACAAATAAAAAATACAGACACAAGTGTAGACGGGGATTTCACACGAGGTATTTTTACCTCGTGGAAAGTTTCCATTGTGTTTGATGAAAGAGAAGAAAGAGGCGTCACACCTGCCGGTGGTATGCACATGTCAGAAGGGCTCTTCCCTCGCAGAGGCACCATCCGGGACGCTCGGCTCTGTCTTCTGCCTTTGTCGCTTACATCACAGACTGCTCGTCTATGGCAGGGAACCTCACTATCAGATTTCATCCCAAATATTTATTTAACTGGCTTCACTGTGCCCATTTGTCTCACATTGGATAGTTCTAATGTAATGTAGGGAGGAAGAAAGATCAGAAAAAAAAACAGTGGATAGCATAGCTGGGGAATTATTGAGGACATGAATCATATATTCAGAATTACACAACACATGAAAGCCAAATGTCATGTATGCCTTCCACCCCTACTAAAGATTTATATGAAATGCATTAATGCATTCATGTAAAAAAATACAAAGAAGGCTTTGTATTTAATTATGTTTTTAATCTGATCACAGTAGAACATGCCACTCTTAATCTTCATTTGGAATCACACGAACAAGTACAAAATAGTTAGTCCTAGCAATGGTGAAACATTATTTTAATGTAATAATTACTGTATTTGTATGTTGTAATGACTGTAATCCTACTGAACACTGTCAGATGCAGTCCTAGTTATTTATAGAATAGGATGTGGTCAGAACAGGTTGCATATTATATGTGAATCCCTATCAAATGGTCGAATTTGGTTTTGGCTGCATCTGCAAACAAACTGACAGAAGTAAGTATGCACTCATCAATATTATATCCAAGTGCAAATTCTCAAGGTTCCTGCAAATGTTTAAAAAATGCGGCAAAGGAATATTTTTATCGTTACCTGTGCAAAACATTCAGCCCTAATTAGTTTTCTCGAGACCTCTCAGGCATAAGAGCATTTATATTTGCAATAGTGAGTGCAGTGCTTTGACTTTAGATTTACAAGAGGTGCGTTAATGACTGAAGAATAATTGTGAATATATTTTTTGCACATAGTATTTCAGGGTGAAAAGTGCTATGAAGACAAAGTCAATGGGAGTACAAGTCTATTTTGACTGAAAGAAAATTGAAAACAGAAAACTTGTAGACCGCGCCAAAAACGGCAACTCAGCACATGGCTGAGCAGCAATTCTGTGTTTACTTACAATAAAAAAAAAATATCCACTGGGTCATATACTGCATTGATATTTCCTCATACATTTCAGAACACAGAGCAGGTTTGGGGTGACTGCGGAAGTGGCTGCATGCCTGTGGGCCTGTGTTTGTACAAGTGGATGCTGCCGCGTGTGGGCGACTGCGCGAGCAGCTGGGCTGGAGCAGGCTTTGGTCACTGTCCAGCTGCAGTGTTCTTTGGTTGCACTTCTCTTCTGCTTCAGGCTTGTTGGGACTCAGCCATGTTCCCAGGACATCTGCTCCTCGCATCCAGTTTCTGCTCTCCAAACCAATCAGGAGGTGTGAAGTAACCTCAGACCAGCCTGTACTGGCTCACGATTGGAGGCAGGGGCCAGGGCCCGTAACGTGATGGCTGAAGCATGAGAATTTTGCGAAATCCTGGCTTTCTCAGCCTCTGCTGTCTCTTCTATACCATCTGCCTGCAATCAAAGTGGCTGGCCTCTCTTTCATCCTTCACTCATTTTATGCTTCACACATGAACTCTGATGGATTTTGGAAATCCAGATTTCCAAGATTAAAATTCTATTCTATTTAAATAAGATGTAAATTCTATATTTAAATTCACTTAATCTGCTGATGTTTACTGTTTAAATCTGAAGACACATGTATATAAAAACTTTAAAAAAAGTAGATTTAGCCTAAATCTGCAAAAAAAAGTCATCTTGAGTGTGTGCATGTGTATGTGTGTGTGAGTGTTGTGCTTCACATGTCATGCCATATACCAGCTCAGAGCGGCCAAATCATCTCATTTTATGGGGTATGCATGATTCTAATCATCATGAACATGAACAAAGTAATCCTCACTCCAAAATGTACATACCATTAGAAAGAAAAAAAATCAGAACCTGTTTAAAATCATCAATAGTAATAATGTAAAATACAGTTGTAATTGTATTTTGCAACTCAGTTACAACATACCAGAAAACAACTTCTCAAACCACATAAGCACCACACCCTTAGATATAGAGTATTAGATGGTGGAGAGGGAGAGAGGGTGTATGGAAATATGATAATGTATAATATACACCAAAACATTGCTGCTAAGAAACTGGACTTTACAAGCTGTATGATGGCAAAACAAGCTGAAACGAAGAGTAAACATGAAAAGATTTAAGGGTTTTAACCTTATTCTGTTTGGGGTGGTATTGTTGATGGAGGAAGATGAGGAGAATAGGCCACACAGCCAAGATGGAGAGAATATGGATGACTTGTGCATTTACACAGATTAAAGAAGTGCTATGCTCAGCACTCTGCCCCCCCATTCTGAGAAAACAAATCTTGGGTCAGTCCTCCCAGCCAAAATCCCTTGGCTTTCTCTTCTCTCCAAAAGCAAACTTTTTCTTCTCTTGCTCTTAATTTGTAAATCTTTACAATTTCACACCACTTATCACCATGTTTTACCTTCATGTGGGGTCCTTGTTACATCTTTCTTTGCACAACATACACCAGTCTGTTAATGAACACAAACCCTGCTTCCAAGAACAGTTATTTTCTATACCATTCTTTCTATAAATACACTCTTAGTGACTCCCAAGGAATCACAAGAAGTACATTTATGGAAGAGAGGGTATATTTATGGAATGTACCTGATATTGCAGGCAACAATAACAAAAAAGTATTGAGAACCATTCTTTTTTACTTACTCTCATTGCTGTTAATGCCAGTTAATTAATTAAGTCCCTGTGGGAGTAAGTCACATTTTCCTAAAAATCAGTGCAATTCTTCGTAATGGTTACATGTTTTTATTGTGATGCTGACTCTAGAACAGCCAGAACAGGACAGTGAATAACTGTGGCTCTATGAACATTTTAAATCACCCATGCTACGTATACATCATCAACACTGGATGTAAACTGTACAGGGGAAAAATAAACACATATGTCTGTGCTGATATAACACATAATTTATCAACATATTTGCCATAAACTGTCCTAGTCTTTAGCATCTGACATCCTAAGTTTGTGTAGCAAGATTTATCAATAGCAATAATGAGTTTACTCTGTGGCTAACCATGCCTGTGGCTAACTATGTTATTTCACTCTAGTTTAACATAGATTAACCTCAATACACAATACCATGCATAATATCACAAATTATTCAGTTAACCAATGGTCAATGCACAATAATAATCTTACTGTGCGTTTGCACAGTACTCTGTGCACCACTATTTCCATTTCCTTCATCTACTGGCTTGTCTCTTCCTATCATTCAAAGAGTTATGGATTGCCAGTGCTTGATCCCTCACTAAAAGCCTTTACTTTTGCAGACTCACTTGGCAGGGGTAGTTGAGGCTACAATAACCCACCTCACCTCTTTAAAAAAGGGAGTCAACCTGCGAATGATGAGACGATTTTGGGATGATCCTGAGCTATCCACCATCTTTCGTTTTTGGAAAACAGGAGGGTGTATCCAGTGAGGTCCAATGAAGTCCAATGCCTTGTCTTCTGGAATGTTTTAGACATTAGAAGTGTGTTATATTGTAATATTCATATTTATGTAGTTTAAAGCACTAAATTCTGATCTTGTAGTGTTTCACAACTCAATATCTTGTTGCTGGTTTTGCTGTTGTGTCAGTAGCTGGCTACAAAATTGTGCATCTGAAATTTAAATGTAACATGACTATTATATGAACACATGATAACCATTTCATAAAAGTGATTCTGCATGTGAAATTCTGGTCTAGTAATTAATGCATATATCAAGGGAAAAAATTACAGGCAGACAATGGCGTATACTCAGAAATGTCTAAATGAGAAAGGGAAAAATATGCAAACAAGGCCTTGTGTATACATATGTGTGGTATTGAAACAAACCTAACTTAAAGGTGTCATTACAGATAATGACAAGAGAGACTGAACATTGCAGCACCTTAACTGGTGTGCTTCCTATCTGCTGACTTTTTGCCCTATGTAACTGCTGCCCTGTCTGGCCTTCTCCCACAGCTCTGTTCAGATTTACTACTTGGTAGCACTGACTGCCCTCCTTGGATAATCCCAGTGCTGCCTGGTCCATAAATCTACCCTCTCCACCCACCATGAGAGCCACAGGGTGGCCAGTAGAGCCCTGCCACAGCCTGGAGTCCTCAACAAGCCCCTTGGCTTTGGAGATATGATCTGGAACATTACATTACGTTACATTATTGGCATTTAGCAGACGCTCTTACCCAGAGCAACTTACATCAGTTACAATGTTATCCATATTTACTGAGGCTATTGGGGGTTAAGTACCTCGCCCAAGGGTACAACAGCAGTGCCCCGATGGGGAATCAAACCAGCAACCTTTTGGTCATGAGTCCTGGTCTGTAACCACTATGCTACACTGCCGCCCCAAAAAAAAAGAACCAAAACGATATGATCACTTTTTGTTCATGTACTGGAATCGGAAGTCGGACTCTGTTGGTATCTCCTTATGTGTCCAGAGCTGGAGATGCTATGTCATGTGGCCGACGGTGTATTGTATTATATGATATCATCCAGTACCAAGTAAACGCGATTGAGCTGCAGTGACTACGTGTGGGCTGCTTCCTCGACGAGCCGAACCTGAAGGGATACACAGAGTTATCTTAATTCACAATGACAGCTTGAACGCGGCCCCGTGGATATAAAGTAGGGAAAGTTTACACTACAATGTTTCACTACTGCACCGGAGCGCAGACTGAACACTGGCACGCACACACACACACACACACACACACACACACACACACACACACACACACACACACACACACACACACACACACACACATTTTTTGACAGTGAAAGCAAGCTCTCCCGTCACTTTCCTTTTACAGGTAACTGACATTTGCTCATCTAAGAGCATTACAGATAACATTGAAATGGGTAAAATTACTAAACAATCCTACTAGCTTTATGCACAACTGTAAAGCAGGTTATACTTATCTTGCAAATTACTACAGGAACAAGGCAGGACAGCAAAATTTATGGTTATTGCTTCACATAGAGTACACTGCAACCAAGTAAAGTAGATTGCTGCAGCAATCATTCAGTAGATTGCTAGGCCCCAAGTCCAGTACCATCATAATGAAATCAGGGGAGAATTAAACAACAAAGCATGTCTGTATTCAGACTCTATTTTTAATGCCTAGCCACATGTGTTTTTGCAATGGTGAGCTATTCTGAATTAGTGAATGAGGGTAATGGAGGCCTACAGGTGTGCTGTAGGTTTTAAAGCCACTGCACAGCTTAAAAGATTGGCTTGCTAAGTTAAAGACAAGGGTTCCAAGCTAAGGGACTTCTTATTGTGGATCCAGCAGTGTGATATCACCTTCTGCAGCAGATGCTCACACACAATCACACACAATCACACACAATTCTGAGCTCTGCCATATGAGCAGTAAGGATAGCACAAAAGACAAAGTACAACAATCAACAAGTGCTTACCGTACGCCACAAACTTAGCAACCGCCAATGACAGAGACAAACAAGCAATGTGCTGCTAGTATGTTGCTATGGCATCACAGTTTTTGTTTTTTCATTCAGGAAAAACAAGTTAGATGAGAAATAATGGGTCATGGGGGTCATGAGAAGTCATTTCCTTTTTCAGGCACTGTAGGCATTTGGTTTTATTATGACTAGCAAAATGCTTGTTACAACCAGTAGCACGGTGGCAAGCTTGTAATATAATGTCCAAAATGTTTAGGCACAAATTATCTAGGCTGCTAGGAGAACAGAGCCTAACTTTTTATGAGTTGGAAATATGGTGGAGTAATGTTTAATAGAAGCTTTTAAAAAAGTAAAGTTCAAAATTGCATGCATTTATTCAGCTCTTGTAATTCTATCAACTCTGCAATCTATTCAGCTTTGAAAAAAATCTGCAATGCAGTATGTGCCGTATATGTGAATATCCGCTCTCTGATTGTATCTTTTGCAATCTTTACACTTTTAAACTTTACAAACATTTTGTGATCACACAGCATGGAGATGTGATGATAGTCAAAGGAGAGATCCACCCAAAAATCATAGTTTGAATGTGGTTTCTTGCCAGTGTGGGTGCCCATTTGATGTTTTTGAAGTATTTGTATGCACCGTATCTTTCTGAAATTTTAAAGCACTGACACTTTAATTGCTACTTTAACTATTTTTAAATTCCCCAAAATGCATTTGTTCTGTTCCTTAGACTCATTTTTGTAAACGTATTTTGGTATCACCAATTCTACATACAGGGCTCATCTCACTGTGGCAGGCACTGCAATCAGTCAGGAGGGCTTAGGCAAGGTGAATTAAATCCTTCCATACACTTGCACACGGTCAGAGACTTTTTCATGCTGCAAGTCACACAATGCACTATAATGGAGGAGGAACTCATTGGAGGATAGGTGTTATTCCACTAACATCATCCAGGGAACTCACAGCAAGTCATGGGGTACCTGAGAGCGGTGAGACGAACACACACGGGCCAAACTACCTACCCCTGTCTGTGGTGGAATGAAGCCAATTTGTTCCACCAACGTGGCATCCTAGTCTTTGTCAGCAAATAACATAGCTGGGTTCAAACCCAGGCAGTGTGGCTCAGCTTCCTCTCAAACCTTATGCCTTCCCCACTGAGTCTCGAAATGCAAAGTCTTCTGTGTATTTTTAAAATGTCACTGTAGGACTGTCTCGCTTGTCTTTTGTGTGTATCTTGGGAAGAGTAAGTAATTTACTTTGATTCGGTGTTCACTTTGTCTGCTATCAGGTCTGCAAGCTAAGCTTATTTTGAAAACGAGACAGCTCGCATAGCCATTTGCTCCACCCAACAAGCTTACACGCACACACAGTGTTCCCTTCCAAGTGTTGCAATGAGTAGAAGTAGTCAGTAGTTATGGGAAAGTACAAGTTTATGTAGCCTGTGTGAGTGTCTCTGACACAACACCAATGACCTCATTCTCCCATGATAACACAGTCAACATCTTTAGTCTTCCTGGAGCCATAGACTGTGTGGCATAACATTACACAAGAAAATTTTCCCGGCTTAATCTGAACGTGCTCCGTTGGCTGGGCTGTGAAAGGGCAATTCCCACCCCATCAGGGGAGCATGGTGGGGAGTAGGACCACCCTCCTGGAAGACAGCCAAGCATCTGCACAGACAGACCAGTCTGCAGATATCCTCACCTCATTCCTTCTACAGTTGCAGCTACTCAAGCGTTACTAACGGCACAGCATCAAGATACAGTGCTGTTTTCATGTGAAAGTGAAACTTGTCGTTTTTGCCACCTTACCTTAAGGAGACATAGTCTGAAAGAGAAGGAACGGACCAGAGAAAACACATTAGTTTCATTTTAGAGAAAACACAAGAAAGTAAGACATGGTTTCAGACTGCTGAAAAATAAGAAATAGACATATACATACACATGATCCTTTTTTGAAATAACAGTCATAATAGTTTTCCATATTTGTTACCTGGGGTCTGCAACAAAATAAAGAGTTAGGTGTTTTTTAGGTGTATTAAGTTGTGTGATTTTCTCTTCTCATTGGCTGACTTCGTGCCAGACAATAATGTTATAAATGCTTTTCTTTTAAATTATGAATGTCCGCAAATGAAAGGTTTGGCCTATTGGAAAATTACACCAAAGACGCCAAGGTTACTCTGATCCCTGAAAGTAAGCTACTACAGAAGTCCTGTGTACTTTCATATAATTGCCTCTTTTAGCTCTTTTAGCTTTATCTCAAGCCCAAGTCAAGTATATTCATTAACAACTTTGTGAGAGATAGTTAAGGTCATGGAATGACGCTGGTACTAGGACAGTAGCTGAACTCCCCCAGTGTCCAGCTGCATGGCCCACACTTCAATAGCTTTCATACTTATCCCAAAAATTTCCCTGGGATATGTCTCACTCCAGTTTAACCAAAGCCAAGGATAATAAAGATAAAAATTGCTTTTGTAGGGCTTGGGCTACTGTATGTAGACAATGGAAATAAGAGAATGAGGCTGAGAAAACAACAGATTGCTTATCACTGCATGCTTAGCAAACAAATAGAAAAAAAAAAACTTGCCACACCAATAGGGAAAGTCTGAAGTTGGTTCACATTTCCCAGATTGGGTTCTAAAATAAGAAAATGACTGCATGCAAAAAAAATCTTCACAATAATCAAAAAATGTAGGAGGGAGGATATATGGATAGATGAACTCAAATATTTTTTCAAACACAGCAGGGTAGTGGAGTAGGGTAACATCCATGAAGCTAGCTAGAGGATGCTGGGAAAATGCCCAGAAGAAGCCAGTGAAGGGGCAAGATGTGGTTTACCGTGGGTCCACTTTGCCTCTGTAGCACTACACTGCCTGGCTTTTGTTTTCAAGCTATTTCCTTTCTGCAGCACTCTGACCATCTCTATCTCAAGTCAGGGCCCATAGCCATCCCCTCAAAACCACCTCACAGTGCCTGGAATCACACACTCTCTGAGGTCGTGTTGTAATCGCAAGAGCCTGATCACATGAAAGAGCACAGAACAGAAACAAAGTAGTACAAAACCAATGAAAGCAAATCGATGCCTGAATGTTTATTGTCTTGAGTGTGGAAGTACAGCGTGGCCTTTTGTAGATAGAAATGTTTATCTCAGTGAGCACTAACCGCTTCAAAAAGAGTTCACATCCAATTACCGGGTAATAATTCCTCTTCATAATGAGTCCCCGATGACCCCAGGCCTTGTGTGACATTATTGTTTTCTCTCCTGTGTGAGGTAAAACAAGCTCGCTTCACCAGAAGCATCTTAACTACTCCCAGACTTTTCCCACATTAGGGGTGGTGTGGGACTCTGTCCACCACAATCTCATGGCCAACTGGTGGGAAAAGAACAGACCCCCACTTCTCACATTGTCCAGCTCACTCTGCACATCCCAGATGTGAGACTAGGAAACAGTGAGCCAGGGAAAGCGCAACACGGAAAACACAGGGCTGATCTTTGCCATAGAGAGCCCTTTCGCAGATCAGAAAACTGATGTGTGCATGTTCAGCTTTGACCCAGATGGCAGAGAATAGCCTACTCATTTGCTTCAGTTGCTCTATTAGACTGTGGGGAGTTCCTGCCCTATCCAGTGTAAAGCTGCAAGCATGACAGAGAGGAAGAAGCTAATTATTTTTTTACATGGAGGAGAAGGCAGGCGTGGCCAGAGCCGTAGCACGTGTGACTATGGAGAGAAATGATCAAAGTCTGAAGGACTTGCGTGGAATATGATGTTAGAAAGGAATGGCCTAACTAAATTTTGCAGTCTATGAAGCAATATGAGAAAGTAAAAAATAAATATGCTGGGAAAGGGATAGGAATTAGTCTAGAGTGGCCTCCAGGTTTTGGCAAAAGAAGAATGAAGTTATCAGCTCTGAAGAGACACAGGCATCAACAGCAGGGTATGATATGAAACAACAGGAAGAGATCTGGTAATTAAAAATTAGTTTAGAAAGGGAGTGAGCCATCACCTTCACCAAATGATTCCTCTGTAAGTGGCTTATACATCTAATGTTTAGGTCCGTGTTGCAATGCAGCGGTATGCATATGTGGCCAGGCCCACTAAGCTAAGTAGCTCAACTATGCCACCTTGGGACTCCACCCAAGGAAACAGGTATATGGGTATAAGTGACTCCCTCAGGTAGGTTTGTAAGGAAGGAACAGAGATGTGGCTTCAAGTTTAATAAATGTTAAAAACCAATTTATTGAAAGCAAAAATCCTGGAAGGACTGACCAAAAATGTCAAGCTTTATTACATTACCAACACAAAGTTACAAAGATACTGGGATAAAAACAGTAAACAAATAAAATCTACACAAAACTACTGCAGCGCTGGACAATACACAGGGTGGCCGCACTGCAAGGGGACTGCTCTTTCCCTTCACTACATATGGTGTCAGAGTGGGATGGCTGGCCGCGAGGCCATCGGAGGCGTGCCCAGAGTGTGAGCCATATGATGGACCCCCAGGTTAGGTTGACCCCGGTGTGAGGGACTCCAGAGATGGGTGAAGCACGGTGTGAGGGACCCCAGAGATGGGTGAAGCACCAGTGAGTGGGGCACCCTGGGATGGGAGAAGTACGGTGGGGGAATGCGCGAGGGACGCCTCTGTGCGTGAAGCGCATGGGCACGCTTCCTGAAGGGGAGGGTAGTGTGACTGAGTGCCGTCACTACAGTTGAGTATGTGCTCTGACTACCATACCAACGAGCCTGGCTCTTTGGCTTTGCGGTCAAGCTGCAGGATTGGTACCCTGTAGACCTGGGTTTGAGGCTGGGTGGGGTGACTGCTCTCTCCCTTTGCTACACATACATGACCCACAAAGTATAAAAAAAAATCAATTTTAAAAAGGAGGCTTGGTGCACTTACACTAAAGCAAAAAATATATAATGGTTTGCATTTAGATTGCAATATTCCTTCCTTGACGTCTCTAAATATTTTGATCACTTTTTTCATAGGCGTGAAACCCACAGATCTAATCCAACATAGTGTCCGTGATGTCATGTCAAAGGTTACTCTATGAGTTGAGTAGATGGGTTACTGTGACCGTACAACATGAGAGCCCTAAAAAGTAGGGGATTTTTCTTTTAGGTCAATGACCTTGCGGTCGTCAGCAAGCGAGCCCCAAGCTGTAAACACACTGGACACTCTGGGTTGTCCAGAGGGAGCAGCCTCAGCTAGGGTTCACAGATCTGTTGCTAAGATATTTCTGTTCATATTTAAATTTAACTGTGATTGCACAATCACAATCCTCGCAGCAAACTGGAGCATAGAGAGACAACAAAGAGAAGGCAGCCTTTACTGAAGTAACAGTGTGCCTCAGTTTCCCTCTTTCATGTCTTTATAGCATTTTCTTGACAATAAAACATATGCAAAAGAAAAAAAAAAATGTTTCTGACTTTCTTCCTATGTCTGCTATGTTCATCACTTTCTTGGAAATAAGTCATGCAAAATAAGGAGGTTGCTTACTTTCTCTTTAATTGCGGTGTCATATAAGTATTGTAACAACAGCATAAGTGTGAAAATTAGCACTTGGTTATGTTTGTCCCTATAAGGTAAGACATGCATTATTCTGCAATGATTTCTGATCAGTTTTCAGTTTTACTTGTAAAGACTTTGATTATAGAATCTCATCAGGCGCTTGCACTGTACTTACAAATATATGCTGTTTTCTTGTATACCAGTTACACAGAAATGAGGCCTCTTGCAATCATTTCTTCGTGTGATGAAAGAAATGAACAGTGAATATCTAAAAACATTTAGGAGAAACAAAGCTCAGGAGCTCTTCTGACCATAAGTGCAGACCTGCTACTGCATACTTATTTGAAATAACACCAGGTGTGGATCAGACAGTGGCACTTTAAAAGAGAGAGCCTAAATCTCTCAGTTTGCACAGGGGCTCAAATCTTCTGGCTTACTTGGCACTCTCAAAACCTGTAATATTAAATAACGTGTAGACTGTAATTGCCAAGACAACACAGAGAACTCATATTCACAAACAGAAAAAAAAACAACAGACGATGGGCTACTAATACAAATATGATTCATATTCCTAAAGTTGTAACAAAAAAAAAACGTAAAAGACTGTTTCGTTTTTGCTTATGAACACACTTCTGAAATTGCACAGTCGCACAACAGACACACCAGTAACTGACATTTGTGTTGGAGAGAAATTGGCCTTTGCACAAACACTTTGCAAAAATCAACCAGCTGAGACTGGTTGTGAAAAAAAAGTGTGAACAAGGGGGCCTAAATATAGCTAACAGCATTTTATGAATTGCATTGTTCTGTGGGGTTCAGGAAGACATTCATTTGAAACATCTGCGTCTATGTATCCATATGGGTATTTTTAGAAATGGACATGTTTTTCATTTACTAGTGGATGTATAAAAATGATTTATGAATCCTTGCTTTGCCCTCCACCCTACAGGCAAATGAATCAGGTGTCTGGCACATGGCACCGACAGCAATTCAGACGCATAGTGAGTTGGCACAAGTCAGATTGGAAACATATTCTTTCAACATAGGTAATGGGCGAGTCTTATCTGTGAAACGGAGAGATCTTGCCCCCACAGTTCAAAGTGAAGATCAGAGTGCGGATCAGACGGGGCAGACGCTCCAGCAGAGTTTGTGCAGCCAGGCCGCTGACTTTCAGCATACATGGCTTTGATGTGAGGCTGGTGCATTTTAGCCATGGCCCATCAACAAGACACTATTTTCATCTGCAGCCACATGGGACAGGATCCAGATGGGCACCTGAGTTTCTCCTCCTCCTAGGCAGGGATTCCTGCATGTGGCCTTAACCACTTCATGGCCAGGGCAACTATGTGTGGAGGTCGAGGGAAGCCATAAGGGAAAGGGGTGAAAAAAGTGCATCCTTCTTCAAAGGAAGAGATCCATCAAAATTGCATAATTGGGAAGCCTCAATGGATTTCAAAGCACTTTTGTGTACTACCAAAATTAGATTACATTCAATATCTACAATGCAATGCAAGTGAGGTATTGATCTGATATTAGGTTATCAATGTTAATGAATATTGTCATTTCTACCAAATTAGGCTGCCCATACTGAATGGCATGTTTAGTTTTTACACATCATCATCAACATTTTACTCATGTGCTATGCTGATATTCATACTGAGTGCAATTTGAGGAAGGGGGAATTATTAAATTAAGTGCTAATTCAAATTGCATTGAAAGTGGGGCCAACCCAACAGGAAACCTAGACAAAGTATTTAACTTCCTTTGACTTCTTGACCTCAAGCCTATCTGATGGATTTCCTTTCTCAATAGGATTGAACTAATGCTTTTCATGTCAAAATGAAAATACAGAAGGGGCAGACCACTATCAGTCTTCATAAAACATAAAAAGAGCAATATATGGCCAGCACTCCCCAAGATTTAGCCATACGGTCAGAGAGGATTAATACGTTTTGTTCTGACAAGTTTATCCCTTTTGTGAATAAAGTATGATGTGTTCCTTTCACGTGCTATGTACATACTTGACAAAGCACATTCCAAACAAAAAAATCTGCTTATGAATATGTGATGTCTGAGTTGAGTTTTCCCATTTGATGTTTTTCCTGTCCAGACCTAAAATAGACACAGACTTACAATTGCTCCAAACCCCAGCAAGAAAATATGACACAAGAGCCAAAAACCACTTCCATCACAAGACAATAATGCTAACAATTACCTGCTGCGCTGTCATCGCTGTCATACAAACTGGAAAATCTCTGTAAAAACTATTAGTCTCCAAAGCGCTGCTCTCATTTTTAAGAAGGACCTTGGTGGTGAAGTAAAGTATGGGGATTCATTTTGGCGTTGCTTTGGTGTGTGGGTGTGGAGAGGCACTGCAGTGTTTGTCAAAGCACAGAAAACCACAAGCTCATGCTTTTCAGAATTGCAAAATGATATAACCTGCATTAGGCTCTAACACAACCAACAGACTATACTGTGACTCTAGCTCATAGTAATGTATGTAGGTTGCAGCTTGGTGTGAAAGAAAGTGAACACCATGCAGCTAGCCAGAGGTTATTCATGTGCACTAGCGAACACTACAAACCCTGTTAAGAGGGTAGCCACGCAGACATACTTTTGAAGATGAAGTTGCCTCTTTAAATGAAACTGAAACATAATACAAACTTATTATTTGGTAAATTCACTGCCTGAAACAACATGGAGAAACCATCCCACAGATAAGAGATATGTACTGAAGACATATAGGACTTCAGATAAAAATTAAACCAGTACTCAATACTGACAGCAGCAACTACACTGAGAGAGCAAAAGGGACTCCAAAGCTGGCTTTGGGTTTAACGCATTGTCAGGACTGACACTGAGGTTGAAGCACACTTATCAGAAACCCCCTTAGTCACAGGTGACTCATGCTGTCTTTACTTCTGTCAGACAATACAGGTCACTGTTACTGTCCCAAAGCTCAAAGCGCCACTGTCATGTCAGATCAGAATGACCTTGCTGCAGCTGAGTTCATTGGAATATTAGGCTGTGGCTGTGATTTCCGAGGAACGTCTGCTGCAGTCAGTGACGTAAGACCTGGCAGACCTTGGATAACAGTACATTCCTGGTCTTACGATATTTCCATGTAATCCATAAGGATTGCATTTTCTTATTTTCTTCCAACTTCCCTTGTTCTCGGTTTCATCTATTGCGCGGGGGGCCTTGTGCATGTGTAATGCAGTGGGAAATGAGGTCCTGCTATGCACCAGCCAGCATGGCAAGCTTGCTTTACTGATGAATATTAGTTCAGTTTTAACACAATGTTTATTATGTTGTTTTAAAATGACTACTCTCAGCTTTGATGCCAGTTTTGAGCCATTGTTCAGCCATTCACATAGTGACTATATCTATAAACAACATAAACAACAGGCAGAGTAGCAGTGTGTCTTACACACACACACACACACACACACACACACACACACACACACACACACACATACACACAGTATTTGCTTCAAATAGTAAATGAAACACCACTTCCTTTGAAGACTTGACCAAAGTAAACTAGTTTGAGAAACAGTAAAAATATTACCTATTCATGTTTTGCTAATGCATCTGGTTCACATAGCCACACATGAATGCAATATGCCAAACATGTTTCTGTAGGATTTTGTCCCACAATGTACATTAAACTTAAAATAACCAGACTTTCCCCTCATGCCTCTGGCATATTAAGGCATTTTGGAATTGTTTGGCTCTGTTGCTTAGCTACCATCAGTGTGATAAGGGCCAACATAAACAAAGCTGACAGGAGCCAGAGCACCAGCTCAAGCTCTTGGCCAAGGGGACAGTCGAATGTGCAGGCTTCGGCCTTCTCGCGCACTGGAAGCAGGTTAGGAAACATCTGGGAGGATGAGAGAAACAGATGTTCCTGTCTGATAAATGTTGTGAAGATTACCAGCGGTTAAAGTTTACTCCCACTCATTTTTAAATCAAGGTGGGTCCTAACCTTGGCCCAAACTTTTAAAGGACTGAGCCATATGCAGAACTGAAACCTAACACATTTTCTACCAGTGCGACAAGCACCTGAGCAGGCCAAACATTTTTTCTGTGACTGGTTTCTATTGTGTGTGTCTGATTTTGATCCATTGTCACTGAGGGTCTCCAGAGAGCCCCTTTTCAAAATATTTTCTTTGCCTATCCAATCTGGTTGCAATGTCATTTCCTTTCACAGCGCCTATTTGCCTAGTATGAAGAATACCTGTATTGAATTTGTATAAACTTGGTGTTTCATGCTTTAAATTTATCATAGAAACACACTAAGTGGCTTTTGTTCATGGAAGCAGCATACACAATGCCTCCCCCCATGTATACAAAAAGTTCCTGTTTTCTGAAAGGGCTAGCATTGCGTCATTGGTTACCAAATTCTCTGGACTGTGCGACTACACTGGATATATATATATATATATATATATATATATATATATATATATATATATGGCAAAGGCAGTGCAAATGAGAAAAAAAAAGTATTTACACATTTTTATATTTTTATTATAAATCATGATTGTTCCTGCTGCTGTGAATTCTGAACATATTTTTCAGTACCTAGCAGTATTTCCAGTGAAACAGGTAAATATCATTTTCTATAATCAGAGGAAATAGAGTAGTGTTGAAAGAGGCTTTATTTCAGATCTAAACATTTGCATTTCAACAATAGCAATCGACAGAGCATGTTTTCCAATCTTTGACTCCTTCAGAGAGATACCCAGATATTATGCAGCAAACCCAATTTCAGCCTCTGAATGGGGGTAAAATGTCATGGCGTCTATTGAAATATGTCCATATAGTGTCCAGCGGGAAGACGTCTCGGTGGAGCAGCACAGCCATGACTCACTGGCTTGCATTGTGCTCCCATCCACCCACTCACTTACCCAGGCCTGGATACGCAGAAGAGGCGCCTAAACTACCCCAGAGGCCACCATTAAGCCAGGGATCGCTTCACAAACAGGAAGAGGAGGACAACAGAGAAAAGAAAATCATGGTGGGAAACTGTGACGGTGGGAAGTGAGCTGAACAAAGCGGAGACATAGCTAAAAAGAGGGGAAACAAACAAACATAAATAGACCCCCAACATGGTGGAGGTGTGGCTAGAGTGTAGATGTTGAAATGTTGAAAGGGGGTGGTGAGAGGAAGAAGGCCTAGTGAGTGACTGAGTGAATCAGTGAGTGTGTGGACCTAGCAAGTGAGTGAGAGATTGAATGAGTGGGCCTAGTGAATGAGTGAGTGGGCCAAATGAGTGACTGATTAAGTGAGAGACTAAGTGGGCTGAGTGCATGAGTAGATAAGGAACCCCATTTACTCCATTCTGTAGGGCCTGAGCCATGCATCCAAGTACTTCTGTCACCACACAGAAGAAAGGGTTGCCCACAATACATTCATGCTTGAAAGACTTTCAAGTTTCTGTTATTGTTTCTAAAAATTTCTGACAACATCTTGACTGTGAAAATAGAAAGCTTTTCTGATAGATAAAGTCTACCTTATGAAGATAGTACAATCGTACTGTTCTCTTTTCTTATACTTTCCTATGGCTTCCATCAGGGAGGCTAATTTTGATGCCTTTTCTGGGCAGTAAAGTACCAGTGGATCAAATGCAAAAAAAAAACATGTCTTTGGGTGAATCTGCCCCTCTGCTTCTTTCAATGAGACAATCTACTCATGGGGTACTCCTGATCTATATTCTAGCTGAGAGTTTCTACACTCTGCAGCCTCTCTGTGAGGGAAGCATGACCACATGGAGCGTGAAGGCTCTGAGGGAAGCCTCCAACATGGAGCATTAAGGGCCAAATCAGAGATCCTCGTCTAGTAGCTGTTAACATCCAGGGTCATGATCTTTGACCTTTTAAAGACCCCCTTGAGCTTTTGCCTGTAACTAGATCTTCAGACTAACACTGCGAGTGAGTAAGGGTTATGGTGTGCAGTGGGAGGCGACTGCTCTCTGGCTCTGCACCTGGAGATTGGGATGGGGGCAGGTCAGAATAGCCGTGTCCCCCGGAAACATGTGTCTTGGATCTGGACACCATGAAGGACCAGCAGGAGGCATCCTGAAGCTATGGCCGTAGACCGTGACAGGGATGATCTGGGGATATCAGGTTTAAACGTGGACATATTGTCTTCCTTATCAAAACAGGTGAGTCTCAGATGGGGAGGTGACCCGTGGTGGCAGCGCTGACTGATCCACATGCACTGTGGCTTATTTATGTGTCTCTGTGGCAGCAGGGGTTAGGGTACACACTGCCGCCATTGATGGCTTTGTTCTGTGGCCCATAAATGACCCATATTTACTGGGGGCACAACCAATTGTCCAAATTAAAGTCAGAACTTTAAATGTGCACTAACAGTTAATATAGCACTAAAGACTAAATGATGATGTCACAATATTTAGCCCATGGAGTTCAAATGCAGAGCAAATGGGCTGAATCAAGTGCAACAGAGAGTAAAACATACTGAAAATAGTATCTTTTCATCAGACATAATAAAACATATAAAAGAGACAGCAGTTTGTAATGCTGAATAAAGACACTGTGTTTGAAATTATGGCTAATTCATTTACCACACTCCATACTCCTATAATAGGCTCTGTCTGGCATTGTAAATATACAGAGCCATATTGTTTCAGAGCATTTATAATGACAGCATGGTAATTTTGTATTTAAGCAGTTAAATTTCTACCCAGACTACTGAATGGAAATAGTATGTATATAAAAGACTTCACCGTTCCTTCCAAACATTTCAAATGTCAGTTCATGGTCATTTGACTTAATGACATTACACACACCCCAACTATAGTGCATTGACTAAACTAAATTAACAATGTTGTGGTGGAAAGAGTTCTGATTTGTTGGTAAAATGCCATCACCTGACATATACGTCTATTAGTTTCTATGCACAGCATTCTGAGAAAAAAAACATGTACTGATAAAAATAACTTGTTGAGTCACACATGCAACTGGAAGGATAAGGATGATATTCATTTTCTGGGTTGCTATATACTTTTTATGCTCTTTCCCCTTTATACAACTATTTTTGGAATCACTAGTTGTGCATTCGTTTCATCTCACCAAGACAACCTCTGCATTTGTGTAGGAGCGATGAAGCGAGATCAACAAAATCCTCTCCAATACACTTGCATACAGTCAACTACTATTTGTCATACTGCTTTCCACAGTATACTACAATGAAGTGGGTACTCATTGGGGCCAAGGTGCTATTTCACTGATGTCATCTGAGCAACTCGCATGGAGTAATGAGAAGGCCCAAACAGGGGTGTGACGAGTTGAACCCTGGCCAACCTACCAGCCACAATGCCTAGCGGGGAAAAGATAGCTCATTCTGCTACTTTTTGGCAGATAACACATCCAGTTTTGAGGCTCTGCTGTTGGGCTCAACCTACATTCAAGACAATCACTTTGCAAGCTAAGCCACTAAGGACCCCTCTTGGTTGTTATATGCAAGTAAAAATCTTTAAAATGAACTTTTAGAGCCAACACCAGTTATATTGCGATAAAAATGTTCACAATGTTGCTATGTACTTTCCTCATCAACATAATGATAAAGTTCTAGCCCACATCTTAATCCACATCTGAAGAAAAAAAGCATGGAAGGAAATAAGAACACCCTTTTAATTCTTAGAGATGATGTTCAGCTACAACTACTGTACTGCTTCAGTGAAAGCTACAGTTTGCTAATATTATAACTGGAGTCATCACTAACGTGAGTAATATCCATGACATTGCATTCATTTTGCAGATACTCTTATCCAGAGCGACTTCCAGCACGAGAGAAGTGTATCCATTCAAGTTGAATGAGCAACAGTGTCAGACCAGCCTAACAACACTGCCAGATCAGTGAGGGTGAGCACAACACGATTCAAGCACTACCACAAGTTAACTTGTGCTATCCTGACTAGACAGTATAGAAACTAAGGGGGTCAAATACTCACACTACCATACATCACAGTCCTTAGATCACAGTGTCTATAACCCATTACAATACTACACATAATATAAAGAGCAAGTGGCACAAGTAGTACATGTTAGGGGAAGGAGGTTGAGGTGGAACCACGATGCAGTCTGAAGAGGTGGGTCCTCAGTCTGCATTGGAAGTTGAGAAGTTGAGAAGTTCATCCCACCACTGGGGGACCAGCACAAGACAGGCATAATGTCTGAGAGGAACAACCAAATCGGGAACGGACAGTCAGTTGCCCCAATAACATTGGAGGTAGAAAAGTAGCTAACAGGAAACCTTAAGATAATGGTGAACTCAAATTAACCTTCAGAGGAGGGTGGGGACCTGGAGCATGTTCGGTGCTGTCATTAATGAAGCACTTTTTGATAAACTATGGTTCCTAAGCAATACGTGTGGGTGGAGGAGCCGATAACCATGCTGGCAGCAAATGCTGTAGCAAAAAGCTTTTCCTCTTATCTAACTCATGCACTCTGCAACCTCAGCAGTTTTCCCCCAGAGAAACTCACAACAGTCTGAATCAAGCAAAGCAAAATCAGTCACCCCCACAAATGGTGGGAGGGAAATGTGAAAGGTCAAAGTTGGTGGCTCACGGTTAGAAAAAAAGCTAAAGAGGGGGCCAGAGCAGCAGATATAGGCTTAGGCAAGGTCTGTGCCAGCCTCAGATCTCACAACATCAAGGGGTATATATCTGTACCCATGTCTACAATACTCCCTGACCACACAGACTCACTCCCTCTGTCTCAGACTGTTCGGTGATTGAGAGCAAAAAAATAGTATGCTCTTGCTAGGATAAAGTACCTCCCTGCTGCAGGGCACCGAAACAACAGACACCTGTTACAAAACTGTAGTGTTTGCTGAATGAAAATGGTTTGTGAGCAACTGTAAATTTAATCACTTTGCTCAAAACTGGCCTTGAACACAAATGTATTTACATAAAGACATCTATTTTACCACCAGCTATCCCCATTCAGGTATATACTGAATATAAAAGAAAAAAAAACAGCAGCTTTAATTGACAGCACCCACACAGCTCATCCAGCAGTGTCAGTTGTGCTTTAAAGTGCATCTATGTGTGTATGTGTGTGTATGTGTGGCAGAAAGGGGAATTAGAATTAGCTGTTCCAGAAGACTTAACTGCACCTGAAAATGAGTGTCTTGGAATACTGGAGAACCACTTAGAGAGAAGACTTGGAGTACTGTCAACAATCTTTTTTATTTCACAGTGTCAACAACTATTTCAGCTTAAAATCTGCCAGGAAAAAATGGTTCAGTCAAAAATTTAGAATGGCAGATACAGAGCAAACGGGTTGGCCACTGCATCACTTTCAAATATGCCTATAGGTGAAAGGTATCCTTCAATTTTTAAAAAAAATGGTTTTTAAGACAATATTTTAAATATAAAACACTGTAAATCTACAACCGGGGTCCTATTTGTGACTTTATTGAGACTTTTTAGTATTCATCTTCCAAAACAACCCTTCAGTGTTTTCATAGTCTTACTATGTTTGAATTAATACAGCCAATTCTGGGAATTCAGTGAGCCAGCCTGTCATGTTTAATGGATGCAATTATTGGAGCTGCATGTATGCCATCTGCCAAGGTGCAGGTTTGCGGGGCATAACCAATACCTATATAGCACTATACCCACTATACACGTTTTGGAGTTTCCCTCAGGAATGACCAAAATGACTCTGCAGTCTGAGTCATTAGAAACATTCACTTCTGTCTCGTCTAACCTTTTAAACAGAATTAGCTGTTTAATGTGCCATTTTAGCTGGGTAACCAAAAAAGACATTGCAGTGTGTCACAGCTGCTTAATCCAAAATCTAGATCCTGGCTGGATCTACATAGTAGTTATTTAATGTACATCTCAAAATGGCTCGAAGAACTGTCACTATGTTACAGTGAATCAGATGAAAGTCACTGCATCCATTAAAGGTAGAGTCTTGCTGTTGATTTTTATTAGAACATAAAGCTGCTATGTAGTGTATTTTAGGAGCTAAATTATCTAATTAACTAATTTTATTTTCAATCAGTTAGCAATCTACGGCAGCGTATTGCTGCCACACCAGAAAAAGAAAAACTGATCAGTATCACGTTATAACGGGAAAAGTTTATTGTGATAACAAGATGTTTTTCACGTTTTAACAATATATTTTCACGTTATAACAAGATATTTTCACGTTATTACGACATACAAACTTATCACGTTTTAACGTGAAACTTTTCTTGTTCTAACAATATACTAGTATCACGTTAAAACGTGATAACTTATATTGTTTTAACGTGAAACGTTTCACGTTAAAACGTGATAACTTATATTGTTAGGCTGTAATTCATGTTTGAATAAGGAAGTGGTGTGCGGAGAGACTGAGGATGGCCCATTTACACGATTTAATTAAGTTTTTTACATGTTCTTGTTCCATGCATGAGATGCACTCCTCTGGTACACCGCGATTCCTTAGAAATCTGAACAGTGGGGTATTTTGGGCCATGGTGACACCACTTCATTGCCAGTTCACAGCCAGAGTACAAATAAGCCCACTTCCGCCCGAGACCAACGTATCTCCTTAAAACGTGAGGCGTTTCTTGTTATAACAATATAAGTTATCACGTTTTAACGTGAAACGTTTCACGTTAAAACGTGATAAATTTGTATTTCGTAATTACGTGAAAATATCTTGTTATAACGTGAAACGTTTCATGTTAAAACAATATAAGTTATCACGTTTTAACGTGAAACTTTTCCCGTTATAACGTGATACTGATCAGTTTTTCTTTTTCTGGTGTGGCAGCAATACGCTGCTGTAGCAATCAGTCATCTAGCAATATAAGAATTGAAAATGACTCTGACTTTGTCAGCTAGCCAACATAGACATAGACCCAGTTCGTCAAGCAGCTACCTTGCTACCTTGCCCACAATTGTCAATTGATCTTGCTTGCTGTCACATATTATCTTACCTTGTTAGCTAACTACTTAAAACATGTAAAATGAACTGACCTCTGATCTGCCTTGCTCGTTAACAAGTTAGTATTACTTGTATTATATTACTCTTACTTTCTGTTTTATCTTCTATTTTATCTTTATCTTTTAACACTGTACTGTACTCTGAATGTACTAATTAATAACGATGAATCAGGAAACTTGGCAAAGTGAATTAAAATGACACATTTTTTAAAATATTTTCCCTTTTACACTCCACATCTAGCTAGGTAGCTATCTAGCTAATTTAGTTAAATTTCTCAGTTAATTCTTAACCAGCTAATAAGATTGTTCACAAAAAGCAGAAAAGAAAAACACACACTAACAGGCTGACACACACAAACACGCATGCATGCACGCACGCACACACGCCCACACACACACAAGCATGCAGGTCTCCATTGGGCTTGTGGTCAATCCTGCCAGAAAGCTGTGTTAAAGGAGGTCACTGACATTACCTTGAGTAATGTCTAGTAGCTGTTTAGAACACAGGTTCATGAACCCTCTGTTTGTCATCCCTCTCCCAGTTTAGTTTGTTACTTAAACCCAAAGGACAATGAAAGCAGAGGAATGATTACAGAATACAAGAACAATCTGCTAAAACAACAGCACTTTTGTCCCATTGTACAGATCTTACATAGCATTTATGCACCTCACATAGAAACCAATTTAAAAACTAGTTGTGGGTGGTGTGCATTTCTCTTTTGATGTTGTATAACAATCAAGAGTTAAACATATAGAAACCAAATACATGTATAATAAATATGTTGAGATGATTCTGTCCATAGCATGGCCTTATTCTTTGCAATTTCTCATCTATCAAAAAGGTGAAAAAGAGGGTGAGTCTACTTAATGCAGTTTTACAGTTTGCATCTTAAATTATACAATTCCTTACAGAGGGTAAATGTCAAAATCTCCACACATTCATTTGCATTCAGCCAGCTTTCTTACAATGTTCCAAATCACCCTCTGGCCAAAGCAGAATGTTTTTTTTCCTCACCTTTGGAAGCCTTCCACCAAAGTAATATTTCCATCTTGACTGAAACATACTGCACTATGCTATTGCACAAAAAAGCAATGAACCTCACACAAAATTTATAAACAGTAAGGATCACACAACAAAGCTTGTCTTCAGCTGTGTCTAGCACCAGCGCCGGAAGTACCAGCTGAACTCTGGGTCTCATCAGAGCTACCTGCCAGGGATTAGCTGGGCTCTGCTCCATGTCAGGCAGAGAAGACATTGTACTCTGCCATAATGGGGAACAGCTGGATCTTCACGAGAGTAGGAGCTGAGACAGGGTCATTCATAACCTTCTAGTGCGTTTTAATGAAGCCAGCATTACAAGCATAGGGGAGAAGAAGCAGGCACTCCCAGACAGGAACCTGATACCTGAATTGTAGCCCACATACTGTGTGATTTAAGATTTTCTAATGCTTTTTTTTTTGCACTTCACTTGTTTTCAATTTTTGTAGACCTTCAGTGCTCAGCTCCTACAGCACATTGAGGAAGAGCATCATTTATATGCAATATTTGTGAGTATGGGGACTCCAGTGTGCCAGTGGTTTTACAGCCTGTTGAGAGATGTGGTTTATGTGGGAGAGAGGACTTCTGTACATGCCACACTGCAGAAATGAACATCTTTGGTTGCACATTATGTCCTGGTTGTGTTTACATCCTTGTGCTTTACTCAAACATAATGAGAAGCTCCCTAAGCCACTGCACAGGAAAAGTGTATAAACTCAAGGAGAGTGAGTTTATTCAAGGCTGTGCCTTCAAAGAGCAGTTCTCTGGGAAGAAGAGCCCTATGGCAAGGACCTGAAAGCAGTACAGTGTTAAACTGTGTGAATTCCTGTCTGAAGGCCATTCTTATGGAAATAATATTATTCCGTCCCCAAATATGATACGTCACAGCAGGAGCTATGGTGAAGACAGTAGGTCACTACAATCTTAGAACTTCTCAATCATCCTGGATGCACACTGATATTGCTTATATGCTTATGATATAGTGTAGTATATATTATTCATTACTATATTTAATTCATGACATATTACTTCAGAGTTTAATTTCAGCAAAACTTAAATTGTGACTGATAAAAGCAATCTATTTACATATTTGTCTTGATCACTGTATTGTACCCAGGGCTTAAAGAATGAAACTTGAGCAATCATAAATAAGAAATAAATAAAAATTATTGTCCCACATACAGCAGTTGACCAAGTGTGGAAATGGTCCCATTTACACTGAGTAGGCCAAGTGAGCAACAGGCTAAGTAAAACCTCAGAAAAATATCATAAAACTTTCAAACATTTGAAATCGTATATATGCCTTATTTACTTTTGTGAGCCAAAGGGGACAAGGACATATGGGTGTGATGAAATGATAAAAAAAATAAGGGAGTGTACTTTTTCGTGTCCTTTTTATTTGGAAACATGACAGATAACCATTTCTAAAAGGGAGATTATTTTCATCTCTTCACTTTGACGCAGAGAGACGGTGTATTTTTGCATGTCGGTTGTGTTGTTTCAGGACCTACGAATGTATGAGAACGAGCCTTTCTGTGAAGTCATTATAATGTCACTTGGGTGGCTGGGGCTGCATTTTTCCGCGAGCTCCTAACCACAGACCAAAGATAGCAGGAAGGTGGAGACGCAAAACCAACAGACCGGTCCTCTCTGGGGGATCAATTTGGAAAGAGAGACTTGCAGTTGGAGCAGGCCACACAACGAACACGGCCTGGTGCAGAAGCAGCTTTCCTACTCCTTTTGTTAACACAGTTTTGATTTCTGTCATTACAAAGGCATGATGGAGAGCCAGGTGTGTTGTGCTGCAACAGAAATAGTGAAATTTAATCAGAGCTCCAGTATTGCCCCAATAAATAAAAGCTATCCTCACAAGAACATGTAAAGTTGTAAGGTGATCTTTTCTGAAAGGAGAATTTCAATGCTTCTTGATTCAATTGGTAACCTTTGCTGTGAATGACCTGGCAAAATGCTTCATCTTTGTAAGGCAAGGTCAAACTCTCCACTGAGCACAATTGTGCATATAAACTGGTTACGGCTGTTTTTCCATCTGTCGACACACAGTATGTCTCAAACTGTGTGTAAATGGCCAGTAAATGTATAGGATTATGTGCAGTTGCACTTAATTACATGGTTTTTGGCTTCTGTTTGTCTTTGTCTCAGTCTTTGCTCTCATATTTTTTGATTCTTTGAACTCATTGACTGCATGCATTGTAAAAAGCCTGGGAAATCTGTGAGGCCAGAGCTAAACCTAGAGGAGATGTTATGGGTCTGTGACATCCCTGATCACAGGCATTGAATCCAGGAGTGACCACACAAACCCTGGCCAGTCTACATATGATTTGTCACTCATTAGTTTTATGGCATGGGGTTGGATTTCACAGGTTGTTTTTTTGTCCATTATCACCTGCAAGATTAAGTGCTGAAACCATTAAAGCTACATGCAGGGAAAACAGTCCTGTGTGGTCTGAATGTGCAAAAAAGATGTAAACAACATGGATGTATATCTTTTGATAACTAATATTCGTAATTAATTAACACGTCTTTCGCTACCTGTCAGAATCAATTGTTTTTACAATGGAATATTGGAGCCTTAAACTCCAATTAACTTTCTAGAAAAAGGAAATGAAAACACAAGTGCCATGTCTCACAGAAAGCTGACTTTACCACAGAATCATTGGAAACTACTCAACAATGTTTCAGCTTGAAGAAAAGGACAATTTTGCTACTTGACAAGAGATGTTCCCCAGCCAGAGAGGCCAAAGGGAGTGTAAGTGATCTCTTCACAGTAACTGCTCTTGTTCAGTACAGGCCAAACATAAAGCTCTTTGTCTCCCCCTGTCTCGAGTACTGCATTACTACAGGGTTCAAATTTGCAGTTTGATTCAGTTACTATTATCACCATGAGAAATTACTACATAAAAACAGACCATGAATAAGAATGTTATATATTTCTCTTAAATTAAGCACACATTTTGTAAATCAGTAATTCATCAAAATTTACACTTTTAATAAAATTATATATAATAAGTAAAAATATAGTAAATACAAAAGTGACATATAAATTGCACATTTCAAACAAATCTTGGCAAAACACACCCCTATGTATCACACCATACCAGTAGCTATATGGATGAGAAAAAGAAGTGCAGCAGCAACAATCAGGAAGAGTGTGTGAAGCAGGTCTGCTGTCTCTACAGACACAACAGTCACAGCCATTGCAATACTGGCATACAATGTGCCTTAAATCGAAAAGAGGCCAGCTTCTCTCAGATGTACATATGGCCTAAGAATGCTGCTCACTGCTCCAAAGAAAACAGGCCACATTCCAGAGCCTTGTCGTGTTCTCAGACCTCGCTGACTTTCCAGAGCCAGAGGCCATGGCCATGCAGCACTCCTGCACACGTCGACGTGCACAATGAAATCTAATGTATCCCTGCCGCAACTCTGACCAGCTTTTGACAGAAGAAAGATTGGCTGCTGATTCTGAGGGTTTGGCAGGTCAGTATCTTGACCTCATCCCTCTGAAAGTAAAGGTGTTACCCCGGAGGGGCACAGTTTGAGTCAGACGGAGAGGGTGTAAGAATAACAAAGTTTGGGGGGTTGGATTTAAATCCAGCACAGGAGAAGGATGGAGCAAAAGACAAAGGCACGTGGCATTTAAGATGAGCTGCAGCTTAGCAGAGTCTGTAGGTTGTGAGTCAGATTGCGAGAGGTTCCACAGAAATCCGCCTGCATTTACCTTTGTATTGTCATATGCCCTCTGTTCTGCTCAGGCCAGTCAATTCACTTCATTCCTCTCTTATGCAATGCATTCCACAGACAGTCCAAGCATATGAAGCCAACAGCATCTCAGCTTTTATTGTGGTCAACACAATTTTCTGTTGTATTGTATCTGCAGGCTTGTCTACATAAAAGCTGGCACTGTTACGCTGTGATTCAGATCTAAAAGTGTATTCGAAAAAATTGTCCACAGGAATTACAGAATGTCAGATTCAAGAATTTTATGCATGTGTATTTCTGCGGAGTCATACTAGTCAACAAGCAGAAAACTATTCTGATATGCTGCTGTGTAATATTACCCTGCAGAATATTAGAGCTCATAATTTTGGAAATGCACTTAAAAAGGACATTTCTGGGATACTATGAACAGGATCATGCGTGGGATTATATCCAACTCATATTTCTTTTTTGAGAGCTAACATTAGGAACTCAACGTTTTTGCATTTGCTGAGAACAAGATCTCTCTTTTCAAACGGCAACAAAGAAAGTAGAAAGTCAATGCTGCCAGATGTGCTTTCAGCAGCTGGGAGACAGACACAATGAAACGTGATATCATTCTATAAATACCAAGCCCATGTGTTTCTTTTTAATATTAGAAGATTACAAAAACGTACCATAGATTTAATCTCGCCCATTATTCATTTGTCAATTAATTTCTTTTCTAGAAAAAGAGTGCCAAATGGATATGAAACTTTCAAAGACGAACAAATAGAGGGAAGAGAAGAGTATAACATCTGATTTCTTCAAAAGTTTGACTTGAATCGGATCAAGGGGTTTATGGATGTAATTGCTGAAAACCCCTCAGAGGTTGTTTTTTTGGAAATTCATCTACTGCACTACACATATGCAGAGCTCGGTGATAAGATTTTCAGGGCAGAAGATTAATGAATGACTGAGGTCGCTTGTGTGTGTCTGACATCATCTTTCTGCATTTTACACAGCTCCCTGGCTCCAGGGGCTTCTCCTCTTACCATAACTGATACACAGAGAGGCTGACACGCAGCACTGAGCCCTCTCTACTTCAGTAAGCTGAGACACCACTTTTACTTTAACCACGTTTGACCTTTTTATTCTTTATGTTGCCTGTTTATATTTTCCTCCTTCTCTGCTATTTGGACAGCTGTTAGTGATTGATAACGCACGTATAAACTTATTCAATAACGAATCCATTGGTTGTGGCAATCCAGTGGTGGAGGCACAGCTGTGAAGGATAGTACACCACGGCGCCCACAGACAGATCTGCCTCGCTTGTGGGGTTGTGGTAGATCTCCTCATTACTGCCACACACGCTGATGGAAATTGACAGGGCCCTGGAGTTCCAAGCTATTAACCCCGGCAGAGACAGTGTGCCATGCTCCTGAAACCACAAGACCACCACAACCACAGGAGGGGGCTGGGAATGTGTGCGCGCCCACCCCAGTCCCACTAAAATCTAATGGAATTCACTTGGTAGCCTGCACAGACAGGCCCAGCTGGCTGAGGCGTGCGGAGTTGGGGGCGGGGGGCGAAGTGTCTGCACCCCGTGGAGCCCTGGCTGTCTGCCCGTCCCGTCCCGTCCCGCGGGCTCAGCCCACAGACGCAGTGGCGCAGGCAGCCCTTTGCCGTTCCCACTGCGACCCCGCCCCACCACAGCAGTTTATCATTAAGTCCCTAATCGCGGTTCCCTTATCGTTTATTAGCAGGTCGCTCAATGGAAAGAGATCAGAGATTTTTTTTTTTTTTTTTTTTTTTGGGGGGGTGGGCGGAGGCCAGGACTAACTCATGTGCATACCAGCAGGGCTACAATCTGGGGACCAGACGTCAAGCAGGGGCTCTGGATCTTCAGTGGAAAGTGTCCTGACACGTCATGGTCACGGTTTTAGAATGATTGAGACAGGATAGCCTGTAGCGTGGGACAGGGCCAGCCCATTTAATGGCACATGTCATCATGTACGTTTTTAAACTTGGCCTCTACAGTGAGAATAATTTTCTTTTACAAGGACACAGACTAATTGCAGGGTGTTTCTGCAACAAACAGCCTTGTATGTGTGCATGTGCATATGGTTTCATATACAGACATTCCTTGGCCTTGTGTCTTGGACAGATGATTAATGTTTAATTAAACAGTCACAACAGAACTTGGCTGGGGGACTCTGCCCCTGCCTTTCTCTTCATTGCTGTTTCCTTCCTCCCAACTGCTGCAGCAGAGGCTAAGGCCTTGCATCTGTCCTACACCGATGACTACCCAGCAACCGGTCACCTTGCAGCGCTTCCTGTTCAGAGTGGGTCATTTCCTGTTGTCTTCACACAGTGGGCCAGAGAGTCAGAGTGTGTTGGGGGAGAACAGATATGGGAATAGAATACAGCTCACGCTACATCCCCCCTGGTTGGAATGGGGGGTCTGCTTACTCCAGTTACATCTGTATCACAAGCCAAAAGCACTGTCTCGTCATTTCATTGCTATCAGATTGTTGTTTTGTTTATTTTTCAGCATCTGATTATGAACGAAAAACCATGTGACACCCAATTATCTATGAATAATGTGAGTTGCATGTGTCACATTAATGGCTTATAATTATGTGAATGGGTTGCCATAAAATTTTAAACTATGAAAAAGTATGAAATGAACGACTATTAGGCATATTAAGCAATGTTCAAACACAGTAGTACATAGAAATAGAGACTAATATACCATGAGAAAATTCCTTCAAGTTTTACATCACCCACAGCTAAACAAGATCTTCATCCAAGATGACATATCAAAAAAAAATCTGCTTATCACCTTATTCTAAGTAAAACAATTTGTTTGAATTTCAAAACACAGACTGCTGAAAATTTGTTTGAAATGCTGGCATAGACATCAAAGTCAACCAAACAGATTACAAAGATTAGTCATAAGAATGTTGTCTCCTGAAATGGGGGAAACACAATATGTAAGAAAGAGAGAAAAAAATGGGCAGATTTGTAACAATTACACTGATGCCAGATAACGGCTGCTGGGCCCATTATCGGCTGTCCCAATCGCCTGCTTTGCTTATCCCTAATTGCAAATTGAAAAGAATGGGCAATTAGGCTCAGGGAGTGGTCCAAAACTGCATCTCCAACTCTAAACAAGAGGGCAGCGTTTAGCTGTACTTGCACACAGAAGAGGGAGACACCCATGCTGTGCCAGAGAGCTGGCCAGCAAGGCCAAATAGCTACCGGTGCATCAAATGTATATGTCAGGCGAGTATCTGAATGCAGAGGCAGTAGTGAGTGATCTATGTGAACCATCGACTGTACCTTCACTCCTCATGAGAATAGAACTGAGCTCAACCTGGCAGGGGCCTTTTGTCCTTTCAGATGCAGCAGGATCTTATAATGAGGACAGTAACCTGACAATCACCAGCAAATTATCCCACCACACCAGATCTACTAGATCTACCAGAAAAGGAAAGTATAGCATGTGATAAGGCAGGTCTAAAGATGTTGAATGCGGGACCACCATGTGTTTGTGGGTACAGTGGGGGTGGGTGAGGTCGAGAGTGGTGCGAGCAAAATTCTTTAACCAGTTTTTCTTTTTATCCCCTCTTCTCAGCACCCCACCTGGGATGCGTTTATGCGCCCCTTCATGGGGTCGGAGGCCAAGACAGAGAGGTCCATTGTCAAGTCCTCTGGGTGAGCGGGCTGTGACACACTGAATGACTGGAGGTGTTTCTTTTTCCCTGATCTGGCTTTCTCAGAAATATGTACAGGGTTTATTTCACTTGGTACTTCCCCTGGGATTTTCTGGTTGGTGTGTTGAAAAAGTAACAGGCCTAAAGCCAAGTGCTGCTGATTGGAGAGACTGACACAGGCTCAGGGATCAGGAATTTGTGAGGAAGTTTCATTGTTGACACCACTCCCTCTTTGCTCCTTAATGGCAGTGTCTCAGTGTGCCTGTACTGTGATTCAGAACTGCATTGTTCTCTGCTTCCTGTGACACAGACTGCAGCCATTGACGTATTTTATACATTCAACATTTACAGTAAAATATGCGATGACTAGTAAAACTGGTAAATGAAAACTACAGCTGTAACTGTAATTGATGCCTAAAATGCAGAAGTCTGTAAACCAGGATTCATAATTCTGATGTGTGCATTTATTTATCTCTTAAACTAATCCTGGTCTTGTTCAACATTTGAAAGATAAAAGAAAGTTGGAAATAACCAGAAATACAAAGGAAAACATGTGGTTGTACTTTTTGAATTGTTCTAGTATGCTGAAGAAACATCACCTGAAAGAACTGTACTGATGCCTGTTGCTTTTAGTTGTGTACAAATATTCAGTCTCAGCTTGGTTTCCAAAAGTCCTTTGTTTCAATGCTATTGCTCATTGTTTTCCCTTTGGTGAAATATGAGAAGTTTTACTGTCCTCTTGTGGCTGAGTAATGTAAGTGCAGCATCTGTGCTGTCCACTGAAGCAAGACACTTTTTGAAATGATTATTGATTCCATGGTTGAAACGGTGTTTGGCACAGAGTTTCAGCAGAGTATTAGCAGGCTTAACACTATGGAATATACTGAAGAATTACAGCTCATGCCTTCAAGCTGAAAGTGTTTAAGAGACCAGTAAATCCATGTTCACTCCTCTGCCACAACATAAGTATGTGCTTCATTTTAATACCAGCGTGCCCCTTAACAGAAAAAAAAAACAGTCCCTTTTAAGGATTGTCCTTAAAACTGATAAATTAGTCATCTGATGAAAGTATTATAATGGACAACACTTCAAAATTTATGCATAGGATTTATTATTTTCAATTCAGAAAGAACTTTTGTAGAATCTTTGGGCATTACTGTGGCCATAAGAGTTTACATTTTCATTTGGTGAAATTTACCAATTTATTTGACATTATGCAGTCAAACATTTATTTACAAACACAGAAACCCATCTCTTTGGCTTGTCAGCATCAGTTTATGCTCACTAAAATGAAAAGTCAATGCCAGTCAAGTTGTCATCGATTAAACCGTATGCAATTAGCATTTGATTGTAGTTAGACAACAATGAGCTTGAAATATGCTATGAATTTATGAGGATATGAAGGGTTTAGTTCTAGGTAATTAGTTCACTTTGATGCTTTAATGAATGAGGCTTCCCTGACCACATGAGAATGCACACAGTCCATCTTCAGCATTCAATAAGACCACATGTCTTCATTTCAGTGCTCTGTCCACAGACCACAGAGCAGCACCGCATCCCAAGAGTAGCTGCTTAAATTAGCACCTCTGCATATGTGAATCCCACTAATGAAAGAGAGTTCTGCATTCTCACCTGCTCGGGGGAGCATGATCACCCTGTTCTGTAATGTTGTGGAAGTAATACTATAAAATAAAACACTTGTCATCATTTGCTGCACTATTAATTTATTTATGCATTTACACTTGTTTGTTGCTGATGTTAAAGTTTTGATTATTGCACCATTTATTCTGTATGTATTTACATTGATTCAAAGCATGACGTTTCTTGGATGCGCTGTTGTTCATGTGGCCGTATTACATGCACTTATGTACCTTTGCTTTGAATGCTTTGGGTAAGAACATTTTGGGGATGAATAAATCCAAATGTGAATGAGAGGCAAATGCAATCAAAGGTATTCCTCATTTCACAACATTATCTTAAACATGGCTGTATCCTCTTTCTCCACTTTTATCCATGTTAAGGGCAGCAGTGTAGCATAGTGGTAAAGGAGCAGGTCTCGTAATTGAAAGGTTGCTCGTTCGATTCCCCACTGGGACACTGCTGCTGTACCCTTAGGCGAGGTACTTAACCCACAATTGCCTCAGTAAATATCCAGCTGTATAAATGGACAATATGTGAAACTGTAACCAATGTTAGTCGCTCTGGATTAGAGCATCTCCTTAATGACAATAATGCAATGTCATGTAAAAATGATGTTGGAAGGTGAGCCACAAGTGAGCTGTCTCAGCCCTAGCTAAGTTAACCCTGGAGGAGGTGTACATGCCACATAGGCAGCTATGTTGATGTATAGCTGAATTTGAGCTAGTGTAAGCGTCCTAAGAATGCTGATTGAAGAAGAATAGGGGGCACTTCCAGTCCAGGATGCAGCGCTCAGTACTGGAACCATAAACCCTGTTTTGAAGGAACTTTCTCCATTTCCCTCCACCGTGATTTGTGTTTTGATGTTTTCATACACCACAGAATAAGTGAGTAAGTAAGTGAGAAATCATTGCTCAGTTCAAATTTTAGGTGCCTACATATGCTTCCTGATATTCTGCTCTCTACTTAAAAACTCTAAGCCATGCCTATGGCCTCATTTACATCCATTTGTGTCCATGGTACAGTACTCTTGACTATGGCTAGATTTTAAGGTCATTTCTCTGTACAGATATAGGTAAGGTGAAGTTAAAACTGGGTAACACCGGTTGGCTACCTACTACTTGATGATTCTCATGTGCAAACATATGTTTAATGGAAGTAGGCATTAAACATCATACGATGAAAGAGTAAGTAAGCCTAGACCAATTTCATGTAAATACAGTAATCTCCCGCATAGACAAATTTGATGTACAAATCTGTAGGCCTGTTTTTCCACCCAGCTTACTGCTAAGTGATTAGGTGCCAGTTTTTAAGTAGCTAGAGAAAGCACTGCATTTGTTGTTTACCAATGTGAGAGCGGCCGGGCAGATAACTATCATTCCTGATCATTCAAGAGCTAAGTGCACCTCAAGTGGAGCAATGCATGACAAGCAGGGGAGGGAAATAATACTGAACCGCCCCCACACACACACACACACACACACATACACACACGCATCTCTTTCTGCTTCATCCGCCAGATATAGAAAGTGGAAGGAAGACACCCTTTTGTAGAGCCAAGAAAGAAAAAAAGTAGAGAAACCAGGAAAAAAAATCTGGCAGCACATTTGCTTTAATTGGTTCCAAATGTCCCAGATTTTCTCGTCTCAACTCCCCCAGCTCTGCTTTGCACCACGGCTGTTCCAAAACGCCTCGCTGCAGGAAAGCGTGGGCTTCGGTTACCTTGATTTTATTGTTATTAGGCAATTTCCTGGGGAATTGCTTCGTGTTGATACAGGCAGGTGATACACTGGGCTTGGACTAGAACCTACAGCTCCCACCTCCAGTGCACGACCTGCTGAGCCCCAGACAGAGCTCATTCAGTAAGCACCAAGTCAGACCCTGGGGGAGGGGGCTCTCCGTCTGCCTGAGAAGAGAAAGTCCTCAGTGATTTTCCGCTGGGTTACAAGAGCTGCAGATTTTTTTTAAAACAATTCATTAACACCATCAAGAAAACATTTCTGCTGTCGGTTGTGATAAGCGATGGGGAGTCAAGAAAACATCAAACCTTTTGCAGTAACTGCTTAATGATGTATGACCTCTGAACAAATTAAATGGCTTAATGAGGACCCACTTTTCCATCACAGGAAGCACAAGAACCCAAATCATGTGAGCTTCCACAGTTTTCTTTGGTTCTGCAGACTACCTGCCTGACTGTCTGCTGGTTAAATAGCAAGCTTGAATTTTATTTACACTACTGTATATGAGTACATGCATGGCTGCAGGGGGGAAATGGAAGAAAAGCATCTTTCGAGGCAAAAACAGCCTTCATAAAGGTTCATTATGCTGTCTTACATAGGCTCACCTTTAAGAGTACTCTTCACAGTGACATCCTGTGAATAGAATGACAGTACTTAAGCCTTTATTTACTTTGGAGTATTGAAACCCTCTGAAGTCAAAGACTGCACACATTTGTCAGCCTTGATTCTTGGCTCAGCCTAAGAGCACAGCAGGCTGTATCACTAAGAAGGCCTTATTCAAGTGATGCCAAGCCTCTTGGACTTCAGCTCCAAACCCTGGAAAAAGATTACCTCCAAAGTCGTTTTCCCCCTTCCTCTCAGAATAAAAGCAGATTATATTTGCAAAGATACAGGTCCATCACAAACCTGCCACTCACTCTCTAAATTTTGATTTGACAGTAGAGTAGTGAAATAAAAGTAATTCTGTTAAGTAGAGGTACATACATAAACATGCACGCCTTTTTCATTACATTTAATTACACAGCAACGGCATCCTTGAACTCCTCTGCATAAACAATCAAATTAATTTTATTTAAGGCTGGTGATGAATTTATAAACAAAACTGAAACTCTCTTTTTAATTGTTTACATACAGCTGCTCTGGCCTTAATTGTAATAATAGCATCTGGGAGAGGCTCCTGTCAGAGAGGAACAGGAGGCAGTGCATTCAGCGTTCCAAGGCTCCTTGAAACATTTAGCAATGAAAAGTACACCAGAGAGGCGGGAGGAGGTTCATTTCCAAGGAAAAATGGTTGTGTTTTTGCGGTCAGTTTAATTAAAGTCTGCCCTCCCTCACAAGCTGTGCCAGCAAGCTCGTATGCCCTGAAAAGATGGCCTTGAAGCCACGAGCAAGCAGAGCTGTCCCTGATGATAGCAGGCAACAGCATGAGCTGACAGATGAGCCAGGATTTCATTCCTATGCTACAGAATAGAGAGGAACCCAGAGCCCCCAGGTCCCCTAGCTGAGTGGGGGCTTCCCGCTCCCCTTCTGTTGCTTGTGGCCCTTGTGAACCCCAGGCCTCCCCCTCCCTTCCTGTTTGGAGCCTGCCAGGCCCTGATAAGACCCCCTAAAAGGCAGCCGAGGGCTGGGTCTTTGCCTTGGAGAGTTGGGGCAAGGAAACAGAGCCCCACGCGCACAAACAATGAGACAAAACAATGACGCCGAACAAATGGGAGCAGGCAGCCAGCGAGACACCTCCGCCGATACAGGAACAGAGGCCGTCCTCCACGCCAAGGAGATGCACAGCCAAAGCTGTGTGCAAGCCTTGTGAGTTCATGGAGACGGATACTATTCCAAATGAAGCCACAACCTTATGGTATAGTGGCAGTCACAGTAACCTGAGGGGCATAAGGTCTCCGCCCACACAATTGTTGACCAGGGTCAGCATGCCTTGCACAATAACAGGCCATCTTTGCTGGAAAAAAAAAACAGTCACATTCCATTGCAGTCAGTTTCTCCAACACCACCCCATTGCTTCCCACCTGGTTGTTCAATTATGTGTCACAGCCCAGGTCGGTATGCTTTCTGTTAAGCAGCTGTTGATTTTTGCACTACCAGGACAGCAATCCATCAGTCACTGCGCACATAAACCTACCCCGCAGACCTTCACGTCCCACAAACATCACATCTGTTAAGCAATTCGGATTTGGAGGTGCAACACTGCATTCACAGCCACCATAAATTTGTTGTCACAGGCAGAGTTTGGTTTGGGAGACCTGCGTGACTGCATGTCCCTGACCCTGACCCTAAACGCAGAGCCAAACGTTGATCGGCCTCTGCTGTGCCGCAGTTCTGCTGGAAGGCCAGAGCTGGTGGCAGTTTCTCTTTGCCTGCAGATGGGCCTGAGGTCTGCAGCCGCAGTGCCAGCCCCTTGCCGCTGTCCAGCCGCCGCACACTGATTTACTGTCTGCGGCTGTTATCAGGGTGACACACGGGGGCCCTTGTGGTGCGGCCCGCCGCCACCCTCCCCGCCCACCCGAGGCAGTTAGGCCTCGCTCTCCCCACTCGCACGCCCGCGTCCAGCCTCATAAATCTCAATGTCTGAGTGTGTCCGTCACGGCTCCCCACACGCTTTCACGCGCGACTGCGCGTTTCTGTCTCGCTCTGGGAGAGCACCAACAGGCAACCTGAAGGGAGAGGAGGAGGGAGGCATGTGGCAGGGGCTGTGTGTGGTTGATTCGAGTGAACACAGGGGGGAACACGTTTCACCAAACGGATTTTAGTTTCGAGTGTTTTGAACGCTCTGTCTAATTTGGCTTTTCTGTCAACAAATCCTTGCTTAATGTGATTTACCCCTGTTTCCCAATCAATTTTGTTGTACCCTGCAGGGGAAATAGCACAGAATATATGTCAGATACAGCTGAAATCCCAATCCACAGCAGAACTGGAAACAACTAAAACAGTCTCTTTCTTTAATGCTTTTTGTAATTACATAAATAAGGCATCCTATCACAGCAGAATTTCTCAACATTTCTCTACAAACTACTTCTGTTTTGTAAATGATCAACCACAGGGATCAATCTTGACTGCAATGCTGTTCTGTTTGCCTATTTTTAATTTATGTTGTAATTGTTTTCTCTAATTAAACATCATTAACTGTGTTTAAGCAAGAAAGTTGTTCTTTTCATTGACAGACACTTACAGCTTTAAAGTCCCTACTGATGGGTGACTGATTTAAATAGGAATTACCTACATTATGAATTAAGCAGCAAATGATAACACTGAAAACTGCTACTGTAATTTTCACAGGGAGTTCAGTCCACTTCACCAACTTTGTTTGCAAACACCAAACTAGCCAAGGTTGTGACTAAAATGTTCAGCGCTGCAGGTGCTTTTTGAATGATTTGTCCTGTGTGAACTTGTACTGTAAGAATATGTGAGTTACAGGCATCTTCATGATTCTACCATCAATAAAAACTGGGAGCACCTTATGACCTAGAGTCATTGTGAATTTGACCACCACTGCAACTTAAAAATCACCAAGCTAAAAGTCAAGTTAAAAACAAACTGTTCAAATTTTCAGTGGGGTGGACCACTTTGCACACACTATTGTTCATACTGTAAAGTTTCACTTTGTCATCCTTAGACTTCTCTCTGTCCATTTCATGTCTAAATACCTTTGAGTGACGTAATGTCTGCTTCTCTAATCAGCCTCTGAAAGAGGTAGATTTTCAGTCAGCCTGCCCTAGCTTCAAAACAATTTTGAGCCCATGAATGGATTAACCAGTTACACCATAGGATAATATAAAATATGTATGAGGCTGTATGGGTTATAATAACACTGAGGGCTGAAATGACCAGCCTCCAGGTGACAAGGAACATTCAGTCAAGTCTATGTTTTTTTCCTTGTCAATCAGATTCCACTATGGAAATTCCAAACATCATCGAGTTGGTTGTTATGATTCTGAGATATTCATTTCAGCTCTGATTGATGTCAAAAATGGTCAACTCATGCATGGAACCTCAATCGCATTAGAGGATCAGTATGGAATATTTCCTGTCTTGGGCACTTCAGTGATTTTGATAATGGTGTTTCTTCAGGGCATGCCAGTTCCTCAACACTAACTGGGCAAGCTGAGTGCTCTCTTGGCAATTGGGCATGCTGGCACTGCTAGCTGTTATGTGTGTGAAGCCAGTGACAATTCTACCTTTTACAGTGCCCATTCAGGAATTAGAATCTAATTTAAGGTGTAAAATTTAACTGTAAAATACATAAGTTACACTTTAGCTTTTCTTTCAAGAATGGCACATGAATCTATACACAAAAAAGAATTTCTGCTTTCCATAGTGACATTATTAGGTTTAAATCTTGGATACATTTTTGTCCTCTGTTTCAATTTTATTTTACTTTACAAAGCAATGCAGTTTCTACTTGAGCTGCACAGGTTATACTCTCAGTAAACCCATCTGAAACTTTCTTTGTATGCTGGAAAAAATAAAATGGCATCGTGTTGGATTAACACAGGATGCTTCTGTCAAGATGACCATGAGGAAGTGGGGCAGCTTACCCACTTGCGGATGGTGCATGGCTTAATCCTGAAGCTATTGCAGAATTTGCCATACCTTTCAAAACTCATTTGGGATCAAATTTTAAAGGCCCGACATATTGGTAAAGGCTATTGTAGCATAGGAAGAAAAACAGAAATGAAAGCCATATACTCTCAGATAATCCCTCCATTTCCAAGTAGGAAATTATTATATTTGAAGTTATGGAAGGGCTTCCTGCAGCACAGGAAATAGGTAGGATTTTTCATGTGCATTCTAAACTAAAAGAGACACAATCTTGCCTGGCAGTAAACCAAGTCCCTGCTGACCCCAAGTCCCACTGCTGCTTCTGTATTGCGATTGATATAATGTTTTGCCACCGGGTGATTTAAAGACAAAAGGAATTCCTAATAGAAGTAAGGAGAGGAAATTGCTCCGACTTAGGTTTAGCCTTATTTGGCCTTTTCTTTATTTATGTTTTTTATTCCGAAGTGGGAATACTTCTTTCCAACTGTTTGGTTCAGATTCTCTTTGTCTCGCTGCCTAATCAACAATACTGAAAGAACAACTGGTATTTAGGCTAATCCTTACATTTAAATTTACATTTATTCATTTGGCAGATGCTTTTATCCAAAGCGACTTACAAGTGAGGTACAATACAACACAAGTGAAAAACCATACAACCATCAAACCTTAACCCCAAAACCATAGGGGACAGTCTGAACCTGGGGCAAGTGTAATAAATAATGTCTACACTAGTAATTACAGTTGTGGATATATGAACGCAATTATTAACAGAGCAACATATTACAGCTAACACATATCCTCTAAACACAATAGTATAGACATGTTATTACCTATTATGTACCTATATAGACATTATGAATGTACTGCACATGTATGTAATAAATGCATTATTGATATTTTATGCAACGTTACATATACATAATACAACAAATTGTACAACATATGTCACTGCATGTATTGTACATGCACATAACAAAATGTTGTCAAAAAGTATCAGTTATTAACATGGCTTAGATGAAAGCAGTAAGTATTGGAATGAATAGAAATATCAGCAAAAGACTGCTTGTTACAAATGTCCTGAAAGTGTGAATTGCCCATCACAATCAAACGATGATTTATACAAAATCAACCAATTTCTACAAAAATATTTTAAAAAAATGGTTTTGAATCCCTTAAATTAAAGCTAAACATAAAATAGCATGTACTATATTGTGTAATATCATTTAAAGCATACTACACTGGTATTTTACAACATAATAGAAAACCCAAATACATTTATTCAAGTCCTATTATGTAAACGTACAAACTGAGTGCAAACCAAATGTGTTGGTGTTGTACATTTAAATAACCATTTCAGGCTCTCACAGACACTTGAAGGATTAATTATATCATGAACAATCAGGTTAATGTTCTAAGCTGCCCTATAAATGACTACGTTTAGATTCATTGTCAGGCCTCATTAAAAGTTCTCTGTAAATTGGTGCACAGTTGCTCTGATATGCGTGAGGAGGTAAATTCTGTTCCCCACTGAAGTTAAATGTATCAATAGCAATAAATGTTATGCCCTCACCTTTTGAGGTTTCTAAGTATTTTATCCGCATGTTGGCCTGCCGCCAAAACAAATCCGAAACGCTCCCTGATGATTTATATTTTATCATAATTCATAGCAGGGAGTGAGGAACTGTGCAGCCTTCATGGAGCTGGAGGATTGATGGTGCTTTTTACACAGTTCACAATGAGGCACCTTTTCACTGGAGCTGCCTGGGTAATCACCTCATTTCCTTGTGGCATAAATCCAACAGCCCACTGCTCTGTGCACTGAGCAGAACTCCGCAAGACCAATTTCATTATGGTAGCTAACTCACTTTCTCATCTGGAAAAGCCCAAGACTTTTATTATTTGTCAAAAATCGATTCCCCATCTCCACAAACTATTTTTAAACAGTTAAACAGAAATGCTATGTACAACACTGCATTGAATTGCTAGTTATGTAGTAATTTATACCAATGTAAAAACTTGTGTGTTGTTAAATACTGTATGTATTTTTTCTATTCCATGGGACAGGCGATATCACAGGCATGACCACTGCATACTACATACTGTGTGAGAAACTTTATTATAAAAATGATAAAATAATATTAATGATAAAATAATGACAAAAACATTGACAAGACTACATTCTGATCAATGGTTAAAATGAATATTTTGGAAGCAGTTTAACCAGTTGTTATTAAACAATTCAATACATCATTTCTTTATAAAATTTTCCATTCAAGATCACCAAAAAATAGTACATGAAGAATATTGCTTCCTTCAAATGTGCTTGCTTTTGTTACAAAACAAATTAAGCTGAAATCAAGATGAGCCATTTTCCTCTGTTTGTCACCATGAGTGATTGGGGTGAAATCCTACCCTGCTATTACAACCCAACTGGTTGTGTTTGACATCTGAGAACACATTGGAGCAGTTAGGGCCAGTCTGACCTTTGACCTCTGACCTCAAATCCATGGACATATACAAGCAGCCTTCCTGTAGTTCCCATGGGAAGTCATGGTGGTGGTGGAGATGTCAGATCCATCCACTGTGTCTGTGAAGTTTGATTCTTGTCTCTGCCTAACACCCTCTGTCTCCTAATGGATAAACCTGGATTGAATTCTTAGGAGATCCAAATGTCATGTTAATGTTTCATGGCTCTAGTGGTGATCAGCTCTTACTAACACAGAAAGCCTTATAAAAGGTGGGATTTGACTTTTAAAGTATAGAAATACAAGCCACAACTTGTATCAAAGCCAAATAAGTATGGGATCCAGTATGAATCATACATACAAGGAAGAGGCTACAGTGAATCCTAAAGACAAGGAAGCTCATGAGTTTGAGTGACAGTTCTAGATGTCCAATGATATTGGACTGATAAACACACGAGGCACTCAGGAAGATCAGCGAGAAAGCTCAGGGTGAACTGAATTGAAACTTGTAGCAAAGAAGGTTTAATTAGCTGTGTCCACCATGATTGATTAGTAAGCATGATATAGTCAAAATAAAATAAAAAGTGCCTAAACGCTTTAAAGCTTTTTGACATTCCTTCTCCACCAGAATGGTCATGGTCATACTGCATTCTACCTCCCTCCCTGTGTACCTGTACTGTAGCTGCTCTCATCTCTCCCATTCCCTCACTCTTTGCCTACATCACTCCACTGTTAAAACCTAGCAGCCCCAAGTAGTCACAGTTTGACTTGTGAAGTCACCCTCCTCCTCCTCCGGGCACCCTAATCATTTCCCTAATATTTATGACCATAAAGCCATGAGAGTGTGTGGGGGGTGATTGGTTCAGCGTGCTAGCTGACTGCTCCCTGGGTTTCATCAGCAAGGGGCCCGTGTGATGGCCTGCTCCAGGCCCAAGCCCCCATGCAGAAATGATTAGAGAACAGGAAGCTGAACCTGACATGGCTGACACTTGGCCCCTCCACTTCATCCTGCCAGGGCTACCATCATTGCGCTGACATCTGATTGGCTCTGATACCCTTAGGCTAACTGATATCTTCTGAAGAGTAGAGTGACTGTAGAAACAGTTGGGTGAGGGGCAGGGAAGGAGGTGATGAAACCTGCAGAAAGGGTTTCTCTTGCTAAGGAAACCAGAAACGGAAAAAGTGCTTTGTTGGGAACTTCCTACTTTGTTTCGGACTTCCATGGTGTGGTTTCTGTTTGCAATAAGTTCCCACTACAGTGTCAAATAAAGTCCTGCAGGCAACTATACAGCTCTCACCTTTCCCTTGTGTAATTCCTTATCAGAGTCTCTGAAGCAGTTATTTCTTTATTGTTGTGATAAAGTTCTCACCGCCAGCACCTTGTATTTAACCCATGCATTTCTGTTACCTTACCATGTGAATTTTCAGTTTAAACCAACATCTTAAATGACAGTATGCCTATCTTAAAGTGCCACTATATAATTTAAATTAGGTTTCTGCCTTCCTTGCCAGAAACAGCATACACAATGCCATTCACAGTTTTTCTCTGGAAAGGTACCACAAAAACTGCAGCTCATTGCTAATAGGTGGTTTTAGCAAAAGATCATGGCTGCCACCTAGCTGTGAGTTTCATTGTGCAATGGGAACTACAGTGGACCAAAAGTGAAAACACAAAAATGAAAAAAAATAAAACAGAAGTTTTACAGAAATGAGTGTGGAAAAAATATTGTGAAAAAATGAGAAAAAAGTTATGCATAAAAAATGAGTGTTAAACATTTCACTTTTTAGTTTTAAAATGTTCAAAGTGTGGTTTCTGTTTGCCTGAACAATTTGTCATTATTTAATACTAAGAGTTGTCCCTTGTTTTATTATTATTGTGTGTTTACATTTTTATTACATTTTCCTCCAATCCGTAGTAAATGTGCCACTACTCTCAGGAAACCATGGAAATAATGTGGTAGTACATGCATTTACCACAAGGGGGAAGTAGAGATTCAGTTGTAATAACATAATTCAAAGAAAAGACTAATTTTGCTCAAGTCAGGATACTGATAGAAAGGTAGACCTCCATTTTAATTATGAGTTGAAGAAGAAGAAAAAAGAAGAAGAAGAAGAAGAAGAAGAAGAAGAAGAAGAAAATTGCAATAACTGCAGTAAATAAACTGCAATAATCACTGAGTTTTGACTGTACTGTGGTAAGCAGTCAGTGTCTACATCGACATTGCTACATTGTATCGGTTATTCTTACACAGAGCATGCAGAGTTGCAGCATAAAGTGCATCTAATAACGCCGCAGAAATAATAGAACATTCTGAACACAGTCGACCAAGTCCGAATATGCAATGTTCACATGTTTGCATTTGGAGAGTTTTTGCATTTTATCATGCATGACTCATGTTCTCTGAACTTGGCTGTGAGCTCCATACTTCATATCCTTGGCTTGGGTGCTAGTGACTTGATGTTTCCTTCCTGTGGCACAGCTGAACCCTCATTAGACCCCCACTGGCCCATAAGCTCCAGGGTGAACCAGAGGCCCAGTGGTCCACTCCATCTCCCGATGACCTTCACTGCTATAGCCTGACTCCCTCTTCCCTACTCGACCAGGAGATGCACACATCTACCACAGACAGCAATGAGATGAAATTGTAGGTCACTCTGTACCCATTATTATGAACACAACAAGTGTGTGCTGGGTAGATCTACTGGGGGAAATGATACACAAACTGAGGCGTGTGTGCGTGTGTGTGTGTGTTCACGTGTGAATGTGTGTGGTAGCCTCTCAAGTGGCACCACTTTGCTCCAGTGTAGCTTTGTTTAAAAAGCAAAACATCCTGCATTCACGCTGTGCTCACACAGTGGATGACTGCATGCAAACATTATTGCTACAGATGCTCTCAAACGCCATCCTGTGAAAGAGAGTCAAAATTCAATTCATGAAATGCTGGTGACATGGAAGTCTGTGCTGGTTAAATTACATGCTGTGGAGTTTCCTGAAATAGAATTTTGTTTTGCTTTTACCTTGGGATTTTAGCAGAACTTCCAAAGAATGCCCATTTGGAGAGCTGCATTTTAATCTCTTAAAACTATAACACAAGTCTTCATGAGAGCCCTACAGCCAACTGCTTGTCAATATTTACAAAATGTCAATAAGTACACAGACAGTAAATTATCTACAAATCCTGTCTTGATGCTGCATTTGTCAGATCAATACTGACCATTGATTAATGGCCCAGCAGTTGTCTTTCTGGCTCAGTAGCCTATAATTTATGTGGAATGGAACCAAGACCTGTGTTGATTACTGGACCTCTGGAATTCAGAAAGCATTATGGAAACTGTAATTAAGCTGAGAATCTGCCACACTTTTTAAAAAAATCTGCAGCCTTATTTTTTTCACAAAGCGTATTGATTTAATTTTGTTTTCCAATTTCAGACATCAAGGGCAATGGGTTACTACATTGTTAAAAATGCCCCAAAATCAATCTGAGCATGATTTATGCTGCAGAATGTAATCAGCTGATTACAGTATTCTCCATCTTATGAAACAATGGTGATAATTGTAATAATGTAAATTATTAGTTTCTGAAATGATGATAAAGCACCACTGCCAGAACGGAAATCAATGAAAGTTTATTGTCTTGAATTGTGTCTTCTTTTCTTTATTGTCTTTTGTGCAACCTGTTTAAAGTGCAGGTAAACCATGAGGATAATCAATGATTTAAGACCTGTTTTTGATCACAAGTCGACCCTGTCTGCGTAAAAGGAACAAATCTTAAAACACTAAAACAAAAATCATATTTTTTTCAACGAGAAGATTTATTTAATCTGAATGAAACCTTAAATCTCCAAACCCTCTAAAATAAGAAGCTATAAAAGAGCATGGTACCATCCATTTTTCAAACTGCCCACACAATGGGGCTATAGAACATTTTGGCAGTGAATTTATTTAAATGCAGACTTGAAGTCTTGAAATTTTGTTTTTGTATAATTTTTGTTGCTTGAGCTCATACTGTTGCCACTAAACGTTTGCTGCTGTGAAGCTATATACTGTAAGTATTGCAGTAATAACTAATGTAGCTATTGATCATTAACAGCATGGTGTACAAAAACAATGTTAGATGTAATATCAGTTTAACCTGCACAGTAATTTGGGTGAGTCTTGTAAGTATGTATTGGTTGTTAGCTTTTAGCATTGCATATTTTTTTCCAAATAAATATCCATAACAATCCCTCTAAATCGTCTCAAATAGTGTTTTTTTCTAAGCAAGTAAAGTTATTAAATATAAAATTATGAAACTGTGTGCTGTTCTTTTACTTTGTGCACAAAAAATAAATGCAAATAACCCCTTCAAGGTTTAAATTTGATAAGGTTGTTCATTTAAAAAAACCTTTTCCTTGTGGTATATATCACACACAATTTCCATGTATTTCATTAAAAGCATATTATATGATGTTCCAAGGTGATACATATGGTAGTCAAATAGTCATACTGCAGTCTTTCAATATTGCTCAGTGTGATTTATGATCATTTATGATCATGATTAACTAGCTGGCTGCCTTAGTCGTCACTATGAAAATGAAGCAGTGGCTGGTTAAGGTCACCTCTCTCATATCTTAACACAAGAGATGGGCTGTACTTTTACTCAGGTTTGCTGTATCATCAACCAGTTTTTCACTCATTTCTTAATTTTTATCTAATGCTATACAACCTGGGCCAAGCCAGAGATGAGATCATTAAGGATGTTACTGGAATTCTTCATAAATACTGCAATCCTTGCCAAGTATTTCTTTTACTTTCTGTCATTGTAAAGAGAGAAACTCCATGTAGTTTTCACTGTTCTCACATGGTGTGTTTTTATTACTCCTGTTTACCAATGTAGCTAGATGACAGTTAGGTATGCTATTCACAATTTGTCCTAAATGGCATACCTTTTTGATCATAACCTTTTTAGCATGCAGCTGCACATAATTTCTATAGTCAGTGCTCTTTGGCAGACATTCCATTTAAAGTGCTGGTGCTGTTCTGAGACGATTCACAGTACATTGTTTGTGCTGGTCAATGTGATAAGACAGCTCAGGTTGCAGCAGCTTGTCATGTTCTAGAGCTTGCGTTCAGCATGGGTCAGACAACTCCAAGAAAAGAGTGGCTTGTGGTGTATTGCCAGCCATCTATGGGAACCTCTTGTTAAGCACCAGAGGTGAAGCAACATTAGCTGTCTTTCAAAAGTAAAAACAGAGGGCAGGGTAATTGGGTATAGGGCATCAAAATTACATAATGGCTATATAGAGTAAATAATATAAATTTCATTCCAGATAGACCATGTATTTAGTCTTTCTCAGAATTAAAAATCCCCCTCCTGATAGTGTGCATTGATTTCTCATAACTAAGCAGCCATAGCTTACCTGCTACCAAGGTTCCTTCATGTCACCTTAGTGTGGGCTGAATTATGATACTGCAAATTATCACACCCCTACAATGAACCACTCAGTGCATGGGGGCCTATGGGTTTTCTATTCTCCTCTTTTGTGTTTCCTCTACTGGTCCCGCACTGCCAGATGCTTTCAAAATTCCATCCCCACTTCAACAGGGCCTTTACACCAGATATATGCACAGCAAAAAAAAAAAAAAAAACTGTTCTTCTCTTCTTCTCCAGAGCCTGCATGTGCACTCCTCTGCTTCAGCTGTTAATAACTGATAATGCTCTGAACTATGTGCAGCTATTGCAGCTTAGTTCCTTTTCAAGTTAGCCCAAATTCCACCGTCTACAAAAAACAGACAAAGTGGATTTGCACTTAAAATATATAAATATATCTCTGATTGATAGTGGGGGCTATTTTTCCACACAATCTGTTTTTTAAAGGCTTTTCATCCCTTCAAGAACAAATTGTCTACATACCTCACTATACAGGATTTGTGACTATAAGATGTCTCATTAGGACACATATCTGTCTTTGATAAAGCATATTTTCTGTTGCCAAAGCATCATTGCCCTTACTTCCAAGTTATAGCTGCAATACCTTGCATTGGTTCTGTGAAATCCATCCTTCAGAAGTGGTCTGAGACATTTCCTTGTCAAGAGCACTGTGTTCGTGTGATTGATAAATAGCTAAATGTGATCAATTATAAATGTGATGAAATGTGATTGATTTTATTGAAGGTTTTCCTTCAAAGAGAATGAGTTAAAATTAATATTAACACTGACCTCTGAAAGTGTAAGTCAAAACAATACTAATAATAAAACAATGGTGATACATCATGATTTTCATCTGTAGAGAAATGGGTAAGACTAGCACAATTTTCCCTATTCCCTGTATTTTTCTGATTCAACAGAGTAAACAATTACATTCTTGACATTTACAGTTTATCAGTGTCTTAACATTTATATCAACATTTTGCTCATTTTTTTTTTTTTTTTTTGCTTGTTCACTAAATTTTTTTTCTTTTTCTTTCATGCCACAAAGTTTTCAGTTCCTCCACCACCCATGTGCAGATAAACCTTTTAAAGTCCTTCAAATTGTAGATGTAGGTACCCTTACTTTGCAACTGGAAGTAAAAATGAAACTTGCCCCATTTCCCCATGGCTAAAAGGACTGTTTTTGGTATATTTCCCCATAACAAGGCTGGCATACCACCAGTGGGAGAGCTACGGTTAGAAATGGCAGTATTCTTAAATCAACATTATCAGGGATTGAAGGAGGAACTAGAGCGGATGTGGAACGTATACGAGCCAAAGTCATCCCAGTAGTGGTGGGTGCCTTTGGAGCTGTGACACCTAAGCTGGGAGACTGGCTCCGACAGATCCCAGTTACAACATCGGAGCTCTCAGTCCAGATCAGTACTAGGAACAGTGAAGATCCCGCGCAGAACCCTCAAGCTCCCAGGCCTCTGTTTGAGGACCTGATATTGAGGAAAAACATACCACCCCAGGGGGTGAGATATAAAATTAATTATATATTTCACGTACCATTCATTTCTGTTTTTCACCTCTTAATTGTCATATATTAAATAATATTGTTTTCCCACATTTTAATTGATAATCTTTTCCTTTTTTCAGCCATCAAACACAGCAAGCAGTAACACGCACCAGTTACCATTTGCTTTAAATAATGTGGAAGTAAATACACTCTTTTCTGCTTAAAATTACCATGCATTGCAGAAAAGTCATGTCGCAACAGCAATTTTATGCACATCACTTCTCTGATATGGGTGGTGAAAATTTGATTTTGACATTCTTTCCGAGACCTTTGCCAAGAGGAGCTCTAATCTAAATATTCATATTTAATTACTAACAGATGTTTCCAAAATAAGAGTTTATTTATTTATTTATTTATTTGGCAACATCTGCTGACAAATGAATTATGGGAATAAATTTACAGGCAAATTTGGGGTGTGAGCCAGCAAGGATGAAACCTCTAAAAAATAGTGCTGACTGCCCAGGTAGAAAAGGGAGGAAGGCAGCAGTTGTAGCTTACTGAAAGGCCTCTCTCCTGTACATTGCAGTGATAAAGCCTGAGCCGCATGCCACTCTAACCTCTTACTAACTGATGGAGCTCATTAGTCAAGCTGCCCAATTAAAAAGAAAGCGAAAAAAAAGCACACCTGTGTATACATCATTAAGGTAATTACCTGTGGATAAAGATCGGCCCAGCAGGTTGAGTAGAACCGGTCTAGAACTCTATTGCTGGCATTATTAATATAAGATCAAAATGAAAAGATGGAAAATAATTCATGAAGTCTTAGATAAGCAATCCCCGACGTGCATCAGTGACCGTGATACAGAAACAGCATCCAATTTAGCTGGGTCTGCCACAGACCTCAGAGCATTTCTGAAATGCCACACGGCGATTTCCCTTAGATCCCAGACCTATTCCTCCAGCCTCCCTATTAATTATGAACAGCAGAGGACAGTTATTTCAGCTGGCTGCAAGACAGATAAGAGGCCAGGCTTGTGGCTCAGAAGACATGTAATTTGCTCAAAATACCAGTTTTTTGGGGAGACAAAATGCTGCCGCCCTTCATCAGGGCCTCTCAGGAGGCAGTTTTGGGCCAACGTGCTGCTCCATGGGTTACCTGATCACTCAGCTCGCCGAGCAATAACTGCCTGTAGATTATTCAGTGACAGCATTTCACACTGATTCAAACAGGGTCTCTTCCATTGCTCTATTTACAGTCTTTTGTCAAAAAGGGGCTTCAAATTCAATTACCAAGAAAAGTAATTTGCTACACAATAAACTATTCCAATCATTTCTCTGGGAGGAAGAGACAGTAATTTGTGATTCAATTTAAAATGATTTCACAGCTATAGGAATGGTTAACACATTAAAGAAAGAAACACATTTCATAAAATCTTAGTTGGCTTGCAGTTTCTCTTCCCCGCATGTGGTACATCAGTTGTGATATGGGTGAGTTTTGCCTACTGTTAAAACCATAGGAGTCGCACACAAGATTACACAATTCATGTCTCGCCAAAGACAGACTAATCTACAGTAATAACGCTGCCGAAAGTTATCTTTTAGAAAAAAAAACAAATAAAAAGACCGAAAGAAGTCTGTAATTTGTGTTAGTTAGTGTATTTTATGTGACAAAAGCATTGTCTGTCTTGGAATGTCTGTAAAGAAAATTAATGTAAAGTTTCTGAGGATTCGATTTATTTTTAAAGATCACTCTGGAGACATCCATGTTGTATGTCTATTTTTGTCAGTCACTCATTTACTTATTTACTTACTCACACTCACTCACTCGCTGTTGCCTAGTCTATTTCTGAGCCATTATGCTGAGGAGATTCCATATCCACTGTACACAAACAAATGTGAAAAGCAACAACAAAGATAAGTTTTGTTTAGCTTGTTTTTTTTTTCTTTCTCAAATATACAGAGCAAAAGCAACATAGTTTTACAGTCCAGCACAAGTAACACGATTTTTAATCATACTGTTTTTCTTACAGAAGAAAAAGAAAAAAATGTTTTCTTATACTGTGTGGTTTATCCAATATTATTTCAACTTTATATTTTGTAAATAAATATTTTTGAAACACTTTGTGTGTACTGAAGTGTTATGTTACTGAAGTACTGGCAGATTTAAAAGAGAGAGAGAGAGAGAGAGAGAGAGAGAGAGAGAGAGAGAATGCTTGTGAGATGTCAGCAAATTTACACTGTGATTTATGGTTTTGTGATCTGTTCCACGTGCAAAAATCAGACGGCACAATAACACAATCACGTAATCTCAGAGCCCTCCTATGGTGGCAGAATTTACTGAAGCCTTTGGCCCCTAGGCTCCATAAACCACATTTTTCATCGCTACACATAGATAAAGTGCAGGTGTTCAGCATGAATATTTCAAACCAAGCTGTAGCTTGAGGAGCACAATGCACTGACACAATTCAGCAACTGGTTCACAGCAGGTATTACAAAAAGACAACTTTTCAAGCCAATATGAACTCTTTGTTCCATGATCACCCCTGTGAGAAACACCCTCTCCTTTGTGGAATTCGTGGATGAAACTGCTGAGCTGGGGTTGGCATGTAAATGAGGGTCAGGAAGAAAATAAATGAAAAATAATAATAATAATTAACTTGCAACAATCAGTGAGCAGCTAGCAGTATAGCATAGACACACACACACACACACACACACACACACACACACATATCCATCACCATTCCTATAACTGGCAATAAATGCTTAGTTAATACTTCATTGATATATTATAATCCAGTATCTTTAATCTTCAAAATTTCATCAATGGCAATTAAACTGCTGAATCGAACAAAATGATCATTCTTTGATGATGATTTAAATTATTTAATCCTGAAGAGTGTAACTTCCTACAGCAGTTCATTCTGATACATTGTACCAATCTATCCCGACAGCTAGGCATCTTAATTCTGCCACAGAAGAAGTTCTCTTCAGTTAGCAGAATGACTTGAACCTTGCAGCTGTTACTTATTCCATCAGTCTTTGCCAATAAGCAATGAGAGAGGCTCTTAAATGGAGGTTTTGTATACAGTCACACTTTTAAGGAGGATCTACAGAAAAATACTTCTATTATACTTAATAATATATACTCTAATAATAATAATAATAATAATAATAATAATAATGTCCCTCTTTTAATCTGAAGCCTGTGAGTAATGCTCAGTTCATTTATAACAGCCTGTGCAATTTTGTGAGGTTCTTGTCGAGGTTGATTCTGCTGAACAGGATAACGTGTCCAAAAGTTTTTGTAACAGGTGTACTTATATTGTCTGCAGCCAACTTACTGGCTCTAGAGCTGGAATGCAAGATAACATTACATGCCCCTGGTTTGAGATGCGCTGTGAACCGTTGCTGAAGTGTGGCACGCGTTCTTTCTCTATTTTACTGCCACCTGTGGAATGGCACATACAGTCAGGTCATTTTGAACAAACTGCCCTCAATGCAGACAGACTAAAAACTGTACTTCCTTCCTTGTATGCTTTGATTTCTCCAGTAGGACTTTATGATACCAGCTGTAGAAGCCCAGGAAACAGCAGGTATACATTATTAATGGTTTCTGTTTGCTACAGAGGCAGCAGAGCCCAGCATAGATGAACACATTATCTGTACATGAGAGCAAAATGACGCCTCAGACAACAAAATGGTCGATGGATTCTCTTTTAGGAAAATAATGTTCAACATGAAAATTCAAAAAAAAAAAAAAAAAAAACACTGAATGCATTTCTGTTTTCTTTGAAATCATAAAACAGTGTTATTTTACCAAAATATGCAAAGTGATTATTTCATTATACTTGGAGGGACATAATAATGGAAATGTTAATGTAGGATAAATGCATTAACTATATAATAACAAAGCCAGAACAGAACCATGAGCTCCAAAATGTTTCTATGAATGTGAAGTGATTCATGCTGGCTTTACTGGACTGAATTATTATTTTTTTTTTTTTTTTGGTGGGGGGTTTTCCTGCTGTGCATTTCTGTATTGAATATATAGTTGGGTAGTTTATTTAGCTATAAATTAAAACTGCTGCTAACATGTCATCTTCTAATACTCTGCATGCTGTCACCCTAGAGAATGACGCACCAAAAATACAAATTCTTCTTCCTGTTATTGTTATTATTGTTTTTGTTGTTCTTAATGGCTATATTCAATGGCAGTTAACTGTAGGTCAATCAAATCACTGTGTACTTTTGGCAATAATAAAAAATACATTTTTGAACCACTGGTCTCGGCTTTTCCCTATAATCTGGTGTGTTGGCCTCAATAAGCAATTAAATTCTTTTACAAAAACGAAATGAAATACTAAACCATTCTAAAATGAGGCAGCAGCTTATGTAATTTCTGTGTTACTTACATTTAAATCTTCTTTTATGGACTGTGCAATAAAAGATATCAAAGATACCCAGAGTATCTATGCCACAAGAACAATGTGTCAGTGTCTTGAACCGTTGGTTATTTATCTTCGTCTTTATAATTCATGACATTAAGCAAGAAAAAAGATCATTGAACATAGCAATACAGCCAAAACGTGTGTGTTTGTGTGCATTTAGCAGGTGCTATGAATCCATAAACACTAACATGTACTGAAGAAAATATGAGAATTTATGAGAAATTATTTGCTAATTTGTAAGCTAAGCTCTTTTAACAAAGACCAATAATAAAAATACTAATCCAATTTAAGGAGAAAAGAATGTTAGAACATTCTTTCATCCAGGCTACTCAAATACATATGGAGAGGATGTTTCTGACAGGAGACAGGAGGGCAACAGTTCACCAGCTTTCCAAACTTCACACAACAATCGTAGCAAACACAAGCATACTATCAGAGAGAAGAGTAAATCAATACAAAAATATTATTTTGATTGTCTGTACAATGGTGATGGCTAAAAATGGTGAAAAACAATACATTATAAATTTTATTATAAACAAAAAAGCATTACATGTTTATATACAGCCAACCAAGCCTACAGCTGAATTATCAGCATTGGAGTAGATCCTTGAGTTTTGCTGTACTAAATGACTGGAACCCATTATGCTGCTTACAGCCCAGCATGGTTTATCATGCGTAAAGCCCACTAAATTATTTTGAGAACAACTGTCATTGCCGGACAGTGGTCGAAACTCTTAAAAGTGACCACTTGTTCTCTTGACGCAACCACAAGCTAACCCAACATCATCTGCAAAGCATGAACAGCTGCTGTATTAATCCAAAGAGGTAGGGAATTTTAATGACTAAAGCAACCTGGGTCATTGAATTTCCAAGCCAGCATGGTGTAATGGGTTTGGATGATTAACATAGTCAAATTTTAAACTTGTCTTAAAATAGTCAAGTTATACATGGGATAGTCATGACTGGTTTGTTTCACTAAATTATTTTTTTTTTTACATCTACAGGTTTTCAAAAGACAGGAGAAGATGTTAGCAAGTAAGTGCTAAATTGAAAGAACACCAGTGACAAAGTGGAGGATCTGAATTAAAATGTTATCTAATATGTAGTCTTATCTTGAGAGCTCTGGTGTTCTACATAGAAGTACAGGGACACTATCTGTGGGAGGTGAATACTGGCTATGGAACTAGGTAGAGTTGGAAATTGCTTATGTCCTGTTTGTTAGTGGGGAGAGAGTTGTGACGGGATAGCTGCAGTGGGAACAGATATGCAGACTGCGGCCCCTGACCGTTGGTGGTGCAACTCAGCCTCACATTAAGGGGAATCAAGTGGACTTTGTTCAGGCACTCGCAGTGATGGACAGTAGTGTTAATCCACACTCCATCAGCACTCCACAGTACTGCAGGATGCAGTCAGTCCCTTGTCATATTTACTAGACTGCAGTGTGCAAAACGACACCCAAATGGATAAACTCATGGATTTCTACTATGCACCCTGGCTGAATACAATGGAGAGATAAAATGGATCATGACTTCATGCATGATCCTTATCCATTTTACTTAAATCAGCACTATCTTCTATGATATGAACTGAACACCACTAATAACTTACCATCACACTTCATATTGGTCATGTGCACTGTGCTTTTTGGTCATACAAATGTCTGTGGCTCACTTAAAACAGTGAACACACTCATATGACAACCTCACAAGCAATAGGCAATACAGCAGAAAAAAAATCACCCATCCCTTCATTCAATTGTCAGATCACAGTAGGCAAAATGCTGGATGTACAGAGGTTTGTAAAAACATGAATTACAAGGATTGATGGAAAAGCCATGTAACAACAGGCCTGTTAGCGATGTATCATTTGGTTCCACAGGGATCCTGTAGATGTATACGATGATCAACAAGTTTTTAGCAAGACTTCACATTACATGGGAAAGTACCAACATCTGACATCCACGATCTTCTTTCCAGTGTGTGAACAATATATTTTCCATGTTCCAAAGAATAGTGCCATAGAGCAAAACACAGCAAGAATAAAACTTGTCTTTCCTCAGAGTAAAATTAAGAGTGAAATCTGTAAGTCAAACTGCATCTTCCCACCCAAAATCAAGTAAGGTAAAATTAAGAGAAGTCAAACACAAAAATGTACCACATGTCCTTGTGAAACATTCCCATATGGCAACCTTTGCTGGATTATTAATAGAGTTTTGTTTCTTTTCCATTTAAAATATAAGGCCCATTCATCTGAGGATGTCTGGGGAGCCAAAGTCATTTTGCTCTGTAGACAAAACTGTTCAAGCTGATCCTTCACAGCTTGTTGCCACCCACTCTCTGCAAAGGTCGAGTTATCAAGATCATGAGTCTTTTTCAGTTAAGAGATGATGTGAGCAATTCACAGGTTCATTTGTGCTTCAAACTATGCGACAGCAGCTGAATATTAGCTTGTAATGTACTTTTTGCTTTTTATCTAGAATTCTAGAGTTGTTCCTTTCCAGTCAAAGCGAAAGTGCCAGCTGCTTGATAATTACAAGCAGTCTATAGATTGAGATACATTACAAAATACCAGCAGGCAGGACAGAGTGCTTTCAACTTGCTAGACACTGTATGGTTTCTGGATATGCTCTTAATCCTCATATCTTAGAATCCAATGAGGGAAATAGCTACCTGGGGAAGCAACTTTTTTTCACAAAAGTATAACCAGTGAGAAGCAGAGCAAAATTTTTAAACTCGGTGAATTATAAAATACACTATAACCAGATCTTTGATGGTAAGCACAAGTATGAGTTTCTTACTGCAGGACATTTTATGGCCTATGTCAGATGGGTAGTGATTGTGATGTACCCACAGGGGAATTCAAGAATGTAGAGTCCAAATGGAGCATGGAAATTTTAAACACTCCTGCATTGTCTTGGATGGGTCTGTGAAAAATCTCAAAAAAAAACAAGAAAAGACAACCCGACAAATCAATTACCTCCCTGCAAACACATGCAAGTACAGAAAGTGTGTTGCAAAAGACTCCTGGTGACCACTGTTTGGGAATTATTCCACATCGGGCTGCTTTACGCCTCTTCCAGCACCTCCGTGTCTCACACGTGGGTCTGCATGCGCTTCTGCAGGGGACGCGTGAGGTCAGAGTTCTGGGAGGAGGACTGGGAGTAGTGGGAGGAGGAGGACGCAGAGGCCTTGCTGGCCTTGTCGAACTGCACATAGCCGTCCTGCTTACTGTAGCTGCTGACGCTGCTGTCGCACTGCGTGTCCAGGAAGGAGCTGGAGTCGCTGAGGGAACCACGCTGGAACTCGCGCTCACAGAGCTCGATGGAGCTGCTGCCCATACCCAGCACAAAGCGCTGGCTGTAGTCGTACAGGCGGTTGGGGCCGGCGCCCAGCGTGGAGTAGATGTTGGTGAAGGACATTCCTGTGGGTACCCTTTGCTTGCCCATGGTGCCAGTGGTGGGATTGCGGATCTCGTTTGTCTGGTTGCCTGCCATAGACATGGTAGGGGTGGAATGATGCTCCTTGAATGTGTTTACACTGTAGTAACCATTGGTCGGGTCCTTTTCAGATGACAGGAAGGAACATGACAGAAGGGGACAAAAAATAATTTAGCTCTCATAAATACATTAATCTCACTTTATTCTATTGTAAAAAATTCCTAAAAACTGGAAATGCCAACAACATGCTACAAAACTAGCTAATCAGTTAACCTGTTGACTCAATTAGGTCCTGTTGCTTGGTAAACACGACACACCTTTCATTTATATTAGCTAGCCAGCGGTACCTATGAGTCTTATCATTTTTATATAAATTGATTTGCTCACTAATATTCGAAACATGACTCAGTTTCTTGGCCGAATTGCTCCACGATCATCTATTCTCATGGGACGTCTCATAGTTCTGAAGAGAGCTCTCTGTCTTGTGGCCACTCACTGACATGATCTCCCTGGTTTATATTCAGCGACAGAGAACACTTGCAGGGTTGTCGAGACCATAAACATCCCCACTTCTTTATGTACATTGTAATCTTAACCTAACCGACATTCATAAAACACTGTAACAACAACTTGCATAGCTAGCTAAGAGCAACACAGTTTTAGCAGACCCAAACGAGTAAATCTCTGCTTGGGAAACTGTAGAAATGAGGAAGCACGGTGTGAATGCACTGCACTGACAATCATTGTGCCACCCAAGGTGATTTATTGGTTCACACCACCATGTGGTGACAGTAATGGTTAGCAGCAACACAAAACCCTAAGTTAGTGTTGCATTTTGAAATTCAGAAATGCAGTTAGCTGTGATTGTTGAAGGAAAAATGTATGGCTAGCTAGCTAAGAGCAACACATGTTCAGTCCTACAGTGAATGCAGTTAGTACAGTTGGTACAGTTATGATACTTTGATGATATTTTTAAATGTGCTCTGTTTCAGGTGCTACTAGCTAACTACACCCTTTCTTTGTATCTCAGTGAATGATAGTTTGTTATGGACTGTGGAATAATGTTATCAGGCAATTTTCAATAGCAGATGGCTGGAAAATTCCAGCCGTGCTGTTATAGAGAATAACAACACAGCTGGAGCGTCAAGTTGACCAATCAGATTGCGAGGTTGGAACTATCTGCTCTATGAAGTGCATTTGTGACCATAGTCTTGTGGGGGGAAGTGCACTGTTACAAACAAACACTCCTTCTGCATTTACGTTCCTCAAAAACCAAAGCCACGTCAAGGTCAAAATGGCATTAATTAGAGCTAGAGTGACAAGCAAATAAAGAAACAGGCTGATATGTGAACCATGTGAAAAAGGGATTAAATGGTTTAGTGGTGTGAAATAGTCATCCTCCTCGTAAACACACAAATCCTGTTATCTGCTAATTAAAACAGCCTTGATGATTCACAATTTGGCACCATAGATGTGCTGTAATCTCCGGAAAGTTCACTAATATTTTATTTTTAGTCACGGTATTAGCAGATCTTTTTTTGTATGATAGATTCACTGGCTGACCTATTTCATTGCGCAAAGGAACAAACAGAGTTTAGGATTCCAAAAGGAGGCAGAAAGCTTTCCGCTGCCCACGCACGTTCGGTGGGAAAACACTACATTCTCTGTCAAGGCTGCCAAAGCCTTTGTCTGTACTCCTGGCTCAGTGCTGTTGCTAAGACGTCTATCAGGAAAAGCCAGGGAGATGTGGATGTCATTCCAAGTGTCTGAATCTTAGGGGCGGGATCTTAATTGGTTGCTGATGACATAACTATGAACACTTCAGAGACTACATCCTTACTTGCATTGTTATCAGGCATCTCAAAGGTGGGCGAGAACTGAGTAGCCCACAAAGGTATCCAGAAATCAAATTTAAAAAGTTACAGTAGAGTAATTCTGTTAATAGAGCAATGTAATACAATACTACAACATCATAGCATAAAACCTGTTTATGTGCTTCATGAAACAAATATATGCATATGAGCTTTTAACTTTCCTGAACGGAGAACTCAAAAAATTCCATTTTCATAATGCAGAGGGGTGTACAGTTCAGCCCCTATTTAAATAACAGCGAATCGCACACCTGGGTACCAGGGGTGATCTTGTTAAAGAAGACCCATACTGAGTCTGCATTATTGATTTACACAATGATCTCCCGCTGACATGCACATCAGTTGCATGACTAAAACTGTTGTCATGGCTGCCATGAATATCAGAAAGTGGAAAATATTACATATGCTCCATTTTTTCCCTTACCTTTTTAAAATTCATGACTGAAATCATATTATTTTTAAAATATTTGATTTTGCTATGCAATGTTTTGCATACTTGCAGATCAGGAAGGCTTTTTCAAAAAGAAACATACTGTGCCATGTTCAGTGGTCTCTGCATTTCTCCATGCCCTTGGAATTGTAACAAAATAAATGAACAAACAAAACTTAAAAACTTCAAAGTAATAATAATCATTCTGTTGCAGTTTTGATCAGTAAAAATCTTTGTGTACTTTCTTTTCTTAAATCATATTTTTATGAGGGCATGGATACATTTGGAAGCCACTGTGCATGTACTTTATATAAAATAAATATAAAGCCAGAGGAATCCAAATCTTGATCTGTAAGTAAACATAACAGTTATGCAACAGTGGACACAGTGTCGATTTCAAATACCAGTTCAAATAAATGTCAATAAGATCATACCTCAAAAGGTGGTAAATCCCTCATCCTGACACACAGTATATGTAAAAAGAGGTATTGATGCAAACTGATAACATCACCTTTGCAATAACTTTCTGGTGTTGAAGGTACTAAAAATCTTGGCTGTGTCTTCTTTCAGCCAGTGCAGTGTCAGAAAAAAAGGCCTATGGTGTAGAATGTAATATAAAATTAAACATTGTAAAATAAATTCTACAAAGCCCCAGGAATACATATTTAGAATGCAGCCCCATAAGCATTGTTGACTATGCTGCAGAAATGCTTGTTAAAATGTGGTCCATTTTCACTTCAATTTTAGTCAGTTTAAATGCTTTTTCATTGCAGTAATCACCACAAGTATGGGAAAGGCAATTATGGCTCTGATTGAGAACTCGTTGGGTTTGGTTGAATAGACTGACTGCATATATTTAAATTTCCATTTTCCAGCAATTTAATCGCATACATTTTGAACACTCATTAAAAAGGAGCAACAAAAACTTTTTTAAACAAAGTGTAAATAATGGAAAACACAATAAATTATACTTCTTGACTCCCTATGAAAATACATACTTTTCCAGATTGCAATGACTCATCAATAGTTGTTTTGTTTTCTTTTTTCCACAAAACACATTTCTACTAAGTGTATTTACATGTGAGATCCAAAAGCTGCCTGATTAGCTGGAAACTGAATCATAATGCAACATCAGGGCCTGTCTTAATATAGCCGTACTTCTGTTACAGACCTTAAAATATAAAAATGAAGCCGTAGAAGCCAACATACCCCCTCTGAAAATGGCGTGGCTCTTAAACGCTTGATTATTTCACACCAAATATTAGCCTATATTACCTACTTAAATCAATTGTTTGACTGGAACAATACATTATATTTATTTCTCTTCTTCTTAAATTACGCAGCTGAAGAGTGTATATGGTGAACAATAGATGCCCCAGGCCTCTGTCTCTCTCCACCCACCTTAATGTGCTTCTCCTCCTCCTGCAGCACTTCCAGCTGTTTCAGCACGGATTCCTGCTGGAACTCACCCCGCTCAATCTGGAGAGGGCATCACAGTAAGTCAACAGGAAGTTCTTTAAGAGGTGAGCTTTTGATTTTCTCTCTCTCTCTCTCTCTGTCTCTCTCTCTCTTTCTGTTTTTTCCTTATTGTGAACTTTAACTTTAAAAATTAAAAAAGCCCATTTAAGATGCTGGAGTTGGTAAGCAGCCTAGCCTGAAAACACTGCAATGTATGATGCATTTGTCCATGTACAGTATCATATTTCAATAACTTTACCTGTCCCTGTCAAATATGCTGATAAAAATGTTTATCAGTTTACACTTATAATAATAATACTAATAATAATAACACTGTCAGATTTGAAGTTAATAATCCACTTCTATATTCACAGAACAGCCAGCTATGGTAATAAGGCCAAATTAATTTTGATTTTAGGCTGATATGAATGATCTTGTATCCTCATTAAAGAAATGTACAGAGACGGGAGGAAGGGATGCACGGCGGTCACTCACCATCAGCTGCTTGATGGTGGCATGCTCCTCTGTCTCCCGGGCTGCGTTGTGATCCTTGTGAACGATTTCCACTTGGATGTCGTTCTTGGCGGATACAACCCCTTTGAGATCTGGGAGAGACGGGCGTTGATTAAGTCAACATTAAAGCCACTAACGAGACATCACACTTCCACCATGCAGTTTCAAAGCAGTGGTCTTCAAATCCCCTGCTGAGGGCTTATGAGCTTCCTAGGTACAAGAAAGAGCAAATTCCCCATTTCTTCCTCTGTACAGAGCAGGCATATTTACAGACATCTCCACAGCCCTAGTTGCTTATTTGAAATTATATATGACCGTCATATAACAAAATCTTACTTTCTGCCTTAATTTTGCTTGAAAGGTCTGTCTGGTGAGCAGAGATGGAGACAGGCAGTGAGGACATAACCAGGTGCGCGTCTTCTGTGGTATACAACAACAACATGCTGAGCAGTAGCAGGAATCCTGCTTCGGAGGCAGGAAATCTTGGCAACTGAAATCACCAGCTAGCTACCCTAGTCTGCAGAACTGCTTAAACTGTATGGGATAAACTATGCTTCTGGAAATAAACAAAAGGAAATCATAGAAGGCAAAAAACTGGCATAAGCTATCACAACTTCTCTTATCCTGAACTCTAAGCACTTCTGTACTGCAGCTCATACAGACAGCAGTAATGACACTTACTTCTCTGAAGACGAGTACAGCAGAAAGCTCCAATGGTCCCCATGAGGACTATGAAGGCCACAAAGGCTCCCACGGCCACCCCAATGATGACAGCCAAATGGAGGGACTCTGCAAAGGGCATGTACACACACACACACACACACACACACGCCACCATGCACACCACTCTGCATCATAGAAACCTACACTCTATCACCACTTCCTGAGGTGTAGTTCTTCAGTATCTTCAGTATCGAGGATGTTTGTCAGCATACAGATAAAACACCATGCTTGAAATATTCATGCTCAGATTCACTGACAGTTGAGCTGACTTTATGCTCTTAAGTTTTAGTAAACTGAACACAATAATGCAGTTTCAAAAGCATAATGTGTATTTAATGTCTTCATTAATCAATGCCCCACCGCAATAAATCAGCTTTATGGTTCAATTTGTGTAAACTGAATTGAGGTCATACCTGTCTGTTCAAGAAGAACAAAATGTAACATTCTCTAGCACAAGACCGAACAAAACATCTTAAAACATTTTCAGAGAAATTGCATGGAAACAAACCTTGTCATTGTTATCATTAGTTTGGTAAGCACAAAAGGATGACCTTCTGCACTTGAAAGCCCATAAGGCTGAAATTAAATGTCACTGCTTGAAATCGTTAAAGTGGCAGTTTCATATCACAGCCTTTTTTTATCTTGACTGGAATTAAAGAAAGTTCTTAATATCATTGTACCTCAGATTTAAAACCCAAGCCTATCGAATGGCCTTCTCTTGCATAAATTCGTGGACAAGGATACATGCGCATGAACTGAAATGTGCTACGATACGGCTCAGCTGTGTGGAATAGGAGGAGAGCTCTCGAACCTTGGCTCCCACCTTGCTCCTTGAGGCGGATGATCTCCGTGTCGGAGCCGAAGCTGTTCCAGGCAGTGCAGTTGTAGATGGTCTGGAAGTCAGCAGGGACGATGTTGCTCATGGTCAGGGTGGAGATGACACCCTCCTCCGTGCTGACGGTCTCCACAGTGTACCGCCCGGACGTTCCGGACTCCAGCACCGTCTCCTTCCAGGACCACGCCTGTCAACGCAAGGGAAAGAACGAGGTTCAGAAGTATAGCAACTAAAGCTTTAAGACTACTTGATAACCTTTGTATTATATTCTTCTTTTTCCTCCAGGACATCTGTTGCTAAAATATACTTGCTCATTACACCTCTAAATGAAAAATGTGAAAACAAACAGATAACAGCCCCATTATGGTATAATAAAGCATTAATATCTGGAAAGAGATATTCACTGGGTGCTTTTAATAACTTAAAGTCTTTGCATTTGCACACAGGTGGAGGTTATTAAATCATTCAATCTTTAAACACTATAAAGCATTGCCTAGGTCCTGATTCAATCTAACCAAAATGCAGCTTTCATGAGTTGATTCAGTTCACTTCCCAAGTTAAGGTTTCAGTACACCTCTACCCTTACAGTACATCTTCTACTTCCCAGTGACCACCATACAGTTTTTGAGGAAATTGTACAGCATCTACCTGAATGAACAAAATATTTTATTTATAAAAAAATTATGTTAATCTAATTGCTACACTATATGACACTATACATACTGCACACCCCCTCCCTGCTTGTTTACATATACAAAGAGATACACACATGTACATTTACACCAAGCTATAGACTCAAACAAACCTCAAACTGTTTAATTTTTTTATTATGTCCCTTTTAATTTTACTGAGACAATATGGCACAAGCCTAGCACTACTTCTTTGCTTAGCAAGCAAGGGAGTGCTTATACGTTCACTTGGATATTTCTGAGAGCAGCTTCCGGAGACTTTTGAATACAACGAGGTGGACATGAGTGAGCACGTTATGGATGAATGTAGCTGCAGCCAGGAAGGTGTGGAGGAGTGATGGGGGGTTTACTCACTATGCGGTCCGGCGGAGGCGTGCTGCGGATGAAGCACTTTATCTGGCCTTTCTCGCCGTGCAGAGCCTGCTGCGTCTGAGTGCTGGAGATGGTGGGAGGACCTGTCGTGAGACGGACAGCTCGTCAGCGCACTGACAAACACGCGGTGTGCACAACGCCGCGCCATAACCTCCCACATCACGAGCGGTTACTGCGCAGGAAGGACAGCGAAGGGCGCAATCACGGAGCTGGGTTTCAGACGGACGACATCCAAAGTGATGGGAATGATTTACTGCAGCGCTGATTGCTTGAGGGGGGGATTAAAGGTTGCACTGGGGGAGGCCCTTTCGGTTACTGCAATCAGTATGGACGAAACTATTGAAACACAGGAGGCAGGTGAAAAAAGAGTATGTCACTCTCAGAGTCATTCTGTCAATATAATTTATTGAGTTCGCCGTATGAGAGAACAGCTTGGAACTTTGACCTCTGGCGATGCTGTCTGTCAACCTAACCGTTCAATTCCCCTTACAGACACTGGAACCACTGACCTTGGGACATGGAACAGATTGCCTGCTCAAGCCAACCACATTTCCAAAGGAAGTCCAGGGGTCAGATCCCGAGAGCTATTTAATAAAAAGCCGTAATCGGAATCAAGAAAAAGAAGGGATGATTTCATGCTACCCTCTGACCGCTTTCTAACCAACCATAATTGTAGTTTATTAACGGCCTCTAATTAAAATAAATTTGCATTTTAATGAGATTCTGACAGTCACAGCGTGCGAATATTGGCGTGTCTATTAAAACCAGGGCCAGTTTGGTGCAGAGCTCGCTGCATACCAATTGGGCTGTATTGGAAACTTTGAGACAATGTAACCAATTCCTCCTACTCAATTATGTTAGGCTACACAACCTGAAATAGGGGGTGGGGGGGGGGTGTAATGACATTCCAAGGGGTTTCCACAGTGAGTATATTCAGATCAGTCCCTCCTGGGCTGCCAAACAAATCTGGCGGTGGATCAGGGCACTAAATGAGGAATATTATTAGATGTCTTTATCTCTGAGCTTCAGGCTTCAGGCAGCTGATGAGGTACAGGCAAGGGAGGGCTGTGGAAGTCTGCAAGGAGGATACAGGAGTGGGTGTGGCATGGCTGACTTGGTTTAACGGTTTGTGTACGCAATTATAAATTTGGGAAACAACATTTTCTCGTCAATCTGATTGCCCATTTCCACTTCACTGACCCAGGATAGTCCATTTAAAAGTAGCTGAGCTCTGTCTTACAAACCATACTATAATATTATCTTCATCTCCTCTTAGCAAGCTTTGTGAAGCGCTGCCAAAATACCATGTTCATGCACATAACAGAGTGCGGTATCATTTATTTGTACCTGTGCCTTCCCCTGAAATGGAGGTGCACAATTGCACAAAAGGAGCGTAACTGAGCATGACACCATACCACAGCAAAACATACCATTTGTGATAAGTGACAGTAGAGTTACACTGAGGAAACATCAAAGACCCATCTGGGATTAAAACCTACTTGCACCAATTATGTCCATGGATAAGAATAAAATCAGCAGCAAGTAATCAATAGTCTAATATATTATTATAACAATACAAATTTACAAATTTTATGAATTCTTGTTTTAAAATAAGCCACAACTTCTTATTCATTTTTTTAATGAAAAATGAACAATTTTTGAGATTTTAGATGTTGAATTAATTACGTCATTAGATTTAAAAAAAGAACAGATTTTTTTTTTTTGACAAGTCCTACAAGATAACAAAAGGATTTCATAATAAAAAAAGCAAAGAGAAATATTTACCCTGTGTGCCCTGAACTTCCAGAGACGACGGTATTGGAGAAGTGGAAAGAGGTCACGGAAAGCATCCCACATAGCATTGCACAGTTCTTAAATGTTAGCCTTTCAGCTTGTTATGTAATTATTGTTATACAACATATTGATTGTGACAGTTGTTTTGTTATGTGCAACTGTGGAGGTGTCCTGCTATAGCAACTACCATTCTTGATGAAGTCTTGTTATTAGCACTTGCTGTGCCTTAGCAGGCCTTCTGTGACCTTGTATTGAGTGGTACAGTGCTGTGGTGGTACTAAGGACTCCTGTGTAGCTAGTAGCTGAACCACCCGCACTATGGGACACAGAGAAGAACATAACCTACCTGGGCTGATGTACTGTCACACATAGGCACTAGCATGGATCAGGGAGTGCTGCTTAAGCTCCCATAGGATGCAAAAAAATCTGCTTATATTATACATGTAATCTTCCTGTTATTAGGTTATAACCAGGAATCATACAATTCCACACAAAAAAGATGATACATCAGACATACACATATTCTGTCAATACTTGCGCGCACACACGCACACACACACACACACACATACACATGAGGATACTTGAGCACACACACACACACACACACACACACACATACACATGACATGCATGTACATCAAAGATTCTCTTTTGTCTGTGTGCCTGGGCTTCACTCGCTGACACATCCAAAGCACACGTCATATACATCATACCTTTCTTACATTGCTTGAATAAATCAAATTCCACACAGGGTTCCTGCTCATATTAAAGAAATCAAGTCGACTGGAGGTGATGAGTATATAGCACAATTACAGAGTAAACATCACCTTAAACAATCAGCTCCTGTGTCAGGAGAGTATGTTGACAGGCAGGAAAGATCTAAGTGAACATTTGCACTTTCAGTCTGGCAATCAAAAAATTTGTTAGGAAGAATTTATAAAGCTTGAATATTTCTTCAGGGTATCAAATCTTCTGAACTTCAATTATTCAAATGGTAGAAGAGGAAGCTGTTTTATAAAATCAGAGACAGATCCAGGGCATGATACAAGAGGTAGAGATGGTACACATAAATAAAAAGGAAAAAAGAAAGGAAGAAAAAATGGCAACATCATTTCCAGGGTCTGTTTGTACTTTTGAAAAGCACATAATAATTGCATTGCAAATGTCAGCTCATGTTGAGAAGGTAGTAAATACCTAAAAAAGTACCAGCTTAATAGTGACAAATTATTCCTTAAAAAATGTACTTTTTCAAATGTTAACATTTGCATTCAGCTTCACAGTAATCAATACTGTCTGGTCAATTCCTGACTAAAGTGCTACACTTTAAATATCTATATTAGTAACCAAAAAATACCTTATTGTTTGTTTACTACCTACTTGGCATCATTAAATCTGTAGAAGGTGACCAAGAGTGATTACAATTGAATTGGCCTTTAATTACACAGCACACAATAAGCACTGCAATCTTATTAAGAGCAATGTTTTTTTCTCTTGCACCAATCCCAACACTAATTCTAAGGCTATCCCCCAATCCCAATCCTAACCTTTTATGTGAATAAATTATATATCAACTTACTCCTACATAGAACATACCTGCAGCTCCACAGAGCTAAATAAACACATTGCACACCGATTACACTGGTACTGCATGAGGCCAGTTTGACATTGTTCCAACTGTTTCAGGTAATATAGAAAATCAAATTAAAATTTGATGGACATGACCTCTGTAATGGAAGACAGCAGAAATCTGACAAATATAGGCAACATTTACAAAGAAAACCCTTGTCTCCTTTCACAACACAGAGCGTACAATCAGTTTGCAAGTATACTCTAGTAATAAAGACTCTTGAATGCATAAGTAAAGGATTACTTCAATGTACCTTACATTTTCTATTCGCATAGAGACACATCTTCAAGATCCACATTCAGATATTACAGATTGCTGAAGTATAGTCAGTCACATGGCTTAACATTAAATATATTCCTTCTTAATGGCGCCCGCAATAATTTACATAAAAAACACCCTGCTCTGGCTCGCTGTAAATGGACAGAGGGAAAGCCTTTCAAGATGTGTAAATTTTCTGACTGAAAGCTACTGCGATGTTAATGCATGCTGCCTGAATATCAAGCAACAGTAATGAAGCAATTTGTCTGAAAGTCTCTGGGTCTTCTTCCATTCCCACATGTTCATTAGGCAGTCACTGCCCGTGTTTCCAACATTCTGTGATTTCTCTAATTTAATCAGCATTAAAATATTTTTTGCATTTGGTATACAAACGGGTTAAAAGAAAAATAAGTGCTGAAGTTTGAGGCTATTTAAGTGTCTACAGTTTGAAGGACTGGCATTCCTTTGTGAGGCATCAAGGTCAAACAACTGTGCGCAAGTCAAAATAATGGACCGGTCTCCCACAGTTGGACAGCTGACTGAATGCTAATGCCTGCAGCTCAAAGCACTTACCATTTACAGTGAGTGTTACTTCCTTCTCCCCTGCCCCCACCCGGGGGACCACTGCCCGGCACACATACTTCCCAGCATCCTCTTGTCTCACTGACTTCAGTGTCAGAATGTTCTCATTGCTCAGCACCTGCAGAATACCAAAGGATGGGTCAAGGATCACTTTTTGAGATGAGTGTAGAAACACTAGTTGTTCACCACAGGCACAAAAACTCCAGCCTCCTGTACTTATCGCATAAGATACTCAATATCAACTAATTAAATCCATTGTGAGATGAGCTTTGTGGAGTGGAATAGCTTTTAATCCTCCTGCTTAAAGCAAGGACTAACTGTTAATATTAAGGTATGATTAAGGCTTAAGAGCTAGTAACAAGCACACTTCCTCTTTACTTAGAGGGACTAATATCTGTCCAAAACTGCTCTGTTCTTACTGGTATGTACAGAAAGCTGCAACAATTGCTACACTGGCATGGATGACATTTAAGAAGAGAACAATCCAACTATGATCCTGTCTCGACACACAGATGAAAGGATTCCTACAAAATTTAGAATGTGAACACACATGTTTTCCTTGTTGCTTCAGTGACATGTTTACTGCACCTTGCCTTGTAAGCCACTCTGGATAAGAGCATCCGCCAAATAAATAAATAAATGCAATAAGATTCTGAAAATATCATAACACATATTCACTGTTTCACCCACCTTACTAGGAATTTTGTTTAAAAATGACAAAACAGACATATGCTAACACTTTGTGAGAAATGTGACTCTTCCAAAATAAGTTACAAGGTTTTAAGGTACAAAAATGTAAAATTTACTGTTCCCTGATGTTCTATTTTGCAAACTCCTTAGGTCACATTTTGTTTTAATGGTTTCTGATAAAACAAGAAACAAAAAGTCATTGCAACCTATTAATTAGCTTTTTAAAGTAATTTCAAAATACAGTAGATTGAGCAGGTTGGTTATGCATATTGCTTCCAAGTTTTGAGTGTAAACCTGTTCATAAACACTTGTTTGAAAAAAGTACTTCTTTTACATTCATGTTTGTTGTTTTCAATTAATGTGACATTATAATGTTAGTATTTACTACTATTCACTTTCTTACCGGCAAAAGTGGCATATGAGTAGCAAGAGTGAAAATCATATCTGTTTAATACCAAGTTATGATTTGTCTGTTAATTAGTGAAAAAATAATGTTAAATAGTATAATAGCCATACTTATTCACAGAGTAGAAACATATTTGATAAGTGTTCAGATGGTTAAACTTTAGAAACAAGGCTTTAAAGTAAGTTTAACCAGCCTTTGCTTGTGTGTGACTTTCTTGGGAGGAAAACAACCTCTCTATCCCCAAGGTCAAAAGAGTGTCATGTTGCCCTTGAGAGGAATACATTGTGCAAGCCAAATGTCTTTGTGGTTGCACTGGAAGACCTCAACCATTGGCTGTGATGGCTGTGTTCTAGTGGCAAGTCAAATTTACACCATTGCTGTCATTAATAACACATTAACTCATTCAGCATTAAAAGAGACTGGTGGGGAAAAACACAAAAAAGGACCAAGTTTCATTGAAGCAAGCAACCATGTAGCATTTTGTAGACACTCTTATCCAGATTGACTTACACAGGTTACCATGTTTACATATTATACATTTATACAGGTGGATATTTACTGAGACAATTTTGGGTTAAGTACCTTGCCCAAAGCTACAACAGCAGTGCCCCAGCAGGGAATAAAACTGTAATGAGCCCACTATGCCACACTATATACTATCTGCAACCCAATATACTAATATACCATCTTGGTTTGTTCAGATTTTGTTCATTCGATGTTCACGTTCACGTCACTCTCTCAACAAACCATGTTCACAGCAAAATACAAGCTCTTCTGTTGTGTGTGTGTTGTCACATCGGAGCAAGAATTTAATAGCTGACAACTTCTCATTAGATGCAGATTTCCTAATGTTGCATATGAAGAGAACAATTTACTCTCTTCAGCGCTTGAATAACTTTGCTGAAAATTGGAGAAATGTATCATGAAATATCTTTTTTTAGTGTATATTTTGCTGTGGAAGGGTATTTCTTGATTATTCAGTTAACATACATCAAAGCAACTGTTGACAATGTAAATTGTGACAGCACTGTATAATAAGGAGGGTGCTTATCAAATAATTATTCACAGTATGTAGCTAACTTGTGAACCCTATAAATAGCAATTACACTGTAGTTAACGTGTAATGGTGAGTAGTTACACTCTTGTTATAGCTACAGTTACACTTACTACAGTTACAGTGCAACTACACCACAATATGTGCACCACTGTAATATGCTACCCTTTTTTGTATCTAGGTCTATTCAACACAGTTAAATATGACAATATCTGCTCACAATTCCAGTAAGCATAATAGGAAAATCCTAAAATCAAGTCTACATAAGTGGGACAGAACTAAATGGGTAATTGAGGCAGGTCTGCATATGGTACATACCACCCCGGAACCTCGTTTCATCCACACAATGGTGAGTGAGGGATTGCCGGTCCAGGCACAGTTGAACACAGCATCAGATCCCAAATCCACCTGTAAAGACTGTGGTTCTGCTGCCATGCGGGGCCCAACTGTAAGAACACAACCAGACAACTGCAAATGTAATCAAGCTTTAGGTGCAAGACCACAAGCAGTCCAAAAAAGGAAAAACAAAAACAACAAAAACTGCTGGAGAGAAAACATAAAATGTGTCTGTAAGGATGAGAGGAAAAGGGAAATGAAAAGGTTTTGTTTTTGACTGGCAAGCTTGTTAATTAAAAAAGAAAAACTTCCACAAAGTTACAGCACAATCACTCATTTAAAGGTTAGTTCTACTCCTCTACTCCTCCCTCATTTCTTGGACAGGGTACCATGACAGGCCAACAGGAGGGATTACAGGCACTCATACTTACAGTAGACGTCCACATTACGGCTGATATTGGTGCTGCCCAGGGGATTGGTGACTTCACACGATACTGGCTCGGTGAAAAAGGTGTAGTCCACAATGGCTTCATATGTGTCACCTGACACCTCCTTGATAATGTTGCCACCTTTGGCCCACCTATGTGTAGATAACAGAAATCAAAATACAAGTGATCAGAATTCAAATAGTTTGCCAGTTTTAAGACGTACCGCTCAAAACCCCTGGAAAGACTTTCACATTCATGCATGAATCATCAGGTCCCTGCTGTGTGTCATGTAAAATATGAATATAGTGTTTGATTTAAAAATATTAGATTACTGCCATTGACAAAGATTGAGAGCAACCAAAGAAACTCAGTGAGATAGCATTTGTTCATCACCTTTAAGGAAGTAGTCACAATATTGTAATATACAGAAACTATATCTAAATGATTGAAAGCTCACTGTTTCAGCACACTTCAGTAAAACTTTTTCATCAGGCAAGCAGCTCCAGTACTGAACTCAGTGTTCTGCCATTAATATGAGACAGGAAAAAAAAAAAAAAAAACACCCAAACCTACAGGACCAAAATACAAAAATATGACAGGATTTGGCAAGACAAAAAGGGGGCATCCTCGTGAGTAGCATAAAGCAAATGCAAAATCCGTAGATATATGTATATCTTGGTGAGGTAAATGCTTCCTAATTTCAGCATCTTGCGCAATGCAGAAGATGTCTGTTGGAGGAAATACTGAGATAATGAACAAGGACAACACACACAGCCATCAGCCCTGTGACTGCTTTCAGGGGGACTGATGAGGCAAACTGATACAGCTGACAGGTCTTAGATATAGATAACATAATATCTAATGTACTGTGGTGTAATGTGACAATGCATCAGGCAGCTATGGTAGAACTGCTCCCAGCATTCCATGTTTTTATCTGAGGTCTCCAGTCTTTTAAGAGAGGATGCACTGAGTGATTTTGGTTGGTGACAGAAAAATTGAAAAACAACAACAAAAAGGTGCTCAGTGACAAATCTGCTTTCAAAACCAATTACAGCAGATAGGGTACTTGCTGCCTCTGCGATGCCACTTGACTGACTCCAGAAGAGAAGCGATTCATTAACAAACTTTATACATTTAGTCATTTCAGTTTTTACATTCCATACCTTTGTAACAACTTTTGATAGGGTAATCACATAAAAAATTGCTTTGAAGGCAAGTTTATATTGGCGAGCAGAGGTGGTGGCTTGATCAACTAGTATGAAATTGTCACATATCAATTTTTAATGGTTGAAAGGGCTAGGGACAGGCACCATAATGTACTGTGACAGTGTGTCTTTACCAGTGGGAAGTATGAATATTCTGAAAGGGATTCTGGTCCACAATCAGGGTCAAATAAACAAACAATCCAGGAAGTCCAGAAGTGCCCAAAATAAACAACAAAAAAACCACATAAATACACATTTACTGAACCTTTATACTCACATTTGAGTAGTCCTCCTACATTGCAGTATGTTTTAGCAGGTTTGTCAAATACGAGAGAATATTTTATCAATGTTGAATATAATGAATATATTCCTAAAATATGTTCTCGTATTTGCCTGGTAAAACATATTGCAGTGTGGAAGGACCACTCAAATGAGAGCGTAAATGCTCAGTTAATGTGCATTGTAGGTTTTTTTTTATTATTTTTATTTTGGGCATGTGATTGATTGAAGAGAATATGAAAAGTATTCCGTATTTCAAATGGGGCATGGCATACAGCAGCAAATACAGCAATGTTTTTTTAAGTCTTTGTACAGTATATTGTATATAAAAGGGGTATGACCATTATAATGTACATTTCCATTCACCACAGGATTCCTGATGCTAAAAAAAAAAAAAAAAACATAGGGAGACCATATTTTCATGTGCCTTGCTCTGATGGTTGTCAGTCATACAGACACATTTATCTGTAATGAGCACTGCTGCAGTTTCACCAATGTTATTGTCTACGTTTTACAGCTACTTGGAGTTTGAAGTGCCACATCTGAATAACCTGATGTGCCATATGCTTGATCACAATTACAAAAAGCAATGAAATAAACTTTGTAAATATGAACAACTTGCTGCTATTAAATTGCATAATAGATATTGCAATTCGGATACATTAAAAAAGACAGGGCAATCAAATTATATTAACCAAACAGAATAATACTCATATAGTAAAATGAATCCTAGAAACATCATCCACGTTCTTAATAAGAATGTAATCCATATGACATTCATAATTGATGGCATGGTAAAATTAACATGCACACATTTTCAATGTTTTAACCTGCAAAGATAACATGAGGGCATCAGACTATGGGAAGGAAATGAATCAAAGATTGTTATCAATAAAATCTGAAGACAGCATTTACTTACTATTCTTATTAGTTTTAGTTGTATTCTGCAAATAAACAATGTGCAGATTTAGAATTTTGATCACTTGGTTGAATCTGAACTGTGTGCTGTAAAAGAAAAAAATGTTGCAGCTCAGCATTTCAGTGTTCTGAAATGTCAAAATGTGGATGTCAAAACTCAAAAATAAGTGTGAAAGATAAGGTGCATGAAAAATACTGTTTTTGCATAAATAAAACATAAATGTGGAATTAAACAGTATTTGGCATGAACTGTATACAAATCATATCTAGAGAGGCATACTCTAGCAATGCCATGTTATGTCATTGTCTTCTTGTTTAACATTCAAAAATTGTTTTGTTTAGTTTTAAATTAAATGCAATTACTGTTGTTGCAATGTTTGTGCCGTAGTGCCAATGTAAAATTTAATCTGAAACAAAGCAGCATTTCAAAACACTCTATGGCAAATCCAGCTGTATTTGCATGTTACACAGCACATGGTAGCTGTACGATATGATAATTATTGTACGATTTGCATTCTATCCGGCGTAAAGTGTTGTGAGACATTTGTGAAATATTTTAATAATTGGATGTTTAGAGCGTTTGTTCGGGCGCACCTACTGTAAATGTATTACAAATGTTTTGTGTGTCATTAATATACTTGCCAAAGTAAAACCCCACTTTAAAACTGGAGTGTCTGACATCTAATCAAGCTTCTTCCGTCATATTGTGCTTTTCAAAAAGAGTTTCATGATGTTGTGGTTGAAGGCTTTACAAAGATTAAATGTAGGGTGTATCTGCACCTCTTCCCCCATTCAGTTGGTACATAATAAATCATTACACAGCAGTTGCAATGTGTGGAACACATCCTAACATTTGGAGTACACATATGGTGACAGTTGCCTTTATAAGGGTTTAATTGGTGTTAAAATGTAGTTGATCAACTGTAGCTCTGCTTGCCCTCAGTTTTGCTCAGTTACAGCAGCAAATGTCTCTTGAAGAAATTTTGTATGAAACTGATGACCCTAAAAAATATAATTAAGGGTGATAAAAAGGGATGAAAAAGATCATTGAGTGTTCTACCCTGTAGTTTAAATATTCTGCCAAAAGACATGGAAAGATCTGACACATTTTCAAAAAGAAGAAAAAAAAGCTCATTTAAATGAATTAATTGGTTGTCTTGAGATATTGATTTTGTTTGTTTGTCTTGAGTTCACCATGGACATGGACATCACCCTCTTGGGTCAAGGCAGGAGTTTTACTGGTTTGCCATACAGTGGACAGTTATTCTGTGTTAATTAGTGGTCAGCAACCCCAGGCCCCCACCAGGACTGCAAACAACCAAGCAAAGTCAGAGAGGGTAGATTAGACCTGCAAAGTTTGCAAGTTTGGTCTTGCCTTGGACCACACTAGTAACATTTGTCTGTGATCTTTTGCAATTAAATCATAACAGCGGGTGGTACACAGCCTCACAGAGGATTGAGCAGCGAAACCAAATAATCAAGTGAGCATGCAGCAATGCCCACAGATAGCGAGGTTAGTATCTAGATGCGCGCATCAGAAGCTTTATGAGCAGTCATTATGCGGCACAATAAAACCACTCTGCTGGTCTCTTCAGAGACACATGCAAGAAAGCGAGAGACGTCAACATTTAAAACAAAACAAAGCCATCCAAAAACAACTTCGATGCCAGACTCCTCCAAGGACTAGAGACACGCTTTATTTGTGCACCACAGAGCGAGACGGATGCGATCTTGCGTGACACTCTCCATCTCAGATCTGCTTCCCCACGTCGCAGGAAGGCAGGATGCAAACATCTGCTGATAAATGGGGCTGCAGTCCCTTTCTTACTGAGCACTGCAGCCCGGCAGGAGTTTTTTCATCATTATGGAAGAGTTTGCAGATGCCTGCACCTCTCCCTTGTTAGTGAGCGGCTGTGATGAGGATCCTCTGGTTGCACACTTCACTGTGTCTGTGGCAACTTGCACAGTCACAACCTCAATCCGTTCCAATACAAGACAGCAAAGCAGTGGGGCCTCTTAACCCCGCCACCCCAATCAAAGCCTTATCCCTGCACTAGCTTCAGCTTTTCACTGGTAAAACTTTGGGCTGCAGCACATCTCGATAGTTTTCACAAGAAGGTGAGGTTGAGCACTGAGACACTGTGTTGCTGCATGGATACATCCCCCTTTGATTTAAAATGGGCACAATGCATTTCATTACATGATAGTTTGTACACATAATTTTATGTCTATAATACCATCTTAATAGGAGTGCAAGACAGTTTTAATTCTATGGAGAATTTCAGGGATATATCTTATATATATTTTTTGGGGCAACAGTACTAAAATGGTAAAATTTGTAACAGTCCTCAAAGCATATTCTACAGTTACTTCAACTCAGTTTAGCTGCTACAGTTAGCTCTGTAGCATGTACAATTAAATGTGTTGTGGTTTAACATCAACCCTGGTACTTCAAAGTGATTCTGTAGATTAGGCAGTGGGGAGAAAAGGATGGAGACTAATAGTATGATCACACTCCATTCCCACTGTTATGTTTATTTTTCACTGAGCTGTTTGCTCAGTTTTCCACTTTGCTGTGTGCTTAAGTAGAAATTGTACGCTGCATAAGGTACCAACATTTCATTATTAACAAAGGAGCAGTAAAAAGCCACTTTACCATATAACTGTTTTGTGTGTGTGTACATCTCTGATGAATTAATGTCTCACACCCACAGCCCTACAATAAGATATGTTGGAAGCAGTAATGTAAGTATTTAATATTTTATACAAAATCTGGTATGAGTTACTTCCATACTGGTAATATGGAATGCTCCATTTTTAATATGTACTGTACTGGTAGAAAAGGATATGGACATGATTACATAGCTGCTGAATAAAGTGCCTGATCCTGGGTCAGCTTCCACTTTATTTCTTATCCTATCCAATATTTAGCTAATGTGAGACTGATAATGGGCTATCTCATGGTCAGCATATGACAGTCCTGTAACACTGTCAGTAAACACTGCCTTACCTTCTACATTTACAGTAACAGCAGCCTCACATTTCATCAGGAAGAACAAAATTGTAAACAAAGTTTAATTGGAAGTCTTTGCTCCCACAACAGTGTCCATCAAAGGCTTGTTGCAATTTTGCCTGCTGTCTAATTTTCAAACATTTCAGTTTAGTTCATCTGAATCGTGTTAATTTGTGTTTGATATTGACTTGTTTCACTTATTATTCTTTTTGTTTTTTACATCAAATGGAAAACCCTTTCTAATCACTCCAGCACACCTCTGCAATTCCCAGGAGGGGGCCAGGCTGTATAAATAGATAACATGTTTTCATTCTAATTAATGACAAGAGAAAAGAAAATATTCCTTGGAGGGAAATTATAACCATTTCAGAGAGCGCTCTGTAGTTCTAGGAACATAAGCTATGGAAGGCATAGGCCTGAAGGCATTCTGTGGACACCCATATCTCAAGACAGAAGTTCAACCTCCCCCTGAGAAGGTTGCACATCTGTGGTCTCCAATGTCCCAGGGCTTGGGTACGTGGCCCATTTATTCCTATAAATGTCCGAGACAACCTCTGAGACAGCATCTGTGACAGTATCAGAGACAGCATCTGAGACATTGCTGGAGACAGCTCTGCAACAGAGACCTTCTCTGTTAAATCTATGTTCTACACTCACATGTCCAACAGCACAATTCACACACTCATGAAATGGTATACGCACCCGTACATCTAAAATTAATATGTGAGTAGCTCTTGGATTCCCATTCACATGATGGACTTGGTAGAGTGAACCCATTAAAACACATTGGATTTTGTCCCTCTGTAGTGGCTGGGTTGTGGGGTACAGATAATGGAAAGGGGTACCAGTATTTCATTGCTGTGGCATATGTCTTCCTATTATGAATATCTACAAGGCTGTGAAACTCAGGTGATCACCTCTTTGAAAGCACAGCAGAGCTTTTCAGAACTGTCACATGAGCAGCCATTGCATTTCAATGTATCCATTTTAAAAGCAAACGGAAGTGGATGGCTAAAACATATTAAACCTCTTTGAATGTCAGCATATGACAGAAATGTAATTGCAATGAAAGTTAATGCTGCATGGCAGGGGGAAGAGAGAAAAGAAAGACTTCCTCTGCCTTTGCGAAGCAGTTTTAACAATAAGGTTCTCTGTCATTGTTCTTCAGTGTTAGAAAAAACGTTATTGCAGAGACTATGATATGTGCAACTGATTAAAAAACCTGACATATAAGCTTCCGTTTTTGTCAGAGATAACTGTCTACAAAACAAATTAAGCAGGGAAGTGTGTGTGTGTGTGTGTGTGTGTGTCTGTGTGTGTGTGTGTGTGTCTGTGTGTCTGTGTTGTTTGAAAGCATGTATGAAAGGATGGTGGGATTTGGTGTAGAGGTTCAGCCAAGATGCTGATAGCTAGCTTGCCCCCACTGATATCAGCATGAAGACATCTCAAAACATGGACTCTCCTTTGGTCTGTAAATTCTTTTTGTAATTTTCTACCAGCCAGCTTATGAAACACATGCTGCAGTTGCACATCTTCACACTTTGACAGAGCATGTTCAGGCAAGCCAATTAGTAAGCAAATCATTAGCCATTCACTACATAGCACTGAAGGATCTACTAATAAAAACTACACATTCCCATCAATTGTAAAATAGGCCTTTGCAAACAGTTAGTCCAGTAAGGAGCTGATGTCCAAAGATTAAGGAAATTCATGAACATATTCAAGTTTTTCACTGGTAAGCTATGACCAGAGAGCCACTTATCAAATACCTCCTGGTAATGACTAACTAATTTTATTTGTTGCTAGCTGTTGAATTAGTAAGCAGACTGGCAGACATCAGATCACAGACTGAACTCCCAAAGCATAGTAATCCATACTAGCATAACTTTTCCCCTGCTCTCTGAAGCCAGGCTTGCATTTTGGTAGTAAAGCAGCTAGAAAGTTATATACCACCAAGTTAGCTAGCTAGGAAGCTAGCTACATGCATCACCATTTACAGTAGTTTGGCTCAGTATTAATGAGGTCACCAGCTGGGTGACATGTTTATTATTTCTTCATGTAAAAAGAAAGGTGGGAAGGTGTATTTGTTACAATGTACCCTCCCTACTATAGAAACACCTGGACACTGCTGTGTAAAATGGTATCTCCAGTAAGAAGACACCAGAGCCTTCTTCCACATGTCAGCTTGGTGCTGAATAATCAACACGGGGAAACACTTTGTACCTGGGCACAGACCTGTTCCAACAGAAACTGGCCCAAGGCAAATTGGCTCATGTTCAGGGACTGAGAAGAGTGCAGTGACTATATAGAGGGAGGTGATGTCCACACTGCATTGCTCCAGTGGACAAATTCAGGGGTGGCGGTATGCAATGTATTATGGATGGACCTCACAGCTTATTGATGGCTTCTTGACTGAACAACACTATAGACTAGATATACAATGAACCTGAAAACGAAATAAAATCATTTCATTTAGGCATCACAATCCATGGCAATATGTTGCACACATTTGTCAGAAGATCATGGCATGGGACAGTATGAGTTTTATGGACTGGCCACAACATTCATTTTTCATATATTCATGTATTTGCCATTTTCAAGTTTTTCTTAGGCATTTGTGCTCCGTCACGTGTATTGTCAAAACTAACCCCCTTTGGTTAAATACACATTAGAAGCTGTTGAGGAACAGCAATTGTGTGATAATTACTTCCAATTAATGACTAAAATCAGTAGAAAACAGATGGCTTGCTCTTGTCCCAATTGCTGTTCCCTTCTCCAGCAACCATGCAGATGAGTTCGGAAAATGAGCTGTTAAGTTGTGTGTTTGTGTGTATGTGCCTGCATGTGTGTGAGGAGATGGAGGGGATGGAGGGTTCACCTGTACTGAGTGACGGGTGGGTTGGCTTTGGCCGAACAATGGAACTTCACCAGGTTACCCTCCAGGATGGGTTGGGGATCCACAGTAAGGTTGACCAGAGGCAGGTCTGTATAGGACAGAGGAGCCCATCAGTCACCATGCAGTACACCAGAATACCAGAAGCGAGCAATCCCTCCAAATGTGGCTGAAACAATGGCAACTCCATAGCCTTGCCTGTCTTTACCTTTTCAGAAACTTGTTAAACATTCATCACTGATTTTCATTTGAGACATCAGACAAAAACACAAACCAAAGAGAAAATGCTAATTTGTTACTTTGTTGATGATTGATTTTTTTGCTATTCACTGAATTAAAAGGAACATTGAATTAAACACTAAACTAAAAAACCTATTTATACGTATATATAAAAACAAAGTGATAAAATATTGATAAATAAATCCATATTAATTACAGTCTTCACATAAATAATGATTAAATTCACTGTCAGCAACAGACACGCTTCTCTTCTGAAGACCTTATTGTGATTCAATATTGTAATGTTCAAGAGGGCAAAAATCTTTTTTTTTCGAGGCCCTCTTCAGTTCCAAGTGCTTTTCATTCAAATAAAATGAGTCATATTTCAATTAGCACAGGAGTGAAGAGAGGAGGCACCTTTTGAGCTGAAGAGAGAGAAGGTCATCAAACGTTTGTTCTCTGAGTTATATTGAGATGCAGTGATGGCCCCCTTATGCACTGTCCCAGCCTGCACTGTGTTTGTCTTCAAAAGCTTTCTTAAGAGCATCCCTGATTTCACTAATAGAACTCAGCTTGCGAGGACATGCCTGCTTTATTGTATTTAAATCATTTTAAAAAGGCTTACTTTTTACATGAAGCACATTCTTCAGCAACCGAATATTTCATCTGTCCTTTCAACTGCAGACTAAAAAGTCAATTTGTGAAACTTGTTCCTGCATCAATTGTATTATTTTTTCAATTTCATGAATCCAACAAATACAGTGGTAATCCCGAAGCTCCCTTTCATAGTACTCATCAGTTAGGGGGAAAATTAATATTTCTATACAAATACTGAGTTATACTTTGAAATGAGCAGATAGGTCTAAGGTTTTGATTTGCTCCAGGCCCAAGGCATAACTTAATGATTACCTTTCAGAATGTCAGATTGCTACTGCATTAGCTTTGCAAGTTTACATGGAATTAAATGAAAAAAAGAAAAAGAAAAAATGACATTCAGACTAAAAAAAAAAAAAAAAAAAAAAACAGTAAAAAAGTATATATTCCCTCCTTCACCAATACTACTGACCACAGACTAAGCATCTCTTGAGCGTTTACACATTAAGAAGCAGCAACATCCAAACATGAAGGGGCAGACAGGGCTGTTATTACTGCAGGGCAAGTTGTTATTGCCACATGATGTCTGTATGGTTGAAGGAGGTAGAATGTTTATATCATCAGCAAACAAGCCCAGGTTAATATCCTACAGTGTGATTGTAGGGTTCTGTATACCTCTTCAAATGCCTGGATCAGCCCACATTCCTTTCCAGCAGGGAGAAATGCTTCATATGCCCCTTCACTCTGATCTTTTCATGTACTTGTCCCCCATTCCCTAAGCTCTAAACATTCAACATATCTCAGACGACATACCTCAACATCCCTGTTGCAACAACTAATCGGGTTTCTATGATAAAATGGGCAGAGCAAGTTTACATGAGGCTATGAGGATCTCTCAAGTCCTCTGCAGGAGGTTGGGTACATCCACGTTTGCTTCGTATCCTCTGACCCCTGTGCAGGTATGATGCAGAGGGGGTGGAAAGGGCCATAGAGGGCTACACACTAGCTGGTATTGGGGCCCAGCTGGGATGTCCCGAGGTGAAAAGAGGGCCACAGCATGGGGATTGGGGGCAGTCCTGCAGGGGCTCAGCTGGGCGGGGTGGCTCAGCTGCTGCTGTTCTGGCAGAAAGTGAAGGTCCAGGTGGCTGCCTCCTTGCTCATCTGCTGCCTCAGTGCCTCACAGTCCAGGCCTCAGGGCATGGAGCATAACAGCACCACATCCAGACCACGCAGAATGCTCTACCTCATGCCGACAGATGGGTGGGTATTTAAGCCACATCTTCCGTTAATTAGATATATGAATAGAGGTGGGCCAAGAGATAGACAGACAGGAAGAGAAACAGATGCGTAGGAGTTCAATATTTTTACCAGCTGCATATGAGCCATTGTGGGTACTCCCTTTGTGTCGTTAGCTAATTTAGTTCCCAAGGATACTTTTGAGATCTTTTCTCGAAGCTTGTTCTTTTCTGATGAATATAATACCGAATGACACTTGCTGAAAATCACATTGAACTACATCTCTCAAGAAATTAGATGTACAGCTTTCTTCTCTTTGATTGATAAGACATAAGTGGGTGAATTCTGCTCTGATTTTTCTGATTCTCAGAGAACATTTTTAATGAGGTTTTGTGATACTGTGAATGAAAGAGATCATTCATTTCTCACATATGTAAGTACACCGAGCACTCAGTCTGGGTTTGTGCGTGAAGAAAGGATGGGGAGAGAGGCAGATCTGGAAGACAGGGAAAAAAAGTCTGGTGGCATGCTGACTGCATTTGACTGGAAGAGCACAGTAAAGACCGTATGGGATTTTCAACAATCATTGAATTCTTCGGGAACTCCTGAGCCCTGTCTGTGTAGTTACTTCATAAATTTTTTAGGAAATATTTCCACATTCTGTCTAGACCAGTTAAAATGTTGTCATTCACAAGCATCTATTTTTTGCCAGAGTGAGTGGCCAACACTGGACATTGTTGTAAAGCCTTCATGTCTCCATGGATTATATTGGTTGGCATACTTGTCAAGGCACATAAAGAAAAGCAGATTCCTGTCTGATTTAAGATTAGCATTAAAAGCAGTTGCATTTCATTTATTTGGAAATAAGACAGATGTTTCATTCACAGTGCCTTATGCTGGTGATTTTTACATTTTAAACATGCCTTCAGGGTTCAGGCTTTATCAAAACAAACAGGGACATGTTCTGCATTCACTGCAGCTCAAAACCAACATTGAAAAAAATGAAATGTATGAAAAATGTCTGAGACAGCCCTCACACACAGTAAAGGCTGTGTACCCAGCAAATAATGAGGGCACAGCAGGCACAGGCACACATGCAGGTACAGCTGATCTGTTACTGATCATTGTGAAACAATGTGTGTATATTAAGTTATGATGTTCTTCTGACTGCTCTTATGCTACTACTATGATTGCTCTTATGACTTTTTGTAAGGCCCTCTCTGTGCCTTTGTGATCATTTGAAACACTGAAGATATGCTTTCTTATCCAAGGACTGTGTTTTAACATGATGTTTTACATTTATTCATTTGGCAGACGCTTTTATCCAAAGCGACTTACATAGGTTACAGTTCTTTTTACAATGTTATCCATTTATACAGCTGGATATTTTTTGACTGAGGCAATTGTGGGTTAAGTACCTTGCCCAAGGGTACAGCAGCAGTGTCTCAGCGGGGATTGAACCAGTAGCCTTTCAGTTACGAGTCCGGCTCCTTAACCACTATGCTACACTGCCGCCCCCCAAAGGCATTACTTTCTATGCCTTTGCCCTTATTCTTGCAATAATAATAATAATAATAATAATAATTTGGAAGCAAAAGGGACCTATCCTTTCAGCTCAGGCAGAAAGAGCTGGAAAGTGTTTCTCTTGACTTGTGGGTCAGCTTTTAATGATCTGTTTACGTTTCAAGGGCATTTTGACCTGCTGACTGTATCAAAATCTCACTGGGGAAAAAGAGTGATTTGCGTCACTTTAAATGTGTTTTCATTATTTTTGAGGAATAGCTTACATTGCCCAATGTTTATTTCTCAGGTGAATGTACTTTCAGTTTGCTGCAGTTCACCTGGATTCTTGCACCTGCACAATTTTATGACCTCTCTAAACAGAACAGCAAACACTCCCTGTAGCAATTGGGTATAGATGTTTGTTGGCCCAACACATGTGTCTCCCAGCACATATGAAGTGGGCTTATGTGTTCTGGCTACACTGAAGTGAAGGCCAATTCCTGCTTGTGCTATGATGTAAACGTGGACCCTGTTTAAGAGGCTGGACTGCAAAAGAGCAGCGAGAGCATTTGAGCCTGACAAAACCTTGTCACACTACTGCTCCACTGCTCTTTGCACCACTGTTGAGCTTGACATGATGGTCACGTTCACACCAGAGAGGAGGAGATTGAGGAGCTGAACACCCCCCCCCCATAACCACCCTCCCTGCCTGCACAGCACATCTGCACTTATCCATTAATTAGTCTCCACAAATGGCATTATTTTTTTCTTCTCCTCTTATTTACAATGCATTTATTCCAAGAGTCTTTCTGCATTTATCCTCTCGTGTTCCTTCATCCCTGCAGCTGACTTTCGTTGAAAGCAGCACTTGTGTCTCTGTGCTGGGAGGGGTGTGGAAAAGGGCACTGAAGTAGAGGAGATGGACAGTGCCCTGGGATGAGCCTTTGCAGAAAGTCCTGTTTTTTTTTTTCTTTTTATTTATTTACATATATTTTTTGCAATGCTGCGCTTACAGAATAACATGCCCACATAGAACGATGACTGCTCCCACCAGAGAGGTCAGAGGTCATGTACACTTATGTGCCTTATTTATCAACAATAAAGTCAATTACAATGGCTTAAACACACATCTCACTTCTTTACACATGTGGTATGTCTTTTAGTACATGTATTTGGAAGCAATTTATATAGTGCGTATATCTGTCAGATTGCTCACAGTTTTGGTCAAAAGGCATTTCAGTGTACAGTGGAACACGCACAATAGTTCATAACTGCTTAAGTTGAAGTGCATGGGCTAATCTGCTAAGGGCATAAATCCAAAACCTTTTATTCAAGCCTGGGAGTTCAATGGAAAGCAAGAGGGCAGTTTTAAACTGCAAGGTGACCAAATCAGGAATGCTAGTGCTGGAGCTAAATCTAAGAACCTTTAATTGTTTTTAATTCCAAAAACATAATCATATAGGAGTGGCAGGGTCATTCATGGCATTCAAATTATACCATTAATAAATACAACTTAGCTTGAGTGAGAAGCAATCCACCCACATTTGCACTTGTGCATGAAGGTACACACACATATTCACACAGAAGCCGAGGTGGTGTGGAGGGGGGTCAAATTCTTCTCATGTATGTTGGAAGCAGTGTGCTACTCACTCTCTTTTGCTCTGGATTTGCTCAACCTGAGCTGACATCTGTCCCTCATCAATATTAATGCTGGTGCATACCAGGACAGCACCCCCCTGTGGCTGCTGCAGGTGTTCCCTATGGAGCTCTGAAGTCTGGGAGGGGGGGGTCGGCCTCCCCACCTTGCCTCTTGCTGCATAACTTATTCATACAGCACCTGTTTTCACTGTAAACAACAAAGCCTCTCTCTGAAAGCTGGGTATCCACTCAACCAAATTGCTTCCTCATGTTTTCTTTTCCCTTTCCTAATGTATACACATTTAGTTCAACCATCCCCTCTCTGGAATTGTGTCCAATAATGGCACCCGAAGGCGGTAACAGCATTTAAACACCCATTACTCTTGCAGGGATCTGATCGCACATTGCCTCTTTTTACTTTACCAAAGAACACTGATTCACATAGCTTTGAACTTTGAAATTAGATACTCCAACAGGAAGATCCATCTTGTGTTTATCACTTTATGACTACTAGTCGTAGATGCAGGCACCCTGGAATCAAATTATAAAGCACCGGCAGTTATCAAATTATCAAAGCGCAAGTGTATCAAGCTTCACTCTTTGTAGATTCTAACTAAAGCGCATCATGGGTAGCTGCATCCTGGGCAGCTCTCATGAACACTGGTACAAATCAGTGCAAAGATGGGAAAAAACTAAATGTAGGCTGATGTATTACAATTAAGCCCTGCTGCTCCTGATTTGGTTTTAAAGAGGTAAAAGAAGTTGAACAGCTCCTTGCTGACTTCTCCCCAATGTTTCACTAACAGTTTGAAATCCTGATCGAGACTGAGCACGAAGCAAACGCTCCTGTCAGAGCCATACCTCTTCATTACAGTCTTTGTGACACACAGCTATTTCACAAAAGGCAGACTTCTCCATTGTTTTGCATAACAAAATGATTAGAGCCATTCCGATGGTGGAGACACCAACAGCTGTTAATCATTTGATGCTCTCATTTCTATTTTTCTGTTGCATTATGTGGAAAGCGTTTCTTGTGGATAATAAAAGGAATGCACAATAAAAAGAATGGAGCTGTCAGGAGTAATGGATCTCTGAATAGCATGTTCTGCTTTATTAGTCATACTTAATAGCTTTGAGGGGGCTGTGAGTGATGCCAAATCCCTTTGTTCAAAATTCATAAATTGTACAGGATTGTTCGTGATCGAAGAAGATTATCTGACAATTGTACTTTGCACAGTGGCCTTATTTTCTCTATTTTGGAAGAGTTATATAATCATGCTTGCATGCAAAATATGGATGACAGAGTAGAGAAGGTAAAGATGACAGGAGGAGGATGTGCACTAAATGAAAAGCAGAGACAGGTTGACAAAAATACTGACTTATTTCAGAGAGTATGAAAAGCGCTTTAGTTTCATGCATTGACAGTTTATTTCTTAACAGTAAAAATCAAACTGAAATACATATTTCATCATCGTTTACATTTCATTTACTATAGGAGTCTATTTAGGTTAGAGGACCTTGAATTATGCATTGGGTGTATTCTGATGTTGTCCATAAGAGATTTTTTTGATGATTACAATTTTAATTCAACAAAATTTTAATTCTACAAAAAGATAGCTGTTGGCGGGTCATACTCACGCTGAATGTCGATGGTCACGCTGGCCTCTTTGCCATTGGGCACGGCCTTGTTGGAGGCACGGCAGATGATCTTCTGGCCGGTCTCAATGTTGGAGGCAGAGATGTAGAGGGTGCTGACTGTGGTTTCTCGGCGCCCATCTCGAAGCAGTGTCTGTGGGATGAAGATCACACAAAGTCCCTGATGGTGAGGACAGAGTTATCACTTTGCACCCTGCATGCAGGTTGTGTATGGATCACGCCCGTCAGCTCAGACAGCCTACCAGTCCGTAACACTGCCCATGGGCATTAGAAGAAGTAAATGGCCGCCCACTCCGTCTATTGTTTTGCTCCAGGGCTGATTGATCCCAAAATCTCTTAAACCTTTTCTTGAGAGATTTCAGTAACTCTGCTTGAAGGATTTGTTTCGAGGGAGATCAATCTTTTCAATCAGTCCCCACATTTCATGTTGCAAAGCCCCGCATGTGTGGTGAGCACCATCTGGCAGCTCTCAGAACACTGTGTTTCACCGCACTGACGGAACTCTGAGGAGATTGCCTACCCCCATGTCTCAGAAAGTACCCACCCTGTATTTGTTGAGCCTAACAGAATCACAGTGAGACACAGTGTAATTCCTCAGTCTGTGGATTGAAGTATATTAGCGAAAACCTTTGACATCATGCCCACAATATGATACACAGATCTATCAACACCTCCACAAAGACCTTCTTACATTTACATTTACATTTTGTCATTTGGCAGATGCTCATATCTAGAGCGCATTACAAAAGTGCATTCAATTTGGTTAGGTAATTAGCTGCACAGATACTAAAATATATGTGCCACCCTTAAAATGGCACAATGGGATTAAATGCTGTCAAAGGGTGTACAACTGCAAACTATTACTGTGCAACCTTAAAAGCTACAGGTTTATATCATCACGATGTGTTTACAACTGAGCTGAAGCTGCCACAAAAGCTTGCAGTTCCACCAGGCTTTTATCTTTCATGCTTAAATTACAACAATTGTACAGCCAGAGGGAGAGGGAGAGATGAGGAGAAGGTGTACTCTGAATAGTAGGGGTTTTAGTCTCATTGGAAAATGGACAGTGCTCCTGCTGTTCTGACAGTTGTGAGTAGCTCATTCCACCACTTAGGGCAGAGGGTAGAGAGGGACATGAATGTGATGAGTCACCCTTTCAGGGAAGCCCTACTACAGTAGGTGTCTTGAGGAAGCAGAGTTCAGTGCTCTGGTAGGAGAGTAGGGTGTCATGAAAAGCATGCAGCTTTTGTTACAGCTTGAAATGTTACCCAAGCCATAACAGTTGGCCTTTGTAGAGGGATGAGGAGAGGTGTGAGATGAGAGTATTTTGGTTGGTTGTGAATCGGGTGAGCAGCTTCTTCATGTAAGGCTAAGTTAAATAATCCACAACAACATTCTCAGATGCAAAACCAAGGCTTATATATATATATATATATATATATATATATATATATATATATATATATATATATATATATATATATATATATATATATATATGGGTGTTAATGCTCATCTAACTGTCATGTCCATGTGAGTTATATTTAACTGCAATTCTGTGTGGTTGAAAAGAAAATCATTATAAAAAGGACTGTTAAGTCTAATCAACTGTGAAGTCTTTTTCAGTAATTTAGACTTCCTTTGTGCTGTAAGGCATTGATTAAATTTCATATCAGATATCCGCTCAAGGAAACACTTTTTAGATAATTAGTTTTGAATTACCGTTTTTATTTAATCAGACTTTAGACAGTAAAACCATTTGGTAATAGATAAGAATGCATACGTTTGTAAATCAAAAACACCTTAGCCTCAGCCATGCGCAGGTAGGACTCTTTCCCCTTAGTCAAAGGCAGCTCTGATTTGGTTTGGTGGGTAGTTGAGAGATCACTTCTTCACAGACTGTAAGTCTTGAATCTGTCTAAGTCCAATGTGTTTTGTCCTTATTCTGAATAACATATCAAAGCAAGTCTTGCTTTTTTTTCTGACTTTTACCTTACAAAGTCATGTGGATATGTAAAGTCAAATAAATCAGTTGCTTAATGTTGTAACTCAAAGTCAGTTACAAAGTATACTGTGACTCTTCATAGACCCTTACTTGCAGCAGAAATCATTTTAGTCTCATATAGTTCCAGTACACTGACATTACATTCACTATTATCAGCATTTAACTCTAAATGTTTATCCTTTCGTTTATATTTTAAATTGTTTTGATTATGTGATGACTGATATGTATTGCCACCCAACCTAAATTACCTGCATAATGAATGGCTCTGCTTGTTCTATGGTCTCTATGCAGGATGGAAAAGTATTCCAATGATAGATTGGTTACATTGACCAAAAGGTTACTGTGTTACAATACTACATGTGAGTTCACAATTTTAGGAGCTGAGATAAAAATAATTTGTGCATCAAATACATGATCTTCTAAAGCCTGAGGCAGGATTTTATACAAATTGACAGACAAAATACTGTAGGTGGTTGAGTAAACCAATCAATGCACAGCAGAAACACTGTTTTGTACTGTGGGCTGAGTAACCTTCTGCATCTGAGGCCTCAAATCATCTTTAAATATAATCAAAACAGATTTTATTTTGTTCCTTGGGCTTATTTTAATTTTTTTTTTTTATTACTTTTTAGTAAAATTGATTTCGTTTACCATTCAGTTACATACAGCATTTTTTGAGGAAGCTGTCATTGTGTATTGGAATGCTCAGCTGGCTATGTTAATTTTAAAGCCTCAGTGACCTTGATTAAAAGAAGGAAATATTAGCAGTCAAGTGAGGTGTAAATGTAATATTTTTCCTGACACAATCAGGCCTGTTTTATTCATTGCTCTGGACCTGTCTGATGTCATTAATCTTGTATGGGCCGACTACTGTGCGGACCTCACACGCATTCAGTGTATATCTGCCTTAGCACAGCAGATAACAAAAAGTGATACTGGTAATCACTGCTTCTAATGTGTGAGGAGAATACCCAATATCAACCCCTGAGGATAAAAATAAAACAACAAAAAACATTGTCCCTGTTTATCCAAGGCAGCCAGATGGAGGAAAAGAATAAGACATTACATGGAAGGGAGATTTGGAGAAAATAAGCAAACCCTGGTTGGATAGGCTCCACCATAGTGACGGTGATTTGTGGTTCAGCATCTAGAGTCACTGCATAGTTGAATAGCACACACAGAGCAAGGTGGTAAGGTGCACAAATGCATTTGCCATTGATATTACACAAAAGACCTGGCTGAAATATAGACATGCTGAGTTTAAGTGCATGGCATATTGTTTTAGGAGAAATTCACCTTTGATATATGTCTTATTTGTACATGATCAGTCCTTTGAACACACTCCAGAGGACTGCGTATAAAATGTACTTATGATTCATTAGCCTCACTCTTCTTTCAGCACACATACATTTGACTTTATTGATTAAGAGATAACTGGAAGCAAATGAAAGGTCCTTCAGATGGACTTAGCCTTCCTCCTGCCTCATGGGCTGTAAACTCATTCCAGCAAAAAATAATGTGCCTTTTTGTAAAATGCATTATATCATAACCTATTTGTTTCAGAACTTCATGTCATAATTCATCCCTATCAGTACCATCATTACCACTTCCTGGAATCAGTATATTTGTTTTGGGGCATAAATACATCTCAGCAATTTTCCTAACTGGATATCATGGGATCATCACGCATGAGAGTTTGTCTGAATTAAACACAAAAAGACATGTTTGTTGTATATGATGGTACCCTGAGTGGGGTCCAGCCCAGATAACACTAGAACATCACTAAACCATCCTGTTTGTACTGGTCATGGCACATCCTGGCTTCACGATAAATAGATTCATTGTGTCATATTTGTCACTGTCTTGGCTTGTGGCAATGTGTTTACACCGCAAAGACCCCTGCAGTACCTATGCCATTTGTAAGAGTAAAACTACACACGCAATTTTGTAAGAGTAAAACTCCATTCCTCCAGATTCACCAATGATTTTAATCAGGCTCCTGCTGTTCGTTCATTTAGGTCCTGGTCACAAATAAGTTAGAATGACTGAGTGTAAAAATATGTGGTTCCTCTCAGGTTCTGAAGTCTGTTCAAGTGCACATTTATCATATCATTGTTTGAACTGATTGTCGCTTATATGATGCATGTCACATAATCTTTATGTGGATGTAAACCATGTAATAATAATTCATGCAGTTGTTTACAAACCTATTTTAGTTCTATGATGGCAATCTACTGCTTATATGTCCTGACAATAGGCAAAATGGATGATCAACTTTTTGCATGCAAATAACAAAGCCTTCTTCCTCATTGGTGTGGCCGTTTGCCAATTTGTCTGCAAGTCTTTTTCATGGTGAGTCTTTGTTGGTGCTTTGTTTGTTGTTTGCAGATCTTTGCTCAGAGATGTGTTGGCTAGCTAGCTACGAACGCTGAATATAACTGTCTCTTAATTCTCTTAAGTCAATTGAATTTGTTTTAAATGAATAACGACATAGCAAGCTTGTTATCTGTGAATGTGTAATTATAAGTCTGTTACCATGTAGCCTGAAATAACTAACTAGTTAAATAATTTAGTGAGAATTCATGCACCAAAAACCTGTGACTTTGGCTGTAGCAAGCTTAAAAAGCTGGTAAATTTGACTTTCATCAATGAAAAAATACCCTTATAACACTGAGGGGAAGGGTGTTATAGCAGTAAGGAGCAGGACTCTTGTACCCTTGGACAAAGAACATAACCCAAAAACTGAACCAACATATATCCAGCTGCACAAAATGGATGAAGCTATGTGAACTGAATTGGGAAAGAGAATCTGCTTATGTAAAGCATTTTGGCTGATGAGAGAGTGTCTGAGAATTCTGTTAATCAATCACAGTATTTTAAGCTGAAAGTGTAGGTTTTGATCAACAGTGTGCAAGTCTGCAATATCCTTCCAACTAAACAGCATTTAAGCATAGGAAATGTTAATTGCAATTACCCATACAGATTCAAATATAATACAGTTCTCAAAGGGGCTGCATCAATAAACACATTATGTAGTTCTCTTTTACATATGGCAAGGGACAGTAATGAATTGCTTCACCAGGACAGAAGAGCATATGGTCAGCCAAAGAACACTACTAGGCAATCAGAACCACAGGGCTATCAGTATATGTTATACAACTAATCAGTTCATTTACAATGATCCTCTGCCCTGGTAGATGAGTCTTATCCCCATCTCTGCCATTAGTGTGAAAATTCTGGCTACAACACTGTTTCTGCTCAGTATGCGGAGCCCAGGATCTGAATGGAAAACCTTCTCAACTGAAGCTGCCTTCTGCATTTCCATCCGCATTGAATCATCTTGATGCAAAATTTGCAGATAGCATTTGCCATTCAATATGCATTTCAGATGCATATGTAAACACACCCTTACATAATTTTATAAACTGGAACTTGTAAGTATTAGAATGTAATATTAACAAGGTTTTGAAACCTTATATTCGCCTTAAAAATGAATGGCACCATATCAAATGAATGCAGTATTTTTATTTTTTAATTGCCGAGAATCTCAAATTTCAATTCCTTATGACAAAAATAAATTAATCATCACATCCTTTTACAGCTGTTTCTAAAATAAGGCATGCATGCCAGTTCAGGGGTTAAAGAGACATTTACTCATCTAATCATTTACTTATCTCATAATTTCTGCCATTTTGTTTTCCAATCAAAAGGCTTTTTTTAGTTTCTCCCAGCTCCCACATTCAATTTCTTTTGCACAAAGCCAGAGAGGTTAATTAGCTTGATGAGGGAGGGGAAAAATGAGAGAAAGCAAGAAGGATATTTAAAATCATGCAACAAGTCATGCAGTTACAATTTGTATAATTAATATTCTGCTCCACTATTAGGCGCTCTACCTGTCTTCAGAACATGAAAACTCTGATATATAATAAATTTTAAACTCTCACTTGATAACTCTTTCCAGAACAGCCCCCTCCCTAACCACTATCCCAAGCATAACAATTTAAAAGAAATCTCTAATTACACAGACAGCTGTACTCAGATGAAAGCTGTGAAGAAAATAATGAAATTGAGAAACAGATAAAGAGGCAGCTTTGAAGGATGGGGATTATATAATTATATGTATAAATCATGGAACAAGAAAAAAAGTGTGCATTCCACCTACATCCTGCAGCACCTCCAACTCTCGTTTTTCAAGCGACACACCGCCGTATTTTACCTCAATCAATGTTATTTATCTCCTTCAGAAAACGGTGAAAGGGCCGTAATGGGATCAGACAGCGCAACTTTTATCAGTGCCCAAAAGGACTCATATCCTCTGTTCATTTATATGGAAATTCACACCGCATTGTTGATTATACATTCAAGCGGAAGGTTAACGGCATCAAAGTTGCAGCACTCAGGTCGGGTGAGGCTTTGTGTTCGGAGTGCGCAGCCTGCATCTGGTTGAGGGGGAGGGGGGCACAACAAGCAGACCCTGTCCCACTGAGAGTTGCCATGTGGTGGGTGCAGCATGACCAAAGTGAGTGGACCTCACACTCGGAGCATCAGGAGAGCACTTTCCAAAAAAACCCTCTGATGGACAACCTGAACAAAAGGTCCATGAACACATTCATAATTTAAAGAGTGGAATGCATTTTTCCCTGCCACGTCTTGAAGTGCAAAGTGAAGGCTCTGTCTTGCCCTTTGCATTTAAGTTGAAATTGCACATCCGTATTGTCATTAAACTAACCTTGCAAACTGTTCTTGGAACAGTGTGAAGGCCAGAGCGGGGAACATGGGAGTATTCTGTTTGTTGGCTGAAAGAGGGCAAGTATCTCCTCACTGGCAGACAGAGGGATACAAAAGCAGCCACACAAGGATGAAAATTGATGAAATCTACCCAACTGATAATACATAATTCTATACTATATATTAGATGTTTTTTGCATCAGATGCCATTTTAAAAGCATCCTACTTAAAATGAAGATAGTCCCTGCATATCAATTATATGTTGCATCTATTTTTAAGGGTACAGCTTATATTTTCCTGATGTTTTCCTGAATGTGATATGGGACCTGCTTGGTCCCGCAGTGGTGCACTGAACCTTGATCAGGACAGTTGTTCACCTACTGTATAGTGAGAAGAAATGGACAAAAGCTGTTTGAAACCACACAGGAGCCATCCAATATATAGTATATATAAGCCACACTGCACAAGGCCTGTTTGAGGTTAGTGTGTTAGAAGTACTTTGTCAAAACACAACCCTTTAAGAACTACCTTTGAGAACACTTGATATTTTGACCTTTAAAACATAGTTTATGAAACAACTTAACTGGAATGATTTAGATGACAACTGATTGATTGAGGGGTAGTATGCAGGTCATGTGCATTGAATTTCATGCAGCACTCAAGTGAGTGCCTGCTATATGGTTACTACAGTAAAAATGTCACCTCTGGCTAAAATATAACTTGAAACTTACCAGGTAGTGTAAAAGGATAAGCAAAAAACTGTAGAATAAAGGATTTCCTGAGAGGGGAAGAGGTTTATGAGTGCAGCAAATATAATTTATACTATACTTATGAATCACCTATGCCTACACTTTCAAACATTTCCATACATTGTTGTACATGGACATGATAAACTATCAATTTAAAATTATTTTCATGCTAACTGGATTTAAGCATTTGGCAACTAAGAAGTAATGCTTTGAGAGAATATACTGATGAAATACTCACTTCGATTTTGATCAAAGAATGATCTGCCCTGATCTGTTGGTTGGACCAAAGCACAAAGCACAGCCTGCTGTTTTACGGTTGTGCGTGTAGTCAGTTAGTGAATATAATTTATTTGTTATATTTAAGATTTTGTGTTCCAACTGAATAAGATGGTGCTACATTGCCTTGAAATTGCGGTGTAATGAATTGGAATTGTTTATTAGTTATTTCTACTGTATTTCATGCTTCTCTGTAGGTTGCCCTGTATAACAGTATCTGCAGCTAAAGGAAAAATTAAATAAATTAATCAGAAAATAAGTAAAATAAAAAACTATATCAACTAATAACTAGCAGTTCCTTTAACTAAGGATACAAAAGTGTCAGAAAAAACTACTATAGAAACATACATATGCATACACACACACACATACAGTGACCCACACCTGGGTCCCTACCTTGGAATATGTGGCTCCATTGAGGACTTCCCCGTCACGGATCCAGATGATTGAAGCTGCTGGCTTAGCATTATCAGCATGACAGGTCAGGTTGAGGGGGTCGCCTGCCCGCAGACTCACTACTGGGGCCCCAATGATGACAGGGTTGTCAGGAGGAACTATGGGAGGAAAAGGACCGCACTCAGATCTGTATCAGAGGGAAAACTCATACCAATGACAGACCTGAAAGTCAGCATTGTCACAATTCATACTGGTGAACAGAACCAGGCCACCAAACAGAAAAGTAACCACATGTGTACAAAGTAATGAACTATGAAAGTACTGCATTAGGGGGCAATAACAGCCACATGAATGTGGAACAGGGAGAGTGAATGGGATCTGGCGGATGGGAAGGATGGGGAAGGCCAGGGGATTGCAGGATACATGTTCCTGAATAGCACTGATTACATACTTCTCTTAAACAAGCTCTGATCACCCTAGTTTTATTCAAACTCCAGTAAATTATTCATTGGGCTCTCAACAGAGCTGGGGCAAGTCAGAATCAAAGGCAGCAAGCAGCTGGCTCATGAGAGGAAGGCAGAGACAGGGAGAGGGAGAGAGAGAAAGAGGGAGAAGTAGAGGGAAATAGAGAGAGGGGATGTAAGAAAAGATATGGACACCAAGAGAGATGGAGTTAGAGACTTTATTAGGTAGCAGACTAAGCTCTCATTATTCATTTCCCACAGCTGGGTGATTACTGATTAGGTTTTGGCAGGTAGTGCATTTGTCTGCTAAATTTTTAATACACTGCACGAACAGCTTGGGCTTTTCAAGGTTCTAGAAAATATCATTCAGTTGTCAAAGTAAGTTCTTTGTTTTTGGTTGAGTGAGTGTGCAATGGTCTGTAACCAGGGTGGGCAGTTTTGTTCACATTCTCAATCTCTTCCATGTCTTACATGTTTCCAATTCTTTTCTACAGTACATGCAGTCGAATATATGCAATGTGAGGTGGTATTTGTCATGACCTTAACTTTGTTATTCATTCACAACCAGTTTCCATAATATGATTGAATTTGAAGACCCACTCCAAATCCCGCCAACACACTCCCCAGAAAAAAAAGAACTGAAATGTGGCATTAATAACAAAGTGTGACAAAGAGTAGCACTACGCAGTGAGGAAGCTATAGACATTTCACAATGGTCTTTTTCAGGTACTAAACCCTTTCAGCACCCAAACCTTGAGACAGCTGCAATTATTATTGTGTAGCTCAAATGAATTTAGGGTGAGTGTCCATGAGTACCCTAGTACAGTAGAAAATGCCAAGTGACACAAAATCAAACAAAATCAAAACAAGATCAATTCTGGGCAATTGTGTAGCATGGAGAACATCATATATTGATAGGCGGGGCATCTATACACACTTACACGCATGCACACATATAATAGGGCTCTCAGGACATAAAACAGATTCATTTTTTCAGTGTTGCTTAATCATTACAAGATTATTTTTTTTAAATCACATTAGTTAATCGAGACATTACAAAAAACAGTCCTCCTTTGTTCAGTGGTTTGTTAGTTTTTACAGCTGTAACTTGCTCATTAGCAAGCATGACATTATTCATCTCTCAATGAGTTCTTCACTGACATTGTTTTCTTTTTGAGAAATACTGTTCAGCTATTTTTTTTTAAATTTTGTATTCTTGGTGTTGCTGTTTGCAATGTTCCTAGAATATTATTAGCAAGTTAGCTGATGTTATTAATATTCAGTAAAGAAAACTATCAATGCAGATCCAGTTTTCTGTGTTTTCATAGGTGCTGCTGCAATATGAAACCATTACACAGAGGTAGCAAGGTAACTATATAGTGGCAACATGACTACTCATCATTTTATGTCAAACATGTGTAGCTAGTTAGGTAGCTAGATATATTTTTGCAATGACCTATTGATAACTTCTGACAAGGCTGGACAGACACAAGGGGCTTTATCAGGGTAATCTATTGGCCCCAAATGTGCATACGTTACCATAACGAACTTGAGTATTAAACCTAATGAATTTCAACCAGAAAATGACACGTTCACAAAAGTTTGAGTTGATTTACTGCCATGAGTATCACTCTTGCTTTCCTTTTTCCAACACCAAAAACTCAGGGCTAACAATAACAACTCACCTACATTTTGTATTGGGAGGAGAACAGGACTACAGAGCTTCTGAGTTGTGTCATTTAATACATTCATTATTTGGCCTGATTTGATTGGAGGTAAAGTCAAATTAAATTGCATAGATAATACAGTATGTACCTACATTTTATCTAACTAGTATTGCACTTGTTCACAGCAAGTTGGTGAAATCCACCTTAATTAACTAAAGACTTCTTTGCTATGCTGAAAAATCTATGTTTGTTAAAATGTTCCCCATTCACTCTTCTAATAAGTGCAGGGCAAAAAAAAACACCCTACTTTAGGGCTCTTTCAAGCATGTCTAATTCATTGCAAGCATGCAGGAGCTCTCCACTTTGTTAAATTTCATTCATCTTATTGCTTGTGCTCAGGTAGGTTACCTCTATAACAGACAGGAAATCTTTCAAACAAGCAATTATTAAAAGCAAAATACCTAAATACATATATCATAATATTAACCTTATTTATGATACATTTATCTAAAATGTATCATAAAATTGACTGTGAGTCAAAGAAAACAGTCAAAGAGTAACAAGCACATTTCCCTCATGGACAGCTTGCATAGAAACTCTGTTTAACAGCTGATGGTATGGAGGCACTGCAGGAAGCATAAATGGGTCTACAGCCATGTCACAGCTTGATTTTATCTGCAGGACTACATTTACTAAATGTCAACCCATGACCATGTCAGCAGCTACAGTTATATGGCAGACATACTTGCTAAAGTTGGATTCTCCATCTTTCTCTCTCTTTAAAAGTGTATTGGAATTATTTGTTTCAAAATACTGTTTCTTTAGATTTTGAAAGCGTGTATGACATGATACATACTTTCATAAAGTTTGTGGTACTCCTATTCACTTTTAATACCAATTTACAACTTGCCGAATCACACTTTTTTAATTTACTATACCAATTAATTGTTATACATGACCCTGGCATTGACGGAACAAGAATCTGTCCAGTACCTCCTGTAGTTTACATTAGAAAACCTTATTTACCACAAAGTAATTTTATACTTGGTATTATCATCATGAAAGGCATCCATCTACAAAGGAGATAAAAACATCTCATTGTTACTTTAATTTTAATATATCAGCTGAGACTACTGTAGATAACTTGCTGGGAAGACAAATCCACTGCAATGAGAAGCATACCTCTCTGTGATCTCTCCATCTGTCAATGATAAAACACAAACAGCAGGCTACAAGAGATTGAAATGAAGGCAGGCTGACAAGCTTGATATTGTTTACTTTGCATGTTTTTAGTGCTTTGCATCATTCATAATACCCTCATCTCTCTGTGTAAGGGGCAGGACGATACCAGTGATACAATTTCAATATCTGTGTCTCTGAAGCTTCCTGGAAACAGTACAGCTGTCACTGATAATACATCTAAAAATTCTGAGAAAGTTTGTTTTTTATATTTTTTAATTTCTGTTTATTTATTTATTTTCCATTGCTTAGTTTCCGGCCTTCTCCTGACCATCTAGGTACCTTCTTACAATCTGATTTCCTGTCAGAATATTTGACTGGGAATGAAAACTTTCACATTATACATTCAGATTAAAACATGGTGGTACCACCTAGGGAACAAGGCCGTGGGTGAAGAAATTCTTTTTGCCTCCTCTGTCAGGCCGTCCTAAGACCGTGGATGATTTTGGACAACTGTGAACTAGGGCACTACTTACTTGCCGAAACATCCCACTTCAACATAGGAACAGGTTTCTGCTCACATTCATTTCTTTCCACATGGATTGTCACTCAGTAATATTAATTAAAGAATTATTAATATTCATTAACAGATGAATGCAGCTGTAGTCCTGTTATGGCAATGTCATACTAATATTCTAGTAGTATTTTGTATTTGTTTTCCAGGTGTTTTGATGTTGATTAATAATTACATATTCTTTAGCAAGCAAGCTATACAGCTGGCTCTTTACATTTAAAATCGAGCATTTTCAAGACAGAAAGGCATTGCAGTGCATGTAGAGAGAGCCTAGACTTCACTTAAAACCAAGAAGGAAGTATGACAAAAATCACAATTGACTGTCTAGATAAACAGCATTGGCTTTGGGCTTGCATGCACTGTAGGGGGGGCAAGTGGGGCGGCATACTTTTCCATTTAAAGCTAGTTAATAAAAGTATTTCCTTACCAAATACCGGCAGCACAGGCAGAGGCACTGCAGTCAATATTAATTTGATGCTTTTACAATGACAAAAATTTGGAATATTTTCCCACCACCTGATGCCTGACCGAACGTGCTCATAGTGTTTTTTTCCACTACATTGCCACTACATTGTATGCATGAAAATTATGGATTAGGTTTCATATGGAATTTCTTTGAGTGATGGAAATGTTGTAAAAAATGATGCAAATGCACTTATTGATGCAAATGCACTTATTTTCAAAAGTTATATAACTAGCGAACTACCTCATGAACCTCATGACTGTTTTTACCTAGCTATGCCACCAGTATTATTACACAAGTTAACTAGCTTAGCTTGAAATTTTGAAATGATTACCTAACCACCAAGCTAGCTCTAGCTGTGGCAAGAAATGCTTTTCTAATGACTAGTCAAGTAAGCTATATTGCTAGGTAACCTTTGATACCTAGTACAAAATGGGACTGAACTAAAGAAACATAAATAACCTAAACACTTGCTTGGCAACCCAGCTGGGTGCATGTAGTAAGTTATTCAAACCAGCCAGCTAGTATTACTGCAGGATGTACAATTAGTGCTTGTTTAATACATATTTTGCATTGCACTGAAAAGAGTGCTCTTTCCATGACTCAACTGTTCATCTTATCAGCTTTGAAATTTTGCAGGCCCAACTGCAGTGCATGCATGTCTTACCAGACTAGTTATATTATTTAGGAGGTTAAGCTACTCTGCAAATGAAGAGCACTCTGTTCAATCTGCAAGTTTACCTCTTTGATGTAAAGCCTATTAATTACATTTACCGTTGTCTGACCCACTAGTCACTGCGTTAGTGATTCTTGAAGAACCCGCGTTTCCCCATATTTTGCCAAAAATACTGGTTATTCAGTGACAATAATTATTATTACTACTACATTCTCATTGAATAAAACAATTAACCAATAGTACTTCTGCTATTAATAATAAGCAATGCAATGATAATCAAAACAACACGCTGTGTTTTACAACTGTTTTATATATACTACTTGCAAATTTTAATTTACTGCTCTATTTGAGTTTGTCTCAGTTAAGTTTCATCCCTACCCCACCCCTTGCATTCTTTCACAATGGATTAATACCTCTTTGAAATGTTTAGAGTTTGTATATAGAGTTGTATGTACAGGGTTTTTCCTATGTGTTATAGTTTGGAGAAGAACAGGGGAATTTTTTATTAACTTATGTATAATCCACTGATAAAACAGGGTGTCAGGCTGGCTTTACTGTGTATTGTAGTGTTTCTGCACTGTCATATTATTCAGATGTCTTTCACTCACTCAGTTAGAGTAGGGGTGAATGAGTTATTCTTGCTGAATCAAATGTAAAGTTGTGTGTACAGTATCAGATAAAAGAAGGCACACAGTAGTAATTTGATTTCATTTGTATCAATTAGTCTACATCTTGTGTTAATTAAATATAACAATTAACCAATGAATGTTCTAAATAGTCAGAGTAGCTCATTAGAATTTATTATATTGATGTGGTGCACTAGTCATATTTCACACTCAATTTACGTCAATACATCATTCTCAAAGATTTTTATATTTGATTTCCTATGGCAATGTAATGTGAATGAATGTTATCCTCTGCCACAGACTGAAGATCGACCTCTTCAGCCCAAATGTGATCTTTTATTTCCCTTTTGTTTAATTTTATACAATGTGTGGTAGTTTTATAACAGCATATGTCTTAACTTTCTGTCTGGAATAGTATAACGGCAGGGTATACTGCATTGCACTTGAATCAAGTATGCACTTGACAGTTGCATGATTCCAGCGCTGTGTTTGGCACTGACACATGTTAGAACATGGCTAGTATTGTCCTGTTTGTACATATTTTCATGCCACTGTACTAGATGCACTTTGTAAATCACTCTGGATAAGGGTGCCTGCTAAATGACAATAATGTAATGTGATGGATAACAGCACTATATGTGCTACGTTTTGAAAATCGAGGTTTACGCCACTGTAGCTTGAAATATTGAATCCCCTGCCATCCCTTCCTTACACTAGACAGATGCTATATAGATCAGGAGGCAAGTAGCAATTTCTGTGCTAGTATCACTGAATTCATAGTGGATGATAAAAGCTTGGATGCCAGTCATGCCATGCTGTCACTAAGAAAAAGCTGAACCCATTGGCTATGATTTGAGGCCAGTGAAATATATCCCCCTTATACCACCCCTCCAACGAGCATCTGAGAGAGGCTCAAGGGTTTAGCATTTAACCTACTGCTATGTTTGTAAATGCAATGACCTTAATGGTTCCAAATTAACGGCATACCACAGCCACTCAATAGGTTTCTTATGAGCATGTCACAGCTGCTGATTGATTGCTCCCCTTTAATTACAGACTGGCTAGCCAGAATCCCTTCACACTGTAGCTTGACCATTTGTCACTGGATTGTTTTTATTTTCTCTTCATAGTGGTCTGAACCCTGCCTTTTTCTCAGTTCTCACAATGGAAAACACAAAGTCATTTAGTCCTTGGACAGAAAAAGGAGGGAGAGATAATGCAATTTCATTTTAGAAAACAGAAGGAATGGGACATGGGGGAAATGTGACCTGTCTTATACAGCAATGTATCTGAATTCTGTCTCTGATCTCCTGATATATTCCTCACGAGAATTTGTCTTGGATTAATTAAGCGGATTAATCACTTTCATAATGGGTTCATTCACTGTGCTGCATCACAATGGAAAAACCTCAGCGATTACCCCCTTTCAAGTGGATTAGCTTAGCAGGGCTTCAGACATTTTGAAGGCACATGCCTGGAAATAATCATATCCTCTTGATAAGCATACACAGCATGTTTGTGCCCATCAGAGACTCGGCAACAGCACCCTGCAGGTGAGGCTGCAAATCTGCACAAGCTACCCTGTCAGTGACTTAAATTGGGGAGGGTCTGTCAATCACCAGCTGCATTAGCTCATCTTCCCTCTCTAGACAGGAGATGCCACTGGAGTTAATTAAACCACGCTTAAATTTAATGGAAATGTAACAGCCCTCAGAGTGCAAGATAAGGTGCAATTTGTTTCACGTCTCTGGCTGGCCAAACCTCAGGGGCATATTTCCCTATAAACTGTCTTTGCGGAGAAAACAGGATTTATCCAGTTTCTTTCTACTTCAGGTGAGATGGTATATTTGTGGTGTTAATTGTAAAAGCCCAGAAAAAAGGACTAACTGAGTAATATGCAGCTAACCACATTATATACAATACTAAACAGCCCATGAGGCCAGTGTGGATCAAAGGTAAAGGAAAAATTAAAATCATCAGATGCATTGAATATGCTGCTTTGCTGCCCAGTCTCAGACTTGCTGTAATTGGGAAGATTCATCTGATGTCCTTGTTATATACTGTATGTTCTGTATGGTTTTCTGTGATGAATACTGTGTTGAAATTACCTAATCATGAGCCATGTTAACTTCAAAATAAGATTTCACTTCTGCTTCTATTGCATACTCGGTTTGATGGAGCTGGTGAGTTGTCCTTTGTTGTCAATGAACAGAGAACTCTAAACAAACAGAGAGGATGGCTTTTGTGTAGTGATGCTATTAAATTATATTTGACACATGTTGAGCCAGAGTAAGAGAAAAAGAACATATCAGCGTAAAATGAATAGGAGCATATCAGGGGTTAAAGAGTCTTAACTGTCCTAGACAAAAACCCCAGAAGGATGGGTGGAAGTAAAAATGTTCAAGTACTTTGCTCCTGCCAGCATAGGTGGAATCACTCTGCCAGGCTCTGTCTGCTCCAATGACAAAAAGTAAAAGAGTGGCATAGATGGTAGCTCTGTAGGCCAAGGAGTTAAGATCTCAAAAAAAGTATGACACAGTAAGAGAGACATAGATCAGTGGCCACAGAATCCTTCAGTGCTGTCAAGATACACCTGTTTGCATTGATATCATGCCGCAGCAACTGGTTTTTTTGTTGGTTTAAATGTATGCATGGGTCACAGCCCCTACTCTCTGAGTTGCATCCTATTTGGTGTGATGTTTTCAGTTCATGGGAGCTGTGGATATATTGTGTTTTCTGTGTCTCTGTTTTATAATTTTGTACTTTTTTCAGTCCTCATTCCAAACATCTACAAGTAGTTTTTTTTTTTTTTCATTCCACTTGCTCAATGCAATTTAAATGTCACGCTCCATTTTTATAGTGGCATTGTTTTTTTTTTTTTGCTGTAAAATGTAGATGATGTAGATGATGACACTGCTACTTTCTCAAACTGAATTGACAGCAGCAGGAGCTGCTGTATTTCTATTATCCATAAGAATTTTATAATAATATTCTCTGCAAAAATGCTGTTTTTCTGCAACAGTCAGTAATGGGTGCAGTTTAAAAATTAAATAAGGAGGACAGCCATAGTGAGGGCTTGTTTGAGTGAGTGATAAAATACTAAAAGCATCCTGTGTCAGTGCAATGCTGTTGAACATTAAAAAGCCAAGATCAATTGAAATGAAACAGATACTCTCATTTGAGAGTACTTAACACATGAGAGTTTTAGTTTCCTTCCCTCAGCTTCTCTTTTCTCTGCACTTCATGACATTAAAGGGCCACTGGAATTAGAAAAGGCAGGAATCAAGACCAAATACAATGAACAAGTCACTGTTCTGTTACGCTTCTGCAAATATAGTTTACCCATGCTGATTTTTCACAAATCACTGGACTAGCAACTTTTAAAAAAGACAAGAAATGTTTTGTACTAATGTCTGGTCTCATGTCACATTCAGCTCAAGTAAACATTACATAAAATGTAAATAAAATATAACATGAAGATGCATTGGTGCTCAATACCTGGAATACATTGATACACAGGACTGTTAAAAGGTCTTCAGGAAATCAGGGGCACCCTGTTGAAGTAGAGTTGATTTCAGAGACTCAATCTTCCTATTTCTGTGTCAGTCTAATGGATTCCTTTGTTGTCAGAGAATGAAAACAGAAAGAGATGTGATCCTTTTGCTTGCTTAGCAGCAAAGTAAACATTTCTTTATGGGCAATTTTGAAGCTGCCATCATGGGAGGATGCTGAGGTGTATGTTGCCATAAATCACATCACTCTGCAGCCCTTTCATGTTGCCTTTCATCTTGAAAAGCATCAGATGAGTAGAGGCTGTGCCATGAACGGAGGGGTTCTCTCAGAGAGGCATCAGAGCACGTGTTTTTAAGAGATCTCAAAATGTCAAACAAGAGGGATCAATGGAGGCTGGATCTGCAGAGACACAGACAACTGCACTGTAAAATCCATCCCTGTGTTCATAATAAACGGTAGTAATATTGAACTGCTGAAGAAAGATATCCCTCAGCTTGTCTCTTGGGCCCATTTAAATCAAGGGGTGACCTTTTGTGGCAAAGACTCCCGTACTTTCAGGCCACAGACCGAACTTGAACTCATGCTCACAGGTTCACTGTCTTGCTGGAGGGACTTTCCTAGGTTATAATTAGCCTCATGGGCCTCTCCTGTGTATCCCATCTTTCCTGCACCTCATGCTTAATTCAGCAGCCTGGTCACCAGGAGGGGACATGGGTCACTCTGGTGCTCTCAGATGGAGTTCAAAGTTCAAGTGTCATTCAGAGAGGGCGATTTTTATCCCATGGCTACTTTGAAAGGGGAAGGCAAATTTGAGCTTTTAAACGAAGGCCCCTCTCCAGTACATCAGAGACAGCACTGCTACTTGCTGCTGCCTGCTCAACTCTGGTCATGAAAATAATTGAAAGTACTACATTTTATTTATTTAATCACTAGCAGTGTTCAGAAAAGTGAGCATTCATTGAAAAAGGAAAGTAAGGTCAGGTTATTACTCAAACTGCACAATCTTGTTTTGTATTACCAAACAGATTTATTTTTGTTCACAGGGCAGATAAGTTTCTCAAGGACTTTTCATGAGTTTTCTGCAGAAGTACCATTTAGAAAGGGAAAGAGGTAATGGAAGCAGCTCTGTTAAGGCTATGAGAACATTAACACTTTCAAAAACATAGGGCACCAATGACACCAGTAGGAAATCTGCCTGTGAACAAAATCACCATGGGGGAAAAGATATTGTGGTGCCACAGCGAGTTATGAGGGCATTGAAGAGGGGAGAGAGCACCTACATCCAACTGCACAGCATCAAAACCCTCAGAGCACTTGTAAAATAACACTCCGACTGTGCTTCACTCAAGCAAACAGATACGAGACAAACTTCTCATCCAGACATCCAACTGGGTTATGAGAAAAAAAAAGCTTCCTCTAGCTGTCAGGGGTGAGAAAGAAGATTATGGCTGGCGACTCTGTCACACCAGTCAATAGGCCCACAGGCAGCCATCTCCTCAGGGGGGAAGCAGCAGCATGGGGATTGATTGTGACTTTGTGCATGCATTACCTTCATTACTTCAGTGACAAGGCTGCTCACTGGCTTTGTCTGTAACCTTTCAAGAGTAAACCAGTTGGTGGGAGATTAAATGATATACTGACGATGGGCCCAGGAATTAAAGATAATTTGTTTCCCCTGACCAACCTCTGAAGAAAAACAATACCAAATGGTGTCCTGCTTATTGACAATTGATCATTTTAATTGACATTAAATCACTAACATCTTCACCTCCCTCTAAGTACCCAACTTTAGATCTGTCAACCAAATGTGGTTAGTGGAGGAAAAGATAACAAACTGAAACCTCTGGAAAAATATTGTACTTTAATTGTGAGGTGCAAATCGATGATGATAATCAGTGTTCCTTTAGATGCCTGGAGGCTGACTTGATTCAGTGCATTTCCATAAGGACAAGATTGATCCAGTTCAAATCAGAGGGATGGAAAAAAAAATGTATTGCAGGTATTTCAAAGAAACTGATTAGCCATGATCTGGGAATAAATCACACATTTGGATGAGGCAAATACCACTTCATGCATGATGAAGTACTGCAGGTCTCTGCAAATAATCTTTTCATTTCTCATGCAAAAACATTTTTGGACACCAATGTTAAATTTAGCAGGAGAGGAATAAATAACTATTGAGGGCCTGATTTTTGACATGGGCACAAAACATAAATGCAGGGGCTTTGCTATTTTCCACTGATAACAATCAGGACTAAAACAGAACACTGTCATTTTCAGTGACTGTATAATAATACTTTGAATTGTGTTGGTGTGAGGACACAAAGTGTACCACTATTTGTAATATTCAGGAACATTCATTTGGCAGGTCTGGCACTTGTACTATTTGGAGCTGAATTTTGGCACCACTGAGCCCCATAAGCATTAGTATTACAGGACAGTACTCTGCTTTTCCCTTAGCATTAATACCATGAAAACCCTTTTCACTTATCTGAAGAATAGCAAGACTGATATAGCTGCTGTGTTTGCAGTAAGTGAATTCTGAAGTAAAGAGTAAAGCTGGGGCTAAAATAATGGGTGAGCCTTCAATTTTATTTGCATTGCTGTTCTTCCACCCAACACATAAAGAAATAATGGGAATGTGCATGAGAGCACTCATGTGAAATCATGAGTGAAAATCCACCCATGAGAATACAAAGTGGTGGAAAAAATGTGGGTTATCCATTCCTGTAAAATTAATACCTGCTTTCAAAATGACCAATTAGTTTGCATTTGCAGAGGGTGCACCAAAATGAGAGCTGTCAGTGGTAATTTTTGTCTCTCTGCCTTCTCTGTTATAGAGCATTAGTTTAACTTTTTATTAATGGGGATCAATAGATCTATCCAGCTTCTCAGAATGAAGATACTGCAAATTTCCCTTGCCTCTTTTTCTCTCTCTAACTCCTCTCTCCCTCACTCTGCTATGTTTTGTACTACAAGTCCTACAGTGCACTAGAGATGGGCAAGCAGAGGATAGATGCACCTCCACTGACATCATTTGAGCAACTCTATTGAGCGTTGTGACAGGGAGACTCTGATCAATGTAACCCACCCTTCCCCAGTGTAATGGGGGCAGTTATGTTTTGCTGATGGAGTACCCCTGTCACTGTCAACTAAAGATGGAGCCCAGACTTGAACTTGGGATGCCTTGGGCTGTAGGGCTCAGCCTGCGATTAGAATGAGCAACGTAACCAACTGAGCCACTCGGGAGCCCAGTGATGTCCATTTTAATTTGAGGTTTCTTTCTCCTGGAAGGGAAGTGATGGAAGAACAATACCACTGCTTCAGCAACTATGCCCACTTCGAAGGAGTATTTTATGGTGAAATATGATTGTGTGGAAATGGACAGTAGTGTATGTGGACCTGTGCTGATGTATACTCGTGTCTGTGAGAGACAACATGCGTGCCTGTTGTTGCATGGCTTTGACTCACCCAGCACAGTCAGGCGGGCGGGTCGTGATCTGATGGCAGCCTGGATGGCCTGGCACTCAAAGAGGGCATCGTCCGTCAGATCCACGCGACCAATCCGAAGATGATACTCCCCCTCACTGTGGTCCCCCACCACGGAATACCGAGGGTATCCTAGAACACACAACACCTGTCATCAATGGTCTACCTGGAGAAGCATCAGAAGCCTTACTGAGTGAATTCATTGCCACTCTTACAGGTGTACCCTGCTGGAAACCTACAAAATTTGAACCTCCATCAAGGATGCACACTTGCCTAGGTTGCCTACTTGCAAAGCCCAAAACACAGAGCTGTGTTGTGTATGTCAAAGTGGCAGTGCAAGGCAATCAGACACCTCACACTATTTTTGTGATTTACATCCACTGGAGCAAAGCCTCACTCTGGTGAGACTGCACTCAGCCACACCCATGTTTCCCCAAAAGAAGGATGGGCTGTCATTTCAATTTAATACAAGTTTCAGACCCCGGTGGGCAAACTACTGGTAGACATAATACACAGCAGGACCCGCTCCTTCTTTTTTTCCCTGGGTTTATTTCATTATTTATTTTTGGATGAAATAATAAAAGTGATGATTTGAAGCTGTAAACAGTGGTGACGGACGAGAGAGATTGAAACTCGCCGCACAATGGTTGGGAGATTTATGGCTTAATAACACAAAGGGAAAGGTGTTTTCCGTAGACCTGACTGTTTTACTGCTCAAGAAAAAAATCCTGCTGACTGTGTGGCATTTCAGATTACCGTTTATAACATTTGCATTGTGAGCATGCCATGTAGTACAGTACCTCTTCCCAATGGAAAACAAAAAGGACACCTGTGATCACTGGGTCTTATAGAGCAATTTTCAGACTTTTAACATGAAGAGCTTGGAATCGAAAGTACAACGGCATCAGACCTCATTCTCTCCAGTTACAGAATTAGACATGGTCTGATTCAAAAATTGTTTTTGCCCTTTGCTGAGTAATCTCATTGAGTCAGGTATATTATTGAGGAGATTGCCTTGTCTTGTCTAAATTATCTGACAATTAAGTAAAGCTGAGAGTGGGAGATATAATACATCTCATCCTCTTTTATATCCATTTTGGGTATAGTTTCACCAAGAAAAAAATCATGTGCTGGACTGGTTTACCTACATCAGCATGTCTCTCACTCTCTCCAAAGCTACTTTTCTGCTTTTGACATTGGTGTCACACCTTTTAAGTATCATTTTAGTATGTTAAGACTACGTCTTTGAAAGTGGACTTTACTGGGCCACAATAGCAATTAAGTTATTGAATCAAACTACCAGCCCATTGTACTGCAACACTCCAATTACCGACCATTGCTTCATTAGACCTCATTCAATTTTAATATGGCATAGAGGAGCCGTCATCTCACCATTGAGGGAAGAGTTACTGCCTATTACTGCACAGTGCTTCCCATCTTCCAGTATGGCACTTTTAATATCCCTCTAAGGTAATAGAGGGATACAAGTGCTCATAAAAATAAAGAACAACACAAGCAGAAAGGAAAGGATTTGAAAGCTCCGGCAGGATGTTTAATGGAAGGCAGGGTGCTCTGGGAAAGCCAGACAAAGACCATCTTTCCCTCAGACTTTTGCCCATGTTGCATTTCCAATATATGGATCATTCTGAGGGTAAAAAGAGATGCCAGCGCTAACGGAGTTGGAGAACACTGTAAGATGGGTAATAAAAGCTCAGGCTTTGGTTTAACAGAGGAAGGATCAAACTTAACTGGGCACGGTAAATAACATTAATGGCCATTGATCCAGTATAAAATACTGATGTTTATTTTGCTGCCAAGGGATCAATGCCACTGCGCAATCATCTAGTGGCATTTTATACCCAGCTGGAGATGAGAACAAATACTCTGATTCCAGAGAGCTTGCATTTCTCATTAACTTGCAGCATACATGGCTGTTCGTACAGTCATATGCTCATGCATTGTCCTCAACTACCCAGAATCATCTACTGTAAGGTGAATCTCAAAATTGGCAGCGGATTGTCAATAACCACAACAGAATTAATCAGAGAGAGCCTGAAGTAATTCAGAATGCCTCACCATTATTTTGGAAATGGTAAATAACTTCATGCCTCCCAAATGATAAAATGCTGTAATACGTGGTCTGTTATATGCATGCAACCCCATGAAAAGTAGATTCTGTTTCAAGCCTTAAATATACTGTGTGGAAGAGTTAAAGAATATTACTTACAAACTTGTGGTGGGTAGCCCCACACAGATTTTTGCAAAGTCTTAGTTTTCAGTGTGAAAGGAAGAATTATAATGTGGGTCTTCTACCCACAAGAAATGTCAGTGATGTATTTACATATTTTTTTATTTATTACTGTTGACTTCAAAGAAAGCTAGAGAAAGTATCACATCATTTTTTGCCTCACCACCTTCAAAAGGGGGGACCCTCTCTAAAAATTGTGACATGCGATACAAATAAAGGATAACCTATGGATATTTATGAATACCTGAAGAAATCACCTGAAGAAACCAAACCCTTATTGTTATTACGGATCATAAGGGAATGTATTTGTCAGCTATTAACTAACTAGAAATATCTTTAGCTGATGCATTGTTATGCAGTTTGTAAATCATTAACCCATGTTGACTACTACATTAGTTAATGCGAATTCATGTGCCATTATTGTAAAGTGTTACCAATTATTCTTCACAGTAGCTCAAGAGCGGTCGAACATCAGTGAAGGGGAGGGTAGGACACTGCGGCATGTCACTGGTGGTGAACAGGTGGCATTATACTAACTTCTTATTGGTAAGAAAACGTCATACAAAGCAGATCCCTTGGAGGGATAAGTATGATATGGGATAGCAGTGGTAGAGGGAGCCAGTGAGCCTTTGTATTAGATTAGGCAGTGGACGCAGCTTTACAGGACACCAGCGCAGCATGCTCATTAGCTGAATTAGCATGCTCTCCTGACACACTGGCCACAGATATTTTTGATTTTACGATTTGATTTACAGACTGCTCAGATCACCACCACGGGGGATGAATATTTATGGTATTGCAGTGGGGTCAGCACCTCTGTCTAATCTAAGACAATGAGAGCAAAACAAAGGGAAATGGACAATAGAATTCCACCATCCCTTTTTGTCTGATGTCTTTTGCCAGTACAGAACAGGAACAATGTCTTCTCACATGCCTGCCACACTAATCCTGAACACATACTCTGGACTTAAATGATGTGGTACTTTCTAGTTTTTATTCTTATTATTCTTATTCTTATTGTTTATATTTTTACTTCCCCCTTTTCTCTGAATGCAGCAAAAAGCATTCCTATGCACTTGTAAAAGTGTGCTATTCTTTACCATGAATGGCACGGTTTCCTGAAAAAGGCACTGCTATTCTGAACAGGTGTGGAAAAAGGAACATAGTGCAAAGTGTCAAGTATCATTCTTGATACAGTATAATAATCAACTCTGAAACTGCAGTTGATTTTACAAGGGTCATGTCCTCTGCGCCATCACCTCTCGGCATTTTCTATGCAAACAGTGCTGCATACACTGCATCACTCTGATGCCCCACTGCCTGCCATTGATCTGCTATAAAGAATGAAGTGCCACTTATTTCATAGTGGAGGCACACTGAGGTCAGTCCACAGCTTTCAACTATGGCTATTTAACTGCCACTGATGTGCAGTTAGTTCCCCATGACCAGACCACTCCGCCACTGTTCAGCACCATTGCCAACCTCCCTGGAGACTGATAAAGAGTGGTAGGGGAATTAAATAGATACAGTGACACATCCTAGAACTTACAGATATATTTTTTGACCACCATCACTGACAAGACACAGTTGTTGCACAGTTGTGCTATTTAGTTTGTAGCAGAGGTTGTGATAAACCATGACAATGTTTACATCCATGATTTAAATTTATAAAAGTAATTTGTCTCCCTAATGACAGTTTAATGATGAAAAAGCTCTTGAAACAAGGCTGGCTATTTTGCTTTTTGGTGTATTTTAGTGTTTAGAAATCACACTGTGAACAAAAGTGCAGTAATCACTGATATTTAAAAAAAAAGACTCTGTCTCTCCAGGGTGAAGTATTTTTTTTAGATCAAAATCAAATAAACCATTCTATTGCATTCTGTATTTTGTACCTTCTGACAGACACCCTCAGGTAGACAAGCCTAGGATGCAGAGTAACACAAGTTAGTCAAGGATAATGGTAAACAAGAAAAACAATGAAGTGAAATATGAACAGAGACAGCAACAAATCAGGAGAACAAAAAAAGAAAGAAATAAAAAAAAAACAATAACAACAGTGCAGCAAAGACAGAAAGTAAAAATTTTTTCCACGTGACCATACCAGAGAGATCTCGGTTCACACCCAGAGCAAGACCATCCTTGACCCAGAGCACGATGCCGTGGTAACCAGGAATGGAGCAGGGCAAGGTGACAGGCTGGCCAGCCACCACAACCAGGTCCTGGGGCTGTTGAGTGAACATGGCGCACACCCCTGGAGAAGGAAAGACAGCAGCGCGTACATAAAAAAGACAATAATCACACAGCAGCACACCCGCAATTGCATTCACAGCTCCACAGAGGCCCACTTTCACTACTTCCTTTCAGCAAGGTAGCCCACAGCGCCATGGCCTTGTAACAGGCCCTGAACCAAACCTATCAGCATACAGCTTTGTAGATCAAAGCACCTGCATGTACCATAAGATAAGGAGTTTTTTTTTTTTTTTTTATTCAACCAATCCATTTCGTTGAGAGCCTCGGCTCTCAGGTCTGACGCCTTGTCACCAGCACATGCATTGCAGAGATGTGTAGCATGGACTTAATGGGGTGCCTTGACTGTGTTCAGACAGAAAGTGTGGTGTAGTGGAGGGCTGCTGACAGCTGCGGACCCCATTCAGTTGTAGGAAACAGGAGGATTCTATTAAAATGCAGTGAGATGTGTCTGACGCATGAGCCGCAGTTGGTGAAAGCTTTTTTTTACACCCCTGTGCAGAGCGGCGTAAACAGTCATTCTTTTGCACAATGACCACACAGGATAATGGGAATGTCCCAGGAATGAAAAGAGAGAAAAAATAAATGCTTTCAAAGCCCTGTGTGTCATACACGCAACTGCATCTAAAGGGTCTCACAGAGATGTTAACATTTTCAGCAGATTGTGTTTAGCTGAAGGCATGGTGAATCTCCTTCGTTTTTCATAAACCAAGAGAACAGAGGATGCATCCTGAGATCTGGAAGTGTCACCCTGATTTGTGAGCGGCATCTCTGGATGTTCTCCATTTAGCTTGATAGGCCTAGCCTTGAATGTGTGTCTTTTTTGTCTCTCTCTCATTCTGTTACTTAAATTATTTTCACATTGTGTGTAACATGCATGCAGAAGACAATGCCATGGGGCATTGATGTTGAAAAACAGGAGAGAACTGCAAACAAGTGTGACAACAATGTATGCCAAAGTGTATTATCTCACTGTTTTTAAATATGTTCAAATGCTATGAATTATATGATTACTCACTTTAATGCATTTCCCTGCATGCTTTGTTTTCTTGTTTTCTTGCCCTTTACACGTTTTATAAAGGTAATTGCTGAACTTTAATGACAAACTACAAACAAATCCATCACTAAGGATATCTAGTTAGTAACATGACTTGAAAAAAGGTACAACAAATTACTCTATTACCTACAGTCAAAATCGTTTTCCTTCCATTGAAGTATTGCATTAGCCAACACATCAGTCACCCAGTGTTTCCAGTCTATTGAGAACTGATGGTTTGTTAAAAGTTGAACATGGAGTCTGCTGACTGATTTATGTTGTTTTCTCTCATAGAAACTACATCATATCCACTGGCCCATTATTAATCAACATTCTGAAATATGTTCCAAGGATCTTTAAACACATATCTCAGTTTGTAGGCCGTTTTTTCCCCAGCAGAGTTCTCTCTAAGCAAGTTCTAAGGAGCAATCACTTCACAATGTGCCATCACTATATTACCTGAACAACTTTCTGCTCTGTAGAAATATAAGAAAAATATGAGACCAGCAGCAATAACAATGTTGTTATACAGACGTCCACATCCCTCCCTCTCCCAAATACAAATACCCAGAGGGATTTACATGTTACACAGAGACTGTCCCCAGGGGGACAGCAGTTGAAGCAACTGTTCAGTGGTTAGTGAAACATATATCAGAACTTCTGTTTGCACTGTGAGTGGAAAGAGACCCCCTTTTCTTCAAGCCAGCTGATGCAGAATCAGTCTGAGATTCTGTTTCTATCTTTCTCCACCCACACTGAACATCAGGTTTATGTCTGACCTATCCACCTTAGCCCTGCTGCCCAGTGCTTTCTTGAAAGTGTCCATCTGAACAAAGCCACAGACTTTTCCCACAACCATGTCTGTTCCTAACTTAGCCCTCTGCATTCTGAGAATGATCAGAGCTGCATTACCAGTATTGTGATGAATGCAAATATATTCATGCAATACCTCAACGAAAAGGAAACGGGCACAGAAGGCATCATCTTCTCTGGCTTGCAAGGACTGTTATTATCTTTTCTTGTACAGGTTGCTTTCCGACTGCCTCCTTCCTAAAGCCAGATGGGTGGCAAACACCACCTAGTGTGGCTACTTGACCAGTAAACCTAGGGCATGTTGATTCCATTAACTTCGATGGCAGGCTACTTATGTAGGTCACCCGGAGAGGAAATTGCACGGGGTCAAGGGAGAGGGTGGGAGACATGGAGAAGTCGCCTAGACCAGCGAAAGGGGGGGCCCTCCACGCACCCGACCGGTCACATCTGCCTGCTTTCCGCTCCACTGGGCCCGAATCGATGGCAGCAGCTCCTCGTTTACATCCTCCAGCCTCCAGCCAACTAAGCATGGCGTTCACCCAAGTGAAAAAAAACACATTCCTTTCTTTTTTCCCAAAGAATGAGAGCTGATAACACCAGATGATCAAGATGTCAAGGAGACCAAAAAAATAATTAATAAATGAAAGCAAGAGCCACGGCCCCTGCGGTTTGATAGCGATAACAAAACATTTTCTTTGAGAGCCTCCATGGGCGGGTGATTGCTGATTGCATTGTGACTCAGGTGACGGAAGATTGGCATTCAGCAATCGCTTTTAATAACAGTTTATTAACAATGCAATTGTGGCACACGAGAATGATCCTTGAAAAAATGTTAAGATGTCGATACTCTTGCAGTGGGTTTGTATCTGTATATGTAAGCAGTTGAGCACAGTTTTAATTGCATATTTTTGATTGGCTCACGCAGGCTGTTTTCAAGACATTATGTAAGCCAGAGAGAAAGACTAAGAAACAGAGGGGGTAAAGATATGTGTGCGTGTGTATTTGCAAAGTTGCTTAGCTGAAAGTCTGACTAAAGTAGCCTAATCCAAATGGAGTTATAAATGAAATGAATACACTTTAGCTCCACCTATTTCATAAATCCCAACAGTATAAATAACAGGACCAACATTTTGCCATTCAGCATCCCACCTCCATCCCTTGAGCACCCACCCTTCAGTCTCTTGATGATAACAAGCATTCTACTCATGCTTACATTGGCTAATTGCAGCATCTTTGAAGTTATGTAGTTGACATTACTAATTAGCACATCAAATAACACTCAAATCATACTACTGAATAACAAATGACACATAGCTTGATCTCCCTCATAAGTTGTAAGGCTAGCCTTACATTGGCTACATAACATGTTAAATGCACAGCTTGTATGTGCAGTCCCCAATACATGGTTTGGGGGGTAGAGTGACTACATGTTTCAGGCAACACTATGGAAATACTGTAGCAACCCCTGTTTTGGGAAGGTGCTGCACAGTGTTTGCTACAAGGACCATCCTCACCCTATCTATTGGCTTCTCATTACTCTAAATATATGTGCAGAGCCTATGTTGTCTGACTGGAGTAATGTGCAGCTGCCATGTTTACTCACGCCCAAGGCAGTGCTCTGCTGTTGAAAATAGGGCAATGGAAATTCTAAGTGGATGTCATGCAAAAGTATTGCACATCATTATATTCACCACTGATGGTGACAGCATAGTCAAACCTGTTTGCTTTGGTTTTGTGACTGATGTATAAAAGCACAGTGTCTCTGGTGTACAAATCTGTATCTGTATGTACTCCCTAACCAGGAGGCTCCACACATTTTCTTGTCAGCACTAGACAGAGCAGTCTCTTTCCAAAATGAAAATACTGGATTCACAGCCAAGCCAAGTCCACAAGGTTCTTGTACCACTGTCACATTCTGTAAAGCTATAATCACTCAGTGTGTCGTCCATTCTTCCAAATGAAGATTTATGCAGCGTAGCACTACCTATAGTGTTGCTTTCCAATTCTTTACTACTGGCATCTTAATGTTGAATTGGCCAAGTAATGTGTTTATGTTTTTCACAGCAACTGAGCTCCATCAGGCCCTTAACCTCCATGCACCCCTCTTAGCACAGTTCAGCGTCTGACCACCCTGACTATGCAGCCAACCAGGCCCTTAACCTTAACAGCATCACAGAGACCATGTAGAAATACAAGATCAAGTTGAAGCAGATTTGTGTGTGCATGTGGGGTGAAGGTGAAATTCATAGAGATAGATGAACATCACAATACCTACAATGATATGAAGACAGTCTGCTGCCTTTCTCATAATTTCCATTTTACTTTGTTTTGTATGTACCATTCAATGAAACCCCCATTTCAGACCACTTAAGACATCCAAATGCAATGTCAGCTGTATTCACAGCTATCATTCATGGTGGTGCAATAATCATTTCTGAGGACTGTGACCCTCAAGCTTGAGGCTACACTTGAAACCATACACGTCCTCTTCAGTTATCATGTACAACAGAGTATTAGGGCCACATTGAGGGAAAAAAAAATTCTGAGATTTCGAGGATAAGGTCATAATATTACGAGAATAAAGTCATAATTTTACAAGAAAAAGTCATAAAATTCTGAGAATAAAGTCGGAATTTTACGAGAAAAAAGTCATAATATTACGAGAATGAAGTCGTAATTTTAGGCTACGTGTAATTTTAGAGGGGTAATATAGAACCCCCTTTGAATAGCACGCAGATGTAACCAACGATAGCCTTGCAGTCGACCACTACTAGCTGTTTCCTCCTCCACAAGAGGCAATTTCCTCCTAGTCCGTGTGGCTCTTTCTTCGGAATAGACACAGTTTCTTGCACAGTCTTTTCAAAGTCCTGATACTTATGATAATGTGGTGGCTATTGTACCAAAGGATTAAGTATTTCGTTATTTGTGAAACCTATACTAAAGTATAACTTCACAAGATGCTCCACGTTCCTCATTTTAATGCAGGTGGCAGGCTGCTCTTCTGATATTTCCCCTCTAAAATAACAAAATTACGACTTTATTCTCGTAATATTACGACTTTATTCTTGTAATATTATGACCGTATTCTCGAAATCTCCAGAATTTTTTTTTCCTCAATGTGGCTCTAATACTCTGTCGTAATCATGTCTATAAATAAGCATGTTTGTACACTGTAGTGACTGCCATACAGTTTTATAATAGGAACCCATGATTCCTGCATTCAGCATTTATGTTGGGCCATATCTTAGAATTACGTTACCATAACATTGGACCGCACCGGCATAGCAAAATTAGATGGATTTGGGCATGGTTTCCCTCTCTACAGTAGATGGAGCTAGCGAGTTCGTTTGCCATGGATGGCAGCACCAATGTTCAATCCATCTCCTTTTTACCGTGGGGACCCTGAGGACCTACACTGGCTCTAATGAGAATGTGAAATGAATGAATAAATCTCATCATTGTTTTATTTTCAGCCTCTACCTAGCCGAAACAAATAAATCCTGTAATTGAGCTCTGACTGTTCCAGTCCACTTACACAAAGATGAAAAGCTCCCAATTGTAGACAGTTAGAAAATTATCTGAGCCCAGCGTAAAGCTCACATTGTACCTGCATATAAACAGTGTGAGTTATTTGAGAATAATAATGGGTCTGCTACTCAAGCAGTTCAGTTAATCCAGCCCCTGCGGGGACCAAAGTAAACATGAACCCCGGTAATATAGATTGCTCTATCTAATCTCATCTCTGTCTAATTGAATTCTGCCAAACCAGATGACCTGATCTCTCCATCAATCTCTGCGCTCTGTCTTTCTGCCAATAGATCTGTATCAACATGTTTTTCCCTCACTCATCCACAAGCTTATCATCCTGAACACTAATTTGGCTCACCAATTCTCATAATTTATGACTGCCTCAAATGATTTACAGGCAGCCCCATACCTCAATGCCCCATATGTCAATGGAGTATGGTATTTCAGCATAAATATGTATTTCAATGAAAACAACCATTTTGATAGTGTATCTGCAAAGAATTTCAAAATATTTGGATAGGACAAGGGCATTAAAAAATAAAAGAGCAAACAAACAAAATGTCTGTTAATTAATTAAAGGTAATTATTAGGTAAATGTGAAAAAGTAAAAAATTAACAGTCAAGAAGGTTGCAGAGAGACATTTGCTTTTTAAAAAGTGAATAAAACAGTAACCGATTAAAATGTATTTCAATCTTTGTGGAAATACAGATCGTTCTGCCGGCTTGCATTATTTATCAGTTCAGTGATCTGCTAGCCTGGCATCAGTGTGAGATCTGTTGTTGTAATATGGATTTGTTTTTAAATCCATGAGTTTCGCATGGTGCAGAGATGATAAGGGTCTAAGGCTTTGGAGACTTGGACTCCCTATTAGCTGTATCTCTACATTAGGAAACAAAACAGCAGCTGTATCCCAACCAAGAAGGACATTTCATAAAGTCGAGTTCTTGAAATGACAAACATAGGGTGAGAGTCCTCAGAACATGATTCACAGCCAGAGAAGACAAACAAATATAAGCATCAACGATAATAACAAGAAAGCAAAAATGCCAGAAAGGGAACCAGTGGAAGTCTGATAAGGCAGCAAAAATTTATCCATTTTTTTTGGAGAGAAAAGTGTTATGAATTAAAATTTTGCTCAATGAAATTGTTTCAGTGACATTATTTACCAGAGAGTGTAACGCTGTATAGATTACCTACTCTTGCTACAATCATGAAGTAGCGAGCAATACATAGCAATATCGATTTATACTCCATATTAATAAAATATGAAATAAAATACTTCTTACATTTTAAATAAACACTTCACTGAAATTATTTTGCAGCATGGGCAAGTCCAAACTTACAGTATACAAATTGATTTCTTTCCTGGGGCAACAGAATAAAACTGCTGTTGCCAGAATCATATGTAAAGCAAACTACTAAGTTAAACAGAGTTTCAATTTTTTTTCTTTCATTTACTTTTAAAACATTGAACAATGAAACCATAAGGATTTACAATAAGGGAGATTTCAGCCAAAAGCAATTCAAAAATAATTTTACGGTTCCTTCACATTGTCTGCTAGACTAAACTAAGTTAAACAGACCTTGCAACAGAACTCATGATGGACAAAATCAGTTTAATTTTAACTAATACTTCATTAAAAGGAATAAAATTAACGGCATCACATCAAACAAACAAACAATAAAATGTATAATTAAATTAAAATGCAAATAACTGCAGCATTCCAATACAACAGTTAACCTCAATTACAGCACATGAAGATGTAACTTTAGACTGCTGGGTTTGCAAAGGCAAACTCAAGAGGAATGCCTGGATATTAGAAACAGAGGAGGAGACAAAAAACACAATTGTGGACAGTTATACCCACTTGCTATTCTCTGTATGATAGCTTTAAAGATCAGACAGTAGGAGCCGTGTAAATCCTAGTCTTCTGTGCCATGGGTAGGGATAGAATAAAACACAAGATTTTTTTAGTTGATTATCTTGCTGCATTTGTTGTTCAAAGGACTTACACACAGCCCTGGGCTACCAGCAAGAATCAAAACAAAACAATATGAGAAAAAGTATTTGACTCACAATGTTTTCTGAGCTGTTCAGGTACAGCTCAACACATTCTAAGAACAGTTATGGCCAGAGACCCACAAATAGGGAGGGAAAGGATTTAGCTTTAGATTATTGGTGTCCTTAATCTTATTTTTGTTGTTTTCATATATATGCCAATTTGAATAAATGGCACCAATTAGCAGTGCATTCATGTTTAAAGGTACGTTACCCATCTCCCTTATTTTTGGTTCACTGGCTGTTGGCTGAAAAAAAAAATGCTTTTGAGGCTCTTTAAGAACCTGAATGTGTGAGAAACACTTTGAAAATATTTGACTAGGGAACAGGCTGTGAGCGTTCTGGTGCTTATATGGAGTAATGGGATTAAAATCTTTGTCTTCTTGTAGCATCAAAAAACAAAGCACAGAAATAGTTGACCAATTCTATATTCAGAGAACATGGGACAGTTCATGATAGAAAAGGAAATCTGGAACATAGGAGTAGAGCCAATTACACCCCTCCCCTGAGGAAATTCATTGGCCAGAAGCAGTCCAAATGTCTATCACTGTTGTGATTTCCAATTATCTTCGTAAATCAATGTTGCACAGCAATTATAATCCACCTCCACATACAAGTGATGAGTGGCTTTTTAACATAAACAATCTGAAAATATACAACAGTACGATGGTGGGAAAAGTGTATATGAGTGTTACTGATCATATTGCACAAAGTTACATAACATGCCATTGTTAGTGTGGAAGTCTCTGAAATTAACAGATAATAAGAATGACAAATAATGTACCACTTGTTTGAATTGTATGGTTTGCTATCTTTTGGAATGTTTTGATAGTACAGTTGACCCTCCCACATCGCGGGGGTTAGGGGCTCAGCCCCCCGCATTAAAATATATATACATATATATATATATATATATATATATATATATATATATATATATATATATATATATATATATATATATATAGTTCATATTTATGGTATTAAACGATAAAATACATTATTATTATACATATATTTTATGCATTTGTGACTTACGAAACTTTTTTAATGTTTTCTTTACTTTTCGTCTGCTACGCGCGTTGTCTGCAGTGCTACGTGATTTTCCTGCACAAGGCTGCAAAGCTCTCAAAAAATGTAATGTTTGTTGCCGACCCGCGAAAAATCAAAGCCGCGATGTGGAAAGCCACAATGTGGGAGGGTCAACTGTATATCCTACGTTGAGAATTGACAGAGATTCAGTTGGTTACTAACCAGAGACATCACTAGTAAACACATTTGCCTTTCAGTCATTGTCACTGAGGTCTGTAAATGAATGGTGACAAGGTTGGTGTGTCATAAATGAATGAGTCCTCTATTTTTCAGGACACTGATAAATCCATCAGAATATCTTGATTGATATTCTGATACATCCATCAATTTCTGATGACTGAATCAGAAGTCCACAATTATAGTGGCATTATAGTGCTATTTTCAGTAGTCATGGCATTATAAAATTTGACCCTACGTTTGCTGGCCTTTTTTTCATCTTGACTATAAATAGTATTGCAATGACATATGTAATGTTTATTACACCCATCTCCAATATTTTTCTCCGCAGCATGCATATTGCCTCTTCTGAAATTACTTTGTTGTCAGATGCACCTTTTTTACAGCTTTCAAATGATAGTTAGATCATATTTCAATGTGTCAGCTGTAGCCATTTAGCATATTAACTTGTGTCCGATGTCAGTAAAGACAGTAAAGAGTTTAAACGCATAAATGCATTTGCAGTGCAGTCTATCCACAACATGCTATCAACCTTTTCCTTCTCAGCCCTAGTTTAAGTTACTCTTTCCTGGAGGGCAAGGACAGATGCAGGCTTGATTCTGTACCAGTGATGGTGGTGTTATGATTTATTTTACGTACTCCATCGGGCAACAGTAAAATGGACCAGAGTCTTAGTAATACCACATAATCACACGTGTTGACAGGGTGTTATATTCTTCCTGAGCTGAGAAATGTATCCATCTCTCTAACACTTCTGCAGCATTAGAGAAGAGAGCCTTTGCATGTGTGGGTGGAATGAATGGCAAGCTTTCAGCAGGGTCCTTGTCAAAGGCAAGAGCGCTCCAAGAACTGTGCCGGTAAAGAGAGAGGCATTATCAGTATGTGTGCTTAAAAGGATATGGATAGATAGAAGCTAAAATCTGCTAAAAGGTATTATGCCATTTGGATAAACTATTGCAATGGGGGAAAAAATTAGATGGAAAAGCTATTATCTTTTGCAATTGTGCAAGTGGCTGCTGCTAGCCTTCACATCACCATTCTATGCATACGCGCTCTTGTTTTAAGATTAAAAAAAGGCTATTTTTGGCTAGACACAAAAATCTCATTACCACCAAAACAGGATTAAGATGTGTCCCAGAAGTTATGAACTCAGGCATTGATCCTTGCAATGCTGGCAAGCTTTATCAACAGAGTATGGATGATGTGGTTTGAAGGGTCAATGTCTTTCATCACTATTGTCATGAATTTGGTATTTGACAATTTTCTACTCACATAAAGGGCATCTATTAGCGGAATATCAAACTGGAGACTCTCTAGTACAGTTCTGTTTTTGTCACTAGCCACTAAGGCAAAAAGCACTCGTGTTGGCATTGGTATATACTGCTGTTTTATGGGGTCAAAAGCACAAAATTAATTAAATTCAAACCTATTGACATTTGAGATTGCTGCTCTGAAGATTAAGTAATAAATTCACACCCACATCAGAAAAGTTAAAAGGCCAAGAAAAGCTATTGCTATTAATTGCAATTAATGTCTTAAAAGTACAAAACCCAGCTAAATGCTTGGCTCTAAATTTGCTCTGTCTGGAAGAACTGAACACCATGGTTTACTTAAAGGAAGAGTTCTAAACAATACAAATCAAAGGCTTTTCAAAGACCATTTTTACAAATAAACTTATAGTCTCCCACTAAATCTCTTACCAGCAGAGACCTCCAGCCCATTGCTGGGGTGTTTAATACCTGCTCAGCAGAGACCCAGAGCTTCTGACCTTGCCTTGCATCATCTTTGATCAGTGAAGCACGACTCAGCAGGTCAGTGAACCAGGGCCTAAGACTTACTCCCCAATCGACACATTGTCAGCTTTGACTTTATGTTGCTGGAGCGCTACATGACATTATGCACCACACATACAGCTGACCTGCTGGGGGTACGATGGACCTGCAGCTCTGCCGAGCTTCACCAGGCACAACAGAAACAGCACTGCATTCGCTGTGATCCTCCGAGCTGCCGAAGCCTAAGGCTGCAGCTAACCACTAGGACCTCCTCCTCCTGCTTTTTCCCCGCTCCCTGAAGTGTATCTTCCCCCTGGCGATGCCTGGGGCAACAATCCTGCTCCCAGTAGTCGAAATGCTTCATGGGCCATCCTCCACTGCTGCCACCTTGCTCACCCCATCCTTTTTAAAAGCAGACATCTAGGTTATAGCTGTCCGTCTTAATATGTTATATAGTTTTCCCTATTGAATCAGTTTACTTTCTGAAATTACACAGCTCATATCCGCCAACCTGAAGAATTTCCACTGCTGTTCTTCACCTGTGGCTGCATTCCATACCAGGATGACCTAATGATCACTGGTGATAATGGGGAACTAATACCATGGATGTGAGGCTCACAGAGGGTTCAGCCATAGTTTACCCCCGTGCGCCAGGAGAGATTGCCAACTGTCTCGCGCTGGCTTAACAAGTGATAATTACAGCTATAACAATAATCTGTAGCACACACAACTGAAGCTACACAATGTTCCAATCTCATTAGCACTGGTGAGGAGGCAGATCCCCCATGCAGCCTAAATACATCACACTCCACTGGAGTTAATTAGAGAGGGGCTGGGGGACTGGCAGGTGGTGCAGAGCCACACTTCAGCTCAGCTAAGTGTTTACCGTGCAAGGTATCCTGGACAGCTGGGCTTTAATGAGAGTACACTGGGATACCATTGGACACTGGGTAGAATGCAGTGATCCTGCGACATTGCTCTGTTGAACAGTATGGTGTTTTGCTCCTGAGACGCCACAGGTTACCCTTTACAAGGATATCCTGTGCTGCTCAACCACACCCCCACCCCCGTGTAATTCCAACACCTCTCTGAGTCACTGAGATAACTCCTGATTTATTCTCAGTTGCATTTCAGACCCTTCCCATGCTATTATAGGGCTTCAGAAAACACACATACCCATGGGGACATGTGACTCAAGCTCAACCATGTCCGCTGCACCTGCTGCCTCACAGTTTACACAGATCCAGTCTGACTGCCTTACCTCTGCTTGCCGTAGCCCTGGCCTTTAGGACTGCTTCTGCTTGTTAGTCATTAGATGAGATATGATTTCCCTGAATGGGCACATTACCACTGGCAGGCTGTGTGGTGAGTCCTGCACCAGCGAGGCTCTTTCTGCTACACTAAAGGAGCTAATGTACAGTGTAAAGGTCAAGTCAGGGAGGATTAGAGCGAACACCCGCACTGACAGCCTGACCTTATCACTACTAATCCCCGTGAGAAGGACCTGTGCACCGTCACCCTGTGGCCTGCCTTAACACTCCTCAGTCCTGACAGCTGGGGTGATGGCTCCTTCTGACAGCCAAGGTGTGCCAAAGAATGTGTATCCACACTGAACAGGTCCCCTTGGGGGAACCTCTGAAGCGAACCGTTTTCAGGCCTCTCTTCTCTCTCCACCAAGGGCAGCTGCTCTCTTTAGGGACTTGAGTTTCTTTAAGATGATAACTGTTGCGACCCTACCGCAGCCCATTCTAAATGAGATACATGGGTTCTGCATGGGATCTGTCATCCACTATAGAAACTCTCTCATTCCTCCTTCAAACCCTTCACAGACTATGCGTTGTCAAGTTGTATCGATTTTTTTTTTTTTACAGTACACTGAACTGTTACTCATTGTGCTTACTGTTACTGTACTGTACACAGCCAGAGTATATACACATATCAATCAATCAAAAATGATTGTTTCTAGACTGTATGTCTTGAAGCATGTGGGCAACCGCTTCCTTTTCATGGTGGACATTTGTTTGTATCTTTCTGAGGATTTTCATTGTATTTTGATTGTGATTGTTTTAATAAATTTTTTATCTTTTTTGCAAAAATATGTCTTCTAATGGAAATAAAGTAGTTACTAGGCTGGAATAGCTTGTTGGCTACAAAGTATATAAGCACTAGCTATTATAGTGATCTATCTGGTGATTCAGCTAGCTGATTTTCGGTTTAAAACAACTTGCTAACTATTTAAAATAGAAAGCTAGCTAGAAAACTGCCAACTAAGGTGTTAGCTACCTGGTTAACATAACTTAATATAATTTAAAATAACTAATGTCCTAATACAGTACATGCAACACTGGACACAGTATATGCAAGCTTCCACATGCAATACATGGACCCCAGTTCTCAGAGAGAAATGAAGCTCCTAGGCTTTCAACAGCCCTGTCAGCACACAAGGCTCTGGGGCCACTGAAGCAGATTAGTGTGGCCTAATGGGGGAGTGAAACCAGAGGTCTCTGTGTCTCTGTGTGCTGCCTGACATTCCTTCACACACCTGGTAAAAGCAGAGGAGGATCCTCTGTAATCACAATGTCAGGGCTACTCACCCCCAACCCCCCCGAACCCCTACCCTCCTGCTGCGGTAAGATCACCATAGGCTTGGCGGACACGACAGGCAGGGTCACAACAGCATTCATCCGCTCTTTCTTAACAGGGCATGTCAGTTTTCCTGCTTAGCTTCAGTAAACAAGCCCCGGCTATGCGGGAGAACACACAGAAACAGCAGGCTCCTGCTGCTGCTGCGAGGTAGGGGGCTTGTGCACTGGTCTTCCTTTACTCTTTGCTTGGCCCCCTCTGTCCAAACAGTTTTCACGTTCTTGTCATTTCTCTTCCAGTCTGAACTGCAGGAAGCTGCAGCCCAAGCACAGAAGTCAGGGGAAAGTCAGAGGTGACTGTGGCCATACAGATAACATCCTGGGGACAAAGTAAGTTTGATGAGATTTAAAGCAGAACTTTCCCAACAGTTGCCACTGACAAACAACAGCATACAATGCGGTACACAGTTCACTTGAAATCACTTTTTTACATAGCATTAAATGCAGTTGTCACCTGCAAAATACTTCCAGAGGGGAAAATTCCACCTCAGCAGGAGATATGTATTGATTATGTATGTGCTGATATGTATGATTAGTATTGATATGTATGTGTTTTTATGACTGTCAGTGTCTCTGAAATTCTCTCAGCTTTTTGTGACAGTTGTTTTGATAGTCAGGCCAGCCTGCTATATCCTGCCCACACTGCGACTGGCAAAGCTACATCTCCTCATGTGCCCCATAGGTTTGATGTATACCTCCTGGGTAACTTTGGACAGTCACCAAAATGAGTTAATTGTTTATTCACCTACATAACTTACAGTAATTTGTACCCGATAGGGTGGTTTGGCATTGTTGTAAACACATATTTCTTGTAATTTCAGATATCTGCAATGCCGTATTCAGGGTGCTTTTTAACCTTCAAAATTAATGTGAACAGTTGGGCATTAAATCATTTCTGTTACAATGGCTGGTTATAAGTGTCTTCAGATTGAGTACGGCATTGAAACATCAGACAGGATGGCTTTGGTGTTTTTCAGGTGTGCTTTTTATTTATTGTTGTTGCCAGCCTCCTCCCTTCTTTGCATAAATGGAGTGCTCATGCAGAAAAGTGGAGGTGAGAGCTGTGTGTAGAGCAATATAATGTTGGATGCTCTGCCTGCCCTTCTGAAAGTACGTTACATGACAATGAAACTGCTATTTTCTTTTAAATGAGCTACACATGGAGTGGTTTATTGAGCTTTTTCTTCTCTTTCTGAGGATTTTCATTGTATTTTGATTGTGATTGTATTAATAACTCTTTCATTTTTTCTGCTTTCTCTTGCCACTAAACCTTTTCATATGATAGAGCTTTTCTTTGAGGAAAGAACATATGCTTAATAACAGGTTTGTGCGGAGGTAATTTACTCTGACTAAAAGCATGAAAAAGAAATCGGAAACAAATCATGGGGAAACCTAAAGCTGAGAACAGCAATAACATTATTTTTAAAAATGTGGTCACTCATCTATTTTATATTTTAATCAAATTGTATTCATATTGCTCTATACAGCCAACTGTCTGTAATAAATAACCATTGTAGATGTGCACATTGCAGTTATATCTATTTCAAAGTGTTCCTCAGTGTCTGAGTAGCAATGTTTAGAATTTTGTGCAAAAATCAGCCAGCTTATGTACAGCAGTCAGAAAATATTGCCCTCAGGATTCCCTGATCCCCTATCTCACTCCACAAAGTCAGCTGTGCAAATTGCCTATTCAACAGTAGGGTCATCTATGGCTCTTTCATTCCAGTTCCTCTCATCCTGAGTCTGTCCCCCTTCCTGGAGTCTTTCGGCAGCACGTTTCAAGGAGTGGGATATGACCAGCTGCTTTTATAGCTGTCTCAGTTGTCTTTGTGCTTCACTTTACTCCCACCGCGTCTCTCTGCTTGGAGTACGTTGATTGTCTTTGGTGATAAACAGTGTGTGTCGACGTGTGTGCATGTGTTCCGATGAGCCAAGCTTTAAGGGGGCACTCTACAGAATTTGATTAGCATGGAAGGGCCAGATTGAAAATTAAAGGAAGGTCCTAACAGCCAGTGAGGTAACCAAATAAGGGAGAGAGAGAGCAAGCACAAACACAGGAACACTATAAAGAGCTCTTATCGGTATACAATGGTGAGCACCCTACAGATCTAGAGCCTTGCTGTTTGAATTGCACGTCTTGCTTTGAAGCTGTGCTAAGTGGGAGGGAGATTTTTTAGTCCTGTTTTGGCCAATGCTTCATCAAAGTAATCTGCATTAAACAAATGTGTTAACGCATAGACAAAAACCTTCTGGCGCTTGCAACACAACATCTTGAACTGGAACATTTTTCTGGGCCCTGGATCAAGAGACCTTGAATGATGTGAAGTTTTGTCATGGACAGCAAACAATGGGTACACATATGTTTCATTGTGTTTGACTTCTGAAGACTCCCTCAGTATAATTTTAAATGTACTTATTCTACATTATTTATTTGTGCCCCATGGATAGATATTTTAATAAACATCAGAATAAAAGAATATTTTTTTCATCCGGTTAAACTGTTCTTTGTCTGTATCTGTCAAGGAAAAGGTCTTTAAGTATCCACAGATGCAATGATTTACAATGTACAACTTCACAAGACTTCAGTAATTCAGCTCTCTAATGGTACGGCACAATGATACCACAGTGTTATATCAAACTGTCACAGCCATCAAGAATAATGGAGCACTGTGACCAAAGAAAACTTCAGAGCTTCAAAGGACATCTAGAGTCCATATGTTATTTATTTCAAACCCAAGGAGAAACCGTAATGAACATTGAAATCCATGAATGCATTGTCAGGTCAATTTCAACACACTCCATACACGAAGAATTGAATTATGCAAAATGAATACACCATTGGAACCCTATAACTACAAAGGGAACAGCTCATACCACAACAACAAAAGAGCTGGCTCTTTATTGAGCCTATGCAGATGTAGGCTTGAGGAAGGAAAACGCAAGAAAAAAGCAGATTGCTTGAGGCAGGTAAATTATCAGTACAGCCAAGAGAGGATCTAAAGGAGGAGGAACATCATGCAGCCTGCGGATGTCTCTGTGTGGACTTTGAGATTCTCTTCTGCCTAATGCCTTTTCTCCCACACAATAAGGGTATTAGGGATTTTTTTAAAGCATGCCTTTCCTTTAGAGGTGGAAGAATTTTTCATTCCTGGATTCGATCAAGCCAGGACATTTTACTCAGAAGCAACTCAGGATAAAATTAATAGAATTAGAACTGAAGGATTATCTCCCCGAGTCTCACAATCCTCCAATTTAAAAAGTATGCTCCTTGTTGACGGCCTGTATGCCCCCACCCCCTCTCCTATCCCACCCCCAGCCCTCTGTAATGCGGGCAACGTAGCTTTTCATTCCTGAAATCCATAAGATTTCTTTTAAAAGAGAATTAGAGCCATGAAATAAAATTAAAGACAAATATAGAATAGCTTGTATACTTCACACTGTAAATAATTTTTTTTATAAGGGTCTAATTGAGGTCATGTTTGTTGATTAACAGTACACAGTGTGTGCTTATTCAACAGTGGGCACTTAAGTAAACACATAAAATAAAGTCAGCATTTAAGTAAAAAGGAAACCTATGCAAACAAGTGAATATAGAAATGACCAAGGGTCCTTCTGGTTTATTTTACGGCGTTTGTGATCATTTACTTTTTGGTGTACTTGGGGACAACAGACAAATAGCTTAGTATGGGCTTTCAGTTGGAGAGCCATTAGTTGTTCTGTGGTCCTTTCTGCCTCTCAGGATGTAGTGGGACAAACTCATCGTACTGTAACAGAGACATACAGAGTGGAGACTCCCTACATCAGTTCTGTCCTTCACGTTGGCTTAATGTGATTAGCATGTAAAACCTGCAAGTGAGATCATAAAGGACAATTATATCACAGTTTAACCGTAACGGACCTTCATGTGTCATTCCAGACAATTCAATTTTTTGGAAATTGTCTTGGTCTTATGAAATGGATCAGTTTTGAATGTATGGAAGCTGACATAAACTACCATTACATTTACATGTGCTTGCACAAGAAGCTAAATTAAGCACCTATGAATAAAAATAAAAAATACTACTCATTTGACATTTATAGAGTTATCAAACAAGATGTTTCTTACTTTTGAGTTTGAGTTTTGAGCAATGCACTGCTACAGTTTTACACTTTCCCACTTAGACTTCAATTGCATGCTGTATTTATCACAAAGCATGAAATGAAATTACAATTCCACTTGGGGAGAAGGTGGGAAATAAAGGAATAGTCTTTGCATTGTGTAATTTGTGAGCCTTTGAGTTATCAAGAAGCAGGGGCACTGCTGTTGTATCCTTGAGCATGGCACTTAATCTGAATTGCTGCCATTCATATCCAGCCCTGCAATGGATAAAATGTAAACATGTAATTTATGCAAGTCAGCTTGGAGAAGTACCTTTGACCAATAAAATATGAGGACAAGGAAGAGAAAGAGGAAGACAGAGAAGTTGCACTTGAGCCCAGTCCTTGACTCTGAACTTGGATGGCATTAGAGCTGTGTTATCAGCAATTAGCTGAATGACAGCAATTATCTGGAGCTCAACAGGACATGCTTGTCATCCCCCTCTCCACCATACCCAATGTCAGGGGGCTCTCGGCCTCTAACTGGCCAGCTCCACTGAGCCGTGTAGTTTAAAACAGAGGCATTCATTGTGGTTGACCAGCAGAGACAGGAGATGCCAGCTTTGACTTTGGACACAATGCTGCACTTACTCGTGGACACGACACATGAGAGAGAGAGAGAGAGAGAGAGAGAGAGAGCGCGCTCAGCCTTTGATGCCTGCATTAAACATGCCCCCCAGATGAAATCTTATCGAAAGTCCTGAGTCAGGCTCAGTAATGTAAGAACAGAAATTTACTGTATCCCTGTCTTTTTCCCACTCCTCCCTCGGGGCACAAGATGGGATTCTCATCATGCATGAAAAGGAGGCGGAATCACAACACAGTGGTGCCACTTCCTCTAATCAGCCATGTTATGTGAACTGTCCTTGTTCTATGATGTTCTATATGTGTGTTAACCTGCTGCCATTAGTCAAAGATGTTGTGTTGTACCTGAGTTGCATTGTCTGGTTTGGTTTCCTTCCAGCAGCAAACAGAAATCCAAGAAATCAGTATTACTCTTCAAGAATTCAAGGTCTTTCTCTTCCAAGGACAGTAAAATGCCAGTCCCTTGGGGGGGGAGGCATAAATCCAAACCAGCCCCTCCCTGAATAATCCAGTTTTCTTAGACCAGATCAGAAGGGAGCTCTTCAGATTTTGTTATTCCCACCGCCCCCCATTTGACTAATCTCTGAGTACACTAGATGCCAAACATTTCTGTAAACATCGTAACACCACAGTAAAATCAGGGTAAAAACCATGTGTGAGGGCTTAAATTAGTCTAAGTGTAAGAGGATACAGTAGGTCCTTGGGTCTGTCGGTTTTAGGTGGTCTGTGGTTTGACAGACAGAAAGGAGCTCAATGCAACCTGACATTAAGCTCTCCTGCACTCTCCTGACTTTCTCTCCAGCAACTGTGACACTACAGCATAAGTGGTCCCTGCATGCACATGTCTTCAAAATAAAAGATTCACTCTAGCAGTGAATAGAGATTGTGGACATACAGGTAGGGTTGAGTGCTTGGGACAAAATGTCCGAAATGTTTTGACAAAAGACAGCTACAATAAATTACTGAATTTTGCATATGGCTGTGCGTGGGGTGGAACAACCTCTATCACAAAATTTATGAAAGAAAAAAAATGTCAAATCTCTGTACCACCTCTTTTTGGATTTTTTTTTTTCTTTTCAAAAGTATAGAATTTGTGATAATACAAATGGGGCTGTTTATCATAAATTAATTGGTGTGCCACCCTTTCTTTTACATCAGAAAGTTACAACAATGAAACTTGCTGAACTGCTAACACTTGAAGAAATCACAGCACACAGTACCCTGTGCTACAATAATGAGCACAGAAATGATACAGAAATGACGTCCATCTTGGGAATGACATGTTTCTCTTTCTGCATGTTTGGCTGCTTTCATATATACAGGAATTCCTTCTTTATTTACCAGCTCCTGTAATTGTCAGACTGCATTGTGGCAGGCAGATTTCAGGAGGTAAGAGAGGGGAAAATGAGCCATTCTGTGACTCTGCATTTGAATGCACTGGTGTGATAGACATTTCCCATTTAAAAAGAGAAGGCTGAGACGATTGTGAGCGCAGTGGAGGGATTGGGACAGACGGGAGACAAGCACTTCCTTGCTGAAGGCGGCTGACATCAGAGAGAGACAGAGAAGAGCTACGCATGGCGGGCTGATTAAAAAGAACAGGAGACGCCTATGACAACCACGACATACAAAAACCATGTTCCCAGTGAAGGTCTCTATTTGAAGACCTATTGGGTCCCACAATTGGGGGAATAAAGTCACTCTACATGGCCATAATTCTTGTGTAGCCCAGCTGAGTATGCAGAGCAGTGAGGTGGATTTAACCTGTGACTGACAATCTCCACCTCACAAGGCCCTGATGTCCTGAAAATCCACCACATGCCCAACCAATGGCTGTGTGTGTGTTTGTATATGTGTGTGTTTCTGTCTAGTGGTGGAGATGGGGTTTGATCAACGCCTACACATCACACCGATGAGTGGGGAAACTTTGTAAGGTGATGGAAAACTGCAGATAAGTGAACACATACATGTGTCAGCAGACCAATAGTATAACACATTGTGGGAGTAGCTAGGTGATATTCTGTTTATTGGTGGCTATTTGATGATAAGTCTCTCCTGAATAAACCGTTGCATTACTATATACCCTATGACAAGGGAATCTGCCCATCTGCTCATTACAGTATTTGCATTGGCAAGATAAATATATTCATTTTAAACATGCGTTCTTTAATATCCTAAATTAATATTCTCCATATTTACATTACATTACATTTTGTCACTTAGCAGATGCTGTAATCAGGAATGACACATTAACCAAGTGCTGAATATGCAGTTCCTTCTATCAAACATTCAAATGATGTTGGAGCACTTCATAAAGTTTTTTGTGCATGCCTGTGCCTGAAAGAAAAACCTCTGTCAGTCTGATTTTGATTATGTCTTTGATGGTTGCCACTGGAAGGCCTCTCCAGAACTGCAGATGGAACTCTAGTTTTGCCTCCCTATACTATGAGAAATTGTTAGTTGAATCCAATATAGAAAAGTGAGCTCAGTGGGACTAAAGCACCTGCAGTGGCTCCTCCACTGTAATGGTTACTGGTTCATATAGTAATCATTGATGAAATGATGAAATGGCACCACCCAAATAGTTGTGACCTGCACACCAGTGCAGACAAGAGAATTGAATGTAGGAACATGTCCAGGGCAATTTGGTTGCTCTAGAATTTGCAGATTACTGAGGAAAACACCAGGTATTTGTGGCTTCAGATAATGCAATTAGGCTGACAGACATTTTTGATATTTATAAAATCATAAAATCAATGGGATGCACTCAGTCCAAAAATCTTATTATTTGCATTTTTATTTGTTTCATACTGGGCTACAAAGATACAGACAACACATGCAATTAAATATAACTCAGAAAATGATTCAATCAGACATTTTCATTGCACAGTCCTTCTGATTTAATAATTTCTAGGTGTGCCCATTTTTCTTATTGTGTTGATATTGATCACATGACATAAAGTAAAGCAACGTAACAATAATAAAAATAAAATAAAAACCAATTGTTTTCCTTTCGCTCCAGCTTTGATGCAGCCTTCGAGAGAGATGGTCTGTGAGCTGCCACAACACATTGGCATCAGCTTGGGGGAGCCGCTTGTCCCTACAGTTTAGTCTCACCGACAGTGACAAAGGAGAGAAACTGATTCCAGACATATGCAGGGCAACCACTGATCTGCGCTGTGTACTGGCTGGCTCAGCATGGCCAGCAACAGTGGTGGTTTCATATGGCAGGCCCCACCAACCCAACGACACTCAAACCCATATCCCATAGTCCTCCCTGGTGCTATAGCTACAGCAATACATGCTGCCAACAAATGAGTCTCTCTCCTGGCCCTGTATACTTTGCTTGGGGAACCATAACCAATTCCCCTCCCCCATTCCTCACATCCCCCCAACCCCCCTGGGCATTCACACACAGAGTTTACAGGGCTGTGCCTCACAAGAGCCCCAGTCCTCAGCAGTCATCCAATATTCATGATTATGATTAAAAAAAAAATGTAAGTGTGGATTTTAATGGAACTATGACACGGCTGCTTTCAAACCCAAGTGTGCTTGAAGAGGTCACGATTTCTACGAAACCTTTTATGTGTCACCTTTGCTTTTTTGCTCTCAGCCAGACATTCTAAGGCTCTCCCACTACCTCTGCTTCACCCCAGTGAGTGGCCCTGTAGAGTGACTTTTCTAATGGAGATGATTGTTATGCACATAAAGCACTAAAGCCATGATAGAACATTACACCAGTAGGTCAAATACCCCTAATTGCATTTTGGGAGTGGAAGCGAAGACATAATTCACTGAGTCACTTTCTTTATCACACTCTGGTTCTAATGATAATGGAGAGCAGGGGTTATTGTACTGCCATATGAAAATAATAGCACTGCCGTGTACGAGCTTGTTGCTTGACGATGATGGATTTTTAATATTCATTTTCAGGTCATTGAAGATTGTCGGAAGTGGTCGTTTAATAACTGCTGTCTTTTCTGAAAGCTCAAGTTCAACTGTGTGGGGGTTGGCTTTTACAGAATGGCTTGGAGACATGTTGGGGCTTGTGGAACTCCATCTCCTGAACAAAAAGCCGGATGGTATCTGCTAAGTGCCTTTATGTACAGCAACAGATATGTTTGAATGATCTCCAGCTGCTATAGTGGTTTTCCAGCTATCTGGGCATAGGGAGGGACAACAGTGGACTGTGGAGCAAGTTAGAGAATGGCACAAATATCCTGGAAACAAAGGAAGGATTGGCACTGATATCTAATACATTTAGTAATGTTTTTCCTCAGGGCTATGGGGTAACAATCAGAGAGAACAAACAGACTATGCTGTATATAAAAGCCCTTCTTTCATTGTATAAATCGAATAGGGTGATTATTGTACAATTTCTGCTTTGCCAACAAAGCCTTTCTCGTTCACACTTTTCAATATATAGTATCTAATTGGCCATCTGCATTTGTCAGCTTGTGTTCATGCACAGGGACCATTTTATCCCTTGTGTTAAAAAGGCTACTTGAAAACAAACATCGGTCTTGTAAAGTGTATTGCATTGTATTTTTTGTTAATTTACAGATACTTGTCTTACATCGTATGCATTCCAAAACCCAATTCTACACAAGGACTCTGTTTGCAGTTAAATGCCTCACTCAGAGATACAACAGCAGTGTTGCAACTGGGATGCAAATACAGAGCCACAGTTCAATGTTCTGACCACCAAATCTCATGCTTGTGCTAAGAACAGCAGCCATTTAACAGTAGAAGAATCAGATTTGTCACAGTAATAAGAGAAATATACCTACCACAATCACTGTGCACTGCTTGGCGATAATGTTGGTTCCATTTATAATTGGCTTCATAGACATAGAAGAGTGAGTGTATGATCCAACCCCTCCCACAGCTGCACAGAGGAGAGGATATAGGACTGGCACTGCTAATCAACACAGCAGATCTGTACAAAAATAAACTGTAGACACGGGGATGTCCTTAAAAATGACAGAGGATGATAGAGCATGGAGACTGATAAAAGTAGCCATCTCTGAAACCTTTTTTTAATTACCCTGTGAACAAGAATCTGCCATGGGATGGCACCTGCTTCCTCAGGTCTATAAATTGCAACAAAAAGGCGGATTCAATTAATTCTGGGAGAAACTATTTTAGCAGCATTATGTGCCACCCAACAGTTAGAACAAGAAAATTTCCTCATCTATAATTAATAAGTGAAATATGCCAGTGCCTAAAGCTGACCAGGATTTCATCAGAACGGTTTTATGTGGTCTGAGGAGTAACATTAAGAACCTTTGCCTTATGAAGACAAGAGGGCTCATTTACTGCTCATCACTGGCATGAAAGCACACACTCAACACCTCTGGGAGTCACTAGTTTAGCACAAGACTGGTTTTTCATGCACTGGTTCATTGCTGTTTTTTGTTGTTTCTTTTTTTTTTTTAAACAAGCACATTTGTTCTAGAAGCAATGGGGATATGGCTACAAATGACTTGAACCACAGGTGGTAGCTTTTGTTTTTGCTGAGGATTTCACTCTGACACAAAACCAATTTGACTCTGATGAGTCAATCACTATACATATAAAATTCTGTACTCAGTTGCATTTCAATTCTCTACTCAATTAGACAGACCACAAGAGATTTTTTTTCTTGTTCCTTCTCTATGCTTCTTTTCCATTGCCTCTGTCCCATTAGATAAAAAAATAAAAATAATTTAAAAATATGTGATTAATTGAACCTTTTCAACACATTCCACAATTAGTTTGCTGTACCACTGTTCTGCATCGATCTTGTGGTTTCACAAGTAATGGACTCCCTAGGTTTGATAATGATCTTGCAATATTTCCATCCCTGCGCAGGCTGATCAATAACCTGTTTAAGCATTAGTATGTTGACATTTATTGAATGTGGAGCGAAAAAAAGAGCATTTTGAAAATAAAAAAAAATTGATCAAGTGCATACTGTTGCTATTTCTATGTACATGTCACGTTTGTGAAAACATTATCATGCTCTTTGCATCCCATCATCTCCTCTTTTGCTAATGCATTTCCAGCTTTGACACATCAGTGCTTGCCAGCTTGTGTCACACTCTTTTTCTGTGGTGTGTGGAGGCCTGGGAGCAGCTGCTTTGGCTAAAACACATTCTGTGGCTGACACTCGGGTCAGGCAGCCATGTTAAATGCGAAGGAGTGAAAAAAGCAGATGATACAAAGGTGTATTCATATTATTTTCTTGCTTCACTTCAGAAGGTTACTACCCAAATCATGTTTGAACTCCAATTACAGAGCCGCAGTGAACTGCCTAGTCTACTGTCTAACATACATAAATATCCACTCAGAATCAGTTTGGAAGGTGCAAATGTTGCGTTCAAATACTTTTGATGGTAACAGCCACTTAAGTGCTCCATGATAAGGTTCTTGGTGTGGGAAATTGTTGAAGTGAGAAAACAATTGAAATGAATTGAGAAGGCTTCTCAGTGGACCAAGGTTGTGTGGTTTCTCTCATTTGTGTGCAAAACTGAAATGAAATGTTCAGCTGTTCATTTTGATTTGTTCCCTGACTGTTTGTCAGACCTATCATCTGGGAAAAAAATGTGAGCTTTCCTCATCCTTTCGTTGCCATCTGATCACTTTGAATTCCACATTTTTCTATTAATCAGTGCATTCATAGAGTTGTTTTTAATTATTCTGAGAATTAATTTATTGTAATTTGTTCCCTGGACTGCAGAGGTGAGCAGAGAACAAACAGGAAAAGTGCTCATGTGCTCTTCTCCATTCTTTCTGGAAGATTTTTCATCTTCACCTGATCGTCTTTTTTAGTTTAGATTGTCTTTTAGTTAAGTGAAATTGAGTAGCAGATGGCATGAACAATCCCAGCACAACAAGACTTCAAAGCAACATTTCACACAGGTTCTGCTTATTTTTGGTCTTATATCACTGAAGCACTCTATGGGGGATACAATTACAGCATCTTCATATGCCTGAGGTAGAACAAAGTAGGGGTTGTGCCTCCTAGACTGAGAATTCTGTTAAACAAACAACCAAACGAACAACATAACAAGAAAAGAAGCATATTATTCCAATCCCCAACTGGAATATTATGGGTGTGGTATGTGTATCCCCCACCCCTTATGCAAGTGTGTGTGTGTGTGTGCGCGTGTGTGTGCACGCGCACATGTGTGTGTGCGTGTGTGTGTGTTTGTGTGTGCGTGTGTGGCTAGATGGCGCAGCAGAGGTTAGAGCTGGCGGTTTCCTGTGTCAATGTAACATGACATGATGGATGTGTTCAGACAGTGGAGTGCCAGCACTGCCACACGATATTAAGCTCAAGACAGTAGCCAGAAGGGTAGGGAGAAAACTCGCAAAGGGGGAACGATCAGGGATATTACACTGCGAGGTAGGGATGGCGGTGGAGGCAGGCTGCTGGACACCTTTTGCATTACTGCACAACAAGCAGAGGGCAAAGTCTCAACAGTCCAAAGTCCGTCAGAAAATTCCATGTTCTGCACCAGAAAATGCCTTCAGGTCAAATCAATTTCATAACTGCTCATGGAGTCTGGTAAAAGGAGACTGCCCTGGTGCCTACACGGTGACAGCTTTTCACGTACCCTATTTCTTTGTTTTTAAAGTTCTTACTAAAACACATTTGCCATAATCTCACAGTACCTGAAGTTACAAACACATACTGTATATTGCAGTAATAATAATAATAATAATAATAATAATAATAATAATAATAATAATAATGTTTTGTGCAACAACAATACTAGTAATTTTAATAATTGTATCATGTGATTCACCAGGCATCATCTGCAAAATGAATAAATAAAAAGAAATAATGATTACCAGTCACTTCACATTAATGTCAGAGGGCCAACTTCAAAAGTAGATCTGTGATGCCAATTTAAAAGACATACAAAGTCACATGTGCCATTTCAGGCTCCCTTCTGTGGAATCAGTCTGAGCTGAAATGCACTGGACAATGAAGGGCTGTTGTAGATTAAGGTATGGAATCTTTACAAATTCAAACTGCAAGAGGATTTATGATAAATATTTCTTTCTTCCTTTAATAGAAGTAATCATCATAAATGGATGTCTGATTATCATAAATTTGATTGCCATGCAATCATTATATAATACGTGATGATTTGAAGATGATTGTACTGTAGATGAGCCACATTACATAACTGTGCTCCCATATAATGAGTAGACAACTCTGTAAGGAATAATAATTTGCTAAGTGTCCTTAAATGTTTTTTTTTTTTTTAATAAAATGGTATACAGACAACAGAGTCTTGTGTCTCAGGGAAACTATTTTGTCTACATTTAGTCTAAGCTAATCTAAGCTAAGCTACATTTAGTCTAATGTACCACTCGCTTGATTGGGGACGTGATTTGACTCATTTTATCAATTTGTTTGTTCTTAAACTGTAAGTAGACAGTAAACTATAAAGACATACAATTTGTAATATTTCCTGGTGGCTGAGTCACCTTTGGACACCCATTGCATCTCCACACTGTATTCTATATTATTTTTATTAAGAATGAAGCGTTGCTTTGCCAGAACCACCTTAGCTGAGAGTATCTCTTCAAGATTGAATACTGTACAGCTCCATACAGAGAGGAACAGTGATGCATGGTTTAATTACCATAATCACAAAGGCATAATTATCCACTTATCCGTGGCAGGCTACGTGAGGGGCCTTAATGTGTCCTGTAGGCAACACCCACATCTTGCTCTCCTTCAGTGCTATTGTTTTAGAACTTATCTGGTATACCAGCATCAAACTGTTGCTACTGTGTCATGTTTCCTTGGTTCCTTCCAAAACAACAAGGCTTTGCCCTTTGAGTGACTTTGCAGGGTCCTAGAGCATTTTGAATGACTGCAATCTGTGTACAATGTGACAACAGGATTGCACTGCGAAGAGATTTATACATGAATTGTTTCCAAATCAGACTTATTCTTTTTTTTCCATTGTAGACATTTCTTTTCTTGCCTAATGAGGAGAAAAACTTAAGAGTTGAATCACATCATAGTATCATATAAACACATTTGATATCTAAATGTAATATCCTTATGAGAGAAAGAACTGTAGATAATTCAAACTGTTTGTCTCATACAAATCTTTGGCAACCTGTATCGGTCAAAACCTTCATTGGAGGGGAATGCCTAACAAAACAATATGGAGTTATGGTGCTTTTTGTCAGCTTGTTTTCTTCCTCTCTTTGACTGGTTCTGGGTAGCACACAGAGATGACAAAGTGGTGGTTTATCTGAGCCCTTCCTGGCTCTCTGCCTGAGCTGTGGTTTCTGCAGTAAGTTTGTCTCCAAGAGTACCTAGAGCGGGTAAGAAACTGGGTCTCTCTGCCCTGGGTCTGTTCTCTGTACCACTGCAGAGACAGTGGTCAGCACTGGAATGATGCAGCGCCCCAGTTTTAAATGCTGAAACTATGCCTCTTTCTTTCTCTTTGCCTCCTCTTCTTTCTCTTTATTCTCTCTTTCTATTGCTTTATTCAGTTTCCATTCCCAGTTATGCAAATAAAGTGTTTTCAATGAAACACATTCAGAATATAGTTTAAATTCTTTAGTTTCCCACACTGTAGAATGCAAAATGTTCCAATTAAAATACATGGCACTGAAAATTTATGCAAAAAAAAAAAAAAATCCTTCAGTCCTTCCACAGCTCATTTTCCTATAATTATTTCCTCACTTGAGTAATGTGACAGAAAGAAAGGCTATGTTCTCCGGCTAGAGCAGGATTTTTAAAATAATTTCATTAAGTTGCTTTTCTTTACCTCTCAGCTGCCGAAGAGGACTGTAGGAAATCACTGATGGATAAAGTCGCAGAGCCTCTGTTTCATCACCATGTTGGTGTGGGAGCACAGAGGCGGCAGTGGGGTGTGTTTAGTGTTTAACGGGAGACGGAGCCTGGAGGTATGGGTGTCCAGCCTCAGGCTGTGCTGTGCCGAGCTGAGGGTCGGCCAGAGCCGGACAATTAAGAGCAGCCACGTCACTTTCCATTATGCATTAGGCGTCAGGTGTCATGTTGGCTACAGGCTCGTGCTTGGCTAACCCCTGCCATGCTCTGGGCTTTTTAACCCTAATTGACAGTCTTGGTCCGGTCTTCTACAGCCTCCTGCAGTGCTGCTCATGCAGGGGTGACTGGGAGCAGATCTGGATGTCAAGATGAGTTCTGGCTTTCGGCTGCAGAGAGTCTGCCAGAGAGGGAGGCTTCATCCACTTGACTGACAAAGAGGTAGGCCAGGAATTGTGCTGAGTAGCATTGTCACTCTGACTTCTAATGACTGCAACACTGCATATGCTATTGGTAATCATTCAGGAGCTATCCAAGTCGTTCTCGCACTATGTCCCACTCAGCATTGCACAGGTATGGACGGGAAACTCAGCTCAAAATAAGTGGCACAAGGGCAGCGCAAAAGGCTCTGTCTGTTGTGAGATACTTCACAACTAGACGCTGTAATGCAAGTGGAGAAAGAGGGTATGGATCAGTGGTGTTCTCAAGCAATATCACAAAGGAAAACGACTTTTCTTTTTCCCATAGGTAACAATTTCAAATGTAGGGAGGTGAATTCTGTTACCTTATGAAGACTTCATGATTAATCAAACTTGTCTCCCAATAAACTTTCTAATCCCATCCTAATTTTCTAATCAGTGGGTGGAGGGGAGGCTTAAATGCCTTATCCACACCAGACGTATGGGGGAGAGGAAATTAAGAAGCCTTAACTCATTAGTATCACATAAATCCGCCGCCCCTTTTGCAGTAGTCTGCAAACTCTGTGCCTCTTGATAATAATGCCAGGGTGACAAAGACACTTTTTGACCTTGAGCTCATTTCTTTGAGGCTCCTGTTCAAGGAGGTTACTGAACATCACAGAGAAAACAACTTATTGAACACCGCCATCACCAAGTCACCGCTAAGAATCTGACTAATGTCTGACTAAGAAAAAACATAAAGTGTCTAGATTAGACATGTGTTGCCTATATTTGTATGTTTCCCGGAAAAAAAAAAAAAAAAAAAAATCTGAAAAGACTGTTCAGAAATGAATAAAAGTCTTGAATAAATATCATGGAAAGGTTTGGTATAGACAGTACAGAAAGATAGTGAATTATATTTTAGAAAATACCTAAAATTCTGTAAAATGCACAATAAAAAAATGTGATGTGAAATGAGGAGAAGTGAGAAGGAGAAGGAGAAGTGGTTGAGGGGCCTGTGTGCTTAGAAAAAGGCAGCGTGGATGTTTATTTGTTCATACTTCGACAATCAGAGAAGTGAAATCCAACTTTAAAGGAGCACTGTCACCTCCACAGAGCCTGGAGACCCATACAGTATTAATAACTGAAAAGGTTTGGGTTATTTGATGATCCTGAATTGTTTATGCACCTTTGAGATGAAATCTTGTTTTGTTTGTTTCTAAATTCTAATTTGGGAACCTAAATCACAAAAGCACAGTGTGAAAGGATAGATTACTGCATGGGAGAGTCTCAGACATTATAAGTTTTTTTTTTTTTTTCATGGAAATTCCTTCTAATGCATACATGTACATACAAGTAGAACAAAATCATATGTGAGCAAATCAAATTTCCCAGAAATGTCTCAGTCTTGTCTCACTTTAACAATCTCTGCAGTCATACAAGAGCACAGAAATGAGAACAAAACAATCCTCTAATACACTCGCATGTAGCCCATGGCTATTTTCCATGCTTCAAGACCCACAGTGCAGCACAGCAAAGTTGGTAAAAATTGGAAGCTAGGCACTACTCCTCTGACATCATCCAAACAACTCACAGGTGCCAGAATGTTTGGCAGGTTGCCTCAGAACGGAGAGACATGGAGACCCTACTGATATTCTCAGCCCTATCCAGATGGAATGGAGCCACTTTGCTCTGTTGCTATGGGCTCCCGGTCATCGTCAGCTGATCAAATCCAAGCCAGAGGGCTGTTTGCACTTGAGACAAGCACTTTGCTGAGTGAGCCTTTGGAGTCTATGGCCATATAAATGTGGTTGATTTATGGAATAGTATGCTCACGGATGTCTTGATTACTTGGTGCTGTTTCTTAACTACAATGAGTGCATCGACTGTATTCCTGAGAGTGAAAATCAGCTGGGCTGTTGTTTGATTCATAATGTCTCTTTCTGGGTATTTTTAAGCACAATACATATTGTTGCAAGAATAATACCAAGGAGTGCCACACAAGAAGATGCAAGTTGTTTGGGGGTGTGAACAAGTGGGATTGTGATTTGGGGGTGGCTCTTTGGAAAACATCAGGCTAGCCTTTACAGCAGTGTTCTAGGTTCTAAATTATACACCTGACAACTTTACAGAAAGGTGGGTTGGGCTGTTGTTGTGGAACAATGATTATTTTAGTAAAAGCTGTTTTTCAACAAGGATAAGTGGTCTATAGATGGGAGCGTTTAGAAACAAATGGCTACATTCCTGAAGAGCCATGTACGCTTATCAGAATGATTGCAGAGGAAGGGGTTATTGTAGTCAGTAAAGGCTTCCACTGGAGACAGTTTGAGATATGGGTCCTGGTGTGCTGCCGTCTGCGTTCATCCCTTATGTGGCACCTTGGATTTTAACCACAACAGCAGTAATTAAGGTGTGTGTCAGCCTTGGGGATGACCACCTTCATCATGCTCGGTAGAACATGTGACTGGTCTGAGTGACATTTCACAAGAATCATATTGATTCTCAAGCACAAGGTTAGTGCGGGGCCATGACGCATCCGTCCAAGCCAGCGTAACAAGCTCTGTGATGACAGCCTGAAAGTGACAGTCCACACCTGCAATTCTGCCCCCACAGACAGGTAATCCAACTGAAATATGCCCTGCCACTCTTCATCAAACACTCTTATTTTAACAAGGCCTTAATGAAGCGCAAAATCTTCTAAAACGACGATTAGCTGAGAGTAATGAACTGTGTAATAAAGTGGGGTAGAAAGAGTTAAAACAATCGTGTCAGTCACCTTCAATGAGAAAAAAAAATCAAAGAGGCAAAGTGTCATTAAAAGTCTAGGTTCAATTAAGACAGCAGGCACTGAAGTGATGAGGAGTGTTTGACTTTCAGATGAAATGAGAAACATGGTATGCACAAATGAGGAGAGGAACATATGCATTCACTTAGTGCTAATCTATTGTTTTGTGTTTTGTTGCAAATACTTTTAAAAACTTAGAATCTGAAAAGAACAATCCACAATGGAGAACCTTGAACATCTTTTGATTTCATGAATTAGAATTTCAAAACAAACAAAACATGAAAGCCCAATTTGTCTGAACAAACTTGAAGACTGACTACAGACAAAAGTGCAATTTATAAATGCAACCTAACATAACTTTGGGCTCAGTGTACACGCCTTCAATAAAGTGTGTACAGAAATAGGCTTGAACATTTATTATTTTAACAGCAACTCAATCTCATTGCAATTAAGCTTGTCAAATTTCTAGTCTTATGTTGCTAAGAAACACAGGTATTTTTTATGCTTTTTCAGAAGAGCCTCCCACTCATCAACAATGGATTGAGGTAGAAACTTACTAATACAGCCAAATGCACTGCACTATTTTTATACTCTTTACCCTTTATGTAACCCGGTATTGGAATTACCAATTGTACATTAGGCTTGTCTCAGAATGACCTCTGCATCTGTGCAAGGTTACTGAAGTGAGATGAATGCAATCTGGCTATTTTTCTTATCAGTTACACAATGCACAGCAGTGAAGGGGGCTCTAACTGGAGGATAGGCAGCACTCCACCGATGTCATTTTAGCAACTCACAGGTGCCTGACGAATCACAGAATGTCCGAGAGTGCTAAGACGAGGAAACCCTGGCCAACCTACATATCCACTTTTGATGGAATGAAACCAAAATGTTCTGCTGCTGTCAGCATATGACATGCCCAGTTACAGCTTTCATTAAAACTGTGTTGCTGTTAGTGGGCAGGTAAGCAATGTAGCAATGCACTGTACCTGTCCCTTAGGTTTACATTCATTACAGTAGTTGTACTAATTAAAAATAAGATTACTTTCCTACATCAAATGACCTGAGGCATTTTCTGAGGCACTCTCAGCAGTCTCAGGCTGTCAGAACTTTTTTTTTTTTATAAATTTCAATCATAACAGTTTTCTGGTGAAAGTATTATAGAACATGGTAAATGTACATAGATTGCCTTGTTTAGGGCATCCATATTATTAGTTATTAGTTATTATTCAATAAACTAAAAATGACTGATCAGACGATGGACTGATAAGTATTTCCATAAGGGTGTTTGATGCTGAATGTAAAATGGTGACATTCTAGCCATCTCATATAGCCATCTCCCTGTTGCCCTCTCACCTAGCAGTTCATCTGACCAGGTAGGTAGAAGAAGAGGTCCTGCCTAGGGTTAACATCCGGTACGCACGATGACCTGATAATGAGTGTTCATGCTGAGAGAAAGTTGGACAACAGAGAGTGATATAGATTAAGGGCATGATTATGTGTATTACAAAGGAAAGAAATGAATTAAAAGTAAAGACAGTTTTTACTGGAAAATAAATGAGTTAAAAGGAAAGTTTTTGCTGGCCTCCATCAGCCAACATTTGAGCTCTTCTAGGTCTTTATTTCTTTTTGCTTCTAAAACATGTAATGACTGAACCTAATTGCAATCTAAATTCAGGGTTCATTGAGCAATTAGAAGATTTGGGGCATATACTATATTATTCTGGTGTATTTCTACATTTTTTCAGAGCTACTGCCATGTCATGTGAAGGCCACAGTCTCAAAATCTTTCTCCTCTTCTCTTAACTCCCACAAAATCAGCTGTCTGGAAAACTGTAACAGGCAAATTCCCCTTCCCCCTCAACCTGCATCTCTTTTAGAAAATTTCACTGTGAAGTCATTACGGAAAAGTCAAAGTGCTGCCCCATTATTGCACTCTATCTATTAAGAATATTGTCATTATTTCAGAGGGCTAACAGCAGAAGTGTGGTCTGTCCTGTTCAGATAGTGCTTTGTGTCTCCTCAGTCAGCTTCTGGTTCAGCTTCAGAAGTTCAGGTACTATTGCCATTGAACTGGAAAGTGTGAAGCAAAATTCTCAGCTGTTCTGCACTCTAGCGTCATCAGCACTCCCCCAAGAGAACAGGACCACATGAAATGGATGAATAATAAAACAGGTAACACACACACACACACACACACACACACACACACACACACACACACACACACACACACACACACACACAAATGTTCTGCAGGACTGTATATAGTCCAGACAGGCTCAACTCAACCTGAGAAATAAATTGAGTGAATGGATATTTAGATGTGCACGACGGTACTTCCAACAACAGCTAAATCCTCTTCCTTCTTACACAGTGACAGTGAAATAAAAATAAAAGGCTGACACATTTAATTTGCAAGTATTCCCTCAACAAATGATCTGCTATGGGAGCAGAATGGTACAAGCGTGGCTAGTCAGTCTTTTTCAGGACAAGTGGAAAAGCGCAAGTGGAAAAGCACAAAGAAAAAAATAACACAGCCGTTGGTGGAATATCAAAGAGAACATTTGTTGTTCTTGCTCCTGTTGTTTAACTCCCTTTCCTTTAAGGCAGTCACATTTTGTTAGCTTCATAGTCCACTGTACAGGTGAGTAATGGTATCAACCAGTCAACTTCTAGAGATGTTTCTTTCCCTGAAAGCATGAGCTATATAACCTTGTTAGCAATAAGCTTCAAATCTTTATGTCTGTACTTTCATGATCCTACAATTCTTCCATATCTCACCCCTCATATACAGCACTCTAACCTACCCTTGTTGCGCTGTAATGGGCTTGCACTCATTTCACACTCTTTGTGCTCAGTCAAAGGATTGTGAGGACCACTGGAGATGGGGAAGATCATTACTGAAGGCTACATCCTTTTTTGTGCCTTTTCCTCTTTATGCAACCCTGTTTGAAATCACCAATTGTAAATCAAGCTCATCTCACTGTGCAAAGCTCTGTGCTCATGCCAGATTGCTGAAGTGAAACCAATGCGATCCTTCAATACATTTTCATGCAGTCAATGGCTAGTTTCTGCAATGTGCACCACAGTCAAGTGAAAACCAATAGAACAATAGGTGCTGCTCCTTTGACATCATTCAAACAACTCCCATGCACCTGAGAAATTGCCTCAGAGTGATAAGATGAGGAAACCCTGGCCAACTGCTTTTTCTGGGGGAATGAAGCTAGTATGTTCCAGAAGTGTGGGTACCTGGTCATTTTTGGCAGATGACACAGCAAAATTAAAAACCTGGGCTGTAGGGCTCAGCCTGCACCTAAGCAGAACCTTAACGGCTGAACCGCTCAGTAGCTGAAGGGCATGTTCATTACACCCAAGTGGCAATGGACGGGACAATAAATAATACACCTCTCCCTATCCTTGCAAGCTCATGTTGGCTTTCCTGTATGCATGATTATCCTCTTTCATTAGACCTGATATAATGAACTGTTATTACCTGGCTTTTACACACTTCCCAGCAGGACTATGTGTGTGTGGTACAGAATACAGTTACTTGAGATGATGGCAGGAAGAATATTGTTCACACGCCATTCTGCTGAAAGGCCCTGGTGTCCCTCCCACTTGTTGACAGATGCATGCAGTTCTGTGACTTCTATCAAACAGAACCTGTGGGGTCTTCTTCCATCTGTTTGGCGGCAATTTCCAAACTGTCCCGGGGTGGCTGCCAGCATCAGGAGTGGGGAGGGCTGGCTGATTAATTGATCTCCATCCCCGTGTTTTCCTGAGCTTGGTTGGGCCCCGCGGCGAGAGCTTTCACCAGAGTGCAGGTCTGGCCAGATCCGAAGCTTGCGAATGAGCATCACCCACCCTATTTCCCCTATCATGATGACTCAATTGTTCGTGCCTTACAGGAACTGGCTTAAAGGAAATGCTTCATCCTACATCAGCCTGCAAAAATCCATTCAATCATTCAGTCCCTCAGAGCACCCGCTATGACTTCTGTATATGACTTACACAGACGAAATGGATTTCAGCATGTGATCATGTTTCAGGTGTCAATGGAACCCAGAGGGATCCTGTTCTGAGGGGCATCTGAGACATTTTCTGGCCCCGCTCTCTGAGAGAGAGATAGTGCCAAGGTAGGGACACACAGCAGACTCAACCCACGCAGTAAGTTCTGAGCAGATTTTTCTAAAAATCAAACAAAATAAGGTGGCCCAGATTCAAATTACTGCAATGAGCTTTGTCCTTAAAGCTAAACTCCACAATTATCAGTACTGTGTTCATTATTATTATTATTATTATTATTATTATTATTATTATTATTATTATTATTAGTAGTAGTAGTAGTAGTAGTAGTAGTAGTAGTAGTAGTAGTAGTCGTCATAGAAGTATTAGTAGTACTACTAGTAATAAATTTACATTTACATTTAATCCTTTCGGCAGATGCTTTTATCCAAAGCGACTTTCAAGTGAGGTACAATACAACACAAGCAAAAAACCACACAGAGTCAACAATATTAGAAGTACTGCATGACAAAGTTCCAAAGCTTGGCCAGGCAAGGTACAAAGTAGCAGGTAAAGCTAACACTAGCAGGTAAAGCTAAGCTAGTAGTACTACTAGTAGTAGTACTGTTATTCTGAGAATAACAACAAATATTTGTGTATATTCAAGAGGAAGTCTCAAGCAAGGAGGAAAAGGGCCTGTATTATACAGCAGAGCTATCCATCTGCTTGAAAATTTGGACTTGTGACCTTTGCAAAAGAATTCATGATAGAGTTTTAGTAGTGCAGCCTGAGGTTGTCACACATATGCATTAAAATGAAACATGCTCTCTGCCACTCTACACTAATACCAGTTTGTAAGGGATTAATCTTGCAACAAAAGTGATGACTGCTGAGATATATTTGGATTCAGAGTCACCATAAAGGCTGTGTTTTGGGGCTTTTGCCTTAAAGTGGCTCAATCCCTTATCCCCAAGATTATCATTTGCAAACATGATCTTGACACCCAAGTGCAAGAGGGGAAATTCAAGATTGTAGATCTTCATTTAAATTGAGAATCAGAAACTTACAAACTATATTCAAGGGAAAATATTTTATAAATTTGGTCATTTTCAGTGTGGTATTGCTTTTGTGATGAATTTTATCAAGTCAAACATTTTGTCTATTTGATTGTGAAGATTTCTCACTAATTTCACTAACTGCCACACTTATGATGTTGCGCAAATAGGGAAAAAAGTTGGACATTGCACAATGACATTGGAAGTGTAAATGGTTTTTGAGCCAAAGGCAAAATTATTCATTGGAATGGGCTTCTCTACCTCAAAACGTCTTCTAAACCTGCAGTGAAAATTAAAAAAAAAAAAATCAAATTCAATATAAAAACTCATTAAATATCCGTAAGACTAAAGACAGATCTTTAAATATCTTATTTTCACTACATACCTCTGCCTTGTACCTTAGCGCTAAGGCCTGTAACAGAACAGGTGCCTTTTCTTTCATCACACACTGACCTGTGTTCAGGTAAACACAGAGCCAGCGAACATCACTGGTAGCTGATCTTTACATGCAGTATATATACAGTATCTCACTGTGGAGATAGTGATCCCTTTCATTGTAGCGAAGTAAATGGGGTGGAACTCTGCTGCCGTACGGGAGAGATAACACAGGGACCTGACAGTCATAATGATCCCCTGTCCCTCTGGTCTGCTGATGGAACCCTGTCTCCCAGGAGCAAAGGTAACATGCGGCTAATCAGCAACATCTGACATCTTCATCAGTGCTGTGTTCACCTGTCAGAACATGATTGGGGGGGGGTTATACTCGGTGCAGGCTTGGGGATGTTTGAGGGTCACTCCGTCCCTTCTTCCCCACTCTACCTCTCTCTGTCCAGCCACCTCATTACCACACCATTGCCTCAGCCATGATTTCCTTTCTTCTGCAATCTTTCTTCCTCGTGATTACTGCACTCAACAGAGGGGGTGACGTGAAATTACTTATTGACTTTAACTGGGAGGTTATTTGTAACGTTGATGGCCAATCCCCTTAGGGCAGGCACGCCACATGGGACAAGTTATGCTCCACTGCAAGGTTATTGCGACAAAACACAATGTTTATCTTCTGTCTGCATTTTTGCTGGTTGCTATTGTCTTTGCGTAATTACTTTCAAGGTTCAAGTAGTCCTTGTTGTTCTGTGTAATTCTGAAGTGTAATCAAACTATGGCTGCAGCTAATGTGATCTGAGAGCAGTCATAGAAACCTTTGGTCCACTGGATGCAATAATACAAATATTAGCCCTGCTGTATTATTATTCCACATTGTAGAAGATGTACTATTCATTATTTGTTGCGAGAAATATAATGAAATCGTGATCAGTAGAGAAATAAATACATCACTATTTTTCTCATGGCTGCATGTAATACTGTCAGATTACATGAAATTCCTTCAGAAGGAAAGCTTTCAAGGGTACTTTCTAGTACCACATCTCTGGACAATTAAAATTTCATATTCAATTCTGCATTACAGGTTCTTCTAAGGGCTAGATAGCTTTCAAATCATCAATAAAGCTCATTCTTACAAAATAATGCATCAACCAATTTTATTTTTGAGGCATTTGGAAACAATCTCATTTTCCCCAATATTCTCATGTTTCCCAATATGTTTCTTAATTTGATGCATTGATGGGTCGATGCATTTGTTCCAGCCCAAGTCCCTGTAATGGCTTTCCCAACTCCATAGAGACAGATCCACATATAAAACAAGGTGGGATGATTAGTACTGTGGTGCCGAAGGATAGTGTGGATGTGGTTTCAGAGTTGAGGGGGAGGAGGAGATCACCTCTCATTTTATCCTCCTTGTAATCCATGCCCCTAAACTGTGTTAAAACAGAAGCCACCACAAGATGACAAAGGGCACCCTGGCAGCATGGATTTAGCAATGACTTAGGCTTTTAGAATGGTGAGAATTGTAGCTGTGTGGTTCCCCACCAATCAATATCATCACACCCTACACCCCCCCCTACACAGAGTCCTGCTTTCAGCTGATCAACATTCCGAAGTGAAAATGGCTCTCAACGGTTGGGGAGGGGGAGGGGTGGATACACTCGAGCGAGGTGTCCCTGTGGTTGCAGTATGTTCATTCTCGGTGTTTTTCATGTGCAAACAAGTAAATAAATGAGAAATCACCATGGGGTCTAAAATTATAGGAGTGGATCCATGCTTTTTCTGCTTGATGGTTTGAGAGGCATTCCTTGGAACATGGACATGTATGACCAGAACCTTTACCCAAGCCTTTACCACATCTTGATTTCCATCACCCACCCTGAAAGTCAACAACCAAATATAGCACAACAGAACAGTAATTCAAGCATCCCAGGGTTTACTCACCAACTAAGAGTTTTGTAATGAAATTAAACAGAATGGCACTTCTGTTAGTTAGACATCATCATCTTTTAGACTTATTTTATAGGCTATAACATCTTCTAGTCTCTCTGTTCTTTAAACATCCTTTCTTGCACAGCAAACATTATAAATTAATATGGAATTGTAACTAGAAGAGGATAAAACCCAGCACAGTGAATAGAGGAAACATAAATACAGACTAACTTAAAAGCCTTGTTAAACATAAGACTTTTAGACCATTAGAGGTTCAAAATCACAGCCTTTCAAATGGGTTCAATAAGGAGGCAGAGCCGCAGTGATAGCGTTTCATCCAGAGTATTGCTTTGTTCAATCCTTGTGAAACACAGATCAGAGGTTTTTACATATATAAAAAAAGCACACTTCATACATTTATTATTGTGTTTTCTCTCCTCCATTTAGTAGTCCTATGGCAGTGAGAATTTTCCATGAATATTACATTAAATGGATGTTTCTATTACATTTGTGGTTCAAAGTGACAGGATTCATTGTGCCCATTTCTTTTTCTGTTTTCAGGGAACAATCCACAAAACGGTTCCTACAGAATTGTTTCATCCTTGTCAGAAATACTCCAACAACAACAGCCCCAGCTATTCATACATTATTCAATACACTCTGTCACAGAAACATAAATAAATTGCCAGGCACACCATTGAAATTTGAAGTAACTTATAACATCCAAAGGCCATAAACTGCATGGATAGCTTTCACAGTCACAAAGCCAGAACTGTTTAGAATTTGCTAGAAGTGGCTGGACTTTTAAATCCTGCTGATTACCCCACAACTGGGAATGATTTACTGAATCTGTAACCTAAAGCAATGGGGAAGCTGCAGAGCTTATATTAAAAAAAAAACTGATTTGCATTATGTCAATGTTTATAACAAACTGGGTCTTGTGCGCAGTCCTATTCAGAGAGTGAGTCAGACGTCAACCCATATCAGTATGCTGAGGTGTTTTTTTTTCCACATCTGCTCCATAGAGAGGCTCCCTATGTTGTAGCTGGAAACTGTCAGTTTACTGGATCTGCGGGCAAGCTCTCACGCTATTCCTGCCCACTCCCAGCTTCTAGGAAAGGTGAAGGTACACATGAACAGCTGTGTAACTTGCTAAGAGCAGCTGCTAACTGCCTGGAGCAGGAGTCAAGCACATCCCCCCTCCTGTGGAGCAGTCAAGTGCTCTCGCCTCAGAGACAGTTGAACCCTGGCAACGCTGGCAAACCTAGCATTACCTCAGCAGCTGGGTCCATGAATGGCAGCAATTAGAGTCATTAGTGTGGTTAATTAACAGATTGCTGGCAGCCAGAGCAAAGTCCTTCTTTTTAGTCAACGTCCAACTACCAGCCCGGGAGCAGCGATTCCCACATCAGTTCAGAAAGGTGTGTAATTTCAGAGAGGTGATATAATTGTTCTCTCTTTTTTTGTGGGCGTCTTGCCTCTCTGTTGATTTTCCTAGTTGTATTATGCTGCTATATATGCATGGTTTTAAACTCTTTGTACCATGCTTGATAATGCAGTTTGACGTAAAATATAAAACGTTTTCAAATGAGGCCTTTTAGTTTGGAGAAGTTTAGATTTTGACTTGGAAATTCTGGCTTGTGTTTTTTTTTTTTTTTGCTCTCTTTATTTTAATGGCTGACATGTTATAGGACGTGCCATTATTGACGACACTGAGAGATATGTGCCAGTCTGGTTCAGTTCAGCACTCATAGCTGAAGAAAACAGACTGGACGTTTAATTGACTTATCAGAAGTAAAGAACTCAATAATCAATCTGAAGACATGCATGTAATCGAATATTAAACATCAATTTTGTCAGTTTCTTAAAATATTACAGCTATTTGATTTAATAGTTCTGGGTTGATACTTAGGTAGTCATCTTACACTTGGGTGAGTTCATGCTTATTGTTATTATATACAATGAAGACAGATCAGAGTGTGATAACACTGTGCTACATTAGGATATACAGAAAGTGATGGGCACTGCACTTCTTAATGACTTCTATCTTTCCTCTAATAAAGTCTCTGTACAAGGTTGTGTTGGATGCAGAGTTGCTCTCCCCTCAACACAGGCGTCTCATTAAGGCCACTGCTAACGACTTTTTAATGAACTCGAAATTACCCCTTCGTATGAAACCTATCAAAGGGAGCCATTTTCTGTACAAAGGAGAAATTTTCAATTACAGGGCCACATTGTTTGACGGCAGCCTTTGCTGTTGAAGAACTTTGGCTCCCCCTCCTTCAGTTTTCATTATGCTCTGAAGTATGCCTCACTCAGCTGGCAATATTGAAATGCTAAAAGCAAGAGTCTTTCCCTGATTATTAGATCTCCTTATTGTGAACATATTTCAATGAGCGAATTGCACTGAATTTGAAAGACCCCTAACAATAGCACATAGCAGCTCTGTGTAAATCCAGCCCATCATTGCACTTAAGAGGTTCCATTCTGTTTCAATTGGAAAACACTCCATGTTGTTCGCTAATTTAGGTACGGTTATCACTATGCAGTAAATGCTGAGCTGTATAAAAGCTACAGGGATAAAAAGTGGCCAACGGTCCTTTATGCAGAAATACTGCTGAAGAGCTGCTAAGACAGTGCCATAGAATTCATTCAGGTGCAAAGAGAGCTTGGGGTTTTTCTTGTTATTTTTCCTAGACAGAACCGGAAGTCGGTGAGATATCAGGAGTAAAGAGGGGTAGCATGCTGGGAAAATGAATTAAAGGAGGGAGACAGAGTACAGCCAGTGTGGGGCTTCCTCTCTGATGCTTAAATGTATCCTCTGCTCTCGTGTTGTTATCCTATTAAGATTTTATGTCTGCAAACAATGCTGGTTTTGATGGCCAGATTTCTCCTTCACACAGGATGTGGCTTGCTTGCTGGTGGGCTGTCAATGGCTGTTTAGTACTGGTTTAGTGCTGGTCATGCAGAGCGCTTCACAAACATATTGTGTTTTTCTCATAATTAAGCTGCAAGAATCTCATTACAAATAAGCAGCAGCAGTGCTTTCTGCTTGGGCCAACAGAATCAAAACATCCCTTGCTCCAGCGGCCTCAATCTAGATCAAATGTCCTGTTTCAACTTTCAATTAAAATGTTTCTACACTAGCTGCGTAAGTGTATAACGCAAAGAGGATTTTTTAGAAATTATTTTCTATTTTTTAATAGTCTTTACACACACACTCATTACTATGCCTTTCACAGTCACACTGAAAATTCCAAGTTGTACAACAGTATGTCTTGAGCATTACCATAGCAAAAGCAACAATTCTTCATATATGGTTAGAAACAAAACAAACAAAGCAAAATAAAACAAAAAACCTTTGTTTCATCAGAACTCAGAACTGTCCTGAAAATATTTTTTGTGTTTTTATTAATGAACAGGTAGCAAGAGAGTGAAAATAACTTCACCTTCTCCCTCTCTCTCTGTTTGTGCGTCTACTATAAATGTCTTTGAGCCGAGGTTTTGAATGGATTCTGACTTTCATATTAGTATTCTGGAAACATGAGCGTGAAATATTTGAACTGTCTGTCTGGGATTTAGAAAGGGGAGGAATTTTAACATGATTGCCGCGGTCTTTCATTGGCAACTCCTGCTGTGCCCCCTTGCCCCCTTGTCCCCCAAACCCCCCACCCATGCCACCATGCCCACATTGATATTGACCTGCATGTCAGAGAGCTGTCAGCACCTGCTGTGAGGATGATAACATGTCTCCAATCTTACTTTACTTAATTGTCTCTGGACAGTGGTTTATGTTAATATTGACATGACACAAGCGACACTAATATGCATGAAATCTTGCCTGGCCTCCCTAGGAGATTGATTAATCCTGGGGATTGAATGATTCCCTTAATTTGGTTTCATTCTAAAGGAGATCCACAAGAGAACTTGTTTTGTACGTGCAGTTGTAAGTACAGATCTAGACTTGCATTCATCTGTCATTCTTCTATATAGAGGGAAAAAGTTATTAAAGAGGCTTTTAGCGTATAGCGTGTACAAATCAAAGGGGTGTGGATATTGCTCACCTTAGCTCTTCAGCTTTGAGATATGACATATTTAGATAAGTCATAACAAAGAGGGCTAAAATAATATTAATATATTTGCATTATATGGGAATATTCACAGTTCAGAGGTCTGAGTCGTTACACCACACACAATAGTCCTTCTGGCTCTTTTCCAGATACAACACCAAACCACATTATGAAGCCAGTGACCCACTGTGAACCAGTGGGTGTGCGAAGTCAAGGAACTGACCTGACTTATTGCACATGCTTTCAGTAGGAGAGGTGTTTGCGGGAGCACGCAGTGACTCATTTCAGAAGGTTCAGGTGGACAGCTAGGGCGATGTTTGACATGGGGACAGGTTAGCTCTGTGAGCTGCAGCATGGTCTGTGCGACGAGCATTCACGGGCCTCGCGGCGCTGTTCACACAGGACAGGTGCAGTGCCGAGGGTGAGACAAGCGTGCAGTTGCACAAATAATGTCTGCAGATTCAGCTTGATTCAGTCAAGTCAGATCCCTGGTGTCAGTCTGATACACTGCATCATTTGTGACTGATTATGATACATTTGAGTAATTTTGTCACATTCACCTTACCTCATTAGTCTGAGAAGTGTTTTGACACAGGTTATAAGGTAATTTAACCTGAAGCCAATGCCAAGTTGGGTGAATATCAAAAGAGAACACAAGAAACCAATACACCTGACTTATCAAGACACCTTCATGCTATCGATTTGTCTGAAGGTTGTCTGCCCGTTACCAGTCACTGCCTAGGGTGTTCTAAGGTAACAAAAATACATAAAAAAATAAATAAAACTTTTTACTGTGATACCCAGTCTGTCAGTCTGTCTGTATTTGGCTTTTGTTTCTGTGGATCCTCCCTCTGTTTGTTTAATTTAATTTTCACTTCCTGTGTATTCATTTCTTTGTGGTAGAAAGACAGAAATGAATCACACACCTATAATAATACAAAAAAAATATGTTAGATATGCATCAGACATGATTTGCATGGATATAATGTCCAAATAAATGTGGTAATTGCCATGACAAGGAAGGTAGGAATTTTGCATACATTAAACCATTCTTTTAATATCCTAACTGAATAAAAAGAACATTTTTTTTTTGAAAAAGATAAGCAGGACACATCAATCCAAAAAACAAAGATGCTGACTTTTGGGTGTAGTTCATGCACACAAACATGAATGCACAAATGAACAGGAACAGACGCACATACACATAAATGTACTCAACCCATATACAATGAGGCCCATAGGAAACACATACACTTGCACATGTATTGCCTCACACACAACTCTCAGAACAAAGTGCCTTCCCCATTGCCAGCCACAGTAGTTTTCCGCTAACCTTGTCCCTTACTCCAGAAAACAGAATTTGAAATGGATGCAATCTGGCTCGCAGTCCGTGTGGCATTCCAATTTTACGCAGAGATTTGTTTTTCACAGTTTTTTTCTTCCCCTCATGTGGCGCTGGAGCCTGAGTGACAGTGATCTCTCCCACTCATTTCTATTTTAATGAGGGAGAAGAGAAACATGGCGGAGTGGCATAAGTGGAGCTCTGCTGTCAGTCAGGGTTCCATCAATGTGATGTGATCACACTGTGTGCGCAGGCCGCCTACCGTGGGAGGTCATGTTCTTCTTCACAAAGCCGTCTTGGACTGTGGGTTGGCTGTGCACCAGCCATGGCCTCCCTTCCTGATTGTTCATTAGAGCTGCGGCAATCTTTGGTTTAAGAGAGTTGAAGAAATCGGTGCGTTTTTAATGAAATTTGAAAGGTTTCTGCCTGGCTGAATGACTGAATGCCAGCTTCCCTATTCAGCTAGCCATCCTGAAGATCTCAGATGATCAGGACAGAAAGCAAATACATAATCACGCACATACTGACAACCACACACACACACATTCACCCACCTATACTAGGTGTAACAATAACAAGTGGAAGCTGTGCACAAGTGGTACATTCCACCCAAGTGAAATATGATGACCTATGTGTTATAGTTGGAAGCAAACAGATGCTCCTTATACAGGCAGTGGCCTCATTTACACATTTAGAACCAGCTCACCTGCTTCCCACTCCCTCAGGTACAAGCTGCCATCAACGCAACCACAAAAAATAAGGAATAACAACATACTCAACCACGCTGCCAACCTTCCACTCCTACACTCGAGCCTCTACCCCCACAAACTTCCTCTTCTCCTCTGTCCTCCTGCCTGCACGCCTTATCCTACCAAAGCTGCCTGCCTGTTTAATTGGGTTTGATAACAATTTTGTCAAGCAGTCTCTGAAAGCCAACGCACGGCGATCCCACCGGCGGCTGTGAATAATTAGCCATTATCATTGGATCTGGCGGCTCGCTTTCCGCCGCTTCCCCCCCAGCCCTGTCGGGAGGGAGTGAGCGAGAAAGTGAGGGAGGGAGGGAGGGAGGGAAGGGGAGGGGAGGGAGGTGTACTGTCAGAGATGAGATGACGGAGGTGGGAGCGAGGACGGAGAGAAGAGGGAGATGTTAGTTGATCTGGATAAGCCGACCGAGACTCACCCCCCCACGCCTGCAGTACTTACTCTTCAGCATGCCAGAGAGAGACTCTTATCAAGTGCACCCCATGCAAATGAGCTCAGAGAAAGACTCCCTCCTGCCATGGCGCTACTTTCAGCACAATCAAAGGGGGGCTTGGCTGGTGTCCTCCTCCCTTTATCTCATTTCTAGGCTAGCCCCTGCGTATCTCCCTCCACCTACGGAGGTGGATGCAAAGGTGGATGACAGACTTGGTTGGCATACATGTCCCTGAACAATTAACGCAACTTAGTGTGGCCAATATGTAGTTTATCAATCCATCTACATAATATAGCAAGGTAGAATAGGTGGAAGAGTATGGTATGATAGGTGGAGACAGGTTAGCTTAGAAAATGTGAACATATGCAATGTGCAACCGAGGGACTGTGTCACATCGAGTCATGGAGAATCTTGCTCTATGTACTTGCACTTGGTCATGTAATTTATTTATTTATTTACAATTTTTACAATTTGTGTGAAACTGTGTTATATTTTAACACCGTTGCTTCGCACTGCCATGATTCACATATATCAGTCATATGATTGCTATTGTTTTTGCCTTAGCTTGTTTTTTACTTTTGAATTTTAACTAGTCTAATTGTTCAATAATTTAGGCTTCCTCCTGTCAGCTGGCAGCTCATTCACTCCTTAGCTGAACATAGCATTTATTGGATGTGTCTGTGCTGAAGCGACAGCCTCATGTTTCAGCCCCATTGTATGAAGAGTCTGTTGTGCAAAGACAAGGGAGTCTATCTACAGGGGTACATTGAGGGAGGCCACCAGGGGAAGCCCTGGGTATGGATTGGAATTGTGTTGGAATAGTACACTCCTGTTGGATTCATTGCCTTGCTCTTATTTGTTGGGCCAGGTGTGCACTTGTTGTCCCAGCCGTGTGTGTGTTTGACACTGGCTCTTGTTTGTGTGTGAGTGGTGGTGTTCTTGATTGTGTAACGATTCATGACATTGTGTTAGGTGCCGTTTGTGCTTGACTTCTGAGGTCGCTCTGGTTAAGGCTGGACATTCAGAACAGGGGGAGATCAGAGGCTATTGGAGGGATGGGGAAGGTAGCAGAAAAGAGCAACATCAGTGGATTACCTTGATTTAAAAAATGTGGGCAGATTAAAGAAAAAAACTTGTTGAGAAAGAGAGCCTACTCAAGGACTGAAACACTAATAACAGAGCTTTCTTTTATACCCCTGATTAATAAAAAAAATTCAAGAACTTGTTCGAGTGTCTGCAGCATTAACAGAAATGTTAGCACAAAGGAAGCAAGGGAGCCCTGTTGGTTATTATGGATGAGCAAGGGTTATATGTTACAGTAATAAACCTGGAGGACAGAGGCAAAATCACACATCCCTCGCCAACCCTGGCCATTCACAGCTGAGGGACTTCAGTGACCTAACACAGACAGACTAAAAACAGTCAGTATGAAGTGAAGCTTTGCATGCAAATGTACAAAAGCCCTACCTTTCAAGACTAATGTTCCCTGTATGACCCAGTCCTGTTCTAAGTTCTAAGTCCATCTAGGATAGTTCATTTGCAGAGAAATTACTCCACTGGCTTATATTACGTAAATTGCTGTGGATAACTACATAGTTTGGAACTGAAGGAGAGGGAAAAGTTATGTAAAGTCAAGCAAAAATAATTTTAAGTAAAAAGCATCACATTTCCTTAAGTATTTTAATGTCTGTATAGTATATATCTATTCAGAAAGAAAGCATATCTATTTCAACTTTCCAACAGGAAATACTTTTACCATTTTCAAAATACACTATGCATTTGTATTTCTTCTCTAGGATTTTTTCCCCCATTGCTGGCTATTGTTTTCTTTGCCTCGGGAGAAAGCGAGCCATGAATTATAATTGCTCTTTTAAAACTATTCTAGATAAACGGCAAATGGGCAGAATCTTTGCTGATATCGACTTCTTTTCCCCAGAAAAACAGTACCCAGTGGAATGAACTGTACTGCTGCATGAATTAGGGCATTTAAACTGCTGAACTCAACTGCATCTGCAATGTCCAGTCAGAATAACTCCACAAGCAAGCATGCCAAACTGTCAATGCTCACAAAACTGCATTATTTGATCCCGCAGCAGCATATCACAGCCCTGCACAACTACAGCATGGAGCAAAGTTGGAAGAGTTTGGAACAGTTTAAGAATGTTGCACTAACATATTTGTTCATTTCAGAGTCCTTACTGACTTTGCCCAAAGACAGCAGTTTATATTCACCCTGACAAGTGGCATGAAGGAAAAGATTAAGGTCTCTTGCCTGTGCCCTTGTCATGACCCTTTGTTCTGAGAAGGATATCAAGTGATATCGTGTCTGCGTCTTGGTCCCAAAATGCCATTGTGAGTGGGAGCCTGTCTCTGGGGATGACGCACAGGCAAAGCTGATGAGAAGGCCAGGCAAACAATACATCTGAAACAATACACATTTTATCACCTTATGCTTTGAAACAATGTAATATTGCAAATGCCATGCATGATGTGCTTTAGAATGATTGCATTCAAGGACAGGAACTGTGAGTTCTTTTGTACGAGAGGTGACTACTAGATTAGGGTGTTACTAACCATCGCAGTTTTGGCATTTCTTAGATACTACAAGAAGCATGGCTTTGAAAGGATAGGATAATTCTCTGAGAAGGGAAATACGTTTCTTTAGATAATATTCTCTGTTTGTTCAGGCACTCGCTTTTCTCACCCCTGTATGTTTTATTAAGAAGAAGGTCTAAAAAGTGTTTTGTGATTCCGAATGTAATCGTACAGTACATCATAAAAATGAATATGGTTCCTTGTCACAGTTCAAAAGCAATTGTTCGCTTTATTGACTGTGCAATTTTATTCATGAAAAAAGAAAGACCTTATCATCATTCAGCAGTACAGCTTCTGCATTTACCAAATAGCATGATGTACCTTTTAAGATGCTTGAAGTGCTATTTACAGGTATTCCTAAAATACCAGCCCCAGCAACGTCTTAGGATATTGAAAAGACTTTGAGTTTGCCCATGGGAGGACACTTGAAGGTGGTGTGTGATAATGCTAAGAGGGCAACATGAAGGTCGCTAATACATGTATCACCTTTGTATTCAATCAAAGTTGTAGATGGGGAGGCCATAATTGTGCCATTTTTCCTGGTACTTGATACAACACTGAAGCCCATTACATCTTGCGGGCACCTGCAATGACCACAAGTGCCTCCAGTGTAGCTAACTGTTACAACCAACAACAACCTGAAATCTTCACTGCCCACTTTTTTGAAAAACTTAAATCATAACCATAAAAGAGAACATATTACACCAGTTCTAGCCCCATTGCACTGGCTCCCTGTAACATTGAGGATAGATTATACAATTCTTTTACTTGTTTATAAAGCCCTAAATGGTTTAGCACCTTCATACCTCTGTGCTTGCTTATCTAAGTATGTTCCAAACCGTTCCCTTACCCTACAGCATTAGTAATAACAACAGCATTAGTAATGACTCTCAGCCTTCTTTCTTGGCAGAGTTCTGATCTTCAGAAACCAGCTTCTGAACCGATCAGAAATGAAGATGCTGTGGATACACATTTTTGTTACCTTCAAAAGTAGAAAGCAAAGGATTTTGACATGTACACACTTTTTTTTAGAAAGTTTATTTACTGCCGGGTGGGAGTAGACTTATACAGCTTGAGTCATATCCCAAGCTGTGGTTCAACTTTAAATGATTTCCGATAGTTATTCCAAGACAGCCTTTATGTACAATAGTCCTTGTTTTTGTTTCCCACTCTCATTCTTAACGTCCTGCCTTTTGACAAGAATCCTTTTCCTTTGGACTCAACAGCTATCAAGACATTGCCCCCAAACACATCTGAATGTTTCTCCTTTGACAAAACTCTTTATAAGCCACCAAAACAATGGCAGACAACTGACGGCGTATATGACAGATCTGAAATAGATTGCAGCCGCTCCAAGGGAAACAAAACGACACAACCCATTAGCTGCAGGGTAGGGTTATTCAAATCGATAAGCAGCTCACTGAAAAGCCCCGTGAGGAGGGCCTTGACTGAAAATGACAGCTTTATTCGGAACTTTGATTTATTCAAACAGCCGCATCCAACTGGCACTGTCAAACCACAGCACAAAAAAGCATATCATACAATCATTAATCTGCTCTGATCTGATCATTTCTGGAACAGAGTGTCTCTGCCAAGTGGTCTGGGGGAATGGATGTATATATGATTTTATGCATTTATGTATATATGTATGTATGCATGCCTGCATGCGAGTGTGTGCTGGCATGTGCTCATCAAAAGTCCATATATCCATCGACATCTGTGTACATAATTCATGTTTTGAGCAGTGGGAAGAGTGCAGTTTTCCACTGCCACCAATAAGACACAGGTGACCTGGAGGAGATCCAATCAGAAATAATAAGGCTGACATGTGATCGCAATAGATGGATGGATGCAGAGGACTCCCAAGGACTTCAGTGAAACAATTGTTTAGCAGCAGATTTGCAATTTAATTGCTGTTGCTTATGAAGTGTCTGGGGGGCTGATAAACATGCAATGCATTTCTGGTTAATGGAAGAATGTAGATCTGAATTATGTTGAGGTGAATCTAAAAGCCATGAGATTGAATAATTTTGCAGATTATGAGTTTGTGTCTGGTACAGTGAATGAAAATAAAACAACAGTCTTTATAATACGGGTCTTTATAGTGATATAACTCTCTGTTTCCACTTAATACAGTAACACATTCACATTAGCTGTGAATTCATCAGTGTGGCATAGTGAAGATTGAGAGCGGGCATTCATATTTATAAACTAATAGAAATTCACTGCAACTTTAAAGACAAGACACATCACTGGTATTCTCAAAACCTGGGTGCAAAAGCACAGATAAATTGCTTTGTAAAATACCATAACAAATTTGTAAACAATTGAAAATTAAAAAATTAAATGAGCAGTGGAAATCTTAATTTTACTTAGCGTGCGAGTTTGGAGATGCAACCATTCTGACATGGTGGCTCAGAGTAATGACTGCAGGCTAATTTTTTTTCCACAGCCAGTTGCTTCCTATTTGGATGAAAACAAAAGTAATCCCTCACGACGTCAGGATGAGGGATCGTCAAGGACGCAGGGGCCAGGGGTTGCCTCAGCGCTGCGCCATCGCTGGAGCATTCATCATTCCCCCAGGAGCCACTTCATTGTGAGAATATCACAGGTTATAATCCGCAGGCACCAGTGACCGCTTTCCAGTGTGCTTCCCCGGCCGTCCGGCACTCTGTCATGTACTGTATATCTCTCCCTTGTCATGTTGGGGCTAGGACCCTGCCCCGTTTGGAGGTGTAAGCAACCTCCAGGTTTAAACTGCTGTAATTTTTTGCGTACTTTGGCTGCTTCCTTTGTTGCGATTATTGTTGCTCAAATGCCACTGAGTGGATCTTTCAGACCTTTTTGAATCTTTCAATACTTTTCAGTTGTTGAGTCTCAATAAAATTTGTGCTCAGACAAGGTTATGAAGAATACCCAAAACACAAAAAAATAAAGATGGGGGATAAAGCAAACCAATAATACCCACAGTAAGCTTTGTAGTTCTTCTCACACTGGGAGATACACACACCGAAACTCCAACTACCAGCCCCCTCAGGCTGCATCTAAGACTCCCTCATAATAGGTATGACAAAGGCAGCAAGGCACACCTGGACTGATTAGCATTCAGCTTAAGCTTGGCAGGTCACAGGAACTAGCTAACAGGACCAACAGTGACCAACGAATGTGGGAACAACCACCCCTTCGGGCTATACGACACATATAAAATTGAATTAAATAATAAATAAAATATGTAATGTAAAATCATTGTACATTCAGTATATTGTGAGTTCACATGAAGGCAGTTACACTGTGTCATCATACTCAGAAGATGTAGCCAGAAATAAGGAATGGGAGGAATGGGGAGCTATTCATGATAGTGTCCCTTTTTGCCTGTTGCTGTTACATTTGTCTTTCATTTTTCTTCTCTGTTGTACCATTTTTTGTGATATCATAGACTGTCAAGTCAAATGTTAACATTGAGCTGTCTTAATGTATCATGTTTACATTTACATTTACTTGAAAATATAAATGAAAATGAAAATATACCTACCATTCTTGCACCTCTGCCTTTGACAAAGTGTAATTTTAGCAGTCAATATGTCCCCTAGTCATACACTTTGCAATTGTTTTTTGTCTTTAATGCACAGTATGTGTCAACACAGACTGTGCAAATATGTTCAAAGCAGGTGTGTTGTTTGTACATCATAACAGATTATATGCAAAATGTTAATGCATTGGCAATAATTCATTCAATTATGTGTGAAAACATCAAGGAAGAGGAGGGAGAGTATGAAACAATCAGAATTGGTAGTAACGGTCTGATTCCTTACATTAGCTATCACACAGCAAGCATTATGAGGAATGATGGTGTTTGTGAGAAGACAATTTTGCTGCTATCAGTGGGAGAAGTAAAAACAGCAGTGGAAAAACAAAGAAATATAAAAGGTTGGCGAAAGCAAGGTTCCTGGGGGCAGAGAGCAAGTATTAATATGAGATTAATGAAAAAGAGATACTGACTGAGAAGGGGAACCTTATTCTGCATCCAGGAAAAGGCCCATCATGAAGCAGTGAGTTGCGAGCTCCAGCCATTTGCTAGGAGTTGACGAGTTTCCCGCCTTCAGGGAAACGGCTACGCTTCATAAATCAAACCTGACAACTCCTTCTCCGACAAGGATCTCAAGCACAGCATCTCCACTACTTTCTCTTCACACTCACGGAGGAAAATCGTGCTTCACCTCAAGAGATATAAATACATGGACCAACTTGCTGGGATTTCCAGGGCTCTGGGATCCTCCAAGAGCTAACTGGACACAGCTATAGATTACCCTTGATTATTGTCCACTGATGGGCTAAAATAGGCAGACTGGTCTATTCTTGCCATGATTCTTCTGTTCATTGTTAGAATCACCTTTTGCATGGATACTACGCAGGACCATCAGACCAAATGTACTGACAACTCTGTGTGTGTGTGTGTGTGTGTGTGTGTGTGTGTGTGTGTGTGTGTGTAAACATACCTGCTTGCATAAGTGTGTGTGCACAGTGTTTCTGCATTTATGAGCTGTTTAAGTGTACTGCTTATATACAGTAACAGCTGTGCTTCTTAAAGTACATGTTGCTGTTTTAAAAAACAGTTTGGTCATTAATCATCATTTATAATCTGCAGTCCAATTATTCACAATTTTGTATTTAAAGAAAGTAGATGTACTTTGCTTTACAGGATTGCTTGATTTTCATTTAAAGATGGCCTGAACTGCCAACAGTATTTTTTCTTTCAATTACCATTTGCCAGAACAGTGGGTAAACATATACACATCCAATGTGTTAACATAAAAGTGGAAAAGTTAATGACTTCTCCAAACACAACAGTTTTATTTATTTTTTTTCCCTTGCTGCAGCTGTGCACAGTGCTGTTTCCTAAAAATAAGGTGTCTTGTTTTTGCACAGGTTCTCAAGTTAAATGGGGGGGGCTCCTAGGGGAGAGGCAATAACATCAGCCAAACAATTACCTCCACAGATGGTTCACTAGGGGGCCACTCAAATCAATGTTAATCCAGCACCTAAAGGTTACAAATCACTGTCATTTCCCGACCCCCTCCCTCAACAGTACTCACAGCTAGCTGCAAGGGAATGCAGTGTTCTTCTGAAATGACAAACTTTCTGAAAATTAAAAGAAGCGGAGGCTGCCTGTGAATGTCAATGCGCCTGCAGCGGTAATGTGATACAGGCCCAGATTGTGATGTTTGGCACGTTGTCTGTTCAGCACCATGGAGAGTGCTGCAACACGAGGACAGCCTGTCCGAATCGTCTGGACCGCAGCGACTCTCTCACTGGCAGCCGCCCAGTCAGCTTATGTTGCAGCGTCTGCAGCTTCCACCCTGACCCCCCCCCCTTCCCCGCTCATATTTTGAACTTAGTGGAACACATTTCAGGTTTTATGTTTAGTACTCATACCCGATGAACCCCAAAAGGATGTGCACACATGCATGCACACACATCTATGGGCAATGAACATAAACACTTACTATAGCAGCTTTCACAACTTGAATATCAGAAGTCATATGTTTTCAGAAATCATGTGTTTTCATTTAATTGCATGTAAAAAAGGGACAAAGTCATACACAAAACCTCATACAGATCAGTAGAAGCCCAGATACAAATTGCCATCTGTTAGCAAATAAACTGACTGCTTTGTCCATGAAACTGAAGGAAACTTCATATAACAAAGATAGAGTTTCTTCCAGCTAGAGGAAAAATGCAATGCCCACTAGATTCAATAATGTATCCTTGTAAAGACTGCATTTTTCTTCACAGACATGTTTTTGTGGGTGTCCAGCAATCATCAAAATGAATGAGGAAGGTCATGCTTGTATTGAAAAAGGCATACTTTCATTTATTTCAAAGTCAAAATTAAGGAAAAAATGTTGATTGAATCCAAAGGTGCCTGGAGTGTATGCCTCATGCATTGTTTACAATTCATGCGTGTGCACACCAAATATAAAGGTTACTACTAGATGTGTCTAGTAAAAAAAAAAACATGCAGTCAGAAAAAGTGATTTTCTATTAAAGAAATGTGACACCCCCCATGCCCATTATAAATTTAACTGCTAGTAGAAAAAGTCTTTTGTTCATCTAAAACTAGATGATAGGGGATTCATAGCCCGGTTACCATGGCTATGCATGTATAGAACACTCCCTTTCTGCTAATGCTAAACAAACCAAGAGCAAGATGTGATTTGGGCTTTTATCTGGAAGCCTGCTTTCATGTGCTGATTAAAAATGTATATCTAAAAGGCAAACAAAATAAGGAAAAAAGTCTTTGAACTTGTAAGGTCACCATATTGCTGAACTGGTTAGCAATTAATTTTCCAGTTTTTAGCAGCAAAACGCAACTTGGCCATGATATTTGAGAATGATTCCCATGAGACATGGGAACAGGATGCAAACATTCAAACAAAATTTTCAGTATTTGAGCATGTAAGTTATTTATTTCATATTTATTTCATATTTACTTCATTATTTTACTTCCATCATGTGTCCGTAAATTAATTACATGGATGTGCCTTTTATGTGTTAAATTAGGTACAGTAATTTAGGTGCCTATCAGGATTCCAAGTGTTGATTCAATTTATTGTCAATGTCTTTATTTTTACACTCATCATCAGTTCCTCTGGAAATTCAGTTTTTATAATTTCTCCAAATAAAACAATTAGGCTGTTTCACACACTGCCAGCTCTTTATCAGACCTCATGGTTGTACTCAGGTTGAGTAATTAGTTAAGTTGTGCTTGAAACCACTCAGGAATTCTGGAATTTGTATGGTTGAGCACCAGTATATCTGTGCCACCAGTGTCCTCCTTAATGACGTGTTGAGAGTGTTGTTCATGCACTGTGTCTGCTAGGTTAGCCTGGGGCTGGAAAAAGTGGGGTCTTATTCATTTGGGCAAGTCCCTTGCTATTACTACATTCAACTCCAGAGACCCCCCTCCCCCACACACACACGTACACACACACCTCAGTACTCCATCTACAGCTCCCAGAGGGTCTGTGTTCATTAATGATTGCTAATGCAGCGGGATTGAACTGTACACACCTGTCTCCTTCGGAGGCCTTGTCACTTGCAATTTCAGGCAAAATCTTTTCCCACAACATCCACCTCAAGCCTTCAGTTTTTTATGCATAATCTAGAGTCCCTGATGAAAAGCTTGGACCTCTCTCCTTTAATTTCCAGAAGGCTCAGAGAAGACTGAGATGCAGACACCCTCAATATCTCTGCTCATGCGTAAAATGCCTTTCTGTTCCACTGTCTTCCTGTCCTAACAGTCAGGCAGCATGTGCCTTGATGCATGTCAAAAGCAACACTTTGTCACATGCATAATAAACACATTTCCCCGGCAGACATGTCATCTCAGAAAACAAAAACGGCAACAGCAGTGCAGGTGTGAAGGACTACTTTTATAACACAAGCCTTTCTCAGCACACCTCCCAACGTTAAACATTCTGTGACACTCTCCACCTTTAACATTCTGTAATATTCATTCAATTTGCAACTAAGAAGACTACAACTACTGCATGTTAGTCGGTCTTGCCTCTTAAAGGTAGTTGGAGGGCTGTTAATATATGCTCTGAGTCTGATATTTTACCATGTACCTGAGAGTGAGACATCACTGACTAAAGGGGACGTGCATCAGGAGAGGTTACTCTGTGTTGCAGCAGGGGTCAGGAGAGAGGGGTAAAAAAGACCCAACAAGGAAGAGGTGCAACATTTATCCCTTATACCCATGTCTCCCTTGAGTTCACTGGCAAGCAAACACTGTGTGATGAACCCACCTGCACAGGAAAGAGATATGTATAAGAAAAAAATGACAAAAAGGACAAATACAGGGAATGTTGTATGTATGTTTCAGTGTATTCATATATTTTCATATAAATGTACTAATTTTAACAATCTCATTATTGCCTGAACGCACTGGCACACATTGCAAAATTAGACTAATATGATTTCAAAAGAATTATCTGCTCATGCTGCAAATGGATTTTTGTGGTACATGTTGTATTTTTAACATCATTGGTATCAGTCCACTCTTAGAAACCATGAGGGAGAATTTTAAAATGTGGGTTTCACAATGCAGATAACAATCAATCCATTTCTGAATCCATTGCCCATACAAAAGCTCATGGCAAACAAAAGAAGACAAAAAATGGAGTAGGCATTTTTGTCCAGGTGTGTGAGAGAAAGCAGGGGGAGTACTTGTATAAATGGCTCCTGCAGAGGTAGAGCTAATTCTTTATACCTTTGTCCACACACACACACACACACACACACACACACACACACACACACACACACACACACACACACACACACACACATTTATTAATATCTCAAACGCATCAAACAGCCAATCAATACCAGTGTGTATTGGTAGAGTAGAAAAATAAAAATTGAGTGTAGGGTAAAAATAGGATACAGCCAATATGGCACTAGCTCATTACAAGCAGCTTTATACAGATTTGTAAATCTGCATGTTCACTACAAATCAATCTTATTTTTGCTGATAGGAGATGGATGCTAATGCAGAGTAAAGGTTATTGGGTTGATAAAGCGTGCCATGTCTCTCGTGTGAAGGCAAAACAACAGACCACACCTGGGTAAACAAAACCTCTCTGGAGAATACCTCTCAGATTGAAATATGAAGTGCAGATGCCAATTGCTATAAATGCAGCTCAAAGGAACAGGGTAAATATTATACTTTTGCTGATTATTTGAGGTATTTGCTTCTATACCTAAATATATATAATACCTATATATAAATATACCTAATATACATTAAGCTTATTGCCTTTGACATAGTATCCGATAAAGTCACATAATAGCACACACCTATTTATATTTAACCAAAGTGGACAACAGTATTGTTTAACATGACAAGATGATTTCTCCTTTGATACCCACTGGATTTCATGATCTGGACCATGCAAAAAAACAAAACTCATCATTCTGAACATTCTGTAATCTCCCCTGCTCTGAAAAAGTCTGAAATGTAACATTTCTCTTGATGTCAATGTACGGCTATGTGGCCATAAAAAAATAGTAATAATTTTCACATACGAATTTTATAATTTTCTATTTAAAAAATAGGAATCTTGCAAATGTCTGCAGCTGTCTGGTGGTGTTTGGGAAAGGATAGTTGAAAAGAGAAGAGTCTTCAATGTTCGTTGTACTAATTTTGTGCATGCTATTTTTTGTTTTATTTTTGTTTTGAAACACCACAAAAATTCCTATTCAGTCCATTTGATGTCCACTGATGGAATCTGACATGGCGGATTCTATCAAATGTTGCCCTTTGATTCATTGACTGATTCCACTTACTATCTTTAAAAGGATACATTTGGACCAATTACAGCAGAATCTGTCCCTCTGTCAAAGGCCAATGGCCAGAGACACAGATAAAAAGCATAGGGTGACAATGGAGGGCTCCCACTCTCATGAATGAAGTTGCTCCTAATTCTGAAAGGAGCATGAGAAGGAAAATGGTCTCCTTTGTTTCTTCTGTCCTCTTTATTTGTTTCCAAATGGAAGCAATTTCATATGACAGAGGGGAGAAAAGAGCAACGCAAGGCTGCAGTGTTCAACAAATCTTGTCACGCAACCTTTAACAGCACTTCCTCTCTGATGGAGTCCTCAGCCGCCAAAGCAGAAATGGCCTTCACTGCTTCGCAGTGACAGGCTGAAAAATCACAATGTGATGGTGCTCTTAGTTAACAAAGGCCTGTGCAATGTGACTGCTGTCTTCCCCTAGCAGGACGCTGGTGCATGAACGTGGCACTTGGTACTCCTAACAATCTGAAAGACTGGAGACTTGCACATCAAGATTTCACCTTCCTCAAAAAAGATATGTCCACCTGTCCTGCCATTTCCTTCTTTCTTCAGTGGCAGTCAAGGTATCAAGTATAATCATTAACAGCAGATATTTTCCTATTTCCCCTCCCACCTTTTACTCACCTTTTCCCGTGAGTGGCTGGAGCAGTGCTAACCTGCTGAGACTAAATGACTGAAAAAGGTCAGCCTTTCTTGCAAAGGACAAACAGAGCCGCCCTTGCAGAAAGGTCGCATTCCCACCTTTGAAGGGGAGTCTAAGTGGCTGAGATAAAGGAGTCAGGTGAGGCGCAGCTTGAATACTTTTAAGGTAGATTGAAGCGCAGCTAAATATATCTCAGCTCACTGCACAGGTCATCTCCCCAGTGTTCATGTAACACAGAAACAGGGCCAGAAAAGTTAGAGTTGAAACCCAGCTACACCTCATATAGATAGAAGATGGGGCTTGTATAAATGTGAGTGAGAGCCCCTGAAGGAGACACTGAGGGAGGAACTCAAGGGTCAGCCAAGATGGGTTGTCACTGACTCCCTGAGGCCTCAATGTCAAAGAGTTAGAGGTCAGTGAGGATGAGTCACATAGGCCACAGTAAGTCTCATAGGCCAAGTGATTTTTACCAGTGCACAGGAAAACAGCAGCTCTCAGTCAATGGTTTGTGTGTAATTGTAAGGGTTGTAATTGTCTCACCCCTTATGATCTCCCTCTGCTCACATCTATTTCAAAAAGTTAGCAATAGCCTAGTGATGAGAGGAATGGCTCCCTCCCATCCTAAACCCATCCTCAGACCTTAGATGTCGGCCAGGTCACTCCATTCAGCAACTTCATGATGCTTGGCTGTTCCTACTGTTTGTAGCCTCACATTCCAGTCACGTCCTCTGTCTGTTCTAACCTTAATATGGTGGAAAAAGACTCCTGTAGTGGCCAAGACAGCAGAATTACTGAAGACAGAAGACTCACCTCTTTAGACTGTATCTAGATAAGAGTGTATCTCGATGAGAGCGAGTTCATGGACAAGAAGCTCACTCAACACATGCAATGGACCACACAGGTTAAGAATGCATAAATGTCCAAAATGCTAAACAATTTGCTGTATTTTGGCATTCAAATCATCATAATCCGTCCCCCTTTTTTACAAAATCTAGCAGCAGTGGAATTTCACCCCAAGGAAATATTCTGTCCCATAGCACTTCAGAGGATATGAATCAATTACCAGCCATTAAATACAGTAAATCTGGTTTTCAGCCAAACACTGGACTTTCTGCACAATTAATTAGCTCCCAGAATTTTACTTCTGGCAGCACAGATTTTGATACCTGCAGGAATTAAGAGAAACACAGAAGCTAATTAAATCAGCATGTGCTGCTCTTTATCAATTATCACTTCACCTTCATCATCTCCCATTCCTGCAGTCAATTAATTAACAGCTGGTTAACTGGGTCCTAGAAAGTTTATTACTTAAAAGGAATGCTCTGAAGGAAATGTGTACTTCATTGTCTGGAGATTTAATGGTTGTAAGTGGGGAAAAATTCTAAACTGTATCTATGTGCTTGCCATGCGTTGTAACTTTTTAGATGTTGAGTTACCTATGTGTCCTTGTCTGCTCTTACTTGGGGAGAACTCTCATATTACTCTCAACCTACAAAAAAGCTGTTTGTTTGTTGCGGCACTGACTGCAGCCAAGAAGTCCATTTTGTAGGGTTGGATGGAGCCCAGGGGCTCGTTTCACTAAGGGGATTTGTGAGGATTTGCAGTGGCAAATCACATTTTGAGCGCTAGTTGTGTTACACCCAACAATCTCAATTCTGCAAGCTAGCATATTTTTCTCCATAAACCTGCGAGTGCCAGGTAGGGCTTGCAAAGTGAGTGAAGATCTCAGGCATGTTCTGTATTCTGCTCCTTCAAGGGAGAAAAAGAACAGCATTAGGAGAGAGTTTTGTAGGATCAAACATTATTTTGGGACATTTTAAGGTCATTTTGCCACAGTAAATAGTGCACACCCTTTTAAACTGAGGGACATATTCATCATTAAATTCACCTACACAATTTCTGTTCATTTTGGCTGGACTACCACAATAAATAATTACATATCCTGAGAGTAATGGTAGGTGTGGTAATGAAATATAACTCAAACAACCAAAACAAGAAATAAAGTTACTAAATACTAATCTAATGCTTTAAAGTTGTATTTTCACAGACAAATAAAATAGAGTTCCATCCACAATTGCATACTCTCAGCGATGAACTTGTACTGTATAGCACTTCATTGTGTTATTTTCCCTTGTCTTTGTATAGTTTGTAATTGTAAATAATGATTTGTCATGTAACTTTTTTGAGTCAAAAATTATTATGTCCATCAATGGAAGAATCACACTGAAACATTTGTGCTTAAATGGTCATTGACTCATGGTGGGATGTGAACAAACAGAATGGAGCTCACATTTACCAATGGATATACTGTATATTTAGCCTTGTAAGTCTCAACAGTGCGGTCATTAACAGCAGTGTGTGTAGGCAAAGAAATCTGACACTTATGTGTGTGCAAATTAGATGAAGATACACAGCTAAATGGCCACGGGTGATGCATGAGATGTCTGAGACATTGCATTTATGAACTTAATGCTCATTATTTTGGTTTGCCTTTTACAGCTGAAATTCTTTACCTTTTCAATGTACCTATGCTAGAGAGTTGCCAAAGTGCTTTTGTTCATAATGTGAGCTTAAGCAAGTGCATTGATGGCCTATGTGGCAGAGTACCAACCACTTCTGAGTTTTTCAAATGATTGCCGAAGGACTGATTTGACTTCTTGCAAGTTATAAGAATGGCCAAGCACACTGTGATTGCAAAGTTCTTCAAGTGACACATGCAGTTCACATTTTATCCAATACCTTGGATTCTTCTGTGGTCTGTGGTAACTACCACCACAAAACAGTATGTGTGTGTGTGTGTGTGTGTGTACAACAATGGATGACAGTATATATAAATAAGAATATATATACATATATATATATATATATATATATATATATATATATATATATATATATATATATAGTATTTCTTTTTTTACATTACTTTTGTTTGCATTGTATTTACATTGTATTTACATCCTTGTCTTTTCAGCACTGGAATGTGACTTGCTATAAACCAAAAGATTTTTTTTTAATAAACAATAAAACAGCAGTCTCAGATATGGCCATAGAACTGAATCTACAACCTCTGTGCTGATATTTATGGTGGGCCTGCCATTGGGAAATCGCTTATAACCAAGGCCAATGCACAGCTACATTTCACCTGCTGTAATGAACACAATACCTGGATGGGTATATGTTTGGAGAAAGCCAAGGGAAATCTTCAACCTACATTGCCTGTTCTAAACTGTTAAATATAGTGGCCAAGTAACATGAAGCCATTTTTTGTGGCCAGTTGCATGCTGTGGTGTAAGCATTGTCTCCTCAAGATATGCCCATATTCCAAGATGACAACACCCTCATGCACTACTGAATGGATTCAAGAGTAGTTTCATGAACACCAGGAAAAAATCTAACACATTTCATAGCCATCCCCAATTACCAGATCTAAACATAATTGAACCTTTATGGGACATTCTGGAGTGCATATTACCACTTCTTTCATCTCTTGAATTAATCAAGGCTTTCCTTCTTGATGAATGGTTCAATGTTCCTCAGTTAACACTTTAAAACTTGTATAACAGCATTCCAAGATGGACTGAAGCTGTTCTGAAGGCAAAGGATGACCAAACTCCTTATTAGATTCTATAGTTTTTATATTCATATATTGTTTGGTAATTCTGATATTTTGTCTATAGCAGATACCTCTATTCAAGATGAACTGTTTTGACCGCAGCTCACATTTTACTGTCTGGTCTCCAGCAGACTTTCTAGGCATAATACAGTCCATCTGAAAAGCAGTGTGATTCAAGTCGCTTGCAAGCCAAATCTACATGTATTCTGTCTGATATAATCATGCCCCTGTTTTACTTCAGTGTTATGCATTCCTTTTTCAGTTTAGTGCAATTTGATACCTTTTAGCTGACTTAACTGGAGATTATCATTATTTGAATGTGTAAATCAGCTTATTCGGATTTGGACTGATAAGAAGCCATATTTGTGGATTTTCAGTCAGAGTTAGAGTGTCTCAGAAAATGTCAGAAACTATAAATCAAATACATGAATAAAGCAGATGTATATTCTGAAACCTACTGAAGAATGGGCCTGGTCTGCTGTAGTGTAGGGCCATTGTGTGAGCACTGAACTCATAGACTGCATCGTAGTTTGGAATTCTGTGTTAGACACTGATGTACAGTTGACCAACACAGAATGCTACTGTAAAAGCACAGCTGTATAAATGGATAACATGCAAAACAAAAGCTAATTTAAATAATATCAGTGTAGTGATATTAAAAGAGTTCAGGACTACTCCTTAGACTCTAACATTATGTTGTACAATTGTATAGTATTGCTGTGTGTGAAATCCAAAATGCTTTTTCTTCTAATATTCATTAGTTGTGATGAATGTGATGCTATTTTTATTTCTATTTATTTTTGGTACTATGTCCTCTTGTTTACATTGGGTTGCACGTCTAAGAAGCCATTTGGCTACAGAACTCTGGTATGATTGCATTGGGTGTTTCACTCCATTAGAGTAGAGGTACTTCAACACATACAGTCAGATACTGCCAGAACCTATCAATCATAAGCATTCCGATGGATGATTTTTAGCACTTGAATTTGATGCGGCAAACAAATGGGCTGTTGATGGAGTGAGGGAAGCACGTTTTTACTGTGCTGTTGAATGTATAATATGATAACATATTAGACAGGCAAATTTAGTCTTTTCCCATGAAATCTCTGTATTCTTTTGCTCTTTTCAAATTCTCTTTGTGTTGTTTAAATAATATACAAAAAGAAGAGCCAGAAAGCTTTAAAGGATAAAAAAAGCTTCAGAGGCATTTCGTTATTTTGTATTCCTTCTTACTGTCTTATGACACCACAATGCACTGCAGATCATGTGGATTTCACACTCTTACTTTTATTTACTCCTTTAGTCTCTGTCTTGTAAATGGAGAAGTCTCTGATATGAGATGAATGGAAAAATGGCATAGCCTTTGAATGAAATCAATAGCTTTTGTGCAATTTGAATGGCTTTAAAATGTCAAAAAGGATCCATTTAACCAAGTTAGGAATATAAGTACCAAAACCATGCCTCAATGACAGAATGTAATCAACTTGAATCTTGAATATGGGTAAAAAGCAGTACAACCAAATGGATTAAATGCAAACCTTGACATCATAAAATTAAATGTGTCAGTTGTCATTGCAAATTTCATTTTGTGATATTGTGTACCTCCAATGCCCTGTCAAATGCAAGGTCATTTATTTGTGTGAGTAAGAATGAAACATGCTTCAAAGATTTACCTCATTTATGTCAAAACTGTGTTAACTAAATTTCACTGAAACTGCTATTCATCATATAATATAAATACAGAAAAGTGAATCAAAAAGCTTCCCAGCCATTGTTGTTGTTGTTGATGATGATGATTTTTATTTTTACATTCACTGTCAAACATTTATTAAGAAGAAATATCCGGCAATGTCTGCCTTCTACTTACATAGTGAGACATACAATAAGGACTGCGATTTCTAGTCTAATTCACTCTAGTCTTCTACTCTAATTTAATCTACTTTAATTTGTAATACCTATACTACTATACGATTAGTATAATCCCAGTATTATAGCAGTAGAGCTGTAGAGCAAAGCTGAAATTGCAAACTGTGGATGTGTTGCAAGTTACATCAGGTCACTTTAATCATTCCTGCCTTTTGGCGTGCCTGTTTGTCCCAGAATAAATATCAGATGATTGGCCCATCAACCTAGTCTTCTGTCAGCTTCTTGGCACAGTGTCACATGACCACAATCAAATCTTTTCAAATGGTGAAGTCAGTTTCTGTTTAATTCTTTTCCTCCAAATCCTTTTGAAAACTGATGAATTAGTCTACACAAAACATAATTGACAGATTAAATCTGATGGCTTGCAGTGGAAGACAGTGAAAACAATATGGGCCACATGACCCATTTATGTATTTATGTATTTATTTATTTATTTATTGTTAATGTGTCCATAATAACAGGCCCCATGCCAATGCAGAAGCATCATGCCTGTCAAACTGCCCATGAAACTTCAGTATGGCAGATATGCTAGTGCCAGACATGATCCCACTTGCTCAAATATTATTCTAACCAGAGCTGCAAATACTGCGTTGAAGAAACAACTGCATGAGTGCGTTTCTACTAAGAGCCTCTGTACCAGCATTCATCCTGCTGGTTGATATCTGCTGCATTTTGGCATGAAAAAATAACCAGTCTTTTTAGAAGCAGAAATAGAAGCAGTGATTGGCCCAGCAGGTTGCAAGGGGTACAATGGTATGGAGAGCAAAAACAAACAAATCACTACAGTGTCTTTCCCTTGTTCACAGTATTGATTAGCACTCTTCCTCCTGGGATTGAATAAGAAAGAAACAAGCAAATGTTCTTACATGAGAGAGAACAAAATCTGTTTGACTCCTCACATCTCCTAGGTGGCTTAACCATTTGTGTTGTTGAGACTGTCATATCTTTTTTCTAAAATAAAATGTGTTCAGGATCTTGCCTTAGCACTGCACATGCATAAATGAATGTAACTCCTGCAGGAAACTGAGGAAATATCACCAGTGCATAGGCTCTGGCGGTGTGGTGGTTGGAATCAGAGTTGTACATCAATGTGGTGATGAGGGACATTCACATTTAGGTAAGATGCAGTCTCCTGCTTCAATATTAATGAAAACAAATCTGACTTTTGAATTATTTGCATGACAGGGAAATCTTGTCTTGTATTTTGACAGTTGACACACACTCTTCTCGATAGAACGTTGTTGACCCACACAGTGCATGTGGGACAGTAAAGGTCTCCAAGCTTCCTGCAGATGTTAAACTTATGTACATCAATGGCTATACACCACCCCACCATCTTCACCAGGTCAGTAACATTCCCCTCCTTTCTGAGCACGCGCATGGCCATCACACTCAGCCATTTTTCTACAGCTCTCATCTGCTTTATGTCAATGAAGGAACAGAAACCGGCATCCATTTGCAAGGCCAAATAGCCAGAATTTGATGAGAGGCAGCACTTAGAGATGGCTGAACAAAACAGTAGTTAGTGCTTAGGGCTCTAGTTAGACTAGTACACTGATCCAGAGAAAGTGTCCCCTTAGCATTAGTTGGGTTCTCATGGGATGTTCGTAGGTGGCTAATTTATGGGAAGGAATGGAAATCGGACTTTGGGCAGCCCCGCATACAAAAGCGGATTGACTCAAATAAATAAGCACAAGGTTATTAATATCTGGAATTAGGGGCCAGGTCAAAATGACTTGGTCCAAGCTCTGTGCAATTTGAAGATTTATGCCAAAATATCAGGCCATCTGTGACAGATGGGGACTGCTGGGGACAAGATAAATAAAACTGAAAAGGGATTACAAAAAGTCTTATACACCAAACAGAAATTCTACAGAAAAATGAATCGAATGGAATGCATTCATTTTACTGTGATTGGCTTGGAGATTAAATGTTAAGTTTTGTGACTATTAGCTGCGTGCGTTTTCAGAAACGAATCATGCAATGTGACTTAAGTGAAGACCATATGCAATCAAATGAAATTGTAGCCTTTGTACTGACACCAAAGCACAAACATTTGAAAAGACACACTTGCTTATGACTATGATAAGAGCAATTAGAGCAAGGAAGCGGTTTTCATGCATCTCTTGAAATAAACATTGCTCTGAGCAGGAGGTTAAACGTGTCCTTGTATGATTAACAGCGATGTAATGTAATTAGCCAAATCCAAGCCCCTTAAAGGCATGAGTTAAAATCCCCCTATGTGTAGTGTATTTGAGAAAATGCCTAAAAAAGGTTGATTAATCTTAAAAAAAAAGATGATCCCCCACATAATCAATCTTGGCTGCCATCTATGGGTAGACATGAATCATGTCTAAATCCCATCTATTGGATGTTTTCATGACATGAACATGCCCATGTGCTCCACTGGGCATTTTATGAATAGGATCCAGCTATGTTGAAATCAAGAGGTCTTAAAATGATGCAGCAGCAGGTGAGCTGAATTTGCATAAACCAATATACATCTCACATCTTAAGGTAATGATTGTCTGTGACTCCCCGAAGAGGATGACAGAATTCTTTCACCTGTTCTTAAATGTTTCTGATATCCTTTTAATGTGCTTATTTATTTGCCCCAAGTGGAATTATGAGGCAAGGGAATTGTAAATATCAGCAAAGATTAGTGGTTGTCCTTGACGTTTTGAAAGCCTGTGTTGGTGCAATTTGGATGCTTCCCTTAGACTTGCATAAAATTTGGCAATTGGCTTTTCCTTAAAACACAGTCGACTGCAATATTGTGTGCAATCCTGGCTTCAGAATAGTAGAGAGGTTTGAGCTGTTTAAAGCCAACACAGCCTAACAGATAAACAAGTGGAGTGGCCTTATAATGTAGTCTTCAGTGAGGGTGTCCATAGACACAGTAATCAATCACAACCCACAGCTAAAATGCAGAAAACAAATATACTAACAGGCCATCAAACATAAACTTGTCCTGAAAGGAATTTAACTATGTGTTCTTTAGGTCACACTGCTGAGAGTGCAAACTGTTTCTAACAAAAGAAATACAAATTATTCTGTTCTGCACCAAAGAAACAAGAAATTTTCCTTTAGTATCACTCATCTATATTGTTGGGATTAAATGTGAGTCTTAACTGCTAATGCAAAGAAATTCCTTCAGATGAGTGCCACGAAGCCCTCTGCCCCACAAACACTAAATGAAATGTTCTCCAACTTTTCCTCATCCTTTAATTCCTTCTGGTTTCAGTTTCCTGTATACATGTTGACTATTTTAGCATCATTGTGATAAAATGGGTCTTTGCTGTAGTTCACTCTTTGTTTTCTCAACAGATTAATCAGAGGCACTCACTGTGAAAGCAAGAATTAATTATGGTAATCACACCTAATCACCCATACCCTACTCTCCCCATCCGCCACCCCACGGCTGGTAAACCTTTACCCATTATGCACCAGCATGCCATACCATAAAATTCAAAAACACATCTTGGCTTGCTTGTGTCTGCACTGTAAGGCAGTAGCAAACTTTGAAATTTTACTTTGGTCCAAGACTGGGGGTGGAGTTGGTAAATGGCACACATCACACATTAACCACAGATGGACATTGTAGGTGCACATTTCTCTTGCTATTAAGAAAGATATACAACTGTACAACCAAAAACCAATGAAAACCAGTAGCTGTTTCCACACTTCAATTTGTAGACTGTCTGAAACGAGAGGCCCATGTCCCCATTTCACAATTTAATTTCTCAGTTTTCCTTTCCGCAAGACAGCAACCGTCTTCTCACAAGACAAAATCAAACAACAACAGAATTTAGTTCCTGTTTTCTCATGCAATACTATGGTGCTCCCTGTGTTGATGTGCAGAAACGGTATTTGGGGTATTACCACAAAATATCTAATGCAGGGAAATGTGCTGTACAGTTGCAAGTTTTATGATGATGCAAGGTATCTATGGATCTGTGTTGTCATGTTTATACGTAATTACTCTTCCCAGGTCTTTGGTCATGTGTCCTATGGTTGAGATACATGTCATGCTAAACATTTTTTGTGGCTCCAGCTCACCTTCAAATTGTGTGGGTGCACTGTGGCATGCTAATGAGGGACTGGGATACATTGGTTACTAGCTGTGGCTTCAGCAAATAAAAACAGTCTGACGTAGCTAACCACCCAGTCAATATCGCTAACTCCTCTGATGAATGCCCATCAAAACACTGTAGTTGGTTTTCGGTCATGTGCTATAAAAATGAGCCACAAAAATTAACATATAAAACACTGAGATGATTTTATATGTGCTTTGACAGTTAGAGATTAGATTGTTGTTTTTTCCACTGGCAAACACTCACAATCTGTCTATAAATTGTTAGAAGACTGTGACAAATTCATAGGTTCCTGACATAAAATCTAAAGAGCAGGGGTGGATTTATTATGGGAAATTTTCAAAGCAAAGGAAGCTGTGAGGGCAAAAAACTATGGCAGCTCTGAAATACAGCTCCAATACAGCAATCAGCTGCATAGGAATTCTCTCTAGAGAAGAAATCTACTCCTGGTAAACTCTCTTTCCAAAATAAATAACTTTTTCAAATATCTGCAACTTTTTTTAATTAATGGCACTTTTTTTTTTAATTTCACATTCACTTGAGTGCCACCATAAGGAAGCCCATTAGTTTCATACCTGGATTACTATGTAGGAATATGATGCTGGGCTAATTGGATTTTAGTCTGTGTAATATCTATTTTTGGAAGTACAACTTGTTGAAAACCTTACTAAATGCATATGCTTTCTTTTAATTTAGTACTTCCTACTTCTTCTCCAGGAATAGCTCATTTAATATTGAAGCCTCAGGCCTTAGCTTCCATGTGAAAGATCCATCCGCAGCTCAGATTGTACTCTAGAGTTGCAATAATACAATACCAAAATTCAACTGTACCAGCACTTTGAGAACTGCAGATTTTTTACATTACTTTATTGTCATTTAGCAGAGACTTATTCAGAGCACCTTACAAAGTGGATTTAATGAGGTGCCATGAAATGCTGCACAAACAGGATACCAGTAATCACATACCAACTAGTGTCAGGGGCAAATATTGTAAGTGTAAGTGTGTGTCTCCATCAACATGTAAGTGCAATGCAATGTACACAGCATAGGGACTTTACTATTTCCAGAAAGAACATTTTTGCCCAAATCCCTCAAATTGCTAGACTCTGTGACTTCTGTAGGAATATTACTTAATTCTACAATCAAATGGGCTAGAGATGCCATATAATACAAGCTCATTACAAGTACTTACAAGTCAAATCAAATTTTATCATTTTGTATAAACATTTTCCCATACATGGTGGAATGCTTAATACCCAGCATTGGTGACAGTGCCAAGGAAAAACACCCTTTCACTGAGGATGAAAGTAGACTAATACAGAATCCAACAGGATTAACCTATGTCTTTTAGATCATTCTAGGTTGCTTTTGACATATCAGAAAACATAGCTGATGATTCAAAATGGCCAGCTTGAGCTTCATACCAGGAAATTATTAACCCCTTGTAGTTGCCCTTATTGTCAGATTCTTTGCCCTCGTCGCACCCTCTAAAATCAAATTCCTGTTGCCCCCAGAAGGGAGGTTGCATTTATCAAAGCTTTCAGAACTGCCTTATTTTTCTCACTTTGGTAATGCTTTGCTGCTTGGAGGCAAGGGCCTTTGTCCACTGCATGCTTTCTGTCAGGTAGACTTAATTGAGAACTTCCACGACATGCTCTCTCACCTTTTGCGAGCTCAGTGAAAATTACAGAGCCAAAGGTCATCAAATTCCATTGTTGACCGTGTCAGCTATCTAGACTAGCTATACATTTTGCTTAGCAACCATGTTACCAGCAAGCTACACTGCCTACTCGTACCAGAAGGACTAAAAAGACTTGATTTCTATGCTGTGATTAAGACTAAGACTAGACTTATATATACACACATTTATGATTTCCTCCGTAATTATATATGAACTCTTGGTATGTTTTGAATTTTTAAAAATTATCATTTTAGAATGAACTAAATCTGGAGATTAATATTTTACACTTTTGATTGTTGTCGTGATGTATATATGATCAATACTATAGCCAGTATCAAACATTCTAAACATTAGGAAGAACTGTCATTTTACTCACAGAGAAAATATATTTTTAAAAAACCTTTGCAGTAAGAGTGGATTTTCAAATAACCCTAAGGCAGAGATTATGAGAATTCTCTCGGCATGTGAATACTAGTAGTCCCAGACTGGACAAAGGCATTGTGTGGTTGGGATAACAGCGCGTGGGTTGGTCGATGTGTGTGCGTGAAAGTGAGAGAAGCCAGCTTTCCACTGACCCTCCTTTGCTGTATGTGCACTACTCTAATGCAAGCAAATGTGGGGGCTTACTTTTCAATTTATTTGTTCTCACCTCCTGCTCAAGTGCCACGGACCCCAGAATATCATTAGAGTTGAACTTTTCTGGTACCACCTACATCTACCTACTTTGTGTGTGCTTTTGTAAATAAATTAGTATAAATCGCTCCCCAAACAACATGTGTGTCTGCTAGATAGCATATGATGTGCTGTTATGAGGAGAAATGGAAAATAGGGCTATCATTGACTGAGGCTGTAGATTCAGCTTGAGGCATCAGAGGTATATATTCATTTGTTTTATAATTTGAAGGCTATGATGACTGTGTGCATTCAGGTTCATAGAAATCTCACTCCTAAGTATATAGGATATAGTGACATTAAAATGTGAGGAATACTGTAAACCTGATATCTGCCTAGATGAGAAGCCCAATAAAGACCAAAAGCTAGTTTTCCTTTCAAAGCAACATGTATAATCAGTGTGATGTAGAACAAACTCTTGTGCACAGTATGGTCAAGGGAGCAACAGCCGAAGAATATGTTGCAAATACAATTAAAATACATTCATGCAAAGCAGAAATATATTGCAATTACCAAAACAGCAATAATTTACTTACATAGAATATATATATATATATATATATATATATATATATATATATATATATATATATATATATAATTTTCATGGGAATACATAGACCATTATAGGTGCATCAGGAGCGGATTCACTATAAAGTCAACGCAGGTTACGAGCTGTTACAATTTGCCTCTGCTCTGATGGCCTCTTTGATGCATACTTATAACTTAAATCTGATTCCTCACTAAAATATTCTCTTTGAAAACAGGTTATAGAAGAGAATAGGATCAAAGAAACCAAGATTTCATGTATATTATAATTGGGCTGAAACTCAATACATGTTTCCCTTCATCAGCTGCAACAATGCAGATAAGAAAAAGGTAGCCATAAGCACAGAAATTTCATAGGTATGGGGGAGTGAGACATCCAATATATTATCCAGCACCTTGTCTTAACTGCCTGCTTCCTTTTGCCCACTGTATCACTGAGGAATACCAAGAATCAAAAATAAGGGATATCAGAATAAATACTTGTTTGGGCTTAGTGGTCTGTTCCAGAGGAAAACCAACTTAAATAAAAACAACACATCACTTTCAAAGTTTATTTAGATAAGCAGTATCCTGATGTGTTATATAGACATGAGTGCCACAGCACAAAGGCAAAGTGTTATTTCATTTGCATTGAAAGATACTTGTCTGAAACTCCAGAATTGATTACATTCACAAGGCAAGGCAATGAGAACTTTTGAGGGGAGAAAAGTGTGATGTGTTCTCACCGGCAGTGACTGGAGGATTTCATCAAATCTGATTTAATTCCTGCCTGACCTTCATAAGGGCATCTCATCTACACAAAAAGTGAGGATACCCTTATCATCCACCTCAATCCCATGAAAATATGAACCAATCAATAAATACATTTAAAATCTTAATTGACAGCAGCTTGGTGCGGGAGAGTTTGGGCAGCTCATCACAGCTTCAATGCTTCTGTTCAATAGTTTGCAGGAATATTTATTTGTGTAAAAGGTGTATGTGTTCCATCTCCTTTTACAGCCAAACAGTTGGGGTGCTGAATGTGACTTAAGTGACACTGTCTTTTCTTCCATGTGAACCATGGTATTCTGGGGGACGGACGGACGGACATGCTAAATTTAATCTTACATTGCTAATTCGGCCAGAAATACATAGGGATATCTCAGTAAGTCAGTAGTTAGATACTTACACACCATTCTTGATGGAGTATGATCAAAGCAAACAATTAGCATCAAAAGTACCAGTCTGTCAGTTGTCTGATTAAAATTTAAGACTAGATGAATAAGGGAGGAGAGCACACCATTTCCTGAATTATATTAAAACAACTGAAAAAAGTATGTGAAACACTCATCTCCCAAGTCCAAAGGCATGCTGTCTCACTAACTGGACCGAATGATTGAATAAATCAATCAGTCAAATGTAATGTTAATAAAGCATCTACATCAGATACATTGCATGGACTTTAACTTCAGTTTGAACAAGACTTTTCCTGTGAAGAGCCATACTACTGTAGACATGAGTTGCCAGTCAAAATAGGTCTTTCAGATTGCGTTTCCCATTAATGCTCTAGGCAACCCAGTGACAAATACAAGTTGAGCTGCTACGACTGATGGAGTGCATAAATGAGAATATTTTAATTCACAGCCAATCCTGTTGGCTTTAGGGTGGGTCCCTATAGCCGGTGCATTGAGTGTAAAAGGAATTAATCACAGTCTGAGGAAGAGGGAAAACTAGGAAAAAACACTGAATTAAATATTTTGCAGGCTAGTTGGAAACTATAGAAAATAGCAATACAAAAATACTGAACTAGAGCAAGCACAAAAGAAATCCTTATTAAATCTTTATGTGAGTTGTATCATTGATTATGCAAATTGTATCATCATAAATTCTAATCAGATATTAAGCTTGTTACCTGTCATGGACATAAATAAAAATTCCATAATAGCATGATACTTTCCTTTGTTTGATCAGTGCCTTTACTGTGCAACTATGGGAGTTAGGGAGAGGCTTTATCACTCCCCTGGCAGAAGAACACAGACTATGTCCTTTGTTGAAAATACGGTAAGCTTTGCACACATTTATTAGGTGGAGAAGAGGGCAATTACAGATCTGTGACAGTGGCTTCTGGAGTAATGCCTTGCTTTCTCATTCCCTCTCTGTAATGATCATTACCTGAAAGTGCACAGTCCTGTTCTAGAGAGATACAATCACATTTCTGCAAATACCACTTTACCAAAAACACAAAGACACATATTATCTTCCCCCAGCATCTGACAAGATGATCCTTTATTTCCTGTGAAAGCAAACACACACACACACACACACACACACACACACACACACACACACACACACACACACACAACAGAACATTCAGAAACGTTGCACTATGCAAAATCTGCACACACATACACACTCAATTATTTGGTTTACAGATTATCCATGCTGTTTGTCCAAACTGTATGCATAGGCAGTTTATACTAATCAGTATACTTTTTACTCTCTCAGTATATTGATGGGGAGGGTGGTGGTTAGTGTAACATTCTCCAGATATTCAGACAGGACAAAGGGTACATTATCTAAGGGGAAGGTAAATTTATCCTCTCTTTTTTCAATAAAACATATTTCGAATCTAAGCAGCTTTGAGGTTGTTTATTTAGTAATTACTGATATTTTGCTCATTACCTGATTTACATTTCTGGAAACAGAATCTCACCATTATCTCTCACTTTATGTTGTCTTCATCTCTCTGATGACTATCTCTGATGATGAAGGGATGACTCTACAAACAAGGACAAGGACAAAGCCTGAAGATTTGTAAACAACATGCTTTCAGAAACCAAGGAGTGAATGAACTTCATACCATGAGTACTCAACCCCTGTACCCACGCAAAAGTTGTGGAATACATTATGCTCATCTCGCCATGAATCATAAGTGTACTCATGCAGGAGTTTTGGGTTGGGCTGCGCTTGTCTCACCATGTGTTTTTACCACTGTCCTCACACGGGGCTTTTGGAAGTGCGTCAAATCCTCTGATACACTCACACACCAATCACAACTATTTTTCATGCAGCAAGTCGCCCAGCACATTATAGTGAGCTAAGTGCCAACTGGAGGATGGGTGCAGCTTCAGTGACTGAGTCACAGGGTTGCCTGAGAGCGTTGAGACGAACAATTCCTGCCAACATCCTCACCCCTATACCCATGGTAGAATGAAACCAGTTTATTCTGTGCTATGAGCTCCCGCTAATCATGAGCTGATGACATGGCTAGGATTGAACCCTGATTGTGTAGCTCTGCATGCGCTCAAAGTAAATGCCTTAACCATGTAGTTACCCTTAAAACCTACTGCCATACTAAAACCTTCCAATTCAAAGGGATGTGCATTCCATTCAATTTCATGTTTGAATATCCTATGGCTCCTAAGATCAGATAATTGAACCTCACTCTTTCTCCACGCACTGTTTAAAATTTCAGTTCTGTGTAAACAGTGACTCTCTGCAACAAGATTTTAATTCACTCACACTTTCACATTCAGGAGGGGAAACAATGAATACCAAGGATCACAATGAAGCCTATCTGAGTTTCACCGTAATTAATATTCATGAGTAAAAATAAAAAAAGCTTCTTTTTTGATAATTAGCAGGCATGTGAATGCTAATCCAATTAGAATAGATTCATCAATTAATTTCCAAATGTTCAGACCCACCTGTATGCCACATGGCAACTTGCACTGTTGCAGAAGACTAATGCTGCCCTTGCTCAACCACTCCTCCACAGTGCAAAGCAGGTTCCCATGCTGCACTGAACACAAGTAGCACATTTACCATTCTTGGGAGAAATATATCAATGGGAGCAATACAGTTTAATATCAGTGCATGATGAATTCCCAGGGCACATCAGTAAATGTAATAAGATCACTTTACATATTTAGAATACTAAAGTTTGGATTCCATTATATCCATTTATTCCATCTAATTAAAGTGCATAATGTGAGTATTGAAACTGCAAATGCTTTCCTAAAGTTATTAAAATAATTTCAAGTGGTGGGCAGGGACAATAAATTCTAAACAATGGAATTGTCTTATTATGCATAAACAAAATAATAATTCTAGAAACTGTGATGGTTGGTATCATTTATGTGAGGTAAATTAGGTGAGCTACCAGAGTTAATTGTTTTGTTTTTAAAACAATATGAAGAACAAAAAAGTAGCTGTTTTACTCACTAACCAAAGCTAATTTCTACCATCGCCTGATTAATAAATATGTTTATCATATGTATACATATGTATAGTTGGCAATTATACTAGTGTGAAATACTGTACTAGCAAGGAATGATCATTGCTTAAACTGGTGTGAATACTGTTGAAATAAGCAGAACAACTGAAATTTTCCCTCCTTTCAGTGGTGAATAAGATTGCTTTATGGGTCCCGATGTCTCACAGCGATAAACTATTTTTTTGTATTCCTTGCCCATTTTCTACTTCCTCTAAATAAAATCATCAATAAATAATTACAAACTTTAGCTGTGTGTAACGTTTTGGTATCATAGAAACCAACACAATAGTGGAATTAAGGAGGAGTCAAATCAAAGTCTGACCTCCTCACAGTGGTCTTTCTCATATGCCATCAGTACTGAATGTGCCTCCATTTTGTGTTCCACAGAGTATGGATGCTGGGGCTAAAATGAAACCTGAGCAGTGTGAAGGCACTTGAACTGTTGTTGTCCTCTGGAGAGGTAGTTGGCAAACAAATGCTGCAGCAAACATATTCTGGACAGGAAGTACTATAGCCCACACTCCTTAAGGTAGCTGGCCAGTTATATTGAGATCCTCAAACAAAGGTGTTGAAAAAAAAGAAGATAAGGATACAGAACACAGTCCCATGTTTCACTTTCCCCAAGGCTGATGTGTTACTGTACAAATTTCAAGTTTAAAACTTAGAAAAAATAAATTTCAATGTCAGAACAAATAGGTATGTACAAAACTCTTTGCTAAGACACAGTGGATCAGAGCTGTAAACAGACTTTCTGGAGGGCAGGAGCTTAGATTTAAAAAAAAAGGCCATAGCTTAGCAATGGTTGATCTGGCAGGAAAGGGCACTTTTGACTTTAGGATCAAAACGGCAGGGGCTCAAGCCCCCTAAGCCCCTTACGCATGTGCTTGCAGTGGATTATTTTTATGCCATTCAATGAATAATTAAAAAAAAGGCACAAGGTCATTGCACACTATTAAACTAGATTAGAATTTCCTAACATTTAGCATTGGTTGCATGCAGAGTTAATGTGACACTGCAGGATAACACCTGCAGCTGGCAAACACATATGAAGAAAAAAGCAAGCAAAAAGCATGTTGTATTTGCAAGTCCTGTTTGGGGGGCTTGATGGTCCCAGGGTTAAAAAATGAAAAATGCCTTCAATGAGTTGACCACTCTTTGGAATTACATGATTCTGATTGGCATTTTTACATGTTGACATGATTAGAATTCACAACAGAATCATGACAGCAAATCTGCAGCGTTTTACTGTGAAAGCAAATACGTTTCCCACAGAATTCTACATATTGTTCATAAAGAATACCAAATACCAAATGTCATGCATTAAAATGAATAAAAAACTTCAGATATTTCTTGAATGTCATTTATTACAGTACAGTTAGTTTTATTTTACTGTGAATCACTGATATGTCATTAATAAATGTTAAAGTCTGAAGGGAAAGAAAAAAAAGAACAAGAAAAACAAGAGTTTATATAAATAAATCTAGCCTTCAAACTATTCCAAATTTCTCAAAAGTAGGATTATGATATATATCAAGTGAAAGGTATTCATTTCACACCTTTCAGATAAGCCTGTCTGCTGTGAATTCTGACATTTTTGCCTTTTTTTTGAGAACAAAATACCAATAATTGTATTTAGTGTCACATTTCTAAAAACCTCCCATCTCAACTTACACTATCCTACCAAAAGTCATGGGACACCCCACTTGATTGCAGGAAAATTAGTGTGAGTGTGAAATTAGAAAAGAATACCATCGGAAAACCACAATGGCCAACACAGAGCCCCAACCTAAACCAGGCAGAACATCTTTGGGATAATGTGAAACACTCAATTAGGGCAAGGCCAAAATGGCCTTTTTCCAAAATAAAACATTCAATTAGCATGCATAAAAACAATTGAGAGTAATTGGAAACAGCAAGGATATTTTTATATTTTGTTATTATTACTACTACTAATGCTAGTTGTAACAGTATTTAAAGACCAATATCTTTCATTCATTTGATATTTAGAATTTTTAAGACATTATTTTATCTTCATGTCAAATTGTAAGGAATTATAAAAATGAGTGAAATCATTTTGGTGCACCTTTTTTGAACATTAGCCTTTTCATATTTTGACACATTTCCATGCTTGCTTGATATGAATATTAAATTGGCTCATCAAACTACCTCAGCAGGAAAGGATTCTATATTTCTCACTTCTTAATTTTAGTTCTTAGTGTCCTTATTCAACCTCGATATTAACCTTTTCACTTTTGAAATGTATTGCATTTACTTCAGGTGAAGATTAAGAAGCTGGTGTTTAGAAAAGACAAATTTTATTGATATATTGTTAATATATTCAGCAATTCATGATACTTGATGGTATGGTAGGAGGAATTCATCATAATGGGGGCATTTACAGTCACTTTTAAAACAAGTCAAAAATATAAAAGCTGCTCAATTTGGATTGCATATTACTTTATTTAGTATTCTGAGGCAATTTCCCAAAATTGTTACAGAATATATGCATTACCCTGGCGGTGTAGCTAACGTCCCAGATGCCGCACGTAACAGTAGCATAGTGGTTACGGAGCAGACTTATAACTGAAAGGTTGCTGGTTCGATTCCCTGCCAGGACACTGCTGCTGTCCCCTTGGGCAAGGTACTTAACCCACAAGTGCCTCAGTAAATCTCCAGCTGTAGAAAGCATTGTTAAAAAAATAAATAAATAAAATAACCAATGTAAGTTGCTCTGGATAAGAGTGTCAGCTAAATGCTAATAATGTAACTGAGTGAAGATTTAAAATCCTTTAAAATCCCTTTAATCAAGACACTTGGAACTTTAGAGTCTACCAACTTTAACCAATACAGCTATGCCTATACTGTCTTTTGTACTCAAATACTGTCTTATATATACTGTCTTATACTGAAAGCCAGGCCTGGCTCTACAATCATTTGTGTAATAAACATAGAAAATAAACACTATTAAGGTCAATTATTTTGTTAGGTCTTTGTTTTGAAGACTGATTCAGAATTTGATTTATATGTTGTTTACACAAAGAATGAGAGAGTTTTCCAGTTCTGTGTTTTCACAGAAAAACCACTTGCCTCATGAATTTTGCAGGAAACGTGTGTGAAAATATTTGGTATTTAAGTAATGCCCATGTATACTTATTTAAAATGGAATAATTTAATCAATGGTTTGAGGAAAATCACCATTTTCTATATTCCATGCATAGAGGACCTGGTAAACAGACATCTGTCCTGATTTTCTGGATGTCCGCTGAACTGCAATTTGTCAGATTCAGTGGACTGGGGGAAATAAACATATCAATAAATAATATCACATGAATCCAAGACAGAGATGAAAAGTTGGTTTTAAAATGAACTAGGACATTTCTCCTTCGAGTGTCATACATTTGAGACAGATGAATAATTAACATTTCTTCTTGCTTTTATCTTTTCCATCACAAGAAAATGCCACTTGCAAGATATCAATGAGTTGCTGAAATGTCGTGTGTCCCCTGTGTTGATGGAAAGGCTTCACTAAGTCAGTTGTATAACGAGGACAACCAACAAAATGTGACCAGAAAGCTCAAGGAAAGGCCATGAGGTGATTAAACAATGAAACATAAAATGTAAGTGCTGAGAACTAAATAAATGGACTGAAAACAATGAAATGAATAAATAAGTCATTCATGACAGTCAGTCTTCATGAAGGTGTGTCAGGGTAAACGTGTGAGAGTTGGCAACCCTGCCTCAGCACCAGCCCAAAGGCATGAATCCAACCACCCAGTATGCAACAAGGTCCCAGGGGAGCAAAAATGGACTGTGCTGTCATTCAATTTGGCTGCATCCCTCGTCCATAATGGCCGCATCCAAATCACCCCAAACATTGTCATGCCTCAGTCAAAAATACACAAGTTCACATTTTGCCATCCGGTTCTACTTCATTATTAATACATCAACTGAAAAGGCATCATTTTATGGGGTTTCATCCAATTCAGTCTCATCCTAAACTCCAGATCTCCCTTACTTGAAGTTTGGTTTTGACGGTATGGGTCATTTTTATTTTTATTTATATTACTTTTATTAAAAGTTTTTATATTTTAATTTTAACTTAATTGCTAACACGATATAGGCCACATAACAGTTATTTCTTGCTTAAAATGTATCTTGTTATCAAAGCTGAGCAGCTAGCCAGGAAGGCCAAATTATTCAGCAATGACATATAGTAAGCTATCAAGCAACAATGCATGTGTTGTCATGTAATCATGCATGTGTTAGCCAGTTAACCAAAATTATTAGCTAGCTTAGGGTGTTGTTTAGAATTAATTCCTTTATGAGAATGGGGCATGAATGTAAGAGTTTCAGACAACACTTCCAGACAAGACCATATTAGATGAGTCCATTTAGGATGATGTTGTGTGAAGTGATACCTTATAGGCTAAGGTAGGAGCGCATTTGGATGAAGGAGTTTTACAAGAACTTAAAAGTTGTTTTTTTTTTCAAGTTTTAAAGACTGATTCTTCATGCCAGAGGATGTCTTATAATGGATTCTGTAGAAGTGTTGGAATCAGAGCCACATAATTATTGATGCCTCTTTCAAGATGAGGAAGAATAATTCTTAATTTGTATTGTCAAAGGGAAACAATAACATTGCTCCAATCTCAGATCTGGATCATAGATCATTTGTTGCTCTCATTAGGGGGTTCTGCGTGTAGAGAAATGGCTTTCTCCATCATTTTTCCAAAGGCATTAGAAGAGCTTCCTTTTTCAGCTATGCCCTTATAAAGGCTACAGCAGGAAGTTTTTTTTTTTTTTTTTATCAATAGCCCATCTGGCAGTTCAATCAAATAATATGATCATTTGTGGTAATGAGGTTGCATGCCGGGTCGTTCTGAAACAGCAGCCCCTGGAATTGCGGGCACCATCAGTAAGCCTCACAGAATTTACCTGGGTTGAATCTTTCTTTCTCTCTTAACAATTACCTCACTCAAATATTTCTTTCTGTCTTAACAATGCGACTTCCTTGTAGTGGGTAGAGGCTTGTTTTCTGTCTTCACGGAGCTCAGGGGCAGCCAGTGTGAAGAGGCAGACCCCGGCTGCTGTTGTTGAGCTCACAGCACAGAGCTCCCTTGGCATTGCAGCAGCCCAGCAGTCCAGGCAGACGGCGCACAGTCCTGGCTGTATCACTCACTGAAACATGAGTCAGGCAGCCTCCGCCAGCCTCCGTCAGCCTTATGTCACTCACCAAACCTCTGGGAATCCATATTTTCCTCAGAACCCTCTACAGAAAATATGCCTCTGTTCCTCCCTGTCTGCTCTCCATGGAGCTAGAATGACATCAGTCTGTAAAATAACATGCTTTGGCTGAAATTGGAAGAAACAGGCATTCTTCATTGACTCCTACTCTCACAGTCAAGAACTCCCTCGCTCACTCATTTGTAAGTGTTTCACCACCACAGGGCAGTTGCAACCACAGTCTGTTCAGAATTTGTTCTAAAAGACATTTTGCCTGATGATGTTAGACTCACTGATCTATGGGCGACAAAGAAAACTTCAGCAGCAACAGCCATGGAGAATTGGATTAAAGCACTCACTACAACTTTTAAGGTGGGCTTCATTTTAACTTCTATCAATTGTTTAATCAACAAAAGGTGTAAATGACCCTTTACTCCCTTGCAAGTTGGCAGGTGCTCTGACACAGACGCAGTTTGACATTTGATCTTTTGTTGTGTTGTATGACAGCTCATAAACAAACATTAAAGGTGCATAGCCCCCATGGAGATGGACACCTGTTATGGCATAAAAAGTAATGAGACAGAGGTGGTGAAGGGGAAAATCTGTAGCTGAAGATTCTTCATGAGCACAACATTATACCCACATTAAAAGAGACAACAAAATGTGGAGTAACTGAGTTCCTGTCAAATTGTATTTTTATGTATATCTCAAAATGCATAATATCTACATTTAATGAGATATTTAAGGTGTTTTATTCTACATTTGAATTGGAGATTGATAATTAGTTCCGATATTATAAGTTTGTGTGTTTAATGAACTGTTTGTTCATTTTACACGTGGTTGCTCTTTTGAACTGATTATTGCGTGTTGATGAAAATCCCCACAGGGGATTAACATGCCAGAGCACATGGAGCAGGTTTAACAACGAATGGGAAACCATTTAGGTAGCTAACTTTGTGCAGTTATGGGTTTGCAAGTAAAAAAAAAAAAAAAAAAGTACAAAAATAAATCAACGGGGAATGTGCATCACAGGGAATCACTGAATTTGCATTTTGTCCAATTGATTGAGAAACCTTTTTGTTCATACGGTGCTTGAAGTTGTCTGCGAAGAGAATAGGCAGAGTGTATTCAACTAACTGGTAAAGTTCCAACCGGCATGGTCAACTTGATCTCAAGTGAGGCATGTACTCACAAACCTGTCAGTGAAAAAGTCAAAATTATCAAAACATCATAAAAATATTGCAAGGTATGAGCGTGATACTAGACATCCAGCTTTAATAGGTTGAAACAATGCAATCCAATTCCAGCTGTTCTCTGCCTCCTTTGTTCTTTTTAAGATTGATTTCACATCAGATTACCCAGCAAGTGTTCCCTGACAATCAGTAAGGTCTTTCATTTCTGCCACTTTTTCCACTTCACTGTCTCAGCACAAAGTTGGATTTCATTTATTACATTTTTTCCTCTCTCCTTGAAGAGGCAGTTTGTTAACACAAAATACATCATGTACCTTTTCTGTTTTTCTGAGCTGTCCTCATACTCCTCAGGTCAGTGTGTGAAGAGAAGGCAATTATGCAGGCAGATAGCTGAGTGGTTGAAATTGTAAAAATTTAGGGATTTTGCAGGACAATTTGGCAGCTATATGTTGGGATATGGGTGGAGACTGGGACCAGATGGCTGTGATTTTTACACAGACACAGTTATCCCTTTGAATTGTCACTGATCTCCATCATCCTGTTTCATTTTCTCTGGAATTACAGCTCATCACAGTGGCTAAATCAGAGATGGAGTCAGTTAATGGGAAAGAATTAAGGTGTCCATCTCTTCATGTCTTCCACCCCCACCTCTCTCTCTCTCTTCATATTTCACCCTACCAGTCTCTCTCCATTTTTATTTTATATTCACATTTCTCTTTCCTGGCTCTTTCAGAATTCCAAACCAAAAGACTGTGTTTAAAACAGAGTTTTAAAAAAGTTGAGAAAAATACAAGAAATTCACACAAGCGCCTCAGCTATTAACTTGACCTGTGCACTGGCAAGGAATTCCAGCACACTCATGCTTTGATACCTGCCTTAGTGCTTTAGCTACATTGGTCTACTATACTTGAAACTACATGTGTTCAACACTAGAGGATGTTGCTGAGGATTCAATCATTCTGTCAAACAAACATAATATACTCTAAGAGAAGATTCCCTGGCATCAATATCAGTTTATTTCAATCAATACAGATATACCCAAAACAGACAAACAGATATTCCATTACAGAACAGAATACATTTAATAAAAATGATTAAGTAGGTATTTGGTTTCAGTAATACAATGTGATTATAAATGTAGATATTTTAAAAGTGATCAGGAAGAGCTTGATAATGACATGAATAATTTATGTAGGTATTTATGTAACAGTTACTTTTAAAATTCTTTTTAAAGTATCAGTACCACAAATTGTTTTGCCTACTAAGTACCACTTGTGCCTGGTAATTAGCCAATTGGAAAAGAAAGCGTATTATATCCTTTTCAGAATGACTTTTTTGTAAAACAAAAAAAGGACTGCCCTCAGTTTTAGGCAGATTACTATAATAGCAGCTTCTACAAAGTTATATGAATGGGATCTGTAATAGCTATCCACACATGCCATATATCATTTTATTCAAAACTAATCTGTAAAATGGAAAATTCCACCAGTAATCCTGACCATATCATGCGGAAATTGATATTCTCATTTATATGAGGTGAAATTATTTTTGTTGTTGAAAAAAAGTTTATATACTGTATGAAGAACAATTACATCTTTGTACTTCTTTGAAGTAAATGTGTTTTGTAAATATACATTATTGCGTTATTAAGGATTAGGACAGATGTAGAGGCCTCTGTCACCTACTGAATGCCACCATTCATTATGCAGAGGAATTCCATTGTGGATACATCATTAATGAGCCAGAGAATGAACATTAGGAACTCATGCCAGTCCTCAGAATCATTACGCCGCTGAGCTTTTATCCATTTAACTTTGATCTGCATGTAACTCTCTTATCAATTTGGCAAGAGCAAATATTGGGCGACAAAATGTACAGAAAGTTGTTCACATATGAGTGCAGACTTTCTAGCAAGCCTCGAACCTGCCCAGAATCAGCATATTGGCCCTGTACTTATCCAGCAGTCTCAACACCCTGTCAGGCAAAGTTCAGGTTATCTTTAACACAGTGCTACAACCAGTTTAATCCACTGTCTGCACGTGACTTCAAGGTAGCGCTTTAATCCGAGCACTTCATTTCAAATATGAGCAATGGTAACCCTAAGGCTTAGAGGTGGCACACTCAAAAAAAAAAAAAAAAAAAAAAACCAACCCACCCACTGAGTCAGAGTTTTCACAAATGCCGTCTGCCATACATACCCTAACATTGTTTCAGGTATATTAGATACAACATTTTTATTAAACATGTCTGAACACTGAGTGTGACCAGTCTTATCTGTGTGTCCCTGTATTGCTGTTAGAATCCCTAGAATACTGTAATCACCTTCACAATCAGTAGATCTGTATCCTGAGCCAGAGTCAGGTGCCTTGCAATTCTGTATGCGGTGGTGCTGTGCTCAGAATCCAGAAAGTCCTAAGGAAGACTCAAAACTTTGTTTGTTTCTAACCATCCAGCCATGATAGCAAAACTTAAAAAAAAAGAAAATACATTTTCATACAACTCAATTGCACTAAGACAATGAACAACAAAACAAACAGTGGAAGACTTTCACTGTCACACTGCCAAATACAAAACTGGGCACATTCTTCGAAAACTCATCAGAGCCTTTATAATGCATGAAGACGGTTTTACGAGCAGAATTTATGCGCTTCCTCAGGCTGGCTTTATGGCATGTTCTGAGCAAATATCGAGAAAATTAAATACTAGACTACACTATGGACGTAATCCATTTCTCATCAACTTTATTGACTTTTTGCTTTGTAAATGATGTCGGACTTCATATGTTGCACCACATATGCATTATCCATCTTCAGTCATTGGTCTTCTGCTTACCTGAGTTACCCCTGAGTTTTAATATTCAGTTCCTGTATCTTAAATATAGAATATAGGCTGTACAGTCTTCCAGATAGATTAGTCTGTACAGTTAGAAATGATAAAAGGTAAGAATCGATGTGAGTGGCTTGTTATGAATGATATCATTTTGAACAGAATCTTCAAAATCAATTACTTTTCAAAACACTACAGTATATTGCGATTTGCATAAGACCACTGTCCCTAACCCTACAAATGGGTTTTCCTCCCAGGTAATAAGGGAATGGAAATTATGCCATGGATAGCACAAGGCTGTGAAGGCTGGAATTTCACCACTGGGGTAAGTGGGAGAGATAAGGCAGGAGCGTGTGATCCTTCTGAAATTCAGCTCTTTGTTGGATAAGCAAAGCTGTCTCACAGTGTCACCACTAGATCTCTGCTCATCCACACACCCTGACAATACAGTGTTGATGCTGATAGGAATATCGGGACAGATAGGAAAGTGCACATGTTATATTTTATCCAAGGTAAAGAGACAGATTTCCTTCACCACAGGGGAGATTGCTGCTGTCCAATGAATAAAGAGCACAGACAGTTACTGCGCATACTTTGAGAGAAGCTGTAAAAGCTCTTCATCAAGAGGAAATCAACAAAAATTAATTACTTCAAAATAAAGTCTATTTGCTGTTCATTCTGGTTGAATCCTTAATTTTGCAATATATAGCTTGACACAGACAGTACACTAAAGCCTTCTTTTTATGCAATATTCAAATTAATAATCAAGAATATGTCTTAAAAAAACTTTGAATCTTTAAACTATTTAAAACCCACAGAAACATCTGCATTATTGCCTCCAGTTACACTTTAGAAAATCACAGTGAAATAGTAAAGTATGTAGTAAAGATCAGTTGAGAAAATATTCTCATACAATAATTTTGACCACTGAGCTTTCAATATGAAATGTTCCGGCAGTGCTTTACAAGTTTTGCTGAGAGTGCTTTTCCTGAGGCAGACGCCTGACTGATAGAGCTAACTGCATTTGCCACAGTCCTAATGTAGCATTACAGCAGGAACATTAAACATCACAGGGAGGGACACTGCTATTAAATGCATTAATAAGGAGTTTTTGTCAGGTCTTATCCATTCCACATATAAGTGTATAATGTAAAAGAAAATCTGTAAGACACAGTCAGTATAATGTTCTCTTGTATAATAATTGTTTTGAATACATAATTGTTTTGAATGCGTGTGTTAAAGGGTGTATGTTTAAACCAAACGTGACATAAAGCATCTTCTTCTATATTGCTCTGTTGTGTAAGAGCATGACAAGGTGACGATGATATGGGCTGACAACTCCTTGTCACACATGCCAAGCTATGTGTCTATTTATGAAGCACGCTTTCCACCTTTCACATATCGTTAATCTGCTGTAGCACAAGGTTGGTCCTCTCACTCTCACATGCCAAAAAGAGAAATGCAGTAGTGCACAATTCTCTTCATAAATCCTTACCTGCCTAAGAATATGGTGAAAACATTTGTAATTAGATTTTTTTTCTTGTTACGGGTGTTTTGCAGTTTTTCGCACTGTATTTGTATAAACTAATGGAACATGAATGGGACCTTTGTGTACTGAAAATGAATTTCAATGTCACTGAAGGTCAGGGTCTGGAGAGCTGGAATGCAACATTTCATTCTCTCTAAATACAAAGGTGTACTATAAACACAAGGGAAAGTGTTTTAGGCTTCACAATTAAGACTGAAGCAATTTGTTCATAGCCCATCATGTACAGCCCTATGGGATGTCTCAGTCACAGGGTGAGGCCAGGATACTGAGGATAATAAACTCACTGTGACATCCTTCTGCTGTTGAGAGCTCTATTTTCAGCTAAGTGACTTTTAATTAAATTGAGGGAGGGTCAGGGCATTTTGTGCCTAGGGTGTGTTCACTGACCAAGACCAGGGGAGGACGTAGCATAGCCCCCTGCCCAAGTGCCAAGAGCAGGTGTCAATCTGCTACATGGATCGTGTGCGTACTCCTGTCGTTGCACATCACAGACACAGAGCAAAGAGTAAGTCAGAGTCAGTTGACTGTTTTAATGATGTACATTCACAAAGCTATTAACCTGGCTAGGGCCAGCTCCTGACTGCATGAAAGCATGAAACCCATTAGACTACTCTCATAACCATTTACCATGCTCTTAACCTGGGTTTGCTTACAGCAACATATCCCAATCTTCTGTCTCTGTGATCTGTGCTACCAAAGACAATCCCTCTGCACTGGAATTCAGCAGTGTCCACACGGAATGAGGAAAGGGGAATGGAGATTTGAGTTCTGGCAAGGGAAGAAAGGGCAGTCCAGTAATGAGGTGTGGGTTAATGTCCGAACAGAGGCCAATAGTCTGAGGCGGCTAGAATTACTACATTGTCGTCGTTTCCATTGAGGATTCTCAGTATTTATAATTCCTCTGCTGCCTCCATCCTATCTGCTCCTCACTGGAGTTTTGGAACGTCTTCCATTTGCCAACTTGCAAAACAAGAGGCTGGCTCAAATGAAGCGTGACGGTCTTAGGCGTCTTTTGTCAATGAGTTCAGAGCATCTATATGTCAAACCCGCTGTCATATCCCATTGATTGAACTTTAAATGGCATGACAGGCTTCATACTGCCCGAGGGAGAAAGCATGACATACTGTTCACCGTCAGAAAACTCTTAAGACTGTACAAATGCGTATCTGACATTCTGCTATTTCTTGTTTTTTGTTAATTTGTTACTTTTTTATGCACTTGCACTTAACCAGATCTCAGAGGAGGCAGCTCCCAAACCACATGGATACCAGTTCCCAGCCTCTCACTCTCCCATGTGACTTAATCAGTCTGACAGTCTGTCTCTGCCTCAGGAAACTCTCTTTCTCCAGTCCCCTTCCTCCATAGGTCTGCACTCTCAATGACAAACTCATTCTGGCACCTTTGCATTGCTGTGGTTCCACTGGACCCTCTCTTCTTGTCTCTTTTCTGCACAAATCCACCCTTCTAGCGTACTCACTCTCGCACTTGAGTGCACATGTGCACACAGATGAGCACTAAGTATTTTCACAAAGAATTATCCTTTATCATATTTGTAATTCCTTACTACCCTGCCGTCCAGCACAAAAAGCTCTCCCACCCAGTGAAAGCCAGAACTTCAGGACTGCTGCAACCTCTTTGCAAAGGCACTCACACTATAGTGACGGTAGTATGCATTAGCAGCTTCTAGGTAGCCTCAGAAACACTGAAATGGCCTTATAGATTACAAAATGATGTCATATGCATGTTCATCTTTACTGAGCAGAAACTTGTCACTTGCAGTCAGGCTTTTTGGAGAGAACCAGGCCATTTAAAAACATATTAAGGATGCTAGTTCCGCCTCCTTATAAGCATTTAGGACAGCGACCCATGCTCCTCTCAGAAGTGACCTTCTTCATCACATTTTATCCTTACTGAACTTTGTCTTTGGCCACAATCTCAAAGTGGGGCTTACGCTGATTGCACCTGACAAAGTCTCCCCAGACATCCTGTTTTCTGTCGTCCTCAATCTCTACACTCTCTCTTCCACACGCGCAGGCATAGCATACTCGTGTTTTTTCTCTGGCCAAATGAAGCGTGGCTTCCTTTGAGAAAGGGACAGGAGTTGATGACATACTTTCCATTTCCAAAGTGGACATTTACCATTATTATACCATTTCCTCCGCTGCTCTCTTTTAGCTTATGTCTTTTCTTTTGGTTTTTGTTGGGTAACAATGATTTTCACTTAATTTCCAGTAGGCTCTTTATGCATGGTTGCTGTTTACCTTATTTTCTGAAAACTGTTGTTCTTAATGATGTGACAGGCTCCCCTACCACTTACACCAGCAGCTGCTCTACTTCTATTAGGGAACTATTCCTGTTCTGGCTGGAGTTTGGACAATTCATGGGTGAGCCCCATGACTCCAGCAGCTGAATCATGCAGCTCACCTTGAAGAAATCTAGATCTGATTCATATCTCTGAAGGGAGCCAAAGTTCCTGGTCCAACTGCAATGCTGGGATGAGAAACTCAGGCAATAACTTCTGGTTCTTCCTAGGCTGCTACCTCCTCAACCAGGTCATCTGCTTAACCATATCATGCATTTAAGGAGGGACACCCCATCTACTGAGAAGCACACCCTTGTTGAAATGCAATAATACAAAAATGACATAGAAGAAAATAACACTAAAATAAAAAAAAACATTAATTTTTTGTGATTCTAAAAGATCAGTTGAATCTATGCCATAAAAATGATAATAATAAAAAGCATTGGGCTACCAGGTAAAAGAATTTGTTCAGGGCTTAGCTCTATGGCCTGGGATCAAAGCCAGCTGTGTAATTTGCCAGCAATCACCAGGATCCTTGTGAGCAGAACAAATTGGCTTCGTTCTGCTGGGAATAGGGCTAGGTAGGTTGGCCAGGGTCTCCTGTTCACTGCATTTCATCACATGCTGGAACTTGCTCGGTCACCAGCTGCTTAATGACATCAGGAGGATGTGCCTATCCTCTGACAGCATTTGCCTCCTAATGTACTGTGAGACTTGTAGTGTGCAAAATTTTTGTGGTAGGACTTTCATGTAGCCTATATCGGAGAATTGCAGTCGCCTTGTCCTGTGCTCCTGAGTGGGTTTAGCAATGGTCATTGAAATGGTGATTAGCTTAAATGTATAACTGTCAACCATTAAGTTGGGTGAAAATATTCATACATCCTTTGAAGGACTATAATTTACCACCAGGATAATTGTTTGAGACAGGTTGATCAAAAAGCACCATAATAAAATAAAATGAGAAAAATCTATTTTTTTTTAATTATTGCAAATAAATTATGGTTGAAATAATAGTTACATTTACATTTTTACACACATGCAATGTGGAATCATATATGAATAAATTCAGTGACATTAACGATTTAGCAGTGAAAGTAAACGTAGATTTAGATTTATTAAACTATGACTATTACTCATTGCCCATATACAGTACACGTACTATAAGCCCTTCTGCATCCTCTTTCTGCTCTTGTATTATCTGTCATGGCAAATTTTGTTCTTCCACAAATGTATTATTTTTGTTCATTTCTCTTTATAGCTGGACCACTTGAATGTCAGGATTTGAAAGGACTTAAACGTATTGAAATGTAGCCTATTTATTTTCAGCAATTTTGAGATCCGAAATGCTGCCACAGCAGTAATGGTAGTTAATAGACCTATTTAGGGGAGACAGGGACAATTGTGTACACTTCCTGTATGTGGAGAAATTTGAAAATTACAAGTGAAAACCATAAAACAATCAGAGCCTGGCAGTATTGTTAAGACGACAAGCATCACAATACCTTCCCTTGAGTCAGCAGCCACTCAGAAAAAGCCTTTTATTTTGATGAGCATGTTTAGATGAGGTCCAGCTGATCCATTTTCTCTCCATTGAAAACAGAAAAATGTCTAAATTTGTTTGTAAAAGGATCATGGAGGGGGGGGGGCATTTCTCAAGGACACTTCAGAAATTAAAGCCACATACAAAAATGAAGTCATCCCACGCTTTTACTGTAGGCGGCTTTCCATCAATGTTGTTCGCTGTTATCTCAGGAATCACTCTGCTTGGCCAGAATGAGTAAACCGAAGTACACATGCTGAAATCAGGAGCAATTAAATTGGAATTTTCATGTTTTAAGAACCTAATTTAATTGGAAGTAATGATGTTTTCAGATCTCTTTTGTGATTCATGCCGTAAATTGATTTCAAAGCAACGCTCAAATCAATTATTGAGGAGAATGCCATAGATGGGCAGGTTTTATCAGCAGACTGATTAGGGAGAAGATGTGTCAGTCAAATATTTCTTGCTGTGATTCTGCCATTTGCCAATTAGTTAGTGACTAAGACCAAATTCAAATAAAAGTAGCTGGCCAGACAGATGGGCATTATAATATAATGCCCATCTGTCTGGCCAGCTACTTTTACTTTTTAACAAAGTGACATATTATGGTGAGGTTCAGTAATTTTACAAGGAAGAAGGTGCTAGTATTACTTTGGTAATTAGTAAATTGCTGTGATGCATAAATGACTGTCAAATCAATGGTTTTTGCTGATATGAAGTAACCCCTTGTAGTAAATTAACAGTAATTTATTATAGTTTTTTTTCCTGTCTGATACAATTTAAAATGCATTAAGGTCCAGGAGTCTTAGATGAAAATGCTTACCCATCCTAAAAAAATACTGCAATTTCAATGAAGGAAAACATCATAAAATACAAAGTTACTTATGTCAGAATTAAGTTAAAACTAATTATTTGGGCCAAATTATCTCATGCAAATCAAATAAACACTACTCCAAAGCACTGCTAGCCAGTTTTCCCTAAATTCCTCAATAATGTGGCTCTTTGTTTTTTCATCTCACTACCTGTAAAGAATGTGGTCTTTCAGATGATATGCATCTGAGTGCAAAATGCTGAAAAGTGTCAATGTAGAGCAGCTGCAGTTCATCTCCCTCATACTGTTGGAGACAGTTTTAATACTTTCCTGGAAATAGTTACACACAGTGGCGTATATTACTTTAAAAGCAGATATCTAACACAAACACAATTGTCAAAGTAAACTTGGAAGTAATGCAGCTGTGGTATTTTGATGATAAGTACAACCTGATGCAGGTGATAATGCAAGCAACAGCTGGGCTAGGGACAACTTTTGCATAGAACAATGATTGTATTCAGTTATTTTACATGCATGCTCTGATAACTGTTGCTTGCCATTAAGGACTTAGGTGTAGCTGATGACACCACCGGCGTTAGAGGGGACATACTGTACATAGACATAAATCTCACATACATCTGTTCTTGGATTTCAATGGACAAAGGGAAGCAAGCATGTTCCTTTGTGTGTTGGAAAAAGGCTGATTTGACCTTATGTTGTAAAGAACTGACAGGCATTTAGGGAAGTACTAGCAACTGACCTCACAGTGTGCTGGAATGACCTGGTGGCATGGAAGGACAAGGTTGCTGTCACTTTGCCGGACAATCATAGTAGGTTTGAACATCTGCTGCCAGCTTACCACAGCTCTTCTGCCAAATTGTAAGTCACACCTTTCTCTTACTTGCTTGTCTATTATAGACAGGCTATCACAGACAGGCTTAGGGACAGGCCTAGCTTTGTTTTTTGGATTTTATTTCTCTCTCTGTTCCGCTCTTTCTGTCTCTCTTGTTGTGGTTGCAGGAGAAGTCTGTCCAATCTATATTTAGATTGCTCTTGGATGTCAGTGTCTTAGTAATTGACCGATGATGACAGTTTGCTAGATTGATTATTTTGTTCATACAGAGAGCAGAATCAATTAAACAAAGTGACAAACCCTGCAACACAGACATTTTTCATTTTCATAAAGTTTTGTTCAGTTAGTGATTGCATTTTGCATTTTAACAACCAACTCTCTCACTGACATGATCACATTCTTAATTAAATTTTGGTGTCCATCAGGAGATGCTTTTATATTTGATTGTGAATTAAGCACTTCATCGAATGTTTAGCAAAGACACTGTGGGAGGCTTTGTGCCAGCTATTGAATATGGCAAAAATTGCTTCCACATTGTACCCATAATACCATGAATATGCCTAAATAGTACGATACTTAGCGATTGCCCTTGTGCACTGGGCAACATGTTATCAGACTGTCCGGACATAAACATAGCAGAATTAATGCACTGCCGGTAGGTATGATCAACTCCTTATTTATTTCTACCATTTAGTGTTTGAACGTGAATTGTAACGAATAATCTGTGTCATCAGTTCCATACTGAAAATGACAAACAAAGAGTTGCCAATGCAAATCAGTAGATCAGTAAGGGCCACATCTAAAGAGGTACTGGCCGTACCTTGAGGCAGACTAATAAATGTAGCATCATGCACACATACACACACACACACACGCGCACACACACACATATATATGTATATATAAAGCCTGCTGGGGCTTAATTAACATACCGTAGCAGACAGTGTGGGAGTGTGGGTGTGCAAAGCATAGCTGCAACTTTATGTGGCCTCTGCATTTTTAAATTTTGTTTTGCTTTTTTAAAGAAAATAATGTACAATACCTATGCAAAAGATGGATTTGAGGCCCTTATCATGCATGTAGCATGTGCTAGCATGTAGTACTCACAAGTTATCTACATGGTCAAAATTTCAGAGATGCAAAATTCAGTGATCGTTTTCAATACCTGGTTGATTTCAAGGATCAAGGTACACATTTTAAATAAGAAAACTATATGTGTCATCTCCAAACCTGACATCTCACATATCTGTTCTTGTCCTACAAGATCTGCAGATCATAAATCATACATTTGCCATACATGCCATATACTTGATATGCTCAAGACATAGACTGTTGGCTACTGTGTGAACTGGATTGACTTCTCTTAGTTATTTAGAAGTCATATAGTGCTTCGCCAGGTGGAGGTTTGTTCAAGTGATTTAAAATATTGTAAGGTCAGCATTATTGCTCATGTATGAGGTAGTGTCAGTCATGCCACTGTGTCTGTAGTTCAAGACATGGACTCTTTACTATAAGATGAATGGTTTAACCCCAGCACATGAAGAATGAATCCTGTTCAGATCTACCTACCTGTACTCACCCTTCCCATCATGCCACATTCCACAAACACCACACATAAGAATGTGAATGTGAATTATTCATCCTGTTTGGAGTAAGCAGAACATATTATTAGCTGCTCACATTGTGCTAATATGTTTCAGCACAAATACTAATTACAAGATTTAAAATGCAGGGGAATCGAAACAAAGACCTTTGCATACTTGATGAAGTGTTGATGGAAAATAAATAATTATTCTTTCCACACATTTGCCATTAGTGTAATAAATGTGCAAAATATAACAGGAAATACTATTTTACGGTTAAGAGATGGTGTCACTACAGTTTTTTTCTTTTTTTTCTGACACACTTGACATTATCATTACAATGAACTTAACACCACTAGGCTGGTATTAGATATGCTGTACCTTTCACCACTGTGTTGTTGTTTTATGTAACAGAGCACCATGCAATTGTGGGGGGGGGGGCTTGATAAGATTGTTTTGATTGCACTGTCTCCTTTCAAACGTCAATGTCAGACATACCCAGGTAAATGCCAGAAAATTACCACAGAAAATTACATAAGAGGATGATATCAGCCTCTGGAATTCTCAGGGAAAAAACACCTTGCGGTGAACTTTGTGAAATAAAAACCATTATATTTTGATCTGCCTAATCAAACTATTATATAACATGGCCTGTGGAAATTATGTAGTCCCCTGATGCCTCTTTCAAAAACGGGAACAGTTGGTTTACCTAAATGCCTAAAAATGCTGTTTACTGAGCACCAGCACACACACACAAACACACACACACACACGATGAGCATGCATATGTACATACAAAAGCAGGGTGCACTCTATACCTTCCCTGAGAGGACTGAACAGACCAACTGTTGTCAAATTCACCCTTCATGATAGCATTAGATGGAAAAAACAATGCTCCTTGCATTACTGCATTAGCAGAGTCTTGTGGAGCAAGCTATCAGGATCTGAGTGAAGGTGGAGGAATAATGGGCCCTGGCTTGCAGCTGCAAATAGCATTTACTCCTTACCACCTGTTCTGCTGAACCCTCTGCAAGCACAACCAACTGATGGATGACAAATTTTGCAGTGCACATTAAAAGATCGCTTTACCCCTCGGCAATCACTTTCAATTCCTGTGGCTCGGGTGCTCCTGAAAAATGTTGATGGCACACTCCTTGGCTACTGTATCTGCCAGCGATCTAATCTGACATTATGCCTTTTGTATGGTTACGAGCCACTCATTCCTCATTACAAAGGCCTCTGTGGTAACATTATCGCTTTAGATAAGGCTACAGTCAACCGCATTCCACTTTTTAGGTTGCCAGTTTATCAGCTTCCTCCTGGCGTTTCCATTCCAGCAACCTCTCTGTCTCCATTCTTCACTTACAGGAAGTGCTGAAGGGTGCCTGGGGCTGTCTTCAAAAATGATCAGTAGTTTACCTCAGAGTTATCATTTAAATCCCTTTAGATTTTGCCATTTTGCTGTTGGTGAGTAAACTTTTAAAAACAAAGAAAGACAAAGAGAGGCAGATTTGTTGAGCCATATCAAGCAAACACAGTGGTCTTTGCTTGGCCAATTTATCACAGTTTGCAACCAAACACTTTCCTTTGGAAAGAGTTTCTGACAGAGCCACCACAGGTTCTTTTTTAGTGTTAAGTTCAAGTTTTAATCTAATCCAACACGGGAAGCAAATGTTTTATGAATGTGCATAGTGCCATTTATTTTTGGTTTGTGGCCAAAAAGTGACAAACAATAATGGCTCTACTGAAGTTGTGTGCTTTTTGTGTCCCCCTGGGTTTTAGAAAGGGCCACAGTTAATTCACTCAGGAGCCTGACCAGACTGGACCTCTTCCAGCATATTTCAAGGGACAACAAATCACTTAAATTCCCTGTCCATAATATTAAATTACTCTTGAATTCATGAATGAAATGACCATGGCTGCAACATGAATATAACCTGAGAGACTTCAACTTATTTTAAAAGTAAAGAAATAAACTGGCACAATTCAATGGAATTAAATAGTTATAGTAATTAATTTGCAAATTCAGAACAACTGTTCAATTTGTTTCTCACCTCTACTTAAGTGCAATAATACAGAAGAAAAAAAACAACAAAAAGGTAGCCATCCAAACATGATTTGATGGATAATATTGAATTAAGAAAAAAAATGTTTCTGTTTCTGTACGAGTAGAAATTTAGAAACCAGTGGGTGCTCCAGAGAGGAATCAATGTGGTTCATCTGCATACCAAATAAAGTGTGAGATAAGGAGCAACAAGAAAAAAATTTCCCCTTAAATAAATTTTAGAAGTGTAAACCTTATCAACAACCAGATGTGTCCCTTGGAGGCAGAAATGTGTATTTATACTGGGTCTTATTGTTTTGTGTAAAAATACAGTATGCCTCATGTTTCCATAGAACCAGCACATAATTGTAAGATAATAATTTTAAGATGGATCACAAACCGAGACAAACAATTAACTGTGCCCATCTGTTTCTAAAGCGTGGGCAGAGCTGCCTCATAGCTCTGAACCCATCCATTACAGCTGCACAGACAGAGCAAGTTTGATGGCTTTGGTCCCTGACATTGGCTGTAGCTAGACTGAGTGGAAGAGGTGCCACTCAGAGTAGTACACAGAGTAGTAAATAGCTCCATAATTTTACAAAGCCACAGGCTTACCAAAAGTGTGGGAGTAGCCCATGAATTCTCTGTGAACTCCACTTGCTAAGTCGTCTTAGCCATGAGACAAACAATAGTCTATTTCCTGTAACAAGCTCCCTAATTAGGTACATGAGGTTACTGTGAAGCTGTGAAACTCAACCAGGGCATTATTTGGACAATGGCATGTTAAACCTCCTTCTACCCTAATAACTGGGTGTCTATGCAATGTCCATCTCTGTATACCACTGTCCCTCTTTCCACTGGAAATTTCTGGAATAGACATGGGAACTGGGGTTTATACAGACCACTTGCATGCATTTAGTCCATTGATTAAAAAGTGAGACATTACTCTCATGATCCACATTCAAAAGTGGCCATAATTTAACAACAATGACCAGGAGCACACATGGCTGCAAATTAGCTTTGTTCAACAGATATAACCGTGGTTAGGTTGGCCAGGAATTCTTCATCTCATCATTTCTTCTTAGGCACCCTATGGTTTATCAGATATCTGTGAGTTGCTTGGATGGTATCAGTTGAATAGCACCTACCCACCAATTGGTGCCCACCACACTGTGGTACATGTGCAAATATTGTAGTGCAAATATTAGTCCTTGAAAGCATTCAAGTATATCAATGAATACAGTCATTTCATTGTGCACAAGTTGTGAAGCCAAACAACTGTGGACATTTCCGTGGTGAGAGAAGTCTAATGTGCAATTGGCAATTCCAAAATGGAATGTACAAATGCGGAAAAGCATTAAAAAGTGAGAAATGGTAAACATAATCTTTAAGGTCAGCACTGGGTCAAATAGCAGAGTCAAAAACAGCATTAGAATGTTTTTAAAGCTCCTATGTTCACCTCTGCTTCTCTGTATCAAAAAAGCTATGGTATACACAAGACCAAAATATCAAGGCTGGCAAAGGTGAGCATTCTCAAATAAGTTGGATACTGCATGTGCCTTATCGCACTAAACATAAAATGCTATTCATCTCCTGTAGCACTCCTCAACAGGACTTCCTGCACACGGGAACAGGTCGTCCCAGAGCCTCACATTAACCATCTGCCATCAAAGGAACAACAAAGCTAGTGACAAGCACCAAAAGGTAAGCTCTACTATTCATTGCCTGGATGCTTTGTGATTGAAGCACTGCTGTTAAAATGGCAGAGACATATACATAATTATCCAAAGGTGAGGCACTTTCCCTCTTGATTCTCTTACTGTGTATGAGTTAAAAGGCTGATTTACATTTATATTGCAGAGCGAGGCCTTCAGACGTTAACTGGTGTTGCAGAGCAATTCCCCCGCACAAAGCCATGCTGCAGCGCAGTTTTGGAGTGCCAGACTGTATGCGCTTCACCGGGAGCGAGACAGCTGAGTTTATCCAGGTGTAATATTGTGCCACGCCACAAACTTCTGACAGACGTTCTGGAGCCGTTATCAGATCAGGAACGCAATTGTTCAAAGTGCCTCCTGTCCCACAACAGAAAATACATCTTCCACACTGCCTCAGATGCAGGATTTAAGTGTCCTGTCAATACATTTACTGGGTGGTTTACTCAGAGTGTTCCAGCTGCTTCCAGAATGAACAATGAGCAATGTCTTCAAAGCTAGACACGTACATGTATGTAGTGAGGCAGTGTGATTAATAGGGGTAATATAAGAGTAACAACAGCAGAAAGTAAAAAAGAATTATTCAATGATGTTTTTGCTTCCCCATCTTTATCCAGTAAAAAGAGCCAGAGAAACAACAAACTGTTCAAGGACAAAGCATAAAACACACCCTCGCTCTCTCTCTCTTTCCCTCTCTTTCTCTCTCTCTCTCTCTCTCTCTCTCTCTCTCTCTCTCTCTCTCTCACACACACACACACACACACACACACACACACACGCACACACAAACACTGCGCAGAAATCTCCTGAGCTTGTACACCATAAGAAATAATTTCCACAGCATCGGGGAAATAATTAACAAAAATCTAAACTTGACAGACAGTGCTGAGACAAATAATGTAGGCAGACCTACTCATGTAAAATTTCCTTAGAGAGGAGAATTCCATGGCCTTTGTCAACATTTTTAATATAAAAAGGTGACACTGAATGGCAAGATTCGCAATACTGATTTCAATACAGCTGTCCTCAAAGAACCACTGCAGCAATACGCTGGCGTTATTCACATGTTGATTATTGCTTCTGATCCTGTACCTTGAGACTAATCCGCCATTGACTTAGAGCTACCAGCCCATATGAAGCCTCACAGCCACATGCTGCCATCACTGCTGCGGTGAGGATTCAACTCCTCAGCTATCCCTCTCTAAAGCACATCTATTTTGAGAAAAACACTGCTGTTGTTTCATGTGCATTAGACAGCAATTGAGAACCCATTAATCCCTCCTGCAATCTGTCAAAAAGCACTCTGACACAGACTCTTCCCAGCCCTGGCAATGTATGCAGAGGATCATGGATTGCATGCATTGGCTCTGCATCTCACTGCAATTGTTATCTCAGATTCACTGATTTACAGAGTCATCTGCACTACAATCCTCGCAAGATCTCAGGATAAAGAAAAACACTGGGAGGGGAGCCCAGAAGAGCTTTGACCCCTCCTCCCCGGCCCACTTCACAGGTGACCCTGGGATCAAAACAGCATCTGGTTGAATTACTTCACATTGCACCCGACAACGTGTAATCCAGGATAATTCCCTTTCGCTGACAGTACCCCAGACTGGATATATTCATCCCCTGGGAATGAAACCCAGGAAGAGACTGTTGGAGAGGCAGCAGGAGGGGGGTGTGAGGGGGAAGAACAGGGGATGGGCTCCTCTCCATTGGGTCTACCTACAGACCACCATAATAAATACATTATTAGATACAATTACTGGGTGTGTTTGAACACGGCATCCTGACTACTGTGTGTTGTGTGTCTTTAAAGATCAAAGGTGATATTTATGAATTTTGCTCCAGAAGCTCGGAACTGCTTGTGAAGAACAAACTCTCTTAGCTGTATACAATTTATGCTGCCTTCATGTTGTACTCACTTACTGTTTGGTAACATTGATTTGACTTAATTAGCTTTAAAATGTAAATGAGTATACAAATGAAAATGCTGAGGATAACACACAAGATCCTCATGTTTAAGAGTGTGACAAAATGTCCATTTCCAACGTTTAGTTTAATCATAAACTGAATAAAAGATGAAACACCCATGTGATTTTCTTTTTTTTTTTATTTGTTTTTTATGGGCAGTGCCAAAAAGGACCACTTTCAAATAATTTTCTGTTTCTAACAGTCTGAAACAGCTGGCAGGAGAAAGAAATCATTTATAAGGGCTAATTTCAATGAAAGTAAGTGTCGAAGGGAACCTTTCACAGCTAGGATGTGAAAATGTACACTGCAAAACATAACACACCTACTGGCAAAAAGTATAATAGCTACTATACCAGATTCAAATTGCAGCCACATAGCATACTGTGCAACCACTAATGCAAGCATGCGAGTAAGACACACACATACACACAAAAGATGTGCACAGTGACATCAGTGAGATCAGTAATGCCTTAGACAAGCATTTCAAGGGTTTCAGCTGCAAAATTGGCACCAATTAAGACTTTACTTCATTTCAGCTCATATTATAATATCCAACTAAAAAGCTATTGTTAATGATCCTTAGAAATGAACAACCCTGTTCATACAAAAAAAACCTGAACATTGTCAATGTCATTACACAAAAAATAATATATATGTATAAAACTGCTGACATGACTGCTGACAAAATTGACATGAACACAGTCCTCTGGAGATCTCCTCTGGAGATTCTCTGATCATGTATTGACTTACTACTGACTTCTCAAGGCATAGCCAATTGGTTAGCCTCTCAGCGTTCACAGAATGGGGTGGATTAGATTTAAGGTACCACCGTATGGAGAGGAGCAGGGGTCAATGGTTGAGTGACTGACTTATGAGGCTGTCCATGAAAACAGATGAAGCACAAATAAGCCCAGGAAGGCCGGCCCAGTGAGTCACACTTCATTGGGGAACATCAATATTGATCTACAGTGTTTACAAAGTGTGCTTAAACAATGGGCTCGCAGGGTGAAGCCTCTCGCAGTGCGATCCCTGGGAATATCACAGCAAAAATACTGGTCACAGCACCCGTCTGGGTAATAACATTACAGTAATGTCAACAGTGAAAATCAAGAACGACTTTTAAGAACCACGCAATAATCAGCGCCGAGCCATGTGACAATCGGCAGAGTGGCGGCGTATCGCTGTCGCTGGAGATGAGCACAAAATGCCTTTTTGATATTTTCACGGCACCGCTTCATTTTGTTTGTGAAAACAAAACCTCCATGTAACCATGACACAGTGCTTACAGTTTTAATTGCAAAACATCGTTAATACCACCCCCCCCCCAACTTCCATCATCAGAAGAGTGAGATTTAGATCCCGCCTGCAGCCGTAATTAAAGCTGGTGCTTGTGGTGTAGTATGACATGCTTTCTAGGGTTAAGGAGCAGATTAGTGCTGTGGGAGGTGGGTGACGGAGCAGTATGAGATCTGGATTTAACTGTGGGCTGTGTGGGAGAGAGAGAGAGCGCAGCAGAAAATTGCTGTGCAGCACTGCCCCCTCTGTGGGAAGCCAGGGTCAACAGCGCCAAGGCAGTGTGCTTAAAGAGGACACACCAACAGCTAAGCAGCTTACGTACCAATTTCAAAAGGCCCCAATGCTGGCAGACACTTGTGAGAACATGGCACACCTTGATGTTATTTTGGGGAATATTTGCATGCAATGTTTTCATTTTTACATCCTCTACAAAGGGAGTGTACGTATAAATGAAACCATCTTATTCATAGCAGGAGTAATGTGAATGAACACATTTTTCAATAATGCAACTGGTGAAAAATCACAGGTATATACTTATCAGACACAATAGCTCTTGCTGTTGGGGACCAGGCACCTAGCGTCTACAGAGTGAGCTCCCTAGTCTGCAGAGAGACAGGGCATTGGTGGCAAGAGGATGATTTTCTCTTAGGGAGTTGTCAGATATTAATAATGTATTATATAATATTGCTTTCTGTTGTTGTTTTTACCATTATATTCCATATTCCTGCTGTCTGGAGCTATGACATAAACAGAGCAATAATATGTAAAACAAGAATTAGCTGCAAGAGAACACATGCTCCCCAGAGGACAGAAAAAGGAACAGGAGCAGGTTGTTACCTGCCAGTGCTTATATTATTTCATATTTCAGTAATAACCAGCTTCACTGAATTGCAACATAAGCCAGTTACTGCTGGCAATATGCAGCTTTGTGCTGATTTTAAGTGGCCATCCCTAGTTTGACAGCATCTGCACTGAAGGGGAAAAATATGTTTTTATGCCCAGTAATATGACAGATATTTCCTATCTCTCCATTAATATACCTTTCCCTTGGTTTCCCCTCATACCCTGTCAATCCACGTTTCACAATTTAAGTGCATGTTCTGTCAATCCAACTTTTCCAGTTTTTGTTTTCTTTTTTCCTATTAAAACAAACCCTGCTGTCATAAAAACCCTAAATCATAAATCATGAATCTATTTTGTACAAAAAAAAACTGGAAATGTGACAGAGCAGTCTTATGGGTATAACCCAATCATGGAATGAAATGGAAACAAAAAGCACCTTGAGAATTATACTCTACAGTGTTTTACTTACTGTTTCTTTGTTAAGTTAAAAAGGAGAAGTGAGAACTCCACCTTTTCTGTTCCAGGGTACCTGACATCATCAGCATTGGAACTTGCAGCTAAGCTCTTATCTCCAGTGCAAAGATCCCTTGGTTCTGGCAATTACCAGCGATGAACCTCTCCTCCGGTTTATATGTCATACTTGCAACTGCGGATGAAGAGGAGGGGGGTGCGTTGAATGACTGTGGCTGTGTCTAGACTCTAGAGTATTGTGCACCACAACAAACTGCAATTAATGGTTCATAAAATATGACCTACGGAATGAAGCAGTCATCTGGGAACCATTGAGGACAGGTCCTTTCAGACTCCTCACCTGCTGCTGAAAATCTCTTTGCTCCACAATCACAGCACACACGCACACACCCAAAAAAGAGATGATAAAACTAGCAGCCTTGTGAGACTTGATCCTGAGCAGTTCCTGAAAGAGTGCTGCTAAGAGCAATATTACAAGCTTTACTGTCTTTGTCATTTTCAAATGAGCAGTATGTGCTGTGTTGCGTGTGTTGTGTGTGTGTTGTTTTCCAGGGAGGCCATTGTTGAGACAGGAGGTTTAGTACTAAAATTATGCTCACTGAAATTTGAAATGGGACTTTGGATAGATAGGGTATCTGGAAATATATGCAATACCCTCATGCTATGAGGGAATAGAACAAATGTTCCCATGCAGAGGAGAGTAAAAGGGCTTTATGAGCAATTACAAAGGGGTGAAGTGTAAAATACATTCTGTTTCACAGACCTAAACATGTTTCCTGAAATATGACTCATAGGTAAAAAAGTGACTTCCACACTTTCCTGCCAATTCCACTTCAGACACACAAACACACATGCACACACACCCACACCCATACCCACACACACACACACACAGAAAAACATATAAAAAGCACACATATCAGACTTGCACAGCAGACCATGTTGGGTCACAGATTGTAGGGTGCAAACTTCGAAAAACAGCTTTCCAGACATTAATGACCACTATTCTTTTGTGAGTGAAACCCCTCTCTGAGGCACTTGTTACAAAAGTGTGAAAAAGCACAAATCCCTCATTCATATGCTTTAGAATGGAAAACACTGTTTACCAGATTCTAAGTATCCTTAAAAAAACAACTAGCTCATAGCCAGAGGGACGAACATCTACTCTCCCCTCTAAAATCCAAAATTTCTAGGGAAACTGGGAGGGAGTCCCCAGGCGTGATCCTGGTCCACATGTCTTTTAGTTTAGGCTTTTTCCAGCTATCTGAGAGATATCTGTAAAACCTGTACACTTTCAAATAAGGAGGCTGACTATGAACGTGACCTAAGTGTATCTGAACAAGTGAAGTATAGGCTGAACAAGGGGAAAGTTCCAGCAATAAAGGAAAGGCTACAAACAGGGTAAAATTGACTTCCAAATACTAAGGCAGGTGCTTCTGTCTAAAATCATTCATAGCTGCCTTCCAAGCCACCTACCTATCAGTCCTGTATCTCGTGTTACATACTGACAGAGCACACAGGCTTCACAGGAAACCTAAACTGAAGCTGAGAACATAAACTCTGAACCTCCCCAGAACTCAGAGTCAGAGCAAAATGCACACGTACAGTTCATGGCCCCAGTTACCTTCCTCTCGACATAAATCAGCACAACACATACAGCCGGAAGATAGAACCCGGTTTACTTACCATGTCCCACGAGCCAGGAAAGCAGAAGGAACCAAAGCATCATTGCTGAAGATAAGTAATGGATGGAGTCGAATCTAAAAAATAGCAAGCTAGTACGGAAATTAACTTAGCACACAAAAAACTACTGTGCTCTCAAGACAGTTCTGGGTGTCTGGTAGCTTCCTCTTTGATCTGCTGTCAGGGTTGTGTCTTCTTTCTCTCTCGTTTCCTCTCTCAATCACTCTTCCCAGTTGCCCTGTGCTGGGCTTTGCTCTACTCCCTGTTAGTGTGAGCTCTCAGCGTCTCTCTCTGCTCACTCCCCCTCTCTCTCTCTCTCTCTCTCTCGCTCTCTCTCACCGCTGAACCATTCTCAGTCTCGAAGCATCAGCATCTCCTCCTCCCCCCTCGCATGCTTTCTCTCTCTCTCACACTCACAGTCAGCGATGAAGCAGCGTACAGTAGAGAGTGCTCGACAGCTTCGCTCCTCCCTCCAGCCTGCTGCCTGCCTGCCTCAGTGGCTGTGCCACATCAAGACCCTGGGAGATTCATTCCTAATGTCTAGTAACTAAGGCTGCCGTGGGACAGGACAGCCACTAATACCATATCCAATAGGGCTGTACCATATTTCTTTTTTGTGTCATATGTCCCATGTTTTTCAAAAAAAATGTGACAATTTTTTTCTGTATACCCACCGCATTGTCATGCAGAACAAGACATTTCCTCCGCAAAAGATTAAACAAATGTATCGGTATCTCCTGTGAGCACTTCCTAGTGCAGAGGCTATGCTGGAGCAAGACATCACTGACTGTAATGGGTACTGTGTCAGCCCAGGGAGTATTATCCAGCATGAGCAAATAGGTCTCAGAATAAAATGATGGGCCAAGTGATATAATGCATTCCGTTGACTTAAAAGATGTGCAATCATATGTAAAGGGTTTTGAAAACAGAACAAACATAATGGAGAGACTGCTCTTAAGGATGTCAACTTAAGCAATATCATCTGTGCATGACTGTAGTGCAAGTGTTGTACTATCAGATCCTCCAAAAAAGTCAACGTATGTAACATGCATCAGCAAGTCAGCTTTTTGTACTCCAGCATTTTAACTGCAGCAGGAATATGCAGATCATGAATCGATTATGAATGCTCAATTTCTTTGATTGATGCATATTTCCATCCATCTCATATGTCTCATGAGGAAACTGTCCTTTCCTTAGGTTCCAAGCCCAAAAGGGCAAACAACAGCACAACAAATTTAAAGAAAGAAATATACAGGGAAAGTGTACTTAAAACTGTTAATGATTCATTTATTAATTCAACAAATCACATCATTTGTTTTCAAATCTTTCTTTTTTTATATCTTCGCCACCTTAAGAATTAATTTTAAACTGTTACTTCACTGCTGCCCGCCTATACTACAAACACTTTTTTTTTTACATTTGAATTTATGGGACATATTAACTATTCATCCATGCCTTCATCCACTGAAAACAGCCAACATAAAACAGCTATAGGGTTATTTACTGTGCGAGGCAGGTATGCACTCAGAATGAACATAGCTTATTAGGTTTTTATTATTTTATGCCTTTCTTCTTTTGTTTATTTCAGAAGTAGCCTTTTCATAAGTCATGTCAGTGTGCTGTGTATGGATTGTTGTGAACAGTGAACAAGAAGTGTGAAAAATGGAGGGGAAAAAGCATCAGAAGTGAGATCACTGAGAAATCGGTCTACATGTTGTGTAGACAGATCTAGGGAAAAGAAGGATATTTGAATTTCAAGGAGAGACAACATCATTGTAATTTTAGCCTGAGGTTTGCACTGCTTCTGAAAACCATTTTTCTTTTGTGTAGATTCAAAAAGCAGATTGCTCTGATGTATCACTCAGTTTACTCAGGGGAACAAAAGGCAATAATCAATATTTAATGATGCTATGTGTTATTTGATTTTTGCTCTTCAAGCTATTGTCATTTTCTTATTTTAACCTAGTTGTGAGTAGTATGATAAAATAGAAATAAAAAGTGGAATGCATCAGGTCTGCTTTGATATATCTTAAATGTAGTTACATTTCATAACTGACTTTCAAGGACCATTAAAATTGTTTGTATAATAATATTGTCAGTAATTTGTGTGAATTTGCATATGTGCATATATCTGTTCGTGCTCTAAATACCAGCTTAACGTTCCATAAAGCAGAAGCTCAATATAAACATTAAAATGTTCATTAAAACGGCACTCATGTAGACTTAAGTGTGATTATTTGGGAAAATATGCATTTATGAATACTATGAATTTTGAGCAAAATATGTAGGACACCCTACCGCTTTGTCCTCACCTCTCTGGCCCAGACCTGCTCCCTCCTTCTACTCTTTCATCCTCTAAATCCCTCTGTCTCAAACACACTCACACCCCTCCCCCCAGTCGTCCACCTCTGACCTACTCCTTCCTTCTCACAATCAGAACACATTTATAGAGATGTGTGATTCCAAAACCTCCAGAAATGTCTGCAGATCAATGTTTGATGGTGGAGATTTCCAGATTTGAAAAAACGCGTTTAATCAGAATCAGAATCAGAATCGTTTATTCGCCAAATGTACAGTGTACACAGGAATTTGACTTGGTGATGCAGTGCAGTGCAGTGAAAAAAAAAAGATATCAGAATAAAGACATAGAAGAGCACAATAGGATTAAGTAAAAGTGAGAGTAAAAGGAGAAACATAATAAAATAAAATAACCATAAATAAGAATATTTAAGTACAAGAATATGTGTACAGGTTAAGTTATAATGTATGCTACATATTGCACAGTCCTGGCAGGACAGTTGGGTCCATAGTAAGGCGGTTGCACCGTCCCATACCGTGTGTGTGAAGTGCATGTGCGTACATGCATGTGTGTATGTATGTGGGGGGGGCATTGGTGACGATGCATGGTGGGCAGTCGGGGGATGAGGTGGGAGCTAGGATGAGTTGTTGAGGACAGTGATGGCCTTAGGGAAAAAAACTGTTCAGGTGTCTGGTGGTCCTGGTCTTGATGGAGCAGAACCTGTGGCCGGATGGAAGTTTCCTGATGAGGCAGTGAGCTATCCTACTAGCCCGCTTCCAGGCTCTGGCATCGTGCAGAACTCTCACAGGCACCTGTTCCTGGCCTGTGAGCCAGCTGGCTGTTTGCACGATGTGTTCCAGTCTGTGTTTGGTGTGGGCAGAGGACGCGGGGTACCACACAATGATGGAGGAGGTGAGGTCACTCTCGATGGTGGCTCTGTTGAACTGGGTGCAGACTTTCGAGGAGATGTTCATCTTCCGTAGCAGTCTGAGGAAGAACATCCTCTGGTGAGCTCGCTTGATGACCTTAGGTGAGTGTGTCTCCCATTTTAGGTCACTGGTGATGGTGGTATCCAGAAACTCAACACCACCACCTTTACGGCTACTTTGTTGATGAGTAGTGGGGGATGTGAAGGTGGGTGTTTCCGGAAATCCATGACCATCTCCACCGTCTTGTTGACATTGAGCTCTCGGTTGTTTTCTGCACACCATGCTGCCAGCTGTGACACAGTGTTCCTGTAGGCCGACTCATCATTGTCCTTGATGAGGCCTAAGACCATGGTGTCATTAGCAAACTTGACCAGCTTGATGGAGGGGTGGCTGGAGGTGCAGTCATTGGTGTACAGAGAGTACAGATATGGGGAGAGAACACAACCTTGTGGTGATCCAGTGTTGGTGGTAAGGGGGGCAGACAGGTGGGTGCCAAGCCGCACCTGTTGCTTCCTGTTGGTCAGGAAGTCCATAATCCACTCGCAGATGGTCAGGGTGGATGGTATTGAAGACTGAACTGAAGTCCACAAACAAAGCCCTGACATAGGTGCTGGGCGTGTCCAAATGCTGTAGTATGTGGTGGTGGCTGAGGTTAACAGCATTGTCCATGGAGCAGTTGGCACAGCTAATGGCTCTGGATTATATTCCTGAGATGGGGTGGGGGTAGGCTGATGATCTTGAAGTGATAGGGGTGGCCCAGACGATGGTGTGTGTGATAGGCAGTGTTGGGGAGTAACTAGTTACATGTAACGGTGTTACGTAATTAAATTACAAAATAAATGTAATTGTAATACGTTACAGTTACTGAGAAAAAATATGTAATTAAATTAAAGTTACTAATCAAAATGTTGGTGATTACAAAGGGGTTACATCTGAATATATTATTTTTGGTAAAAAAAAAAAAAGCTTCTATGTATAATATAACATTCATTCTGTTAGTTTGCATCTTTTCGCCTTTGCTTTCCTCATGCGGGTTTGATCGCTTGCCTGAAGAATGAACAAGCGAATTTCGCGCCACGTCACAGCAAGCATTTTGATTACACCAATGCTGCTAGCAAGCTGGAAAAGGAAAAGTGGAAAGGGGGACTGGCTTCTAGCCCTACTTGAAGGTGATTGGCTTTCGCCAGGCAAAATTTTTGCTCGAGTTGAACATTTTTTAACTCAAGCAAACGCTCATTTCGCCCATTTCACGTCGCTCACAGTTTCGCTGCGATTAACTCCACCCATTTGCCTTCTGCCATTGACTTTTCATGCATTGGCATCGCTCGTAAATTTCACGTCGCATTCAGTTAAAACACACCTTTTGGCATATTTCCGGACAACGCGGGTCTGCAAAGCCGTTGGGACAAATTTGAGTGCAACACCATAAAGGGTCGGATGGCTTACAAGGAGCTGTCTCATCATCTAGACAGGCTCCATTCATTTGGCAGTATGCGCTCAAATTTTGAGCGTTGTTTTTGATTGGTTCTCTTGTTTGAATTTGCACCGTCTCTCATCTGCCAATCAAATCAATGCACATTGCAACCTGAGTCTGCCATGCCTGCGACCAGCCGATCACGCCAAGGCGGGTGGCCATGTTGTTGGACAAGAACGCCTTTCAGTGCTGGAAATTCAACAATAGTTTCCTTCTGAAATCAGAAAAGGGCTCTAACATAACTTTTACAGTGTAAAGCTCGTTTACCAGCGGTGAAAATGCTGTCAACATTGAAATGCTCAATGTCAAACCTGAGGAAACATCTACAGGTAAGTTAATGTAACCGCAATCAGTCACATAAAATAAAGTACCTCCCGCCCCACCATGTTATTTATGTGTGTTCAAGACGTAATTTAGCTCTATATTTTGCTCTGTGCCCGTCCAGTACGCTACATATTTATGTTTAATCTCCATCCATGACAAATTAATTGCTAGCTAGCTAACAAATGCCTTTTGCACAGCCACACCTCCATTTATGAACCCTTTGGTGGAAAATCTTAGCTAACGTTAGTCCTCCTTGAATAGTGATGTAAGTAGCCTATGTGAGATCTAATAACACTCACTAACTTAATTCAGAATTGTGTTTTCATTAAATATTAACTTGGAGAGGTCATTAGGTTGTGAAATTTCTACAGGGCACCAACAGACTAAATTAATGGTCCAAACTATGCATACTGTACGGTAGTTGTTGCCAGTTTGCCCTGTTTGTTTGTGATGTACATACTTGTGATTTGTTTTGGTGGTTGTGCTTTAAAATCAGAACATTCCAATCTTAATTCAAGTTATATTGAAGAACTTTTAATAAAAGTTTGCCAGTAATCAGTGTTGAGTCCTGTTGTGAGATTTACACTGCCTGGTTTAAATGTATGGACTTTTCAGCTTTATTGCCTAGTTTAAAACATTTGTTAGAAAAGTAATCAAAAAGTAATCAAATGTAATAAGTCACATTACTATGATGAAGTAATTAAAATAGTACATTACTTATTACATTTTTGACAGGGTAACTAGTAATCTGTAACCTATTACATTTCGAAAGTAACCTTCCCAACACTGGTGATAGGGGACCTCTCAAACCTAGTGTAAAAGGTGTTGAGGTCTTCAGCAAGTCCAGGGGATGGGGTGATTGCAGGGCTTTTCTTATTGTAATATGTGATTGTCCTGAGTGTGTTTCAGAAAGGGTCGTTGGTGCTTGAATCACGCTCCAGCCTGGCCTTGTACTCCTCCTTGGCGGATTTGATGGCCTTCTTGAGGTTCTGTCTAGCCAGCCTGACTGCATCCATATCACTTTCCCTGTATGCCTGTTCTTTGTGACACCTTAGTTCTCTAGGCTGTTTGGAGAACCAGGGCTTTTGGTTATTGTACCTTATGATGGTTTTGGTTGGGAGGCAGATCTGCTCACAGAAGTTGATATATGAATATACAGTGTCAGCAAATGAGTTGTTGTTGTCCTCAGGGCCTCTCAGAGACTCCCAGTCAGTGGACTCCATGCAGTCCTGAAGCATATCTGTTGCTTCTGGAGTCCATCTCCTTACTGTGGTCCTGGTTGATTTAGCCCTCTTCAGTTGCTGTCTGTATGTCAGGAAATTTGCTCAGCCAGCAAGTGTTGTGTTTCTCAAACCGGGGCTTGCGGGGAGATGTAAACACCCGCATGGATAACAGACAAGAATTCTCTCGGGGAGTAGCACTCGATAAAAACTGATTCCAGGATACTCAAGCAACGTTGGTATGTTTTTACTACATCCGAGCACCAGTTGTTATTGATGTAAAAACACATACCTCCTCCCTTTGATTTCCCTCATGCTCCTATGTCCTGGTCAGCTCTGATAAGTTGATATCCAGGTAAATCCACGGCAGTATCGGTGATGTCATCGTGCAGCCAGGTTTCGCAGAAGAATAATGCAAAGCTCCTTTGAAAATCTTTATTGGTCCATAAAAGTAGATTGACTTCATCCATTTTGTCCACAGGGAGAGCACATGTTTGACATGCAAATGGCCGGGAGCGGTGTGCGGTGTCCTCTCCTCCTCCACTTGAAGAGGGCACCGGCTCACCAACCCCTGTAGCGCCGCACCTTTTGCTTGTTGGCCGGGCGGCCTTTCCAGCTGTCTATGGGAAGTATGCAATCACAGATTTCCTCCAATGGAGTCAAAAAAGACAGAGATGAAACACTTGGCATTAATTCCCTGATATTTAGGAGCGTATTCCGATCATAGCTGTAGCACATGTTGGAGAAAAAGATATAAATTTACACGAAGGTGGCGCCTCACCAAAATAGTATTCACCAAAAAGTTTATTATACAAAAACATACATTTTCATGTATGAATTATAAAAGCCTGTGTAAACATATTTTAATATGAATATGCAATTATTACAAGTAAAATATATTTTATTATAAATAAAGCCTGCTTCCACATCTGTTACATCGTTTTATGAAACTTTTGTTGCTTTTTGCATAGCAGCAGGCAAGATATTTAGACACTCATCCACATCTTAGAAGTACTGCCGCATAGTTGATTTTGCATTTTGTCCCAAACTGCATAGTAACTGGTAAACATGGCAACCTCTCTAAGTATTGCTGTAAGATAATGGTTTTAACCCTTTGCATCCCGCAGAGTAAGTAGAGTATGCTCATTTGGTGCAACACAGACATTAGTCTGTCAGAAAAATAAACACCAACAATTGTCTGTGGCTCATTCAGATCTTTAAGGTTAGATTTCATCTATCAAAAAAATTTCTTCAAGTATTCTTTGTGTCTCAAATAGGTTAAACACTACTGTACAAGAAGCAAATAGATGAAGAACCAAATACTATTTTTGTTCCATTTTTAGTGTGTTTTTTCTGCACTATCATGAATATGTATTTCTTATGCCCCATTTACAAGATTTTGTTCTGTTTATGCCTGGCACACTATCAAACAAATATCTATTGACTGAACTACTTGTATCTCCAGGGCCATCCTCATGTTTCTTTAAAATTCTGAAATCAATGAACAACTGAATAGATTCATCAGAGAATAAGGAATCCAAGAAAACAAGTAAAGTTTTTCAAGTTAAAATGCTTTAACTGGCAAAGCAGGAACTGTTTCCTATCTTGGTCACATTTGTAGATCAACAATTTTATGCGAACAGCCTGTAGACCTTTTCTTACAGAAACACCAATCATTTTTATGTAATCATTTTAATGCTTCTCATTGCATAAGTTTGCATCACCTGGAGGCAAAATCTCTACAATATTCCTTTATGTTTGACATACTTTTGGATTGAGATTGAGAAAAAAACACATTTATTCCATCATTTAAATCATTCCATCATTTAAATTTGAAGAAATTCAAAATACATATTTCATGATATTTTTGCATTGTTTATCCTTGGCACACTGGAAGGTAGAACAGTTGCACTGTTACATAAACCATTTTAGGCATTTGCAAAAATATTTCACAACAAATTCATCAGGCTATGAATGGTCAGGGTGCACAGGGTATTGAACATGTAGAGAATTTCCAGGTGCAATTTAAATTTTGTCATTTGGTGTTTGGTCTTATCCAGAGCAACAATCATGAACATTAACTGAGTTGCTTGATAAACGGCACATACAGGAGAGAACCTAACACAGTGCTGTCATATCTAGAACGTGAGATTTATTAAGTGCACAAATGCCATATATAAGTGTAATTATGAATAAATGGACTAAAGGTTTCCAAAGGAACACAGGACCAAAATGTTGACAGAAGTTATTGATTTTAAAATGTAATTTAAAAGCAATCAAAGTAAAGTTAATCTACTGAAACAACATGTTCACTAAGATTCACTAATGTTGAGATCAAGATGTGTATATCAATCTATATGTGAAATTTTATATTATTATGTATTTATGAATGTTTTACTGAGCATTTTTGAACTGATATTATAAAGTGTTACCAGATTGACATATGTGGTTACAATTAACATACTATATGCTTAAATGAAGGAATATTGCAAAATTGGGCACTGTTATTTACAGAAAAAATTAAACACTTTTACACTAATGATCCATCAGCATCAGTGCCACTTTTTACATTACTAGGAAACTTTTGGGAAACTCCCTAAAACTGTGTATTTTTCACTTTAAACTTGCCTCTACATCTACACATGTGTGGCCATTGCTCTGTTTCTCAGGAATGTGAATAGCACTATAGAAATGGAAAATGGCTCGCTATAAATTTTTGGTTTATTTCCACAGGCTACATTAAACAACAACATCAAAAAACAGATTGCATCACTGAAGAATGACGACCCACACTTGGAGCAGAAGTTCCATGTACATATTGATAACATCAAAAACAAATATTAGCAACATACACTAAAGGCTGAAGGCAGAGAAATTGTTATGTATGTTAGCAGACTGAGCAACACAAGGATTTTGCTAACAAGCTACTACACTAGCGGTACCTTTCCTTCCTCCTTTGCATCAAAACAATTATGTAATGACAAAGTTTTGCTACCTAACTCTCTGATGAGAATATCAGACTTTACAGCATTGCCTTACTACAAGCGTATCCCATTTTCAGTTAAGGGAGGCAAAAATAATTTGTTGTTATAGACTGAGAAGTCAATCAATGAATTGCTTGAGGAGATTATTAAAGATTATGTTGAGCCTACCAACCAAATATTACACTCAATAACTCGAATCGTTAAATTGCTTTCAACGCTCCAGGTTCTTGTGTCTAGTTTTTTCCAAACAACTGTTGCTTCTGCATTTGGTGCCTCTCAATCATCTATAAGCAGGGCAGTGTCAGACATTTTGAAAGCCATTGTTCTGAGAAAAGGGAGGCACTTCCAATTCCCAAGCAGCAGACAGGGAATTAACAGGGTGACGTTTTTAACATCATTGCCTTCCCTTTTTTTGGGTAGATCAACTGCACACATTCCACTAATACCACCAAAATGTCTTCAGGCATAGGAAACATGTATTGCTTAATGTCTAGGTCATGTGCAACCAGGGGTATAGGAAGGGAAGGGAAGGGGATGGGGAGTGCCCCCCCCCCCTTTTTTCATTTACCATGAATTACCATCTTTTTATAACCAAGATGAATTTTAGGACAGATTAAGCTGTAATCCACATTACATCATAATATGTGGTGACATGTACCTTTAAAGTTAGGCCGTGTCCACACGTACATGGGTATTTTTAAAAACGTAGCTTTTTCTATGCGTTTTGGCCTTTCGTCCACACGCAAACGGCGTTTTAGGTCACTGAAAACGGATCTTTTGCAAAACGCCTTCCAGGGTGAAGATTTTCAGAAACTCCGTTTTCAGTGTTCACGTGTAGACAGGGAAAACGGAGTTTTTGGCTTGTGACGTCAGAGTGTGCGCCGTAGTAACTTTTTTTTTCATGCTTCTGATTGGCCAACATGGCTTTACGATTAGGGTTGTATCGTTGCCTGTTGGCTTGGCATGCTCTTGACAGCGTGTGTGTGCGTTTTCGTGTGGACAGAGATTTTTTTAAGAACGAAGGAGGGAAAACCCCCGTTTTCAAAAATACCCGTGTACATGTGGACATGGCCTTAGTCTAATTGGTCAATACACCCAGAGCAGAAGAGAAATGCTGCACAAACAATATAGAAGGCATTGACCATTCGTCAGGAAGCGTCCAGTTCTTTGAAAGATGAAGGAGGTGAAAATCCACCTACTGTATGTTTCAGAACTTCCCACAGAGATTTAATGATGTTTAAATCTGGAGACTGGGGAGGGCAGAGAAGATATTTGACTTCATTCTTGTGTTTGTGAAGCCACTCTTGAATGTGTTTAGCAGTATGTAAGGGGTCATGTTGGAGTATGGGAACATCTTGAGGAAACAATGTTTGCACTACAGGATGCACCTGGTCATGTAAAATTGCTTTGTATTCTACTATCCAGAGTAATAATTGAGCCCAATGACTCCCATGAGATGCAAGTTCATACCATATCAGATCCACTGCCATGTTTAACAGATTGGGTTGAAGTGGGTGGGAAGCAATGTGGGTTGAAGGCTTTATTTGGCTTTCTCTGAACATAAAACAATCCAGATGCAGGAAAAACAGTATAAGACGACTCATCAGACCATATTACTTTCTACTGTTTAGAGGTCCAGGTTTTGTGTTCATTACACCAGGTTATGTTTTGTTGTGCATTGGCCTTTAGCAGTTTGTGAATGGCAGCCCTACCATAAATATCAGCTTTGTGAAGCTGATGATGTACAGTTTTTACTGAGAGTGGGACATGGAGGTGTAGATTCAATTCTGTGGTCATTTTTGAGGCTTAACTATCCTGTTAAGTGTCTGTCTGTCCCTGTCAGTGAACTTTAACTTGTGACCACTTTTCCTCTTTCCTGATGCAGTTTTTCCTTGTCTGGTATATGCCATCATAATTTTTGACATTTTTCCCCTTGACACATTCAATAATTTTGCTGTTTCAGTGAATGAGGCACCTGCAATGTGAGCACCAACTATCTGAAGGCTTCCTTTAATGTTTTAATTCTAACACTGTGGTGGCAAAGCTAATACCTGAAACATCTTTAGATGGGGCCATTAACACTCATTAAACAATTATAGCAACATATCAATAATGCTTAAATTCATTTAATCACATGCTGTTGTTATTATATGTGTATTATAATTACCAATGGTGGCATCAATATTACAATCAAACAAAAACTCCCCATATTACACAGTGAACAGATACCATTCTGTTATTTCTAGACTAGTATGACTGAAGTGCAGTGCAAGGAATGATCTCCAAATGGAAATATTACCCACCTAAAATCCATTTTAAAAACATTCTGCGGGGAAATCCCACAATATTTTTCCCTGCTTCACTTTTTATATTAGAACTACATCTCTCCATGCAATGCTAAACAAATTATTACTAATGTGGTTGCCAAGTACGCTGGACTGGTGCACAATAGTTTCATATTCTGAAACTATACAGACTGTTATACAACATGGATTATGACAATTGCTGGTTGTTGGGTAATTATCCAAAATGTGGTGAGAGAATTGTTGCGGTGTAACACGATGGCGTAAAATAATGAACGCTTGTTTATGCCCAGATAACAGTGGCTTGCCCCTCTAATCATGGGTAATAATGCCTGTGTCTAATCCATCAAATGATGAAGGAAGGAAGGGTACACGCTGTTATCAAGAAGACATTTTGAGAGCTGATGTAGGTGCCTGTACAGCCCTAGAAATGTATGTGACATTGTGTAAGTGTGGCTCATGCTCCATAACACAGCCCTAAGAACTGATCTGCAGGCTGAGGATATTGAAGACTATGAGGCAGATGACCCGGAAAATCCACCTGCAGCCCCATTTTCTCCTTTCTGAGCAGAAAAGGGAGGGCATATCTGCGAGGACATCATTCAATGATATTTCAGTTAATTGTTCGCTGCAACTTTGTTGTTCCCTTAACGTAATTTTCCAATTATTTGGTCTTTTTTAGATACATTTATTTGCCCTTGTTACTTTAATAAAAGCATTATTTCAAAACTGTCTACAATTTGCAGCTATGGAAGAAATTTCTTTGTTCAGTGGTTGGCTTTTTGATGGAATAATTATTGTAAATTTATTTGTTCACCATTCATTTGTGGGTCAGTGGTTTCTTTGAATGCAGACATGTTTTTAATAATTCTTTGTGCACCATGCTTTGTGATACTTTCAGACAAATCCATTCATTGGTGACAGGCCACATTTGTCCCCAGTAAAGGTTGTCTTTAACTTGGTATTCACTAGCCTTGCTCAACATAAACCACAGCTGGTACTGAGCAAGAAAAGCCTTGTCAAGAACTGGTCAGTCATTGGGAGATAACGAGCAACTCTGAGTAAGGCTCATTGATTACAAGCGGTAAATTAAATTGGCTGATTATAGCCAACCATAGCAGCAGTTTGGCCAAGGGGTTAGTCAGGGTCAGTTCATTGACCAGCTCTGTTATCACTGCCCTGCAAGCCGACAACAATGGAGTTGGCCAAGTTGCTGGATTAGGCTGGCACTTAGGCTTAAAGCAGTTGTTTTTTTGTTTTTTTTTGTCAGCACTTGCAGGTGTTTTTATTTCTAAAAACACCAATCCATGAAATCCAATCCATTTATTTCTAAAAGCATGAATCCATGAAACACAGATGACACAAATTAAACCATGACTGTTTCATTTTACTTAAAACAGTGATTATGTATTGCAAAATAGGATATAAAATGTCCCTAGAAGAAAGCTGAAAATTAAGACTGCAAACATATATGACTGAAAAAAATCTAAACATTGTAAGAAAAAAATTCTTTCTCATTCTGTGTGTATCATCGCTGTATGTGTTTATATCATTGCTAATTACTATAAGCTCTAAAGGTTAACAAATTTGTATAGTTACTTTAGTGAATCAGTTATTAAGACATTGCCAATAGCATTCTCAGTTAAGATGCAAAAAATGAGACAAATGATCCTGTCAAAGAACCTGTATTTGGACAGATTTCCATAGTATTACTTTTTAGTGCCACCTGTGGATCTTTGAGAAAACCTGCAGTTTTCACAGACACTGCACAAATGTGCCAAGAGCAAGTCTGAGATAAAGTTTCTATAAATGAAAAGAGTTTCTCTGCAGATGCTTATACTACAGGAGCACTGTATGTTCACCATGCTTCTCCACAGTTTTGTTGTAATTTTACTTTTCCAGTCATTATAATGTATACCAGCAAAATTCAAATACAACAGCTTTCCTTTGAGCAATACTCCAATAAAGGCATAGAACACTGAACAGAACGCATAAAATATTGATGGGTTAAGCAAATTCTGTCATTTCTTTAAAAGGCACCACATCATGGCATGCATGAAGGTAAGATTTATTTGGCCTCATTCCTAAGAACCAGCCTTGTATTTTTAGTGGAGTTTTTGTGTGGAATTTTTTAATGGCCCATGCCATCAATGTTGGGACGGGGAAAAATGTGTCAGCATCATCTATCACGTGCCAACATTTCTGGAAATAAAACATCTATAAAAAAAAAAACTTGACTGTGCATTGGCAGTGGTTTGAGCTAATAACCCCAAACTGCACTTATGTTAATCACAGTTTCTGTGATTTGAGACACAAGTGAACAGTCCTTTCAGGAATTTTGTGTGCATTCCATCTAATCCCATTCTGGATGAGAGTATCTGCCAAATAGATACATTTTCAAAAATCAGGAGTTATTTTCTGTAACTGTACTGTTCAGGCTTACATTGGGTAGAACACTTTAACACATGAATAGAATCTTGTTTTTGTAGTCTCTATCTCTTAACTATACATGTTGTAACATAAGATTATATGTCTATATGATTGATTGAGGCATACTGATTGACATTACAGTATGACAATTTGGCATTATAGCATGACAATTTATTCCTGTGAGGTTACAATAATTTATTTTTGATTATTTCTTTTTGCTGACAATGGTCTGAAATATTTGGCAATGGACAAAATTGGACTGTTTGTGTAATTTGTGCAAAAGGAAGGAAATGTGGATCAGGCAGAAAAATAATATGACGGATAAGCAATTTGACAGGTGTCATCCTCAGTGTTTTTTAGCTGATGAGCAAATCTCCCACCCTTGTCAGGAGCTTGTCCGCATCTCATCCTGACCAAATAAATAAAATATCACAGAAATAAGATTGATATGGAATGAGAAGCTGGAAGCAAGCCATCAAAAATAAAATAAAATAAAATATACAAGCATAGAAAACTGCATTGAAAAGATAACCATAGATAGCAGGGGCTCTGACAAGTTCAGAATGTTGACAGGGGCATCACTCCCCTTCATGCCTTTTTGCATAGTCACACGTAAGCAGCTTTAGTTTGGAAATATATCAGTTACTTTTAGAGGGCACTAGTCCCCGATGACTTGTTGGATCAATGGAGGCATTATAGAGGTCAGCTGATGTTATCCCCTGAAAGTCTAGGGTTGATTAATGGAGGAAAGAGCAAACCTGCCCCAACACTGAAGATCCTCATCTGCACATGTGGATGAGGGAGAGCAGGGGTTGGGAGATTGGGGGATTGGGGTGAGGGGGAGGGTAGCTGAAAGCCAATGCCATGCCATTGTTGGCCAAGTGAATGTACAAATACTTCCACTAATCTCATAGACAGGACAAAATCCCTTCATTTGTGACAGGCCACATTCGTCCCCAGTAAAGGTTGTCTTTAACTTGGTATTCACTAGCCTTGCTCAACATAGTTGCTCAACGTTTCAGATTCATTATAATGAGTCTCATTATTATTTGAATTTTCAAAGAAGGTTAGAAAGTCTACCGATCATTTTCTCAAACATGATTTAAGAGTTGATAGTGTCTAAAACATGTTATCCTAATATCCACCAGTTGAACAGGACAGCTTGCAGAGCCAATGGTGTAAGCGCTTGCTGTTATTTTACAGTTAATTTAAATGTGTTATCTTCAAAAGCCAAAGTGCAATTGCAAAAAAATAATAATAAAAATGTATAAATAACCAAACAAATCAATATGTGATATTTTTTTGGGGTGAGCAAAGCAACAAGCCATTTTGCTGTAATGAAAGATAACACCTTTGGCATATTGAACATTATTATGTTTAGTATTCAACTCAAAACATGTTATGATTTTTAATCTTTATTTATGCTTACGCATTTACATTTTTTCATGCTCTTGAATACCGCTCTTTATGTTCTTCAATATTTTTTTCTGTCTTCCATGGCCACCAGGTTAGTCCTTTTATGTACTTTTCAGAATAATGATCGAACACCTGCTGTACAAAATCAACAACAACCTTCGAAATGTTAGCACTAAACAGCTCTACAATTCTTTATTCAAACAGATTACTTTCTCTTCCAGCAGAAAGAGCACAAATACAACTCTTCACTGAATGACACTTCAATTAGTCACCCATCCTCCCCAGTACTAATAATCAGATGGCGAGAGGTGGGCAGACAAGGCAGGCCATTAAAACATCTTCAAAACCCAGCAGATTTACTCAGGGCTGGAGATTAAGGATCATCACATAGAGAACCTGTGACCTCACTTATCAGCCATGCTTATGCGTACATGGCCACCCAATATGTGTAATTTCTCCAAGCGGACCATGGCATGAAAATGCTCTCACCTTTATAATCACCTCTGATCTAGTTTGCCTGCTCCTCAGGACTCAGTCCACAATCACTTGCAGTAAAAGTCGAATATATGTATACATACACGACTTATAATTTGAGTTTGTACATATCAAGTATGATCCACAAAAGTGTAAAATACACATGCAAGTTTCTTTTGATACATTGAGTTTGCTCTCTAAGTGTGTGCATGTTCAAATGCCTTTTTAACCTATAGTGAAAACATGCCTCTATTTGTGCAATGTTTTATTCTGTTCACATGTTATCACCACCTTGAAATGCAATGGCCAAGCAGTGAACAGTGAAACATTTCAAAGAAATGACATCTCTGAATCTGAGATTAAAGTAATGGGGTCTAAGGTGTCAGATGAAGCATCACATTGTTTGATTGTCAATGGCAGTGGAGTGATGAGATTAAAGCTACTGTTTGGCAGAAAATTACATGCACTTTTGTTTTGGCTTCATCAGAGTGTTGGACACTGACAATCTGAAAAGGAATAGTTTGATCTGAAGTTGGATACAAGAAACCCAACATCAATTAGAAGACAGGGCAAAAGGTGAACTGTGCTGTCAGTTTGTATGCCAGAATGTGAGAATGACATGTAGTTCCCAGAGACACTTATAATGCTCTAAAGAATAGTCTCTTTAATGAATGCTGTCAAGTCTTCCACAATTAGCTGAAATAAAAGCTCATGAAGTGTTCTGCCAAATAATGGTTTTTAGTCTTACTTGTTACCCCACTACCTAGTTTTCCTTTGTCTTCATCATGGAACATTGAGTTTCATGGTGGCAATATCACAACAACAGATTACAATTGAAATCACTGAAACAGGCTTTTCAGAGCATTTTTCTGGTTTTCAAGTTCACTGTTCAAATACAGAGGTCATACTGTACATACCTCTTTTGCATCATACTATACATTTTAGTATAGAAACCATGAAGTTAGTTCTTTGCATGCTCACGTATTGTCATTTCTGCAAGCATTTGATGAATGAGGCCTGTGGATCTGTTTGACTCTGCCTGTGAAATTAAAGTAAGTGCAGTACTATTATTGAAAGGAAAACAGATGCACTGTATAAAAAGAATCAGAGCACTTTCATTCCACTTGCTTAGCAGATACTCCTATCCAGAGTGACTTACATACTTTACATTCCATCCATTTATACAATTCTATATTTATTGGGAGAATTCAGACTAAGCACCTTGTCCAAGGGAACAAGAGCAGTGCACAAACGTGGAATTGAACCAGCAACCTTTGGAGCGTGAGCCTAGCTCCTTACATCTACAGCACACTACTGCTTGTGGTGTTCTGCCTACAGCATACTGTAGATGGTTTCAATGGATTTCATGGATTTCAAGTTCTTGCTCACACATGCTTGACTGCCCTCTCCTCTACACAACACTGCTATGCTGCATTCCAAAACCATTATAAGTCACATGTCACTGCTTTCTACAGTGCATTCAGAAAGCCACACTGATCTGGTATTTTCATCACAAGCTCTGCTCTCTGCTTTCTTCACATTTGATGTTCTGACTTGTTTCTGCTTAAAAAGCAGTGGGGAGTCTGTTGGAGATATCATAGATCAGGAGTGTTTTATTTCACGATTGTGTAGGTGAGGTGATGTTCTGTGCTGATAGCCGGGAGCTCTTGATAACACAATGTACCCTGAGTGAATAAACAACATATCTGAAAATCTGTAGGACCATAAAATGTGCCCATTCTGTGTTGCAATAGCAGAGCCTTTTTTGGAACAGATTGGTATTGTACACCCTAACAAATCCTCACTATTATTCTTTATTGTGTTATATCTTCTGAGTCTGGCATTCTATTCTGTGGTATTATCCCAGTGCAAATCCATCAGTACAATAAGACACCAGGGCCAGCATTCATAACACCCTCAGTGGACCTGGCTGCTGAACAGCCTCCACTCCAAAAATTGTGTGAATCTAATTTTAGGCAGAGGTAAGGGTGTGTATTTCCATACATACACATAGAAAAGGCTGTTCAAAGCACATGCCTGTGTGAAATTTGAGTTCCTTTAAAGTCAGGGGGAATTTTACTGCATGGCACTATCTCAGGATCATGTTGATTTTAGAGCCGTACGGGACCACCCACTGGTGGCACTGATGCTGCCTCCTCCCAGCAAAGGTTGTAGGGAGTGTACTATAACTCCAGGACACACAAAGTCGCCATCTGACAGATAAAGAACATGAGAGTGAGTCAATTTGAGACATGAAGGGTCAACTTCATGAGATCATTTGCTGGGCTTTGTTGCAAACACAATTGTGAGATATTATGTTGCATAAGAGGTTGTAGAGAATAATGTCTGATATCGATTTTTTATTTCTCTTTTCTCTTGGTTTAATGATTTGGATATTATGTGAGTGCACCAGTTTCACTTTGGCAAAGTGATCTATGATTAGCTATGGTAATTGCTATATTTGTAAAATACAACTAAAATATTCTGTTATTTTAGAATTTAGCGAGCTAATAAGGTAGTTAGTGCAGAATGAAACAATAAGGTAAAACAGCATTTGGTAACAATATCTTGAATGCTGGCATGACTACTGCATGTCCATGGAGGCATTGTTTTGTGCAGTACAAACCAAATGACACAGAATTACATTTAGATTTTTTTTCTCCTCACATTGGATAATTTCATGAAACATAGTGGCTTCTTTCCCTTCATAATATGGTTAGTGTGCAGCACAACAGCACCATTGATGTTTTTTATATGTAATTTTATTTTATTCATTTATGTGTTAATGATTTTGTATTACATTCCACTTCCATGAATGATGTTCAAGGAAAGGTTTTCACTTTTTTGAAGGATGTCACAAAAAACCTATTTGCAGGCTCTTGCATGGTTGCCATATTTTTTCAATCAGTTGCTGAATAACTGAATGTACACCATAAGCAATTTCATTGCCTTTGAACTATGTAAATGCAAAAACTCTCTCTGCCATGGAGCGGTACAACTCAACTCAGTGTCTAAAGACAAAGATTATGGCTTTTGTGTCCACAGTTTACACCAGCACTGCTACAAACACAGTTCCAAATTAATCTGCACCAAAATTTATTTTATGGAGTGAAATGCATGGAAACCCAAAAGCTGTCTAATACACAACAGCTCCATATCCTGGATTTATTTTTAGTTTTTCTTGGTCTTATGCACCTTCCAGCTCTTTGGCATGATTGATGAGTCTAAGCTCACCACATACCCCCAACCTGGACCTGACCTGTTTTCTCAAGTGTACTTGGACAAAATAGTTGAACAAAGGCAAAACCTTCGACGTCACATCCCGCTGTCCTGTCCTGTGGACTTTTCTGACAGAGACAATTCACTGGGTGAGATTTCTTCTTTTAGTTGCTATTCAGGCAGGGCATGGGTGGCAGAACCAGGAAATGGTATGTTCTCATCTCAAAGTAAGCAGCACAAGACAGAGATTCAAGCTCTCTCATATTTATTCTGAGGTTATGGTGTGGCTGGTAACCTAATGACTCCCAGTCTTTCTTTGAATGTGTTAATTTATGTGTGTGTGTCTTCCCACACTAGAGTTGTTTTATTTTGTGTTAAAGTGATGTATGGAGCATGGTGAAGACATTCAGTCTCTCGGTGGGGCTGGTAACCTAATGACTTCCAATACTCCCTTGAATGTATTACTTTATGTGTGTGTGTTTTCTCAGACTAGAGTTGTTTTTATTTTCTGTAAAATGATGTATGGGGCATAGCGAGGACATTCAGGCTCATGGTGTGGCTAGTAAATGAATGACTCCCAATAATCCCTTGAATGTATTACTGTACATGTATTTTTGCTTACTAGAGTTATTTTATCATGTGTTGAAGTGATATATAGGGCACAGAGGATGTACAGAGTATGATGTAGAGGATATATAGAGGATTCTAGCTGTAAGGTACAGGGTGTCTCTGGTAAGATTTTCCAAGTGTGTATCTTTATATGAGATACAGTGCATCATGTACCTTGATGATGATTCTGTGCATATGCTTCTGTTGCTTCCATGCTCTGTAATGTTTTCTTTCTATCTCTCCTTTTCATGAATTCATTCAATAACATGAAAACAAACTCTTTAGCATAAGTCTGATTAGACTCAGCTCTGCATTTAAGCTGAGATATATCAAATTTACTGTGCATTTGCTCAGCACACCAACTTCATTTAGTGTTTCACTGATTCATTTCCTCTAGGTCCCACTGTTTTGAGAAACAATCTCTGTTGCACCTCCTGTTCACCTCAGTCAAAGTTAATATTGTGTGCATGTTCACCTCCCTCATGCGTGACCCCACAGAGCTATACCAGCTCACAAATGGAGCTAACAAATGGAGCTCTGTCCCAACTGACCTTTGAGCCCTAATAGAGTCTCCCCTGCAGGTCCATCACTTTGTATTTCGAGACACACAGGTCAAAGCCCATGCAGTTTTCACAGCTTCATACAGAAGAAATAATATATAAGTAAATATATGACAGACCAAGAGAAGTTAGAGTCTGTTTTTGTTCATTCTCGGAGAGACCTGTAATAGATTAGTAACATTAGGGTGGATTGATCAACCTAATGGCTAAACCAACAGTGTGGGTAAAAGGGTCAGGGTAACTGGGGCTTTGCAATGGTGTCAGAATACTGTTGGTGGAACCAGCACAAAAATAAATAGCAGTTTAGCATGTGGAACATAATAGCATTGTATAAAAACAGTACCCTTCACCAGCTGAGACATCTCCTTGGCGTAAATCAGTCCAGGTTCAAAGCTGAAACTGACCTGTCTCTCTGGCCGCATCAGCTATAATGCATGGCGGGAAATTAAATTCTCATTGTGCGGTTCTGAGATCCATCTGAGGTGTTGGTGTGAGTCAAGGTACAACAATAAGAGGGAAAACAGGACTAATTAAACTGACAACGAAGTCTTGTATTGATGCATGACCTTGTCCTTGAATTAATATCCAGCTCCTCAACTTTCTGTTTTTGCACAGCATGCAGTTCTGAGTTTCCATCTCTTTTTACAGTCTGTACGTGAGGGAAGACTTGACACACACGCAGGCAAGTAACAGGGAGCTGTCTCTCTGTTAATCAAGTTTTGCATTCCCCAGTTTTACGCTCAACTGCATTAAGATTGCCTGCCAGATTACTGCCAAGAATTTGTAAACACAGCATGAAAGCATTATTTGATTTTAAAGGGAATATTGTTCTGTACAAATTTCCATAACACTTTGCATTTTCCTCAGTACCTCCTTCCAGGTAGCTGTTAATTGCATGGAGCCACCCTATCACTTTGTTCACTTGTCATTAGTAAAGCTAACTACAGAAGGAAGGGAGCCTTGTGAAGTAATAAGAAAACTGAAATAGTGAAAGTAATAATTACAAATTAAAAGTGCATTTTTCACTTTGCTCTCTTTAATATGCGGTTACTATTTGAAGAAGGACCTGACTTTCAGCTCATAAAAAAAGTATTACAGATTTAACAAAAATGAACCAAATGAAAGTACGGATGTGTTTCTCATGCTGCTCAGTGACTGTGTGAGGTGAATGTGTGCTCTAATGATGGCAAGATTTTATCGCAGATGATATTTGCTTCTTTCTCTTGATGTGCAGGTTGAAGGAGAGTAGACATTTCAAATATGAGAAGATAGAAAGTTTAATGACACGAACAGGCCACTCAGCTTAAGGCTTGCCATTCCTCCCATAGTCTAGGTCAGCCAGCAGTGTCTCAAGCCTGGTCCGCTAACAATCTCAGAGTCTCCATTAAAAATCCCATTCCTGCTTCCATTAAAAAGCCTGGTAAGCTATTCTATGCATTACTATCTCTGTGCAGAAGAATACCTCTGTCTATGATCACGTCAGTTCTTTTCTGCTATGGTAAATATAGTGATGGAAGTGGATCATGGTTGTGGGAAAGATTTGTAGCAACCCTAACAAAGTAGAATAGTTTTCCTCATTGAATGAATAACACGCATTGGTGTCGTGAACATGTCTCTGTGTCTATTTCCTCAACCCTGCCTTAAAGGATGAAACCAGCAGAAATATAGGAGTCAGGTTCCTGTCTGTCCAGGCACCCCATTGTTCCAGACCAAGGAAACACACCATATGGGTGGCCAGATAGGATAGACCAAGCAAAAGTACTGACAGACCCGTTAGAATGCCAACATCAGCAAAAAACAGAACAATGGTCTAGATGACATGTTTTTGACAAATGTGATGTATGTATACAGGATGTGTTGGGTATAAGAATGGTTCTCAGTCTCAGAGAAGATGGACTTGTTGCTTGGCACTGTTTGTGTATGTAACTTGTCCCCGGCGTCGTGAATAAAGACTGCAGTGAACCACCTACTTGCCTGCATCGAATTTTTGACCACATGGTGATATTTGCAAATGTAGTACAATATTTAGATAGCAGTGTGTTTGTGAAACTTAATTGTTCAGTAACTGATCATGATTCATTGCCATAGTAAGCAGTTACTCTAAGTAACTATTTTAACTAAAAATTCCAATATTATGTCCTATATGAGAGAAAAAAAGAAAAATATATCCTGCATAAAATGATAATCAAAAGCTCACATAGTATGGAATTGGTAAAACCTCAGACTTACCCTTGAATAAACACTTTCTTTCTTTAAGAATCATTTAAACAGCAGTGAAAGAGGGAAATGCAACAATAACAACAAACACATCAGCACCAGCGGAAAGGGTACGTTTGACAAGGCTTGAACACGCATCTACACTGAGATAGGTGGAGCGAGGTGAGCAGAATAATAAATCTCTGTCTGTTGAGAATTTCTTGGCCATCTGCTACTGCTCAGCACTTGATTTGATCTGGAGACATTAGCAGACAGCCCTGCCAATGGAACCACTTTTAACATTAACAGAAAAACACAGAAATAAACAAGATGCATTCTCCTCGATCTTTCCATTCAGATCAATAGGAAATAACAGAAGATGAAAACCCACTGTCTGTTGCTGGAAACAAAGTGTCAGCACTGAATGCTTGGATCCCCAGGTTCATTATTTGTATTTACATAATGTACTTTTTTATTGTAATGATGTTTTAAAACACTTATAGTGTTGGCATGCTGTGTACATATTAGTGGTGTGTTTGAAATGCACAGCTTGCCAATAAACCTTGGGTGCATATTAGATTATTATCAGATGTGTCAGCCCTGGGAATATCAAATTCACATGAATATGCAAGAGCTTGTAGGCTCAGCCATTTCCATTCGCACAATAATTTCAGCCAGGTTCTCAATTTCAGTAGCATGAGGAACAACTTGCTTTTGACAGAATTCTTTTCACTGTATGTATGAATGATTTCAATAGATCTGATCTGCACTCCATATACCATCACTGCGAGAGACACCCAGAAACTTAGCTTTGGGGGTGCTTAATCAATCCATATTTATTATTTTTATTATTACAGCCATGACTTGATGCCAGACGAGACACATAAGTAGTGTCACATGTAAAAACAACTGAGATATTCTTTTATTAAGAAGCTCTGTTAAACTGTGAAAACAGCAGGGGAATGTCAACTGAACCCTCCTGACCTGGTAAGCAGACAGCAGCTAGACACATACTATTTGGCTGATTGCATGAAATAAAGTGGCCACTAGCTATTAACTAATGTGTGGCTAGATTGCAATTGAAATTGACACCAAGGGAAGCTACTCAGTATACAACCCTCAAGTTAAGGTCCATGATCCAGTCTTTAGGGTATTCTTCCTGTTATGGCTCCAAAACTACAGGCAGATGTGACTAGACTTAAGTTTAGAAGTGACCAGGTGCCATTGGGGAGCCAGCTAATATTTAAAGCTACATAACCCATTCCAGTTCCCAATCATCACTATCTGAGTCCTTTAGGAAAATGTTTTATTCATTCTCCAGGATAAATATATTTTATCTTAATTAATAATTAAAGGAATCACCATAATATAATGTTATTGCCCCTAAATCCCTGCTGTATTGCTGTTCCCTTTTAATTAACTAGATGAAGTTGATAACGAGTCTGATGGGACAACAGTGTGAAAGGACAGCCATCAAGGGTGTGGTGCAGGTGAGAGGGTAAGTGACATATTTTTTTTTTATAGAATGGTGAAGCTCATATTAGCAAAGATTGAGGAGCATACTTTATGAAGGGTGTAAAACGCTCATGTTCTTTATATCACTGAATGCATTGTACTGTTTGGTGTATTTAAAGTGTTTGTGTGTGTGTGTGTGTGTGTGTGTGTGTGTGTGTGTGTGTGTGCATGTGCTTGTGTGTTTTATGTGTGTGTGGCTGAGGGAAATATCCCATACAGTGGTCAGTTCCTATTACTGATTGACAATGTCATGTAGAACAACATTAACATTATTAAAAACTTTCTTTTTAGATAATAATTTTTAAATGTCAAAGTGAAACACAGTTGATGGATAAGCATTGTCTGTAGTTATCATTTGCAATTTACTATTGTTTTGTAAAGCACAGTTTGTTTGTTTTTTTCTCTACTGCACGTGACAACCCAAATATAAAACAATTAGTGTGCATCAGTTAACTTCTGCTCTGACTACATCACTGAAGGGTGATGTAGTTGGAGCTCACCTTTTTTTTTTTTTTGTTTTTTTAATTAAAACAAAATTACTCCTACTCTTTTGAGTATAAATCCCACATAAAGGTTTCTTCTGGCATAGCTAATCTCCAAAGGTTGCCACCATGCTCATTTCTGTTTCCCATTGGCTATCCTTCCTTGTCCTCACCAATGATTCCAGTCAAGCTCACAAAGGATGCAAGAACTGGTATCCTTTTGAAGATTAACCTGCCATTCTTTATTATTCAATTTTCATATTTCCCCATGGTATCTCTCACATATTAAATTTAGAGCAGACCGTCTTCACAGGCTAGAAGCATTGTGTTGTTCAAGATGATTTGTTCTAATAAAGATTTAATTACTGATTTGGCAGTTGAGTCAGTTTTTGTCTTGAAACCAGTATCATCCTGAACTGCATATAAACCTGAGTTTTATTTTTTCAAGTTTTTAAGAGGAATTCCAGTGGTGAGATAGAAGTTACCATTTAAAATCACCTGCATCTGTAAAAAAAAAAAAAATGAAGTGCTTGATAGGCTCACTTGTGGGGAGACCCCAGCATCAGTGAAGTGTCTCCAATGTCAAAACCATAAACAAAGTGAGGCCACAATAAGGGCAAGTGTTGTCAGCGGAATATCTGGTAAATAAAATGGTAAATAATACTTTCCATTTGTAGTGGATGTTATTTGATTTATTGTTCTTTATGAGACTGATTCAGATGTTATATACGGGCACATAAATGCTGCTTAAGTGCTTCTGTGGAGACTGGTGTGCCTCTATTAACATTGAGCGAATTCAGATATGGGCCTTGTAAGTTTTTATGTGAGAGATGCACATTTGGGGGGGAGTTTGCCCAAAATGAGGATACTTTGCTCAGTATTAGGGTATGTCTCATTAACAGCCTATGGCCTAGGTTTGATTCCAGCTGCGTCATCAGCCGATAATCACCGGGACCCCACAACAGCAGAACAAATTTGTGTCATCCTGACAGGGATATAAGGATGGGTAGGTCAGCCAGGGGCTTGTCTGTCTCATCGCTCATCAGTGACCCCTGCTAGTCAGTAGAACACACACATGTTTGTAATTAGACAGGCTACAAGCATTTAAAAGATATTTTACAACCCTGCACAATTGTCAATGAAGTGATGAACATTTACTTTCTATAACATGACATAAAATTGTCTATGAGGTCTTAAAGGTGAAGGCGGACTACACTCCACTGATTAATAAATGTTAATTAACTACACTCATGTCAATATAACCACAAATGATGTCCTATCATATGGTGTTCTATAAGAACGTATCATCAGGTGTCCTGCACCAAATGTTCTTATGTTCTTATGTTCTGATGTAACTACCAACGCAAGCAAACGCAAAGGAAATAATTCATTGTAGCACTGCATTTTAATGCTGTTGTCTGAAAAGCGACCCTCAGGAGTACTGAATGTGTATTCATATGAAGAAAAATGTGAAGGAAATTGCACGGACACGAATGAGAAACCCTCTCAATGTGATGTAAATTAAATGTGGAATAGAAAAAGCTCATAAATTGAATGATATGATACTGCACCAAAGTCATATTTAAATAACATTATGTCCATTCGTAAAGATGATGGTTTTGGTGTCTATCATTATTGATCTTTAGAAAGGAGAAGTATGTTACCTGAAAGAGAAGTAATGAGGAGATTATGAAGATGAAATTCTACAGAATTGAATTCAATAGCTGATCTCATCCTTTACCTCCAAGTGCAGTGGAATTTAATTGGTTGCCTTTGTATGAGCAACACCGTTCTGGTTCTCCAAAGTGAAGTAATAACAAGGGTTAACTCGTTCCCTTCTCTAAAGCCATGAGAATGTGATGACTGTTTTCCTAGATCTCTGTGCATTCTAAATTTACAACACTGGCAATTTGTACCCCTATAAAGTAATAACATAGGGAATATCATCATAATGTGTGAGTAATTAGTGTGAAATTAAAATGGAAAACAATTAAGACCAATTTCAGGTTTTTGTCAACTGTATTGTCCACACATTCAGAATGTTCAGATTTGCCACTTACCTCTTCCTGAGTCTATGCATTTTGGCTGTCCTTAATTATGATTGACTCCTTAAAACCATATTTTTGAGTTGGAGCTTTTGAATAAATCTTTTACCAGGATGTTGCTTACCAAATAAAAGGACACTTCAACTGCAAGGATGGTTCAATAGGTGTTGTTTATATGCTATGCATTACATCACAAATGTATTAATCAAAATGAGTAAAATTCAAAGGCCTGTGTCAGTGATATATGTATAAACAAGTAGCATCTAAAGAGCAAATTAGTAAAACTTCCATTCCAATAAATCAAATGGCCTTGGAAGATACATACTCAAGCTCTTTACAAGAAAAGAAAATTCAATATGGTGGATCTAATGGATTGTTGAAGCAAAATTTTTCTTTGTGAGGAAAAGAACCCATGTAGCACATCTTAAACCTCTACAGATTTGTTTTCTCTTTTCATTGAAATTTGAATAATCCATTATAGCAGTACCAAGTGAGTTTATGATAATCTGACTGGGGTTTTCGCGATGCGGAAAAAAAGAGAACACATACATTGCATTCAGATTCCAGTACCTTTGATGCTGCCACATGAAAACAGGTGTGACCTGTTGACATCGGTAGATGACATCGGTATTGCTGAACTGAAGAATGGAGAAGCCAGTGGAGCATGTAAAGGTAAAACTAATGCAACACCTAAATACAATATGAAAATCACTGACTGGGCTTGAAAATTGAAAATTATTTGCAACTTTTGCAACATCTTTGAATTACTTCATTAACAAAACAATGTGAGGTTGCTGTGGTACAGAGTTTATTGAAAATATTTTGACGAAAAACAATGAATGCATCCTCTCCAGTGGATGATCCTCTAAAATTGTTATGCAAATATGAGGCTTCAGCTTATTGCTGGCTTTTGTAAATTTAAAAGAATACTTTTTGGGCTTCATTCACGCCATTCTTGTATGGTGTGTCTGCCTTTTAATATTATCTGTTTTGTTCATTGCAGCATCAACTGCAATTGAGTTGTTAGTTGTGAGGGGAACATGTCCAGAAAATACAATCCTCTCCCTGCTACAGCAACCCATTAAGGATAGTAGTAGATGGGCAGATCACAGTCGTGATCAGGTTAGTGAAATTGCAACATTGTGACCATGCTGTATAATTAGTTGTGGGTGGTTAGTGGTACTATGGTAAATTAGCAGGCTAGCCAGATCGTATATAATGAGTACAATGACTACATGCTGCTAAATGAATAGTCTTTCTTACATCTCCATATTCATATCTCAGTTACATATGAAATACATTGTTAATTTGCCCAGCTTTTTGATGCCCCAGTAAATCTCAGTATCTTTGGTATCGACAAATCTGTGGGAGAATCTTACTATGTGCTCCCTGCATGGATTAACAAGGACATTAAGCGCATATCCTACTCAAAAGCATTCAGATAATCATATGGCCTTTAGAAATACATCTTTCAAAGCACTGCTTGCAAACTAGCTCATAACGCATAGCTAATTTTAGACTGGTCATCACGGCAATGGTAGGGAAAATATTTAGGTAGACATTGGGAAAACATTGCATTCTGCCAAATACTATTACTCTTACTGTTTTTAATCAATGGCCATTTCTCTCCCTAAATGGCTGGAGATTTGAAAAGTTTTTTTGTAAGTATATTTGCCAGCAGACAGGATTTTTAGGAAGGTTTCTTTTTTCCCACTCAAATAAAGGTAGATTGAGTAAGATGTATTGTGATGTACCGCAATCTCTGTAGTGTAAATCTTTTGGAAACATTCTATCAACAATGTTCACTCCCACTGGTTCCAGTGTGGTCCATTTTGGTTGCCACTGGTTTCTGTTAAATATAAAATTCTATGTCAGCCATCCTTATTTTGTCTAGGACTGTTAGGAGATCTGGTAAAGTAGGTCATTTTCATGTCCACACCCACTGTGATGCCACAATACTGTGAAACCTTTTCCAACCAAATAGTAATCCACTAATGATAGCCTGCTTCATTAGGCTCATTGCTATCTGTAATTAATGATCTGTGTCTTGATTTTGAAAATTATTCACTTCATAAGAGTTTGCCAACTATATAATTAACTGACCTGAACTAGATGAATATAACACGAGAACGGCAGTGGGGGTAATTTGGCAAAACATCACTATTAAAATTTTAAATGTCTTCAAAGTTCTGATGCCTATGAGGCTGTCCATTCTTGGCTGTTCTCTAAATATATGTGATACACAAGCTGACCAAGTTTTAGCCATGTCTGCAACTGATATCTTTGTAGATTACTGCTTACAATATAGACAATCGATGTATAAATTTCAAAGTAAATGACTGCATCATCACAGCTCCCCTTTGTATTTGGATTAATTTATTCTGGACACAGAATATATTTATTGATTCAGGGAGCAACAAAGAGGTACACATAATCAATGTAGGACATTTTAGAGGCAAGTGACAAACTTAATCTATTATTGTCTTGTTTTGAGGATAGAGCTCATGAAATGTAGTTTGAATTTCAGAGGAGCTCCCAGATGGGATAGTCACAGAGAAAAACAGAGGAGAGCATAAATGAGAGCACAGGACGATATCTTTATCTTGCAAAGAGTAAAAGTCTTCTTCAGTCAGACTTTTGTGTGGCTGTTCACGGCCATTTCATTTGATTTGTCATGGGTAAAATTTTGTTAGTATTTAGAGATGCTGAATAAACCTTTTCCATCAAATTAATTGTATTGCTTTGCCTTTCTGGTGATGGAAGAAGCTTTCATCTGACCCGATAAGGACACAACAAGCAGACATCCGTTGATACTCTTTTGGGTTCTGTACCACAAGACCCTGCCAATTTACCAGTGAGCCATACAAAAAGCATTATACCATATTTTGTAAAATGGCAAGACATATCTTTCTGAAATGGGCTTTAAACCATTTGAGCCCCAATACCAAAAATGAAAATGACTTTGTCTAGCTATTTCAAAAAATCTTGGGACATATTGAATAGATTTATACTGGAATTTCAAGTAGAATTTTTAAGGTATTTTTTTATTATTATTTTGTATCTCAATGATTAACAGGCCAACAGGAAATGCACACTTGACTGAACTTGTCCCCCAAAACCAGACTGATTAGCCCTGATCTATGACCTTGTTTGGGACCCTTAAATGGGAACACATATCAGGATTGAAAGGTTGGACCTGCTGGTCTTTTCCTGGCTTCAGGTATGTATAAACCACATACTGCATTTAATTTCATGATTCGTGAAATTATGCATATTGATATATTTGAAAACATTAACACCAAGACACAATGTGTAATTTGTGTGATTTTCAGTGGAAACAATTCAGGGTGAATGTAATAAAATGCTATTAACACCCAGCTGCAATTTTCAATGCCTGCAATAATATTAGTAGGCTACCTTAAGGTGGGGTTACACTAAATTTATGCAAGGATCTGTGTTATGTTACCAGTTGTGTCATGAGACAGTAAGAGATTTAGTGGTGATGCAGAACCACAAAAATGAACAGGATTAGATTTATAATGTGGGGCCGTTTCATATTCAGCACAGCAATATACTGCAGTAATAGCACAAAATATGCTCAGTGACCATACCTAAACTCAGAAATCAGTATTTCCGTGAAAAAGAAAGCTTGCAGACCACATACATTGGTGTCACTTATATCCTGATATGTACTCCACACACATTAATACCTTGCTGCCATACATTTGTCAAAGAAAGTACATCATTACAGATAGTAAGTGAAATTAGATGAGGTGAAAATGATATTGTTTGGTGTCAGGTATAAGTGTGGAAGCAAATTTCTGACCATGGACCACACTACTGCAACTACAGTTTTAAGAGGCTGTGTAGTGCAGGTTACTGTTTGAATTCAATATGAAAATGACATGATGATCATTCTTCTGTGTTGAACTAATGATCCCATGCAATATTCACTCTTTAGCCATTTTTGTCTAATTAATGTGCATTTCTTCGTGAGATTTTTCTATGAATAAAATGTTTATTCAAAGATTCTGGCAGCTTGTTACATATTTGGTTGTACATTACTGTTTGAATGCAATATGAAAATGACATGATCACTCTACTGTGTTGAACCAGTGATCCCATGTATTATTCATTTTTTAGCCATTTTAGTCTAATTAATGTGCATTTCTTTATGAGAGTTTTCTATGCATAAAATGTTTATTCTCAGACTATGGCAGCTTGTTACATATCATTGTACGTGCAGCCAATGATGATGATTGTGACGCTTTCAAATGTAATTTACAGAAAACTGTAAGCATTACTGTTGTTCTGATTCAAGGAAACAACAGATGGTCCAGTCCTATTTTTGAGTTTCACTCCCCTCTCTCTGTCTTTCTCTCTCTCTCTCTCTCTCTCTCTCTATATATATATATATATATATATATATATATATATATATATATATATATATATATATATATATATATATATATACATATATATATATATATGTATATATATAGATCTGACATACACCACACACACATCACAGCTGTAGCCATCATGGCCTGTGGATGGCCACTTCTTAGTCATACTATTTTTTTTTTTTTAGTTTTTAGTGTCAAGCCCATTTCCACCCCTTTCCTGTTGAGCACCATACATTTTATTCAACACAAACTGCACTGTTTTACAGCCTCTGGGCCTACATGTTTGTGCAACATACCAGCAATGTGTGTGCCATTAGAATTCAGAGATTAGAAATTAAAGGAATTAGTCCGCAGTGTGTATTGTAATTGTTCTGTTGTCAGGCAGGTACAGGAGGAAGAGGGGAAAGTTAACATTACCTTCAGCTAGGGAATTGCCTGTTGTTTGATGAATGGAGAGGTGGAACCAAACCCATCACATTCACACGCTGCAAGGAGCAGAGGAGGGCTTTTAAGCCCTGTGCTGCTGCCTTTTCAAGGTACTCCATCAAAAAATGAAACCAGTAAATTGTCTTCGTCTGGGGCCCAGCCGCCCGCTGGATTTAATTACTTGTGTGTTTAAAGTTGTTCTCCAGGAAGCCCTGCACTCACATCCTCTCAGGTGGCAGAGGCACGGAACACTGAGTGCCCGCATGGTTAGCACACTTTATTTGAAGCCCACACCTTGCCATCCATCATCATGGCACCATGTCCCTGTTCTCTGCCCTCCAGAGCCAGCTGTTAACATCATCACAGATCCCCTCCAATAGTTGTGCCACTCCCCCACTTCAAATGAATACTTGATCACTGTTATTCCCCAGTATCAATCATGATGTCCCCATTGACAGGACATTGAATTCATAAGTCAAAATTACTCATATTGCTTTGCTGTGTAATTGACAACTGTTTTATCAATAAATCCTAGGTGCCATCAACCTGAAGTAAAGAAAGATTTTGCCATCCTGATTTTGTGGTGGGTGTCAACGGTAAAAAATGTAAAAATATTTCATTATCATTATTAGACATTTCATTTACAGGATAAACCCATTGAGATGTAGCATCTCATTTTTGAATGGGGTTCTGTATGATACAAACAGTATAAAGAAAATATAGCACAATCAACAGCAGTTACAAAACACAAAGAGGCAGATATAGACTTACTGGGGGAACAACACATAATTATTATTAAAATGTGGTAAATGTTGGATTATGTGCATTGGTATGCACATAAATAACATGAGCATGGCAATGAAAAAGCCAGTTAATGAGTGGGTAACCAAGGGACCCAGGAAAAGTAAGTGACAGTACCACCTAGAAGGTACCTCTTGGCTGGTAGGGAACATTTTATCGTCCGGTGTTGAACACTGACAACACTACAACAGCCAGATGTCAGTCAATTACCAGCAAGCCAAGCTGGCGAGCTCACTCATCTGTATGGCAAGTACCCAAAGCTATTTGAACAACAGCCAGAAAAACACACATCACTAAGCACAGTATCCACCCAAAAGACTTAACTCCCATCAGGGAGCCTACAAGATTCCAGAGAGATTGGTTGAGGCATTGAAGAAGGAGGTCCAGACAGTGAGGGGGCTAGGAGTGCTTCAAAAAATAAGTACCTGTACTTATTGTGCCCAAAAAGGATCAGTCAGTCTGGATTTGTATGCACTTCAGAAAATTCACTACAGTCTCCAGTTTCAATGTCTACCCTAATGACCTGCTGGAAAAGCAGTACAGTAAGACAGTATAACACAATACATCACTACCACTGATCTTTGCAAGGGGTACTGGGATGTACCTTTAGCTACAGTGTCCAGACAACATTCCCCCTTTCATACACTATCAGAACACCAGCTCACAGTCATGTTGTTTGGGCTGTACAGGGCAGCAGCCATTTTTGTTCAGCAGCCACAGACTGATGGAATAAGTCCCACAGGGGTGCTAGTTCTGTGCCCCCTACCTAGATGACATTTTAGTTTTCAGCACTACCTGGTTTTCAACATTAACATTAAAATTTTCATAATTACCCTGTCCAGGGGATGGGGTCTGAAAATTCAAAACACAATGTTTTTCCTCAAAAAATCTGAACAGCTTATCGACAGTAAATGAAAGAGCATGCATTTCATTGTTGCAAAGCATTTGAAAAGATATCTTCAGTACCAGACACAAAGATGTGAAGGGGTTTGAAAGAAGAGAAAGGCTACAGAGAGCTACACTGAAATACATAACTATCTGGCATCATAGCTTTCTTGGCATCATAGCCATCATTTTTCATCACTGTCCCTGAACAACCTGATAGGATGTCAATGAATTCATCAATGTGAATAACATGGCATAATTATTTCACTTCAGGATGACAGAGGTTAGCTTTTGCCATGTCTTCCCTGCTTTCAACTGCTTAAATGCATACCACAGAAAATTGTTTACCACTGATAGCACTCATATGGATGCAAATGTCAAAGATTTCCAAGGTAAGTCATTCAAAAGATATGATCTTGACTCACATGCAAGACAGAGTGGTTTGGGAGATGTTTTAAGGAGGCTTTGGCTGGTGTTGAAAATTTCTCACCTTTACAGCATCTCAGTAACCTGGGAAATAAAGATCATGGATGCATAACTGCAGAATTAGTAAAAATGTGGATTTATTTGTAATCACCCAGGACGGTAACACACAGCTGTCACAATGCTGCATTTGCATCAAGCGAACCATAGCCTTACCATCTTATATAAAGTAATATACGATGTGATTTATTATTTTCTTATTTATTACTGTATAATTAATAAAACTAGTTGAGATTTTTAAATTAATTTGTAACCTTTCCTACCATATTTCTTGGGTTACAACTCTTAGTGAAGATTGGACCATGGATACACATTAAAATTTCCTCCACAACTGGAGACACAATGTGCAAGTATCACAAAATGAACTTTACCAAAAAAATTTTTATCTGAATTTAAATCTGCATCACAACAATAGAATATATGAATTTCAGGACTTATTTGAAAATCTACAGTGTAAAATCACCATCATGTTCAACACCAACTGAACGGCAAAATCTCCATGCATGTCTAGATGCATATCTGAAGCAGCACAAAGCTAACATGGAATATAAAATACTTCACTGTGACTGGGCAAGGTTTTGTTTGTGGGTGTGTGCATGTAACAAAAGGCAGAGTTACTGTATTTGGCAGACATGCTGTCTGTTGGACTTCACGCTTCCCTGTGAAATTCCTTTGTAAGACTTTGCAAGTGTAAGGCGGGTTGAGAGTTGGCTGGCACTTTGTCATGATCAATGGTGAAGACAGTGGGTAAGGTTACAAGGACACACAGTAATGAGAAATACAGTGTCCCTGAAGCGCAAAACATAAAAACAAAATGAAATACAAATACAACAAGTTGACACGCAAAGAAGAGTGCAGAACCAAACATTCACAGGAACAAAAAAAAAACATTAACCCAAAGAGGAAAACACAAAGAAAAAGTGATGTGCAAACAAATGTACAAAACACAAAGAATCCATAAATCCAAGTAAGCAAATACAAAACATGAATAGGAAAAATTGTAAACAACACAAGTAGGTGGTAGATAGCTTTAGCTGTTGCATAAGTGTTTCCATTTTGCAAAATACTCATATTGAGCCAATGACCAGCTGTGCAGTGAGAATATTATGGGGAGACCATGGTTGAATCCCTGTAACATTTTTCTTTAATAAAATGTTCATTTCTGTACATACTCCACTCCAGATGAAATGTCTCAATACAGTCCTGAGGCTTTATGTAGATGTTGGGCGCTGACAACTATATTCGACACATCTAGAAATCATGACATAGACTTAATCCTTAATGAATCATCATACATGAATATTCAACTGGAAAACAAGTGTCATTTTCACCAAATAAATTATTGTATTGTTTCCTGACTTTTTTTCACATCTAAACACTGAGTTTCAATGTTGCTAGGATAATCTCAGATTCTCATTAAAACAATAGATGAAATTGCAGCGATATCACAGCACTTTGTTGCCTTGAAACCCCTGAGACAACATTTCTTATCAGCCCTAATGAGGATCCCCGAAATCATCGCCCTTTGCACCGCATGTGCATATTAGTCATGGGATTGTTTCAACTTTTGACCTCTGTGTGTATGTAGACAAAAAGTGTGGAAACTGTCTTTCATAGAATTTGCCTGTGCCTGACTGCTTGAAAGGCCTTTTGCACATACATCTGTATTTGAATGCACCATAGTTTGCAGTCAGCATACAGATACTGGGGCTTATATAATAATTGAACAAATTTGCCAATTGTTTTTCATCTTGGATTACTTTATACTGTTCAAGCATTTATAAAAAGGTATAATTAGCATTTATGCACTATATGGCTCCAAAATTGTTGCAGTCCTCAGGTTAGACAAACGGCAGGATTCCACAACATCAACTTTCATCATTCTGGCATAACCCACTTGTAATGTAGAGATTATTCACTAGTTTTGCAATGTGAATTAAAAATTCAGTTATGGGTAGACTTTCGGTCACACTGGACCTCTCAAAAAGGGCTACATTTGAAATCGAATACTGGTTACCACTGGGTACTGGCGAAGAAGATGGACAGATAATCAATACAGGATATATATATATATATATATATATATATATATATATATATATATATATATATATATACACCTACCTAACTGTGACTTGCCCCCCTTCTGCCTTCAGAACAAGTTGAATTTGTCAGAGTGTGTTTGCGTGTGTGTGTGTATATAGACAGACATAATCACACAGTTTCTCTGGCTATCTCTTCATAAACGATGCTTTGGTCATATTGCTCTAGAGGTTGTTTACAAGCCTTTAATCACGCCTGCACAGTCTATAGTTTTACAGATAATAGGGGCTATTTAAAACCATGCAAAGCAGGTGGAAATTCTGCTGAAAAGCCTGGGGGTTTAACAGTTAATGAGGGTGTATTGCTTGACTAGCAGCAGCCAACAGAATACTAACAAGCCCAGAGATCTGGCACAGGACAATGGCTGTGTTGTGCTCGGCTTCGCTCCCAGCGTGGGACTCAATGCTGTGCCAATTAGGCCAGGTCTGCTGTAACGTTGCATTTCATCCGATTAGCGGGCTGGGCAAGTCAACCAACCGCTGGCTTCGGGGGTAGCCCTCTGCCCCTCCATTTGTTTCCGCATGTATTGGAACCTATCCCTTTCTACTCATAAATGGTTTTTCAGGAAGGGTTTACGGTGGCAGAATGGCCTGTAGATGCCCATGCACAAGGTTACAGCAAGAGTAAGACAGTCCCATAATAAGATCTTACCAGATTCCAACTAAACCATCAATGCACAGAGCATTTTTAAGACAGGGAGTTTGTGTATTCAGGAATCTTTCTTAAATCAGATATATTTGAATATATTTTACAAAAACCCTGAAAATTGTAAATGCTTTTTGTGGCTTTTAATAGGGTGGCTGTATAGCAGTGTTAAATGGTCTAATGATTTAATAATTTAATAAGATCATTTCAGTCTTACACTTATCTGAAATGCAAATATAGTGATAGTGAGCTATCACCAGTGTTAGGAAAGCTATAAATGTCTGTCTGTTATAAGCATCTGTCTGTAGGTTGCCAAATAAGTAAATATTTACTACTACTTTCAATTAATAATAAAAAAAAAACAGGAATTAAACTGAATAAAGCAAAGTGCAAGTTTTAAAATATGAATTCTATATGCATTTACACTAATAAATTGGACTTTCAACAGCCATTCACTGTGTAGATTTTCTGTTGACTACTGACTAATAAATATCAGCAATACTTAATTCTGTTAATATTAGTTATTATTGATTCTTTTCCAACAGTATAAATGTTGCCTGGATGATCAAACTGTAGATGATCATTACAAATCATCATCTCAAATCATATCTTTTGTGTTAAATGGCTAAATATACAGTGATGTTATACATGCATGCCCATTTTCTTTGTATTTTTATTCTTTTCTAGGATTGTCATTTGTTCTGATGCATAACTTTTTACACAAATCACACTCAGTCTTGGGCCTTACCAACTTTGTTTTCTGTAATACAAAAACTGATCTATTGAGAGAACTGGCAAGGAAAATCATCTCATTAAAGTACACAGTTGCCTATTTGCCTATTAAAATACAGTGGTCCCCCCTTATCCGTGGTTTAGCTTTCTGCGGTTTCAGTTACCCACGATCAACCGCAGACCGAAAATATTAAATGGAGAATTCCAAAAATAAACAATTCATAAGTTTCAAATTGTGTGCCATTCTGAGTAGCGTGATGAAATCTCATGCCGTCCCGCCCGGGATGTGAATCACCTCTTGTCCAGCGTATCCACGCTGTATACGCTACCCGCTACCCGTATGTATGTAAAGGAAAAAACATATATATAGGGTTCGGTACTATCCGCGGTTTCAGGCATCCACTGGGGGTCTTGGAACATATCCCCCGCGAATAAGGGAGGACTACTGTATTATGATTTAATATGTTGTTCCTTCCTTTGTTCCATTGTAATTCCTTGACTATTCATTTGGATATGTATGTTTTGACATTTTCAGGGCTAAGTAAAATTAGGAGATCAATTCTGAATAAATTTTAATATTGTAGTTTATTTTTATGTGATATGTAGGAGGATGTTCAATCACACCACGATGTGTTAGGTGTGTGTTTATTGGGGGACATGAAGGTTTGATTACATGTATACACATGTATTGGTTAAGAGGTCTGAGTGTGCTGAGTTAGTTAGAATGGCACATGCTGAGAATAATATTCTTTTTAGCTCTTCAATTCCCTTGTTATGTTTAATTCGCCTGTAGCCTTGGCTCTTGCACATCTTTATGAGTGTCAGACCATCCCTACAAAAAGATTAAGAGATTCTGTATGTCAAGAGACAGTTACTTAGGTATATACTCTGTATATAACATAAAATGTATGACTTTCTATTCGGACATGAGTGGTAGGTGAGATAAAGAGATCTCTGGTACAGTGCTCATTACTGTGAACACCACACAGCAGAGCATACCAGTTACACAACCTACAATAGCTGTGGGGTGCATGTGAAGAAGGAAAGGAAAGCAGGGAGCCTTTTCCTCTTTAATACCCAGTGTATCTCATGTGTGTCTGCCTCATTCCAACTGTGTTACCACAGCAGACTAAAATCCTCAAACTGAATTACGTCAGGATTTAACTGATATGTGCCCTTAACTATGAGTTTACCAAGTTCATAGATCAGTAAAAATGTATTCATTCATTTGCACATCAGAGTTATGGGCAAATGTTTATTGAATCCAAGGGTAAATACAGTGCTAAGAAAAAGTTTGTAAACCCCTTAGGATGGTCTGTATTTCTGAACAGTTTAGACATACATCAATTTAAATATCTAGATCTTAGATCTCAAAGTCCTAATGAAAGACAGGTAGCTTTTCTTTCCTTTTAAGCAGATTCCCAAGCACAGCACACTAGGAATGAAGTAAGCAATTAGCAATTTATTACAAATTCTTTGGTACAGCCTTTCTGTTGTGGATCATTATATGTCTGCAAGATCCATTTTTGACCCATCTTAAGCTCACAGATAGATAGCCTGACATTCTCCTCTGAAAGTCCTAATGCAGCGAAGAAGCCCTAAACCACCATGCTTGATGGTCAGGATGAGATTGTCCTGTTGGAAGGCAGTGTTTGGTTTTTGCCAAACAAATGTTTCTCACTATGATCAAAAACTTCAACTTTTGACACATCCCTCCAGGGAACACCCCAGTCTTGTGGATAATCCAAGTGCTCTTTTGATGAAAATGCTTATTATTATTTCTTTAGGGAACGGTTGGTTCTTCTTGGCTATCCTCCCATGAACACTATTTCTGTTCATGTTTTTTCTGATACTTGAGGCATGAACTCTGACATCAACAGGGGTGACAGAGATGTGCAAATCTTACATGTTACTCCAGGGTTTTTTGTGACTTCCTGGTTGATTTTCTGGGTGTTCTTGGGGAGAGCTTAGTAGGACACCACTCCTGGAAAGAGTCATCAAAATTTGGATTTTTTCCCCATATTTTAAGATGGTCTGTCTGACAGTGGATGGATGGAGTACCAGACGTTTAGAAATGCTTTTATAACCCAGACTGATGAGCATCATCTCTTTCTCTGAAATCCCTTGAAATGTCTTACAATTGTGGCATGACATGTTTCCACTAACTATATGGTAAAGACCTCAAAGGGAACTCAAAGGTTCTGACATTTGACAGGGCTATCCAGATTCAGTCCTACAAATCTACTCTCCAGGATGGTTTACTTGTGACTCAATTATTTAACCCACTGATTTTAATTATGCCTTTAATTGAGATAATTAACTTACATGCTCAGTTGTTTCATGTATGCTGATTATTAATTACCCATTTTTTTCAGCTCCATGCACAAAATATATGGAATTGGTCAATACACATCCTTTTGGTTGTATAAGACTAGTTTCAACTAAACATGACGGTATCATTGTAAGAAACAGCAGTTCCCATAATCATATGTGGGGTTCATGTCAAGATAGTAGGACCCAGACCTTGTGTAACGGAGTGCATGTCCGTTCCATGGACCCTTTTAAAATGAACAAGAATATCCTGGACAAACATAGAGACACAAACTTCTTTGTTTGCCTCCACCCAACCTCACCCACACCATGGACTCTACAAACAAACAGGGAAACAGGCTGAACTTAAAAACTTAAAAAAACTGAATCTTAAAATGCAGGGTGGCCAACTGGATGTTTAAGAATTTCTAAATCTTGGACATTTTTGTCAATATGCACCTTTTTAACAGCTAAAGTAAATTAAATTTTTGTAGTTTGGGGGAACATGGCTTACCTGTTCATTCAATGGCACCAGCAGGACAAACTCCATCAGTCCAAGGACCCGAGGGCTGGGGGCTGATGGGATTTGTAGTGTTGTGAAGGCACCGGCAAATGGGGCTGAACAACATGGGCTGTGACTGTGGGGGAGTTTCCTGTGTTTGCTTTAAATCTTTTATAATTAATTTATATTGTGTTTTAAAGAACATATGAAACATTTTAAATATGGTAGAGAGATGCCTGTGTGCCAATATCTATTGGTTTATTGACTTTGTTCAGTTAATTGATTTATTTGATACTTCTTGGTAGAAGCAGCTTTCAGTCAGTAGGGGAAGAGCTGGAAAGTGCAGTGGTGTGCAGTGGTCTTTCAGCTAAGAGTGCAGTGGTGTCTAGAGCAGCTGTATAATTGACATATTCTCTTTTTGCCTGCCTTGGGCAATTATTGTTTGTATTTTGTTTGTTTTGTCTTCTTTTTGTTTGCACTAGAATTTTTTCTTTTTTTTCATTAAATTAGTTTTGTACTATTTTTGTTACTTTCACCTGTCACAGGTTTGGGTGAATAAAACACCATCATGGCATCACCAAACCTTTGGTCTCATCAGGGTTTTTTTTTTTTTTTTTTTTTATCACCTCTCGGCTATTCTACAACACTCACTACACCTTGCTCTGCTTTGCCTTACATAGGATCACCTTACCCTCAGCCCACCAAATCACAAGGACACATATGGCGGTAAAAAGCTGTATTTTTACAGGAAACTTCACAAACAGCTCATTATTTGTGATACACTGGGTACTAAAGCTCTTTCCTAAATTCTGCTCCTACAGCAAAGGGTTCTGCACCACGGACAAGAGTGACCTCCCGCAGGTAAACGTGCCCACACACACACACACACACACACACACACACACACACACACACACACATACACCAGTGATATACCACACACACTCACATCAGTGAAGTCAATGCACCCCCTTCCAACTAAGGTGTTTCACACACAAAGCAACTTCAACAGTAAGTTACAACAGCATAAAACCAATGATAATCTTGCCCCAAGAGCCACACTCTACACATTCTTATTTTAGGCAAAGGTGGACCATTCCCCCTTCAAACTCACAGACACAAGACACACACAAAACAAGAAAAAAGATGGTGCTTTGGGACAACCTTATTGTTGTTCCAAAGACACCAGAAAAATATTCTATCAGTGTCGGCTTCACTAGAACTGCACATCTCTCCCTGCCATTGGTGCCCTCTCCGACTCCTGCCAACAGGTAAGGGATTCAGGCAAGCAGCCGTTCTTCCCTGTGTGACACACATACACACCCCAAATTGACGGACTGAGTCCACTCCTTACCTGTATAGTGATGTCCCCCCAAAATTGCAATCAGCCTCTTCAGGCGGCCTGGAACATCTGATTCTCCCCACTGAAAAGAGTAACTCCTACACTCCTACACTCACACAGCTTTTCCCACCCTACCCATCCCTACAGATGTCACAAGGTTCCATCAAATTTTATGATACACAAGCACAAATAATAATAATTATAATAATAATAATAATAATAATAATAATAATAATAATAATAATGAAAGAGAAATGCTGCCCAATGTTTGGGCATATTAAAAATAAGCCCTCTCTCACTCCCCTTGTACTGCACCAGCTGAATTCTCCCTCTGTTCCCCAGCTCAGTTATTTATCCTGCCCATCTCACTCAAGTTGATAGAATTCTGGTGAAAAAAAAAAATCATTTGGCAGTGATTATCTCTTACACTTGCCCTGGCCAGCGCTTCCTGGAAACTCAAGTCTCCACCTGGTATAGACAAACTTTTTTCACTGCAATGCTGTACATATTGCGTGTGAATTTTGAAGTATGAGAGAATTATATTGTTTTAATGAACATAATTCAAGGTTTGTCTTATTTGCATGCATTTGGAAATACATTTTTGTTGTTAAAATATAGGCATGGGGACCTCTACTTAAGATTGGACAAAGCCATTTACATGATGTAAATTAGTATTCTTTTTACTGTAATGACTTCTCAAGAATGTATAAACATTTAGACACACCTAAAGTACCATAAGGTTCAAATATAACATCTCATTAACCAGCTCACATGAAGTATTTACACAATTACAGAAAATAACCTCATGTGTTGTGGAATTATTTTTTAGTCTCTTCAGGGCTCTATAGTTTCACTCTCACTTAAAATCTTGTGGACAATTTTCTTCAGTTATTTAGTTGCTATCTAGGTCACAGAATCATTTGGCTTACAAACTCGTGGTGCATATCATTACTGGATCTCTGAGACATGTATGTGTGTCACTGTGACTGCACATCAAAGGGCCCCAACAGTCAGGGGAGAAGGTTTGTGCTAATATATTCCGCTCAATCCGCTGTATTGATTTTGCGAATACCAAAGTAAGTTATTGATATCCCCAATGGCGCATGACTTATGGGTCACCCTGCTTGTTGGAAAATGTAAGCAGGCCTGTTTGATTGGGAATGCTGGGCACTTTGAAATATTGAGCTTGGCCTCAGGGGCTTACGGCGGCCTTGTCCATCTGTGAGAGTAATTGCCCCAGAGTTCAGCACCCCTTTATTGAAGGTGGGTCACTATCGGTAAAAACATGTTTCCAATCATTTTGTGAATGAATATACCCTGATATTCATTCAGCAAGCCTGATCTATCTCTAACACGACAGTTGGGAATCCATGCATAAAATGACACCTAGAGTTCAAATCTGCTAACAACGCTGGCTTTTGTAAGTGCAGAAAATTGAGATCAATTAAACCTTCAATAAATCTGTATGGGCATTGTGATAATAATTTTCCTTTCAGAGCACAGCTGATCAATCTGTTTTATTAAACTTTGTAAGCAAAGAAGTGTAACAGTCCCCAGGCAACATACCTGCATAAATACTTTGTATAATGCCTTCAATGTTCAGTTTTTTCAGCAATTGCCATTGTACCTTGCACAATCAAATGGTTGTGAAGAAAGTCTTTTTTTTTTTTTTTTTGGTTAGTTGGCTTTCATTCTGCTCCCCTGAAACACAGTCTAAACAACATAACGTATTACCCCGGAGGTTTTGTATCATTTCCTTATTTCATAAAAGCTGATTTATCTGTTCCCTCAAGTCATGGCCAACTAATATTTGGTGTGCAGTAGCTCACCACGTAGTGAACCAGAGTTTAATATTAGAAATAAATAAATACAATTTAGAGGAAGGGGGTTTGGCAGAAGTCATAGCAATTTTAAACAAAGTGCTGTGTGTAGCTCATCATTCAAAATGTGTGGATCAATCAATCCATTTATATCTGCAGGGATATTATTTCATTAAATTACAATTGAAAATGACAGTGATCCTTCTAATTAGTCATCCTTCTACTAATCCTTCTAACACTTGCTTGTTTTATTGTTCGTCGTGTGGATTCCTGCGTTAGCAAAGGTGATAAAAATGCATAACTGTTTTGTTCCATGTGTTAACATTTTCTGACACTGTTTCTGCAGAGCACAGCAGGAATAGGCTCATGTTATCACAATAAACAGTCTGTCTGAAGACTTGACAGAAGTACTTTAAACACAAAACATAAAATAATTCTTGCAATGGTTTAAAACAGCAATGGCAGAAAAAATAGTTTTGAGGTTTTTAATGTTTTATTTATTTTTTTATCTATACTGTGAAGGAGAGCCTTCACCACCTCCCCCTAGAGACTAAATGTTAATTGTCACTCAAGTGTTAATTGTGTTCACCTGCGTTAATCTGTATGAGGACCACCCTATTGGCTAACAAGCCACACCTGACTAATTGAAGGTGGATTAAATACAGGTGTGGCTAGGGAGGAAGGGAGGCTGGTTGGTGTAGACTGGTTTCTGTGTCTTTGTTGTTTGGTTTTAAAAATAAATTATTGTTTCTTTTAAACTTTTGTTCTTTTTGTCTTTATGGGAGTGTCAGCCAGCTTCTCAACACATACACAGTACATGACATGCAGGAAAAGTGAAGGTATCTTTCTCAGCTGCAGTGAAAATTATACCACATCAATTATTTACCTATATTTTGGCAGCATCAGTGTCTGGTGTGAATTGTGACTCATGGACAAGACCAGATTAGTGTTTCAAACTGGAAAATGTGTAATGGTTTTGGTGTGTGTGTGTGTGTTATGATTTTTATTATTATTTATGTAACAGGAGCCAAAATTCTGTGGAACTGAATGTTTTGTCCAATTCTGCAGTTACTTGCCACTGCATGAGTGAAGATGTCACTTAGTTTATGACTAATTAACATTGAAGTGGTCCAAGCGGAGCGCTGAAATGCTCATCAAACCACTGACATGGCCAGTGGTGAATTCATTACAAATCTGAAGTGGCCTTAAGACGTGGCTATATCAATATTTACCATGTTGCACTTCTACACTAATCTGCCTGCTGTGATGCATTGCACTTTCCATTATTTTCCTACATGGACAAATGACTGTAATGGCTGTATATTGTGATAGGAAAAAAGCTTAAATTTTCATCTAGCAACCTATAGACCAATGGCAGCTGCTCAGAGGAGGCAAGAGAAGGTAAGTCTCCTCTAAACTTTCTTTTTCTTATTCCACTGTAACCTGGCAGCCATAGTAATTTGTGGTTCATTTAAGTACAATGACTTATTCGTGATCAAGCAAGTGGGCTACACATTCAGTGGAGGATCAGCAGTTGTAAAGCCATGAGCATGAAGTCATAATGCTGGAGCATCTGTCAGAGCTTCACTTCCCGGAGCCGGTGGTGAGTAACAGCATCTGTTTTGCATCGGGTGGTGGCACCTGTTTTTCTTTTGGGGGGGGCACCTGAAGGAGGGCCTGCTTTCAAAGGCAGGTAGGGTCCCCTATCAGAGCTTCAGGGATCCACTATCAGAGCACACTATCAGAGCCAATAGATATTACTTGACAAAGAACCTGAGAATCTCCACATAATCTCAGGGTGACCATTTCTGGAGCTCATCTTTGAAGTACCAGGAATGTCAGAGGTGTTAAGTGCTGGACACGGATGGTTGCACTGGGATGCCTGTGCTTTCTTAAATTAAGATGTAGGCAAAGTTTGTTTTCAGATGGCACAGTGTTTTATGGCCTGGTCAGGATGAGGGGTCATGCACCCCTGAGTGTTCCAGGAATTAATTCCAGACAAAAAAAAATTGCAAATATATATATATATATATATATATATATATATATATATATATATATATATATATGTATATATATATATATATATATATATTTGCAAATATATCACATGCCCAGAAATGCTACAATAGTAATCAAAGTTGATTTGAATTGTAAGCTTCTACTACATTGCATTTGTTGTCTAAGTTACCTCCCCCCAAGTTACCAAGTCTTCTAGAGTGATTTGACAAAAAATAGCTCTGAGATAAAAACTTAAAAGTGATTTTCCAACTGGATAAGGGGGTTTCACAAATGTAGTGCTATAGAATGACTATTTTAGCATTGATTTTAAGGGTTTCACTATCTGTAACAAAACTTAAATTGAAAAACAAAAAAAAAACATCTTTGAGATACAATTACCTTAAATTTTGGAACTAATATATTTTACATTTAGTATGTCCAGCTGGACATATCCTTAAGGCTCTATTCTACATTATACAGTAAGGTTGCACACCCTTTTTGGATCAGCTGCCTATTTATTTCATACAGATCAATGAGAAAGGCTTATTGATCCCTGTGGGAAGTTAAGGGCTTTGTTGGCTACTTTATTTAGATTCTTTCTTCCCACTCTTTGTTTCTCCTGTACTTTGCAAAGACATTGTGAGAGAGCCTAGCTCGCAAGAAGCCATTAATTATAGCTTCCCTCGTTCTGCTCCTCCCTCCTCTCTCCCCTGAGCTCTCTTTCTCAGTGTCGGTGACAGGGCGTGTTACATGAGCAGACTGCCAGATTGTGCTGCGCCAACTTCCCAGCTCTGGGGACATGGTGAGCAGGTCTTTATCTCATGGAAACAGACGCGTCCGATTGCTTCCTAAGGGCTTTTATGGAACGGTATGTGGGCGTGTGTTGGGGGTGTCTTCATTTCCAACTCTCCGTTCCACAGGTTTCTCAAAAAAAGACCCCCTTCCAGCCTCTCTGCTTTTCCACACTATCAATATGAATTTAAATACAATACCATTACCTTTCTATCCATACTATACCCATATTAGGTGAGATACTTTTTCAATCAAGATTTAGTCTCAGATGGCTCACATATTTCAGTTAGAATCAAATGGCTGGGCATTCATGGAAAAAAGATAAACATCGTTACCTTTGTAGAGCTCTTCTCAGGTGTCAGGGCATCTTTTCCTAACTGGCTCCTCTTTATTTTAGAAGAAGTGACAGAAAGCTGTCCATAGAACAAATTACTGTGTTTGCTGCTAACACCTAACTCCATCAGAGTAGGTGTGTTGAGCTGTGATAATGAATGATCGCTTTTCCTCCTCCAGCTCCCTGTCAGTGAGACAATCTCATTCACAGTAACATCCTTCCTGCAAAAGATGCACTGGTTTTTCTCAAAGAATCAGTTGCAGTTACAATACTGATATGGAAGTAAGTGTTTCCATCACATTTGCTACCATCACCCCCAACACAAATAAGCACTGTATATGTGATCCCACTCAGTTTTTTTTTGTTTGTTTGTTTTGTTTTGATGCAATACTGCTATTCACCAAAGAGACAATTTCAGAAGTTCACTTCAAAACAACTGTGAATGTGTATATATGTATATGTATACTGCCTTGTTAATGTAATGTTGTTTGACAAAAGTCAAATATTAATGGAATAATTTGAATACATTGTTGGATTCCCTTTAACAGCTTGATTTAGATCTCACTTATCAGATAGGCATCAATTTAACAAAATCATAGAGGAGTCCTTTACCTGGTTAAATGTGATGTTCCACAAGACTCTGTTCTCTGTTTGTTGTTCATTGCCAAGGAGATGAGAGTTCAATGTGTAAAAGAAACGTAATGAATTCATGCTAGTAGCCAAGGTAAAGGTATTCCCACTTAACATAAATAACTAGATTATATCAAATGTTGTGCTTCTGCCACTCCTAATGTAGTAATGAAAGGTTTTAGAGTAAATAATTCTAATATTTCTTTTGAAACAAAAATTAATCATTCTCTTAAACTGTGTGACTTAAAAACTCTGGGTAAAACTGAACACTTGCCACTGAAGATGAAGGAAAAATTATTCACAGCACAATGGAAGTTTTGTATGTTAAACTTTTAGACAGCCTAAAGTGCACTCTAGCTGCTGTCTAGCATATTCAGAATGCTGAAGCTTGCACTCATTGATTGTATTAAGCAAGCCATTAGGTTTACCTCTTATATCTGAAAATTGGATAGAAGTGGTTGTGTTTTCTTCTTTTCCTTTTTCATCTGAGATGTCTTTCAAATGTTTGTTTATTCATTCCTTTGTTTTTGCTTTTTGCAGAGAAAACACTGAGCGGAGGACAAGCAGATCTCTCATATCAGCCAAATCATTCAAGGGCACCTAGCAAATTGATAGTGTCCTAATGAGTGGTAGGATGAGTGAACCCTGGCCAACATTGGTCACACCACCCCAGACAGAGCTAATCCTGTGTGTCTTCTGCAAACTCTGTCACTGATAGCTAATGACACAGACCAGCCTTGAACCTGTGAGGTCTTGGGTAGTAGGGCTTAGACTGTGCTTAGATCAAGCACCTTAATAAACCGAGCCACTCAGAAGCCCCAGAAAAAAATATTTTTAAATTTCCTCTGCAATCAATATCAAAATTAAAATGAACAGCAAGAGGCCCTTGTGGGGTTCACAATCCTGCGTGCTCAAAATTAATAAGCTTCTACCCCACTTTTAGTTCATATCAGAAGTTTCTATTTTTTTTTTTTTTTTAAATGAAACTCCATAACTTCAAGAATTTTTTACATTAACATCAGAGGAGTTCATGGGTAGTCACTTAGATGAGTGACAGGGCATTATTTATGTGTTATTTTCTCTGTAATAATGGCACAGCATGTGTCAAATCAAAAAGAAGGTGGGACACAATAGCAGAAGCAAAGTCCCTTTCTTGCAAAGAGGCCCAAAGACAGAGGGGTGCCTTGGTGCATGTAGCAGAGCCACAAATGATTCAGACACTTTTCAAATCTAATGACAATCACGGCAGCTCTCAGACAGGATTCCTGTTGAAATGAAATGAATTGGTGGTTGGTTACACATACCACTATTATGAGAGGTGTGCTCTGCAGAGCATAGGCACTGGAAAATTACTGTGATATCGGAATAAATCTTAAAGGATGTGCTCATAAAAGGATACAAAGGAGAGCTGCTTATTATTCATAACCATCCTTCAAAACTGAAAGCTGCTGCGATCTGATAAACATGTTCAGCTTTTTATGCTGATATCATCTTCCTGCAAGCATTCTGTAAGGGTTAATTACCTGTAGTTCCATGTTCTCCTTAAAAAAATGGCAAAACCTGTTCCTCAGGCACTTAATGTGAAGTTCCCATTGTTTTGTATAAAAGACCTTATGGTGCGTTTATTTCAAGGAGGGAAAGAGGAGACCTAGTTCCTTGTAATGGCTGAACATATGCTGGGAGTAGAGAGCACCTTGCATTACAACATTTCTATCAAAAAGATGATTTATATTAAAACATTCAATAAAAAATAAAATATATGTTTTTAATATACCTGCTGGATTAGAGCCAAGCTCACTGGAGTTCTTGGTAGGATGTTGTGATTACTGAAATGAAAGGATTGATATTTTTAATACATGCCAAAACAGATGTTGTTGTATTAAACATGGCAGCTACTGCCAAGTTCAGTGTGCAACTGCAATGCAAATACTGTACTGTGATCATGCTGTAAAATGGATTCAACAATGTAAACTTATAGCATGTAGCAAAGAGACAAAGTGAGACATCACAGTTTTTTGATTAAAATCGTATTCTGGGTACCTTAATTCATTATAAAAGCCTTTTTTGTAGAAGGCTGGTCAAATCGCCTCTTTCCTTGCAAGCTAGGAAGTGAGCTCATTTACCACTTTTTCAAAACAAACACACGCATCCTGAATAAGGGAAAAGAACTCAGAATATCTGTGAAAAGTGCAAATATTTTGCACATTGATATGATAATGTTACTAGCGCAGTTAATATTGAACCAAAAAGGTGTCCAATCATGCAAAATAAAGACATAGCACAGTAATGAAGGAATGCAACCAGTTTTGCAACTGCATGAAGAGGATTGCTTCACTCAGTATTGGCTCCCACAAGATTCCTCCTAAGCTGATTATGTAAAAATATTTTGTAACTGATTGATGACCTGTTAGTGTGAATGACAAAAAATTTAAAGTTTGTATATTAATTTGCTTAGTATCTCCTATTAAGTCTTTAAGTAGCCCCTTTATCATTAGTTCATGTCTGAAACTGCACCATAACACTTGGAAATTGTATTAAGTATGTTTTGCAATGAAAATAAATGTTATAGATGTGCCCTATTTAAGAAGTTAACTTATCAATGATTCTTAGTGAGTGGCATTTTGTATTTGGATGTTTGTATTTTTACTTTATTTCACAATTAATTGCTGTTGGTGTGTTCCATGCTTTTCTTTTGATTTCTTTATTATATCATGCTCTTTCAGTGTCCTCAATCATCCTTGTCCCTTGCGAGCTTCTCTACCTGATAACATTGTCAGAACTCACTCTGGAATGGCTCAAACAATAAATGAAGGTCTTGCTTCTCGTGTATGCCTAATTATCTCTTAAATGAGGACAGGAGTGATTCTGACAATGACATGTCTGAAAAGGAGAAAGAGGCTGATGACACCAGGGACTCTCACTTGAATACCACCTGGGGTGTTTGTATGCTAGCGTGTACAGTTTTAAATCAGTGCTGCTCTGGGCTGTGAGAGGGGAACAGGTGAGTGATGATAAATATGTTGAGCACACGTTATAACCTCTCAGTAGACATTTACACTAATCAAATTAAACACTTCACTGACAGGCATTTAAAATGTGTGTTAAACAAACCTGAATATTGAAAATATCTCTTTCGGTAAAGGGAAAGTTTACAGAATATATTCATTGATTGAGAAGGTCATAACCTCAGAAAGTTCAGAAAATACTGATCTGAAAACTTGGAAACTGTGCTCCAAGTATGAACTCACAGAGGCAACTTAGCTTGCTTCTGCTAATGAAATGGGCTGAATTGTAAGTGAAAATGTAGTTACACTGGTATGTATTTGTATATATAGTAATTGCTGCCTGAGGTTATTGTTATTGTTGCCAGTGATTAAGTCATCTGTATTTGCATTGTTTTGATTCTGTACTGTGCTATACTTGAAATTCTAACCTTTTAAAGACATAATGTAGGTGATTGTTACATATGGTAAAGACTACAAATAATCTATAAGAAAAACATTCATGGCCAAGTCAACCCCATTAGATAATCTCTATCCATAATGATGGTAAAGGCTGTCATATTTAAGCCTGTATGTAAGCTCTTATGGGTGGTCTCATTGACCAAGGTTATTGGATGACAGAGCGGTCACCAGAGTGGTTGGAAAGGAGTACTGTAAGAAAAGCTGTTTCATGCTCAGGAATAGATTTCAGAATTTAGTCATGCAACCAACTGTGGGCCTGAACACAAACTGATACTTGATTCAACAGTAACAACTTACTGTCTAAATCCCCAAAATTTTAGTGCAGGAAATCAATTAGCTGTAATAGGCTGCTTTTTTGTCTCTTTTCATAGCATTTGAAAAATATTTGGCAAACAATCACTTTGACTGCAACATGAAATTACATATCTCTGCATGTATGGCATGTATAAACTGTGCATTATTCATACAAAGTATGCACACAATTGCACACTTGGATCAAATGTTGACAAATGTTCAATCTTATGACACAATGTTGCCATAAATTTGCTGGTTCTAAGGAAATAGGCAGAGAAGGATTTACATCCGTGTATATTCTAACCAAGGGTACAATATCAAGGCAAACTTGATGGAAACTGCCATTATCTGCAATAAACCACAAAGGAGGCCCGAGCCCAATGCTCATAAGCCACTTTCAGTTGCATCTGCTGAAGAAACAGAGGGAGTTTCTCCAAATGGCTGCACCAAAAAAAAAAAAACAACTAAAAGCAACACATTTTCAGGAGGGTCCCAAGAGTTTACAAATTATAATTTTGTAATTATGTGGTATTTGCTTTCAGAACCTCAGAAAGAAAAGTGCCCAGAGTAATGGATGCCTTTGAATAATGAGTTTCTGATTCTTGACATTAGAATGTGTGCATTTCAGGCTTGTCGTTTAAAATGCATCATACATTTCGCTTGTGTTTGACAAGCTAAATATGTGGGTTGCAGCAGACCAGATATTAACGTGTATGCAGGCAGATATCAATCAGCCCCATTTTAGGAATAGTGGCAATCTAAATGTCAAGCGATATTTTCCAGATAAATAGAAAGACGATTATACAATAATATATGAAAATTGCAGGCAAATTGATTTCGGAAATCTTATTAGAGAAATGCTTCTAGTCACCATCTTTGCCTGTTGAAGCACATAAGTTTGTCAGAGAGAGGAAATTAAGGTGAGCTGTTCAATTGAAACTGATGCAAACAAGCAACTTTGTTAAATGCCTCATTGACATGAATGCATTGCGGGAAAGGCACAGTAAAAGTCTGGGCATATGTGATTGTGCTCTAGCTTTGAAAGTGACATTTCACATAGGAGTGGAATGGACTCACCAGAGTATTTACATCAGATCCTATGTATCTTGAGCCCCTCAATTATTCCAGACAGCTTTTGGCTTAGTGGTCAGCAAATTGGATTAATAAGAAAACAGGACATACATGTCATCTCTCAACCTCTGAACAGTGGGCGATGTCAGTGAATTATCGAGTATAAAAAGCAAGTGTGTTTGCAGCATTCAGCAGATTGTTGAGCAAATGATGAGCACAATCTAATGTACTTGCACATAGGGCATTGACAACCTTAGTGAAGGACATCATAAATTAGCGAGAGCATCCGTGGGTCAGACACAGAACACAAATCAGCTGCAGCAGAGAGTTTTTGTACCTTTCCTTCCACATTCCAGGTGACACAATCAACATGGTCAGAGATGCCTGTGACAACAACAGCATGTCGAGCAATTCTCTGGGCCTCCAGGCACAAATGTCATGGCATGGCACTGTTGACGACATCATGTCACTGTTGGTTCATCGGCTGTAAACAATATTCAGTCTGCAGTGAATCTGAATAGAGTTATATTTGTTTACTGCTTTGACTTCACCCATCATTCATTTTCCACTTATTTTACATTTTGATTTCATACATAAGAATATCAAGCTGATATACAATTTTTATATGCATTGTTGTTAAATTAAATATGGAAAAGATGTGCATGTTTCCTGTGTGTATTTTGAGAGAATAATTTTTTGCAAATTTGCATCATTTCTTGGTGCTGCATATGTCATTTATATGTAAGTAAATAACAAATCAGCATATATATGACATTTTACTTCAGTAGATCATACATTAATAAGTAGAAAGAAAAGGCAGCCTATATATGAAATGTCAAATAAAAAATGCATGCCTAGTTAAACTACTTTTAAACAACTGGCAATGTTGTTTGCTTCCCAAGTGTGCTTTTAAAACACTTCAGAACAGTGTTTCCCCAAATAAGGTTTACATCAACATCATATTTAAAGGTTTTGGTGGCAGTTATTTTATAACGCAACATAATCCTGCTTATGTATTTCCCTAAGGAAAGAAATCCTATCAGAACCCATGCCCATAGTTCAGGATGTAACTCTCCACTTAGAATGATATTGAATAATGCTGGCAGTTTCTATGCAGAGACATGAATTCTCTTCATCACTTCATGAATTTATGCTTAAATAATAACACAGTTTGTTTAATTATTCAAGGAACTCCCACCTGAAGACTGGAGTTACTGGTTGTTTAGGTGAGAGGCCAAACAAAATATACCACATCAGACCAGCAGTGCTGGTCACCATCTCATCAGTGCCTGAGAATGCTGCAGTCTTCTTCAAGAGGAGTATTTTGATTTGAGCTCCTGCCCAGAGATTAAAGAGAACAAAAATGTCAGTCTCATCTTGTGCATAACCCGATGAAACAGATCCATCCCCCCATGGTGTTCTGGCTGCTCAGCTTAATTTTTGCTAAAACTTTCTCTGATGTTCTTAGTAACTCACCAGTTGAGGTTGTGATTGTGATCAGAAATTCTGTTGCATGACACGTTAGTGTCCTGTCAACAGCTGTAGTGGTGAAAAACCTCAAAGGATAAAGCTCACCTGATGCAGCCTGAGGCTAATTAAAAGATTCTATTAGTTACTGAAAAAAATGTTGAAACTCCATTTTATTGATATTCATTGGAGTAGACTTTTTTCTTAGAGATTCAAATTTATTCTCAAATGTATGGTTTGCAATTTCATATTTTGGCCAGGTGGAACAAATCCTTATTGTGTTCCAATTAGTAAAGTATTACACAGAAATCACACAATATAACCATATTAGGCCTATTATTGTGCCGTTGTCTGGCTGTAAATCACTATACTGACTTCAATATATAAATGTTGTCATTTATGAACAATTATGCATGGTGGTTAATATCACTGATGAACAGCAAATGAACTGTCTTTCTTTTGTATGAAAAAGAAAAAATAAGAAGTGGCAGGGAGTGAACAATGAAGCAAGATTCAATCTGGAGGTTCAGATCAGAGATGGCTTCCATGACATTGCTGATGGTACCTGTCACACCCGCTCCCAGTCAGCCAGCTCAGCCACGCCCCACTCAGCCACGCCCTGCTCAGCAAGCTCAGCCACGCCCCGCTCAGCAAGCTCAGCCACGTCCCGCTCAGCCTGGCTCCACCACACCTGTGGGTCATTCTAATCAAGCCCTGCCTTTATAAGGACTCGGTTTTGTTACCTCGTTGGGAGGTATTGACTCTTTGTTCTTTACTGAGCCTGCTCTCTGTTACTCAACCGTGTTGTTCACTGTGTTTTTGACCTCTCGCCTGTTTTTTGGACCTTGCTTGTTGTGATTTTGGATTCTGGTTTTTTGCTTCTCTGATTCCCGTTGACGACCTGTTTTGTCCCTGACCACGCCTTTTGGATTCTGGCATTAAACTGTTAACCGCTCTTGGATCCCAGTCTGTTTCATTACAGTACCCAAGCCAGCCAAGGGAAGAGGGGTGGACTTGGAATACTTTTGTTGTTGTTGTTGTTATTATTGAGGGTCCACATTCTAGAGAAATGTTCATTAAAACATACAATTAAAATAAACTGATCTTACATCATGAAATGTAAACGTGCAGGTAATTCAGGTTCTTGGTAATAAATCACAATTTTAATTATTTTTAATGTATTTAAAAACAACTAAATCCATGTTTTATATAATTCAAACAATTGATCAGTAACTAAAGCAGAAGTGGGCTGGACAAATACTCATCTCCTGCTCTTACAGCAAAAGAATGCTGTATTTAAAAATAAATAATAAATAAAAACCAGTGGTGATAGACAGTGAAGGGTAATTTCCCTTGTTGGAAGTCCATCTACGATTTTGTTGAATGACCATGTATCTAAAAAGGACAAGATCACCCTTAGATCATCCTTTTCTTTGTTTATTTAGTTACTTGGGTTAAATACCATTGAGTGAATATTTTAACTCTGTTCCTTAAGAGAACACAGAATGATTCCACAAGATATAATTTTCCGTTTAAAAATATTGGATTTCTTAATAGTGCAGCGTTACAATACTATCAGGTACTTGGAGACTAATTTCCCTGAGAACTACTTCCTATTCAAAATTTCATGAGCCTTTTTACAATATATTGTGTGTAATTTCCTCAATTGAAAATACGGTGTTCTCAGATTACAACTCAATTCCATTCACTCTTTACTGAACAGCCACATCAACAACAGCTTGTATTTTGCCAGTTTTTTCACAAATGCATTCACCACAGAAACAATATCAGATGCCAATAAAACATGCAAGGGTGGGCAATTAGTGCACACCAGAAAAAAAGGATTTGAAAAAGATCACTTTGTGAAAATGTTAGAAGATAGCATCTTAAATCAGCATAAAGTTCACATCAAAGATGATAAATTGGGTTATAATTCGCTTAAAGTACTTAAATAATTGCAAAATTGAAACATTGGGTGAGCACTATTTTGAGAGAGGAACAAATACTTTGAAGTTAGTGATCAGGCTAACAAACTGTTTCACACATTCAGAGAGCTTCTTGCATTATACCAGGTGTACAGTCCTAAAACCCCTCAGGACATCAAAGCATGATTAAAATAATTTTAAACTAACTTCCACAACAGAGACATTAATCATACCTCATCAGAGGTTCATAATTTCTTAAGATATGGTTTCTTCTAAAAATAAACACAGAATGACACAAGAATACCAAGTAATCATACACTCTTCACGGGTAAATTATCATTTATGGCAAAGAGCAAAACCAAAGTAGTGGATTCATTTCTATACAACTCAAAGAAATATATTTAAAACAACAGTACCAGGACAGACAGCAGATTAGACTGCTATGAATGCTAGAGCTACGGGCTAATATATTGAGCCTCACCTACAAAACACCTGTCATGAGTTTATAAGCGTGTGCATTATTCTACCGAATCCAATATACATATTGAATTACAAAACCTACACAATCACTGAAACTCACAAAGTGAATAAACTGATGAGTTACATGAACTATGCTGGAATATTCTCTGCTTCAACCTTTCGCAAAGCCCTGCCCAGATGTAGCGATCCTCCAGCTAGTGCTTAGCAACCATAGCTAACCACCATAACCTTCACCAAGCCTGGAGGGTTTTCTTTGTTTTTGTTTTAATGGTGGCTTTAGCCCCGGGTATGTGGGGGGCTAAAGCACCATTCATATATTGCATGTTTTTGTTGTTGTATGCTTGTGTACACTCTGTGATCCAGCAAAGCAGGGGCAGGTGCTACTCCTCCGGGGAGGGGTGTTAGCCCTGGAGGTGATAGCCATAGGCGTACCAGTGCATGCTGACTGCTGCATTGCTGAGTGGATCTTAATCATAAGGGGTGCACTGTGTGGGTGTACATGCACATGCAGTGGAAAAACTGCAATGCCTGACTTTTAAATTTGCAAATGAATCTCCACTTTTAACTTATTAGCAAAGTAATAAAATAAAGCTGCTTTATCTCTGCTTACCTGTGCCTGTGTGTTGGTGTTCTGTCAGGTAGTGATCTCTTGGTGGGGAAGGTGGGGATTATCCAGCTCTCACTAGCACATGGCATAAACTGTCTGGTTAGCTAGCCACGTTAGCTTACCCAACAGTGCAAAAACAGCATTGGTCACACCTTAAACAAAGTGTTGCTTATAAAGGCTTTATGAAGCATACGTAAAGCCTTCATAAACACAACATAATACCTTCATAAACCATGCACAAGCAAATGTCATGCTTCATAAAGGGAGACATTACACTTTCTTATGCTTTGAAATGCCAATTTTCTTTTTTTCCTCCTAAATTCATTTCTTTTTTTTAATAGAGAACATGTTCAGATTCCCCTCACGATACGAGACAGTAGTTTTGTGCTTTGCACAAATGTGGCTTTAGGTTTTTATGTCTCCCTTTATGAAGTATGACATTTGCTTGTGTATGGTTTATGAAGACTTTACGTATGCTTCATAAAGCCTTTATAAGCAACACTTTAAAGTGTGACCACAGCATTGCTGAATGATAAACTCGTCTTCTGTCTCAACTGGCAACTAATGAAGTTTTTGTCATTTACACTGTGAATGATAGGCACTTGTCTCTGTTTTTTACCTTTTGTCTCACCTTTTCACCTAACATCATGAATCTACCATGAAAGACCAAAAATGATCCATCACTTCCTAAAGTGATATACTCAGTTGGATCATTTGTTCCATGTTAACATCAGAGTATTCAGCAAAACTTGACCTACCTGGTTACAGTATCCAGGGGGCCAATAAATAACATAATATCCATAACTGGGAATAATAAAAGTAGGTAAGAAGCAAGTACAAGAAGAAGTACAAGTAGCAGGTGTAAGGGGGTGGGAATAGGGGGAGACTCAAGATGCAGTCTGTAGAGGTGGGTCTTCAATCTGGGCCGGAATATGGCCAGCAATTCCAAGGTCCTGACCACTGTGGGAAGTTAATTCTACTACAGACAGGCATTGTGGTTCACAAGCGCAACCCCACCAGAACAGGACAATCAGTTTTCCAGTGAAGTGAAGTGAGGTGAGGAGGAGTGTGAGGTGACGATGTTTAGGAAACATTTGACCATACTTAATAGATGTGTTCACAGTATTGCTAGCATCTGGATCACACCCTTCATTTACAATGGCTATATATATATATTTTATTAAGATATCTGTTACAGTGTACAGTTATTTACAGTTATTTACAATTATGTACAAGGAACGGGGGAGAGGACGCCGGGCGGTGCCAACGAAAAGAAACTAACAAAACAGAACAATCCTGCCTACCTTCACCAACACCGGAATACCTTCGAACAAAAAGGTGGCAGAGCCAAACAAAAACCCTGTCTACACTAACTGCCTATGAACCGAACTTACAGGGGGTGGCACTCGCCCCTACCCTAACCCTATACAGGATACGAGGCTAGCAACACGGGGGATCCCCCTTCTTACCTGTCCTACTCCCCACGAACCCGCCGTGCACAACAAAGCCAAAACACAATCCAGAGCCGTAGTCGAAGGTTATGAACACAAGGTCGATACACTAGTAGTCAAGTTTGGAATCACAATATTATACCGAAGCACAAGAACGAGGACGAAATCTCTCTTCGTGTCGGTCCGGGCATCTTTAAAGGCTGGCGCCTAATCTCCGGTTGGCCCAGACGGAACGAGGAGGCGGAGCACCAGGGGGCACAGCATCCGGCACAACGGAGATGGACAGGTGCGCGGCGCAGTCGCAGCTGTATACCTGTGAAAGGAGGGGGGGGGAGAAAAACATACGCGGCCCGGACTAACGCGAGTGCACGTAACATATCAAAGAGAATGATCTACATAAACAATCCCGGTATCTCACTACACTGAAAGATGCATGAGGTTTACTCTCCACTCTATATACTTGCATGTTATCTCCTCAGCCACTGGCTTGCCAGATGAAAGTGTATTTAAATATCACCAGAAATTGTGCACCCAATTCCATAACTAAGACAAGTGTGTCTGCAGTCTGAGGTACCCAGGGCTTCAATACAACAAGGGCTGAAAAATATGCTAAGATCAGAATTTATATCACTAAGGTTTACTGCCACATAGCAATAATAGCCTCAGTCACTTTAAATGGGTCCCTGGAAGGAATTCAATATCACTAAGTAATTTAGAAAACCCAAAATGAAGAAACCTGTCTTCAAGACTGCACTGCTTAAAACAATTTTAGAAGATATGGAGATAGGGAGGTTTTCACCCTTCTCTCTAGGGAAAAATAGATGCAATTAAGATTAGCATCCTACAATGAATCACTCACTAATTATTGCCATTTCACTCATCCTTTAGAAGCATTGGTTTACACATATGAACTCCCTAATCAGTACATTTCCATGGAAGGGAAAATCTCCCAAAATGAACACAGAAGTTTTCCTTGACAGAGCCTATCTACATCAAGGGCCCCTAAATATTTTCCAGCACTTACAGTGTAAAATATTTAGTAGCTTATTACAACATACTCATTGGTTAGATATAGTGGGGAGTCATAAAGCAAGAGTTACAAAATTAGATAAAATTCAACTTGTATATCCATTACTTGTTATTTAAATCATAAGAACAGAAATGCATAGACAAACCAATTACAAAGTTTTCATGTGAAATCATCTCTTCTCCCCAGACACTCCCTGTGGCTAAGGGACTTTTATTTTATTAAGTGAAAGCTTTTAAAAAGTAATGGCTTTCAACCTGGTTGACCCAGCAAATCACAATACAGGTGAACCCTACATTTATGACACAATAGGTTCCTAGAAGCAGCAGTGTAGCATAATGGCAAGGAGCAGGGCTTGTAACCAAAAGGTTCGTGGCTAGATTCCCCACTGGGGCACTGCTGTTGTACCCTTGGGCAAAGTCTTAACCCAGAATTGCCTCAGTGAATATCCAGCTCTAGGAAAAAGTGTAAAAATTGTATCTATGTAAGTCGCTCTGGATGACAGTGTCCACTAATTGACAATAATGTAAGGTAGAAGACCTGTTGTAAATCATATTATTTGCAATTGAATTCTATTTTCCAATAGAGCCAAGAAATGTAAGTTTTCTCAATAAAAGCTGGATAATATAGTAATACATGGACAATAATATCACTTATATGGGAAGTATTCAAATTATATCAGTGCTATGTAGATACTCATACATTTAAATGTAATACAATATAAATATCCAGTGTTGTCACACACACTCTGTGACATGATAAGCCAAGACTGTGCAGAGAAGATCTTACAGATATCATATAGCAGATTTGTTTGAATGGAGAACTAAGACCATGAAAACAGGAAAGGCAGAAATGGTTTAGGGCCATGCCCTACTATTGGTGCATTCAAAATGGATTTATAACTGGCCTTGAGACCTGAAGAGTTTGATGTTTTTAAAATAACAAACTTATTTGAACAATATGCCTACAACATTTTTTTTAATATCCATGTCCCCCTTAAGGATTTAATGGCGGTCTAAAAACACTATTTTATACTCTGATGCAATCCCAAAAGAAAGCAGGGTCTTTATTTATTTATTTCTAAATGCACTTTTCTTTTAAATCCCAAAGAAAACATCAGTGTTTTTTAAGTTTTGTTTTTTTTTTTTTTTTTAATCTGGGCAGCTTGAAGGAAAAGGATGGATGAATGAGAATCGGGGTGGTAAAAAATATAAAAGTGTGAATTTTTCACACAGAATCAGAGATAAGGAATGACCAAATAAATTCATAGGTAGAAGGACAGCCAGTGAAACATATAAATCAAACACCAATCTAACACCATGTCACTCAATACAGCTGGTGTAGGAGGGACACGTTCAGCAAACCCTTGAAGCATTTCAAGATGTGAAAACTTCAAACCAGGCCAAAAGTTCTACATGGAGCCTTAAAATGCCTTGCCGATCTGTGTCTCGGCAATCATGTTTACTGATGCCTTCTCTTTACTCCAACATGACTAGTTATGGCCTTGCACCTACATTTATGATGGGGATTATGCCGGTAGTCTTTTGAAATTCTGCCAGACAAAAATATACGTGCATGGTTTCCATAACTTCAACCAAATTGCTTCTGGCAACCAGGGGTGAGTGATTTTTGGTATTGTGTTTTTATTGAGAGAGCCAAAAAACGGAAAAGGATCTTCCATGCAAACAGTGTGACCTTCTGGCTGTATGGCAAATCTCTTTCCATTCAATTTTTGTGATGCTTAAATCTAATTCCCTTTTCCATTTTTATTTTACTTTTGGATGAATGGCAGGATTATTTTATTGTAATATTTTAAAAAGATCAAAGAAAACTTTTCCCCTTTGTGCTTATGTACAGCTAGCTGCCAAAATAAAGGAAACACCAACCTTATGTGTCTTAAAAGGGCCACCACAAGCTCCCAGAAGACCTTGGCATCGATTTTGCACGTGTCTGTTACTCTGTTGGATTGACGCTATAGCATTCTTCCACAAGAAATTCCATATTTTGGTGTCTTGTTCATGGTGGTGGAATAAGCTGTCACAGGCTACTTCAGAATCTCCCATAAGTGTTCAAAGGATTAATTATCTGCCATATGACTTTTTTCCATTGTACAGCAGACAAATGTCTGTGTTCTTTGTACCACTTCACTTGCAACCATGCATTTTAGGAGAAATAAGGGGGCAAACCAATATATATATATATGGTATGTATGCATACGTGTGTGTTTAACTTCTTACTTGAAGATACTTCAAGTAAGAAGTTAAAAAATGCTGTGACAGAAAGGTGACATCCTTTTCATCCATTTCATCTGGCCATAAATGCTCATTAAGTCGTTGATTCTTCCTCACCTTCCACCATGCTTTCAGTCTGTTAATCAGACTTGGGTTGTTGATTTATTGACTGTGGTTCCTTTTTATTTAATGAATGAACCCCCACAGATGTTAGGACAGCAGAATCACTGGCCATCTTCCAACGCAGACTGAAGACCCACCTCTTCAGACTGCATCTTGGTTCCACCTCAATCCCCGCCCCTTAACACCTGCTACCTCTAGTATTTGATGTTAATTTTACATGTGGTATTGTGATGTACAGTACATCATGGTATAGGCTGGTATAAGGGGTAGAGGTATAAGATGGTCTTTAAAAACTTCATGGAATTAAGAACATCTATTTAAGGCATAATTGAACTTACAAAAGAAAAAACAACAAAATAAGTGACAACATTAGTAAGACAAACTTTTTATTCATTATTTTAGTGAAAATTATTGTGTAATCCTTTACAAAAGTATATTTTATTGAATGTTTTCCAAGAGAAATTATTGTAAATGAAGTGAACAGGACTGTATGGTTTAATGTCATTCATTCATATATGTCTTTGAAATACAATTATGTGACTTTAAAGCAAAGATTATGGTTGCTAATTTGAATCTACATCTGTTAAGCTGTAGTAAACCTGTAGTAAACCTTTTGGATGCACATAGTATGGCACTGGACTTATTCACTTTCATATGATTATTCTAGTAATTCAAAACAGATATACAGTGATTTACTACCACATTTAAAGTATTCAAATGTCAGAGTGCTGTCATACACAAAACAAATCATCACAAAAGGAATGGAGTGCACTAAAAATTCTGGAGGCAGCATACATGTGCAGTCTAATCCCCAAGATATTTCTGCAGAGGGACTTTAATTAAGCGCAGAGATGTTAATCACTGTTTAAAGGGTCCCCCTGGATCCAAGGTGTCAGATAAAGATGTCTCAACCTTGGAAGTTGGAATGTTTGAGTCATCCTTCTTAATAATAAATGGCAATCAGTGTTGGCTATTACAGTATTATAAATTACTGGTATATAAGATGTTACATTTCAGAAATAAGGTTATGAAAAACATTTGTGTGTTTTCCATTGATGGTATTATATTGAGAGAAGTAAAGTATGCAAGTAAATCAATGTGTACTTATGCAGTATATAGTGCCACATCACATAGCACAAACTAAGCAGGTGAACAGACTACCTTTATTTTCAGGGGCATCTGTTCTTTTGAACATTGGTCTAGTTTTTTGAACATTGGTCTAGATGAAAGTATACTTGCTATACTATCAGGGGCATGTTTCAACAAAATCAGGTTGGTATTTTCTCTCAGTAATACAAACAAGCAATAAAATACAAAAGAGGTTTGTGAATATAAAATACTTAAATTCCATTTCAGTTTTCTCTGTAACTTGACATAGATATAAGTGTCACAAAGAACTACAAATATTTCTTTTTTTTAGTGTATGGATATGTCCTATACAGCCTTTCAAAATTTTGGGCTAAGTCTTAAAGTCTAAGATACCAAGCAACTTACCTTCCAGAGCAAACTGGAAATGTACATTTGCATAATGTATCATCACCTTACTGACCAGCAATTAAGTAGATCACTAAACATCTGATCTGCCTCACACCTCAAAATTAAATGTATGATGCATGTCAGTTTGTAAGTGCAGGTATAGTAGGGTTATACCTGCACTTACAAATTGAAATGCAGGTATAACCCTACTATACCATGGCAAGGAAATCACATGGAAATGCAGTGTAATTCAATGCGAATGACAGGTTTTGGTTTAACCAATAACCTGTTAAATCAAGGGTTGGGTAATATCCTGAAAGGAAACAAGAACCATAAAGCATTTCCACCAAAATCACAGAGCCTTAATTATAAGTCAGACTGCTTTGCAAGGTGTTATCTCCACTGTGTTGTCTCGCTAATGGTGTTGGCACTGGCACCCACAAAATTATGACTATATGATTTTATTTATTAAGAGTTGTTTTTGACAATTAGACAAAACAGTTTCACCATCCTTTCCTTCAAAAGTCTGCTCTCACTGCAATAACATAAAGATTAGTCTATTTTTATCCCTGTCTCATTGACTGACAATGTCAATGTACATTGCATATTTGTTTTATAGCACACATTATGACACCTTTTTACAATACATTTTTTTTTAACTTTCCCTGCCCTGCTATATAGTGTAGGAGATCTAACATTTGAAATGAAAACATTATTGTTCTCACAGTATAAACCCTGTGTTTTGTTGTTTAACTTATTTATGTATATGTATGTATTTATGTATGACTGCCAGCCCAGATGTGTTGATTCTAGCATTTGTGCCAATAGTTTGCTTCACAACCAAGCTTAGATGTCTCAGCAGTGTGTACTTTCAGTGTTAATGGACTATATTTAATACTACCAAAACCAGTTGTAATGGGCTTTTTGGGCATCAACGCCAAGGCCTTTTGCCATGGAAAAACTGGTGGTAGGTGTAAGACTTTTAATTCACAGGAACACCACTGAAAATAACTAACAGTATAAATTCTGCAGTGTAAGTTCATAAAAAAATGATTACCTTCAGAACACAGAGACCTTAGTGGGGTTAATCCAGAAAGAAGGTGAGAGAAACTAAATAAAGAGACTGTTATAACACACATTAGCAGAACAAAGCTCATAACCTAAATGTTGTATGTTCAATTCCCCCGATGTTGTACCTTTGGGCAAGGTGATTAACCCCATACCCAGAACCTGCCTCAAGCTGTATGTGGATAATATGAAAAAACTGTACGCTATGCAAGTGTCTGAATAAAAGCATCTACTAAGCAAATGCACTGCAATCTACAAATGAATTATATTCTAAAACACAGGGACAGAACAATTCCTATACTCACACTGTTTAAATAGTTCATGAGAATCAAACAGCCCAATTACAAGAATAATTGTAGGCTATCTCACATGTAATGTGATCATCAGTTTTGTGTAAGGGCACATACTAAGCAAAAAAAGCTGGTAAGAATTTAAAATTTGAGTGTAGCATCTAGAATCGAATACCATAAATCCTAGAATGTACAATATTTTAAAAGTTGTGCAGTATAATAAGTGTTTGGATGCTTATCACCACAGCAGAAAGAAGTATGCTGCTTACTGTCAATGAAAAACATGACTCTAGTGAAGAATGAAGGAGATGGAAACCTTTTGCGGACATTAAGCACCAATAACCAAGTTACCACATAGACAGAACAATAAACTGACAATATTTTAAAATGTGCAAAAAGTTTGTGATGGAACAATGATTATTAAGCATATTAGATCTAGTCAGCTCATGATATAAAACATTTCACAAAGTGGAGTTCATATACAAAAATATCTCAAAATAAAATTCCCCTGACAAACATTGCTAATGACAAAGAAAACAAAAAGATAACATGATTGAAAAAAAATCTTTTCCTTTCCTTTCATCAAATATTAAACCCCTGCTAATATTCATGATGTACCATGAGTTTGAATGCCATATCCCTTTAATAATTCATTGTCTGAACTCCATCATTGTCTGAGCTCAACGTAACTATTGTGTACATAAGATTGGAAGAGAAACTGAAATAAGCAAGTTGCATTGATACATGAATCTGGTAATAAAGGTTGTTCCTAGCTTGTTACTGTACTTATAGTAACTTTCCTAACATTATCTGAATGGTGTGGCTGAATTCATTATTCATCCATTAAATGAGCTAGTTAACAATCTGGCTTTTGACATAGCTCTGTTCATTTCATTGACTACTAACATTACACAGTAGTGTTTAGTTGCTGGTTTTGTGAAAGAGATGTTAAAGGTTCAATCTTCAGTGACTTAGCCTTTTGAGATGTGGAATGGATCAATTATAATATTTTCCAAAAATATTTGCCCAGGAACCACAGAGTGGTAGATTCTTAAGCAAATGAATGAGTCCTGTCTAGCTATGTCATAAACTAGCTAGCTAAAGATTAGTTTATTGTTTGGACATGGAATAAAATTAGATGCTTATAAAGCTAGCTTTTTGTAATCACTGTGGTAGTGTATTTTAACAGAAGACTGTCCAAAATGTTCCATGAAGCCCTCCACATGAACTAGAACATAAATGCTGGATACATTGTTGTGTGCTTCATTTGCCAACAAGCACAAGTCTCTAGTGGTTGTTTGCAGAATGTGCAGCTTAGTTAACTATCATTCCGAAGCAACTTAAGAGTAATAAAGAATACTTTCTAGTCTACAATAATCTAATGGTCTGAAAGACCAGCTTACCTCATTATGATATCAAAGGCAGAAGTACAGAAATAAATGAATACATTATCCATATTTGTTTATTTTTCTTTTATTCATCCCATTTATTTATTCATTCATTCATTTATTGATTTATCTGAACACCTTTTAATTTACTTTTAAAGAAATCAGCTTTCATCCTCCATACCTCCATACACACACAGCTACCTGCTTATACCTAGTAATACCTACTAATTATTTGTCAACTATTAAATGATCTGTTTGTCAGCACAAATCAGAGAAGACATGAAAACACTATTAATATCACTGACATCCATGCATTAAGCAAAAATGAATACTGTGTCAGATGCCTTTGCACTGTGGCATTGTCATGGGGCAGTATCTCACCACTACATGCAGGTATTTTTCCATTGAACAGTACAACTGTTTGTGGAGCGGAATCTAAACATTTCACTTCTAACTAATATGTGGTATTTTGTGCTCTTTGCTTAGCTTCATATCCTATAATTCCTTTCCTACGCTTCCAACAGGGCTTCTTTGCACACACTGCTTGTATGTATTGTATGTGGGTGGGTTCACTTCAAACAAAATGGATTCAGCAAAGGGAAGGTCAATGTGTTGATGAGCAGTATCTCTCATGTTTTAATTTCCTGTCATTCTAGCTTTTGCTCAGTCTTATTTTCACTTACATAATTTTTGGGGGATTAATTTGAAAAATTACAAGAGACCACAAAACTGCAATCTCAACAGTCAGGAGGTTAATTTTGTCTCTTCATTTGGAGCGAGCCGTGGGTGCAGAAGCCAGACTTCTGCTCGGATCGTGCTTATTCTCTCCTCGTCACGGCTTAGTTGCTGTATATAGATTTAATTAAATTCCACATCAGTTATGGAAGCTAAATTCTAAAGTGCAGAATCCTTTTACTTTGCGCCTCTAAATAACTCATCTTCTGAATGGAGTGTGGAAACTCTAGATCAGCCTTAATTCAGCACTGATGTTTGAGAGTCCTTATCGATGGATGGCAGAGCTCAAAGGGTTTACGCTCATTTGCCTGTAGCAGTTGGGCAAGTTGTTGCGGGGTCAGATTGCCTGGCTGTAGGAAATTTGATGTGTAGCACATTAGACTGCTGAGCAGCAGACTCCATACAGGTCCAGCTATTTTATTGCCTAAGAGGAAAACACCCTACTTCACAAGGGAAATTAAAATGAATGCATTTAAATGGGATCTCCAAGAGAAAATAAAGTTAACTCTGACAGCAAGCAAAGCTGAGGTGAACAATAGCTTTGTATACTGTATCTGTTTATACCTCCTGCCCTGCCTGTTTTTCCCAAGGATGATTTCCCAAAGATGATATGTAATTATCTGGCTGAAACCCATTTAGGGGTTATTTAACTATTACCTGTAACACCCTAAAAGAGTCCAACATAAGACATAAGAGATGATGCCACATTCCACACCTGAGGACCTGGCATTTTTTTTTTTTTTTTTTTTTTACTTTAAAGTATATAGGAATGATGTTTCTGCATTAATTTATATATACTCTCTGCCTAGTCAGCTTATTTTTCCTTAATTTTATAATGAATAAATACAGCTTGTCAAGAATAATTTGTAATTTCATCAAATCTCTAACAATTCTTATTCTTAATATTGCGGTCTAGAAGGACTGTCCAATCTGCGCTGCTTGTTTTCTTTCTAAAATTAAAATGGAAATGGAGGCAGTGGCTTTGATTTGCCTAAACATAAAATATGGATGCACTGTGATCACTTGATGCCAGTGGCTGACATTTCCACACACGCGTCCAATATGCAAGCACTCCTGTTCAAATTGGTCATTTTCCGATATGTGTTACTCATTAATAGAGAGGAAATTAAAGTCACACTCTATTGTCTTTACATCCTAACAGACTTTTTTGATGTTGTCATTGGGGATAGTTTTAAGGTCATCATCTGACAAAGGTTACTAATAGTGTATTTTACTACATGGAGTCCCTTCTCATTTTCCCATAGTAAAATTAAGCCAAAATTCCATAATAATAACAATGATGAGGATATGACTTAGGAAATACTTCTGTAACTGTAACGTCCCCTAGATAATAGTAATAATAGCTCCTTTCTTATTGTTTGAAAACAATGTCACCATACTCTGAACTGGGATAGCTCCAAAAACCATAGCTGACAACTCACAGGACCACATGCAGGTGCATAGCTCAAGTACAACAGCTAGCTATGCATCAAGATGTTATGTTGCATTATAGTGTTTATGGCAATATGTGGAATTGTGTGACACCCATACAGTAAATGACTTAATATTTCACATATCAATTATATTATCTGTGGGGTGCATAAGATCATGTGTAGTATTGTAGAGATGGGAACTGGGCAGTTGTAAAAAGGATATCTCAGATCATCCACAACTAAATCTGTCAGCCTGGAAAAAGCCAGGTGCATAATAACAGCTTGCACAATTCTGAACAATATCTGCAAGCTGTGGACTCGTGCTGGCATATGTTGAATTTATATCCTCAGGGGGAATAGGGAATTAAGGCAATGTTAACCAAAATGAAAAAAAAAAACAAGTAAATAAATAAAGTGATTATTGACAAACATTTTATTAATGTGATTATTTTTTTACATTTTTTCAGATAATTACAGTACCATTTGTTGCTTTCAAATTGTCCAAGAATGGAAACCATTCATGCTAATTTGCTAAAATGTATTTTTATTTATGACATTTTTGATCATGTTTATAAATTGCAGAATTATAACACTACTTTTGTCAACGATTGCAATTATTGGGCATTTTCTTAACATATGGGATGAACTGTGAAAAACGTCATCACTACCATTTGTTTGCAGCAATTATTTCCTATTCGTAGGAGTTTTTAATGCTTTTACCAGGACTTTTAGGAGTAATTCTGAGGTGCTTGATGAATACGTGCCCAGGTGTGCTGGCCTAGAAGAATTATTCCACAGCAACAGGCAGTCACAATCACTGCTGTAATAATCATGAAAAAAGTTGAGTGTGACAGTGTGAGAGGAAAAAAAGACAAATATCACTACTGACATATTTTGTTGTAATGTGCACCTGTACATTCACTATGTGAACTGAGGTAAACAACTTTATTTCATTCCTAGTACATATTCAAGGGTGCACATTTTTTCTCCATGATAAATTGTATGAAACAAGCGGAAAATGAAGGAAGCAAGACTTTTCCTTGATTGTCTCCCCCAGCTGAGGATGCATTTATGTATCCCCATGCACAACATTTTTGCAAAGATCTGTGACTAAACCCCCCATACCTGTCACATTTAATACACTCCATGTGAGAAAACACATCTGTCCTGAAGTGGAGGGGATTTCTACGGAATTGATGATGTTGGGAGATTTTTTTTTCAATAATAATTTTTAAAAAATGTAAATTTGAGTTGTCTGTTTAATCTAGATATTTTTTTTTTATTATTATAAAATCTGTGACATTCATTGAACTAATATGATGATATCCTTGGGTGGGTAGTGATGTGAATGTCAGTCAGTTAGACCAACTCACTGAACTCTAAAGCATCAGCTAACTGAATGTGCTCCAGGTATAAACATGTGGGATGTACACAGTAAGGTATTAATGAGTTAATGAAGGTACACATTGAGCACATTCACAACAAATGGACATCACTTAATACAACAAGAAGGCTTGTTGTGTCAGATGTTTGTAGACATTTACTTAGTGTAGCTTGCTACCTAGCTAGTTGGTCCAATATGTCAATCTAGCCAACAATAGCTATGATTTCATAGATGACATTTATGTAGCTAATTCTTTATCTTTAAACTCAACTAACTTTGATTTTTACAATTCATAATCTGCATACTAAATCTGAGTGTACTGCCCACCTCACTCAGTGGGTGACAAAAGAATTTTTTTTAACTGAAGTTGACATCACGATTTGAAACTTTAAAATTGGGAAATCTTAGCATGTGCCACCATCTCAGGACTCCAAACAATTTCTGATGTCATATGGTGCAGCCCAGTATTGACTGATGCCAACATCTATAAGACCGTAAAGCACTTACCATAACTCCTGGAGAGAAGGTCACCAAGTATATAAGTGTGGATAACCAGGTATTTCTTTCCATTTATCATACTTTGATTGTTTGTATGGGTCGGTGTTTGCAGGTAGAATAAAGAACACCTGATGTTCTTGCCTGAAATATAATTCTTCTGCAATATTATAAATATGTGTGTTGTGATTCATTTTTATTAGAGAAGGACTTCACACAGAAGAGTTGTAATTTGGTTCTGAAAGTTTTTTTTTTTGGTTCTGCTTACAAATCCTAAGAGAAGGAAGTCTCATATGATCCCCAGAATGCATTTGACCATATCCTTCTGTCTCAAAGGAACAGTCCTGAAGCCACCACAAACTACTTTAGGTAGGATGTGTAACATGTGCAAAACATGCACAAGTTGCTACGCCCTCTGTTATAGCACCTCATTTCATTCTTGGTTTGTTTCTATCAGGAGAAAATGCTCTATTGGATAGTTTGTAAACATGCAGAATAAGTAGACAAAGCTGGTAAAGCTGCCCCATCTCAATTCATTTCCCTTGCTTGACTGCATTCCGAATAAGATGAGTGCTCCGTGTGAGGGGAGCTTCAAGTGGCGAGGAGGTGGCGGCAGCCCCTCTGGAGCACAGCAGTCCAAGATAAATAAAAAGAGACACTTCAAAGCCTGCGTCCGAATCTGCAAGTGAGCAAGGGAAGTGAGCGAGCGAGTCCTTACTTCACGTGACAGTATATAAGTCCACACTTGAGGAGGAAGGGGAAGGGTGTTGCTTGGGATTGCATTTGAGACTCTGCTGTCATCATTTCAGAGTGGTGGCTCGTGACAAAACAAGAGCAAAAAAAAAACATGAAACTGCAGAAATGGCAGAAGCAGTGGCATCTGACAACATGGCATCTGACAACATGGGAATATTAGCAAACTTGTGTCCTCTCGCTTCATGAGTGTGTATGATAAATTCACTCAGACAGTAAAATTCAGTACTTTCTGTGCTACCATTATAGCCTTTTTCAGTGTCCCTGTAGTAGACCTCTAGCTTATATTCTGTTACATGTTACTCATTCATAAATCTGGATGTTTAATGATACAATTCATGTTAAGCATCTTGCTCAAGGAATCAGTAACAGTGCCCCTCCTGTGACCTGAACTCACAATGGTGGGTTACAGCCATGAGTTAAAACTTCACATCCTTAACCACTATGGCACACTACAAACTCTCTTTTCCCCCAGTCTAGCCTGATGCATATTTTACAGGTAGGTTGCTTTTCTATTTGCCTTCAGTGCTCACTGAAATATGCTGGATTCAGAAATGCGAATAGTTCTGGATAAATTGGAGGAAAGTGCAAAGAAAAAAAATTCAGTCATAACTTAGTTTTCCTCTTCTTTAAACCGATAAATCTCTCTAAGCATATCCAGTCTGGAAACTCTTAATCCTTATCTTTCCATGCTTCTTGTAAGATTTATGACTTTCTATTCAATACATGTGTTATTGTACATTAAAATATTAGCATGGTTTTATCTTTTTTATTATTTTTTATCATCTTTTATCAACACTACTATGTAACATGAGGTCACTGTAATTTATTTCAGTGGGTAATTATTTTTGAAATGCACATAATTCAAAAACAAAAACCATAAAATAAACGGTTGCATAGCAACATGCATTGCATACCAATATTTCAATCACTGTTTATAGTTTAGTATGTGTATTTGAAAACTGAGAGCTCAATAAGAGTCACATTCTTGTTTTAAGAGGGGTTAAGAGAGATGAGCAGTGATCACATGACCATGTGATCCTGAGACATCCGGTCTCTGACAGGTTTAACATACAGTCTAATTACTGTAGTTACCTGCAGTGCTCTTCAGTCGCTAACATTATCAGTCCTGGTAGTGTCTGTAATGACAACGGAAGGCCTCACAGGGCAAACAAACAGGCACAGACTTTCCCTTTTTGCTATCTGATTTGTAATGGACCCCTCCCACATTGATTTCCATAATAACTAAACTATATGCTGACAAATGAGATCTGCTGCAGTGGGCATACAGTATTTATCCCCTCCCGATTAACAAAAATACACGCCAGACTTTTCCAGAGAAAATGAATGTCTGCGTAGAGCCAAACCCCTCTCTGTGTCTTTCGTTGCGTGCAGTCGGGAGCTGCTTCAGGCAGCTGTGACACTTCAGTGGAGCTGCATGCCAATGTCTTTAAAAAGGGATAATGAAACAAAGGCAAACAAACACAATTAAAAAAAGCAGAGGAGGCGAAGAGAGCGCGCTTCTCTGGGAGGTGTGAGGCACTCTCAGAGCTCATTATGGCACTGGGTGACAGAGCCGGACTGCTGGAGAATGATGTATTCAGGGCCTCATTAGAGCAGACGGAGTGGGCACAGAGGGGAGCAGGAGGCATGGAGTCATGGGGCTTATTACCGAGTGCCAGAGAGACTCAGCCGTGGAGCCAGGGTAGCAACTTTGCCTCTGTTGCGTCAGGGGTGACATTGCTGCCAATCCACGGAGGGCCGGCAGTGCGATGTTCAGGTGAGGCATTCTGCTGCCCTTTCTTCTTTGTTTATTGATTGTCATTAAGCACTGTAATGGCAGCAAAATGGGATGTTTTGCCAACAGTTCTTATTACTCAGACTATTTTTTTATGATATCAGAACTCTCCAAAATGGGACAACTTTAATTGAAGCCAGACTACATTAGCAGTGACATTTCCGTCAATCCACAAATGACCAGCAAGGTGATTTGTGTGTCGCATTCAAAAGTTTCTTTCCTCTTTGTTTGTAGGCTGTGATTAAGTGATCAAACAAGTGGTACTGTAACTCTGTGTGCTCAGAAACATGGAAAATAGGCTATTCTTGGAGGAAGGTACAGTGACTCTAAAAAATCATAAAATAACCAAAACATACAACAAAATTATTATTATTATTATTATTATTATTATTATTATTATTTTAATGGTAGCATTACACTGCTGCTAGAATTTTTGTGATAAAATTAATTTAACATATTGTCAATTGTTTCCATTCCTCACTCCATCTAATCTGATGTAATAGAGTTATTCAATCACAAGGTAACAGACACCTTAGAATATTTTGTTTTTGATAAATCAATTTTTTCCATGACAATGAGCGTATGTACCCTTTCACACACAATCTTGTCCGTATGAACAGTTGATAAATGAGGCCCCAGCTGTTGTCTTGGAACAACATGTCCACTGTGACCTGTTGTGACACACTCTCCATCTCTGCTGGAGTGTGAAGGGACAACACACAGTCCCAGGAAGATATCCTTTTAGGTAGGGAAGGACATGGAAGATTTTTCTGTCTTCTCTTCACCGGTCATCCTGTGAAATAAGCAAAGTGCACTCCATTAATTAACCAGAAACCAAATTCTCTTTAAAAGTGTCTCATTTCTCATTTCAACATGAGAGCGCTTGCATGATGCTTTGCCATGGATGTCTCGCCATCAGATAAATTTTTCATTCTATTTTTTAATGATGCGAAAAGACTCCAGAGTAGGAAAATTCTCATTAAATTGTCATTGAACATAGATCACACTTTAAAAAATATGATAAGCAAGAAATTCAATGAGCAAATATAGAGAAGAGTGGGAGAGAGATGCTGAGAGTAAGTGAGAGTGTGGGAGAGAGAAGTGTTGGCACAGGGAAAATTATCGTTCTTAGGTTCTGCTCATAAAACATGAATCTTAAATTAAGGGAGCATTTCAGGGGACAGATTTAGAGATTACCTCTCCTTTCCCACTATTTATTCTTCAATTAATCATAACTTCTGCAGAGAGGGGCAAGTAAAGATCCTCATCCTGCTTCCCCTTCTCGCCCCCTCACCCCGGCTCTGTGCACTCATTTCATCTGTCTCTGAACTATTGTGAAATGTTTCAGTGCTTTAATTAAACTCAGTATTTTCAAGCCATCAAAAGACAAGCTGTTATCAGTTCATATTTCACACTTGAATATGTCCTTGTCAAGACCCAAATTTCTTCTCAAGCGTAATGAAATATGCACGTGCAAATCTGATGTAATTTGTTGAAGTTTATTTCAATGCTGGCTGCAAGAAAAAAAATGGTATTTTCTTACATGTATCATGATAATGTGCAACCTCAAGATATGTCCTAAAGCAATTTCCAGCCTGAACTCCTAGAAATTGAACTGCAAGTATGATTACTCATCCACATTGTTTGTGTAGTCCAACACCACAATGATAAGATGATTCATGGGGAACCATAATGATAGCTAGTAGAAAAGAGTAGAAAATACCTGTATCATATACCATCTGATAAATTTGATCACACCTGTACACTTTGTATCCTGTTACAGAGTTTTTTCATATCATTAAAAAGCAATTTACCTGATGGCGAGACATCCATGGCAAAACATCACGCAAGCACTCTCATGTTGAAATGAGAGTGGGACACTTTTAAAGAGAATTTGGTTTCTGGTTCATTAATGGAGCGCAATAAGTGCACTTTGATTATTTTACAGGACAATCAGTGAAAAGAAGATCGAGAAATCTTTTATGTCCTTCCCTGGGACTGTGTGTTGTCCCTTCACCCTCCAGCAAAGATTCAGAGTGTGTCACAGCAGGCCACAATGGACATGTTGTTTGTTTACATACCTGTTATAAACTTCCACACTTCTACAGGAGGTGTATACATTTTAATATTAATTCTGCCACTCTCATTCACCTATAAACAGATTATGGTATTTCCAGTAAAGCATTCACATGAGGATTTCAGTCTGGTAATAATATCATTCACATCAGATTACAACCATTTCCTCTGGCATCCCATGGGAGATGGTTAACCTAGCACCAAAAAGGGTTCAAAAAAGGCATCCAATAGTATACCAATATCCTTCTCTGGAGCGAAGGGAAATGTACTGCTTGTAATCACAGATGCCAAAATGCTTAGGCTCATTATAGTGCAAAGCAATAAAAAGGCAATCTAAGGTAAGAGATCCGCTCATCACCAAAAGTGAGGAGGGACTCATTTACAAGTCCCGGGTGGTCAGATGGGCAATCTACTCTAGACTGATAGAGAGAATTCTGAAAAGACCAATGCACCACACATTCACAGGCAAATGTCTTCCAGCGGACACTGAAAAAAAGGTTGCTTTAGGTTCTGTTAACTAGACATGGTTGACTTCTTACACCAAGGCAACAAAGCACAGAGACATCTTAGCCTCAAAAGCTAAAATCAGAGATATCATTAAAAAAAAAAAACAATGCCACAGTTTGTGTTCCCAGGAATGAGTAATCCATATGTAATCCCTGTGGAACACTTCAAAATGTGTAGTGTTGAGTCAGATCATGTTGTTATAATGCTTAAGTGTTATCACTGTCATTGCTGTAATTTTCATCTACGAATTGTAAATATACAAAACTATAATAATGCCACTCATATTTTTAATTATTTTGGACTCTTATTTAGAGTCGGTTTTAGAAATACAGTTGAAATGTAAGACAAAACAGTTTCAGCCATGATAAACATCTCAACAGCCCTCAGCTTGGGAACAGGGCTCTTTAACATTGTGTAGACACTGAAGCTTTTTCTAAGCAAGCTTGGTCAAAATTTATAAATGATAATTTAGAAATATCTCATTTTTATAAATAGGTTCTGTACTAATGACATTTGGTCAGGATAGGCCATGTTGTTTTCTTTTGTTCAGAAGAAAATAAGAAAATATCTTTACTCTGGTCGGCAAATCTTTGTACAGTATATGGCCAAAAGTATGTGGACACCTGACCATCACACCTATATGAGCTTATTGGACATCCCACTCCAAAACTATGGGCATTAATATGGAGTCCCCCCCCAAAGCTATAACAGCCTCCACTCTCCTGGGAAGGCTTTCCACAAGATTTTGGAGTGTGTATGTGGGGATTTGTAACCATTCAGCCAAAAGAACACCCATGAGGTCAGGCACTGATGTTGGACGAGAAGGCTTGGCTCACAATCGGCATTCTAGTTCATCCCAAAGGTGTTCAGTGGGGTTGAGGGTTGAGGTCAGGGCTCTGTGCAGTTCCTCCACACCAAACCCATCAAACCATGTCTTTATGGATGTTGCTTTAAGCACAGGGGCACACAAAGTTGGAAGCATACAATTGTCTAAAATGTCTTTGTATGCTGTAGCAGTAATGTTACCATTCATTGGAACTAAGGGGCCTAGCCCAAACCCTGAAAAACAGCCCCAGACCATTATCCCTCTTCCACCAAACTTTATAGTAGGCACTGTGCATTCCAGTAGGTAATGCTCTCCTGGCATCCACCAAACCCAGATTTGTCCATCAGACTGCCAGATAGTGAAGTGTGATTCATCAATCCAGAGAACGTGTTTCCACTGCTCCAGAGTCCAGTGGCAGCATGCTTTGCACCACTCCAGCCATCGCTTGGCATTGCGCATAGTGATGTTGGGCTTGTGTGCTGCTGCTCAGCCATGGAAACCCATTTCATGAAGCTCTCGACGCACAGTTCTTGTGCTGATGTAGCAGCCAGAGAGAGTTTGGAACTCTGCTGTCAGTGATTCAGCAGAGGATAGGCAGTTTTTACGTGCTATGTGCTTCAGCACTCGGCAGCCCCGCTCTGTAAGTTTGTGTGGTCTACTGCCTCATGGCTGAGCTGTTGTTGCTCCTAGATGCTTCCACTTGACAATAATAGCATTTACAGTTGACCGGGGCAGATCTAGCAGGGCAGAAATTTTGCGAACTGACTTGTGGCAAAGATGGCATCCTATGACAGTGCCACGTTTAAAGTCACTGAGCTCTCCAGTACGACCCATTCTACTTCCAAGGCTTGTCTATGGAGATTGCATGGCTATGAGCTTGATTTTATGCACCTGTTAACAATCAGTGTGGCTGAAACACCTGAACTCAAATATTTAGGAGGGGTGTCCACATACTTTTGGCCATATAGTGTATTTCTTTTTTATTGCATAAATGTATATGTATTTTTATTGTATTGTGTTATTCGTTTTATTTCTAACATATAAAATCAGTGTTTTTTTAGTTCCACTGTTTTTTTTTGACCAGTGACATATTGTCTACATATGTAATGATGAAGCACTCGGATGACAAAAAGGTGCTATCATTTGACAAAAAACATGCCGTTGCAAACAAGAGGCACGATTTTACATTTTCTTGGTCCTCTGTTTATAGTTAAATAAGCCAGGCTTACTGAATTAATCAGGACATGTTGGGTCCTGTCTTTGAGGAAACGCTATACCCATGACATGATGTGGCCTCTGATACCCGTGTCAAGGTGTTTATGAATCATGAGATGAGGCTGGATGGTGTTAAATTTTAAAGAGCAATCAAATTATAATCTTGTGGCATATGTCTGCTGTGAATCAATATGCTTGAATGTGCCGAGGTGTGTCCTCGGTGCCTTGCCTCACCTTGCATACAAACTCCAATGGGACAAGTGAATGTTTCTACAGATATGAGAGGATGGCATGTTCAAACTATTGGATCAGCACTGATGAGACTGAGTAATAATGAATTTATATTGCGGGTTCATAGATAACAGTGTAAGTGTGCTTTCCTATCCAGGGTGTGGTCCTTCCTCAGGATACTAAATGGAGGGATTTTTCTATTTATATCTTAAATAATGTGCTAAAAGTGAATCCAGGTTGCCTGCCTCCTGAGCATGACTTGGGTAAAGGCGAGCCATTTTTTGGGATGGGCTGCATTTCTCATATTCGGAAGTCCCTTTACTGCTCCATCTTATCTTTCAGTTTTTCGCTTCTTCTTTTTTAGCTGAATCTTTTTTCCACCGGGAAACCCGAAGCCTCCAGCCTTAACGTATAGTGAAGTCTCAGATGTCTCATCGCTGTACTTGTTATGAAATGATTTCACTCTACAAAGGCATCATCAAGGGATACACCCCTGCCCCTGTTTGCCTCCCACACACCTCATCTGCAGCTCAGGAGCTGCTCCCTGAGAGACCACTGGCACCCCACATGCGCTCCTCTGTCTGCGGAACACCTCCGTGGACATTTCCTCATCTCCTGATATCACCGTTAATGCTGTTTAAGATAACCCTGCTCCTTCTTTCTCACCTTGTCTGGCTTTGCTATGAATAATTAATGCTGTAAAATCTGTGCTTCACTTCAGCAAAGTTGAGTTGTTGACTGCTGGGTTATTATGCAGCCCTTTCTGAATTTCCTTCTGAACCAGCAAAGAACGAAACTTTAATTTCATGATAGTTGTTCCTTTTCTAACTTTTACATTTTCATTATTACTTATTGCTCTGGCTGAGGCCATTAGCTGGAGGCCACTGGTCAAAATTTGCTATTTGAACTTTGCAGGGAACAGGAAATTGCTGTGAAATGCCATCTTTTACTCTGAGCTCAGGCTGTCACATTAAAAGTCAAAAGTTGGTCAATTACCTCAATGTTATTTTCTACTCGTCCCAGCAATACCCACGGACAATCAGTTTCTACAGTCCAAGTCATTTATTACTGGTTAATTTTTGCTTCTCTTTTTTTTTTCCTTTTTAAATAATTGTGTGTTACTGGTGGAGAAATAGACCCAGGAGGTATATAATTGAGCAGTACCTACTTATGATGACAATTGGTTGTTGTTCCCTAGTAGTTTAATGAGCATATGTAATTAAATTAAATATTTTGTGACCTTTATTGACATCCACTATGTAGGGTATATGGGTATATGTAGGTTATATGGATACATATTTACAGCTGAAACCAGCTCTAATCTTATCGATCTTCAGTCAATTCCTGGAACGCTAAGAGCATGAATGTGATACTGGGATGACAATAAATTAAAGAGCAAGTATCTCTTTAAGAATGTACTGTAGGGTTTATGCATCCAGGTCATCTTGTTAGGGAAGAGTGTGCTCTGCATTATGCCTTACCCTGACCAGGCCATAAAATGACACCATCTGAAAAGGGACTCTGTCTCTCGGCTCAGTCAGGGGCCAGCACCCTGCAGCTCCATAGCGGCACACGGCTCTTTAGCTGCCCCCCTCTGGCTCTTGAAGCGAGCAATTAGCAGTCTTATAAAGTTGCCTATTATCAGACTGTAAAGCAAGACCACGATTCACACTTGAACAACAAAATTACTACAACAATAACAGAAAAAAGAACCAAATGTGGCTGCAGAGCCCTCATTCATTATGCTTGTGAGATTTTAACATATATATAATTGTTAATATATAACTGTTCTTACACATATGTAATTAGTGTGTTCAAGTGATCTTGTGTTATTTTGTGTTCATTATGCTCCACAAATTCCTTTCCAAATGAATTTACAGGAATCCAATGAACCCATGTTACATTTTTTTCTTTAGGTTGGTCTTATCTGGAAAAAACTGTACATTCCACCAGACCTCTAACTGAATCAGGCAATAGGTCCACTGGACCTATGTTGCTCTGACTTCAACAGGTCCAACCAAAGCTGTTATGAATCTGCAGTAAGAGCCTGAGCCTGTGTTCTATTGTTACCATGATAAGAGTGTAGATAGTTGCTAGTTATCACACTGGACAAGTCAAAACTTCTCAAGTGACCTATGCAGAAACACCCATTGTAAGCATCTTAAATGAGACCAATTTATGTTATGCCAACAGCATTACCAGTTAGATTTCAAAACTATTACTAAGCTGACAGCCACGATAAGCATAGAACATCTTTGCAATTTGCCAAGAATATTAATTCGGGTACTCTGCCATCATGAGTAACATTAAATTGGGCAGGAAAATTGGAGTTGTCAAACTAATAATAGAATGAGAGACCCACAACTTAACTGACAAAATGGGAAAACATGAAAATGAACACACTGTGTTTGGTGTTCTGTTGAGAGAGCATAATGCAACATAACCCTTTGTCTCCAATGCAGCAGTCTATCAACTCCAAACCCGTGTTCCCAGGAGAGACCCCCTAAGTGCACTGAAGTCTGATCCACTACCCAGTGCCCTGTCTGCGGTGGAACTGCTTTCCAGACTCCACAGCTGTCCCCAATAAGGAGAGGCGCAGCGCTGAGTGTCCCTTGGCTGATGTAGCAGAGATTCCACAGAATTTAGTGACCTGCCAGATTCCATGGAGCAACCACCTGGAGGATCCCATATTCTCCAAGTGAACCCACTTCATTATCCAGGCCTGAGTTCACAGTCGTATAGCTACAAATGTTGTTTTATGCGTAGTCTATTCAGCTATCTAGTTGTGTATCATAGCTGCTGTGCTTTTCCATATGTTTTACTTGCTAGTGTACCAGCTATCTCACATAGCATTTCATCCCTACATTTTATAGTTTCTTCACCATCCTGTTTTCCCTTTACCTCTCTTCAACTAACACTTTTGTGTTAGTTTCGCACCTTTGTCACACCTTTTTGTAATATCCCAGTTTTACCAGGACCAGCTGTTTGCATGTTCTCTAAGTTTTGCCTTTTTATTTGTCACCATAGATTCCTTTTATGTTCTATAGGATAAAGTCACTTTTCTATAAAGTCACTGTAGTGTCTGTTATCCCTGCAGGCTCTAATGATCAAAAGAACTCTCTCTCACGTGATTTTGAGAAGTCGGTTTGAAATAGCTGCATCCTCTCTACATTTAGTTGCCCCTGTTAAACCTGGAATTAGCAACCTCCTCCATTCCTGTTATTCAATGTTAAGAAAATCACAATGTGTTCTGGCATAAAACAGTGTTTTTGACATTGTTGAGTTAAATATGTTTCAGAGCCTGTTTAGCATTCTGTTGCAAGTCATACTTTGGTGCCCTGAGAATTATTAATGTATTTTTTAAGATTGGTTGTCAGACTGTACAGACAGTACTGGACCAAATTCATAATAACGTTGTAAACATTTTGTCATCTCATAGAGGGAGAGGATTTACATATAACTAATGTAATTCTGATGACCCCAAAAACTAATAAACAGAAGTTGAGAAAACTCAACAGCAGGGGAATATTGGTTGCAGATTCTGCAATACAGGTGCTCATTTTATTATTTTCTTGTGTGTTTTGCAACATACAAAAGTTGCTGTTCACTTAGGATTGCTGATCATCTGGACTGCTTAAGCCTACTGACACAGTCTATCTGCATACCTTTAAGATCAGCAAAGCTGTCCGGCGTATGAACAGGTTTGGCTAAAATAGAACACTTTTCATTACAATGTTCCATAAATGAGATACACAGACAAAGCAGCAGGGTACAACAAAGCAGCTTCATGAGTCTATAACATTACTCATACTCTACCCACAGCTTTCAAGGGACAAGATTAGGAAAAAGTACCTATATATCATAAAAAGACTGGTTGTGGATGTTCCACTGTTTATCTCACATTGTATTTAATATTGCAAGTTAGTCAATAATATTAAGCAGTGTAGTTGACCAGACACTGTCTGTTGGTGTGGTAGGGGGAAACAGAAGGGGTCCTGAAGTACAGGCAATCTAACTGCTACAGCAATTTTCTGTGTTGGTACAAGTTTGTAGTTGATTGAATTATACATTTTATCTACTTGCAAATTTGATGAAATACAGCATACAATGAACTTCTGCCCCAATGAAGTTTGTCTGCTAATGAAAGTGTTGAGTACAGGTGCGCACAGACCGATGCATAATGTCTTTCTGTAAATAACAATACATGGTCGTGACCCAGACAGCCGCTGGTGTTAAACTGTGTTCCCAGCAAATACATAATGCTAATTAACCAATAGTACAATTGCTTATTTCTTATCACCAAGATTAGTCTCCCTGAGAAACTGTTGTGTTTGTAATTTCCCTTTTCACTGTAGATTCTCCATTTAGAAACTATGAGAGGGAATATGCAGCACTTATGATTCATGAATTATTTTTAGGTTCTGTTACCCATAAAAAGTCATGGTTGACATTTTTGAAAGTGTTCATCTTTGTCATTATATATGCATTCATCAGGTTGATCTGAATATGTTACAAATTATTGCACACTTCTGGGAAACATTGAGAATGACTACCTGTAAATGTTCTCATTGGAGATCATTGTTAAGCAGTTGCAAGGACATGATGAAAGACAAGGTTAGGAAATTCTTATAGCTTGCATTTCTTGGTTATAGCTGAAAATAACTTAAAAAACACCCCAACATCTTAATCCTTATGGTTTCATTTTTTAAAGAACCATGTGCAACCTTCAATTCCAACAGAAAGCTGTGCATTCAGAATATACTGTTTTTTTATATACAGTAATACAAAAGCTCATGACAGCTTCTGGCCTTTATGCAGCACAATTCAGAATCTGGTTCAGCAAAGGACAATGCTGTCTCTTCTGTTTTTAAAACAATTGGAGGTTGTCAAACTATGCGCAAAGTATTAGTACTTTGTCGTGTTTAAACCTTGGTACCATCATTTAATGTTGAGTGGACATAATACTGTGTTGGTAGGGAGGTATGGGCATATGGAAGGAAGGACATTTCATTAATTAAATCTGCTCCTAATCAGCAGGGCCATGGGTTGAGGGGTGGAGCATGGTGCTGGTTTCGGTTTTAGTAAGGCAGGAGAGGAAGTAAGGTGTGTCGTGTGAATGACTGATGCTATTTTTTTCCCCATGCTTCTATAAATGCTGTTTTATGCCCATTGTTTTACACCTCATTGGTTTAGTAGGATGAAAGCATGTTCATGATTAATGAAGATTTCTATTTTTATATCAATGCATGCTTACTGCTTAATGTGAGCTTTGTTTGAGCTGGCATGTTCGCATGCACCATGATTGGAAAGCATTCCAAATGTAATGAACTGAAAATATTAACTTGACAGTCAGTCAACTTCATAAAAAGAACTGTATTTCATCTGAGCTCCTGCACATGTATTTCAGTGACTCAAGTTCCTTCATGAATATATTACAAATAATATTGTTGGGGTGGATCCAACTGTCTACCTTAACAACAAGACTGTCACTGTGAGCATGCCAGCTGCCATTAAGTTACTATGCTGAAGTAAGGTTTGGATTAAATTACTGGAAACTACCGGCATCTTGTTTTGCTGCATTAGCTAGCTAGACAATTTGCATCTATTTTGGTTTGATTCTTCAATGATTATATTTGAAAACTGTAAATGGTATGGCAATTTCCTCTTTATTTTCAATGTGCTTTGGTAATTAGCTTTGTAGGCTGATTTGCATAGTGTATGTGGGAAGCTAACATTGGTTTGCTACTAATATCCAACATCAGCTAGTATCTGTTTATCCAAGAGACAGAAACAGACTAATAAAAGAAAATATCCATGAGTTCAATGATAAATCCATGGAGTGTTTTTGGAGTGTCTGTTAGCAGGCTCTAGCGGGTTATGGGTGGAGGCCTTCCATCCAATGGTAAGAATGACTTTCTGTGTTTCTTACCCATTAAAGCAGGCTGACCTCAATTATCACCTCTTGGAAGCAGGGGGTTTGGCTACAAAACCACTTGATGCTCAAATGACATGAGGAGGGGAGAGACAGAAAAGAAAGACATGGGAGAAAGGGGGAGTGGTCAGAATAGGGAAGTGGTCCGAGATAGAGAGAAAAGGGCTAGAAATGCTAGCTCGCAAAAGCAGTGGGAGAATGTTTAGGTGTGAAAGGAAGCATGAATGATAGCCAATCACTATTGAGAGAATGGGGCTGTGATGCATGAGGCTGAAGTAGTGCACATCCCAATGGCAGAAAGTTATGTAGAGAGCTGCTATAAGTAGGACAAGGCTTTATGGCCTTCTGTGTTCAGGTGGCAGCGATGGCAGCAGCTGCATAGCATGTAACAGCAGCAACATAACCAGGAGTGGCCCAGCAGGTGTTTCTGGACCTTTCTTGGACAATGTTCCCGGGTTGAACTACATTGGCTGTTGCACTGAAGAGATGTACACAGGAAATTGCTGGCTGTCATGATTTTCCCCACTTTGCGGTGAGCTTCCACCTCCTCCATGATTAATAATCAACATTATATCAACAGTTTGGTCCCTCAGATATTCTTTGGTGTAGCTTTGAAAGCTTTTTTAATTTGGTAGATTAAAATGCTGATGTATTGAGTGACATCTGACCCTTAGATCATGTTAGCTATGCTTTTTGTGGGCCATGCTGGCTGCAAGTTGCTGGTGATCAATCCAGACAGATTGTTAATATATTGTTAGAAAGGATAACATCAATGACAATTTTAATCTTTTTTTCAATTTGTATAGCTTATGATAAACTGAGATATCAATTTCTACCCATCTTGTCTGTTTCATTTTAACGTAAGGTGAAAGTGGCCACCCCTGGACCCTGACACCTGTGCAGAGGCCATCCTCACTTGTGGAGGAGAGATGCAACCAGGTGCATACTTTCTCTCTCTCTCTGGTTGAAATTAAGTTTGATGTACTGATAAGAAGATTGGGGACAGTAGATTAGTAGAGCACTGAAGCATAGCTCCATAAAAGGACACAAACTTGAATGCATGCTGTATGCTCTGACATATTGTAACCAATAGAAGGTCTGGATGTGGAATGTGAGGTTGAGGAAGATGTGCTTGAGGACGATGAAAGCGGGAGGCCGGGATGTTAGGTTAGGATTGTATTTTCTACACAAGAATAATTTGTGTTTGTTGATTTTGTGATGCATTCTTCCTTTCTTTTATAAATACGTTTTTGAAGAAACATTCTGTTTTCAAGATATGCACATTTATGAAGATTCATGTTTGTATTCATTATTTATTATTATTTTTGTGTCAAAAATAAAATAATAATTTTATCTAATAAAAAATGATGCCTGCTTTAACAGACCACTACACTTTGAACTGGACAGTTCTTTTGACCCTAAATACAAACATACGTCATGCAACAAAAACTTATCACTAATTCCTAAATTAACCCTATGATCACTGCCTTATTTCTGATGTTTTTTGAGGTTTTGGACTCCTCTCAGATTTAGGCAGATTGCTCAGGATCAGTAGTAGATACAGATGTATGCCATATAACATTTTGTTCGGAACTAGTTTGTATAATGGTCCTGAAATGACCGTGATATTGAACGGAGAGAACCTCTGTTGATGAAAAAATATAGGCAGATTTTGCACCACTATTGTAAAACCAATTTTACGTTTACTAATATTTACTGATTTAACAATATATTCAATGCATGGAAACAAACTGGAAACAAGCTTGCTGTACACAGCCAAACAGCTTTGCCTTGCTGACAACAGTTGCCCCTCTGAGCTGGGTGTGGACACAGACCTCCTCTCAAGAGCACTCTGAATCCTGTCCAGTGCACACACCATTCAGCTGAGACAGGATATGGCACAGACCAGTTGCTTTACACGACTGCTCAGCTGTCAGCAGTCACGCCACATCCCCTCCACAGACGCAGAAGAGCGCCATAACTCACTAGCAAGCCAAAAGAGCACACTCTTGAGAGCAGAGGACCTCTGCCTCTGCTCTTGGAGAAGCAACCAATCTCCATGCAGTACTCTCCTCTGGTAAACAACATGCAAAGGATAGGCGGCCAAAGCTTTGGAGTATTAGTTGTACAATAAGGGTGTAGTCACCCTCTGTCATCTTTCCCTGGCTTCCAATGCAGTTATTAATATACAGAATCAATTAAAATGCAGGGTTAATAAATTAGAATTTTCTGACAACTTAATTTTATAAATTAGATGCCTTAAGGACACCTTCAAAGGCAATACCAAGCCCTCAACCCCTGTGATTTGGTTTACCCAGAATGAATGCTAATGTTAGCATTCTTGACTGGTTAATGTTCTTTCCTAGTCCTTCTCACATCTTTTCATTTTTGGTGGAATGTTTACTTGTTATGCAATGGCACTCAAAACTTCCATGCATTGCCCAGCATCAATTTGGATGCTGTAACAGTGATTTGCTTACGGCTGACACTTTTTGGCATTTGAAGCTTTGATGTGACACATAAAGTCTGAAAGATAGCATTCTCTTTAAATGTAAGATAAAAACAGGAACAACCTCCATTGAAAATCTTAGAAAACATTGCTTTGGTATAACGTATTAGATAATTTAATAATTTTAATAGCAGACCTATTTTTGCAAGTGTAAGTTGAAAACATTTTGTGTTGAGGTATCACATTTATATTGTATATTATAGTCATTTTATAGTCTCTGTAGACTCTCAACTGGACATTTATGATTAAACAATAAATATGTTGTCAATATAACCTTCTCATCTTCTGCTTACTTGAGATATACATTTATGCTTTTCATTATACTTAGTGAGTGATTATATTTCATTACATTAGATCGAACATGTCATTTTAACACCAGACCAAGACAAAAAAAATTACATAAACCAGAAATCTGATTTCATTTTGGTATTCACTTCATTTCCTGTTTTGAATGTTATTGTGCATGAACTAGATTACTCCAAAAGCAGCTCAGTAACATTTTTTGATGTGCAAAACAGCTTAAAATGCATTTTATGCAGTTCTTTTAGTGGAGTTCATTTTGAGGATGAATGCACCCCAGTTGTCAGATACCCCCACCCCACCCCCCTTTTCCCCCACACTGATGTCAAAATCAAAATAACCAGGTAATGCTTTCTCATTCAGCAATAAAAAATGAAATAAATTAGTCTGAATTTCCTCAGGCTGCCAAGATGAATGTTGAATGAGTGTTGAACGACTGAAGGAAATGCATGCGCAAAAGCGCTGGGCAAGAGAGATGAAAATAAAAGAAATGTATCCTGGATTAGTGTCGATAAATTTCCTTTATCATTTACTTGATAAAGTGTATTCTGAAGAATTGTTGGAACATTATTTATAGCAATGCATTTTTTTTTCTTCTATTCGATACTAAAATGCTGAGCAAGATGGATAAAGTATCTCCTGGTAATATTGCCATCTATCTACTGCTGAGACAATCCAATCACCGCATTAATGTGAATTATATAAAGAATGAATATGAAAAGTAATGTGATGAGCAGTTATTTGTCATTTGCAGTTACCATTGAGCTTTCCTGAAACTTTTATCAGCATTGCTTAGAAGGTCTGCTTTGCTGTCCTGCCGTCACCATTCTTCCCCATAATGAGAGCCCAGGGGCTGATATATCTACCATCTTGAAGCTCTAAATGAGGAAATTAAGTGCAGACAAATCAGAGAAAATCAAGAGCTTTTTGCCAACAGGAATCTGCCTAAAGCTTATAATTATTAGGTAACTCTGATGTTACCTGCACATAATGTTCTATTCTCCACAGGAGTTATCGTCCTCAGGAAGGAAATGAGTTACATCATCTTGACTAGCAGAGCTAAAGCACAGATTAAATGTACCTGTAGCGTTCTTTGTTATTTTAATAATTTAAAGTGACACGTGTAAGCAAACGTTACATTTCTTGTGTTGTCTTGTGATATTTCAGTAAATGCCAAACTCAACATGTAGCATCAGTAAACAGAAAAAAGTAAAATTTTCTGACATTTATTACTCAAAGGAAAAAAAATAAAAATGGAATGAGTGTAATTCTCCAATCTATAGCTGCCATACAATGACATCAGTCACATATTAGCATAAGTAAGGTAACAAGATCACTTGATGGAACTTCATGGAATGTCAAATCTAAACAGGGCGCTATACCAGTATTAAAACACTTAACTAAATATTAAAATTAACTGACTTTAAACAAAAATGCTTGTACCACACTGGAGTAGACTGTTGGGGTGGTGCACAGAACAGAAGAGAAGTGGTGTGGCTGTCCTTTTCAGCAAAACAGACGCTACGAAAATTCTGTATGCCATAAATGTAGATTTCAGTTTTTACTCACATCATCACAGACTTTATTCAAGAGTGCAATACTTTAAAACATCACGTGGATAATGGATAATGGAACAAATAATATGGTGTATTATTTGCCCAACAGTAATTTTAGACAGCGGTCCAGGATGACAGAAAGGAATGAAAAGATAATCAAAACAAGCTGGTACCAAAAAGACACACATGGATAAAACTGGGCTCATGAAAAAATACAATAAAAATGTTATAATGAAAGAAATGGATGTTTTTTTTTCACTTTTTCACCTGGAGTACTGGAGATCTTTCTGGTTTTTGCCACATCTGAGTTAATTGCAAAACTGAATTAATTTTTGTGCCAAATTAATGAAGCCCATGTAAATTTAATGAAATTCTGAGTACATTTACCTGGTAACCTGTATGAGTTTCACATTATACAAATATAGTCATGCATCTGTCCAACATTTAAAAAATCTAAAAGTGTCTGCAATTAAAAGAAAATATTAAATATCCAATAAAACACATCAATGACCATTACACCAAAGAACGTTAAACTTGTCTAACTGTGACAACCTCTGTAGTTCATGCTAAAGCAAGAAGAATGCAATCCTCTGATACTCATGCACAGCCAATGTTACTCTTGCTCTACAAATCCCACAGAAAACGACAGTGAAGTAGGCAGTCACTGGAGGATAGGCACCACTCCAGTGATGTCATCTGAGCAACTTGCAGGCACCTGACAATGGGGAGATCAGGAAACCCTTGTAGATGTCCCCACCCCTATCTCCAGTGTAACAAAACCAATTTGTTCTGCTATGGGCTTCCAGTCATTGGCGGCAGATGATTTCCCTGCCCACATTGAAATCCAGGTCATAAGGCTCACCCTGCATTCAAGACAAGTGGCTTGCCAACTAAGCCACTCAATAGCCCTTGACTTCCTGATTTTATTAATCAACCATGACAACAAAATACTCACTAGTCACATCCCTATCTGAAACGCTGCATGCATCTTCATGGACACTACTGGTATACTCTTCACCAAGACACAATGTGATTCACTCAATGGGTTCAACTATATGAGTTACTCTGGAAGAGAGTGTCTTCTGTGCAAATGTAATGTAATGGGTGATTGGATTATTTCAGTGTAAATTGATGAGACAGAGCATGTTCTATTTACGCCTTATTTATTAAAAGAACAGCTAAACCATCATTAAACTAAAGAATGATTAAATGTCAGGCTAAGATTTTCTGTCATTTTTTGTCATCACACTAATACCAATACAAGTATTTGTTGTTACTTTGAAAAACATTTTCTCATACGGCTGACAGTGTGTCTGGATGTATGCTCGTCTGAGTGTGCATGGGCTTCTATGAGTGAGTTGGTGCTGGTGGCCTGTTGGATCTTGAATTTTATCAATAAAACCTGAGCCCCAGCAGGTAATTACTAATCAGCTGCTGCAACATGGGGATTCTATCAAACAAGTGAAGGAAGAATTATAGTATGACTCTATTGCTACTACTTGGTATTAAATGGGAGCAGGTGTTAAAAGTGATAAAACTGTGAACCACAATAAACTTATTACAATAACAAAATAATTTAAAAAATATACAATGAACAAATGTGTCACTTCAGTTTCTAAAATGTAAGCACTTACCTGGTGAGACAGGAAATACACATACATATGCAAGATTTAGTTTATTTGATGGTACTAAATGGAAAGCATTATCCCATTGGAGATTAATTCCTTTTGGTGATAGTATTTCATAATTGTATTTTTTTCCTACTACTTTCACTGTTTTGTTTGACAACAATAATAATTTGTTTGTTCTAAATAATAATTGGTGTACACTGTTCCTGGCCTAATCAGAAGTAGAGGGATCAGCCCCTCAGACACATGGCTTTGAGGTGGAAACTTAAACAGAGTATCCCCCTAAACTCTTGTACACCAAAAGACATCTAATGCCTGTGTTGTGACCAAAGCCTGTAATTTAATTAATATTACAACAGCAGGGAAACTGTAAGAAACATTTGGAGTGCATTGGTGCAGTAAGGCTTCATGTCAGACCTCTTCACCTCTCTTTGTCCAGCATCTTTACTGTGAAATTAAATTAAGAATGATATAGAGGCATAAAAACCATTTAATTATGTGCTGCACCATGCTTACTAAGGCACCTAAGACTGCCCACAAATAAAGTATGTATAAAGTATGTGTTTCTCTGAATGTTTGGGTGCTCTTATTAATGTATCTTGCTATGACCACAATCTTAATTGCTTGATCCGTGGCTTGATCATGACACAACCAGGTCCTTAATGCTTAGGGCAGTACTGTACACGACTCCGTTTTGAAGCACAATATTAAAAGGTTTCATCAGTTAAGATTGGTGATCTTTTTGATTCTTTTGTTTCAGGACATTTTCTATCCTTATATAGTGAATTTCCTTATCCTTATATACTTTTTTAAATCACATTCCAGTGAGCATGTCTCGCATATCTGTTTTTTAGCTTAAATGGCTGAATGATGTGGGATAGGGGAATTTATTTATTTATTTATTTCAGATCAACTGTTTTATCATTTTAACATATCTTCGCAGTTCTGGACACTACAGACTCTGAGCTGAGGGACCTTTATTGAATTATCCCTGCAAAGCTACAATCAATTGAGTTTTTACCCCCTCTCTTAGTCAAGTCTCGCTGATCTGCAAAGATAGAGAAAGCCTGTGACCAAGATACAGAGACTTGGTAATGTGGAGCTTCAGGCAAATATCTTCACTAAACTGAGTCATACACATTCAAAGGAGAATCTGGTATGTTTCAGCCGATGGTAATGTAGACCTAAGGAACCAAATGAAGTTTTTTTTTTCTCTTTATTGCTTTGGTATTCCTTTCATTTTATTCAACTTTCTGCCGTTGTGCTTCAACATGTCATACTCCACTGATGAGTTCGGTACCTGCAAAGGTAACATGTCTTACACATCTAACAGATACAATTCACTGTCGGGAAATGCAAAAACAAAAGGGAAGTGAATAGCTCTGGACATGGCTTCACTTTTCCCACACCAAAAAGCAAGAAGAAAACAACCTTACAATTCTCTTGAATTGTAATCAGCTTAATCATTTGCAAAATAATTAAATTAAGTTTACTTAATGAAATGCAACAAAATTCAATTCTGGTAAGACTAGCACTGGTATGTAATCACCTTGTCGATCTAAAAGATTTAACAAAAGTTACAGTGATCCAATATCAAGTGTATGAAGGGTACTATTTGTCATGAACATTAAAACAGTGATGTTAATAGAGGGTGCCAGTCCTGAAAACAAGGTTGTCAGGTTCATGCAATACATGCCACAGATTCTCCTTTTCTATTCAAAAGGAACCAACTGTGAATTTATTTTACAGTAAGTCAGATAAAAATAACAATGTCAATACATTATTAGTCTAATGATGAAGTATACAGAGATAAATTAGATTTAGTTTGTCTAAATTACATTTTTTGTTATCATAAAATGTCAAAAACCAGTTACCTAAATATAATTTTAATACCATTAAACAATATTTTGTTGGAACCACTGTTTGTGATCATCTGGACTTTTCAGTTTGTTTTCTATGAGCACAATAAAGACATGAAACAATGAAAAGTTTTATTGTGATCCTCTTCATACTGCTCAACATCTCTGAAAGCCAAGTGCATAGCCTCAGCCTTATAGTAGATGTTTCTGCTATTATTTCAGCCTTTAAATACAAAGAGATTGACTGCCGAAGTCTCAGAGGGAAAAGGGGCTGCCATTTAAAAATAACAAAATTGGATTAAATGTTAAGCAGGTGGATTTATATCTCATTCAAACACTAAGTTAATTAAATATTTTAGCATTGTTTGACTATAAAATGTCAAGTGTACACCATTACAAATTATTGGTAGAGAATGGACAAGATTAACATATAATCTTACAGTGACTGTTGTTGACTCAAAGGATGGTTTCACCTTAATTTTTTTTTTTTAAAAAAAGCTTTCTCTTCATTTCTCCAAAAGTCACAGTCCCTGTTAAGAGACATCTCTGTAATCCACTTTATGAATACTTTAAACTTTAAAAACTTCAAAGCCCTCCTGAGCCTTTTCCTGAGACTAAAGAGATTAAGTGTCCCAAGTCTTTCTTTGTAGCTAAACATTTGGTACTCAGAGCCAGTCTTGTTGCTCTTCTCTGTCATCTAGCGAGAGCCTCTGTGTTCTTCTTGTGTTTTGCCTAGAGCTAGTCCCAGGACTTCCTTTGTACTTCATGTTGTCTGATGAATGCATAATATAGCTTTAACAAAATGCCTGTTATACTCAGTAGTTTAAATATCTGGCTAAATATCCCAGTTTTACATCTTACACTTTTAATGGCTTGGCACAGTGGAAAGACCCAGATATGGTAAACTAGTTGCCCCTGTCAGGAGCTGTGGGATGCCTCACCAACCACCTTGTCCACCCCTTACAAGAATTGACAATCAGCCCTGTCATACTGTTCCCGGACACAGAGGTAATCAGCAAATTAATTATCTTTATTCGTCAAATGTACATGACAAATGTTAAAGTTGCTCTGGATTTCACAGATGTTATCTTCCCCTTGCAGCTACCAGTCCTGTCCTGTCAACCCCCCCAGGCCCCACTCCCACCCCCAGCACTTATTACAAGCACACCAATGCACATTTTTTTACAATACACATTTTTTAGGGTTGTGTCCATTACCCACCATTGCAGCACACACATAGCTACTTATAGTGCTCCACACTCCTTTAAGGGTTCATTTCACAAAGCTCCTCTACCTATGCACTAACCCCAAGGGAAGCCCTCTCCAATAAAGTCACCTATCACAAAGGGCAGAACAACAGACACCATGCAGACACAGCACAAAGCACATAAAAGAAGCATGGTGTCTTGCTCTGGGAGGCCGCTGGCCAGGACGACAACACCATAAAAAGTAAAAAAATTTAGTCTTGGCGCCACCATCACATCCTGCAGCTCCAAAGTCACTCCCATGCCATAGTATGCATGATATCTGTCACACAAGCAAACTTCATTTCTCTACCTTTAGACTTATGAAAGCTCTCTGCCCCATGCTCCATTTTCAATGTGTACAAAAAAATCTCCAAATATTTAATGAAGCTGAGAACACATTGTCTGATGATGAGCACCTCATTTCAACTACAATTTGAAGAAATATCAACATTTAAACAAAAAGATAAATGATTTAGATGTTTTAGGATTACCTTCTGCATGTGCTTGGAGGGCTCATATGGAGACTTGAGAAAATCAAAAATTGCAGGTAGTCGTAAGTCAAGGATCCATTCATTATTTGTAGGGAAATGTCACATTTTGACGTTACCAGGTTGCCAAAAGTTGTGGAAGGGAATGGAGATTTCTCCACCGTGAAACTAATTCCCCACATTTCAATATGAGTACATACCAATGTATGTACCACCATAGTAATCTATTTAGTATATTAGTATTTTCTGTGAGTACTATATTAGTATTTTCTGTGAATATACATTTTAATTATGTCTAAATTTTAATTAAAGTATTATATATCCATACTGTACATGTAGGGACATTTAGCTAAAAAAAAATAGCTTGTTTTTAGCTTTATTTATTATTCATCTTTAAACCTACCATCTTCCCTTTCCAAAAGATCTCAAATTTGATGTACAGCACATTTTATAGTTTGCATTTTATGTACAGTATATATTGCAAATGACATAAAAATATATAAAACAAAGTCAGAAAAAAGATGAGGAAATGAAGGAGTGTAAAGACAACTGAGGACTGATGAAGTAGATTGTGAACTGATCTAGACTGGCCCTCTCCCTTTCCACTATCTGTGTACTTCATCTGTGCAGTTCTCTACCTACCCATTCTATTATTTTCAGCCCCTCTTTTGTATAATCTGAGTCAGTAGGGAAGATGCCCAGCAGCAAGTGTTTGGGCGAAGCTGTCCTCCTGTTTGGCCTCTCTCACCAGCGGAATGAGGCCTGTCAGAAGATATTAGAGTGATTCGTCTCAGAGGGATGTGCAAATACATCATTGCCTCAGACTGAGGGGAGCTTATGGTGCATGAAAAATCTTGTTCTCCAACAAAATATACATATTACCCATTCATTATTGTCTACTTGTTTCATTTTTATATGGGCATTGTTTTTGCTTCACAATAATAATCATGTTGTATGTACAAGAATATAGAATTTTGTAATTCATAATAACTAGTAATATGCAGTGAATTTGGTCTTCTTTCCCTGGGCAGCTACATAAATAATGTTTTCATTATGCCAGTTCTATGTTTCATGTATTGACACAGATGTGTAATTTGAAGTAGCAGGACATTTCAAAATATGGCTGTGGACAGTGAGACCATGTCTATTTTGAGGAAAAAGTCCTGTGCCCTTAAAACATCTTCAGACATAATAATAATACAAAGTCATATTTGCAAAAGTATACCTACCCAATATTTCTAAATAAAAACCATACCGTAGAATTATGTTCAGAAATTGAGTGTTTTTCTGTTTTCACTTCACCTCTCTTTCATCTTTCTAGTCTGTAGAAATTTAGACACAGCAGTAGACCCATCAGGCAGTCTCTGATTGCTGTGGTGTGGGATGCCAATGTCACCCCCATCATTTTCACTATGAAGTGACTACAAAAGCATGTAGGATTACATTATGAGAGTGGATTTTCTCTAAACTTGCTTTAGTGAATGTTAATAATTCTGTATCATTTCACTGCAGTGATTTTCCAGGTTTTCGCAGGAAAGTCTGCCACTTTTGTTTAATGACAATTACTCCCTCGCCACTTCTACTCCATTGCCTTCTACAGCTTTCTTTTGGCAGAAACCCAGACTTATCTACATCAGAAGGATGCTTGTTTGTGCCATATATTCAACACATTAGCCAACTCCTAATGCATTACCAGCTCAGCTTCAGATCCCCTCCTCACCCCCTGGTATTGCGCAGAGTAAACAGATGCCAGAAATGGATGCTACAGATGCTCCCACTTTACATTTTCTGCAGATGTTTCACATTGCTGTGAAAAGATATGACATTATGAGAAATTATTTTTCCAATTACCACACAAACATATGGTGGTGAGTGCAAGCCACATCATGGAGTGGGCCTTCATTTTGCCTGACAGAAAGGGTATACTCAGAACCCTCCCTCAACACTCTAACAGGGACTGGAAAACTTTCTAAAGGGTTTCACTATATAAATATGTCTGTGCATACCTTGGATGTTCATGTTTGGATGGAACTATACACAATTCCAGTCACATGACATTTACATGACCCTGACAGCAGTGTGCAGCTACTTCTACAACAGAGTCAGGATTCATCACCTCTGAAAATGCGTTCTTACAAATACTACTCTTGAAGTGTAATCCAGTATAGCAAGAAGTCATCCTTTGCAGCTTGGCAATAGCCATTGCACCCCTGCCCTTAAGTGCCACCATGCAAATATGCAGGTTATTATTCTTTCTTGCTAGCAGTTCCCTGGAAGGGTGGGGTCAATACCACACAGATTTGTTCAAACCGATGTCTTGAACTCAGTAAAAGCTTTTGCATTATAAGTGCTTCCTGACTAAGAGGTGATCCTATGCTGAAGACCTTATATAACTTTGTGTATTTCAGGTCACTGTCCGTTGGATAATTACTTTCTCTTGGGCTCTAAGTTGGCCTCTGGAAAAGATGCAGTTCCACTTCACATACATTTGCATCGTTAACACAGTCTTTGGGGAGCGGTCTCACCTCCATGGTGCGACGGTTATTATCGCTACTGTTAATGCCACCCTTCAAGAACTTAACTCCTCTACACCATATAGCACCCAAGATGGAATAATGGCTTTAATAATATCAATTCAGTTATTATAACATGTTTGAAATTCTAATTCAAATATATTATAAACTTACATATAAGTAAATTAATTAACAGTTGCCACAAACATCGTATCAATAGTTGGTGTGCATAACAGTGCTGCCTAACCAGTGCAAAGAGACCACTATAAAACACCATTATGCTATTTATGAAAATTTGACTACCACTAGCATTTTGTTTTTGCACTTTATTTTCAATTAAAAATCAAAACAAATGCAGAGGAAAATAAACTCTTTAAATAAAAGTCTTAGTGGACCCATATTAATTTAATAAACTTTAATCTATTAGTAACTCCACTCAGCTGAATCACTGTCTCAATCCGTTGCATGGAGTTTGAGCCAAGGTAGATTTGGATTTGTCCATTAATCTCAAAATCAGCTCCCAATGTATTTCAGTGGGCTAAGGTTTAAGGCATATTTGAACCCAAAACACTGCCAATGGCAATGACATTTCAGCACAGACCTGACAGAATAATATAATAATTTCATCATTTCCAACATATATTCATTTTGCTGGATGAGATGATTTAGAGTGTTTAAAAAGCAGCAGAGGTGAAGTCAGTGGTGCACAAAAATGTAAAGCACAACATCACTGATGGTAGCCTTTTATGGTCCACTGCTGCTGGGCCTGTAAGGACAGTCATAGAGACATGGGCTCCATTGGGGCAAGGAGAAGTTTCCGGGCTGCAGTGACATTATCGTCAGAGCCATAGGCAGGGAAGGGATTTCCCAGTGGATCCATCCACGGGGTTGGTGGTGGCAGCCGTCCTGATATCCCGTGTCGGTCTGGGAGATGAATGCCTGCTGCAGTGGTGTGTGCCAGCATCCACTGCTTCTGGCCACTGATAAACGATCCTCAAGACCCATCCCTCACTCTGAGCTAATCTGATCTCCTGTGAGGACTGGCCAGAGAGCAGGCTGAAATGAAAGGATGGGTGTGTGTGTGTGTGTGTGTGTGTGAGAGTGTGAGAGAGAGAGAGTTGGGGGGGGTCTGAGCTGTTTTCCTCACATTTATTTCTCATTTTAGACTGATGTGGAGCACTTGCACTGCCCTTGCAAAAGTGTGATCATAGGCAGAAGGAGCCGAGCGGTTGTGAGGTCCTCAACGATGGTGCTGTAGATTTTCAGATGTGTACCTAATGTGTGATTATAAACCGGGCAATGCAGGTTGGGACACCTATTTTTTACAAAGCAAAAAGTCTTAGACTTACATGTTTCAGCATCCCAATCACTTCCTCTCATTTTAGCCATAAGGTCTCTGCCAACATTGTCCTCTGTGTCATTCCTGAGGTATCATAATCTGAAAACACTGTAGGAGAACATCCCAAAAGCAGTGACATGTTAAAAGCATGTTGACCAGAATGGTCACACAATGCTTTTGCAAAAGCAAGAAAAATAGATAATTAAATAAATAAAAAGACGACAGCATGGTAAAACTTCAAAGCATCAAGCATAATTGGATGCCTCAGTCCCATGAAAGCACTATTATGTTTCAAACTCAATATTTGCCCATATGCAACCATCTCCATTTGCACATGCTGACCCTGTTTGAGGTCAAAGCTTGACCTTAATGCACTCCGATTACCCCAGTTATTAACCCCCTTTCAAAAAAATGAGAATATGAGCCGTGAAGAGGGAAACAACAGGCCTGACATTACTGTGTGGAATGAGGCAGAGTGGAGCTAAAAGCCTGGTTTGAGCGTGCTATTGATCTGTGTGGATTAGAACCCAGTGTCTGTGGGGACATCTCCCTCAGTCGATTACAGGCTGCACCCATGTTAAATCCCAAAACAATAAGTGTAGGGCAAAGGCATATCCAATGTGTTATTTATAAGCTTCAGATTTAATAATATTTCTGGAAACTTTCATCAGTTGCACCACCCCAGTCCTACACCCCCAACACACACACACACACACACACACATACACATTAAGCCTACATAAACCTCGACTTTAAAAAAGCACACAAGCAGGACTTGCCAAATTATTTGACTGACTTTGTTAAATACAAAGCAACATTGGATAATGAACTCTTCAGTCAAGCCTATTAAATATTTCAAATCAGAGTATTGTAGCCCTGAGCCCTGAGCCTCAAGCCACTTCAGAGGCATACAGTATAACAGGCCCACGCCTGGCCAGATGAGGTTGATGCAGAGAGGTAGCTCATCTGGATCAGCACAATATAAAGAAACAAAGCAGAGCAGTCATTCTGTCTGAATATTTGAATTTATGCCAAAACTATATCACTTTAGCCTCTCTGGACGGATGTGAGCTGCCCTGTGTTGTCACATTATCAGTGGTTTGCCATTCTTATTTGGTCTGAATCATTTGCAATTGACTCAAGATAGCACAGACATTTCAATGGTTGTAATGAGCACTGTTTGGAAATGCTATTGTTTTTTATGCTTTTTCCCCTTTAACAACTGACCTCTCGACCCAGTGTAATTTCATTGTCCCCCTTATTGACCAGACAAATTGAGTAGTGCAAAACTGTACTTCATTTTTAAAATTCCTTTTTTCCCCTTACTTTACCCTTCTCTGGAATTGCCAATTGTATGCGACAGTAAACTTGTGACACCCTCGCATACGAGAACTGAGGTGAGATAAATGCAATTCTTCAATACACTCGCATGCAGCCAACGGCTATTATACATGACAAGTCACCCAGCACACTGCAGCAAAGTGGGTCCTCATTGTAGGATAATCACTACTCTGTTGACATCATCCAAGTATGTGCCTGATGAATTGCATGTCCCTGAGAGTGGTGAGACGATCCATTCTGCCACAGTGGGATCCTGGTCATCATCTGCTGATGATTGGATGGAATGGAACCCGACCTGTAGAGCTCAGCTTGCAATTGCCTCGACCACTAAGTCCTGGAAATACTGTTGTTAAAGCCGCTACACCTTAAACAGTTTTATCAATCAGATGACTGATACGTTTATTGTGGGGCTGAATGAATTAAAGTGTTGCCTCTAAGGACCATAGCAGCACTGTGCCTTGCAGAGCAGTAGGACTATGAGAGGCATGAAAATAAAAACATAACGAACATCACAGTCTTTTAGTTTGGATTTGAAGAATGAAAGTAAAAACTAGAATACCACAGCAGATATGAATATGGATCGGATGGTAGAGAGTGTGGAAGTTTGATGGCTATTTCTGCGCAGCTAAAGCTTGTATCTGCTTCATTGCTCCAGAAGAGCTCTGTTCCCCCAGTGCCTTGTGCCCGTGTATACCTCAGTTCCTGCAAAGGATACAACAGGGGATAGGAGTGGGCTGTCCCATTCTTCTTCAGACCTTTGCCTACACGTGTGACACCCTGAGGGAAACCGTAGGTGGGAAGGATATTGAGCAGACCCCCACTGTTCCACACAGGGCTGAGAAGAGAAATAAGGAAACTTTGCTTTATATGCACAAAATACAGGTTAGCTGCCCCAGAATTATGGGTGGCTACCAATACAGTTATATCCTGGGAATGGGGGAGGGTTGTATGGTGCAGTGCTGTTTTGTTTTTATGAAGATCCTGCCAGAAAAAATCCTCTTAAAAATACTTTCCTATGTCACTTCTGCTAACTCTACTAAACTCTGCTGACTTTACTAAACCTTGTGAGATGTTCTGAAACATGTTTACCCTCCTGCTTTGAATACTCGTTCATGCAACGACTCAGGGTGTATTTACATGTACAGTTCAAAGTTGCCTTCTAACACAAAGGTAACACCTAGAGAGGTATTTTTTTTTCCTTTGAATGATTTCCTGTGCACAAAATGCAACAGAAAACAAATATGACCGCAGCCATTGTTTTTGACATCATTCTCATATGCCATTCATGTAGCATGATGCTCGATATGATGAGGCGGATTCTTAAGATATTTTACTCTCTCAATGGTTGAAGGAAATAAAGTATACAGATTCCGGCATAATTCCTTCTTCTCAGTACAACACAAACCAATGCAAAGCTTACATTCTCAGCTGATTTATCAGGGGACTACAGACTATCAATGCTTTACCCGGACAGGATGGGGAGGGGGGATTTAACTTGATTGCATTTGAATTGTAAACCACCTTTTTGAATGAAAGCAATTAATCCTGTTTCCTCTTCAAAGCAAACCACAGCTGTCATTCACATTTACCACTGAGTTTTAAGACAAGAGACCTATCGGAGTCACCTTAAAAGTAAATTTGTGTGTGAACACACTATATAAGTTACCCAGATGAGAACCAATGAAACAGTCCTTAAAATGGGAATGTGAGACAATTTGTGTGTGGATAAGTCTGTTTTAAAGGGAGCTGAAAGTCCCTTAGGTGAGTGTATGTGTTGGGAGGGCTGTGTGTGGGTAGTAAACAGACTGTTTCTGTCTTTAAGGGTATGAGATATCACAGATAACTGTCCAAATTCTGAATGCAATGGTAGGATTTTGCATTCTCACTTTTCACTGATTTTTCCTTGTTTGCTGCCTCTTCAAACAATTCCAGGTCTTGAGGAACAACAATGAAATCACCCTTCCACCTGTATGTAATGTACATTCATTCTGTTACAGAGGTAATGCCTTTGGTTTGGGTGGGGGCATAATCTATATTTACAACACAGAAGGAGGTTTGTGCTTGTCTTAATCTCCCACGACACATGTAAATACGTTCACTCTCCAACCAGAGCCCTTCCGCCATAATGACTCATTAGTTCCCTTAGCCAAAGGGCTTTGACCGGCTCAGCTCAGACCTCATCAGTTCGAAGGCAGCATTGAGCAGGCTGTGCAAATGCTGATATTTGATTTGCTTTAACCATTTTTACTTTCTGTTTTAAAATTCTGTTTTGTGTTTGCTCTAGGATTACTGTTTTTCTATGTTTCAGCCCCCGAACATAGAAGCATTGTGATAAAGCTGATAGAGGTTCCTTATCTTTCCTCTGCCGAAATCCTGTCCAAAAAAAAAAAGCATGTTTTTCTTGCTCGTTTTAATCTCAAGATTAGATTTTTTTACTGCAGAACTCAGGCTGTGTCTCTGAATGTGCTGGAACATTACACAACGACCGTTAATAGAGGAACCTCTCATTTTACAGCTGTTGCTTGGAGCACGATAGATTTTCTTAGGGGGTCACTGCCAGCCTCCGTTCTCCTGGGGCACACAAGCAGACAGCATGCTCAAAATCATCAGGCTGACATGCACATATTTTATTGCAATTTTTACATTACCTTTTAAAAGAAATTCCTCATGGAGATTAGCAGGTTTAATTAAGACAGCAATGTGCTCACGTGAGACTGGCGCAACCTTTCATGTGAGGTTTCATGTGAGGAACACTACAGTGTTAGTTGATGTGGAGAATGTATGCAAGATATTAATTTGACGAGATTTCCAATATACACTATATGGACAAAAGTATTCAGACGCCTGACCATTACACCAACAGGGACTGTAATGACATTGTATTCAAATACATATACTTTAATATGGAGTTGGTCCCCCTTTTGCAGCTATAACAGCTTCCACTCTTCTTGGAAGGCTTTCCACAAGATTTTGGAGTGTTTCTGTGGGAATTTGTGCCCATTCATTCTGTAGAGCATTTATGAGGTCAGGCACTGATGTTGGACGAGAAGGTCTGGCTCGCAATCTCCGTTCCAGTTCATCCCAAAGGTGCTCGATGGGGTTGAGGTCAGGGCTCTGTGCGGGCCAGTCAAGTTCTTCCACACCGAACTCATCAAACCATGTCTTTATAGTCCTTGCTTTGTGCACTGGGGCACAGTCATGTTGGAATAGAAAAGGGCCTTCCCCAATCTGTTGCCACAAAGGTGGAAGCATAGCATTGTCCAAAATGTCTTGGTATGCTGAAGCATTAAGATTGCCCTTCACTGGAGATAAGGGGCCTAGCCCAAACCCTGAAAAACAGCCCCGTACCATTATCCTTCCTCCACCAAACTTCACAGTTGGCACAATGCAGTTAGGCAGGTAACGTTCTCCCGGCATCCGCCAAACCCAGACTCGCCCATCTGACTGCCAAACAGAGAAGTGTGATTTGTCACTCCACAGAACAGGTTTCCACTGCTCCACAGTCCAGTGTCGGTGTGCTTTACACCACTCCATCCGACGCTTGGCATTGGACTTGGTGATGTGAGGCTTGCATGCAGCTGCTTGGCCATGGAAACCCATTCCATGAAGCTCCCGCTGCACAGTTTTTGTGCTTACATTAATGCTAGTGGAAGCTCGGAACTCTTCAGCTATGGAATCAGCAGAGCATAGGCGACTTTTACGCACCATGCGCCTTAGCAGTCGTTGACCCTGCTCTGTGATTTTACGTGGACTTCCGCTTCGTAGCTGAGTTGCTGTTGTTCCTAAATGCTTCCACTTTCTAATAATATCACTTACAGTTGACTGTGGAATATCCAGCAGGGATGAAATTTCACGAACCGTCTTATTGCAAAGGTGGCATCCTATCACAGTACCACGCTTGAAGTCACTGAGCTCTTCAGAACGACCCATTTTGTATCACAAATGTTTGCAAATGGAGACTGCATAGCTAGGTGCTTGATTTTATAAACCTGTGGCAATGGGTCTCATTGAAACACCTGAATTCAATAATTAACAGGTGTGGCCAAATACTTTAGTCCATATAGTGTATGTCCTGAGAGGCCTCATTCATTGCAGTTCTGTGTGCCCCTGACTAGGGCATTTATGGAGACAATCATTATTAGTGAAGGAGCAGCACTTACTGAATTCAGATCCATCAGCTGAATGTTCAAACCACCAGGCAGTGGTGGTTTATGGCAGTGAGATTCAAGATGTTGCTTTGAAACAAGATGCAGTTTTATACACCATACATGTGCAGGGTAATCTAATGCCCATTATCTGAAATGGATATGACCCTTTGGACATCTACAATGTTAACAAAAAAATCCCATATTTCTTCTCCAACAAACACAATAGCACGTCACCAATCCGCTTCACAATGGGGAAAACCAGCTTGCACACTGCTTTGACTACAAGTATCATCACAATGATTTACACCCATTCTGTAGGCTAATAATGATGGTGTATGAGGACTAGTGTACCCTGCTCATAAGAATTCCACCTATCCATGACAATTTGATTCTTATAAGCAGTTGATTCTTAAAAGGAGAATTACAAATGAGTGATGAAATGGATATTCATTTTTATGAATATCTATAATGTTTTTCCCTTGCTCTTATTTCACTGAAATTTCTCAGTTCTTTGTTCATTCATTAGAAATTGAAAGAACAGATGATTTGCAAGAGCTAGAGGGACAAAATCATGACAGTTCAGCTCAGCTGCTAGTTTGACAAGAAGCATGACAAAAAAGGCATACAATGTCATTTCAAAACATAAAGCACATGGTGCAATGTATTGTGCTATCAGTCTTCCAATAGTTACATTTTAAATTGTAGACTTGGCTTAGAGTATGTCAGTGCATATATGTGTCCAAGATCTTTGTTGAAGGATGGCAAATTTAGACACATTTGTGAAAATCTGTTAAGTATCAGTTCTCATACTCAGCAAAGTGGCAAGAATCTTATGGACATCTGGGGAATTTTGGACAACTGAAAAAGTATTAACCATCTAAAGCCTACTGCATGTCGCTTACACAAACACACACACATACATACATATTTCCCTTTTGCCATTTAGCAGACTTTCTTATCCAGACAGACTTCCAAACTCTTGCAAAGTGCATTTAACAAAACAAGTATGAAGTGTTGTACAAACAAGGACACAATCGTGCATATTCAAAAATGTGTCAGTGCTGAGATAACATGGGCATTCATTGTTCAGCAAGTGAAACGCAATATCTCCTCTATTACCTTCATGAAAATAGCTTTACGTTTTACACAATGACTACAACATACCAAGTAGTAAAACTACCACATAGAAAAAATTACATATAAGGGGAACAAGAGATCGCACTGTGGCAGGGGAAACAAGGTGCAGTCTGAGGGGTGGGTCTTCAGTCTTTTAAGGGATATGGCTACTGAATCTGCAGTTCTGACCACAAATGGGACCTCATTCCACCTCATGGGGCCAAAATAGACAGACGACGTGGCCGATATGCGCAATTGCAAGTGGGGGCTGGTAGTCAGCAGAGGAAGATAAGGATGGGTGAAACATAGGAGAATGGGGGGAAATTGTGGACCAACTGAGCAGCAAGGGAACAGCCAGGGAATCAGCAAGTAGGGAGTTACAGTAGTCCAGATGGGAGAGGACCATGGCTTGGACCAGGAGATGGACAAAGCAGGTGATGAGAAAGGTCCAGATTCATCATAAATTGTATAGGAAGAAACTGGTTTCCTATAGAAACAAACCCAGTCTGGGGTGCCCTTCTGACAATCTCTCATGGGAACGCATGATTATGATGGTTCTTGACCAGGTTTCATGGGGACATTAAGGAACTGGACTCTGGAACAGGTAACTAAGAAGGATGGGCATATACCCTCAGTCTGGTTCCCAAGAAATTTCCTTCCTCATGGGAATTCCAGAAGAAAGCTGATTTTGTTCTTGCCACTTTTTTTCTCAAATGACCTCCATTTTTTCAGTGTTCTGAGATTTAGCTTAGTTCAGTTTATTTGTGCAACTATAATTACAAAATTCTAATTAAAGATTAAAAATTTTGATTTCTTACCATAAAATTGTGATCTGTGATCATAACATTAGTGAACTTCAGAATCTTCAGAGATACGCAGTTCATACATTAGCCATTTAGCAATGTCCAATGTCCCATGCTCTAAGACAATAAACTTAACGGCTGTTTCCTTTGTAAAGACTGATTAATGAATAATGAAGATAAAACTAAAACCATTACTATAAATAATGAAGATATATTTTTAAAATGATCATTGCCATGAGTGTTTCTTTAAGTCATTATACATGCAGTGTATGAATAATGTAACAGAACTTTCATGGTTTTCAGCGATAATGATGCCATATGCAGTTGGTAAAGATGTACATTAAGGCTGTGTATGTATTATATTTTTTGTTTCTTATAACTTTATACAGAAATTAGACCTATTCCATATGCATGATGATTCTCATATGAATTGTAGGACTAAACACAAACTACTTTATTACACCTGCAAAACAAGATGCAGATGATATTAGTTTGTGTTTTGCCCCAGGTCTACTAAAATGGGTTTTTGTATTTCCTGACGAAAGAAATGAGAGCCGAAGCTTGCCAATGTTTGCTCATATTAAAATACATTAACACATGGATGAATTGCAAATCTAGCTTTTTTAATTCATTTCGGGACAATAAATGCAAGTACTATAAAGTCAGACTTTGCCAATGCGCCCATGTCCTGCCATTGAATTAAATTAGGAGACTTAGCTTATTAGTTCACTAGCTTCAATACATATTCAGTCGTTTTCTCTGTCTCACCCCAACTTGCTAATTCATTCATCTTTCAACTATATAGAATATGCTGGGTATATAAGTTGTAAAACCATTTTCTTTACGTTCATGTTGTTCTTAGTTGTTATCTCTCTCGCCCTCTGTATGTCGTTCTCCTAGACTCTCTTCAGACCCCATCCCTGAGTTCTATTGGAGAAATGCTTACCAGAGGCTGTAAATCCAGAGACTGGAACTCAGATCTGCTGCTCAAACCTGGAGACTGATGGGCTGATTTTCTGATTTTCTCCCCGGCTGACTGAGAGGGGGGACAGTGCCAGGACTGACAGGCCCTGAGTGATGTTTTTCAACTGTTCCTTTTCCAACCTGCATTAATGATGCTGACACTGCTGTAAACAGGGCAGGCCAACCACAGTATGCCCTGACAGTGTGGCCATCCCTGATCCTTTGTAAACACAGGTACGATTTAATATATTAGGCATAGTTTATTGCAAATACAGTGTTTTAGGTGTACCTCCTTTGGTTTTTATCTTGTTTTGAGCTAAAAAAAAAACATACATACATATAATGCATGCCTAAGTTTTTGGCAACCAGGTATTGTAGTCTGTGATTCTGTTAAAATGCATTATGTGTCAATATTTTACATTTACATTTACATTTATTTACATTTGGCAGATGCTTTTATCCAAAGCGACATACAAAAGTGCAAATAGTGGGTGTTTGTGAGGTAATTAGGTAGGGCTAGCTCGTCTCAGTTGTGGCAGTAAACAGGATGGTGTGCCGGTCATGACACAGGGAATAAAGACGAGGAGATGTAGTTTCTTCCCGATACTGTATTGTTTCCAACAGTATTGTCATCAGTTTTTCGTCATTAACTCAATACCTTGAAACAGGATCACACAGGAATTACATGGATTGCAGTCATTACAGGCAGGGAAACTAAACTATACTGCCATGCACATGGAACTTTAGCCCTCATTCGTTAACACAATGGCAAGAACAGCAGGAACAGACGTCATCTCCGATATGTACGACAGGAGTATTAAGGTGATAGGCACCCGGAAATGCCAGAGCCTTTTATACAGTGGGCAAACAATAGGCACAAGAGCAAGATGTGTACAGGTCATACAATGCACATAGTGCTGATGCTGAGCGCAAGGTCAGTGTCGCGAGCCAACTAATCTGAAACTAGGATTACATATCAAGTACAATCACAGGGACAATAAAGTACCGCTGTACTACCTAGGTAAGAGAGCTACAAGTACAAGACAGGAGTCAGATTTACAAGGTCAAAGTTACAAGGTCAAAGTGGCAGAGGTATCAGTCCAGGTAGAGTCTGAAGAGGTGTGTCTTCAGCGCACGTCTGAAGGGTTGGAGTGAAGGAGTTGTTCTCAGGGGGGTGGGGAGTTCATTCCACCACTGGGGGGCAATGATGGAAAAGCGTCGTTGTGAGGAGCGTGGGCCTTTCGTTCTGTTGGTGGTTGGAGCGAGGCGTCCAGACGTAGCAGAACGAAGTTGACGAGCGGGTGCGTATGGTAGGATAAGGTCCTGGAGGTAGGTCGGGGCAGTCTTTCTCGCAGCAGAAAAGGTGAGAGTCAAGGTTTTGAAGCGGATCCTGGCTGCGATTGGGAGCCAGTGGAAGGATCTCAGTAAGGGGGTGACGCGGGAGAACTTAGGGAGATTATAGATCAGCCTGGCAGCTGCGTTTTGGATGAGCTGCAGCGGCTGAATGGCGCAGGCTGGGAGGCCTGCGAGGAAGGCGTTGCAGTAGTCCAAGCGGGAGAGCACGTTGGCCTGGACGAGCAGCTGAGTGGAGTAGGTGGTCAAAAAAGGGCGAATCCTCCTGATGTTGAAGAGGAGGAATCGACAGGAGCGACTGTCTGGGAGATGTAGTCGGTGAAGTCCAGCCTGTTGTCGAGGGTGACGCCCAGGCTCTTCACAGAAGTGGAGGAAGTTACTGTGGTGCCGTCAACAGTAACCGAGAGCTCTTGAAGAGGAGAGGTCCTGGCCGGGATAAACAGCAGATCAGACTTGTCCAGGTTAAGCTTGAGGTGGTTGGCGGCCATCCATCTTGAGATGTCAGCCAGTAGAGATCTTTTCGTTGACCTGGGGGGTGGAGGGGGAAAAGAAAAAATTAATTGAGTGTCATCAGCATAGCAGTGGTAGGAGACACCATGTGAGTCAATGACTGAACCAAGAGAGTTGGTGTAGATGGAGAAGAGGAGGGGTCCCAGTACAGAGCCCTGGGGGACACCTGTAGTAAGGGGAGTGGGTGTGGAGGTGGAGCCTTTCCAATAGACCTGGGAAGATCGGTCAGGTAGGACCTGAATAATATAACCATTCTAGTTGAGCACATAACAAAATCATTGACTGAGACTGAATAACAACTGATTAGGTAGAGAGAACATTGATAACAAGTTTGCTGAGAAACCTTTTTTGAAGTGATTAGACAAGAGAATTCTGAAAATGAAATAAGCAATCTAAAAATCTTTCCTTGAACAACCACTTGCAGTGATATCCTGCTGGTGCAGCCTATACAATTAGATACAACATATTTGCAATATTTTCTCTGGTCTATGAGTGGAAATTGGGAATAAATGAGCATCATAGATAAAAAAAAAATCATGATACAAATCATGAATCTCATGAATCATGAGTTTGACAGCGACGAGATGGAAATTAAAAAACACTACAGAGCAAGCTCAGATTTCCACCAGTGATGATATATGATTAAAGAGGTACTTATCATTGCATACTTGCCCACAACTCATTCAACTCAATTGCAAGCACAAGAGGCACCTAAAACAGCTAATTTAAAATTAAGAAAATCCAAGAGGCCAGGATTGACTGTAAAGAAACTAAACATCAAGGGCATTCACAAAAAACTGGCATTCTACTAATTCTGATCGAGGCATAAAGAAACTTTTTTTTCCAACCAGTTCACAGTGTTCTGAAAGCAATACAAATATTCATACACCTTATGGAAACAGACAAGAAACAGACACCCTCTCATTATATTTGATTCCAGAATTTGATGCTGATCTGTAAATCAGAAACAGACAGCTACAAAGCTCATACAATGGAACATGGTGAAGGAATTACTTTGAATGAATTTCAATGAAGCAGGCTGAAGCAGGGCTGAAGCAGGCTGATGCAGGCAGCAGAGGCGGCCTTATGCATTTGGGGGCCTGTTTCAATACTTAATATGGGGCCCTACCCCCATAAAACATAAACATAAAAGAGCAGAAAAAAAGCGAGGATTCCAGTTGGTTTATATCAGTTGGGTCCCCCCCCTGGAGGGCGGGGCCCGTTTCAATTGAAACATAGGTAAGGCCGCCACTGGCAGGCAGTTATGTGGTGCAATGGTAAGGTGGATGGTGTACAGCCCAGAAGGATTCTGATTTGACTGCCAGGTGGGGCATTGCAGTTATACTGTGGCAAGGTACTTAGCCCAAATTGCCTTAGAAAACAGCCAACTATTTAAATGTATGATGTGTAAAAAATGTAAACTATGTAACTCACTCTGGCTAAGAGTGTCTGCTAAGCCATTGTAATGCTAAGAGAAGTGGTTGTATGAGCAGGTTTTTGCAGCATAATAAAATTCATGAAAGGAGACTGGGTTGTTCATGTTACAATGCTTACAGTTAATAGTCAAATTTAATGCACTGAAATGTTCTCAGTTTTTCACTGTAAGGGACAATTGCTACTCAGTTGCTGTTTTTTATATATTTTTTAATTTATATTTTTCACTACATTGAAGAGGCATCATGCAGATATATATATTTTTTTTTACTCCATAATATGAGATAATTGTTTGGAAAAAAATGTTACAGTGTCAGCAGACATTACTGATCCCCTCTTGCTGAATAAAAATCCCCAAATTACCAGCTGACGCATCATGTTGGGTCACTGAATATGCAGGGTTCTGCCTGTAATATGTACAGCTATGTTTCAGTTTTTCATTTGTTTGTCAGTCACTATTGTCACTTATGTATGGGGGGGGGGTTAATACAAGAGCAACAAATGAGCTCTTGAATGAGCAACTAGAACTACCACTTAATCAATTTCTCATTGATTTCTTATTGATGAGATTAGAGGGTGTCATTATGATTGCATGAGATTTTGGTCTCCCACAAACTTTATTGATGTATTCACTACAGAAATAAACAAATACTGCCTTAATGCACAAACAGGGATTGGTACCTCTCTGAATGAAAGGTCCTTATCTGTCATTTTTATTAAAACGTTGTGGTTTTGTTTTCAACATATGAAAATGATTTTAAGCATTATTATGTATTTTAAAAAACAGTTCTCTCAACTATACACTCTCAGCTTCCCCAAGGAAGTCACATTCTCAAATTGAATGTGATCAATCACGTTTGTGTGATGGTATTATAGCACTCAATCAAATGATGTTCTGTCTGTAGGATTATTAAAAGTATGGAGTACTTTTATTAAATTTTAATAAATGGTATATCTTGTGTCACGAGTATGTTGTGCCATGGAAATAATATGATAGGATTCAGTGGATTGCATATCACATTTCTTAAGCACAATTAGTGTGTCCATCTTAATTTTTTCAAAGTAGGTGTCTGGAACGAAAGAGGTCCTTGAAGGTAAGGTCACTATGAAGATACCAAACACAGAGGAAAAAATGGGCTTTTTTCTGAGCTATGCTGGTCTTTAACTCGGCCTTTAAGCAGCAGCCTCACAGTTTATCTGTAACGCCAGAGGCTTCGATTAGGTGGCAGAAGAAACAAACGACTCAATGCGAGGTCACAACAATCCCTCCCTTCAAATGAACCTGGCAAAAGGTCTTTAAAGGTCAAGGAGTGCCGCTTTCTGTTGTTTTTTTGCACCTCAGATGGGCCTGTGTAGGGCTAGGTGAGATGCACCCATATTGAGTGGTTTGCACAATCATGCTTTCAGACATCAAGTCCCTGCACTGTGGTCAATAAGGTTTCCACGGCAACCTGATACCCATGAGCACATTGCTATTCATTATTCATCAACCTCGCCAGCATTACGGGCTTTTTTTTTCTTATTGTAAACTTCAGTCAGCATGCCAATGTGCTGTTCAATTTCTCTCTGAAGCCCACTCTGTCTTCTTTAACATGCCCTCCATCCTTTGTCTAAGATAGCGCAACTGTTATCTCACTGCATTATTTCAACAAGGAAAAAATAACCATGGAGGGAGAGATGTCTCCATCTGGGAAAGAAAAAAGAAACAGAGCACACAAAGTATCAGATAATTCCTCTTGTCTTACTGTCATACCTTTCTCTCATCCTTATCTATGTGAAGCACTGTTACAGGTAGAAGTCTACAAGAATGCAAAGCTCAGGCAAAGCCAACATAGCTAAAACTGGTGGACACACCCAGTATGACTATATGCTACATGTGAATGTGTGGTTAATGCATGCTTTTTCTTCTGTTGACTGACTGTAAAAAAAGTCTGGAAAGGCAATTGAGTGTATCAATTTAGATTTTGAAATTAAAGTTCAGGGTCAATGTTTGTCTGTATGGTCAGACTGAATATGGTCTCCACAGCTCAAATAATTCAACGCAAGTAACACCAAGGAGAGACCACAGAAATATAATCAATACTCCTTTTCAAGACTTTACATAGCTCATGTCAGTCCTTTATTCCTCTGCACACTGCTATCACACAACCTACCATTTATAGAATTGCACTTAATTATTGTTTTTAATACACTTCAACAAATCAAGATATTCAATAGCACAGATTTATTTTGTCTTTCATCATCTGTCTTTATACACTGCTGTGAAGTGAAATGCAGGTACATTTTACTGGAAGATGTGTACAAAACAGAATTGATTCTAAGAACACTTTAAAACTAGCCTTCACATCCTTGATTGGAAGTGCCTCCACTTCTCGTCTAGTTCACCAACACTTTGACTATGACAACAAGTATGGAAATCATCACACATCACCCTGACTACATTTCAATTGAAGTTGTGGTTGTAATCATGAACCACAGAGATAAAAATGTACTGAATGTACAGAATGTACAGAATATAAAGACAGCAACAAAGTGCACGTGTGAACCTACCATTAAACAGCCTTAAGACTCATCTGAGCACAGGGACATTGAATTGGTAAGGGATAACTCTGTTAAAAATAATTTTCTGTTTATCATGTGTCAGACAATTGTAGAAGGACAAACCAAGGATATGTACATCAGGAGGAGTGCATCCACATGATGTGATTCTAACCAATCAGAGAGATTGGAAAAAAAAAGAAATATGATCTTTTCCTCCCTGGTGTAAATTGACTCTGAATGTGGTAATTTGAACAGTCTGCATCCTCATTAGTGATTGGAGATTGGGGTGAAACTTGACTGTAAAGCTTGTATCAGATACAGTATCTCAGTATCAATAACGCTGGATTGTATTTTCCATTTATATTCTATTGTAGACTTACACTTCTCCTTTAATTCATGAACTGGATTGGATCAAGCCTTCTTCAACACATAGTTTAGTGTAACAATTCATTGTTCAATATAGGTAAGAAATCAAAGTTGCATACTTACTATCAATGTCACTTTGCAAGGGACTTTCTTAAAAAGGTCTATGTAGCACATACATGCAAAAGTTCATAGCATTTTGTTTGTACAGAGAAGTATTTTGCTGAACAAATAGAGAATTAAGAGATTATGAGTTTCTTGGGCTCTCCTGTTTACATTGTCTGAGACAAGAAATTGAGACTTGATGGAGTCACAGTGTGACTGCATTAATAGGAATCCCTGAGATGGTCTGTGGACATATGTATCTATCTGTTTCCCTCTGCATAGATAGATAGACAGACAAACAGACAAATATTCATGAACACTATTAAATATAGTGGCAAACCTCTATCATAGGAATATCTTCCTTTGTTTTGTTCTGATTTCACCTAAACTGAATCTAACATTCACCCTGTGTTTCACCTGTTATGTCCCCACCATAACAATCAGGAGCCCCACCTCCATTTTTTCTGTCATGGTCCTCGTGGTCCTGGAATACATCATACATTCAAAACACTATAGATAGTCAACACAGATCTTAAAAAAAAAAAAAAACTACTGCAAAATTGATAAATAGACAAAAAATGCAAAATCAACTTCAGAGATGCCCATAGTGGTAAAGGTCTACACAATTTCAACAGGCCTATAAGTTCTATTTTTTACCAATGGACACAGTGGAATTGCTCTTTGAACCAGCATATTAATCAACATTTAGTCCATCATTCAAGCAGCGATAACAATTTGACCTTGACAGACATGCCAGAGAGTATGAGAGAGAAATAAAATTACCAATTCATGCTGAAAATTGAGGTTTTCTTACAGGACATTTGTGTGACTATTATGTTAGCACAATTGAGTTAATCTCCATGTGCTCCCATTAATACTACTGTTGACACTACAGATGAACTATCATAAACAACCTGATAATTGAGCATCTTGGCTCCTCCAAAATCTACCTGCCTAGATTTACATGGAATGAAAAATAAAATAAACAGATGGTCATCATCGGAAAGGAACACGTGAGCATTGTAATCAAGTCTTGAGTACCTAATTACATTGCATCCTTTCTCTTATGTATTTCTTGTCAAGAAAGGTGTTCTTTTTTGTTGTGTTGCATTCAGAATACATTAAAATAAGTAACATGGATTTTGTTAACACTTGCTTCTTACTTTCAATGAAGAGGAAAGCATTCTAAGCATAGAGGTGTTAATGGGTGCTGCTGTGAGGAATTCTGGAAAATTTTCATATCGTGTGTCTTTCTTTCATAGGTCAGCCGTCCCTGAGAATGATGCTGAATTCAAATGGATTTGTCCAAATAAGCAGCATGACTGCCCAGGACAGTCCTTGCATTCAAGGAGAAACAAAGGAGTTACAGTGTTTAAAAGATTATACCAGGAGTATTAGTTTACAGATGCTCCTCACACAGGTTAAAATATCCATAGGGATCAATAGAATACACTGCTCTTTACAATGCATTCACATTTGTAATGCTACTGGGGATGGTCTGTGATGTGCTTTTCCTGCCATGGGAAAAAAAACACCTTTGGTGGCTCTCATTTAGTATCAAAGTGCATCAGCTACTCCCATCCACCAACAATTTACAAGCATATTAAAAGCTATAAAGCATGACAATTTTTTATATCATCCTCGTTAAAAGTCTTACAGATGTATTGGCCCACTCATGCTTCTCTAAAGATTAGACAGTGATTTATTAGCTTATATTGGTGAGGTAATGAGAGCGTCTGTTGTGAGCACATGACATGCTGACCCCCGTACGAACAGGCTGAGTGGCTCTTCCTACGGGCCGGTGCTGGAGCTGGAGATTGCAATCACGAGGGGAAAACATTGGCAGGGTGGCTGGGAACCAGCGCAATGTGGCTCTCTTAGATAACAAGGAGCGGAAGGTAGGGTGAGCGCACAGTCAAATAGCGAGCACTGTTGGATTAGAGAGTGGGAAATGTTACAGGGAAACACAAAGAGGAGAGAGCCTACTGCTTGTATAACATGCGGTAGGAATCAAAGCTAGATTAGACCTGCGAAGCCAAAGGAGTAAAAGCCAAATTATTAAGGAAAAATGACAGAAGATAGGAAAATATATCCGGATTACCATATCAGCAAAAGATTCCCTGTGGAAAAAAAAAAACCTGCTAATGCCTATATCTCTGCACATAATTTTTTAGGATACAGTGGTTGCAGTATGTTACCAGATGGCACCATTAAAGAAAGCAGAAAAAGCCACAGAGTCTACTGCAGGCACTTTTGATGTGATGATGACAAACTGTTTCTAAATCTGTAGATTCCTTGCTCTAATAAACACAAGTGGTTCTTTAACCGCTTCATTTGTGCAAGGACAATAGCTTTGACTTCCCTGGGGGTAACAATGACGGAAGAGACATATCTCAAGCCTTCAGCTTGATGGAGAGGTAATTTTCATTCTGTGTGGGTCACTTGGGATTTGATGTACATGAAAGCCCATAAAGCAGAAAGAATACTAGAGGTTTCCAACAGCTCACATGTTTTGAACATATGATTTGCTATGATTCCAAAATTTAACCCCAAGGCCCTGTGGTATCCAGCTAGTAGACAGCCATGTGATCTATTTTTTTTTCCCATCTGCAGACATGCAGTTCCAAAGGAGGACATTTATTTGACTTGTATAGCAACAACAAATCATGTTTTACATGCAAACCCCCGTTCTGCTCGTTCAGATATTTGGGAGCTTTTCTCACATCTTATACAGAAATCTGCATTTCTGTAAGTTAGAACCCTGTAGGACTGGAAATATTTATGAATGGTATGAATACAAAAAAGGGGGATTATGTCTTTGTAAGAATAACTCTCATTTGAATAGACGATAATTATTTGTCTAGATTTATGCTTGTGAGTTTGATTCAACAGGTTGGTCAAACACGTACAAGCTGTGATCTATGATTGAATTTTTTCCCATGTGGACAGACATGGATTTATTCCATTAAGTAATGCCTGTTGGATGCTTTTTGAAGGTACCAACTGAAGCTGAGAGCTCCAAAAAGAGACTCTTAAAACATGGCTTTTAATTACAATGAGTACATGGCAGTAACATAACAAAAACTGTTTACTGTACAATTGAAATGCAAATTACAGGGAAAGAAAAATTGGATTGACACCTAATAACATCAAATTTTGGATCTGATTTCAGATTTATAGTCCTTATAAAAAAAGTGATCTAATTGGAGAGTTTCTGCATCCGAACTGCCATTTTTAAGAGATGCAATTGTTAAGAAATTGAGCTGGTTAATTAAATGTTTTTTCTTAGATTGATTGGGGTCATAATTTGCCATTAGCAACCTTTTTGAATGTTGCAACATATTGGTATTTGTTGTTCTGTCTATATACCATGCATCTGCTGTGCCAGTGTTTAACATTCATTTGTCAGTTTGTTGTAGGTTTCATGGATTCTTAGATCATTTTGGCAACAAGCCTTAAAATCTGTAAACATTGAACTTATAAATTGCATTATTAGACACAAACACAGTCATGCTTTTTAAATCCAACTTCAAATGCATTTAAACACTTCACAATGCCATCTGCCACTGAGGAATAATTCAGTGAGTTTAGATACACTGTGTGTAGCCAGGATAACTCTAAAACCAGCCATGATGAATCGTCCCTAGAAAACAAACAAGATATGCAAAAAACATAATGATCTTTCACATTTGTTGATTTGCCAGTTATTACATTTATGCTGGCAGATGTTTTGATCAGTTCTTCGATTTTGATTGCATGTGAGTCAGCAGCCCATGGCAGATACACCTTGTGAAGTCGACTGGTTGCTTGAGTTGCCCTGCTGTTTATTACATGCTTGTGTAGAAATGCATCTAATCTTGGCTGCATCTAATTTTTCCCCATTTTTTCTGGGGGAATGCTTGTGCAGATGAACATGCACTATCTGTGAAATCATAAATAGCTTCCTTCTTTTCCCCAGTGTTTTTGATAGAGGATTCCCCCTTGTCCGCATCAATGCCAGGCTTTGTTTGTGTGTGCATGTGTTTTTGTTAACTGTGTCAATTTTTTACTTTTGCACCAATGATCTTCTAATTGTTAGTATTATAACATTGATAGTTTTATAAATATTTATGTGCCAACATTTCTCAGATTGGAGAGCCTGCAGGGATGCCTGGAGGATCATGATTGAAATACAGGTTGAAACTCAAGTAACAAGGATAAGTGGTGGAGAAAAACTCCAGGCCATACACACGAGACATCACTAATTTAATTCATTCATTAATTAAGACCATAGTTTTTCTTAATTGCAAAATCATGTTTGGCTGAATTCTACTGCTGTGGAAATTTTGGAAAATTGGTGTTTTTTGTTCACATGGGAGACCACATTTCTTCTTAAAACAATACAAAGAAAGGTTGATGCTCATTTATGTCTTAGTGCATAAGCCTCATATTAACTTCAACAAACTGCATTTCTTTGTGTGAATGGAAGTGTTTAGCCCTGTTTTATGTGCCTTTCTTTTATGGCTGCAGGGGAAAAATACCCCACAGTTCCTGCCAAAATCAAGCAGATGGACTTTCCTTTAATACAGAGCCACTGCCACTCTCTGAGCGATGTTTCCCTGTTCTCCCAATTTGACTGTGTTTGGAGTTAGCCATGGATTTAATCGAAAACAAACAGATGCACGCCGAGGAACACACAGGAACTGGCAGAACAGCACACAACCTGTCTCATTTCCAAAATAAGTTTTTTTGGGCACTTTTCACATTAACACAAACAGAAGAAAAAATGTGGATATGGATATTATGCACTCATACCATCTCATACCATCTCATAAGAATTCTGACATAGATTGATCCCACATGGGAGATCCTCATTCTTTTGAAGGGTTGGGCTTTTATAAATGCTGATCTGCTCTCTAGGGATGATCTGCTGGCCTTGGGTAGACTCAGGTAACAGGGCCCAAGGTCCATCAAGCAGTGCAGTGTTGGGATAAATGCATAAAATTCTCAGGTGAATATCCAGACGCCATAGTTTTTTTGTTTGTTTGTTTGTTTGGTTTTTTTTTTTTTGTTTCAATGCAAGTGGGAGGAAAAGGAAACCAATTTAATTTAATTGACCTAAGCAAGTATTATAAAGCTGGACACTATGTGTTTATGTGTGTGTGTGTGTGTGTGTGTGTGTGTGTGTGTGTGTGTGTGTGTGTGTGTGTGTGTGCATTAACCTTTTGTGTACATTACAACAGAATGTTGTGCATAAGAAATTGACTAATTTATCTTAGCAACCAGTTTGGTTAAGCATGCTTTGGTACAGTGAACTGGATCATAAAATATCCTGCTGAATAAAATAAAGCCAATAAAATTAAATATTTACTGCAAAAAGAGCCATTGATTCATTTTTTCCTCAGCTATGTCTATTGCACTGCTTTAAGGCATATGCTCAGCTGTGAATGCTATGCTTCTGCATTAGCACTGGTTGTACTTATGTGTCATCTTGAAACACATAGCCCTAAGCAATAATAGTAATGATAACAAAACCTCCTCTGATTTCAACCTTGATTGCAAGCAGCCTGCTAATGCACAACACAAGGCCCTTTGGTAATCCGTGCACCTTTTTTTCTTTTCATGCCAAATAAATAGGTAGGAGGTGTCACCGTGTGCACTCTCAAAAAAGACTAAATTGCAATAATTTCATTAAAGGTCCTTTAGGCAGAGCATTCTAAAGCAGTTAATTTCGCTTTTCAGAATGGGATTACAGAGGGATGACAGAGAGAGGACTTTGGTGCTGCTGTTGAATTATGCCTCTAGCTATGTAATTGTTGTATTGTTGCCTTTTCATACAAAATGTGCACTGAGAACACATAAAATCAAAATGTTAAATCATATTCATTTTTATACTTCTGCTCACACAGTTACGTAATGTTCACATAGCTAATAAATTAATATGGAGTTCCCTCTTCCATCTCTCTCCAGTGAGATTTGGACACATTGAATTAGGCTGATGTCCCTCCACTGTGTAATTAGTTACAGTAAATGTAAAATATAGCACTGCCTCTTCAACCCTATGGTCTCTACAGCAAGGAAAAAGAAACACTCCTGAATTTTATGACTTTTTCATTACTGACACTGAATCTGAGAATATGTTCTGAATACACTTCTTGCATGAAGGGGTTTAATATCTTTATGTTGACACTGAAATTTAAACTGAAGAGTGTTAAATCGCTTTACTATAATTTTACGAGCACTCTTGTGTGCTTGTAAAAAGACAATACAGTACAAAAGTATTCTACTGCTTTCAATGTTCTTGACTAAACTAAAGCAGAAGCTGTATCTAGCTTACAATATGAGTCTTTGCTAAATATCTATCACACAATTCATCATGGGTGTATCTGAATCATTATTCAACATGTGTGCATATTTTCTGAAGCTACAATAAAGTCCATAAATCACACAAGTTTAATGTTAATCAAATAATAAGACAATACAGTTTGTGTGGGTGTTCACTTCAGAGCAATTAACACAAGTTAAGGTTTAAAAGATGCTAACAAATTCCTTCTAAGGCAGCTAAAATAACCAATATTACAATAGACTGATGCATTGTCCAGGCTGCATATCAAAGTAGGAATGTTTCCACTACTGACTTATTTGTTGCTGTTGACAGTCATTACTGTATTGGGGTAAGGGCGCTATTCTCTGAAACCATGACAGAGAATGCAGTAATAATGCAATGCTATAATGACCGTGATATAATGCAATGATATAATGAACATAAGTATTTCAAGTAGGATTCAATGCATGGAAATGGAAATAATGATTGTAACTCTGCATACCCAACCAAGCAATCATAATTCCATACAAACTCAATTTAAATACAGCAAGGTTATCAAAGTCATTACATGCAAAATGAAGATAAAGACAATGCCATTAATATGAGCTGCATCCTAATGAATGAAACAAATGTGGCTGGCACTATGAATTTCAAGCAAGTGGTGCATGCCTTAAATAAACAGCTCTCCAAACCTGTTAATGCCAAACCTTCCACACAGCAACACACCTCTCCTTTCTTACTACTGTACCCAAGGCACAGCAAAAGGGGAGCCCACACACCACCACTTTTACTCTCATGGACACCACAAAGTAAAATAAGGTGTGCCGCAAGGCAGATTTATGTCTGAAAGGGTTTAGAGTTCTATATTCCACGCTTGCAATTTCCTAAGCAGGACTTCACAATGTCCCAAAGGGTAATTCTTGCCACGGACATACACTAAGATCTTCTTCTTGTCTGTTCGCTTCATATGAAACACAATAGTATTTAGTTTTCTGGCAGGAGTCAGAAATTGTGTAGCATACCATTTCTGTCCTCACAGGTGACAATGGTATATAGTCTAAAGTAAAGCAGCACACTCAGAAAAGACGGACCTAGAGGGTGGCCTGGAAGAAAGGACTTTTACAGGATTTGACCTTTATATTCAACAGAGCACTGTGACACAGTCCTGTGTTTCCCATTGTATTGTACACTGTGGTGTGGGAAGAAGCTTTACGCTTCAAGATGGTACACTTCTCTGTTTGATAGCCTTTTGATGTAACCAGAGTGCATGTTTGTCCATTTTATATTTATATATCTCCTCCAATTAAGTATTGTTCGGTGTTATATACGGAGGTGCTATGGTCTCCTTTGATACTATGGCTGTTCTACTTCCTTTACAGAGCAGTGCCATAACAGTTATCTCCATCTGCTTCCATTCTCACAGTCACATCCTGTAAGTGGGCCTGTTGATCTTGATGGTTCCTTGCAGCAGCCCCGAAACCAATGGTTTCAAACATCACTGAACAATCTGATTTTGGGACAAGAAAACCTGAACAAAAGGAACTGCTGATGAATAGACTAGTGATGAATATGGCTGGCTTATCTCCTTGGAGTATTGGTGATATTAGATGGGAATGATCTGATCTGATGAATACAAGTAGAAGTGCATGATCTACCAGCTGTTGTGGTATTCTATGGAGGTGTGGGTGATAATGTTGCAGACTTTTCATTGGGTAGGTATGTGTAGAAACACCTAAATTATCAGCTTTGCAGGCTCTGAGGGGCATGTGTTGTGTAGATAGATGATTAACTGGAGATATCTCCAAAGAAATCACTCCTTTCCACTACTGAAGATTGCCCAGGTGGGCTTCGTTATGAAGGTGAGGGTACCATGGGATGAAGCTCTGAAGAGGTCCATCACACTGAAGTCTGGTGGCACATCAATTGGAGGTATATAGTATGAAACAGTAATGGGGAATGAATTTCTAAGCTGAGGCTGGGCCACTGTTCTGTCTTAAGGTATTAAGGCATCATGTACGTTGTATATGTAGCTTAAAGTTCATAAATAGTTGTCCAGGGAAGGTTGCAGTCTCCACCTGAGGCCTCTGGGTTCATTGCAGGAGAGAAAGGTGTGAAAGGCAGATCAGTTGCCTGACCATCGTTTGAAAATAAGTTTCAATTGCAGACAGTATGGGATGTAGGTCCAAGGAAACAAACACACCATCTAAGACCAGGTCTGGAGGCCTTCTGGCTTTCTTTCCAGGCACAAAAGTCATTGACATGGGTACCCAGTTGTATTGCATTCAATTTTTAAGGGCTCCATACAGATTCCAGCTCAGTGTTGGGTCATGCTCAAGTGAAAATAGAGTTGCATTTAGTTACAGCTGCATCTTCTGGCTTTCTTGCTAGGTGGAAATGTAGTCAACATCAAGGGCAACAATCCAAGATCCAGTCATACGCTCATTCAATCTTCAAGAGCTGCTTGTATAAGCAGCTTCCAGCTTTGCATTGGGTCCTTTTGTCTCCATTGGCATGACTGTTGTTGATGAGGGATTCACTTTCCAGAACTGGTTATGTATTTAGAACGGAGTGCATCTGTTATCAGGGAAAGTTTTCTTCTTCAGAGTTGGTTGAAATAAAATGTGGGCACATCTGTTTTGGGGAGGTACCCCCATGTAAGAGACAAGGAAAGTCCTCTTTTAGAGCAATGTTCTATTGTTCTTGCTGCACCTCTATAGCACAACATCAAAGGCTAGGTACTCCACCATTCGGTCACTGGCAGAAAATGCATGCCTCCAATTACCACACAATTTGATTGTACAGTGGAAGCCTGGGTTTGTGTTGTGTGACAAAGGACATGATAATCCTGCAATAACCTCTTGGTAACCAGTGCTGGAGGTACCCTTCTGAGGTAGCAGGTGCAGCAGAGTATCAGGGGCTCAGGCAAGGACTCAGTCGCAGACCACAGAAAACGTCGTATTCCGGCAGATTTATTAAAGTGCACAGGCAAGATCGTAATCGTAAAAAACCAGGCAGGGTCAAAACCAGAAAGGCAGTCCGAGGGGCAAATCCAGATGCGGGTAAACGGAGCAGGCAGGGTCAAACACCGGGCAGGCAGAAATACAGGCGAACAGGGCAGAGTGGCAGGCAAAAAACAGGTCGAAAAATAGGCAGGTCGAAAACGGGGAAAACAGCAGATAACACGAGAAACAAACGGCGGGGACGAAACAGGCAAAAAGCAACTGTGACGAACTGGCAACAGGACAGGGATACGCAGGGAAGATATAGGGCAGGGCAGACAACGTGAATGGGAAACAGGTGTGCAGGCAGGCAGGTGAAGGTGATGAGGCAATCAGGCGGGCGGAGACCGAGCGGGGCAGGGCTAAAACACAAGAAAAACAAAAGTACATGGACAGAAAAACAAAAAACACAATGGCTAGGGGGCGGGAGCACTGACACAGAGGTTCAGTGCTACATATTGATTGCTGACTAACAGGATATCTTTGCTTTCTTTAAATTAAGCACAATGCAATCACAACACAGTCAATCCCTCCCCCACCTTACCAGATGGCTTCAGTCCATATACCCTACACTAGCATAAGCAGACTGGAACCAGACTATGACTGTTGTGGCAGACAAAGAAAAAAAATCAGTGTAACAGTGAGAATCCAGGCAAAGCCACATCAGGGCTTTTTCATTCAGCTTCTTCATAGTGAGTTGCTTGACAATCTTCCTTCTTAGCCCTCTTCTCCTCCTTGACACTCATCAGTCTTTCCACAACCATGCTGGCTTGGAGGTCACTCAGGACAGAGGCTGAGTCATGACTACCACTGAAATGTTTACTGCTGTGTGACAGGGGTTGGTGATATACTGAGGTTGCAGGTGAAGCCTCAGGTGACTTTTTATTGTGTGGTAACTCCATGTGGGAGGACAATGCTAGACGTTACTCTGGACTGGATGATTACTTGTGATATACAGAAGAGATCAACATATGCTGTTATCCATGATTATGAAAAGCAATGCATTGTCTGCTGGGGACTGTTGAATATGTGCACTTCTTGTAATCAATTGAAATCCTAATGGAGAGAAAACATGGAACTCTTTACCCAGACAGATAAGACATTGTATCATCTCCTGTCCTGTACAAAAAAGAAAAAGTGGTGGTTCCAGTGTATGTACAATGTTGTTTATCTCACAAAAAACTTATCCAGTAGTTCCCGTCTAAGGTCTGATATGGTGAATATGGTCTAAGGTGAATATGTGCAGGGTACAATTTCATGCAGCAGATAAGCAAATTCTTCTTTTTTACATTTTTCATGTAGCCAGGACTAGCAAATAAGCAAAGTGTCCATTTTGCATTTTGAAGATCAGTTAATCAAAAATAGACTAATCAATAATTAATACTGCAACCCTTTAGTGCAATCTTTCACACTACATATAGTAAAGCTTATTTAAAGAAATCCTTTTTTGATATTGTGATATCTTATGCTATATGTGTATAGATGTGTCTGTGTTCATCATGATGAAACTAAATATCTCCATGTAAGCATTGTGTCTGTTTTAATTTTTTTTTATCTTAGTCACTTGTCCTCAGTGTTTTTTGCTTCAGTTTTTCCACTCTGGATACAAGAAGAAAGGAAACATTGTGTGCTGCTGTCAAAAACCATATGCAAGCTCCGACACTTGCTAAAGACGTCCTTCGATGATCTGTCAGAGTTGTTTATATTTGTGCTTGACATTTTGTTAATTGAAAGTGACATAATAAGGACATATTCACAAGTTGGAGCGTGCAAAAGAAACTGAGGAAAAAATGGAAGAAAGGCATGGCATCTCCCATGTATATCATGAGCGATTGATTGATGTGTTTCTCACACAGACTTGTCAAGCGGACCATTTTTGACGGAAAATTCTCGCAAACCTTCAGAAAATATAAAGATCAAGTAAGAGGTGACAAGACCTCATATTGTATTTCACAATTTAAGGATGAAATATAACTGCTTATCTTTCTGTGGGGTGTGTAGTGAAATGTTACTTGTCAGTTATCAACAAATCTAGTCCTTATTTCAGATTACAAATAAATGTAGACCCGATTGGCACCATGAACTGGCATATGAAGAGATAGTTCAGGTTTTTCAAGTTTGGTCCCAGACTACTGAAGCATTCATAGCAGATTCTTTTAGTGCTTTTTGTGTTTTTTTCATTAAAAAATGAAAATTAAAGAAAAAAAGTAATTTTGTGTTGAGGCAAGAGAGACGGAAAACAATAACTATGACTGTTGGATGCCAGAGTCCTAGGCTTAAGAGTATTATGCAATATTCAGGACAAATATTCTTTCAGTTTTACCAGCAAATTTGAGATCCAAAATTCACATGCTGTAACATGTGACGCATTCTTGTTTGTGCCTACCTGCAACATGCAAATGCTTCTTTGTTTCTGATATGAGGGGGAGAGACTAGGGAAAGTTCTAATTAGGAGGGTGTTTTTTTTTCTGGCTTAACACGATCAGAAAGTGATTTTCTTACCAAGATGTGACTCAGAAAGCTTTTCTGACACACTCGAAGTAAATGTATGCTGTGGGAGCAGTCTTTATTACTTCCCCTAGAGTGTTCCTTTGTATTTCTCCCCTGGGGATATACACAAAACACAAGAGGAAAAGATTATTTTCTGCAGAGGGTACCACCTTACAAACCTAATGAGCTCTCTGTCTTATGAATACGAAAGCAACTATACAGGATCTAGGTAAACAACTGAATATTATTTTATTAAATATAGAATTATATACTTACGGAGTTACACACACACACACACACACACACACATACAAATATGTACGCACACAGTATGACCCACAAAATATCTCATCTATGTAGAACAAATGCATGCGATATCAGTCTGGGTGTGATTTAACAGTGTTCCAATATATTCCAGTGATGTTTTCTTGCAGGAGGCTGAAGAACTGTATTTTCACTGTATTTTAACTATATTTTACAGATACAGAAAATAATACCCTCAGACAAGACTCTAGTGTTCTTCTTTACTGAGACTCTCGTTTCATACACCAAAAAAAGATACTGACACAGAGGTACAAGGAATAACAATTTATTGTACACAGATACAACAAAAAAACATACAAAACTAGACCCTCAATGTATTCTCTGGGCCTTACTTTTTAAAAAATAGAAACAATTGGATGTGTTTACCATTGAGGATGGTCCCTTGCATGGTGCCAAGGGCATAGATCCTACATTTCTACAATATCATCAAGAAAAACCAGGCAGGATATTGACTGTGCTCTAAGTCCTCACTCTACTATTGTCTCAGTCTTGCCCAGTTCAGGATTGGGTCTTTACAATGAATTGATAAAATGTGATCTAATATGGACAGCAGACCATGGTAGGAAATTACAGGAAGCCTACAATAAGATGAGCCGAGGAGGAAAAGGAAGTTGTCTCACTACCACACAATTGCTGATTCAGCCTGCAAGTTCTGTATATCAGACGTACACACCAAAGGATGTGCTTAATCAAGAAGAAAGTGTCACCTAGCAGGATTTCCTCTGAGGTGACAACTGCACTGAAATGAGACAAAACTAATACATTTTGATATGCTTTGTTAGTGTGAAATGATTTTTATGTGTTTGTCTGTTTCTTAACGTTAACACCGACTGACTTGTCATTAACACTCAGGGAATGGTGTGATCTCCTGTATGCTCACTTGTGAATAAAGTCGTGACTGAAGTGGAAAGTTGTAATTAAGAAAGTCACTTTGCCTGCGAATTTACATAATCAAACACATCTTTGTCTCCACGGCTGTTTATGGCTGTGATTGAACTTGGGAAGTATGCTGGGTTTGAATTTGTTTTTAAAGATTTTCTCTTTATTTATCTGTCTACTTTATGTTTTTGAACCCACCCCCCTTTATGCAATGCTTTATGCATGCTTTTATGCCATGAATGTAGTATCTAATGTATACCTTTTTTTTCGGCAGAAAAAGGGACTGCACATAATCTGTACACACATTCACTCTTGAATCATTATTAAAACCAAAGGAGGTGAAATACTAAGGGGTTATATTCCTCCAGTTTGTGCTCGCAATACTGGCACTCAATGTGGCATCAGCATTACACACTCAGAAATCAGGTTCCATGCCATTCAGAACATCCAGTGGGTTCTCTGTTTGGTTCATGTTAATTGGGTGGCCAATCCATCACTGTATGTTGTTCTGTGCCAGGAAAAACATGAAGCACCTTCACATCTACACATCTGAAATCTATTCTATCATGCATGCTACAAATTCATGGCAGGGTTAACTTGTTTCATGTTTGATTCATTGACTGTTAAGAAAGTAAGAGATAATAATAATAATAATAATAATAAGAAGAAGAAGAAGAAGAAGAAGAAGAAGAAGAAGAAGAAGAAGAAGAAGAAGAATGGATTAGACTTATACAGTGCCTTTCAAGGACCTCAACATGCTTTACAGTGAAGGGGAGATTCACCTCAACCACAATTAACATGTACAGTAGCACCCATCTGGATACCGCATGGCAGCCATTTTATGCCAAAATGCTCACCACTCAGCAGATTAGGTGGAGAGGGAGGAAATTATTTATCAAATTAAACTGGGGGTTATTATATGGCCAAGTAAAAAAAGCCTAATTAGGAAATTAGCCAGGATAGCAGAGAAACCTGTGTTCTTTTTGTGCCATTGGATACACCCATCTTATACAACATATCACATGATCAAATGTTGACTAAAGTGCCATTAAGCACCATGCCTCCATGGCTGCAAAACTTCAGTGAAATGAGTCCCTGGTTTGTTCACTGATTCTAAAGTATCACATTGGTTTATATCTCACCTGCACAACCACAGTAACACAAAAACAATAAAGATTCTGCTAAATATCACCTATAAATGCACATTACGAACTGGCATTCAAACATGTATGATATATAAAGGTAATGTATTGAGCATTTCAAGCAGTTGGGCACATAGCAGATTAGATGTTCTAAACATCAGCATATTGAAGCAGACTGCATTCTCCATCAAGGCCAAGAGGACTTAAAGGAGACATCACATAACTGAAGGTCTGGAAGCTCTGCCTTATAAAGGCAATTACAGTAACTCATCCAAAACTCTAATTCATATTGTAAGGACAGATCTCAGAAACAAGAACGCTAAAATTTCCATTACAAGTTGGACAAATGACCTTTTCACCGCTTCTAACACTTTGTGCATAATTGCGCATATGCACAGTGTAGATCGCAGGTCAGGAAACAATATGAAAATGACATTGTGATTTAAGTCAGTGGACTGTTTGATGTTGCAGTTGGGATGTCTTGACACATAGCACCAACATTGGCAGGATGGGAAAAAAATCAAATCAGGGAATTGGGCTTCCTTGTAATTACTATTTAAAATGAGGTCTCCACTGTGGTTGGTTCCTGGCAGTAAATGGATAGATGAAACAGAGAAACAACAGCAGTCAATTACAGCGGTGCATGAATAACCTAAACTAATTAAGACCTCGGGGTACTGTGGGAAATGAAACTGGCCTCTCGGTTGATAATATTCTTTCCCCCCACACAGCCTGTTTGTGTGTGTGAGTGTGTGAGTATGTGCCTGCATACATGTGTATGCACCTTCTTTGTTCAGTATGACCCTGCCTCTTTTTCTCCTGCTAAGTTGACCAAACCTGTTATATATGTGAAAAATGGTGTTTCGTGTAATTTAGAGATGTAGTTATCTAGGACTGTTCTGCTCAGCCCCCTAGTGGTATTGTTGCCAGTGCCAGCAAAATTACAACTCAGCTAATTTTAATCTATCAAAAATGAACTTTGCCAATAATCTCCAGAATTCCATCATTCTTGGCTTGTAATTATTTCTCCCGTAGCAGCTAAGGGAGTTTCAGCAAGAAAACCCTCCTCCTTCCCTTAAGCAAATATCACACACACACACATCCCACCCCTTCAATGCACGCAGCTGTGCCCGAGACAAAAAAAATTAAACCATCATCTTGCTTGTTGGCAGACTAGTAATAAAAATACAAAAATGGCATTTTTTGAGCCTCAGCACAAAGGGGCTAGTTAAGCTACAGGTGATACATGTGATCCTGAAAATCAGCACCAAAAGTGTGTTTAATTTGTCATTGAAGAAGCTACCTAGGAGGTTAAATTGATGTCTGATTACCAACCTGTTAAATAAATAATATAAAGTTGTTTCATTTATTTCCAAAGTGAGGTGCAAAACTGTAGTTTAGTAACTCTAGTAGTAAACTCTCTCATATTCAAAAAAAAAAAAAAAAAATCAAAAGCCAATTGCCATATGCAATAGGTTTTGTTTTTTGCCTTTTTTTTATTTCTCTGCATTTTCTATATAAAGTATTTTCTACAGAAAGCAGTGCTGTCCTTTAAAATCTCCAGCTGCTTCTTCCTGTCAGTAGTCAACTGATTGTCAGACTTATAACTCTGCAGTCACTTGGCCCATATTGACCAATGAGAGCTTAGTTGAAAGGTTACAGCCTCCACTGAATCATGCAGCTCCATTTTTGCCCATTTGCCTTTGTATACAGATTTATTTATGAAATACCTATCTATGTCCTAAATGGTGTCCTCTCCAAAATGGCATCTCCAGCTTTTTGTGTAAAAAAACATTTTTCTCAGGTTTTGATTGATGAACCATCTCTCTAGACTCCTGCCTGAGTTTTGAAAACAGAAGCACATCGGGAAATGTGGCAAAGAGGAGTTTGTCAACAAGCACATGAATGACTGGACAAAGCTAGGACCAGATTATGTGAGAGAGAGCATGCCCTTAAAATTACATGAATTGTTTGCCTTATATAAATTATTTGTCTTACCTCAGTGACTTTTTCCTTCTGTCTGGACTTTGTTGCAAGTTCATTGCGGTTTCAAATGATAGAGCATCCTAAGCTTCCTAATCATATGCATGAGGACAGAGCTCTATTTGTTTCAGATCTAATATATGGAGGCAACAGACTTCACAAGATCAAGAAGTGTCTGACAAAAGCTTTGGGTCTACTTTACATTGTACCTTCATCAAACATTTGATTTCAGCAGTGTCTCAGTTTTGATTAGCCAAGGACAAAGCAGACAAGTTTGTAAGCCTACCTTTTTAATGATTAGGGAACCCTAACCACAAGGCCACAGAATCACTTCTGAAAAAACAGCAACTCTGTAACCTTTCAATAGTGTAAAGCGCTGTTTGTTGAGTAGCTTTCTAAGCGCTTTGGTAAGAGTCCTTGGTCATACCATTCAGGGATAATGCTGCAGGGCCTCTCAGAACGACTTTGCATGGATAAGATAGTGATGAATCTCAGATGACTGGCTGTAGTACTATTTGAGCTTTATGTAATGGAAAGTACAGCAGTGATAATGACACAAGGGAGGAGCTTTCTCTTTTTTATTCATGATGATTACCTTATGAAACCTTAAACGCAGACTTTTCTCTATAATTTTCTGCTGTGCCTTGTTTGCAGACATCTTGCCTAAACTGTAAAGTCTCCAGGTCTTAATTTGTATTTTATCCTCATTCTACACAATAACAAGGGAATAACTGAAGTATTTGTGGTTTACCTGTACGCTGTGCTATATTAACCCTGTAACTGAATGATTGATGCAAGCAATTAAGCTCTGAACTTGTAATTGTAATTCATCTGAAGTTTAACACATGAAACCAAGTGACTTCAAAGCGAGTACGGACATTTTATTACTTCTACTGGGATTATCTAGCACACAGGTGACCTGGCAAAAGAGAGGAGAAGGATTCATTTAGTCAGTTAAACTGAGGGTTGATTACAGGGCCAGGCTGAGAGAGCCAGATAGAGAATTTGGCCGGGACAATGTGGAACCCCAAGCACTCTTTGTGTAAAGTGTCTCTAAAGATCCCAGTGAGTCAGGATCTCAGTGTTCATCTGAAAGACATGCCCTGGACCCATTGGTCCAGAGCAGAGATATTTGCAGAACCCGAGAACAAAACTCAACCTGAGCAGTCCAAAACTGTAATAGGTTTATCTAGTTAGTTTGGATGTGAAAATGGCTATTTAATTGTGTGATAAGGCCATGCACATACTGTATCGTGTACAGTAAGTGAAGGATAAATAAATAAATAAGAAGAAACAGCTAGAAAAACAATATGGCTTTAGAGAAGAGGTCAAAGCTAAACATGCCAAAGAGTATCAAGATGAAATAATGACAGAGAAATCCACTTACACATGCTGGCTTTGGAGATCATCATTGTTGATAGAACCAAGCAACATAAAAGGTTGCTGCTGCAAAATTTTACTTAATGTGGAAACCTGTTTGCTTTTTATTCAGTCAACACTGGGATATTGTTTCATTACTTAAAACTACAACACCATTTTCTCTGTTGCACAATTTATTTAGTTAGTGTAATTACACGTTCAGTAGACTACTGCTTTTAATCAATTTATATCACTTTATCACACACATTATCACTGCACAGAAATGTTCTTTCTTTCTGTTTTGATGAACAGGTTGATTGATTAAAGATGCCAGATTATTATAAGAAATTATTTATCTAGCTAGCTCAGCTAACGTTCCTAGCATATGGATTAGTTATAGGTGTCAAAATGGTGCTGCAGATCACTAGCTAATTAGCTAAAATCTATTGGACATCTATTGGAGTAGATTGGGTAAGTAATATTTAGTTTTGGTCTGGGTTAGGTGGGTTATTTGGACTATTGAAGACCTCTGTGATTCCTACAGGCCTGTCAAAGCCACTCTTTAAAGCAACTTATCCAAGGAGACCTCCTGCCCAAGCATTTACCAAGTCTGGTACTTGACATCATTTAGGAAGAGATAACTGCAAATTAGTGAGCCTACTTACTTAACATTATATGTGGTGGTGGTAGTGGTATAGGTATTGGTATAGGTATAGTAATGTGGGAGACACCTTTTCCAGGCTTACTTGTAATTGGAGACATGTGGTAGATGGGGATGTGAGATGGTTGAATAGTACTAAATTAAACCTCTTGTAACACACTGAGTTTGACACTCTCGTGGTACTGTGGCTGATCCACGCAAGCTGCTGATAGACATCTGTTCAAACAGAGCAATCAGAAGCGTTTTCAGAGACATCATAAATACACTAATTTAAGCGCTCAAAGAACTGGTATCAGCCTTTGAAAGGCAAATACATGCAAGGCCAGTTTGCAAATGCCGCAAATGTTGCATTCTTCCCGTTTTTCTGTCTCCTCAATCTGTTGTTTCGGAGGAACTTAAACAAGCATGAAACAAGCTGTCACTACAAAGAAAAAAAAAACACAGGACACAGGTGATCTGCCACAAAGGCTCTTTTTAATCAGGCCATCTTTCACTGCAGATTTAATTTGGAGCAGGTGACCCAGTTCCTGTCTGCTGAAATGTTTTTATGGTAGACTCACCAGTAATCAAATTTAAGGATCTTTGACAGCTGAAATACCATTTCCATTAAGGGAATTCCAAGTAATATTGCTTAGTTTATTATTTTGTGCAAACCAAGTCAGAAACAGTAACAAATACAGCAACATTGAATTAAGGACAAGAGAAGGGTAGGGGATGACCAGAAAACATATTATTTGTGTATGGGTATGGAAAGCAATCCTTTTGTATGTGCATGGCCATTATGAATAAAAATGGCCTTCTCCACTGTATGTTTTCCATATGTTGCACATGGTTATTTATCTATGTTGCTGGGCAGGTTGCAATTTATTTTTGTGTTTACATCACTTAGCATAAGCATTTACGCAGTGGTCTTTATGACACTATTATTGCTGCAATGGATAAACAACACTGGAAAAAACAGATGATCCTAAATACCGTGTTGAGACTCATCAGATAAGGATTATGTCTCAGTTGTGCAGGAAAGGCAGTTTCTAGATCACAACCTGAATGGCACTAAGCATGGTTTTGGATGCATTTGCTTTTTGCATAGCATGTGTTCCACTCCCATATGCAGTCTAACACTCCCATATGCAGCCAGGTGACAAGTATTGAGTATCATGTCTTCAGATCCATCTTTTGGGTTTTGTAGTTTAGGTATTGTACGTTCACAATGCAACCACCCAAAGTGGCATGTCCTCCAATATGTAATATCACATTTCCATATTGGAACATCCACCCTCTTATCCATACTTCCATCACCTGCGTCATCTTCCCAGTTTGAATGGGGCAACTATGAACAGAATATGTAAAAAGTAAATGCATTTTTATGCATTGTATGAGTTCACAATTGATGTTTCAAGCAAGCAAAGATGTGATCAGAAATTAAATTGGGCATATTTTTTTCTCCTGTTTGCTCTGATGTCTAATCCTTTATGATTCACCAAGCTCTGACATTTCAGAGATTGCCCCCCTGCCCCCCAATACGCTCACAACTCTGCATTAACAATTAACCCACCCACACATCCAGGCAGACACACACACACACACACACACACACCTGAAACTTCAGATATCCAGTGACCAGTACAATGTTTTATGCATCCTTTAAGACAAGGCAGGCCGACTTATATTTATCCTGTGCTGATTACCTCAGACCACACAGCTCTGTACATTATTACAGTACTAAACAATGGGCTATCACAATACATAATCATCCCTCTTTTGATACTGGTCTTAGGAAACTGGCAATCATAGGTCCGACAACAGGCATTCCATCTTCATTTTCAAATTGTTCAAGGATTAACCCTTTCATGCGTATGGTCACACCATGCGTATGGTCACACCAGTGTGATTAGCCCTTTCATGCAAACACATGACTGGCAAATGTTGTAAGCATGTGTTTGCATGTCACTGTCAGTACTCCTGCCCCATAGCTGTTGTTTTGGTGTTCTTCCTGTCTGTCAATGTGGTCCATGTGCCTTTGTTTACTGTTTTCCTTGTGTTCCAGCCCTGCCCCACTCTCCACCCTGTCCCCGCCCACCTGATTACCTGATCTCCTCCACCTGCCTGCCTCCCATCTCCTCATCACCCCGGCCTTATATCTACCCTGCTTGTCTCAGTGTTGTTGCCAGTTCATTGCAGTGTTGCTTTGGTGTTTGGGCACATCTTTTTCTTGCCTGAATCACCAGCAGTGCTGATGTTACATTATGTGGAATGCGCTCCCTTTGTGCCATGACAGGTGCCACAAGATCTTTCCCTAAATGTTCAAGGAAAAGTCTACACTTGTGTAAGGTCAGCTTCTGTGCTGCTAATAGTTGAGCATGTGTAAAATGTCAAGTCAATCATTAGAGGTCAGGGGGCATCAGTGGTTTTGATACAGTATGGAAAAACATGGAAATTGTGTACTGCTACCAACCTAGCATGCTAAACTAGCATGCATGCTAATATCTTTGAAATGGGCCTAGTACCAGGCATTTATGAGTATGAGGAAATACTTGATGAGTTTGTGGCACTCTGAGTTAGACAGAGCTGCTCATAAAGATCAAAAGTTATCTCGGGTCGTATTGACCCTAAGACAGTAGGCGCTACTTTTTTGTGGCAGCTACACTGAAAATGATTTTTTTTTTTTTAATTGCCAAATATCCATTTTTGGGGTCATTTTAGGAAGGTACATAGGAGGCCATGTACTTAGATTAATGTTTTATATCATTTTCTTAGGTTTGAATATGATTTTGGGTCATTATGACCCCAGGACAATAGGAGGGTTAAAGCTTTGCAAATCTATGCACAAATGGAAGACAACCTTACAGCAGAACTCAGCAATGCTTCAATGGGGCGGTCCATCTCAGCCATAATATAGACAGAGAATTTTTATGTGAGTGCTGCTGGGCATAAAGTAACTCCCTATGTTCCTGAATTGTCTCACTCAATAGTGAAGATGTCACAAAGAGTATTTCTAAGGATAAATTCTAATCTTCTTATGTCTATGTACTGTCTCTTCAGATTTCATGCAAAAAGGACCAGTACGAGAAATATGACATTGACCTTTCAATTGCCACAATGTCAGAGCATTATAACTTCATTGACACTTTATTCAGCAGCTTCACGTAACATAAGGCTTAGTGACATCCTACCCACAACAGAACAGTGTTTCAATCCCTACAACTAACTATTGTAATCAAATCACATCTTCTTTTATCATTATATGAAGACAAACACTATTGTTGATGCTGACCTGAGTTGATTCCAAGGATTGTTACTTTTGCATATCATTTGAGGGGAAAAAGGAACACAAATCCATGGAGAGGAATATTTTTGGTTTTAACATATCAATTTAAGTGCTATTTATCATGCAGACAGGCAAACGGATGTAGACACTTGTTCCAGATTTTATTATAGTCAGTAGGAGCTCTTATTCCAAGCTGTATTTAAAGTTTAATGGACACTATATTTCAAGCTTCATTAATATCACGTGTCATAGTCACACACATTTTCTGACAATATACTGCATCTTTAGCAATTAACTACTCAATTACAGCTCACTTTTTATACTGCCCTGAACCCCTTTGAGAAATTTCAGAACCAACCCATAGTTCTCATTTGTCATGTACTGTATCATCACATACAACATATCCAAGACAGGAATGTATCTCTGTTCCCACAAAGAGGCATATACTGAATCAAACACATCTTTCACATTTGACCATTTCTATACCAACCCAGTGAACTCTTGACCTGCATTTTTAAAACCTTATTTTTGTAACCCAGTGGATTCATCTTGACCCACACATTCAACACTTTATCTTTACCAAAGAATCTGTTGCATGTTTTACAACTGGAACTGTACTTTCCTAGAGTTTTCTATAGGTTAAAAGCTTAGGGCCTCTCAGCCCAGAACCTGTCCTTGGAAAACACTTTCCATGCAGTTAACACAGTCAGTGATTCACGGTCTGTAGTGAAGGGAGAGAGCAGTCACCCCACCCGGCCTTGAACCCAGGTCTACAGGGTACCAAACCTTCAACTTGACCGCAACGCCAAAGAGCCAGGCTCATTGGTATGGCAGTCAGAGTGCATACTCAACCGTAGTGACGGCACTCCATCACACGGTCATTATGCTGCTGGTTACACGGTTTAACATCTCATTGTATATTGGGAAGAAATTGTCCACGAGGACATACAGATACCTGGTAATTTTTTTCCCATCAAATTATTTCAGTGTGGGCCTGTGTGGTACTGGATTTCTGGTATTTAAAGGTAATCCTCAAAGTCGTTTCCCATTCTAAGCACAGCATCCACCTGGACTGCCTCTCAGAGGTCAGTGATAATCATGCTATGCAATACAGCTTTGGTATAACTAGATTTGATGTGCTTAATGTTCCCTTACCTAAGCCTACCCTGACTGGGCCAATTATTCAGCCAATGAAATACTTTTCCAGACTTAAGATGTAAATGCTATCATTTCAGTACAGCTTTGTTTATAAGCAATGCTGGAATGTAATCTTTATTTCTATTGATGCTGCTTCATCAAAGAGGAAAATCTGTGTCTGGCTGTCATAAGTCCCTTACAGCTAATGAATTCTGATTGCAATTAATTTTTCAAAACTCTTTAATTACCTCTCCTTGTAATTACCCTCTTCCTACTGCTCAGTTAGGGGAAGCTGAAATTAGTGTATCTTATTTTGTTTGTCTTCAACACCACTCACAAATTAGACAAAAAAAGGTGTAAACTCTTTACAATACTTTGATCACGCAGTATTGCAGCTCTGTGATGCTTATGTTATCACTGAACTAAAAATTAGGCACCTATGAAAAGCATATTCATTTTATAACAGATGCGTTACATTACTGTCACTATCTGGTTGGAAAAGAAAGTGCCAAGTCTCATTCTGAGTGGAACAGTGTGAGAGCAGAAGGTCAAAGGTGGGGGTCAGCTTGAACTGGAAGGTCAAACCACAGTAATACTTAATATTTCGACTTAACTAGCAATGAGAAACTGTGAGACATATGACCTATTCCCTAGCATTATACCTGAGTGAAGTTCCATCGGAGGCATAGAGACAGCTAGACCAGTTTGGAGAGAATGCATTTTGCTCCTTCCTTCATGTACTCCTTGTGTTTACAAATCCAGTTTGCAACTGTCGGATATAAGCAGGCTTGTATAATGAGACACATAAGCATTAAAAGCTGTTGATCTCCAATTCATCGCAATAATGCAGCTCAGTAATTTCACACTAAGCTCAACATCCCCTTGTCACCAATATATCATCTTAGCTTTAGTTTGTATCTCTGGACTGCTGCAATTTTTCAGTACCTACTTAATTGTTTTAAGAGTTTGTTCCATCTGGTTTTGAAAAGGTGTGTGTCAGAGATCAAATAAAAGGACTTTCAGCCTCACTAAAGAGGCAGGGATAATAGATAGGATTACACTGGGATGAGGTTCCTTGCATTGACACCACCACACAAAATTGCTTTTCAAGCTTCCACTTAACATGTTGGGCTACTGCCTCCATGCTTAATGCCGTTGACATAGCTGAATTTGTTGTTATATGTAGTTTTAGAAAGGTGACAAATAATATCTGTTTTTAATATTATTAATGTAATTCAATGTTATTAAAAAACCTTTTATGATCCCAATTTAAGGATATTAACTATATTTGGGGTTGTACTGTAATGTCGTTGCAAGTCTTGGAATGCTGATGGATATCATTGTAAGCAAGCAGTTTGTACTGTCCAATCCAAACGCAAAGTTTTTACAATAGACTATACATGCATTTAAAAATTCCATGATGCCATCTGCCATTGAGGTGAAACTCACAGAATTTAAGCACACTATCAGTCAAAATACCTTTAAAAACAGCCATAATTCGGTGTCCTTGCAACACAAACAAAATATGCAAAACATAATGATCTTTCACTTCTTGCCAGTGATTACAGCTATGCTGTCAATTGTTTTGCAAGTTAGCAATTTGCAGTAGATACAGTACACCTTGCAAAGTTGACTGGCTAATGGTATTGCTCCGCCTTTGATTAAGGACTTGTTTAGGAATGCACAGAATTTTTGATGATCCACCTTTTGACGGGGAATGTTTGCACAAACGCATCTGTCAAAAGATGAAATATATCCTTCTTTTCCCCTGGGTTTTACAGAGAAGATTTCCCTGTCCCCAATTTCAGACTTTTTATTTTCTGTTTTTGTGATTTCAATTGATGGTTTATTATTATCCACCTTGTTTTCACAAGAAAGTTGTATTGTTTCTGGTTTTATGATATGTTGCAAGTTGTGCAAAATAAATGATGCCCCTAACTATTCTGTGTATCCGATAGATATTTTTGCACTCACTCAATGCAAAGGATGCCTCTTGATTTGTTTGCCCATGCATGTTTCATTTCCTCCTACCTGACTCGCAATTCATCAACTTTTTATTTTATACAGATGAACTCCTAACTGTTACAATTGTACAATTCAGAAATGTCTGTGCTGATTGCACCAACACTACTGAGATTGGAGTGTCTGCAGGGAGGCTGGCTGGTTGAAAAATGCTGGACAAAAGCTCTTCAGGTCACGTGCTGGATAAAAACTCTGGACCACTGTCATGACATCTGTCTTGCCACCTATCTTGCAATTGCTTCACACACTTATGAAATCAGAACTACATCAGAGTTTCAATGGAAACCAAAAGGGTCTCCTGAGAGACAAGGACAGATTGGTTTTATCAGCTGTTTGGTTCCTTACAAGATGTACCCTGCATGGTAGATCAATCTGATTGCTGTTCTGCTCTCAGGACAGTATTTTCTTTCACTTCAGCTTTCAGATGTTAGAAATTGTAATTATTTTTCAAAAAGGAAAAGTCAATATATGATATATGTTGAGATATGGCTTCGCAGATATGCTGTGTGACATAAATTCCAATCCATGTTCAAGTGTACTTGATCTTTTCTTTGGCAGAAGCTAAAACAAATTGGTCAGTATCAGAATGATACAGTTAATTGGCTGGTTTATCAAGTTAGTTTTGATCAAAGAAACATGATATAAGGAATCACACAGTGAGACAACATGGAGAGACAACAGAAACAGTGTCAATAACAATGATCGAACTTTTTGGAGAACACTGTTCCAAGATTATTTCAAAACATAAAATGGAGTAAAGCTTTGATCCAGCCTTGAGAGGTGTCTGTGATGGAGACCTGGGTCGCAGAGAGAAGCTGCACTGTGTGAATGAGGAGAGACCAATTGAAACGACTGGCTTCAAAAACCCATCAGATCCTGCAGGCTAGAAAGAAAAGGAAAAAAAAACAAATGTGAAAATGGCAGAAGCACCAGGGACTGCTTCCCACGCAGCTTCCAGCAGAGCCAAATACCAGTGGGTCAAAGGGTAATGCAAAAGTATAAACTGGATCAGTGTATCCTAAATGAGTTCACTTGAGCCTGTGACCTGTTATGTATTATCTGCAATCCAGCGATTTCTCTGCAAAATACTGTGTGTGTGTGTGTGTGTGTGTGCGTGTGTGTGTATGTGTGTGTGTGCGTGCACATGAAAGCAGCTTGGATGCTTAAAACATATAACAGTCATGCATGTTTGATATATGTATGTCCTACATAACTCACCTGTTTTTAAAAGTCTGTTTTTATGCTTCTTTTTTTAACTCACTTATGTTTTTTTTTTCCTTTAAATTGGTTGACTTATTTATTTATTTTGCAGGAAGCCTTATCCAGGGCATTAAAAGCATTAGGAGAATACAAATGGCTTATGAGCAAGTACGGTGCACATAGTGACATAACATACAATTACATGAAAAGCCAAACAGAGCTGGCAATAGAATTTTAAACACAAATCCTTTTGCATAACAAATCCAATTTAAATCATAATTACTAGTTGTAGAATACATGTACAATCTATAAGCACATTAATCTGTATATTAATTAAAACAAGCCTAGCATGCTTCATGTGCACTTTCAGTCCAACCAGCAGATTTAGGGTAGATTCAAACCCAGATGCAACTGAAAAACTCAAACCATGTAAGGTATCAGAAGACAGTGAGTGGCCCTGCTGTCCTGACAGGTAAGTATTTCATCATTGCAGTCTAGGGGGGAGACACTAAGTGGACACCACTGACAGTATCATGTGACCTAGCAAAGATAACCGACTACAGTGCATTTGCTTTCATGGCCCCTTGTGTCCAACTCAGCCTCATACTGTAAATAACCATGTAGCAATGGTGCTGTACATGTTAGCATTGACAGCAACAGGAGGGAATAAAGCTGGGGGAAATGTCAATGTTAACTGATTTACACTGCTATAGCAATAACTGTATGCGTGTTCACCTCATTGCTTGCTGACTATAGATGGCTACTCTATATATATACACACTCCACCCCCTATTTAATCAAAGCTGAGAGTTAGGCCCTTTTCCTGGTTTCTGTACAATGTTATTCAAACACACACAGTTTGGACGCATCTTCAATGACCATTCAATAAACAGCCAAACATGGACAATTTGCTCCTCTTTCCACAGCTGCCCCTTCTTCTGCTTCTGCATCTTAATTGTATGGGATTAAATCATCCCAAATGGTCCAGTACCTCTTTTTATGCTTTTCAACATTGGTCTCTGGCCAACAGCCAGCCACTTTCTGCCCTTGGTAGAAAATTGATGACTGCCAACCTTGTTGTGCATGAAAACCATCTAAGCTCCTATTCAAAAGATTAATAATAAAGCCAACATAGCAATAAAAACTAAAAAGCCTGCAAAAAAGTCTTATATCCTTTCCATATAATTTCTGATTTAACAACATCATCACCCTGTATGTCAACCCACAACAGGTAGCAAAGTACAGATGTACCAGAGTACAGATGCACCATTTTAATCAATTGTGTCATGTTTCAGGTGGTGCCATTGGCGGTACTGCATGGCAGTATTCTGATTGGGCTTTGTGGTAATGATATGCTAATGGGTTCTCCTCATGTTTTCCTGTGAGCTGCTGTTGTTGCTTAAAATGAGAGCACATACTCGACTGTCACATGGCACTTGCAATTTTGACACACATACAATACTTGCTAGCCCACTGACTTCACTATAAACGAAGGTAACATTTCCTGTAGATGAATCTAATATTACCTCTGGGCTGTCTCCCCATTTCACAGTCCATGACATTAATGGGGGAGATCAGTGTTGGAAAGGACATGATTTTAAAAATGTGCAGTGTTAAAAACCCACTTTCAGATTTGAGTTCACCTGCATCAATCAACACTGTGAGCCTTATAATTCTGGTGTGATTTCCACAGATTCTCCGTGGTTATGAAATGATGAAAGCGTAGTGTATCCCTAATGCTCTCCCAAATAACAGCCTATACTGTTACATGGCTACAGTAAGTACTGTACCTGTGTGATGTGTGAGGCATTTGACTCGTTCATTCATTTTCTTGTATTCGGAAGCAGCTCAGTCCTCGATACATTCTCATCTGTTTTGTGGAAAACGTGCATTTCCTCCCTCTTGTGGAAACAAAAGATGACTGCAGAATCAGTTAATATTCATTAGCTCATACATATATAACACAGCAGGACAGCACAACAGTGGGAGATGTGAAATATTCAACTGGTGCATCAGTAGTCTTGAATAGATTTGTTATTCCCAGCCCTCTGCAACCTACCATCACTGGGTTAAAAATGGTCCCATGCCACTCAGATTGCTAGCTAGCTGGCTACAGTATTGTTGTTTTCAGCCAGTGGGCTTCCTATTGAACTCACTGGCTGGCTCACAAGTTAGCTAGCAGCCTGTCACACTCTGTCCTTAGTTCACCCTTGTGAATGTTATTTTTCTTTTCTTTGTGAATCTATTTACTGTATCCATGCCCCTGCATTCCAAAATACCATTATAGGTTCAGAACATGCATATAGTCCATGCATGAGTATTTGTGATTCATGTTCTACAGAGGGATATGTTTGAACTGATCTGAAAATTGAAAATTCAACACAGGCAAACGAAAATGTCTCATTTTAATGCTTACCAGATTAAAAGCATCAGATTAAAAGATAGTCAATGGATCAAGTGGTCCAAAGCAATGTGTCCAGACTTTATAATAAATGTACAATGATTTCAAGCATTGCTAATTCCAATCATCAGATTTAGTGGCTACTAATGTTAAAGTAGTCATTACATCTTTATCATCTTTATCAAGCCCTCAGAGAGGACAAAGAAAAGCACAGCTGTTATTTTACATCCTTGTACAGATGAAGCTAAAGTTTTAGAGAATAACAATGATGAGAGCGATTATTTTGCAAAGAAAAAACTGAGCATTGATTGGAATATAGGACTTCAAAATGCTTATTGACAGAGCTCAGATGCAGAATAACAGAAGAATTATAAAGAAGAAAAATGGTTACCAAGTAATAGTCAAAATAGCACTTTGCTCTTGCCATTTATGGAACAATATCTTATCGAGATTGAAGACATTAGACAAGGACAACCCACTGACTACATTAACAAATATTTCAATTTGTAATTGCATCATTTCTGTCTTTCCTTGTAACTAGCTAGTTTTTGCAATCCCATCTGCTATATTCACTAGCAAAGATGAGAAAAATATGTAAAGGAAAAACACTGTCACACAAAGAAAGCCCAGGAGCAGAGTAGCCTAGCCCCTTCACAATACATTTCTGAAAATTTTGGTTCATTCAGTGAGTTATAGATTCTTACTTCATAAGGGATAGAATAAATTGATTTGATCATTGTAGTCTTTCACATTATGTGGCCTTTATTTCCTTTTTATGTATTTATACCATATTATCCTCTTTACAGCACTTCTCTATCACCATCTCAACTTACAATTTGGGTCATTCTAGTGTGTATAAAGGGGACATGTCAGATTTCACTGCATTAGACCACACTAGGTACTGATCCTTCTTCAGGCAGAAATACTGTATATAATGAGAATGAGAACATTACATAATTTCTAGTGCTTTTCAAAGTTACTCAATAATGGAATGGCAGTCCCAGAAATGTAGCACTACATTGTATCACAATACCATACTGTTTATCATATTGTATCTGTTATTTTGGATATATTCTACAGGACGCTCTGAAAATAGCCTGTGACTTGAAAGAGTCCTAGACTTCCACCATTTGTTTGCATGGGGGTGGTTGTAACAAAATATATTTATTAAGAATGTCTAATGCTGTAAAAATGTAATTTTTAACAACACTGTAATTTAACTTGCCAGTCCCTGATCTTAGGTGTCAACACTGGCTTTGATTGTGTGTGCTCACTGTGAAAGACACTGAAGAATGTACTGTCTGGACAGCAACTTAATTACATCCAACCCATGCTTACTGGAGCCATACAAATAAACATAGGAAACAAGGCAGATGGTCCACATCTATTTATTTTCCCTCCAACATTAGACTATAGTTGAACTTACTGTCATGCAGCAATATTGTTCAATTTATTATAAAATGGAATCAGTAAGGATCTTTCATATGTTCATTTTTCATCATTGTGTATTTCACGATTTAAGGCTTCTGTACGGTGGCCCTGAAGTGCAAAACACAACAGCAAATCAAAAATCACAACAGCAAAATAAAAATCACAACAGCAAAATAACGAAACACAACAGCAAATCAAATTCACAACCACAAATAAAAAACACAACAGCAAATCAAAAATCACAACAGCAAAATAACGAAACACAACAGCAAATCAAAAATCACAACAGCAAATCACTAAACACAACAGCAAATCGAAAATCACAACCGCAAATAAAAAACACAACAGCAAAATAAATATCACAACAGCAAATCACTAAACACAACAGCAAATCAAAAATCACAACGGAAATTCATTTCTAACGGAAATGGCATCTGTCTCCTCCCAAGAACGTCATCACCATGTAACGTTTAACATGTAGCTTGTGTTTCTGCTGACGCACTTGCCACGTTGTTCGATAACCGAACAGTTGCTCGGGCCCACGCAGCTCTGTCAGAATGGCACGTCTCACATCCACTAAAGGCGAATAGTTCTTTCTCCTGTATAATCCTCCTTCACTTAAACGCGTCTTTAAAGTGCGCACACTCATTTTTATATTGTGATACGTGGATAACATGTCAAGCATGACTTCATATGTATGTCCAGCATCAAAGTACTGCTTGATAATTTCAAATTCTTGAGTGGTCATTTCGACTCCCTAAGACGATAAGAAATGGAACTAACCTTTCTTCCCGCTAAGACAGGGGTCGGCAACCCGCGGCCGAGCCGCATGCGTCTCTTTAGCCCCTCTCTAGTGGCTCCCTGGGGGGGGGTGCTCGGGAATTAAAGTGTATTTGGCTACGATTCTCAAGTTCTGTCTACAACTGAGACTACCTCTTAATTAGTTAATATGCATGGACTTTACAAACGATTATATTCTTCTGAATATACGTCACGTATCAAGTTTTATATCATCACGTTTAATGCAGCTAGCTAGCTAGCTAGGTACAACTTGGACATCAGCGGTCCTGAAGTTCCCTTTAACCCGCTAGGTAGCCAGCTAGGTAGCTAGCTTGCTTGCCTTGATAACGGCACACAGCTTGTCTCGTTTTATTTAGCATTAATAAAAAAAACAGCGGTGACAATGCAATATTTTACTTAGGTTAGACGAGTGCGTTGCTGGTAAGCTTTGATACATAAAAGGTAAGAAATTCTTCTGAACTCATGAAAAGATGTAAACCTCAATTAGATTGACCTTAGTCGCAGTAAAAAGACCATAATCACATCATGGACTACTTCAAGTTTTAAATAAAGGTTTATTTAAGAATAACCCTCAAAGCCACTGAAAAAACGTAAGTGGTTCAGAACAAATGTATGGTACTGAGTTATTGATTACAAGATATTCAAGGCAACTCAGACTTAAGCAAATAAAGTTGAAAGAATGCTGCACAGTTGGACGTACTGAATCCTTTGAAAATAAAAAATAAATAACTCATCAGTCTCCAAACTAGTTATAATATCTTGGAAGATAATATAAATACAAAACATAATTCAAGATGAATCACACTCATACTGTGAAAATACCCTCTAAAACACACAGGCCAATATTGTATTCACTAATCAACTCATAGGTGAAACCATTTCCTATAATCAAGAGTTTGTCATTAAAAGGCCAATCACAGTTAAGGAGAATTATGGAAACAAGGTGAAAATCAAAGCAGAGAGGGAACTAAAGACCCAAAGTCAATATGGGTAAACTACAAAATAAATGATAAAACTAAATCAAACAGGCCCTGGAAGAAAATAACAGCGGAGAGAAATCAGCCCACAATTGGCCATCCATATTTCCCATTGCATTACACAAAGAATGCCAAGCCCTATCAGAAGGGAGGTGTAATTGAACTTACTCCATGAACTGAGAGACAGGCTTTGTATTTATACTCAGGGTGAAAGTGAGTCAGTACTGGCCGGTATGTCACACCAGTAAGAAAAAAATCAGCCAGTACACTGTAATGGTAAGATAGCTTGACTCTTGCATTAAAGCCAATGCTCACTAAAAAATACTGATACCTATTTATAGGAAGAAAAAAAAACTTTCTAATGTCATTACATTGCATTGCCTGTATATTTAGGCTATTTTACATAGGTGAAAATGAACATGTTAAATTAAGTGACTTTATAAGCAGCCTTTTTTGTATCCCTTTGAGCTGGCAAAATAACAAGGAATTGCATCAGCTTCGACTCCTCAACAAGTTTTCTCCGGAAGGGAACTGTCCCAAAGTTCAGCTTTCAGTGGGGAAGTTTGCTTGTTTGTACAACAGCTGTAGCCAAAACAGTAACATCTGTGACTGACAAACTAATTTCGGAGTTGCATGCTTTTCGACTGATAGCATGTAAGCACTGTAGCATACCAACCAACTGAAAGCATAACTTTTGGACAGCGCCCTACAGGGAACATATGAATTTGTTCATTGACTCTGATGCCACCGTCGGAGCATATGGCAAATTATTTCCCAGTGTAGGCTATTGCAGCACAGTGATGCAAACAGATCTTTGATCAGATTCAATATATTATTATTTCAGATAGCTAACCGTGACCCTACCCTTATCAGCTTTTTTTAGTTTAAGGTTGATATCTAGTAATTATTAATTGCAAACAAAGAGCAAAGTGTAGAATCTCATAGCAGGCTGTGTCTCAGTGCAAAGGTTTATTCATCAAACAATTTAGCTAGCTAGCTACCTTTGAAGATTTGCTAATTCAACATTATCTGCATTAACCTTAATGTAAATGTTTGTAAATGTAAAATGTTTAATCATGAGTGCATTTTAGTTAGGTAGCTAGCTAGGTGAATAGGAAAGCATAAGGGACAGGGAATGTGTGTTAAATGATTTTGGTAATGTATGCCTGACAATGCATCAACAATTAGCTACTTCTAAGATAATAAACATGGATAGTTAAATGAATTGACAGGATCAAGTTAGCTGCATGAGTAGCAAAGTGGGTGCTGTGAGGGTGTGAATTCCCTGTGTTTTTGGTACAGCTTAGTGGTTTCAACTGTATTTTGTCTAGCTAGTTTGTCATATTTTTGGCTAATTAACTGACCCTACAATACCTTAAGCAAAGTATGAAGAGTTATGGTACGTGAGCTAACATGAGCAAGCTGGCTAACCATTTAATCTGGCTGCTGAGAATGTTATCATTGGAATCTATGAAGAGACATTTAAGAACTACAATCACAGCTAAAGGAAACTGATACCTTAGGCTACTCTAAAATATGTTGTAAAAGCCTGGCGTGCAGGGATAAAAGTGCAGTTACCAATAAAGCTATCCACAGCATGTTGAAAAGCAGTGAAGACCTGTTGTTTAACAATACATAATCATGCCAAGATCATTATAAAAGAATTCTGTAAACAGTACTATGAAACACGGGCTAGTCATTTGAGTTACAGTTACACCAATCTTGCAGTACTGGTAAGGATTTAAAACCACTTTCATCCCTGTTGATATTCAACCAAAATGAAAGATCATCATGATTAAATGTGGTCCAAGGTTTTTGCAGTTTTACTAACAGAGCAGAGCGTTGCCACCCAAAATTTACTGTTGCAGTATAGGAGAGATACCTAATTACAATGCCAAGAACCACACTTTTATATTTAAAAGAAAGCAGACACATTTCAAGGGTTGATAATACATCCTTATTAATAATGTAAGCCTGAACAATTCTGGTGATATTATGATCATCTAACTGCTATTAATATCCATTTTGGCATTGTGTGCACTTTCAATGAACTGCCTGCTGAACAGTTCTGACCACAGCCTGTGGTTTGTCAAAGCATAGCCATGGAGGGGAGTACAAGAAGGGCTGTTCCAAATGTTACCCTACTAATCACAGTGCTGATGTTTTTTAAAGTGTGGGACAATGTCTTGTATTCAGTCACAGATTAAAGTCTGTGCAATACTATGAATGCTTTACCTCAAATAATATGTATAATGTATAACTTCACTGTAAATTATTTTAATATTTACATACAAACTATTGCAAATGCAAATATTATGATGTTGATCATTTACAATGGTTCACAGTCAGATTAACAGCTGACTCAGCTACAGCATATTTTTGCCTCCTTCATTACACTACATTTTTTATATGTAGTGTACCATATTTTTAACTGCTGAGAATAAGATTACTTGAAATAGGACTTTATAAATTTTATATTCTTTAATTATTTCACCAACGACCATCTCTGTAATTTTGCTATACTCTTAATAGCGATCTCTCAATAATAAATTGGCCTTTGATATTCAGTCTACCATGGTTTTCCTTTTGGTTTTCTCTGTGCAGCATCAGATGTATGCAACGTATGAGTTAATCGCATTCGAAAAAACAGAGCATGGAAAATCTCTCTAAATCCCCCCATCCCTCTCTCCCCACAAGAACTCCTTACAAACCCTGACTTTGCATAGAGTCAAGGTTATGTAAAAGATTGTGATGAATCCTCAGGACTTTGATCCAGATATTGATTTTATTTTATTTTTCCTCCTGCCAATTACTGCTGGCTTGATTATTCCCCCTTAAATGAATGCTGAATGCAGTTTTTATTAAGAAGGTTGTAATATGGTGAGGGATTCTTGGAGAGCCATGCATGCATTCCCCAGAAGCTTTTTCTCCTCCAACCACACTATCAATAGATATTAAAGACACAGGAATAGTAAAGTATCTCTGGGAATGTATTTGGAGGGAAGCAGTGAAAAATCAAGAGAATGTTTCACATTCCGTGAGTCATGAGTCTATAAATTATTGCTTATTATGGGCATGGACATATTTTTCTCAGCCTCTGCATAATGCTTAGAAGACATTCAAAAGTCAGTATTTTTGTATTTCTTCATTATTATGAAGAAATACAAAAATGATTACTCACTGTGCATTAAATGGTTGAATATTTTGGGTTTTCTTGACTGTGTGGTGGGTCCTGAGACCAGCAGGGAATGTTGAATTAAAATGACATTGATAAGATGAAGTGCTTGAGAGGCTGACAAGCCCCAGCACCAGGCTATGGGGGCCAAACACACAAACGTCTCTGGACTTAAGGATTCATTTAAATGTTTTGAAACTGCAGGTTTTGTTTAGTTATGCATTCATTGTATTTTATTTATTTTTTTGGATGGGAGCTACCTACCCTAAAAACCCCCAAGCTGCAATAAATCATGATGGCTATTCCAAAATGCCCCCTGTGTGCAAGATGAACAATATTCTTTGTGTGTCTCAAATCTGCCTGTATGTCTTGTATCCCCTTCTGCTGATAGCTACCACATTTTGCAAAGCAAGCAAGAAGCACATTCCAGAGTGACTGTGGTACATTTTTATGCCCTGGGTGCTGTTTCATCCTCTTCACTTTATTCAGAAACTACAGAACAGGACACTAAATAAACAACAGTGCTTTACAAGTAGTAGTGATGATGATTACGAGACGGTTTCACTCCAGTGCAGTTTATCTCATGTCTTTGGGAGCTGCTCTGTGTTTCCAGCTCAGTGGCCTCTACCACAGACTGGCAGGCTGTCTATCACAGATAAACAGGGCAGAACACTCCATCTGCGCTCCTCTCCTCAGTTTTTCTGGTGTCTGAATGCTGGCTTAGACTGTGCTCTCTGATGTGCTTATTAGAATAAACCAATGAGTCATTTCAAAAGATACTAAATGACATAGTTCTCAGCCTCCTAAACCAACTGTTGCTAATCATTAGCATTTAAAGGCCTGCCTTTAAGTGCTGGTGAATGATGGTGAACAGAATGCATGGTGAACCTCCAATGACAAGATTCTAAAAATGGGATATTGCATATAATGAAGAAACAGGATGCCCACTGTGGTATTAATGAAGGATACACTGGAGTGGAGAGAGTCTTGTGTCTAAAACAAGGCAGTAAACAGTGATTCACTTCAGCTGATAGAGGACCCAGTTTATGTAGGCACTGTGGCAAGATGGAAAGTTCTATAACTTAACGGTCTTTAGTGTGGGTCCTAGGACCTCAGTGTAGCCATGTTGACTGTAAGTATATTCATCACTCAAGCATTACTTCTGAAGCCTTTACCCCCCTCTATCACTAAGCTCAGGACATCCGTTATCATGGCATAAATGATTGGGAAAAATCTTTCCTTTACAGCAGGATCTTCCATTTTCCCTCCCTAAATCATATGTTGGCTGGGTGGAGAACAGCAGGCATGTCAGATAAGTAGCAGCACTGAAGTATGTCCTTAATTTGACAAGCTTCAGAAATTATTGAGATCAGCTTGTCAGACTTTTTTTTTTCAGAAAGCACAGATATTTGAAAATTGAAAGGTTTGGTTTTATATTTATGCAAAGAGGCAGTGAGAAATTTGTGCGAGTTGTCAATTTAAATAATTGTTTATGCTTCCCTGATCTCAGTCAAAAACAAAATAAAAATGCATTCACTGAATTTCATTATGATCAGAGATGATACTGGCAATGTATGATTAGGCTTTTGATTTTGTTTTTTGGTTTTTCTTACTTTCAACAACTGTGAGTCTGTTCTTTAATATGAGCTTGAAAAAGCCTGTTGAGCTGATCTTGATATTGATCCAAAAAAATTATCATTACTGGTATTGGACTATAAGGTGCTGCAGTTAACATGCTTACACTATCCAGTGTATGATTATGACTAGCTGTGGGTGAATATGGACATTGGATGGAAGGCACGACACTGAATCAGTGTTGGTTTGTGTCTCCAGTGCTAGGCCCCGGAGTGACAGGGACAGTGCATGCTGCTGACACCACACTGCCACAGCTGGGCTAATCTCTTTGCAAAGCGCCGACGTGCCAGCCACATTAGGATGAGATCCTCCCCTGTCATTAGGGCTTAATTGTGACAGCCAGGTGCAAACAGCATGTAATCTTGTTTGTCACCAATGGCCTTTTATTTTTATGCTTCTCATTCCTGACAAGCAATTTGGGCAGGAAGCAGATTTAGAAGCCCTCTGCTGTGGGCGGGCAGAGGTGGAGTCAGAGGGAAAGAGGGAGGGGAGAGGAGATAGAGAGGAACTGTTGCCCTCCTCCCTACTGAGTGCTGTGCTGGCAGATATATCCTGGCCGGAGCCCCCGGAGGCCCGTGATCTGCACAGAGGGTGTGTGTCTGGAGTGCAGCAGTGTCATTAATCAGTCAGTGATCCTGCTGACAGCTGCCTGCCAGCCCTACGTCAACCACCAGACTTCAGAGGGACCGCTTTCCTGATCGCCATGTGGCTCGTCTGGGCAGCGGACCCGCAGCATCTGCCTGACCCAATGTGCATGGGAGCCTTAGCATGCTTTCCCCAAGAGTATGCCTACCCCACAGCACCAGAGTACAAACAGCAATGACACGTAACAAAAGCACAATTGCCATTGTCAATGAATATAATCTCCATGGCCGTGCCACAAGGGTTGATTTGAATTTGTCGTCTCCAGCTACTGCCATTGTACTGGCCTATAGTACACTTACCATCTGCTTTTGTCGATGAAGGAGAAGTTCTCACACCATCAGATACCGAAGACTAATCCAGCTCTGCAGTTATTTGGGCATCATGTGTTTTTGCAGCAGAGGAGCCTTGATGGACGGCCGATGCCAGGGAAATACAATGTGGCGCCTCTGGAGGCAAAGACAGCAGGAGCCTAGCCTTCGCCAAGGCTGGAGCTCCCCCCGCTCTCCTGCATTGTTCCTTTGTTGTGTTTAATTGAGTGTGTGTTCCCTCTCTTCTCTTCTCCCTGGTGCACCGGCTGTGCGTCACTCCTCTTCCCTTTGTGTCTGCGACCCTCACACCGAGGCATTGTTTAGGCAAAAGCAAAGCCCCTTTCTGGAGAGTATCCTGGCTTCAGGGTCCCTGAGCTGAACAGATTAACAAGCCCACATTTGTACCTGAATTGTAACGGCATTGTTCTGTTGGCTAGACGCTCAAAGACGACCATGTCCTTTAACAAATTGATCAGGTCCTCGAGAGCACCTACTGTAAAATGGTGTGCCTAATAAAGGGTTGTGCTGTTATGGCGCTTCTGTGAAAGGGAAATGATATCTCCAATGAAGAAAGAATGCAAACATGAAAAAAATCTCTTTATTAAAAAAAGGAAAAAAAAAACAAGGAATTCAAATCTAATTGTAGCAATGAGCGGAAAAGCTCGTTCCAATTCATTTCACTCTACGACATTAGACGTGACAACTGAGGGGGGTAGCGAGAAATGGCTTTATTTCATTTGCGACTGCTTGCCGCAAGTCATCCATCACTAAACATAATGACCTTTTTAATGAAGTCCCCAGCATTATCATGGTGCTGCTGCGAATGCTCTCTTAATGAATTGTTTGAGAAACTTTTTTAGAGCTTTCATGGATGGCTTTAATCTGCAGCAGCAACAGGAATGTACTCTCGGCCAATGTATTGACTTTTGTGGCCCCCACAGCACCTTCCATTCTCAATTATTAATGTCATGGCATTTATCATTGTATTCATTCTGAGTTTTTTCAGGCCTCTCCCCAGCTCCCTGGAAACTGGGTCTCTATACCGCTGGATCTGAAGCAGGCAGTTCAGTTCCTAATGGACTGAGAGCGTATTGAGTACCTCACTTCTTCCTCGGGGCAGGTACAGCTTAGTGCAGGAATTAGTTTGGTGCATTGGAAAGATGAGGGGAAATTGTGATGGAGTAGAGGACACTCTCTATCTCTCAGGCTGTTTAAGGCTTTCAGATGTGTTTTAATGGCAGTCGGAGGGTGAACTGACATTCAGGAGATCATTCACATAGTCTCACAGTCTTAAGTCACCGTTTTATCACACTGTGGCACACTTTTGAGAACCTGAAGTCTTGGTTAATATAGTTAATATTTTAGGTGTAAGCTGTTCTTGATAAAATCTGAACATATCTTTTAGATATCCTTTCATTGTACTACAGAGTTGTAAAATACATATTAAGTTCATCAGACATGTCTGCAGACTGACAGAAAAATCCTAGTCTGCTTCATTTTGAGTCATCTTGAAGTGGTAAACACAAATGTAAGTGTGTCTTGCACCAGGTGTGAACAGCACTTATCTGGCATGGAGACAAACCATAGCAGTGGTCTTCTGGTGAACAATTCGGCTTGATACATGAATGGTCCTATGTGACACACTGACATCATAACTAACTGATGAGCTGATGTTATTATAGAGAGATTATATTTTTCCTTGTTGAGAACTGAATCACCTGAGTGTCTTGATCTGCAAGAGAGCCTCCTCTTCATTAAACATTGGGGAGAGAATGGAATGAGAGGGCTACACATCAGGAAATGTATCATTTATGTATTTTGCAAATTACATAACCCTTCATTGACAAAAATATTAGGGCTGCCCCCTGAAAGTCGACAAGTCAAATCATCTGTCCCGTCAGTCAACTGAGATTCTTCAAATCGAGCAGTGTTTTTTTTTTTTTTTTTTTTGTCAGTCAGTGTGCATTACAATAACAGGATAAAACAGATAGCAGCTTACAAAAATGCACAGGGATAACAATTATAAACAAGGGGAATCATAAATATATTTTTATATTCTAGCAGGGCTAGCTGGCACGTTTACTAAAAAAAAAAATCCACATGGCAACATGCACTGGTGGTTAACTGATGAGAGAAGCTGGAACCTGAGGTGGAGTGGTTGGTAAACTAAGCTAGCTATAACCATGTCTCAGAAGAAGTCTAAAGTATGGCGGCATTTCGAACTTTTGAAGGACAGTCCTAATAAAGTTAAATGCAAACTCTGTGTGCAAGAATTCGCTCATCATTCAACAACATCGAACATGGCAAACCAGTTGAAACAGGTAAGTTGCATAGCTAGGCGTCCCTTCTGCAATCATCTGGGCAGATAATTTCATCATGCTACTCAGAACTTGCGCAATGTAAAACTTATGAATTGTTTATTTCTGCAATTTTCCATTTAATATTTTCAGACCGCGGTTGACAATAAGTCTATTTACAAGGCTAATTTAACCCTTTCGCACATAACTTATTTTTTTATGCTATGTAGCGTGTGTACATGGTTCGTCATGTTTTCATTAGCGTTATTAAGCTTCTCATAGTTTTCAGTTAGCATTTGCTGTATTTTTTATGTTAAATTGCCGTTTCCTCAAAGCTAAAATTAGCTAGAATTTTTCCAATCTAGTTTTCTAATCATACCGGTTTTAGCACACGTGCTAAACGGCTAATCACACCGGTGACCGTACCCGCGAAAAGGTTAAATGCTCAAAAATATGTTCTCATGACTCTGTTGCATTTGACTATGTTAATGTGGTTGAAATCATCACTGAAACTCATGCCAATGGATTTTCTGATCGCCAGATAGTCTATATGAAAAAAAGGGAACGACTAGTCGAATCTTCGTATTGAACAGCCAAATCCGATTCGACTGACAAAATTCTGAGTCAAGTACAGCCCTAAAAAATATAGTAAACACAATTTTAAATTGCTATTATACATCTCAAAAAGTGTTTGTGCCATTGTTCACAAACAGTATATATTCATTCGTGGAAAGCTTTACAAACAGAAAACATAATGACTGTCAGATCTGTGGCTATCAAGTAGAAAGGCCATTAGCATCCAGATTGGCAGACCAGGATTTTTTTTTTTTTTTGTCAATCTGCAGGCACCTTGGGAGTCATCCAGCTCACAGCAGGAGTCCACAGATGCCTAAGAGCACTCCAACACAAGCCCAGAGATCCTACCCCCATCTGTGAGTGCAAATACAGAAACCATAACAACAGCTCCATGTGATCTCCTTTGTCCCTCTCACCAATCTTTTTCTCAATGCCTGTCTTGCAAGTAAATGATCTTTTCTGATCACTCACCTTCTGGACAAGGTTTCATAGAGATATGGTAGTCTCACGTGCTGGTCGGTCACCCTGGCCTCATCTGAATTACTGTGAGCTTGGTGTACCACATACAGGGCCAATAAACCTCAATGGTAACAACTGTAGTTTTCAGCTCTCTGTGTCTAAATATTGGTCAGTGGTTCAGTTTCAGAAAAAAAGTAAACATTGTCATCAATCTCCTCTCGTGCAATATCTTTTATTTTTGTAGACTGTTGTCTGTGCATGTGTAGGTCACTGCACATAAAGGGAGACATTGGTTTCTAAAGTGAATAGTGGTCTTTTTCACATTTCAACCATTTGACCATTTGTATGCAAAATGAGACTTTGTCCAGAGTTTGTGTCCAACTTCTATTCATCACCTGTAATATGTCATTCACATATGTCACCTTGTGGAAGGAAACCCTCTTGAAAATAACTGGTGAATGTGGGGGACATTTGAAAGCAAGTATGTTTTACTTTTTGTTTATTCTGTTTATCAGATTTCAGCAAAATTGTGAATGTAGGGTGATATGTACAATAGTAAAATAGTATATCTACTCTCAGAATTGGTAACAACTTGGACAGCAAAACAGTGTCTATTTATCTCACCACAATGGGAATTTTGAAAACAGGGGAGATGTTTTTTTTTTTTTTTTTCAGATAGCAACCACAGCAAAATGGCCCTGACCACAGAGGTCATATTTGCACATTGTCTTCTGTACATATCAGTGTACAAATACCACATAAAACCTTGGAGATCACATTTTTTGACTGCCTGGATCCTTTAAAACAGTGTATGCTGACATTAAAACTTTTCTTTATCTATCTATTTTATTCCTTATGTCTTAATTTTTTTTTTTGCATAATAATTTTGTCATTTTCACACATTACTTTATCATGTTAGAGAGGCACTTCTAAGCTGTAGAGAGCAGTCTGTGCATCTCTGGCTGCAGGACAGCGTATAATGAGAACAGTAGGGAGCAGAGGGGACCGGTGGCTTCACTCGGGGTTTTTTTCTAAAAAGGAGGAGGAAGTGGAAAATGAAGAGTGCTCGCTCTGGTATAACGAGAGCTGCGGGGAGAAGGACAGATGGATGGCTACAGCTCCTCTAAACCTGGCAATGAGAATCATTTAAAAAAGACCCTACTGCGAATGAGATGAGCAGAGGAAAGCAATCACACCACTGAGCTGTGCGTACCGAGGTTCTACATGCACCTATGTGGGTTCGTGGTCTGCCGTAAATTAGATGCTGGAATCCCAAATGAGTTCATTTTCTTTGTGGCGTGCAGCAGGTGTTATTGGTCAGGCCAATCAACCACTGCCCTCTGTTTTATGGACAGAGGCCTTGCCAGTCTGACGCAAGTGCTGGTTATTAGATAACGTGTGCTATTAGAACTGTAAAACTGATATATTCTGAATGAATATATGTTGTGCAGAGAGGGCATTGTCTTAGTGCTTTAAATTGTTAGGAGAATGGTCCACATTAGTGTGCCTGAAACTTAAGATAAATTAATCCCTATTGTCTTTATCATGGATGCTTTCTTGCATTCTTATTCATCAGTGTTTCTTGCTTTTTTAATGCTAAATCATGTTCTGCTTTCTTGGCATGATCTTTGCTGCATTGCCTGTAATTTCTATGTCATTTTTCTTATCCACAGTTTATCCACAGAATGCATCACACTCTCAGGGCCTGAGATTACACCACTGATGATGCGGGACAGAAAATCACTTACACTCTCTCACCATATCTCTGATCAATATACACTGAAGCTACAATTTGTTTTTTAAACATTTATAACAGTTTCAAAATGTCTTCCAATGTGCCAAGGCTAAGGTCCTTTCAGAAACTCAAGCAAGAAAGTGAGTGATTATTTTGCTGAACAGTCAGTGCATAGATAGATTTTCACTAAGTAAAAGCACTACTGGACAGAGGAGCATACAGGGTGTTTCACCATCTGATACATTTTTATATCTTTAGTATCAATAATCCCTTCCCTAACCCTTGCAAGCAAAGCTGGCTTATTATTTGGCTTGTATAGGAGCCTTTCAGGCAGATATAGGCTCAGTCAATAGGCAGGTGAATCAGGCTGCTACTCCATGGTTTGAAATGCCTCTTAAATAGATGAGCACAATCATGAGAAGTAGTGGATGAAAGAGAACAAGTTGTGAAATTCGATTTAAGCTTTAACTGTGCAGTGGGATGACTGAAGGGCATAATTGGCACTTTTTTCTTTGATATTTTCATCCCTCACTGTCTCATCTTATTATCGCAATTATTTTATGACTAGTGAAAAGTCCATATGTATGATCACACTTGTGTCAAAACCAGGGCTGTAGTACTCGAGTCGTGTTTTCTCGAGTCTCGGACTTGTCTTGGACTCGTTGATATTTGCACTCGGACTTGTCTCGGTCTTGGCCACTGGTCTCGCTAAATATTCTAGTTGGTCTCGACCGAGTCCAGCTGCCTTTAAAAAAATCTATGTTGTTTTTTTGCTCAAGTAACTCCTCCTTCACAACAAAATCATTGATTAACCCTTTCGCGCGTACGGTCACACCAGTGTGAACAGTCGTTTAGCGCGTATGAAACAATGATTTAACATTTAAAAATATAGCAAATGCGGCGGTGAAAACGAGAAGCTTAAAACTCTACTGAAAACATAACGAATGAGCTGGAAACAGGGGGGCAGAAACACTACCTTTAAATCTATCATTACTTTCAACCTGTTCTCCTTTATCCTCCTTGATTAACAATAAAACAAATAATTCACAGAATAATTGACACCAATCGCGTAAATAGAGTAAATGATTATGCGCGCGAAACAGCGCAGATTGTCTGTAGTTTGTGTGCTTGCGAAATGAGTTAATGTGCATGGACTTTGCAAATGATTATATTCTTCTGAATATACGTCACGTAGCAAGTTTTATATCACCGCGTTTAATGCAGCTAGCTAGCTAGCTAGGTACAACTTGAACATCAGCGGTACTGAAGTTCCCTTTAACCCGTTAGGTAGCCACCTAGCTAGCTAGCTAGTTTGCTTGCCTTGATAACGGCACACAGCTAACATTGAAAACTTGTCTCGTTTTATTTAGCATTAATTTTAAAAAAAGCAATATTTTACTTAGGTTAGATGAGCGCGTTGTTGGTAAATTTACGAACTGAGCTCTGTTTGACGTGACTTTGTCAGTGTCAAAGTAAAGGATTACATACGAATGTGTGTCATTGAAAACTGCTGTGCAACATGCCTTAACAGTGAAAGCATTCATGAAATTGTGGTATCTTGTTATTGAAATAAACGTTCACAACGTATAAACGTATACAGTGACACAATGACGTGGCTCTATGGTGGCTCTCTAGCCCGTGGAAAAACAAACCGGTTCTTAGAAGGTTCGCAAGTTGAACCAACTCTGAACCAGCACTAGCACCAGCCCAGAACTAGCACCTAGTTCGCGTTGGTGGAAAGGGGGTAAATATGACCTAATTTGATCCTACAGTGTGGTTACACTGCACTTGCTTTTTGATCATCACAAATACAGTTGAACACCCTTCTCGGGGTGGGGGTTACATGCTGTTTTGTCTTTGGAGAGTGTTGAGTATGATATCAAGTGAAATGGCTATACTTGAAGTAAATAATATGGCCTAATTTGATCCTACAGTGTTGTTACACTGCACTTGCTTTTTGATCATTACAAATAATAGTGCAAAACGATCATCTTGAAATAGAAGATATACTCTGTCTCTAGCATTACACAAAAAATTATAAACAGGTAAGTAAGTGGTCTTGACGAGGATTTTTTTTTTTCTGTCTCGGTCTTGACTCAGTCTCTCTCATTTGGACTCGGTCTTGACTTGGACTCGAACTTCTTTGGACTCGGTCTTGACTCGGTCTCAACTAGTCCTGGTGTTGCACTTGTCTTGGACTCAACAAAGGTGGTCTTGACTACAGCTCTGGTCAAAATATCAAAGGTTTACATATGGTTAATGAAGGCTGTCTAGCTTTCACTCTCTCTTAGTGTATGAAAATACTAAGATGGCTAACGATCTATCATTGTTGTTCACTTTTATATTCATCCAATTATTAAAACACAGCCACTTAGCGTGATACATTGCTGTAATTAATGACTATTGCTTTATGTGGCTTATTTATTACCAGGTGTGTCATGAATATTAAAATGATAATTATGTGCATATGGGAAAGCATGTATTCTCTGAGTGCTAAAAAGAGGAAGATACACAGCTTTTTTTTTTTTCAGAGGGTTCAATCAATATGCACAGTGCTTTGACCAGTTTTGAAGCTGGCTTCCTATGATTTAATTATGAGTCACACATCGAAATGAATTAAATTACTATGAGCCGATTGGCGGTTCACCAGCTGGGAGTTACATGTTAGATCCACTGTGATTTTAAAAGGAATTAAGTCCTGCTGGAAGGCTTGAGAGTCTGCATCGTACAGAGATTTGTCAGAGACTTAGACTCATCGGGGAGTTCTCTCTGTGGTGGTTCAACTCACGGTTAATGCAAAGGCATTAATGCCCCTGTTGTTTTTGCTTTTGTTTGTGCTGTGGTGAAAATAGACAGTATGCCATTATGGGTGTAAATGAGTGAATACTGAAAAGACTGCTATTGCATCGCCTTATTGGTGTTTGTTGTCTTAGTGTTGGAGTGTGCTTTTTACTGATAGGAAGTTCACACTGAGAGTGTCCTCCATAATTCTCCATAAATTTCTCCAAGAAAATAATAATACAATGGGAAGAGGAAGACAAGAACAGTCCCTGTTCCATCTTTTTCCTAGACTAATTATAAATGACAATTTTCTAAATGCCTGTCTGAAACTTATGTTCACACAGCACTGACCTACTCCCTATTTTGTTCTGTACTTTGGCTATCGCCTGATTTTCCTTTAGTCACAGCTTTTATATGAGCTGTTCATGATCCATGATATCTGTTCCTTGGCTCTTAAAACATCACTACAATGTAAGGCATGAGAGCAACTTGCAAATGTGTCTGTCTGATAAAATATATGTAGACAGAAAAAATATGCTTTACAGTCATGGAATCCCTCCTTTCCGTTATGAGCTGTGTTTTGAATACAAGATTGAATTGAAATGGCAAATGGGATGATTGAGACAATGAGCCTGTCACCCAAATGGGACTTAAATGATTTAACCTGTTGGATTATAGTCCTTTCCTCCCTTCTAAACCTCCCCCTTATATACATTAGAGAAAGTACCTCGGTGATTGGTGTTAGTGCCCACAGGGGAAGGGGATTAGGCAGGGCATATTTGCAGCATCACATGAAGTTCCATTTCACGGATGGCTAACCTGGCTGAAAGTAGTAGGGGGCTGTGGAGGTGATGAAGCGACATGCCCAATAACTTTCATTACGTGTTCGTAACCTTGGCCCATTGGCTAATTAACGTTACTCTGGCAGAGGGGCATAAAACGTTCCTCCCTTGCGGGTAAATGCCTTGTAGGTAAAATGTGCTAAGTTAATTCAAGTAGCATTGGAAAGACTGGGATGAATAATTTATTACTGGACAATAAGACAGTAAAGCAGAGACAGTGAGAGATTTTGATTTTTTTTCTTTCAGCCTGTGTTTACGTGTCAGCTGATGATCTCAGATGATGGATATACATTTTTATACTTATATGATTAATATTACAGTATTTGCATTGTATGTTTTCTATGTGTACTTTATTATGCTCATGTTGTCTTGAGTCCAAAATTCAATCTGTGCAAACCTGCTGAAAGCCCTATTTCTTTCAGCAGTGGAGGCTCATTAGGATTTGAGCACCACCCAGTGTGCATGATCAGAACATACACTTTAAAGCCTGTTCAGCTTTTATAACTAGATGACAGACTCTTCACAAATGAAGCAAATAAACAGCTGTTTTCAAATCCACTGTCACCTTGACTCAGAGGTCAAGTTTGTATAATTGTGATGATGTGGTTCCATGACAGAGATGACTTCAGACAATTGTGTACTACTGCTGCTCCTAATAATAATAACTGATATTATCTACTACTTCTACTACTAGTAGTACTACTAATACTTTTTCTGACTGTATTAAAACCTTTTACATATTTAGACTGAGATAATCTATTATCCAGGACAGATTGAGACTATGTTGTAGACTACTCCGCCAGGCATAGAATATAGTAGAGCACATAAGGGTAGTATGGTTCACTGCAGGTCTGTTCATTATAGTTTATTGTTTAAGCAATCTTATGAAGATATTATGTAGCCAGCTCAGTGATTGCTTTAGCTTACCATGTGAAGGGAGTGAAGAGTGGGGGGTAGAGACATTGGCACATTGCAGAACTCCCCCACTTTCTCCAGTGATATTCCTTTAATGCCTGGAGAGAATTCCTTTGTCAGATGGAAATATGGTTACCTAGACTTCCTTTAATGAGAGAATTGTCTTTGTGTGGCTGATATCCCAACAGTATCTTTACTTTTCCTTATTTTGCGCATGTCCTCATTTTATCTTACCATTTCCCTTCACAAAGTGGAAAGACCCTTGAGGTGCTGTTGCTCTGCGCCTCCACAGATAAAAGTTTTGTTTTTTTTTTAAGTCTCCACTGAGGTATTGTGTTCTGCTTTGGACTGTTTAGTGATTCTGAAGATGTAAAACAGCTCACTATAAAAAATGTTCTAGATTACTACAAAATGAAAGTTGATAAGGCGACAGTAGTATGTGACAATGTTATTCAGCACTTATGGAAGCCCTGCCTTTCCCCTTACATCTCAAGCCAGCAGAGTTGTAACAGTCTTGGACTGTGCTGTGAGGCATCAATGTAGAGACTTACTCATACACGTAGCAATAACCTCCAGCAGGTGAGCACAGTCACCCTCGACAGGACAGTGGAGGCCAGTTTGTCCTTGCTACTGGTTCAAATGATTGAATAAAGGAAATCAATTTGCCTTTTCATAATGGGTGCCCTGCCCCTGCCTGATTCTTACAGCTGATTGTGCTGCGGCAGAGGTGCCCAAATTCTTTCCTATGAAGGGCCAAAAATTAATCTGGATGGAGGGCCGCAGGCCAAAAAAAAAATGTTGATGTTATGTGAAATTAGATAAAATGTATTATATTTTATAGAAAATTAACATTCTAAATCTAAAATAAAAATTCAAAATAATAAAAACACTATTCTTTAATCTGCTTAACAGTAATTTTATTAATTTGCAGAGATGATTGTCAATAACATAAAACATCCATATGCTTCTTTTTGGGAGCATAAACATATTTAAAAGGAAAGACACCTTTCTGACAGAAAGTGCATGCAACTCAAGGTGCTTTAGAAAATTAAGTTGAAAACAGCTGTAAATTATTTTATATTATATTATATATATATATAGACAAACAGTAGCAGGGACAAAGTGAGCCTCTCCCTGCTCCTCAGCCACACCTGTATTTAGTCAGACCTCCATCAGTCAGGTGTGGCTCGTTATCCAATCAGCTGGTTCCCTTACAAATTGCCAACAGGTGCACATAATTTACCAATTATTGATACAATGAGTGGCTCAATTAACAATTTACAATTAGCATTTAGTCCTTAGGGAGAGGTGGTGAAGGCTCTCCTTCACAGTGGAGCATGGTTCAGAACCTTGTACCTTGATGAGGTAATCTGAATTCCTAAATGTATTGCTGCTCTACCCCTTCATGTGCGTATGTGTATGTATATGTGTGTGCAGGAAGACGGCCAACCTCCTACGATTTTCATTTCTTTGTCTGATTAAACAGCTTTGTGAATACACCTTACAGTCACCTAGAATGTCCCAGACACCCTTGATAAAGATGAGCAAAAAAGGCCATATAAAAATACCCATGCTGAGTAATGTTGTAATTTTCTAATATGTTGAATATGTTTTATTTTATTAATGACCCAATGGAATAAAACAAATGATTATACATTTCTCAGATTATAAATTTATTTCCCCCCAAAATTAAGTGCGACATTTTTTGGCACCCCTTTAGTACTTTGTGCAGCCTCCCCTTGCAACAATAATGGCACTGAGTCTTTTTCTATAATATTTTATGGGATTGGAGAATTCATTGGGGGGATCTGAGGGTGCTTTCACACCTGCAGCCTTTAGTCCGTTTGAATCAAACCATAGTGCATTTGACCCCTTGGTTCAGTTTGTTTGCATAGTTCAGAACATAGTAATCGCACTCAGGTCCACACCAAAATAATTGGCCCGAGACCCCCAAAGAGAGGTGGTCTCGATCTGCATCATCTGGCGAACTCTGGTGCAGTCCCACTGGTGAGAAAGCAACCCGAACCAACCAGGACCAAAACTATCCAATAGCTATGAATCATGGGAATTGAGGGCATTGAATTATGGGCAGCAAATTCTGGGTGGTTAGCAAAATTGCTATTAGAAATGAGTCATGGGTTAACGTGGAGCAGCGATAAGGTACAATGTCTCATTGAAATTTGGGCAGACGATCCCATTTGCCAGCAGCTGGAGAAAATGACACAAGAAAAAGGCATATAACATCACTAAGCTTACCTGATGCGTCTTTGGAATAGAAATTGTGGGGTGAATATGTCACTGTATGCATTATTTAAAGCACGCCTTCTCCTACTGAATTGTCTCGAAGCAGCACGTCTTCATATGAGGTGCATCAACACATTTTCGAAACAAAGTCTAGATTCATGTTCAAAGTGAATGTGATACTCGTACTGATAACACTGGTAGAACAGCCAGAGAATCGCAACAGCTGCAATGATGAGCTTGTGAATTTGTTCCATTTTCGATGCGTTGTTCCCGTGTTTTTCTTTTCATTAGATAGTGATGAAATTCCCGTGCGAAAATTCTGACCAATGAGGGAACAGTTTGCTCACGCATGCCGTTTGTTTAACAATTTTGGTTCGATTTTAAATATCGCCATGTGAAAACAAACCAAACCAGGGTGCGACTGTAGCATTGTAACAAATTAGTCCCTGATTCGGAACAAAGCAAACGGACTATAGGTATGAAAACGACCTTAGACTATTCCTCCATACAGAATCTTTCCAGATTGTTAATATCCTTCGGTCTGCATTTATCAACTATTCTCATCAATGTTTTTCAAGTCCAGAGATTGAGTTGGCCATTGCAAAATGTTGATTTTGTGGTCGTGTAATCATTTGTGGATTTTGATGTGTGATTAGAGTCATCACCTTTGTTGAAAATCCATGTGTTACCAAGTTTCAGCCACATGGCAGAGGCAACCAGGTTTGGCTAAAATGTCCTGTTACTTGGTAGAGTTCATGATGCTGTTGACCTTAACAAGGGCCCCCGGGCCAGCTGAGGCAAAACAGCCCCATAACATCAAAGATCCATCATCGTATTTTACAGCAGCGTACGTATTTTATTTTCATTTTTTTCTGTAGATGAATCCTTTTTTCAATGTCAAATCCACTGCTGGTGTTCTGGCCAAAGAGCAACCTTGTCATCTAATCTGACCATAGTACTCGGTTCCAGTCCAAGTGCCAATGTCATTATTTATACTCCAGGTGCTTCCATTGGTTGCTGTCAACAAAGAGAGTTTTTTTTGTTTTTTTTTCTGGCAGCCCTTCCATATCGCCTGTTGGCATGAAGGTGGCATGTACTTGCTTGTAGATTTGGAGACCCCAAGGTGCATCAAACTTCTGTGATTCTCCAACTGTGGCCCTTGCCACAGTTGGTCAGGAGGCCCTCTTTGCCTCCTGAACCATCTTCCTCACTAAACATGCTGGCAAGATATACTTGCATCCTCTACAGGCCAGTTTACTATGGTTCCAGGCGTTCTATGCTTCTTAATTATTGTCCAAAGAGTGACAAGTGATATAATTAGTTTTTTTTTTGTGTGTGTATGCATACCCATTGCCTGACTTATGAAGGTCGACAAGCATTTGTCTCTTTTCATTTGTGAGTTCTTAGCCTCTCCCATGGTGATGGATGACAAATACATTTTACATGAATGCTACTTTATTTTCATACCCCAGTGAAACAAGAAGCCATGGAAGGTCACAATACAGTTTCCTTAAGACTGAGATGAACTAAAAAATGTATTATTTTAATTAGATTTAATTTTGATTGATTTTATTCATGCAAATATTTAGGGATGCCAATAATTTTGACACATATCTTTTTGAGAAAATTATTTTATTTCTCTCTAAACAATATAGTTTTACATATTTACCCATAATTTTGAACATAAAATCTATAGTTCATTACCTGTGTCATTTCTTTTACACAGCCTTTTTTGTTCATCTTTAACAAGGGTTGATTTTGGAGGTGACTGTACTTAAACTTTGGCTGTGTCCGTTGAAATTGTGTTGGTTTCAAAAATAAGATTTAAAAAAGGGGGACATGGGAGGTGTAGAAGGGATTTTCAAACTGAGTTACAATACAAATGTCAGTAACCCAATCAACTCTGTAAATGAATTGATAATAGGTAGCAAATCTGAAACCAGTAGGCTATATCAATAATATAAATGATATCAAGCGCACTGTTAAAAACTGAACTAAACTGAAACTAAATCTGTTTCATCCAAAGTACTAAATGCAATCAGTACAATTAGCAGCAGATACCGAGGAGCTTTCCCAGTCACGTTCCAGTATGCAGACACCACAGTGAGGGTTTCACATCAGATGGGAGCTTTTCACCATTTGTGTTTTCCCTTTTATTAACGATGGGAGCCTGTTTGCCTGTCTTTGTGCTTTGGCGGGTCCCAGAGGTGGCTGGGGCTGAATGCTTTCTGCATGCCTGCCATGCTAATTGAATCTCCTCCCAGCATGCTCACCCTGCGTAATAAATGTGAGCAATGCAGAGGTAAAAAGGCTGTCTGTTGCCCCATCCCCTGGCATGACTGCCGGAAGCCTCTTTCCAACCCTGACAAAAGCTGATTCAAAGTTATGACAGAGTCTCAGAGCAGTCGCATGCACCCGTCACTCTCAATCACCTGGGGGCCATGCTGCCTGTCCTGGTTGCTGCCAAACATTCCAGTCTTTGAACATTAAGGTGATAACTTCCTTTTTTGCCGTAAATATTGTCAGACTGTTGATGAGGTACTTTCTTATAACTCTGTTAATTATTCAGGATATACTGAGGAATGTGTCAATCCATGATAATGATGACAATAGTAACTATTATTATTAACAATAATCAGATGATGAAGATGATAATGAATGATGATGATGATGATGATGATGATGAAGATAATGATTGAATGAAAACATCTGTAAGCATCCTGCACTGTTTCCCAGCCTTGAATTCACTCAGAATACCAAGGTAGTGGACCTGTAAAAGTACAAAAAGTGATGTAAATGTGTGGGCTAACAAAAAGCAAAAACTGAACAACCCATTACATTATGCAAACAACCTATTCCTTCTCTTCCCATTGTTAGTCTAAAATCATTTGCTTTTTTGTTCTTTTTGCCTGCACATATTTAATTTGTTCTGTTATGAAAATAAGAATGAACAAACTGTACCCAGTTATTATTTATGCATGTGTATGTTTTATTCATCATGCGCCCAGGGCCGGTGGGCTGGTTCTTTTAAATTATGTTTCTTGTGGGACTAGCTGCACTACAGTATTTAGAATCCCAATGACTTTCTCTTTTAAAAACAAAAAGCGTGTTTGAGCTGAGACTCAATAACTCAAGAAGACTTTCTAAATGTTACCTGACAATCAATGCCACGCTGCGACTGGAAGCGAGGGGTAAAAACAGAATGAAGATGACTTGTTTTGGTACAGCGAAGATTTAGAATGTCAGCGTCGGCCTCATACTTTGAATACACTAATTGCTGGAAACACTGACTCGGTAGTACTAAGTGGCATCCTGCTGTAGTATTTATTTATTTATTTATTTATTTATTTATTTATTTATTTATTTATTGAGACAAAATGAAAACGAGCAAATCAATTTCTTCGGCCATCCTCCTTATAGAAGCTATGCCACTAATGGTCACACGCGTTAATCATAGGAGTCGTGCATCTATCTGCAAAGAGATTTATTGAGCTCACCTGTTAGGTGGCCTTTAAGAACCCCAATTATTTTTTATTAAAGTACCTGCAGCATCTTCCCTGTGGATAAATCAGCCCTTCTTCTATTTCCTGGGGCTTTTGGCTTTTTCATGTGCTCATCTAGCTGTCTAGCCTCCCCACCCCCTTCTGGGACAAAAATGCCAAGTTGGAGGATGTGGATGAAGGACACTGTCAAAAGGATACCCAAATCTGAGTGGGCTAATCACATACATGTAATCATTTCCATATTCATGACTTTGGTGTTGTTTCTGGCAGGAAGTGGCGAGGAGGCAGCAAATCTACCTAGGTAATCCAGGCCCACCACACCATCTCTAAACCATAGGTCTCCTGCACAGGTCTTTGTTGGTTGGGAAAAAGCTGGTGCACTTCTTAATGTGCTTGGCTGCTCACATGGAATAAAGAAATTCCAATATAAGCCCTGAAAGTGGGGAATCTCAAGGGACTCACCAGAGAATACTGACATGAGCGGAGAATACTATAAATCACTGACATGATATATAAATATTGTTAAGACGTATTGTTTATGACTCTACCATGATAATTTTTTTTTTTTTTTCTGATAGCAACCAGGTGGCCACAGTTTGTTTCAAAATGTAGTAATGTCCAGGTCTAAAGTAGTCAGTTTGGCTAGTTTTGATCAAATTCCCTCAATCAAACCTGGATTTACGCATTTACACAAATAATTCTGTAAAACCTTTGGCTGACCCACTCCCCCAGTCTCCATTTTGTTCCTAATAGCAAAGTTTTAAAAGGAGAAAAGCAGCTTCTCTACTATCCAGGAAGTCTGAAGACCTGACACTTGTAAAGTGCCAGCACACCCGCAGTCTTGACAAATGGGAAGGCAGGCCTGTTCTAATGCGGTGCCAAGGCATCACCAAAGGTCAGCAAATGCTGTCAGCCAGGAAACCCAAGCTACTACAGACGTGCAGAGCTTAATGCTGCCTGAGAGCCCGGCCTGTTTATTCATAAAGCACCTCGGAAGCGCCATCTGGCCCGGCTCTCGGGACGCTCCTCTCTGAGCCTGACACCTGACTCCCTGGGCTACTTGGAGATGGAGAGAGCCTGTCTTCTGCCTGATCCTGAGGAGGCAGACATGACATAAGCAAGGGGAGGTGATCCTGCAACAGAGATGGGGGTTGGACGGAGCATGATGCATGATTTATGGGTAAAGAATGATGCGTTCAGAGGTACATTTGGGAAGTAAAGTGAAAAGTATGGGTTTTAAAATATGGGCCAACAGGAGCAGTTAAACTTACTCATTTTCTCCCTGAGTGAGCTGCCAAGCTTTCTTCCAAAACCTGTGTGCATCCAAGCGAAAAAGGGACCCAAGCCTTCTTTTCAGGTGTTTTGAGTATCGTGACTGACCCCTGATACATCTCGATGAATCCAAATGCAAACTGTTAAAAAACATCCACTAGGACTTAAATCAAAGTTTGTGTTAGTCTTCGTCGTCAAAAGAAGGTGGTTATGTTCAGGAAATTTGGAAAAGTTCACTTTTCTCAGAGTCTAAAGCATAAAGTATTTCCAATAAGCATCAGGAAACAGGAAATAAGCAGACCTCAAATGCTCACTTCATTCCTGTTAATCCAGCCATTAAAGGCTTTGTACGCTACCCAAGAGCATCATGCAAGCAATTATTCTGTTATTGATGCCACTCTCGCAGTGGATTAAGTGATGGAACACCACAGATGAGCAATCAAGTGATGACAGTAGAGCCCTTCATGCACCCTGTGTCTCCAGGTGAACATCAGAGCCTCCAGGTTTTTCGGAACATCTCCTAAAATGTGGGGTAGATAGAGGCTTTAAAGTATTGCCATTGAATGGACTTTTATCATGTCCATCTTCCTATGGGTTGAAATAAATGCATTTAGAATTGCATTTGTATGCCAAATTTACTGTTACAAACATCCCAACCTGCTAACAGTCATTCTCATGTTCAATAAAATATGTATGTTATACAACTCCAGTCCAATATGTAAAAAAGACAGGCACTTCTAGGTAATTACAGCAACTATGGATCAATTACAGAAACAAAGAGAGTCTAATTAAAAGTAGAGATGATACAGGTAACACACTAACCCGCCTTTTGCTGTCTGGTCACAACGTGCTGTCAAAAGAGCCTTATATACCGTATGTCGTTTATCAATATAAAGCCCTACTGTTTCCAAGAAAATATGTTCAGTATTGTTTTGTGGCTGTTATGATATGTGTCACTTGCGTATAATGGCTTGCTCACTTTCAGAGTCCTCCTGGCTTTAACCAGCCTTCCAGTTGTAGCTGTTGATCTATTTCTATGTTCTGACAGGCTGGAAAGGAAATGAGAAGGAAACCTCATGAGCTTCTGAGGGAGATGAAAGGCTACACATGATACTGTTGTGAAAAATCCTGCTGGAAAATTAACTACTTCCTTTCCAGATGCAGTACTCGAATGAAAGTTCTGCTGTATGTGACTTGGGTGTGTGGAGGTCTCTAAATTACACTCTCTAGATCCCAGAATAAACTAACATACTAACATATTAGCATAGCAGTGGAGATAACAGACTAACCCTGTAACTGAGACTATTTTGTACCTAAATGACATAAGCATCTTTTATGCAAATTTGGTGAAAGACTTGATTTAGGTTCAAAGACATAAAGATTTCTCTTTTCAGTTATCTTTAAATCTGTGGTTGTTGTTTGCTTCTATTAATGAAAGTACTGTTCAGAATCACGTTCTGGCTTTTCCTGTGTGACTCCAAAACCCTTTTTTCTTTCTTACACACTCTTTTGTGCACACAAATAAGTCATTTATATTTTCTCAACAGAGCCCATTACTTCCTTACTTACATTGACTTACATGCAGTTGCTTACATTCTTGATACATTCATCTACACACTCTGAGACAAGTGTGGGACAGTGCCCTCTGTATCTTAAGCATGCAGCAAGAGTTCAATCCAGCAACCATCTGGATGGAAATCCAGATCCATTGCTTTCCACACTACCTCATGATTTAATGGTTTTTAGTTTTTTTTTTCCATTTTGCTATCATAATATTTAATGTAGAGGAAAATCTAAAATATATGTGAAGACATTTAATTGAATTTTACTCCTATATAATGTGGCATTTAAATTTTAAATCCTTTTTTTTTTTTTTTTTTACAGAAAATCTTCCATTAATTTCACACTATTTAATTAGACTGATATAAATAACCCACTACATTCACACTAATTCTGCTGTTACGAGTACATACTGACCCAAGAGTCATGTGCAAATGCTTATTTTGCTGATATAAGACACACTTTTGAATGGGTATAGGTATAGGTTATCTTGAGGCAGGACACTTTGTACTCTAACCCAATTTAAATATAGCACAGCAGTGAGGCTTGATGTCATCAGTTCTTTGGTTATGACACCAAATTAATGAAGTGGTATTTTTGTGGAAAAACATGATTTAATCCTACTTATGTGTGACAGGCTGTCCAGGATGATGTAAACTATGGTGTGTGGTGTAGGTTGATCCCCCACACACGAAAATATCTAAAAATATTCCATCTCAGTGGCTGATGCCTCCCCAGCTCAAATTTGGATTTTATAACTGTTCTTACAGTATCTATTCGGTGACAATGACACAATGACAACATGTAGATGTGATTGTGTACACTGCAGAACTGACTTCATCCAGATAGCTACATAGCAGAGTATTAAGTTGAGTGAATGTTGTGAGGCCCTCAGTGTTACAGTCACCACCTTAAATGTAAAACTGTTGATGGTTTTCCATTGATTATCTACAAGATTCTAATAATGTAATAACACAATAATATAATAATGTAACATAATAACCATAATATCTGCACTTGGAGAAATACTTTGCCTAAGTATTTTTCCAAGTAATGTACACTGAACTGTGCCACGCTGAACATAAAACATAATTTTAAAGTTTGCTTTTAATTCACAGACAGCATGGCAAACAACAAAAAAAGAAAAGCTTTTTTGTCTGTCTGTTAAAATAAATACACAGTTTCAGTTTCAACAGACATAAATACGTGCATGATTACAAAAACGCATCATAACATTGATGCTTGAGGCCTGTAGATATAACAATTAAAAACGTAATTTGTCTTTTATGCTTATTAAAATTCTCATTAAAAACCACATTCCACATTTTCACTGTTTTATCTACCACATAAATCAACAAGATAGTAACACAGAACACCCCAAGCCATAATGTCTACTGAGTTCTGAGTTACCAGCAATATCACTCATAAAATACTTTTCCTCAAGATTAGAAGAATAATTATGTTGATTTATAGGCATGAATAATATTTGGAATATCAAAGTCAGTTGTAAGTCTCCATAAATCTGTGTGCTGGACCATACTACATAGGCTGAGTATTTCCATGGTAATTTTCCACTAGCACTCCGCGGAGATAAATTTTCTAAAGTTATCAATCTTCCACCTTCTGTATTTGTGTAATACACTGAGATATAGTGAGCTTTTTCTTGGGGGTGGTCTTGAATAAGGCTGAATGGCATAAATATGAACTGCACAGAACAACTGTAATTTGTTATGTTTGGCATGAGTTCCAGAACATTGAAATACAGTATTATGAAAGCAGAGGCCTTTGTAAGGCCTTTATCACAAAAACATTTGGCTTTCCAAGTATTGAGTTCTTTGTTGTGTGTTTTTTGCTTGATTTTGCTTGATTTTTGCCTTTCTCTCTCTCTCTCTCTCTCTTTCTGTGTGTGTGTGTGTGTGTGTGTGTGTGTGTGTGTGCGTGCATGCGTGTGTGCAGTGTGTGTGTGTGATCTCCTTCCCATTCCCCCAATTTAACATGGTGAGAAATTCCAGAGTGTCACTTTCCTTCCCCACGTTCTCACTGCCATTGATGTATCTCAGAAGGAAAGCAAATGTCAGATGGAAAAGAATGACACTCTTGTCACAGACATAAAACACTGGGTAGAGATGGGAGGACTTCAATTTAATGGCACTGCTCATCTTTGTCGGCAGGTCAGCACACTGGATGGTGTTGCAGGAGTGTGAATAAGTGACACCGGCTGGCTGCCACCTGCCTTTTCTCCTCGTCAGCCAGGATGGATCCCTGCTCTGACTTTCATCTCCAAAACATGTCTCACTTTAGCAACACCTCCATCCCACTTCTTTCAGGCTGTAGAGGGAGGGAAAGGCACCTTATTATTTTCACTTCAGTCTCAGTTTTGGAAAACCAAAGGATAAAGGATTTCCCCATCTGCACCTCAGCAGCAGGCTCATTAAATCACATCACACTGAGAGGAATTTAGCACCCCCCACGCAGCCTCCTACCTTAACCTGCACATCCCACCTCCACCCACGAGGGTCAGATTTAGTCGCACTGTACTAGGACACAACAGCTGCATTCAGTGTTTTGAAAAATTTAAGCAATAGAACACACACACACACACACACACACACACAAATAAATCCCTCTTTGTTTCATAGCACCCTAGACCCAACATCTGAGTTTTAGTGTCATTCTTGCCCACACGTTTTTTGTTTCTTATTGTTCTTATTATTGGCCTGAATGTGTTGCCATCACAAAACTCTGCGTTTGGGTGCAGTAGGCCTCCTAATTGCATGATGAATATGGTGATGTAAACTGAGGATTATAAAACATAAACATACCTTCTTCCCCACTGCACCCAAACAACAGTGCTTGTTTGATTTTACCAAACTGAGGCTCATCTGCAGACAGTGAGGGACTAAAACATTTAAGTCCAGGATTAAAATGTAGGTTGAAAAATGCATTTATTTGATATGAATTTAATAATCTGTTCTATTAGGGATGATTTCTCAAAATTAGCCATGTAAAAGAAAAGGTGAAATAATCAAGGCAGCAAAAAAGTTGTCAATTGTATGCGATCCTGCTATTTTCTGGTGTTTTCTTTTGAATTTTAACATTCCCTGTAAGATAGACAGCAGATGATATTAGAAAATGAGTAATTTAGGGTCACACTGTTATCAAAACAAGACGTACAGAAGTACATGAACCATTACGTCAAAGGGACATTGTCACATTTTCTTGCACATTTCACCAGCTTTCATTTTTTCCTGAGTTGAAGATGATGCATAAAATCAGAAGGAAACATTGGGTGTGCACATATCACCTTACCCTTCCCTACGTTATACCTTTAAAATGCAGAATGGTTCATTCATAACCTTTGGGGTGCTTTGTATATAAACGTCAACTGCTGAAAAGTAAGGCAGGTAGAAATTTCAGATAAGGCTGTCACCACTTCCAACAGAATGAACAAGGGTAAATGTATTTCTTTTACCACTGGTCAGAAAACTGTATTGTACTCCAAAAATGAGAGTCCTAAATCTATATTGGATTTTTTTACAATTTTTCTTGCCATAGATTACTCAGATTTGCTCAGTTTTACTAAGAAGGTAACAACTAAGCTGATATCCTTAACTCATTACATTCAATCAACATTCATCATAGGATGCAGAGATGATATTTTTTGATAATTCCCTGTTCCATCAATTTGAAAGGGAAGGGAAAATTTGTGGTAGTTGCAGGCATCTGACAGCTGACTCCTGTATGTGTGTGTGTGTGTGTGTGTGTGTGTGTGTGTGTGTGTGTGTGTGTGTGTGTGTGTGTGTGTGTGTGTGTGTGTTTTAAGTACGACAAGGGTGTATATGGCTGCTGCTGTGGTCTTGTCAAGAGACCTTAGGGTACCCTACAGACTGTAGGGACAGGCCGGATACCAGTATGCGGTGCCCCTCCATCTCCCTGGACAAGCTACTGGACCGGATCATCCAGCATGCCGAGCTTATCTACCGCGTCTCTGAAGAGTCCTGCACACTCTTTGTGAGTACATTCACAGAAATTATAGACAGAGATGAGGAAGATGTCATTCAGATTTATCATTCAAAAGCTAACACTAAATGTTATAATACTGAAAATTACATTCTTTAAAAATCTGTATGTTTCAGTTACATTTTCTTTTTGAGTATCACTGTCTCTTTCAGGTTTGACTGCAATACATGGACCTCTTTCATACAGAAATGGCAATTTCCAAATTAATGAGAAAAATCCAGAGATCAATGAGATGAAATTTATGGGAAGTGAAATTGTAACACACAAATAAAGTGTGAAATTCAAGCTTTCATACCTGCCAGAAAAGTAGTCCTTTTCACAAGCAATAAAGTAGAACAGATTTGTGATTTTAGGTGATGTAGAGACAACTTAGAAAATCCTTCTCCTCTCTACAGTTAAATTTTTTTTCAGTGGTGTTTATCAAGAAAATTGCCTGCTGATGTCTTGAAACCAGACCTGTGTTTAAGAACACATGCATAGATGTGGCTGGATGAGAGACAACTAGGTCTACCTAGTTATCAATCCGAAGAAAGAAAAATCTAGGGCAGCTCTTCTTTGCGAGTGTGTTTCCTTATTCTAGAGAAAGCATGAAGAGTATGGATGAACAGATATTGGGATACAATCTTCTCCAGCAAGCTGACGGTGGCTGTAATCATGGATTATCTGAGCATGACTCAGTGTTTGTTTCTGGATATTGACAGGAGGATATGTTCATCCCCTATACAATCCGGTCCCAGATGAACCGAGGAGGAAATGTCTGCACAACAAAATCTATCCCTGGATCCAAGAGTGAAATCCAGCAAAACTCAGTAAGATTCACAGAGTGTATCTCGGTCTTGGTCTTGGCTCCTTGGCATTGATCTTAAAACGCTTTTTCTGTGTTGAACTTAGTCTCTGTGTCTCAAAATGTGCTTTGTCTTCATTTTTGCCAATGCTTAGGTATCGCTGTTGTTTGATCGCAGATATTGCAGATTCAGAGTGAACATACTAAACCTGATCTCACAAGAAATTATTGCAGCAGGTGCTTAAGACCAATAAAAACATTTAGTTATAAATTAAAGAGGTAACCCAATAACCTCGTAATCAAGTTTATCTTTTGAGGTGAATTTTCAAATCACTCAATGAGATTAGCACCAGCTTTCCAAACTCACTGGCAGTGTCTTCCCCTTTTAATCAGAGGTTTTATTGTGCCCCTTGCAGGACAAGTGGCTTCTCCATTCAGCCCTGATCTTGATCCAGTCCTGGATTGAGCCACTGAACAACCTGCAGACCACACTGGATCGCTATGATAATGCCCCTGACACCCTGCTCAACAAGACCAAATGGGTGTCGAACAAGCTGATAAATCTGGAGCAAGGGGTGGTGGTCCTGATCAGGAAGGTATGTGCAGATGTGTAATTGTCCCACACAATCAACTTGTCTCCACGGGGCACTGCCCTCTCAACCTGTGGCAACTTTAAAGCAAAAAACATGTACAAAAGCATCAGAGTAACTTGAAACATGATTGGGCTTTACACGGATCCTGTCATGACTAATGATGCCTTTGTCATTAGCCGACAAATCTCTGCATCCATTTGGCTTGTGATTGGCTAGCTGTTCTTTAATACTCAAGTGTGTGCATGATGTGATTCTGTGATCTAATGCTGGTTTTTGCATTTTTCATTGCTTCAAAGAAATATGTCAGCTGTGACTGTGACCCAATTCTTTATGAAAAGAAGATCATTTTGCTTCATTGCAAAGAATAACAAGTCACTTTGGTCATAAATTAAAGGAGTTTCGAAGAAGGGATCACTGTGGTTCATTCTTACCACATGTAGTTTCCTTCAGTTTCTCTCCAGACACCCTTTCTGAATGATTGAAAATAGTAATAAAAACCAAGTATATGAAAACACTCTCCTTTGGCACACATACTTAAAAAGGCATATGGTAGTTGGACTGTCTTGTCCTTGCCGAAATCATTAAGTGACTGCCTAGTGGAAGTTATGCTCCAGTTGGCCTATATTAAATGGATGTTAAACAAATTAAAGCGTTGTTAATCAATGATGAATGAATTCATCTTTCATTGACAGGAAATTCACTGTACATAGTTGATCAAAGGACAATACATAGCTTCAGTGCCAAAAGACAACTGTCAAATGCCTTTGTTTAAGGAATTGGGAAGATATTTTGCAAAGATGTTCCATAGCCTGTGTTGAGCACAAGTACAATATACTTGATCAGTTCTGGTTTTCAGTGAACTTCAATACAAGAGTGACATACAGTGGAAGAGCCACTAAGCTATGTGCACACCCTTTCATCAGGTTGGTCACGGATAATTTGACCCTGAACTTAATTTTTTAATCCTTAAATAATTCCCGGTTCCTCCCTCTCCCCCTAACCACCTCCTCTTTCAGATGCTTGATGAAGGTATTCTGATATCTGAGCCTAACCAAAGCCTGACATACCATGTCGAGCAGCCCGATATGATGGAGTCGGTGCTGACAGACTATGCCCTGCTCACCTGCTTCAAGAAAGATGCTCACAAGGTGGAGACCTTCCTCAAGCTGCTAAAATGTCGCCAGACAGACAGACTTAGCTGTTTCCTTTTCTAGCTGTATGGCCCTCCTCCCCTTTCCTCTGGTACTTTATTCTTGGAATGGACACCGAAGTAGCATTTGTCTCATCTCCCAATTCAAAAACTCCTATAGATGCATTCCCTTTTGCATGCATGGCCATGTCATATTCATGTGATATAATTGCATTTAACCTTTGCTGGTATATGATATGGGTCACATGACTGCTACTGAAAAAGAAGCAAAAATATTAGAAGCAGATATATATTATGAATGCCGCCACAACCTCCTATCATTGTAGCTTTAGAATAAAGATAATAGGAATTGTTTGCACATGAAAACACCCTGTGGTTAAGTTGATAAGACTGACCTTAATCTGTAAAGGAGTTTGTTGTCATCACATGATTAATGTCTGATTTCAAGATTAAGAACTGCAAATGTGTTGTATAGATATAAAAGGTAGGTATAGATGTAAGCTATTCTCTACATGTATTGAGATGGCCTATTGAGCAGTAAGCCACCCAAGAAGATGACATATTTTTATTCTTTGTGTACATTCCCTTGTAAAATATTGTTTCTTGCCAAAGATTTGCTTAAAAAAACAATTCTTGAAAATTCCTGCAATGGTATGGTGTCAAGTAGCATTCAATGATTATTCAGTCTGCTTTTGATTGGTATTTTTCAGTGCTTGGCCATGTTATTCAAGTTCATTGTAATATTGGGTTGAGATATGTTGAAATGTCTAAGGTCATCTCATGATCTTAAGATATATAAACCAAAGAAGGCATTGTGTAGCATACCAGATCATGTAATCTCAGAATCCTGAGATGATTACCTACCTCCAGATGGATTAACATCACTTTTTTACAGCAAATGTATGTGTTCATCTTAGAACTTTCCCCTGGAAATCTATACTGTGTTTATATTCTATGTATTAGTAAGGCAATCAGTAAAGATGCAAATATGTAAAGCATGGGAGTTAGCATTCATTGGAATACATTTTTGAGCCCATGGGCTCGAATGACAATATTCGTCAGGACACATTTCCTTTTCCTCTTAAGAAGTATGACATCACCAACTGGATCCATGTTCAGGGAGCTCATTGGATCTGAGGTACACAAATGGAAGAAATTTCATTTCTTCAAAAGGTATCTGTATAATTCTGTGTAATTAGTTATGTTATATTAGTTTGAATTTTAACTTTAATTGAATATCTTTCAGCTATGCTGCTCTTTTTAGTTAATTTAGTTATGTATTTATTGATGTTCTTAGTTAGCCTATCACCTGATAAATTCAAAATCAAGCCAGTGTGTGGGTTTCATTACATATTGATATGTAAGAGATTTTTTTTCCATGTAATAAATGCTTTTAAATCTTGACCTCTTACCTCCTTACTTGTTTTTTTTTTCTTCTTTTGAGTGAAGAAGCTTTACTCAAATTGATAAATATTTTCCAATGAGCTGCCAGCATCCTGTTTCTTCAGTTTGCATGCCTTAGATCCGGTGGGTACCTGTATTGTTGCTGGTTTAATTATTGGCTCTCACAAAACCTGCTGCTCCAGAGCACTTTAGTTTTCCTTTTACTTCTTGTAATAATATTGCCAATAACTCTTTCATGAGGACATCACCAGGCCCCCACTGCTCCTGTGTGCTCTCCAGAGATTTACGGTTAGATTCGGGGGAAGTTACCTTACAAAACCACCTCCACTCTTGGCACAAAAATTGCAAACTAACCTACAGTGCAGCATGAACCCTATTATGATTTGGGGGGAGGGGGAGGGGGAGGTGGGGAGCTTTTCCATTGGTAATATTATCACCTTAACATAATTTATGGATAATATATTTATCTATAATGGACACAAATTAGCATTAAAAGCAGCTGAGGACATGGCCATTTGTCAGCTAGTGAAGGATATTTTTTTCAACCTTACACTTTAGCTTATCAGTCAGTATTCTATGTATTTGTTTGTGTGTGTGTGTGTGTGTGTGTGTGTGTGTCAAGGTTAAAATAGTTTTACATTTTCAAATTCGTTTTTATTTTGATAATATGTTTGTATTCAGTCTGAATTTCCGTTTAGTTTTAGTTAGTTTCACCAGTGGTTTCATTAGTTTCAGCTTAGTTTTTATTTCATGGACTCATTTATATTTCGTTTTAGTTTATTATAGTTTCAGTTTTAGTTTTAGTAATTTTAGATAAGGACAAAAATTGTCTAGGATTAGTGCATCGTGAAAAATAATCTGCTTATTATTGAAGATGTCAAGATTTCAAGACTAAACTTAGCTAGCATGCAATACATTTGTTTCAGACTACATAGAATTTTGGGAGTGTGACCAGTGGCGGGTCCTGCCAAATCTCTCAGGGGGGGCAATTGTTGCGATGATGGCTAAGGTGACCCGTTCAATGGGTAAATTAACAGCTAGCTAACTCGACATTGTCACATTGTATTGTGCAAATTAGTCAGCTAGCTAACTTGACACGTCACATTGCATTGAGCAGGGGTAGCAGAACAAAACATTAGCTACTTCGCAGCTTGCTAGCCATGTTTTCCGGTTGTACCAGCTCCGCGAAACCCCCCCCCTTGTAGATATTTGCTTGATGTTTAAATTTGGTCTGGGAGGTCCTAATTCTTTAGTTGCTGATTTATCCTGATTTCTACGACAACTGAACGGTATTTCTCTTAATGATCGAGTTGCCCTGAGTTAGCCATGTTGACCTTGAATGTGACAAGATCGCTGGCTGCCCCAGCGATCCCTACACCAGGTTACGTATGATGAAAGCACGTTAGTGCAAGCCCACCCAGAGCCCATACAGATTGCATTGCAGCGCCTGCAGCTCGAAAAAAATGCCTTAACATGAGAGTCTGTCAGAGCGATCTGGGTGATTTTCAACCAGACTTAAATCACCCGAAAGGGGCGGTAATCCACGGAACATGACTTGACGCTGATTGGACTATGATATTCAGAGGCAGGACAAACTGTCTAGAATAGTCACAGCTAGCGTAGCACTGTGGTAGAATGTGATAGAAAAATTCACTCCCTTTCCCCCTTTGGTGGTGCGTCGCCTGATCGCCCTAAGGAACAAACCGCCCCTGAGTGTGACACCTGCCGTCTTGAATGGATACAACGTCCACCGACTTGAAATGATAACAATCATTTTTTGTCTTTTCTTATTTAATTTTTATTAGTTTTTTTTAGCAATCTTTATTAGTTTCGTTTAGTTTTAGTTTTACATTTTCTTCAGGTAAATTATTTTATTCCAGTTTATGTAAATGTCTCAAAGCCATTAGTTTTCGTCTTAGTTTTAGTTTTAGTATACAATAATAACCCTGGTGTGTGTGTGTGTGTGTGTGTGTGCATGTATACAATATAAATAAATAAATTGAAATATATGACATGTTCAAAGTAACCCTCCCAACTCTGGACATGCATTTTAATGAGCGTATGTTAATAAAACTAATTTTACCAAATGATTACCAATTTGTAATTACACTCCAATGCACATGTTGATAAAACTAGACTGTTACATAGATGGCTGCTTTTACTTGAAAAGTGTAGGAGGTCTGGAGTGAAGCTAACAATCGGACATCAGATCCCTGTCATTTTGAGCTGAGAAATTAGAGCTAAGCCACTTCTGTTGAATACACAAAAACACTTCTAACTCAATTGATGTACTAGTTTAGATATTTGTTAAGAGGAGGAACTGGAATTTAAGTGATTATACACTGAAAATCATGCAGTCCGAGCCTGCCCTAAGTACAGTAACCAGTACATGAAATTTAATTTACATAATACAATATCATAGATTTAAAGAGGTGGGCTAGTGTAGTTGTGATATTTTCTCCAGTATGAAATGAGTTGGAGGTGTGAGGGAAGTGTGACAGTGCAGTGACCAGTCAGGATGTAGCCGCATTGCCTTTCAAAGCATGTTTGCCCCAATGCCGTGGCATGGCAGTTGTTGAGTGTTGTTTCCCAACAGATGAATGTGCTAAGTGCTCACAGAAAGAAGTAGTTCATGTTCAGTATGTCACCCTACAATAAGTAGTTACTGGTTGCTATGGTCAATGTATTTCCTCAACACATACTGTATTGAATAGCATCTCTTCTCTTCTCAGCAACTCCTTAAACGGCGAGAGTTTTTAAGTCAAAACCACTGATAGCTTGCTTTAAATGTGGTAGTACGATAGGCCAATTTTTATATGAGTGCAGTACTACTCAGAATTAAGAAACTATTCCTGAGTGGAAGCAATAAAATGCATAATTTGACGTGATTGTTCTGTGAATTCTAAGACAGATAGCCATACACAAATGTCAGCTTATGCCATCTTACAGAGACAATTAGCATTGAGACAATGACTGTATTGTTTTTTACACCTGGAGAATGAATTGCAATGTCAGATAAGCAAGTTATGAATATTCTATAAGTAAGGTGAGGAATGCATTTTCTTGCAACTGATTGTCAGCTCCAAACCTTTTTGTTTTACAATAGGTATGTTCTCCCAAATGACCTTAATTACTTTCTTATTATAACAAGAAACAAACAATTTCTAAACTAATCTCCATTTAAGCAATCTGAGGGTTTTTTGTTTTCTTTTTTTTAAGTAAATAATGTAGTTGTTTTTTTGTTTAGTCATTTGTTTTTATTCACAAGAATAGGAACAACAATTTAAGCATAGGAGCTATGCTTAGAAAAGTTAGACACAGTAACATGTTTTCAGCATCTCTCAATTACCCAAGAACCAATTATTCAGAGATCACTGTCATGAAGTGGCATGGATGGAGTCCAGGATTCTTAGCGAATATGGTCGTAATAATACAGATGGCATTGCAAACTAACTGGATGTTGATTGAATGGACACCCTGACAGTTGATATAAATGACACTGTTGACCAATGGTGAGCGCAACAGAATATGGGTACAGTCGATGTGACCTCGACAAGAGCAGAACTGACAGATATTTGGGAAATAATGTCAACTGACTACACCAAGTGCTAAAATACCCAGCTGGAAAACTGTAGAAGGAAATGCATCTGTCACATTTACAGCAACACATAGAGAGTCGGGACAGTGGAAATGGAAATCTTAATTTATACAAACAGCAGAATTAATTTGGCAATGTTACAAGACGCATAAGACACAAGACCATTTCTGTATCTCTGTGATCTCTGTATTGTTTTAATTAATGTATTTTTTTCTGTTACATAACATCTGGTTAGGGGTTGTGTTTAGCATCACAGATGCCTATGCCACAACTCTTGTAATTTGCCATTCAATCAAACTTTATATTTTATCATTGTATTTGCAGTGCTGTGAATTTACAAAAAATGGAGTGATATTTTGTCTTTTGTCTTTTTGATTACATGACATAGTGAATGTTTTCCTATGTATGTGTGTGTATGTATTAAAGTGTTCTTAGCTAATATTCTAGCATGAACCAGTTTGGTGCAGTTTTGTAGTTGAGTGCCCCTCTGCCCCCCTGCAGTGAGGATGCTGGGGACTGGGGTAGGTGGGGCAGCACACAAATTATGGGGTTTATTTTCCTTATCTCAACAAGTGCATGGTCGCTACTGAACAGTTAAGGGTTAGAAGGTGGGGGTATGTAATCTAATAAAAGTGTTGTAACATTTTGATATTTTGTCAGTTGGTGCCTAATGTTGTATGAGAACAGATCTGCTATGCCATTCTAAGAGCAGGGCTATTTCATTTTTCCCCAATAAATTTCCTCAACTGTTAGAAAACCATATGCAACTTTATTATTATTTTTTTTCATAGACCCACACAACCCACAGTTAGCCTGCAATCCCCTGTCCCTGACTGTCTTTCATGTCCGGGCCGCACACACTACACTACGCATAGTGGTATAGTATACATTTAATTTACATTTTCAGTCTTCCATCAGCATGAATTAGAGAATGCATTGTGTCTTCATGACAGGTGTGATCTTAATTTATTCCATTACAGTGTAAAAAAATATTTGTTGAACTAAAATGACTTAAGATCAAAAGAGTAAGCTCCCTGCTCAAGTACTGTTGCTAACAATGTACCATATGTAGACCTAATGGAGAAATCATTTTAAGAACTCATTAAACAGATGTTTGCAGGAAGAAAAGTGGGTCACTATTGTAGCTTGTTAGAGTTTATTCATATTCTTTCAACTTAACACAACCAGTTAAGCGATTTGCTTGTACATGTACTCCATCACAACATCTGCTTTGCATTATGAACTGTAAATTAGCCATGTTCACAATTAAATTAAATGTGTTATTAAAAACAGGAGCTAGAAGGAATGTTATGTAAATACTGCACAGTTACTTCACTAAAAAGTGCAGAAGACGGTCATTGAATGTACTAAGAGCAGAAACAATGTACTGGACCAGAATATACATGTGTGTGTGTGTGTGTGTGTGTGTGTGTATATATATATATATAGAGAGAGAGAGAGATAGTAGATAGACAGCATGACATAATGACATAATGATAATAGTATCAACTAATTTGCTGAATTATCCCAAACTCACTGTTTTTTTGTCATTAAATGTTGGCATGTCTGAGATTCAAAGCAAATTGTGACCTTTTGAGTTTAACAGTGTTGCATGTAGTTAATAGCATAAAAGAGGCATGGGCGAGTCCATTTTTGTTGTTTTATGAATTCCATCTAGACAATTCTTAATGCATTGATCAAACAGGCTTATGCACCTCAAAGGAAAATCTACAGTCACTTAAATGATTAACAATCACTTGGACCCAAAACCCAAGATGGAATGAGCTGGCATGGAACAGTGCAGAACAGAACTTGAGCTTAATGCCAGTTGGCAGGTGTTAGCAGTTATCCAGTTGCCAAGAGCATGCAATAGATAGAATTAGATAGGTGTAAAATAATGCCAAAAACAGGGATGAATAAGGAATTTTGGTATTCGAACCACAAAGACTGAAATAACAGCATTATAAAGTGTCAAAGCTAATAATGTACATTTAGCAGTTGTTTTGTGTATTCACAGTCCAATTCAAATCTTTTTTTTTTTTTTTTTACTTTAACCTAAGAGAGTTTTTTTTCTTCCTCTATTTGTTTGACCCATTTGACTGAGACAGTTATTGCAACCATTTCATACCAATCAATAAAAGTGAAGAAAACACTGCAGAGCTGTAGAGAGGTCAAAACGTTGACTGCTTTCACTCTTTCACACTGAAATAATCTCCAGAAAGATGTATCATCGCTCAATTTTCTTTACAGGGTCACATAAGTCCATGTAAGTGATTTATTTTAAAAGTTATGCTGATTAAAGCTGAGAAGTCTGTGTGCATCCTCTTGAAGCAGACTGCATAGACAGCCAATGGATTTTTGTGGATGGACGCTGTTGTTGCTGATTTATATTGCTGGCTCATCTCAGCCAGACCATGTACTAATGTACTTATTCAGTTGTGTTGCAAGCTAGCTAGCTAAATATAACTACGGTTAATATACTGTTTGCAGTGAACGCATGAAGGTGATGTGAGATAAATCTAGCTCAGCCTTCATTAAGCAAACAGGAAGTATCATGAAAGTACTCACAACAGGAGACGATTCATGACAGACAGAGATTCTCAGGGACAGAGGTGGCTTCACATACAAGAGCAGATGCATTGCTAAACAGTATGTGTTGGTGTTGTTTGTTCCCTTATTCAGTATGTGTCTTTGCAGAAACACTGCTGTGTCTTGGTGTCCCACTACCATGCACACTGTCAGGAGCTGTGAGATGCCCCATTGACCGCCCTGACTGTCCCCTGTACAGGTATCCATCTACTGCCCACCAAGCAGTTCACAGACACGGAGATAAGTTAAAAATGTATCAGTCTTTATTGAAAAGTCTGTCGGTCGTAAATGTATTCAAAACTGACTGTTCTTGAGCTCACTGCTATTATGCAGCCACCGCACTCATCCTGGCACACCCTTGGCAATTGTCCTGGGAAACAGTCGATCAGGAAGAGAACACCATTAAAAATTAAATAAATAGTCCCGAAGCCACCATCATGGCCTGCGGCTCGTCCACCACTCCCACAGCTCTCCTCCTCCCTCCCTCTCTCTCCTCTAGGGACTACCGCCTCCCTGCCGATGACATGGACCTCCCGACAGGTGAGGACACTGAGCCACCGCACCGACCCTCCAGTTATCACACACACACACTCAACAAGCACAGGTTATCTGGACAGGTAGTCAGACAGGAATGTGCAGTTTCATCTTCCTCCACGTGCAGTCACCTCCTCTGCCCTGCTGATCTCGGCGATGAAAACACCGTGCGCAAATATAATATTGAGTATGACAGAACATTTGATTTCCTATAATGCTTAAAATTTGGAATTTCTCAAAATCCTAGAGAAATACATTAAGCCAGATGTTATATGTAATTGCTAACACTCAGCATTCATAAATTCAAATAATACTCATTGTTTGTACGGAGCTCCTGTCCTTTAATGCAGCATACCACATATTAATACACCATCTCTCAACACGCACACAGACACACAGGGAGGGGAAGAACCATTCCTATTGTATTTTTTGAACAATAAGAAGCAACAGTAGATGTGGAAAGAAGAAAATCCAATATCTTACCACTGATAGTATCAGTATCCTGAGTAATAGCTTATCCAGTGCTGAGAAGACCAAGTATTATTGAAAGGCCTGGTGAGACAAAAGCCCAGAGACCTTTGGAAGAGTGAAAGGACACAGTTTTCAGTGACCTAACATAGGCAGTCTCCAATAAAGAAGAGCTCAGCTGGAATAGAAAATTCTCATTTCAGGTGTGTGAAGATCAGAGGACCAGAAGAACGTGGGAACATCAGAGGAACACTGTGCCTGCTGTGTGTTTGCATGTGTGCATGTGTGGGTGTATGTGCTTCTGTGCATGGATGTGTGCATATATGTCATAGATGATTTGCCTCTATGCACAAATTAATATTAAATTACCTGTGGAAATTAATATGAAATGCCAATTGAAGAAGCTTGGCAGTATTTGGGAGACTTGCAATAAATAATAAAAGTAAAATAATAAATAATAAAAGTATATAATAAAAAATAAATGCTATGAAGTCCTTAAGTAATGTGTACATTTTGCACAGTACACCCAGTGCCAATTTCAAAGCAACAAATTATGATAAAGTATATCAAATGTTAAGTGTCTAACTATATTATTATTATTATTATTATTATTATTATTATTATTATTATTGTTGTTGTTGTTGTTGTTGTTGTTGTTACATGATTTCAATAAACAATAACAAGGAAAATGATGCTGCTCTTTTTTAAAGTTCACCTTCACGGAACATGTGTCATTCCTCATACCAGAGAAAACCAATCAATAACAATCTCGCTTCTTTTTCTATAGGCTGACCTCATCATGCACAGTTCAATGTCTTTGATTTGCTATTTTTTTGTTTGTTTTGTTTATTCTTCATAACTCACAAATGGTATTGGCTTATTCGGTGGCTTATTCAATATTTGGTACTGATCAGTTGCAAGAGGCACTACTATTAGTGGCACAATAACCAACAGTAAACTATACACAAGTTACACAAGTGAAATGTTAAAGAAAGGTAGGGGAGGGACACGAGAGGGGGATGATCCAGGTTCCATCACTAAAATAACCCCAACCTGACAGTGACAGCAGAGAGCTGAAGGACTCTGCTGGTTTGTAAATAAGAGTGAGACACCTGTATGTGCAGATATATTTCAGATTTCTCAGCATGACTGCCCTACAGCTGTTGATGTGATACAGGGGTGGAGGTTAATTAACAGGAGAAACACACTACTAGAAACCTAGAACCAGGGCAGCAGGTTATAACAGCTTGTACATGCTGAAGATTGAAGCAGTGTAGCAAAATATCAATATCTATCAGGCCAAGTTGTAAAAATAATTTCCTTGTAAAACACATCAACATTGTAACAGGCTTCAGACAGGCTGTCAAATAAATGAATCAAAACACATGTAAAACAAGTTCAGTGTTTAATAACCCCATGGCACTTCTCACAACGAGGAGGAGGTACCCCATTATTATTATTATTATTATTATTATTATTATTATTATTATTATTATTATTATTATTAAGAAGGAGAAGAATGAACTTGGCAATTGAAAAAATACCACTGATCTGCATTTTTGTGTACATTAAGTCTTTGGAAGAGTATTGCACATCTGGACACCTGCAGCATTAGTGTGTTAGTTTTAGTTTTGTGTGTACCATATTGCTTATCTTCTTTGCAGAGGGAACAACTTCCAGCTGGATACAGATTCTCCCCTGATTTTCTCTTATAGGAAACATGCTTATTTTCCGCCTTCACAGCTGAGGAGCGTGAATCGATTGCATGGAGGACACTGCTGTTTCTTAGAATCGCTGTCCCCTGTGTATTTCCTATCATTTACAGGGAGTAATCAGATCCGTTGTGCCAATTCTGTTAGGATCATAAACATCCTGGATATAGATCAGTAAATGGCATTACTGTCTCCTGAGCATGGTGTAAATCCGTAATAAACTTGTGTGAAAAATGGGAGCTGGAAAACAGCATTGTGAAGGATGATCCACTGTGTGATGAGAAAGGGAACACTGTATGCTGATGGATATGGATGGTATTAATAGATATTAGCTATTAATGGATAATGCTCACCCATTAACGAGTCAATTGAATCGTGACAGAAACACAAGTGTGGTTGCACAGCAGTGGTTGGTGGGTACAAGACAGACAGCACAAATTACCACTGTTGAAATAGATGGGCAGCTATCCATAGGTTGAACCAGAAGCTGAGTACACATTTATATGTGCAGCTGACTCCTATCAGATCATCAGTGCTTTCCTTGCTTCCTGCTGCTGGAACCATTACTGCCTCAACTGAATCAAATTTATAAAGCTGTCAGATTAAAATGCCAATTGAATTATTCATAGTGGATAATGAATATTATGTTTTGATTGCTTTCTTGAGTTCTGAACAGACATACAATGCAATATTTGCAAATATATGTTTCTAAATGCGTAGAATAAACTATGCAGGACATAATATATTGAGTACGAATGCGAATTTAATAGACTTGAAAAAAAAATATATAAATTCGTGTGACTCTTTCCTCACAATAAAATGTTTGTGTATGACCAGATTTTCTACTTTTGGAACAAATTTGTGCTTTGGACATGGTTAATGCACATATTACAGTTACTGTAAGTGCTATTGATCATTCTCTAAATGCATGGCCCACTGTCCAAAGCATCAAACAACAGTACCCAACCAACAATCGGTACTTCAAGGGTTTTTCTAAATATGCAAACTGCAGTTTCCCTTAAGATGCAAATGTTGTAACAAAGGGGGGTGCTGTACATGACCTCATAAAAACAGTTGGAGTCACATGTTCATCCTCAAATAGAATGGGATGGAACAGCTGGACCAGTGCAGTTAATAAATGAGACAGGATCCCTAGATAACAGAAATAAAACCAATTATTCTCTCACTACAAAGGGGGGACTTCATTTTCAGTTTTGGTTCAAGCCTGTGACAGAAGTGCCTTGACTTAATGCCATAATTTCAACTGTACCACAATCTACAGCAGCAGTTAGGGTGTAATGTTCCATTCTGCTCTGTTCTGAGAATTGAGATTAATTATCAACTGTTAAGAGCCTTACATTTATAAATACACAAGACACATCTATCTGTTTATGGACAGATGGAAAGTCGTGATTAGTCAGTGTGAATTGACACTGAGAAGCATCTAGCCTCTGCTGCTTTCCATGTAATTACAAATGGAAATGGTAGAAATTCACAGCATGCTCAACTTGCATTTTCCTCATGATTCTCTACAGAGCCCTATGATCCTACTATATGCACCCCATTACAGAAGAAAGACCATTTACACCCACAGCACATTAATTTACATATATAGCCTTTGAAAGATCTGGAGACGGGTGATAAAAGTAAGAACTACCTTACTGGTTGCCATGCACATCAGCAGTAAAATTTTTACAAATATCTCTTGAGAACAAAATTTAATGCTCTTTTACACTGGTGAGTTGTGGGAGTTACACTGTGGGAGTTGTGACATTTTAACATTTTGGAATATATCTTTGTTCCAGGAAAGGTGTAATCTAGAATGTTTTGAGTGATCGTGTGTGTGTGTGTGTGTGTGCGCGTGTGTGTGTGTGTGTGTGTGTGTGTGTGTGTGTGTGTGTGTGTGTGTGTGTGTGTGTGTGTGTGTGTGTGTGCGCGCGCTCGCACGCAGGTGTGCATGTGTGTGTGTCTCTTTGGCTATTTCCTAGTCTCTCAGCTAGAACACTGCCTGAAGACTGGAACACCACTGTGCTCCCCCTCCTTTCATCAGCCTGGAGATGTAACTATTAGCGCAATCATTGAGTGCCAATTGTATTTAAATGAGGATAATTGATATGCAGATGAGGGCTGTCTTTTCTTTCACATTACTCTTTTTATAGAGCTGTCTCATCAAACCTGCCTCTCCCCATTAGGATGCATGACACGCCTCACGCTGCGTTCGGTTGCCGCGCTGGGTCACACAGGGGTCAGCCACACTTAGCAGAAAGTGTCACTCCAGCCCTGGAAAAAGAAGGGTTTATAAAACCAGCATTGTTTTCTATTCTGGCTCACTGTCCGACACTTCACACTCTCAAACTACTGTTACATCTGCTGATATATATACACAAATTATAGAAGGATCATGTGTCATATACTGCTGCATGTGGGGAGTCTGTGGTGCTTAACATGACAGATCATGTCATCTTATAAAAGCTATGGGTATCATATCCCCCGAGTTATCTCTTTTATTTGCACTAAAGAAAATATCCCTGTCTTTATCAGCACTTGTATTACAGGTTAGCTCCAGGTTCTAAAAAGGCTTGTGAAATGGGGACAAGTCAAGGTGAACATTCAAGTCAACATCCTGGGTGTTGATCTGTGTCGCACTAAATCGTCTGAAGGTGCCTTCCCTTCACCAGCATGGGCCACACACTACAGCAAATGTGTTATAGATCCTGGGATGCTAGGTGACCCAGAACATATTTAGGAAATTTTCAATCAAAATCAATATGTTTGATTTCAAAGCTTCAGTCTCTCAAGGTGTGTTCGTCCTGCTAAAATTACAACTGCTCCTATAATTACCACCTTACCTCTTTGTTCATCCATGACTTGAGGTGGCTTGCATCCTCTGTCAGAGAGTTGCAGCTAACCTGGCCAGGGCTATGATCAGCATATGTCATAGATTATTTTGGCGAAAGCTCTGCTGAAAAGATTTAATGCTGTATGTTAACCTACATGTTTCTGCAGCTTGTCAAAAATAATGAATTTGGCAATTTTGTTGTTAGAACTACTCATTTTGTAGTGTGGTGAATACATGGATTTTTAAAACAAAACAAAAAACACCTGATGTAACAAGGCAGTCAGTCAGATACAGCTTGACTCATGGTTCTGTTCTCATTTGATTTCATTCTCCAGTGTGGTAAATCCAGTTTTGCTTCCTTTCAAAAACTAATCGAATCAAACTGCTCCTCACAGCCACAATCATGCATAAAAACATGGCCGGTATATGGTGTGGAGAACAATGAAGTCACGGGGGTGAGATTGCCAAGAGACTTACAGATCACTGAGTTCAAGAGAATCTTTATTAAAGAGGGATCGAGGGCCCATCTGAGATGTAGCTGTATGGAGAATACCCCAAGCTCCTCTCCAGCATTTGACTAACAAGATTTATCATAGGATTTCTTAAGCATTGCACTGCAGCTCTGCTTTCATATCATACAGCATGCAAGGAAAACGACGCATGGAGCTGGACAACTATGTTCATTTACCAGAAGATATCATTGAGGTTCAACTATACTCTTGAGGAAATAAAAATCAAAAATTTGAGAAAAGGTAAATGTAAGGGCTCCTTTTGTGTGTGTGTGTGTGTGTGCACGCATGAGCGCACGTGCGTGTGTGCGTGCATGCGTGTGTGTAAATGTGTGTATATACAGTGGATCTAGAAAGTCTACACACCCTTTCAAAATTTCTTGTTTTTATTGCCTTGTGGCTTGAAATGAAAACCCATTAAATCAGATTTTTTTGCACTTTCATTTGGACAGGGTAACACACATCAAAGCAAAAAGAAAAGGCAATACATTTCTGAATATTTCTTTAAAATAGGAAAACTAAAACACCTTGGTTGCATAAGTTTACACTCCCTTTCTAATGGTTGTTATAACTGCGCTCAGGTCTAACCATTCACTATCCAAATCCACTTTACCTGTGATCCACCTCACCTGTGACAAGCTGAAGTGATTCTGATTAGTTCCAGATAAAATCAGCTGCTCCTGCAGGTTTTCTTGTTTCTTAGAGCATGCCAGTGTAAGGAATGGGCAACAAGGAGCCACCAAAGGATCTTTGGGATCAAATTGTTGAAAGGTACAAACCAGAAGAGGGTATCAAAGGTCTTAAATGTATCATGGAACACAGTAAAAACCATAATCAGGAAATGGATTAAATATGGCACCACCAGGACCTTGGATAGATCAGGCAATCCCTTCAAGATGGATGACTGTGCAAGGAGGAAATCCATCAGGGAGGCCATCAAGAGATCAATGGCAACAAGAGCTGTAGGACTTCATGGCAAGAACTGGCCACCATATGCACATAGTAACAATTCCATGTGTGCTCCACAATTCTGAGCTGTGGGGTAGGGGGGCAAGATGGAAGCCACTTCTAACAAAGAAGAACATCCAGTCTCTTCTGAATTATGCAAAAAGACACACTGGATCTGCTGTTGCCATGTGGGAAAAGATGTTGTGCTCTGACAAGACTAAGGTAGAACTTCTTGGCCTTAATTCCAAATGATATGTTTGGGCCAAAGCCAACACATTCCATCAGTTTAAGAACACAGCCCCTACTGTCAAGCATGGTGGTAGCAACATCATGCGATGGGGCCTGTTTTTGTTCAGCAGGGACAAGAGCTCTGGTTAGGATAGTGGGGAGATTGAATAGTGCAAAATACCAAAAGATTTTAGAAAAAGACCTGCTCTCCTCTGCAAAATGCTGAATATTGGGAAGAATTTCACCATCAACATGACAATGACCCAAAGCACACAGCTAAATCCACAGTGGAATGGCGGAAAAAGTAAGATTAATGTCCTGGAATGGCCCAGTCAGACCCCTAACTTCAAACCCATTGAAAATCCTGACCTAAAGACAGCTGTTCATAAGTGGTCCCCTTGTAATTTAATTGAAATCAAACTCTGCATCAAAAAATTGGAGAAAATTCCAACATCTAGATGTGAGAAGTTGGTAAAGATTTATCCAAACAGACTCACTGCAGTCATCAAAGAAAACAGTGCTTTCACCAAGTATTCATTTAAGGATGTACAGACTTATGCAACAAAGATATTCAAAGTTTTTAAATTTTAATATGTTTTTGAAAAAATGAAAAAAAAAACATATGAATTTCTCTCATATTGTTGCCTTTAAGACACCAAAACAAGACATTTTGAAAGCATGTGTAGACATTCTACATCTACTGTATATACAATTTAACAGCAGTGAAAGCCATGCATATTCTGAATCTCAAAGTATCTTTTCAGTTCAGTCTTTGATAGGAAAAAGTACATATGTATGTCTATTATGTTATGAAGGTGTAAGGAAAATTATGCTTGTACATTTTATACAATATCAAATGCAGTGTACATGTTAGAAAATAATGGAAATGTAAAATTTATGCATGAAATTGTATGCATATATTCAAAACAATAACCATGTGAAATATGCATGAAATGGAATACAAGTGAGATATTTGAAACAAAACATAAGAATTCCCTCTGAGTAGTGGGAAACTGAAGAGAAGAAAAATGCTAGTGTAGATTGTAGAAACTGACAAATTAAGAATATTCTACAAGCCCGAGGTAAGAAATCATAATGCATCAAGAAGTGACGAGCAGTAGCCACTGTATGTGCCCTTTTGAAATCTGCTCTCAGCTTGGTTCTGTTCGGACACCGATTGGAATAACATTGCGGGGCTAGGGCGCGGTGGTGCATCAAGCAGTCCCGCCTGCCTTGACAGCCCCAGGAGTCCCTGAAGAATCATGCGTTTCGTGGTTCAGGACACAAAGCCCCTCTGCTGCAAAGCTGGTTAACAAATCTCAGCTCTCAGTCCTCAAATGTTTTCCTCTTCCTGAGGAGAGAAAAGATTGGATTGAGAGAAGCCGGCCACAAGGGACGGAGACTCAGTGTGAGTGCAAAGCAGCATGAGCCATGTCATTCTGCAGTGCCAGCACAATCTGGGGTGAAGAAACACAGCAGAACGGCAACAGATCGGCCTGATCCTGCCTACAGGGCCATGGTTAGATTAAGTGTGGGAATCCCCGAGTTGACCATCTTGGGCAGCTTGTTGACTTATGTAACACAGGGGCAGGGGGGGTGTGATCAGAGACACGACACATGGAGGCTGTCCAGGACACTCTCCTAGACAGGTCAATCTGTCCATAGTTTCAGGGATCACCTCCATGTAAGGATATGATGCCGGCGTCTTCTCTCTTGTCCCTCCATTTGCAGATTTAGTGTCAAAAGTGAAGTTGTGATTTTACAGTACACCTCAGGTTTCATTACATCACCCATTTTTTAAATATGACTGTAAATAGGCTCTGTGGAGCGGTGATATTTTTCCATGCACAGCAAAAATTTTCTGTTCTCCTATTTTATTCAAATCATATCTGCAATAATTCACACAAATCCATGGCTAAAATAAAGACTTGACCATTTATGAGATGCAGAAAGACCAAAACCAACTTTCAACTTTTATAGTTTCTATCATACTTTGCCCTTGGATAGTCTTTCTGCTGCTTGGTGTTTGGCATACCACTTGCCCGCTGATATGTGTTGGAAGTAGTCTTCCACACAGTACTGCTGAATGACCTGATCTTTGTGGATGGCACCATAAACCTGCTCTACATCATGCTGTCTGTTTTATTATAGCTGAAGGAGCAGGTTCTCCATCTCAGCTGGCATGCTTTCAAGTATGATGCATGGGATTGTGTACTGGTGGCTTTCAGCTGCTTAAACACATTTGCTAGATTATCATTCTGAGCCCTGATATAACAGTGTGATTTAAGTTTCTGTTGAACAGTCAGTACATACAACATATGTTAATGTCTCAAAGATGCTGTGCATTAATTGCTGTATATGCAATGTCTTCTGGCAAATGCAAGGCCGCATCAATAATCTACACCTCCTGCAATGCATTACTCTGGGTTTGAGTTGTGTTTCAACTGCGTTCCATAAATCTGTCTGGTTCAATCCTTTGTGTGAGCAAGAAGGAATACTGGCAGATGTGATCTGCTGGGACTGGGCATGAGGAAGCCAAACAAAAAAGGACCAAATAGATGAGAGCTCAGGGTCAACCATGAGGCCATCAGGAGGCCAGAGAAAATGAGGCACTGAAATTTCCTCCAGGCTGCACTGGCTGTCGGAAAAGCAGTTACAGACAACCGTAAGTGAGGATGCACAAGCGAGAACAGTACACAGCAACATGCACGCACAAACAGACCAATGCACACACATATGCATTTGCACACTTACACGGACATACACATAAGTGCATCACACTGAAGACAAATAGTGTAGAGAAACGTCAAACTGAAATTCCCTGTGAGTCGGGGGATCCACAGAAATAACAGCCTGGAGTAGGAGGAGTGGGAGCAAAGGTTCATTCCTGTTCCTGGACTGGGTTTTGATTAGCTTTATAAACCTGCTTTGATTCTCTCCCAGCTGCCAACCCTAATTCCTGAGCCTATAGAACATTGATTGTTATCAGACAGCTTGAGAGACAGGTGTCATTTGAGATGGAGAGGGTATACCGCCAGTCCAGTGGCATCTTCATCTTTTTAGTTCAATGTCTGTCACTAGGCAGACACCTCTTCAAAACATTGATCTGTTGCACTGTACCTGCTTATGGCACACCAGACATAGAAGCCACTCATTGTGACACTGTCAAATATAAAAAGTAACATTAATTAAAGTTCATTTTTCTTTGCACTGTCTTATCAGTCCTCATTGTGTGTAATATCTGTTTTCAATAATGGCATTTTATTTGACACAAGAATATCATTTATCTGAAACAGATGTTGTATTGTTGAAGCATGCATTTCAGGCCCTGCAAACAGGAATAGTATCAATACCAATACCCAGAGGGTAAGGATACAGTGTTTTTACTGGTTAATACTTGGATTACTTGTAGTTTCATCATTTGTTTTCATCATGCTTTTTTTTGGGGAGGTTTACAAAGAAAATAGAAACAGGACAGTCTGTCTCCTAAGCATTCACGCACGCCTGCCCACGTCCTGTGGTGAATTCCGGAGTCAACCACTGCCCTCATTTGGTGCAAGATGGAATCAGCAGCCTTCTGGAGGCAGAGCAGGGAGAGGAATTGCTTGCTGCAGCTGCTGTTGCTGTTATTGCTAATTACTTTGCATGCCTCATTAGGCTGCAGCAATAACAAAAAAAGGAGTGAGAGAGAGAAAGAAAAGACCCCTTGCTCAGATGTGTTTTCTCCTCATTATTGAGCGGTAATTTCAACCCTTGAAGCCGCAATCGCACGCCTTTATTCGGTGCAGTCAGGGACGAGAGGCAGGGATGATCTCCGGGCTTTGCTTAAAAGATGCCTGCAGTCCATTAAACTCATCACCCCTCTGTAAGGACCAGAAAAGAAGCTTGTGGTCAGCTCTGGTCTTTACGCTGCAGTGATTATACCTAGTGAGCGGGTTTACTGCTTAGCCATTACTTTAAACCCAGGCGCATACAGCTGGTGTTTGACAACACGGTTATGTAAGCAAGTGAATGGTTTGATAATCGAGCCTGTACTGCATCATGGATCTGTGCACAACTGCAATCCATGCATGCTCTGCAAATACCTCAGAGGACTAAAGGTCCAGTAATTCTGCTAAATGTTGCTGTATAAATGCTGTAATCTTACTGAAAGACCTTTGCGATTTGAACAAGGGATTTGGCATGCTTTTCAACAAATGCCTCTTAGCACAGCTTTCTCAAAACTGAGTGGATAAGTTTTTATAATGAATCAGGTCTTGTCAGGCGTGAGTTCTGTTCTCATGTGCTCTTTCAATAGCACGCAAGGTTACAACCCTTTACCCCCATCTTAAGATCCTCTACCCCCAGGGGAGTCTTCTCTATTCACATGACAACATTC